>JBBGZY010001281.1:1172500-2552500 GCA_037952925.1 Lithobates clamitans | reverse complement strand
TATTCTTCTCAACTAGAACGGTTGCTACCACAAAGGGGGCTGCAAACCCCTGCCTGTAAAGGGCTATTAGGAAAATGTTAGGACTTATTCAGAGTGAGACTTTGCCATGTGCTAATGGTGACAGGAACCTAGATTTGGACAGTGAAGTGAAGCAAGTGATCTTAAGTAGTGTGCTGGAGGAGATGTGCAGAGAAAGAGACTGTCAAATTTAGACTCAACCAACATTGATTTTTTTGAGAAGTATTCATTATCTGGGCATCCCATGTCCCTTTTCCCTATTCAAGTTTAATCCCTAATAAAAACAACAAAAAAAGCAAGAGACTGTTCATTGTCTGGTAAAGTGTGGCAAAATCAATGTCTGACCAGCAGGGTGAAATGTGTGGATGCTAGAACACATAGTGACCCATGAGGGCACTGCTACATAGGTAAATACTGGAATAATGTCCACCCACCAGACTAGTGGGAGTCTGCGGTAAGTTATATCCCAATTCAAACATAGAAGTTAGTTAAAAAAGGGGGGCAGCGGGCATCCAAGTATTTAGCACTAATCCAGTATGGTCCCACAATACTAATGGGGTACTAATAGGCAAAAACTTCTCACGATCAAATCTGTGAGTGGGTGACCCCAGTCCCTGCACCAGGTCAGTCAATCCATCTTGACAAAAAAGAGTCCCTTCACTGCAACTGGTGCCCGCTTAGAATATATTCAGGAAGAGGGATGCTACATACATCCAGTAGCCATCTATTAGATCAGTATAGGCAACTACAGGGAACCAAAAAAAAAAAAAGAGAAGCGCACATATAAAATATAAACCAACATAGCTCCAAAATCACCTCACAGACAATGCCTAATAAGATCCACATTGCCAGCCAATCGCCACAAACTAGCTACATCCTCCTGTATAGATGCTCAAATTACCAGCATCTTCCACAGTCATCCTTTTAGTGCACAGGGCTGCAGGAGATCAACAGAGTCAGTGCATGAACTGGTAAGAATGAAAGTTTGAACCAACCTTATCTAAGGTGTAAACTGTGTGCTGACATGTTTGCTGGTTATCGGCTTCCCTTTCCTCACACAGAGACTGCGTGTGAGGAAAGGGCTGCTGTTAACCGGAAAGTCTGTTTACATGTGATCAGCTGTGATTGGACACAGCTGATCACATGGTAAAGGGGCACTGTGATTGGCCTTTTACCATGATCTCTAATCAGCTGTGTCCAAAGGACACAGCAATCACAAAGCGTGCCTGATGCGTGCCTCAGCGGGTGCGCGGGGGAGTGGGGGGGTTTGTGGTTCTGGGAGGATGTCCATGGATGCCCTCTGACTGTGGTCGTTTTTTGCTGTATTGAAGTGGTTAAGCATAGCCTTGCTATATCCCCTTTGAAGCAGTCTGCTTTGGAGCTGTATAGTCTGCAATCTAAAGTCAGATTCTAGAGTGCAGTTGTAGCAAAGTCTAGAATACTGGGCATACAGTATACTCTTCACTAAACTGGAAGGGTAGGAGCTAGTTGTGTGCAGTATTGAATTGCCAGAAGTAGATTATATAAATTGTGCTGTGGCCAGAGTATCAATGGGCTGTATAAAGATTTCCATGTCTAAGAATGAAATTTTATACTCATGAAATGAAAATTTGCATAAATTGTTTTAGTTGGGCAGATGTATCAGTCCAAATCACCAACATGTCATCTATATAGCAATACCAACTGGCCACATACCCAATATATGTGGATAAAGTTTCATCTGAAAAGATGTAGCACTCCTCCCCTCCCCCCTTCACCCCCCCTTCACCCCCATTGAAGAGATTAGCTGACGTACATGAGGTGCCCATAGTCACCCCTTGCACCTGGAGGTAGTGGTTTCTTAGGAAGGTGAAGTGATTATGAGTAAGGATGAAGACATTGAAGGGCCTAGTGGTCGGATCTTGTTCCTGGAGAAAAGCCTTCACGACCCCAATGCCCTGCTTGTGGGGAATGCTAGAATATAACGCTTCTATATCAATTGCTATGAGCAGGGCACCAGGACACACACACAATAAATAATTTTTAAAAGCTCAATTGTGTCTTTTATGTATGATGACAAACAAGTACCGTGGGGCATCAGATAAAAGTCAGCAAATTTGCTGGCATTTTTGGTCACGAGCCTATTCCAGATACAATTGGCTTTTATGGGTCTTGGGCAAACAGTAAAATGTTGATATTTTAGGAAATTGTGATACTCAAATGTATCTTTATTTATCAAGGTTTCACAGTATGCCAAAAGTTACGGTATTTGTTTTTATATCCCTCAATTTGGGTTGCCGTGATAAGTTCATACTAACTAGAATTGCTCAAAATAGCTTTACACATCTCTTCATAAAATTGAGGTGTCAATTTCCCCGCCTATATCTGAGGGCTTGATGACAATATCCCTATTCTGTAATGCCTCCAGAGCCTTACATTGATCCCAAGTAAAATTTGTCTTGGTAATCAGTGTGTAGCGGAGTGAATTTTTCAGTGATTGCAAGAATGGGGAAAAGGGAGTACATGCATTGGCTGATTTAATACTGGTTTTCCAGCATGCCTGTTCGACAGAAGCCAGCCGTCAGACTGCCTGCTGTAGAACAGACAGCTAAATACACAGAACAAAAGTCAGCCAGTTCCTGCTGTTACAAAGGAGCCTGCATTTAATACCTACAGCAGTGTTATTTCCCGCAAAAAATTCTCTTTCAGCAGCATTGCTTCTGTATCTAGAGTTTAAGGGGCTGAATTACTGTTTTTGACATAATTGTATGCTTAGTTCTAAGCTTGTTGCAAATATACAGTCATATTCAGGGAAATTTCTTTTCTAATTTATATGAACCTGAATGCAAGCTAAAGTGATAATTACTTCTTCAGTAAGGTATAAAGTTTATGACTACAACTTGGGGTATTTTCAGAGAATTGCTACTGTAAACTGTACAGAACAATAGAAAAAAATGAATCCTCTAACTCAGGCACAGTGCATTCTCCGCATTTCTTTTTTTTCCCATAATATTCTTTATTGGTATGCTGACTCATATACAAAATAAAGAACACGTTCATGCACAACATCAAGTGTGGTAGATACAGTAGCATAAAAATTAACAAGTCTTGGTGGTAACAAAATGTAAAGAGACAAACAGAACAAAAAAAATAACAAAAAGAAACAATATAGCACAGTATGTTGCACACAATATCAAGTAAATATATGTGGTTGAGCTGAAGATTCAAATGACCTCATCCATTTGAGAGTTAAAAAGTGAGACGTAGAGGAACTCAATCAAGGTTCTAGGGGTCTAAATGTTACTTACCACTGGTAAACCCAGAAAGAAAAAGGAATGGAAGATACAATAGATGCAGAGGAAAACCGAAAGTGAAGAAAAGTGTAAAGAACAAAGAAAAAGCGAAAAAGAAGGCTAAAAATGAAAGGGGGATAGGAGTGATCACTTTGAGGTGGGATGTTCTCTCAATCCACCACAACCCTGCCCCCCCCCCCCCTGCTTCAGAGGACAAAGACAGGTGTTACCCAAGTTAAACCAGTCATAATGGAGTGAGGCTCTTCAATTATGGTTACTATTCCCAGAAGACCAGTAACTTATAAAGTTGAGTTGTTTTGAAAAAAGACCAGCAATACCATGTAGTCGTGAACTTTGAAAGTCTGTTCTGAGAAATATGAATCAGTTCCTCTATCTTCTCTATACGATTCAGTCTTTGTCAGGCAGCATTGACCATGAACATAGAGATTGATTTGAAGTATGTTTTTTTTGGATAGAGATGTCACAGTTCCCCACACACGGCTCATGTGTAAGGTAAAGTCTACAGGCTTGGAAAGATCAATTTGTAAATGGATAGAAAACTGGCTAAAACACAGAATTCAGAGAGTAGTGGTTAATGTACTCGGAATGGTCTAAGGTTATCAGTGGTGTACTCTCAGGTTCAGTGCTGGGGCCCTTACTTTTTAATAACTTTATAAATGATATAGGGTATGGGATTAAAAGTAACATTTCTGTCTTTGCAGATGACACTAAGCTATGCAGTGGAAAAACGTCCTTACAGGATGTCTCCAATTTACAAGCCGACCTCAATGCACTGTCTACTTGGGCAACTAAGTGGCAAATGAGGTTTAATGTTGATAAATGTAAAGCTATGCACTTGGGGGCTAAGAATATGTATGCATCATACATACTAGGGCGAGTACAACTGGGGGAATCAATGGTGGAGAAGGATCTGGGGGCTTTGGTAGATCATAAGCTCAATAATAGCATGCAATGCCAAGCTGTGGTTTCCAAAGCGAGCAAAGTCCTTTCATGTATTAAGAGAGGTATGGACTCCAGAGAGAGAGATATAATTTTGCCCCAGTACAAATCATAAGTAAGACCTCATCTGGAATATGCAGTTCAGTTTTGGGCACCAGTTCTCAAAAAGAATATTGGGGAACTGGAGAAAGTTCAGAAAAGGGCAACCAAACTGATAAGAGGCATGGAGGAGCTCAACTATGAGGAATCTGATTAGAGGAACTGAATCTATTCCCTGTTGAGAAGAGGAGATTGAGGGGGGGTTTTAAGGGGTTCATATCGTGAACTTTTTGTTGAGTTATTCACTTTAAGATCATCACAGAGGACTAGGGGGCACTCTGTACGTCTAGAGGAAGAAAGATTTTATCTTCAAATACGGAAAGGTTTCTTTAAAATAAGAGCCCCTCCAGAGGTGGTTCTGGCAAGCTCAGTTGATTGCTTTAAAAAAGACTTGGATTCTTTTCTAAATGTACACAATATAACTGGGTACTAACATTTATAGATAAAGTTCATCCAGGGAAAATCCGATTGCCTCTCGGGGGATCAGGAGGGAATTTTTTTCCCTGCTGTAGCAAATTGGAGCATGCTTTGCTGGGGTTGTTTGCCTTCCTCTGGATCAACTGTGGGTGTAGGTTTGTGCATATGGGATTGTATTTTTATTTTTTTTTGCTTGAACCTGATGGACCTGTGTCTTTTTTCAACCTGACTAACTATGTAACTATGGTGTAATCAATATTGTGCAGGAGAGTAGTCCAGCATATCAATTGTGACAGTCGTAATAATCATGTGAACTGCCTGCCAGAAGGTTTTTGAAATGGGACATGTCCACCAGATGTGCAGGAATTGGCCTTCCCCTGCGTTACAGTGCCAGAAAAGATTGGGAAGAGAGGAGTAGAATTTATCAAGCAGATCCGGAGTCCTATACACTGGATAAAAAGCTTGTACCCATTCTCTTGAGTCACTGTATCTACCGATTCTTTGTGAATGTATGTGCAAAGCCCTTCCCAGTCCTCTAAAAACTGTATCTCCAGATCTCTTGCCCACACCATACAGTAGGAACTGGTAAAAAGCTGTTTGTTCAGTGAAAAGAGATAAGTATATACTCAAAAGCATATGACGCTGCGGGTTTCACTTTGTACAAAGCGATTCAAGTGGGGTAAGTGATCTGGTCCGCAAGAGGGTGTGACCCGGAGGTTTAGGATATTGCCGTATTTGGAAATAAGGAGAAATTCGATAGAGAGAGCTTGGACTTCTAAGGCACAACAACACAAAGGTTACAAAAATATACATTTATTTGGAAATAAGACCAAAATGTGAATTTATTTGAGGCAGTAAGAGAATTAATCTCCACATACGTGAGAAATTTCTCCCTGCAGAAAAAGTGTGAGGCCAAGTAATCTATATGAGGCCAGATATACCTTAAAAAGGCTGGGGACATACCCAGCTGAAAATCAGGGTTGTGGCGAAGAGATATAATTGGTCCTGGTTCATCAGTGTCTGGAGTAAACCCATAAGCATGTCAAAGGGCCAATAGCGGGGCATATATCAAGGGGTGAGATTGTACCTCTTTCGGGATATGGTGGAATACCAGCCAGGGGATTAGGTGTAAGGGTAGGGGAGGAAATTAATTTTCGAGTGTCACCCAATCCTTGAGGGGTTTATGGATTGACCAGTCAACTCTTCTGGTTAGTATGCATGCCCAATAGTATTTTTGCAGGTCTGGTAATCCAATACCACCTTTATGTTTTGGGAGGCTAAGGCGAGAGGCTTTGATTCTGGGTCATTTGCTCTGCCAGAGAAAAGTCCAGCAGGCGCATCAAAACGAGGCCAAGAACGCTGGAGGCACCTCTATGGGAACTGTTTGCATAACGTACAGAAACTTAGGTAGCACAGTCATTTTCAGGATGTATGCTCTAACAAACTAGGAAACTGTAAGGCCTGCCCATTGTTTCAGATTGCATATTACAGTATCTAACACTGTGAGTTTTGGCGGTAGAAGCGTACAGGTAACTTCATGCCGAGATAAGTCATTTCTACCGGGTTCCATATAAAAGGGAAATTAGCTTTACATAATGCCACTTCTTCATCCGAAAGTGAGATATTGAGAGCTTGGGATTTTGCATAGTTCACCTTCAGATTGGACATGTATTGAAAATGGGCAAGGTCGCAAAGAAGATTAGGCATTGACACATGTGGTTCCGATAAAAATAACAACACATTGTCAGCAAAGACTGCAAGTTTGTAAGTCCGTTCGTTGACTGTGATGCCTTTGCTGTTGGGATTGGAGCGCAATCGCTTCAGAAAGGGCTTCAAAGTGAGTATGAAGAGGATAGGGGACAGCCTTGTCTCATCCTGTTGCCCAGGGGATCTGACAGAAGGACGTTAACACACACCCAGGCCGTGGGATTTGAGTATAATGCTAGTATACTGGCACTCATGCAAGGAAGTAGACTTATTGAGAGTAGGACAGCAGCTATATAATCCCAGGCCACCCTGTCAAATGCCTTTATGGCATCAAGGGAAAGAAAGAAACCTTGCCAAGCTTGAGAAGATAGCCAATAATGCAAGTTCAAAGCTTTTGTTGTGTTTTTCCTTTCTTCTCTGCCAGGAACGAAACAGACCTGGTCTTTTGAGATCAGGACAGGTAGCAGCTGGAGAAGACAATTAGCCAAGATTTTGGAGTAGATTTTTACGTCCATGTTTATTAAAGATATTGGGCGATAATTGGATACCTGTGACGCATCCTTTCCCTCTTTTGGGATGACTGTAATGGGAGCTTCCAGAGTAGTTGACCGGGAGCTTGCTTGAGGGTGTGTTGCTAAAGAGCGAAAGGCAAGTGGAGATGGCCTGAGGAGTCACATATGACGTACTGTAGCGGTGGCCCTTTTGGTTTGAACTAAACTTGCCAAAAACCTTCCACATTTATTGCCTTGCTCATGGAATAATTTTTGGCTTAGCATAAATTGAAAACTAGCAATGCTCTAGTTTGTTTATGAACAATTTCCAAATGCTTAATAAGGGCAATGAGAGAGTCAACCATGGCCTGGTGTCTTTACTTAAGTTTAGCCGCCTTGGCTAAGAATTTACCATGAATGATGCACTTATGCGCTTCCCATTGGGTCAGGGCAGGCATCTCAGGGACATCATTAAGCGTAAAGTATTCCTGAATATGTGAGGAGATATGGCGTATATCCAGTGGATACTTTTTTTTTTTTTTGTAAAATTCTTTTTTTTATTATTTCTTGCAAGACATACAATGAAATAGCCAAAGTGTAAATGGGGGTTTTGCATTTGTCATCTACTTTTGGACTAATTATAGAGTTGCACATAACTAATAGCACTCAATGGTTAGCACCTGTAACTGATTAATACTTCACACTTACCCATTACATGCGGATGGGATGTTTTCATAATTTTTTTCATTTTTTTCACATTTTTCAATTTTTTGATGGTATTAATCAATGTATGAGCAATGAGATTAGTTGCACCAATTTACTTTTTGCGTATGGTATTTTAATATACACTATATTATCTTCACCGTATTCACTTATATACCCCCCACAAGGGAGCGCCATAACCCCCATTTACACTTTGATACATTCGTTAGCCCTTTGAGGGTCTAAATTAGGGGAGGCAGCACACCTATTCCTTAGTCCTTCTTTTCTTTTCTTTAATATTTCTCCTTTTTTTCCTCTTCTTCCCTTTTCTTTCCTCTCTATAGGGGGTTCAACCTTTCACCCCCTCTCCCTTTCCCTTCGCCTTGTTTCTATCATCCCTGCCTTCTCCCCTTTTCGTCTTTCCTTTTTTCTTTTCTTTTTTTTTTTTTTCCTTTCTTTTTCTCTGTCCTAAGCGCAGAGATTTTGTGGTTTTTGATACAATGAAATAGCGACCCGACGCATCACTGAGTCACTCATATGGCCAACATTTACAATAACAGCAGAACTGACTAACAATATCTCTAACTAGACATTAAGTGACTGACCCCCCCCCCCCCCAACAACCCAAGACTCAGTTCCTTCATGCACCTTTCAGAAACATTGCATCCAGACAAAAAAAAAATACACCTGTTACTCAATACATGTCAGGATTGACCATACAGTGCCCGCTCATCTCCATCATGAAACCCATTCATAGCTGTAGATTTCCAGCAGTGAAAACCAGCCAGTGCTCTTTGGGCCTCTGATGTCTCCTAATCCCAACCCAGGTGTTAAAGGATGGACACCCAATAGCTATTCAACATTTAATAAGACTCCTACACCACCGTTACATCAGAATTATACCACGCTTGCCACACTTTATCAAATGTATTTCCACATCCCCTTGACAAGTATGTCACTTTATAATATGGCATCATTGAATTCACAAACCCCTTCCAAAAAACTAGGGATGGGGCTTCAGGTTTCCTCCAAAGTAATAGTATGGCCTTTCTACCATAAAACAGTAGGATATTGATTAGAGTTCTGTGAGCCCGAGATGGAACCACCTCTTCTACCAATCCAAGGAGACACACTCTGATTGTCAGCGGGTCAAGAACCACCAGGACCTAGGTTATGCAGGAGGTGACCTCAGTCCAGAACTGTTGGATCCGAGGGCACCCCCAAAATATGAGGTTGGCAGCCACAGGTGAACAAGTACATCTCCAACATTCTGCCATGACATTCGGGTACATGGTAGCCAGTCTAGCTGGGGTATAACACATTTTGTGCAAGAATTTGAAGTGGATAAGTCTATCTTTTGCCGCCACCAGGTGCTGAAAGGGATGATCTCACATGTCATCCCATTCCTCACCCTGGATGTCGGGGACCTCTGCTTCCCACCTTTCCCTACACTTGGCTACTGCCACTGGCCTTTTTTTAAATAATTCTTTGTATGTAACAGATAATGTTTTAGGAAGTTCCTCAGACGTAAGCAGATTTTCTAGGCCAGAGGGGAAGGATTCAATAGCTCGGTCCTTAAACTGGGCCTGGAAAGCGTGTCGCAGTTGGAGGAATCTAAAGTAATGGGAATTAGGAAGGTCATATCTATGTTTGAGCTGGTCAAAGGTCAGTAATTCCCCCTCACTAGTAATGTGTTTGATAAGTTTGATTCCCCTAGATACCCACACCATGGGATCTTTAAAAGAATAGAAGTGAGGTAATTTGGGATTCATCCACAGGGGGGTTGATGAAGAAGGGCGTATCCAGCCCCTTGTGATTGCTATAGAGAAGCGAGCTCTATTTCCTGAAGACTGGGCCGAAACCCATTTTCTCCAGTGCTGTATGCATGTACTGCCAGTCTATCGAATCGAAAGCCTTTTCGATATCTAAAGAAACTGTGATTCTGGTAGGGGAGTCAAGGTTGGGAAGTTGTAAGTGCGTGAACAGTCTTTGCAGGTTTGTATCAGTAGACTTGCTAAGCATAAAGCCCGTCTGGTCAATATCCACCAGAGAGGAAATAATCCCAGCAAGTCTAGTCGGCAACACATTCGTGAGGATTTTCAGGTCCATATTCAACAAGGCTATGGGCCTGTATGAGGAGCATTCAAGGGGATCCTTACTGGGTTTCAATAAGAGTATCATGGATGCCTCTAGCATCGAGTCAGGGAGCCTCTGCTGTTGCAAGCAGTAGTCCAAAGGTGTGGTAAGTCTGGGGGCCAGCTGATCTACATAGGACTTGTAGAAATCAGCAGGAAACCCGTCTGGTCCGGGGGCCTTGTGAGGTGGAAAGGCAAGGATGGCTGAAACAACCTCTTTGGTAGCAATCTTGGTGTCCAGAGCCAGTTGGTCTGCATCCGACAAGCTCGGGAGAACAAGACCCTCCAAAAGTGTATCCAGGTCTTTCTGATCATAGTTTGGAATGGGTGCATATAGAGTGGAAAAGAAATCCCTAAACTCTTCCATAATAATAGAGGAATCCTGAGCTGGGGCTCCATCTCTACATTTGATGACAGGAATATCCGCTATCTGGTTATAGTCAGCCACCAACATGGCTAGCAGTTTACCGTTTTTATCACCCTCTGCAAATAGAGATTCAGCTTCGTGGTTAACCTCCGTATGCACCAGGTTATTGAAATGTAAGTAGAGCAGACGCCGTGCCTCCAACAAGGCAGAGTAGGAGTAATCTGAGGAGTTATCTGCATTGCTCTCCGCCCATTCCCTTTCCTTTTCTTTTAGTGAAAGAATCTGAGCATTCTGTTCCACCCGCACCATCTTTATAGCCGATATACATTCCCCCGGGCTACAGCCTTCAAATGCATCCCACACTATCGGAGTGTCTGTCAACTCTTTTTTGGACCTCCAATATGTGTTAATTGATTTCAGCATGTGAGTTGCCACCTTATCATTCTGCAACCATCCAGGAGAAAGTTTCCAGCCCCTTAAACCTTAACCCGTGGGGAAGGCCAAGGAGAGAGAAAGCGCATTGTGGTCAGATATCCCCTCCCACCAAATATTCAATCCCTTGCAGATAAGGTAGCATTGCTGGGTTTCCAAAGGCCAAGTCAATCCTGGCTGATGAACGATGGGACTGCGACAGATGCGAGTAGCTTCTATCAGTGGGGTTTTATAGCTCATTCAGCCCAGTCACTGAGACTATCTTAAACTGGCTTGCCATGACAATAGAAATCAAATACTGCATTGCTGGAGCTCGAGAGCCCAAGCAAAAACAGTGGTATGGTGTGATCTGAAGCAAGCGGGCACTGTCGCCCGTAGTTGGTGCCAAAATACCCGTGAGATCTAGGAACTGAGCTTAGACCTCAACAAACCCCCCTTGCCATTATACCAGAAAAACAAAAAGAAAAAATCAAAAGAAAAAAACTAAGTCCGGTATGCAGCTTTAGTCCCAAATATGAACAACAAAAAAAATTGTTTGGAAGTTCAACCGGTGTTCAAATGTTCGACAGATCAATTAGATGTTCCTGTGAGTTCCTGAAAGCTCCACATAAAGCAGGACAAGGAGCAAAGCAGAGCAAAAACTTTATGTAAGAGTGAAAGGTCAGACTGGGAAAGGAAAAAGAAATCTATCCTGGAGTGTTTTTGGTGTGGTGCCGAGAAGAAGGTATAGACTTTAGTGTTCGGCTTAAGTGTGCACCGGGTGTCATGAAGCGTAAGGGAATGTAACTGTAATTTTATTTGTTGGATCGCTTTATACGGTAAGGAGGATGAATCGGTGGATGAATCTAACACAGGGTTCAGAGGCACATTAAAATCTCCTCCCAAGAGTAAGATTACCGAGGAGAAAGTCGCCAAATGTTCGCCAATATCTTGAAAGAATGCAACCTGTTTCTCATTCGGACAAAAGCTATTAGTAATTGTGATCAAACGTGTCCCAAATATGCCCTTCAGAAATAAGACCTGTAGGATCTTCCAACTTATCCATTAGTTTGAACAAGACATTTTTGGCAAATAAGATAGAGACTCCCTTTGTCTTAGAGTCAGCACTAGTAGCATGGTATGCTCTCGGAAAGTACTTATTCGTTAATTTAGGGATAGCCCCAGTTTTAAAGTATGTATTTTGGATACATACGACTTGAGCTTTAAATCTGCGACATTCACTTAGGAATTGTGAGCGTATCTCTGGAATTTTCAGATCTTTAGTTTAGTTAATTGATACAAATTTAATCAGTAGTAAGCATGGAGTTGGTAGACAGCATGGTAATACTGGGAGCATTTGCATGAAAAAATTGAAGAAAAAGAGTTAAGCAGCAGCCTACTTGCCGGATAAAAAATGTTGAGGACTTGCTAAGTAAGCCTCAAGAAAGGGCAAGAAAAGGTGTTCACGTTCTTATTTAAAATTTTGTCCCCCCCCCCTTTGGGGAAACATTTTTTTCAGACAACCAAGAAGTATGAGATCATTCACCCTGTCAGCACAACCTGGAAAACCAACACAGAAAGCCTGGTGGACATGGGCATTATCTGGGACCCAGACGTTTGTGGCCTCAATATTCATGGCCACCAAGAAGTCATAAAAAGATAGAAACGGGTTAAGGAGGGACAAATAATAAAACCTTGGTTTGAGAGTAACTTGGTTTGAGAGCGTTTTGCAAGACAAGCAACATTTTTTAATAAATCTTGACTTGATATACAAGCAATGTCTTGATATACAAGTAGCGTCATGGCACAATTGAGTCTAAAAGAGAAGAGAGGTGCCTCTAAGTGTAGCAATATGGTTACATTTAATGAAGGTACAACATTTAGCAACATATTGCTACACTTAGAGGCGCCTCTCTTCTCTTTTATACTCTCTAGCTCCGGCTGGATTTTGCTACTAATCCCCTTGTGGAGGCTTCCATTTATGGATGGACATGTTATGGTTACACAACCTGGTCACATTGCTGTAATCTTTTTAAATGGACTATAAACTGAAGGACCTATGAATAAATGGTTGTGAAATGAATCATTTGAGTTTCCATTAATTCCTATGGGGAAATTTGATTTGATATACAAGTGCTTTGGATTACAAGCATGTTTCTGGAACAAATTATGCTCGCAATCCAAGGTTTTACTGTAGAAAGTTCTCTGGTTAATATACCTAAGCAGAGAACCAAAATTTGGGTACTGAGTGTATTCCTCATCTGTGTTTAGCTAAACAGGCTGACCCCTCACTGTTACTTGCATATGGAGGAAGAAGCAATGTTTATTGGTATGCATCTAGTCTAAGGAATAAACCAGTGAATGTTTGGTCCTAAAGTCAGTAGTTTCAAACTGTTGATCATGAAAGGATGCTACTCCACAGCTTGCAGATAGGTATATGTCTAGACCTCAGTTGCATTGCTCTGAGTTGGCAGAGCCTTGTAAACACTCAGAGACAAAAAACCTATATGACTTATATAATACTCTAATGTCAATGTTGGATATCAAAATAACAGCGAGTTTAACCAATGTAGTCATCAGTAGTTTCGGTCAAAGGCCCAGCCTAGCCCCTGTGTGGACAGCTAAGGTGCTACCCTGAAGAAAACTAACGTGTATATCTGTAGTAGCTGGTCCAATAACTATGCAGGACACCCCAGTTGCAGAAGTTAGGCTACTGTTATGAAAAGTGCAGTTTAGAAATTTAATACATTTAAAGAGCCTCTAACTCAACAAAAGCAAGCTGGGGCTTTATTCTCAGCACTGTTGTGCAGTAGTAAAGGAAAAATAACCAACTATAAAAAAACAGATAAAGTCCTATTATCCAGGAAATAAAAAACGTAAGAAACATATAAAAAAAAGCGGTCCTGCCATAGAGTATCTGGGATCTTTATGCTGGAAGATAATAGGACTGTAGCATATCACCTCACCATAGGTAGAACAAGACTAGGTATGGGCGAATGGTTCGACCCGAGCATAAGTTCGGGCTGAACTTTGGTTGTTCGGATGTTCTGCGAACACCGTACAATATGCAATGTTCGGGGCAAATTTGAAAGCCGCCGCAACACCTTTAAAGTCTATGGGACACTAACATGAAAAAAAAAGTGCCAAGTTATTGTCATAAAAAGTGTTTGGAGACCTGGGTCCTGCCCCAGGGGACATGTATCAATGCAAAAAATTTTTTTAAAAATGGCCTTTTTTTCGGAAGCAGTGATTTTAATAATGATTAAAGTGGTTGTAAACCCGTACAGACCACTTTGACCTACAGGTAAGCCTAGGTTAAGGCTTACCTACGCGGTTTAGGAGATATTTGCAAAAAGACAGGCACCGCTGTCTACGGCGCATGCGCCGTAGACAGCGGTGCGCAGGCGCACTGAGCATGCCGCTGCTAGCGGCGATATGCCGTTAGCGGCGGCTCCCGTGCGCATGCGCGGGAGTGACGTTATCGCGGCTCTGGCCAATCACAGCGCCGGAGCCACGATACCCGGAAAGAAGATGGATGCTCCGTAGCAGAGGGGACAGCGGTGACATTGCAGGCTCCTGTGTCAGGTAAATGACACATAATTGGCTACTATGCGATGCATAGTAGCCCATTATGCTTTACCTTTGCAGGGAAACAAAGAGGAAGTAAACCCATCAGGGTTTACTTCCTCTTTAAAGTGAAACAATAAAAATTAAATATTCCTTTAAATATTGTGCCTGGGGGGTGTCTATAGTATGCCTGTAAAGTGGCGCATTTTTCCCGCGTGTACCACAGCAAAATTACATTTCTAAAGGAAAAAGGTTATTTAAAACTGATCGTGGCTGTAATGAATTGTCGGGTCTTGGCAATATAGATAAAACTCATTGAAAAAAAGAGCATGGGATCCTCCCCCCAGTCCATTACCAGGCCCTTTGGGTCTGGTATGAATATTAAGGGGAACCCCGAACCAAAATTAAAACAAAAAATTGCGTGGGGATCCAGCTAAAATCCATACCAGGCCCTTCGGGTCTGATATAGAAATTAAGGGGAATCCTACTCCAATTTTTTTTTTTAAATGGTGTAGGGGTCCCCCCCAAAATCTATACCAGACTCTTCAGGTCTGGTATGGATTTTTGTAGATTTATTAAAAAAGAAAAACTGAAATATCACATGGTCCTAAGTATTCAGACCCTTTGCTGTGACACTCATATATTTAACTCAGGTGCTGTCCGTTTCTTCTGATCATCCTTAAGATGGTTCTACACCTTCATTTGAGTCCAGCTGTGTTTGATTATGCTGATTGGACTTGATTAGGAAAGCCACACACCTGTCTATATAAGACCTTACAGCTCACAGTGCATGTCAGAGCAAATGAGAATCATGAGATCAAAGGAACTGCCTGAAGAGCTCAGAGACAGAATTGTGGCAAGGCACAGATCTGGCCAAGGTTACAAAAAAATTTCTGCTGCACTTAAGGTCCCTAAGAGCACGGTGGCCTCCATAATCCTTAAATGGAAGACGTTTGGGATGACCAGAACCCTTCCTAGAGCTGGCCGTCCCGCCAAACTGAGCTATCGGGGGAGAAGAGCCTTGGTGAGAGAGGTAAAGAAGAACCCAAAGATCACTGTGGCTGAGCTCCAGAGATGCAGTCAGGAGATGGGAGAAAGTTGTAGAAAGTCAACCGTCACTGCAGCCCTCCACCAGTCGGGGCTTTATGGCAGAGTGGCCCGGCGGAAGCCTCTCCTCAGTGCAAGAAACATGAAAGCCTGCATGGAGTTTGCTAAAAAAATACCTGAAGAACTCCAAGATGGTGAGAAATAAGATTCTTTGGTCTGGTGAGACCAAGATAGAACTTTTTGGCCTTAATTCTAAGTGGTATGTGTGGAGAAAACCAGGCACTGCTCTTCACCTGTCCAATACAGTCCCAACAGTGAAACATGGTGGTGGCAGCATCATGCTGTGGGGGTGTTTTTTAGCTGCAGGAACAGGACAACTGGTTGCAATTGAGGGAAAGATGAATGTGGCCAAGTACAGGGATATCCTGGATGAAAACCTTCTCCAGAGTGCTCAGGACCTCAGACTGGGCCGAAGATTTACCTTCCAACAAGACAAAGACCCTGAGCACACAGCTAAAATAACGAAGGAGTGGCTTCATTTCCGTGGCTGTTCTTGAATGGCCCAGCCAGAGCCCTGACTTAAACCCAATTGAGAATCTCTGGAGAGACCTAAAAATGGCTGTCCACCAACGTTTACCATCCAACCTGACAGAACTGGAGAGGATCTGCAAGGAGGAATGGCAGAGGATCCCCAAATCCAGGTGTGAAAAACTTGTTGCATCTTTCCCAAAAAGACTCATGGCTGTATTAGATCAAAAGGGTGCTTCTACTAAATACTGAGCAAAGGGTCTGAATACTTAGGACCATGTGATATTTCAGTTTTTCTTTTTAATAAATCTGCAAAAATGTCAACAATTCTGTGTTTTTCTGTCAATATGGGGTGCTGTGTGTACATTAATGAGGAAAAAAATGAACTTAAATGATTTTAGCAAATGGCTCCAATATAACAAAGAGCAGAAAATTTAAGGGGGGCTGAATACTTTCCGTCCCCACTGTATATATTGATTGGTTTGCGCAAAAGTTACAGCGTCTACAAAATAGGGGATAGATTTATGGACTTTTTTTTTTTTTCATTGTTTTTACTGGTAATGGTGGCGATCTGCAATTTTTAGCGGGACTGCGACATTGCGGCAGACAAATCTGACCCTAAGTGACACTTTTTAAGGACCAGTGACATACATCACATACAGTGATCAGTGCTAAAAAAATGCACTGATTACTGTATAAATGACACTGGTAGGGAAGGGGTTAAATACAGGTGCAATCAAAGGTTAACTGTGTTAGCTCAGTGTGTTTCTAACTGTGTGGGGGAACTGCTAACAGGAACCAGGGCTTTTTTTCAGCAGGAACTAGGGGGAACTCAGTTCCACCACCTCTGGCTCAGGTCTTCTGCTCCCTGCTCACCGCTATCACTTGGTAACATTGAAGCCCAGCTTCTGCGTTTACAATTGATAGCTTATCTCCCAGTAGCTCCCACAGGTCAGATCCCACTGAGTGCCGGACAGGGACAAGGGAGATACAGAACAGGTGCCCAGGGTTCAGTGCAGTCATGGGCAGGAGAGGGTGCGTGGAAGGCTGCACCCTTTGTGTTCTCTATTTTTTCCCTGGTGGCCAGTTGATGATCCTACTGCACGATCTCCTTTGCAAGTGACTATAGTATAGTATAGTATGCTGGGAGGTACTACAGCCGGATAGGTGTTTCAGCTTAATATTGCAACAAAGGTAAGAAATATGACAGATGGGAGAGCTTGATGATGAGGGCAGTGGAGGTAGGGGGTTGTATGCAGAGGGAAGAGCTACTATTTGATGCCATTTGGCAGGTATGTGAGTGTGGCGGACATGGTTAAGTTCCTGCACCTATTTTCTGAGAAAAAAAGTCCTGACAGGAACAACACAGAGATCGCTGTTCCTCATCACTAGGAACAGCAGATCTCAATTTTGTCCCGTCAGAATGGGGATCTGCATTGTTTACATAGGCAGATCCCTGTTCTGCCTCTCCGTACCCTGACCCGATGTCCGCCGAGGACACGCATCCTCCTTTGTGCACTCCACACTTTTCAGATGTTTATTTGTAAAAAAAATGTAAAACCATTTATCATTCCACTTCACAATTGTGTGCCACTTTGTGTTGGTCCCAATAAAATACGTTTACATTTTTGGTTGTAACATGACAAAATGTGGAAAATGTCAAGGGGTGTGAATACTTTTTCAAGGCACTGTGTATATATAAGTATTAAGGAAAATTATTACCCATACTTACTGTAATTTCCCTTTCCTGGATCCTCCTTGTGTCAGCCTACCATGGGTTAGTTGGCCCCTCCAGGACAACCTCTTTCTAAGCCTTTAAAGACGACTGTCTCCCGCCTGTCAGCGTTCAATATGTGAGACCTCTCGACAGCCAGTTTGGGTGGGAAATCCTCGGCTGACACGAGAAGGATCCAGGACAGGAAAATTATGCTAAGTATGGGCAACAATTTTCCTCATTCCTGGAACATCCTCGTGTCAGCCTACCATGGGATGTATCAAGCAATGCCACCACAAAAAGGGAGGGAAAAAGAAGGAAATTAGAAACTAGGAATTACTGCAAACCAATTTTAATGACTGACAGCCGTAGAAATAACTATAGACCCAAACGCATGCGAAGAGTCCCATCCACTCTGTAATGTTGAATAAAAGTGTTTGTCGCACTGCACCTTGCTGCTCTGCAAACGACCTCCACTAAGACTTTTGCATATGCCGCCCATGAAGCCGTCATGTCCCTTGTAGAGTGTGCTTTCAACTCCATAGGATTAGGAAGCCCCTGCAGCTTGTATGCCATCTGAATTGTCTTAATAATCAGGCCAACAAAATTGTGGGTGGTATGGCATACCCTTTTTTCCTACAGCTTGGCAAGACAAATAGATTTTCCTGAATCTGGAAGACGCTTGTTCGCTCCATATAGGCTGTAAGAAACGTAACCAGGTCCAGCTTCTTCCACTCGTCTTCTTCGTTTGGGAAGGCTGGAAGGATAGACTCCCAATTCAAATGGAAGGAAGTAGAAACTTTGGGTAAAAAGCTCAGTAATTGGCTCAGGACTATTATGTCCGGCAGAATCAAACAATGAGGTTCCTTAATGGAAAAAGCACAAAGTTCTGAGACCCTCCTAGCTGGGGCAATTGCTGTGAGAAAGATTGTCCTTAATGTCAGATGGAACAGGGAACATGATGAGACTGGATCAAATGGTGGCCCTAGTAAGGCGTTCAATACCAAGGTCAAACCCCATTTGGGGAAATATGATTTACTGGAGGCCAAATCTTCACTGTGGCTTTAAGGAAATGGATGACCAAAGGGTCCAAGGCCCATCTACGATTTGAGATTGCTGAAACCTGTACCCTTAAGGAGTTATATGCTAGACCATCTTCCAGCCTGCTCTGAAGAAAGTCTAAGACATTTGAAACTGACTGGGATACAGGATTCCATTTCTTCTCTGCTGCCATCTGCAAAAAGGCCTTCCAAACTCGAGGGTTGGTTTGTAAAAGTATCCCTAATATATTCTCTGATAGTTCCAGTCGCCTGAGAGACCTCCTTTAACTCTCCATGCCGCTAGCTTCAAGCAGTTGGGATTCTGCTGGCAGACTCCATTCTGGAGAAGTAGGTCTTGACAAACAGGCAGCCGTACCAGATGTTCCGAAAAGCCAACAGCTAATGTGGGACTGCTTCCAGCTCCAGAAGATTGAACTGTGTTTGTTCACGCTCCCCCATCTGCCTTGGGCCTGATGACCCAAACAATGGGCTCACCAGCCCTGTGGACTGAGATCCCTCTTCTCAGATTTCGTGTGACCATCCACCAGGTCAATGACCAAGCCACTGTCAGGGGAACCACAATCTTCTGAGATAAGGATTGGTGATCCCACTGGCAAAGGAAATTGAATTGGAACATTCTTTTTCGTGCACCTGGCCCATGGCACTACTGGAATGGTCGAAGATAGGAGTCCTAAATATAGCATAAATTCTCTTGCCCTGAGCGATGGACTGGACCTCACCATCCTCATTCACATCTGCACCTCCTGAATCTTCCTTTGGGGGAGGAATACTCGTCCCCGGACTAAATCAAACCAAACTCCTACATACTCTAGCACCTGTGTGGGCTGCATCTGGCTCTTCTGAAGGTTTATCATCCACCCAAAACAATTGAGCAACTTGCAGGTAACAATAACATGATCGAGTAGAATGCTTTTCGATGGGGCTAGTAGTAGGACATTGTCGAGATATATTTGGATGTCTTTGAGTCTGAGAGTTGCAATCGTCGACGATGACAGTTTAGAGGAGTTTTGAGGATCAGTGCAGAGGCCGAAGGGTAGACAACGAACTTGGAAGTGTGCCCTCTATATGACGAACCTTAAATAACGGTAATGCACCTGATCTATGGGAACGTGGAGGTAGGCGTCTGCAAGGTCAATGGAGGCCATCCAGTCTCCCGTCTTCACTACCGAGATAATAGTTTCCAGTGACTCCATCTTGAAGGGGGAGCCTTTATGAAGGAATTTAGAGACTTTAAGTCTAGAACTGGTCTGTAAGTCCCTGAAGACTTTGTCACTAGAAAAAAAAAAAGGAGAATATATGCCTTCTCCGTATTCTTGTTCTGGAACCAGAAAGATTGCATGTACTTTCAACAATTTCACTTTTATAGGTCCACAAACATTTCTTCTTTTTGGGACATCTCGGAATTCAGGTCTCTATAAAGGCAGCCTGAGGGGGCCTCTTGCTGAACTCTAATCGATATCCCTATTATAACCAAAATCCAAGCATCTTGCACTTCTCCCACTGACACCTTCTTGAAAAGAGCCAACCTTGCTTCCACCTGAGGAGACAGGGCGGAGACACCTTCAGAATGACTAGTCAGTGGGCTTGGAAGCCTAATTGGACCTGACTTTGGATCCTTTCGTGAAGTTTGCACTTTTCGATTTTCACCGGCGAAAAAAGGGATGTCCAGGTCTGTATGAACTGGCTTCTTTAAAACCGTCTTTTGACCTGCTGGACAGACAAAATCAATAACACTGTCTCTTTCTCTCTTGCGGAATAAGACCAGATTTTCCTCCTGAGACTTTCTGGATTGCTGCTTCAAGAGTTTTACCAAAAAGAACTTTGCCGTCAATGAGCACAGACTATGCTTGGGGGAATTTTCTGCTGCCCAATGTTTCAGTCATAAGGCTCTCCTAGCCGTCACAGAGTGGGCCATCAGTCTAGCTGTCATTCTGGCCTGATCCACTCAGAGGCGGCTCTCTAATTAGGGAAAAAAGGCGGTCACCTAAGGCCCAGCTCTCCCAGGGGACTCGCGGCCACCTAATTTCCCTGATTTGTGCGTGGGAGAATGGGAGGGAATGTCCCCGGTCAGTGTCCCCAAGCTGGCAGGGTGAACGGGCTGGACTGGTAAAGGATCGCTGAGGAGGTGGTGGCGGAGCTGCCGGCCGCTGCTGAACCTGCCAGGAGGTAGGGGCAGACTTGGCTGGGGGTCAGGAGAGGCCTCGTAAAAATGCGCTTACTCCATACCGCAGCAGACAGCCATGACACCCGCCGCCCGCCAATACACTGTCTGGGTTATATTTGCTGCAGAGCAGTGCGACCGTGCGAGCATGCTTAGTGATATGACATGAGTCCTTCAAACCGAACCGATGCATTCACTGTCTTCTCCGCCTGACAGGAGCTTCCTAGTCCCGCCCGACGTGATGTCATTCACAGGCCGGGAGACGGGATGAAAAGGTAGAGGAGATTACTGCTGCACAGACCTGCGAGGAGCCAGTGAAGCGCCGTGCAAAAGTGCAAGTAAGTTTTCAGAGGCTAAAAACCTTACCTAAGGCACTGTTGTCACAGTGGCTTTGCTGTGTTAACTACCTGAAGTGAGTAACTCTTTGGGGGGGGATTAATTTACAATGGTATTTTTAATATGCAGCATGGAGCAGGGGCGGATCCAAAGTCTTGTCTCGGGAGGGGCACTGCCAGAAAATACGTTTTTTTGTGGGCAGTTTATCGGGGAAATGGCTGGTATTGGCGCTTCAATCATCCTGGCACCATGGTTGTTATGATGTCAGGATGATTGAAGCGCATTATTTCTATTATTACATTGTAGTATAAAATGAAATGTTTCAACTCACCATATTGCAGAATCAGTGGGAGCCCTGAGTGTGTCACTTGCCATCGTCACCTGCCACGCGTTGCGAATTGTCATTTGCCTGTCACCAAATGCAGATTACCACGTCACCTGCCATATGTTGCAGATTATCACCTGCCACACCTTGTGAATTGTCACTTTGCCACGTCGCCTGCCACACGTTGTGGATTGTCACTTGCCTGCCACCAGATACAGATTGTCATCTGCCACACCTTGCGGATTGTCACTTGCCACATGTTGCGGATTGTCACTTGCCACGTCACCTGCCACACCTTGTGGATTGTCACTTGCCACACATTGCGGATTGTCACTTGCCACGTCACCTGCCACAGGTTGTGGATAGTCACTTGCCACACAATGTGGATTGTCACTTGCCACGTCACCTGTCACACGTTGCAGATTGTCACTTGCCTGCCACCAGATGCAGATTGTCACTTGCCACACGTTGTGGATTGTCACTTTGCCACGTCACCTGCCACACCTTGCAGATTGTCACTTGTCTGCCACCAGATTCAGATTGTCACCTGCCACACCTTGCGGATTGTCACTTGTCATGTCACCTGCCACACTTTGCGGATTGTGACTTGCCACGTCACCTGCCACACCTTGTGGATTGTCACTTGCCACACGTTGCGGATTGTCACTTGCCACGTCACTTGCCACACCTTGCAGATTGTCACTTGCCACATGTTGCGGATTGTGACTTGCCACACCTTGAGGATTGTCACTTGCCATACCACCCACCTCCATACGCTCCGCACCCCTCTCATGTACATACCACCCACCTCCATACGCTCCGCACCCCTCTCATGTACATACCACCCACCTCCATACGCTCCACACCCCTCTCATGTACATACCACCCACCTCCATACGCTCCGTACCCCTCTCATGTACATACCACCCACCTCTATACGCTCCGCACCCCTCTCATGTACATACCACCCATACACTCTCATGTACATACCACCCACCTCCATACACTCCACACCCCTTTTGGTTTCTTTAGTGAGATATCAGGGGTCTAAACGGACCCCTGAAGTCTCACTATTGAGACAGAGAAAGGGACTGAGGAAACACATTCCCCAGTTCTTTTCTATGTAACCTCAGCTGCACTGCAGATGAATGAACAGGAGACAGAGGCTCCTGTTATTTCATTAATTAAAGCATAAAAAACACAGTTTACTGTGCTTCAGTTATGAATGAACACAGTAAGTGATCATTACCGATCACTCACTGTGTTCTTTTAGTAAAGATAGGGGCTGGTAAATGACATTTACCAGCCCCTTTTTTCTGCCTCCATCCCGAATATCCCCCACAGCAGTCAGTGGGAGAGAAGAGGAGGGAAGTCAGCAGTGCTGTGGGGGAGCACACAGTTATTTTTTATCGCTTGAATTATTTTTCCCATTATGGGCGTGAGTGGGGCCTCATGTCCAAGTTTTGCCTAAGGCCTCACAAAGCCTAGAGCCACCTCTGGATCCACTGTCACTTCTGACAAAAAATCAACTGGCATCTTGATGAAATCTAGGGGCAATGAATTCCTGCCCCTCCTCACTCCTGACCCCTGGGGCCCCAAATCTGAGACCCAGATTTTAAGGGCTGCCACCAAAGAGGTTAAGGCTATGGCTGACCTACATCCTGCCCCTGCCACTGAATATATTCTTTTCAAATCAGTATCAATTTTTCTATCCATAGGATTTTTGAAGGAGTCTTCAAGCGGAAGTGTAATGTGCAGAGTTGGTCTCTGCATAGAAGCATCCACCCTAGGCATGGTATCCCACAGGGCTGCATCCTTGGTACTGAACGGATACAACTTTGCCCTTCTGTTATGAATGTTGAATTGTTTATCTGGCTTCAATCACTCCTCCTCCACAACCTCCTGTATTTGAAGGATTAAGGGGAATGAAGGCACGGATCTCTTGAGGTCAGGAAGATATTTCTGTAGCTGGAGAAGCATCATCCTGCCATCTCATTGCCTCTTTCACTGCTTTCACCAAAACGGGACCAGAGAGAAGTCGAACGTATGTGCTTCAGGTTCCCCATCTGAGTCCGATGGACAATCCTCACTATCTGCAAGAGGAAAAAAATCTGTGGCAGCCGCCGCATCAGGATCAGCTGCGGACGAAGAATCTGCTCATTCCCTGCGAGAAAATCCTTTTTGATACATGCTTCAAACCTTCCCTCACCGCAGACGTAATATAGTCTTTGACTTTCCGAGCATCTGCCAACGAATCTCACGCCGCATCCTTAAGTAACGTTTACTGCACAAAATACAGACTCTCTGAGGCCAGTGTTTAACCAGTCCAAACCAATAGAGACTACCAGATATCATATTCCAGCACCAAGGGAACCTACTCATGCAAGTTCTCTGATATAAGTCGTTGATCGCCACCATTACTAGGTAAAGAAAATAAAAATAAGTGATCAAATACCACCAAAAAAAAGCTTTGTGGGGTAAAAAAAGGCATACTTTTTTTTGGGTACAGTGTCGCACGACCGCGCAATTATCAGTTAAAGTAATGCAGTGCTGTATCGCAAAAAAACGGCCTAGTCATGAAGGGGGGTAAATCTTCCGGAGCTGAAGTGGTTAAAAAGAGATTGGCAATTGCATTTTCCCCGCAATATTACTCTACACAGGGTTATTTAAAGCTGAGTTCTGGGACAAATTCAAGTCCAGTGTGTAACTTTGGAGGAGCTTTCTGCAATAAAGACCAGTCACTTGTGCAAGGTTGCCTCCGCCCCTCCTGTAGTTTTCTGCAGGCAGTTTGTAGTGGGTGGGGTCTTCTGGGTCCCTCCCACAGCTCTGCTCCCTGCACGCCTTGTGGATAGCACAGTGATGTCATTGCTCCTTTTTATAGTAATATCTGGCTGTACAAAGAAATTTGGTGCACACAAGGTGGATCTACTATATATCCTTTGTGAAACTTGAGGAATATATGTAGAGTGGATGTAAACCCTCACACATACCCAGTGAAGTGAGAAGCCTCAGATGATACACAGGGATGAAACAAATCTCCCTACATAAGTTTTCATGTATATCTGCTGTCTTCATCTTTTTATACTGTTTAGAAAGTTTAGATCGTGTTAGGAGATTTTCTCTTCCTGGTTAGCACTGCAGTGAGGTCTGGGCATACAACCAAGACGAGGAAAGGCACGCACCCCCTCTCCTTAAAGGTAGAAACTTTCAGCTCTGTTCATTGAATAGTTCAGGGCTCTGCTAATATATGTATTATTATACAGGATAACATCCTCCCTAACACAAAGCTCAGTCTGCTTTTATCTCAGTTGACGAAGAACTTGTCAGACATTATCAGGTTGATAACAGAAGAACGGAGCTGGACAAAGCTACAGGACATAGTGCTTTGAAGAGAGAACAAAACACTGCAGATACTGTATATGTGCCCAGCTCAAATGTCATAAATCGGGTTTATATCCGCTTTAATTGAAAGTTTTTTGTGCCTGAGGTTCAGTATTAGACTTCATGGAGAAGGATGTTTTAAAATAGTTCTGTCTATGCTGGATCTTTCTGCCAGAAGCTGCCAGAAAAAAAACAGCATAACAAAAATGCTTGTTTTGTCACATAATCACACACATTTACAGGTGTATGGTGTTTAGATACCTATGCTTGTAAACTCATTCTTCTTTTTTTCTAGCCATTAGAACTATTTATGTGCATATCTGTCAGTTTGCACATGTTTATGTGCCTAATTAATGCCAGCAAGCCATACCTCCCAACTTTTTGAGATAGAAATGAGGGACACCTATTAGCAAACATATGTAGGCATAGGACACACCCCCTGTCACGGCCCCTTAAAGGAGAAGTATACTAAAAAAATATTATTTTAACCCACTAGTGCTTTTTTTTCTACCACTACTATTTCTTTATATTGGCTTTTGACTTTTGCAAATGCAGCCATTTAGAAATTGGATGAAAGGTTTAGCACTGTAAAAACACTTTTTGAAAGACAAAAGGTAGATTTTACATATAACTATATAGATCAGATCAAAATG
This sequence comes from Lithobates clamitans, assembly GCA_037952925.1. Lineage (NCBI taxonomy): Eukaryota > Metazoa > Chordata > Amphibia > Anura > Ranidae > Lithobates > Lithobates clamitans. The sequence continues at coordinate 2,527,148 of JBBGZY010001281.1, read as the reverse complement.
AGGGAAAAATTAGGAGGAATGAGGAACAGTGGGACATTGTTCCAAATCAGGGACAGTCCCTCGAAATCAGGAACAGTTGGGAGCTATGCAGTAAGCTCCTCTCTGAACGCAGGTTTGGGGCATTTTTCATGCCCTCATACACTGCTCTAAGATTTTAATCTAAACGCGACAATGTACATGGACACATTGACTGAAGTAGAGCTGCATTTGAAGACATAAAAAAATTGAAAAATGCTTCTAAAATTGGCATTTTTTTTCTGCCCGTTGGCATGAGGCCTTAAACGAATGTTGGAGTATTTCTTCTTTTAACCCACTAGGTGGTGTAGTCACACACCTAATGTGAGCACATCAAGCCAGAAGGAAGCTCTGGTCTTTTTACAGGTTTTCTTGAAGTCAGTCCTGTGTTGTTATTTATGTAGTTGTATCATAATTCCAAATTTCAGCATTCTGTTTTCCAGATATTTACAGTACAATATTTCTGTGATTGAGAGGAAAACTATTTTGATCATTTCGTTAGTTACACTTCTTAATACCGCTGCATAAAATGATTGATGATTGGGGGAAAATACACAGTATTAAATTGTTCCCATTTCATGTTAGCATAACAAGCTGGGAGTATATGAGCTCACAATAGGATGGAATGTCACAGATGGTCAGGCAGCTGAAGATTCCATACTGCCCACAGGCCGCTTACCATCCTGTTATGCAGGGAAACAAGATTGTGGAACAGATGTAGAACCATTTGTATAATAATACTTTTGTTACTTACAAACTGTTCAAAAATCATGATCACATTATATTCTCTTACATCTTCAAATGCATTATGTGTTTTTGTGGTTATTATTTTGTAAAGTAGCAGTATGGGTTTGTATTGATCTGATTTATATGAATTATACAGCCACCTGAATGGTCTGCCATAAAAAGCAGCGATTCCACTGACCGTAACATCCCTAGCAAGCTTCTAACTCTCATGTCTCATGTCTCTCATGTGCTCAATTTTCTTGGGGGGGTGACCCCCCACCCCCAGCTCTCGATCGATCGATCTATCCTCATCATTAACCTGCTCCATCACCAACCTAAAGGAACACCAGAGGGCACCAGGCTAAGTGTAGCATTAAAGTACCTTTATTAGATAAAAAACAAAGGCAACTCACATGAGAAAAGAAAAAACAACGCTTGTCGTCAGTGTTTCTCAACAGGCATAACTCCTTCTGGGGGGAGTTCACATCAGTCCATGGCAGGAATCCTAATCACTGCTGCAGACCAGGCCATACACAGATACCAGGAAGCAGCCAGGAACCTGGAAGCAAAAGCACTCGGTGGAACGCAAGGCCAATTGATCTCACACTCCAGAGAAATGCACAGAAACATGGCTACTTATTTCAGAGCCACCGGGCTGCTTTCTTAAGCAAACTTGTCATTGACACTAGTTTGTCCCTTACACAAATCTTTCCCCCACACTAACCTTTCCCTAAAAATTATGTCCTAAACACTAACCTGTCCCCAGAACAAACCTGTCCCCAGCACTATCCTGTCCCCAGCACTATCCTGTCCCCAGCACTAGCCTGTCCCAAGCACTAGCCCGTCCCCAGGACTAACCTGTCCCCAGATAGGGATGAACCGACTACCCCCCGGTTCCGTTTGCACCAGAACCTGCGAACAGACTGAAAATTTGCGCAAACTTTAGAACCCCATTGAAGTCTATGGAACTCGAACTTTTAAAATCAAAAGTGCTAATTTTAATTTGCATGGTATTGTCCTAAAAAGGGTTTGGGGACCCGGGTCCTGCCCCAGGGGACTTATAGCAATGCAAAAAAAGTTTTAAAAACGGCCGTTTTTTTGGGAGCAGTGATTTTAATCATGCTTAAAGTGAAAAAAAAAGTGAAATATTCCTCTAAATATCGTACCTGGGGGGTGTCTATGGTATGCCTGTAAAGTGGTGTGTGTTTCCCCTGCTTAGAACAGTCCCTGCACAAAATGACATTTTTAAAGGAATAAAAGTCATTTAAAACTGCTTGTGGCTTTAATGTAATGTTGGGTCCCGGCAATATGGATGAGAATCAAGGAGACAAACGGCATGAGTACCACCCACCCCACAGTCCATTACCAGGCCCTTTGGGTCTTGTATGGATATTAAGGGGAATCCTGCACCCAAATTAAAAAAAGGAAAGGCGTGGGGCCCCTAGGCCCTATATACTCTGAACAGCAGTATACAGGTGGTGCAAACAAGACAGGGACTGTAGGTTTGTTGTTAAGTAGAATCTGTTTCTAATTTTGAATTGGTACATTTTTAAAGTGCAGCTCCAGTCAAAAAATCTATTTTTAAGCTTTTTGGAAAACATAGGGAAGGGTTATCACCCCTGTGACATTTGTTTTGCTGTCTGTGCACCTCTTCAGAAGATTTCACCTCACTTTCTGTCCCAATGACAAATGTTTTTTGACAATTTGGGGTTTTTAGTGAAACAAGGATTGATGATAAAGCATCAGTGGAGAGGAGACACGTTTTTCCCGTATTAACTCTTACAGGAGAGAAATTCCCTTCCTAGGGGTAGATTTCATCTCACTTCCTGTTGTCTCCTTTGGTTTGCAAGTAGGAGTCGTTTGTAAGTTGGATGTTTGAAAGTAGGGGCCTGCCCTATATACTCTGCAGAAATTGGGGCTTTAGGTGTTGGTGTTGCCACAACACTGTAAGCCCTCACAGTTACTCTTGGTGGGCTCAGGAACGGGCTCTGCTGTGAAATATTAGATCAAGAATTGTAACTACATGCCCCTGGTGAACAGGGTCAGAAAAATTGGGCCTTTGGTGGTGGTGGTGCTGGTGCCACAACACTGTAAGTCCTCACAGTTACTCTTGGTGGGTGCAGAAACGGGCCCTGCTGTGAAATATTAGATCAAGAATTGTAATTACATACACCTGTTGAACAGGGGCAGAAAAATTGGGCCTTTGGCGGTGGTGGTGGTGGTGTTGCCACAACACTGTAAGTCCTCACAGTTACTCTTGGTGGGAGCTGGAACGGGCCCTGCTGTGAAATATTAGATCAAGAATTGTAATTACATGCACCTGTTGAACAGGGGCAGAAAAATTGGGCTTTGGTGGTGGTGGTGCTGGTGCCACAACACTGTAAGTCCTCACAGTTACTCTTGGTGGGTGCAGAAACGGGCCCTGCTGTGAAATATTAGATCAAGAATTGTAATTACATGTCCCTGTTGAACGGTTGTACAAAAATTGGGCCTTAGGCACCGGTGCCACAACACTGCAACCCCTCACAGATACTAGTTGGAGCGCAGGAATGACCTTCCTGCAAAATATTGCATCAAAAATTGTAATTACACGCCCCTGTAAAACAGGGGATGAAAAATTGGGCCTTAGGCACTGGTGCTGGTGCCACAACACTGCAACCCCTCACAGATACTCTAGTTGGAGCGCAGGAAGGAGCCCTGCTGCAAAGTAATGTATCAAAAATTGTAATTACACGCCCCTGTTAAACAGGGGCTGAAAAATTGGGCCTCAGGCACTGGTGCTGGTGCCACAACACTGCAACCCCTCACAGATACTCTAGTTGGAGCGCAGGAAGGAGCCCTGCTGCAAAGTATTGCATCAAAAATTGTAATTACACGCCCCTGTTAAACAGGGGCTGAAAAATTGGGCCTTAGCCACTGGTGGCAGCGCAAAGAACAGAAAATATTCTTACAAGCTATCAGCATGATCATTGAGGAGGAAAAGGATAATCACTCAGCATAACAGGATAGTAACTCAGCATCAGCATAGGCAGTCTTGAAGGGATCTGACATTTAAAAAAAAAATATTCCGTTACATCAGCATCAGGTGCTTGGTAGCTGGTGGTGATCCAAGACTGATTCATTTTTATGAAGGTCAGTGGATCGACCGAGTCGGTGGACAGGCGCACCCTGTGATCGGTTACAAAGCCTCCAGCAGCACTGAATGTGCGTTCCGAAAGAACGCTGGAATGGAAAGGTGTCCAAGTCAGATCTTGCCCCTAGGTATTCCTGCACCATGTAAAACAGACGCTGGCGATGGTTGCTGGAACCGATCATACCTTGGGGCTGCGGACTAAAAAATTGTCTGAACGCATCGGTCAGATGGCCACCTTCTCCACCGCTCCTTCTTGTCCAGGAACAGGAGTTTGTAACCTCCCAGTCTCTGGGAACGCGTTCCACAGACCTTTCTGCAAGGCCTCCCAAAGATGTTGCATCCTCTACTCCCTCTGTGATGGCAAGATAAGGTCCGCAACCTTACCCTTGTAACGTGGATCAAGGAGGGTTGCCAGCCAGTATTGATCCCTCTCCTTGATACCACGAATATGAGGATCCTTCCGCAGGCTTTGCAGGATCAGGGAGGTCATGCAGCGTAGGTTTGCTGAGGCATTCTGTGCGGAGTCCTCTGAGTCACTAAGGACGACATGATCCGCAGTCACCTCCTCCCAGCCACGTACAAGTCCATGGGTTTCTTGAGACTGTAAATGATCCCTTAAAGACTGCTGCTGATGCTGAATGCCAGGCTCTACCTCCATGCTGACACAATCCTCCTCTTCCTTCTCCTCCTCCTCCTCGTCCTCTTCCTGTGTGCACATAGGAACACTGTCTGGATAAAGGGGGCCTTGAGAGCTAAGGAAGTCCTCCTCTTCCTTCCTCTGTTCTGCCTCAAGTGCTCTATCCATTTTTCATTTGTGCTCCAACAGGTGGACAAGGAGGACAGTGTCACTGATGCATGCACTGTCACTGCTCACCATCCTCGTGGCCTCCTCAAATGGTGACAGGACAGTGCATGCATACCTGATCATGGCCCAAGAAAAAAACAAAGCTCCCCTGACCCTGTCCTGGTGCCATAGTCGCACAGGTACTCATTGATGGCCCTCTGCTGTGTGTGCAGCCTCTGCAGCATGGCCAACATTGAGTTCCACCTGGTGGGCATGTCACAGATTAGGTGGTTCTTGGGTAGGTTAAATTCCTTTTGGAGGTCAGCCAGCCGGGCACTGGCATTATATGACCTGCAGAAATGCACCCAGACTTTCCTGGCCTGCCTCAGGACATCCTGTAAGCCCGGGTACCTGCCCAAGAACTGCTGCACCACCAAGTGAAGGACGTGAGCCAAACAGGGCACATGGGTCAGTTGTCCCTGTCGGAGGGTGGAGAGGAGGTTGGTGTAATTGTCGCAAACCACCATACCTGCCTTAACCTGGCGTGGCGTCAACCACCCCTGAACCTGCCCCTGCAGAGCTGACAGAATATCTGCCCCAGTGTGGCTCCTGTCCCCCAAGCACATCAGTTCAAACACCGCATGGCATCTTTTGGCCTGCGTGCTTGCGTAGCCCCTTGAACGCCTACGGAGCACCGCTGGTTCCGAAGACAAATCAGCACAGGAAAAGGCCATGGCGGAAGAAGAAGAGGAGGGGTGGAGGAGAGAGGTGTGGCAGAACCACCACTAGTAGTATTTTTGAGGCGTGGTGGCAAAACAACCTCCAACACTACTGCAACCTGTCCTGCATCCTTCCCAGCTGCCAAAAGAGTCACCCAGTGCGCGGAGAAAGGTAGGTAATGTCCCTGTCCATGCCTTCTGGACCATGAGTCAGCGGTAATATGCACCTTACCGCTGACCACCCTGTCCAGCCAGGCCAAGACATTGCCTTCCACATGCCGGTAGAGAGCCGGAATCGCCTTCCGTGAGAAAAAGTGGCGTTTGGGAACCTGCCACTGAGGAACCCCACATTGCACAAACTCACGAAAGGGGGCAGAGTCTACCAACTGAAAAGGCAGCAGTTGAAGTGCTAGAAATTTAGCCAAGCTAGCATTCAACCGCTGGGCATGTGGATGGCTGGGAGCGAACTTCTTTCGGCGGTGCAGCAGCTGAGGCAGGGAAATTTGCCTGGTACAATCTGACATCGGTGTACCGATAGCAAATTGCCCCCAAGTACTTGGCTGTGACACACCTAATTCTACACCTTCATTCCTCTCAGTGCAGGCCTCAGAGAGGACTGAAGGTATAGTGGGGTTGGAGATCCCAGCTGATGAGGAGCAATCTTTGCTCTTTGGTGTGGGTCTTTTAGGTACACTTGCCAACGAACTGCATGGTAGGTCAACATATGTCTGGTCAAGCATGTGGTGCCGAAGCAGGAGATGTTTTGGCCACGCGAGATATGCTTGAGACATATGTTGCAAATAGCAGCAGTGGGATCTGATGCACTCATCTCAAAAAAGGCCCACACCAAAGAACTTTTGGAATAACGCGCAGAGACAGCAGCTCCCTGCACATGCGGAGCTCTGCTGTGTGATGCAGTCGGTGTGCTGCCCTTAAGCTAGCCCCTGGAGGGCATCCTGCCTCGTTGGTGATGTGCCTCCTCCTCCTCTCTCCTATCAGGCACCCACATGGAGACTGTGACCTCATCATCCCCTCCCTCCTCATCGCTGGAGCAAAGCTGGCAGTATGCTGCAGCTGGGGGAACATGACTGCCAGATTGCTGTCCTTCTTGGGCACCCCCTCTCTCTGGGCTCACGTTACTGCCTTCCTCTAGCTGGGTACCATGATCGGAGCCTTCAAAACGCTGGGCATCCTCCTAGAGCATGTACCCAACACTGTGGTCAAACAGTTTGGGGGACTCCTTTAGGAGGACATGGTGGGGCTAGGGAAGGAGTGACTGATGCCATTGAGCCAAGGGAAGAGGCCGCGTTGGCAGCTGCTTTGCCAGAAAAAGTACCCTGAGCCTGGGTGAGAGAGGATGAGGAGGATGAGGATGGCTTGGTCATCCTATCTACCAAGTCTTCCGCATGTTGCAGCTCAACACGGCCAGCTGACGAAAAAAAGAACAAGCGTGCTGATGAGGATGCGCCGTCTCCATGACCAGCACTGTTGCCTCTAGACACAGAGCCTGCTTGCCCTCTTTTATTGGCTTGTGACTGTCTGCCTCTCTTTGTTGGCCTTCCAGACATACTAATGGCCTGCAGTGAGATGTAGCTTCACAAAGCTGTGATGTGTATATATATATATATATATATATATATATATATATATATATACTGATACTGCAGCTAGCAGAATCAACTGCCTGCCTGTAGTATTATTAGTATGAGAACACCAGCAATTGTCCTCAGGTAGCTTTAGGTGTATACTGTGCAGAGGACACAGTACACTAACTGTAAATACTGTAGCTGCCTGCCTGTGGTATTAATAGGAGCAGAACAACAGCAATTGTCTTCAGGTATCTTTAGGTGCACACTGTGCAGAGGACACAGTACACTAACTGTAAATACTGTAGCTGCCTGTCTGTGGTATTAATATAGGATCAGAAGAACATCACCAATTTTATTCAGGTAGCTTTAGGTGCACACTGTGCAGAGGACGCAGTACACTAACTGTAAATACTTTAGCTGCCTGTGGTATTAATATAGGATCAGAAGAACACCACCAATTTTATTCAGGTAGCTTTAGGTGCACACTGTGCAGAGGATGCAGTACAATAACTGTAAATACTGTAGCTGCCTGCCTGTGGTATTAATAGGAGCAGAACAACAATTGTCTTCAGGTAGATTTAGGTGCACACTGTGCAGATGACACAGTACACTAACTGTAAATACTGTAGCTGCCTGCCTGTGGTATTAATATAGGATCAGAAGAACACCACCAATTTTATTCAGGTAGCTTTAGGTGCACACTGTGCAGAGGACGCAGTACACTAACTGTAAATACTGTAGCTGCCTGCCTGTAGTATTATTAGGAGCAGAACAACAACAATTGTCTTCAGGTAGATTTAGGTGCACACTGTGCAGAGGACGCAGTACACTAACTGTAAATACTGTAGCTGCCTGCCTGTGGTATTAATAGGAGCAGAACAACAGCAATTGTCTTCAGGCAGCTTTAGGTGCACACAGTGCAGAGGACACAGTACTTTAATGCTCCGTACACACTTTTGGATTTTCCGATGGAAAATGTCCGATCGGAGCGTGTTGTCGGAAATTCCGACCGTGTGTGGGCTCCATCGGACATTTTCCATCGGATTTTCAGGCACACAAAGTTTGAGAGCAGGCTATAAAATTGTGTGTTTTGTGTGTCAAGTTACCACAACACCATTATTATCTTGTATTATTGAATCTCAAGGAGGTTGCTTGGTGTTGGTGTCTCTTGTTAATTTCACATTATATATTAGAAATGTACCTGCCTCCTCACAAACAAACTGTCCTTTTAAAAGGAAAACACACATAGGCGAGTATAATTGTAAAAAAAATTCCTTTATTAATGGCTCAGAACCAAACAAAGAGGGAGGCAACTCTGGAGAAACAGCTGAAATTGGTGAAGCCTTTGGCCCCCGGGGCATACATCAACTATTTTCTTGCAAAATTGGTGGCCTGAGGAGTCCATATCTAAGGGAGTGCAGTCTGGTCCAGAAGTCCCAGAGATCCGGAAAGCAGCAGATGACATCTGTGTCCCCAGGCTGTGGTCATACAAGAGCCTGCATCTTTGGCCAGACCAGACTGAACCCAGGGCCATCACTCTCTGGTCTTCCTTCCACGCTTCCTTCCACGCTGTGGCTGTGGTGGTGGAGTTGTGGCAGCAGGAGGAGGAGGAGGAGTAGGAGGAGCTGGGTATTGGGTGTTAGTTCCCCACTCAACCCCTTACTTAGGACTTTATAAAGCAGATCCTCACATAGCTTGCGTTGACCCTCCTGCATGCCCTTCAGTTTGGTGGCAGCCATACAGGCAAAGGCCTCTTCAGGAGTGGGTAAGGCTCTGAGGGACGCAGAAGCCTCCTGAATGAGTCTGAGCACAGAATCCTGCATGTGAGTCGCCTTTCTCGCTCTTTTGTATGGAAGGCGGAGGGAAGGAATCTGCAATTCGGTCAGGCTGCAACTGGTCCCAGACTTCTCCTGGCTGACACTTAGCCCTGCCTCCTCCTGGCTGCCACATTCCACAGCCTCCTCCTGTGTGCCACATTCCAGAGCCTCTTCCTGGCTGAGGTCTTCCTGTGTATGAAAAAGGGACATCATTTTAATTTTTTATTCATCAATCACACACAATTTTCATCTCATGACTGTTGCAAATTGAATGTTAACAAATATAACAGACTATCCTTCTGAGCCCACCATTTTTCAGTCTTGTCCAAAATATTTTTGACCACTACTGTCTATTGATATGTAAAACACTCTATTAAATCAGCAATTAGTGATCAATATTAACATCTAGTAAACATCATTTATTTTTTGACCAGAAATCTGTAGAACAATGCTATACCTGGATCCATCTGGGCTTCTCCACTTCTTCCTGGCTGGAAGTCCAAGGTTTGACATCGGAAGCCTCAGCTGGGGTGGAAGATAGGGTGGAAGGAAGAGTGGAAGGAAGAGTGGAGAGGGATTCCCAGCATGGTCTGAGAGAAATCGCAGTCTATCATAGTACCACAGCCTGGGGACATAAACATCATCTGCTGCAGCTCCGGATCTCTGGGAATCCGTGACCTTCTTGCGCTCCCTAAGATAAGTGCTCCTCAGGCCACCAATTTTGGTTTTTAAATAGGGGGTGGTTGCCGTAGGGACCACCGGCTTCACCAACTCCAGCAGTTTCTCCAGCACTGCCTGCCTCTTTTGTTTATGATTGTAATGTGGATGTTTCACCTGCCACAGACAGGGCAGCTCCCTGTACTTGTCTATGAACAGGGGGAGGAAGTTGTGGTCATTGAAGCCATCCATTTTATTATCTGCAAGACACAACACAAGACAAACCCTAATGTCAGCCTAAAGTCTACTAAACTTGTGCAAATACAGGCCTCAATCTAGAAGCAGTGTAGGCCCAAAGTTAAGTCTTACCTTCGCAATCACGATCGGCGCCTCCGTTACTCCTTCCTTCACTCACAGATCGTACGTACTACGCACGCGTGTTACTCTTTATAGACACTGCGCATGCGTGAAACTCTGCCCGCCACTGACATTCTTTCTAGTCTATTCCCCACCCCTTCTCATTCGGCACTGTGGGGGAGGAGCACATGGCGGAAACACAGCAGGTGTCAGATAATTTCAGCAACGAGGAGGAGGAGGAAAGCCCGGAGCCTGAAACATCCCGATCCAGAAGGAGACGATATCAGGCATCAAATATGTCCTTTGGGGAGATGTTGGAGATGGTCGACATCCTGAAGAAGGCCGACTATGACGGGAAGTATGGACCTTACCCCAACCCCAATGTCAGAAAGGCCAAGATTATGGCGAAAGTAGTCAAAAGTCAGCACCGGAATTTCGGGGTACGTCGATCGAAAGATCAGCTCAGGAAGCGGTGGTCGGACCTAAAATTAAGAGAGCATGAGCAGTACAGAAAGTCTGGAGAGTGCTGCAAAAAAGTAAGCAGTTGTGCTGTGTTCCGATTCTTTCTGTTTATTACGTTCGTGCTGCTCCATGTACTTTTCTTAATAACTGTTATCCAGTTTAAAATGGCAACTTTCATGTTCATGGGCACATTATTCGTTCGTATCAAACATAGTTCGTTTGGCCATATGCATTTGCCCAAATTTTTTAGGGCCTACTTGTATGAAAATAATTTGGTTGTGTAGATGGGTTTGTTACTAGAATGAAATGCAAACTAGATTCTGTGTAAGGAGAGGACACTCAGCAGCTGGTTACACATCTGGACGCAGGAGCACTAGTGTGGGACACCAGCACACCCTTTTTATTAGGGGGCCCACACAGGTGCTCCAGTGTATACTATAGGGGTGTCTCCATCTGTGAAGCTTGTACAAGACAGGTAAAGTATTGAAGCTTGACAAAGGACAATAAAAATGCTACATCTTGGAAGTCTGCCTCTATTTTTTTTTACATAGGGGATAAAAGACTCGGAGGACACCCCTCATCTGAGGAGACCACAGACCCCCCACCTCTGGAAGAAGGGGAAATCCCCCAAAGACATGAAGAGCAGGAGGAGGAAGATGTGGTGGAAATAGCCACCACAACAGGTGAGTGTCTGTGACCACAGGCTCAGGTAAGAGATGGATGCCGGCATATTTATAATACCTGTTTTTTTTTTTGGTTTCTCTCTTTTTAGGTGATCGTGATGTTATGGATCCTGATCCTTTCACCTCGGAAAGTGCCCAGATCCTGATTGGGGAGATCATGGGGTGTAATGTTGCATTGGAAAACATCAAGAAAAACATCAATGATGTTCTTCAAAAAAATAAGAACATCATTGATGTTTTAGGGCGAGTTTAAAAGCCCTCCAAATCCCTTTGTTTTTTGGTGTGCTACACTTTTTTAAAAAAATATTAGAAAAGCCTAATTTTGAAGAGGTACGCAGTGTGTCAACATGTGCTATCTGCCATCACGGGAGATCAATGGACGCGTTTTAGGGGTGCAACCCCTTCCTTAATAATAAAGTAGCTGTGAGGAAGGGGTTGCTCCCCCAAAACTCTTCCCTTGATCCCCCGTGATGGCAGCTAGCACATGTTGTGTGCATCTTCAAAATTTGGCTTTTCCTGGGGTGACTTCACCCCATCTGAACACAATATCAAACTCAGTTTGTAAATGCTCATGTCTGATATTGCCTTCAAGTTCTACCAAATGTGAACTTTGTAAGTTCTAAATTTGTGTCTTTCTGGTTGGTTTTAAACATGCCTGTTTTATCTTAAATGGACATTTCTAATTTTTCTAATGTGACCCCCAAAATTGTTATACAACAAACATGTTGGTTTGTTTTAAAAACCTTTTCCAAATGCACATGTGATTGTGCTGGTATTAAAAAGATTGTTAATCAAGATTGTGTGGATTATTGTCTCAACGCTACTAAACTTTTGTTGTGCTGTAATGGGTGTTTTCTGTGACAATGGGTGCTATTTCCTAGGGGCAAATCTACTTTGCACTACAAGTGCAGTTTCAGTGCAGTTTCAAGTGCACTTGTAGTGCAAAGTGTCTTTGCCTTTAGGAAATAACACCCAACAGTGCTTTGTAAGGTTACACAATCATGCCAATTTCAGGACTCACCACATTTCTGTCAATGTCAGCTAAAACAAACACAAGCAGGAAATGTCACCAAACCTTGGTTTATTTTTTTTTATTTAAAAAATGTTTTAGACATTGTCTGGCATATTGATGGCCCCCCTACCCGCAAAGAATTCAAGGTATCTTAGCCGGACATCACGGGCACTCAGGGAGGGCAAGCCAGGACGGCCACTTTCAAGCGCCGTCAGGGTTGGTTCATTAGGAATTCCGGCCTCAGGCCCAACTGAGCCAGCATAGTTGGCAGAATGTTTCTGTAAAAAGTTATGTAGAACACAGCACGCCAGGATAATGTGATTCAGTTTGTACTCCGCCATATATATGGGTGTAAGAAATAGGCGTAACCGGCTGGCCATGATTCCAAACGTGTTCTCCACCACTCTTCTGGCTCTGGCCAGCCAGTAATTAAAAACCCTCTGGTTCGGGGTGAGGGTCCTCATCGGGAATGGCCGCATAAGATGTTCCCCCAGCGCAAATGCTTCATCCGCAACGAAGACGAATGGGAGTCCTTCCACATTGTCTTCTGGAGGTGGCAAGTCCAAGCTGCCATTCTGGAGACGCCTGTAGAACTCTGTCTGGGCGATGACTCCACCATCGGACATCCGGCCATTCTTCCCCACGTGCACATACAGGAACTCGTAAGTAGCCGACACCACCGCCAACATCACAATACTATTGAACCCCTTGTAGTTGTAATAGTACGACCCTGAGTTGGGTGGTGGGACAATGTGGACGTGTTTCCCATCAATTGCCCCTCAGCAGTTAGGAAAGTCCCACCGCTGGGCAAAGTGGGAGGCCACAGTCTGCCATTCCTGTGGCGTGGAAGGAAACTGTGGAGTCAAAACAAAATCAAAAATTAGTCATTTTGCACATAAACATGGAAAGCAGATTAGAAACAAACATTCTTGCCCAACATCAAGCTAACATTTTTATGAGGGAATTTTTTAAGAACAAAGTATAAGGTACACCTATCAGATTCCCCTCCCCCCCTCTCCTGGGCCATTTATAACATTATAGGGGGGGGGGAACTCTTGGACAGGTAACCCTCTCCACTTCATTGAGAGATGAATGCCTAAATAATGTGTATTACTTGGAACAGCCCCTCCTTAGTTACACTATTGGCAGCCCACTGGACAGGTAAGAAGTGTCATAATACAAAGCTATAAATACACATTGTACACATTTTAGCACATTTGGACACTCTGCTATTACCTATCAAGATAATAATAGTATACAGAAACTTTAAACAGTACCATTTGAAAGTATACAGGCAGGCCCTTGCACTACATGCTTTGGGGAATTCATCCATAAATATGACCACAAAAGAGATGGGTATAGTGTGTATGGGTTTGGCAGATAGATGATTGAGGATAGATGGAGAATTGTTATCAGCTGACTTAGCAGTTGGGGGGAGGGAGGGTTCCAAATGATTTGTGGACACCCAAAAAAAGCCTCTGGCACTCTGCCTAAATTTAAAGCACAAATCACATTTCAAAACATTTTAGGGGTGTTTGGGGTAAAGCACTACTATGGAGCTGACAAAATACATTGTTAAGTGACTACATGAGGTGAATATAGGGCCAGGAGACCATGCTGGGGAGGTAAGTGAAGGCAAATATGTATGAAGGACAACAAAAATAATTACATCAAAATCCTGCATGAATGAGGACAAAGGGGACATTCACAGTATATTACAATCATGGTAATTAGGGAATAAGGAAAGAAATACAATATATTATCAAACATGAAATACAATAAAATGTGATATTAAAGGATACAAATCTTACCTTCATATACTCCTTCTGCAGGACCTGGATGATGGTAGAACAGGTCTCTGGGATAATGATCCCCAGAGCCTGGGGGGAGATGCCTGTCGAGAACTTCAAGTCCTGCAGGCTTCTCCCCGTCGCCGAGTACCGCAGGGTGGCGACGAGCCTCTGCTTCAGAGTGATGGCTTGCCTCATGCAGGTATCCTGCCTGCTAATATAGGGGGTCAGCAAAGCCAACAAACGGTGAAATACGGGGTCCGTCATCCGGAGAAAGTTCCTGAAATCAGCAGGATTATTCTCACTGATCTCACGGAGCAAAGGCATGTGACAGAACTGGTCACGCTGGAGCAACCAATTCTTGGTCCATGAACTCCTCCCCACCCAGTTCACGGACTGGACTTGTGTCAAGGTCAGGACCCCAACACCAAGCCCCCACACAGCACGAACTCTACGAGGAGTACGTATACGCAACATGGCTAGAAAACGGTCGGCTGCTCAGAACAAAGTAACAGAACGCACTGAAGAACAGCAAGGCCTGTGAAGAGCGACCTGAAAAACAGCAACGAGCGGACAAGAACGCAATGAATAATCAAATACGAACTCACTGCACGCACTGAAGAGCAGATACAAACCCACAAGCACAAACTGAACCGCAGAAAACGATCTGAAAACCACGAGTCTGAAAAAACACGAATCGTCTCTCACCAAACTTTTACTAACACGAGATTAGCAAAAGGAGCCCAAAGGGTGCCGCGCTTGGTTCTGAAATGGCCTTTTATAGTCTCGTCGTTCGTGGTGTACGTGACCGCGTTCTTGGCGATCGGAAATTCCGACAACTTTGTGCGACCGTGTGTACGCAAAACAAGTTTGAGCCAACATCCGTCGGAAAAAATCCTAGGATTTTGTTGTCGGAATGTCCGATCAATGTCCGACCGTGTGTACGGGGCATTACTGTAAATACTGTAGCTGCCTGCTTGTGGTATTAATATAGGATCAGAAGAACACCACCAATTTTATTCAGGTAGCTTGAGGTGCACACTGTGCAGAGGACGCAGTACACTAACTGTAAATACTGTAGCTGCCTGCCTGTGGTATTAATATAGGATCAGATGAACACCACCAATTTTATTCAGGTAGCTTTGGGTGAACACTGTGCAGAGGACGCAGTACACTAACTGTAAATACTGTAGCTACCTGCCTGTGGTATTAATATAGGATCAGAAGAACACCACCAATTTTATTCAGGTAGCTCTAGGTGCACACTGTGCAGAGGACGCAGTACACTAACTGTAAATACTGTAGCTGCCTGCCTGTGGTATTAATATAGGATCAGAAGAACACCACCAATTTTATTCAGGTAGCTTTAGGTGCACACTGTGCAGAGGACGCACTACACTAACTTGTAAATACTGTAGCTGCCTGCCTGTGGTATTAATGTAGGATCAGAAGAACACCACCAATTGTATCCAGGTAGTTTTAGGTGCACACTGTGCAGAGGACACAGTACACTAACTGTAAATACTGTAGCTGCCTACATGTGGTATTAATAGGAGCAGAACAACAGCAATTGTCTTCAGGTAGTTTTAGGTGCACACTGTGCAGGGGACGCAGTACACTAACTGTAAATACTGTAGCTGCCTGCCTGTGGTATTAATATAGGATCAGAAGAACACCACCAATTTTATTTAGTTAGCTTTAGGTGCACACTGTGCAGAGGACACAGTACACTAACTGTAAATAATGTAGCTGCCTGCCTGTGGTATTAATAGAAGCAGAACAACAGCAATTTTCTTCAGGTAGCTTTAGATGCACACTGTGTAGAGGATGCAGTACACTAACTGTAAATACTGTAGCTGCCTGCCTGTGGTATTAATAGGATCAGAAGAACACCACCATTTTTATTCAGGTAGCTTTAGGTGCACACTGTGCAGAGAACACAGTACACTAACTGTAAATACTGTAGCTGCCTGCCTGTGGTATTAATATAAGATCAGAAGAACACCACCAATTTTATTCAGGTAGTTTTAGGTGCATACTGTGCAGAGGACGCAGTACACTAACTGTAAATACTGTAGCTGCCTACCTGTGGTATTAATATAGGATCAGAAGAACACCACAAATTTAATTCAGGTAGCTTTAGGTGCACAGTGTGCAGAGGACACAGTACACTAACTGTAAATACTGTAGCTGCCTGCCTGTGGTATTAATAGGAGCAGATCAACAGCAATTTTCTTTAGGTGCACAATGTGCAGAGGATGCAGTACACTAACTGTAAATACTGTAGCTGCCTGCCTGTGGTATTAATAGGATCAGAAGAACACCACCAATTTTCTTCAGGTAGCTTTAGGTGCACACTGTGCAGAGGACACACTACACTAACTTGTAAATACTGCAGCTGCCTGCGGTACTGTACTAATAGGATCAGAAGAACACCACTAATTTTCTTCAGGTAGCTTTAGGTGCACACTGTGCAGAGGACGCACTACAGTAACTTGTAAATACTGCAGCTGCCTGTGATACTAATAGGATCAGAAGAGCACCACCAATTTTCTTCAGGTAGCTTTAGGTGCACACTGTGCAGAGGACACACTACACTAACTTGTAAATACTGCAGCTGCCTGCGGTACTGTACTAATAGGATCAGAAGAACACCACTAATTTTCTTCAGGTAGCTTTAGGTGCACACTGTGCAGAGGACGCACTACACTAACTTGTAAATACTGCAGCCGCCTGCGGTACTGTACTAATAGGATCAGAAGAACACCACTAATTTTCGTCAGGTAGCTTTAGGTGCACACTGTGCAGAGGACGCACTACACTAACTGTAAATACTGTAGCTAATAGGACTAATAGGATCAGAAGAACACCAGCAATTTTCTTCAGGTAGCAGTAAATACTGCAAAAATGCCTGCTTGCCTGTCAGTAGTAGGAAGAGAATAACAGGAACGGATCTAGCTAAACTGAATACAGTGTATATATATATATATATATATATATATACAATACACTGTAAGTGCAGCTAACAGGCTCGCCTGCCTACTCTATCTAACTTAAATCAAATGACACTGTCTCTCTGTCTATCTATCTCTCTCTCAACGCCGGAACACACTACACAGGACCGCCGTGCCTTATATAGTGTGGGGTGTGTACTAAACCCCAAGAGCCAAAATTGGCCAAAGCCACCCTGGCTTTGGCCAATTACGGCTCTCTGTACAGACAGCCCTGTGATTGGCCAAGCATGCGGGTCATAGTGCATGCTTGGCCAATCATCAGCCAGCAATGCACTGCAATGCCGCAGTGAATTATGGGCCGTGACGCGCCAGTCGAATATGGCGCGAACGGCCCATATCGTTCGTAATTCGGCAAACGGCCGAACACACAATGTTGGAGTCGAACATGGGTTCGACTCGAACACGAAGCTCATCCCTACCTCCAGCACTAGCCTGTTCCCAACACTAACCTGTCCCCAGCACTAGCCTGTCTCAGCACTATCCTGTCCCCAGCACTAGCCTGTCCTCAGCACTAGCCTGTCCCCAGCACTAACCTGTCCCTAACACTAGCCTGTCCCTAAGCCTAGCCTGTCCCCAACATTAACCTGTCCCCAGCACTAGCCTGCCCCCAGCACTAGCCTGTCCCTAATGCCGCGTACACACAAGCGGACTTTCCGGCAGACTTGGTCCGGCAGACCAGATTCCGTTGGACAATTCGATCGTGTGTGGGCTCCAGCGCAAAAGTCCGACGGACCTAGAAACAAAACATGTTCCAAATCTTTCAGACGGACTCGAGTCTGGTCAAAAATCCACTTGTCTGTATGCTAGTCCAGCGCACTAAAACCGACGCTAGGGCAACCATTGGCTACTGGCTATCAACTTCCTTATTTTAGTCCGGTCGTACGTCATAACATACAAATCCGTCGGACTTTGGTGTGATCATGTGTAGGCAAGTCCGTTCATTCGGAAAGTCCGTTGGAAGTTCGTCGAAAGTCCGTCGGATAGTTCATCGGACCAGTCCGGTCGAAAAGTCCGCTTGTGTGTATGCAGCATTATACTAACCTGTCCCCAACACTCTTCTGTCTCCTGCACTAACCTGTCCCCAACACTAACCTGTCTCCTGCACTAACCTGTCCTAATACTAACTTGTCACTATTATTAACTTGTCCCCAACATTAACTTTTCCCTAGTACTAACCTCTTACCAGCAGAAGACTCCCCAGCCGTAGCCTGTCCTCAACACTAACCTGTTCTAACACTAACCTGTTCTAACACTAACCTGTCTCCAACACAATCTTCTCCCTAACGACACTCTGTCCCCAGCACTATCTTGTTTCCAGTACTAACCAGTCTCTAGCACTAACCTTTCCCTAACCTTTGGTGGAATTAAAGAAAATTGTATGATCCTAAATCCTGTATGGCCTAAGTCTGCAAATAGCAACTTTTATCGGGATCATTTTTAGTACATTGTCTGTCCTGTTTGTCAGTTAGGAGTTGTCAGCAGCTCTTTTTTTAATATACTGCAGACTATCATTTCTGTGTAACCCATGTGATTACATTTCCACTCCCCCTATTTTTCTTCTTGGAGCCAGCAAAGCCTCTTGCTTAACTGTCACTGACTGTGTACAACTTTGGCACTGAATTAATGAATCACTGGACTTAATGCAATATTTAAACTAGGAAAACTCCTAAACCCAAAGAAGTTAGACTGGTGCGAACCGTAGCCAGAATACGATCAGGAGTAATCACAGGAACCCGAACCGACTCCAATTTGGAAGTGGAGGAAAATTGTCATGACAAGGCGTCAGCCCTTACATTCTTAGTACCGGGTAAGAATGAGACAATGTAATTGAAATTTGACAAAAAGAGCCCATCGCGCCCTTCTGGGAGAGAGGCGTTTAGCCTCAGACAAGAATGTGAGATTCTTATGCCCCGTACACATGGTCGGACATTGATCGGACATTCCGACAACAAAATCCATGACTTTTTTCCGACGGATGTTGGCTCAAACTTGTCTTGCATACACACGGTCACACAAAGTTGCCGGAAAATCTGATCGTTGTAAACGTGGTGACGTCAAACGCGTACGTTGGGACTATAAACGGGGCAGTAGCCAATAGCTTTGTCTCTTAATTTATTCTGAGCATTCGTGGCACTTTGTGCGTCCGATTTGTGTACACACGATTGGAATTTCCGACAACGGACTTTGTTGTCGGAAAATTTTATAGCCTGTTCTCAAACTTTGTGTGTCGGAAATTCCGATGGAAAATGTGTGATGGAGCCCACACACGGTCGGAATTTCCGACAACAAGGTCCTATCACACATTTTCCGTCGGAAAATCCGACCGTGTGTATAGGGCATTATGGTCAGTAAGAATGAGAATCTGCACAGTGGTACCTTTGAGGAGATGTCTCCATTGTTTCAGGGCTAAATTGATCGCCAACAGCTCTCTGTCACCAATCTCGTAATTGCACTCCGCAGGTGACAATTTCTTGGAAAAATAGCCACAAGGATGCATAGCTCTCTCAGAGGTAGGGTGTTAAGACAGAAGGGCACCAACACCAGTCTCAGAAGCATCAAGCTCAAGTCTAAAGGGTAACGTAGGATCAGGATGTGCCAACACAGGTGCAGAAACAAAGGCAGCCTTGAGACTCTCAAAGGCCTTAATGGACTCCGGAGACCAACTCTGTGGGTTACCATTCTTTCTGGTCATATCAGTCAGGGGCTTGACCAGAGACAAGAAGTTACGAATAAACTTCAGATAATAGTTGGCAAAGCCCAGGAAACGCTGCAGAGGACCTAAACCCATGGGTCGGGGCCACAGTAGGACTGCCAAAAGTTTCTCTGGGTCCATCAAAAAACCAGCAGTGGAAATGCCCAGGAATTTAACATGTTCATAATGGAACTCGCACTTCTCCAGTTTACAACAGAGATTGTTCTCTCTTAGTTTCTGAAGCACATGACAGACATCTGTGTGATGGCTCTCCAGGGACTTGGAAAATATGAGGATATCATCGAGATAAACCACCAGACATAACTGCAACAAATCTCGCAGGACATTGTTAATAAATTCCTGGAAAACTGCCGGGGCATTACAAAGGCCAAAAAGCATTACGAGGTACTCATTATGGCCTGTTCTGGTATTAAACGCAGTTTTCCACTCGTCGCCCTCCTTGATCCTCACTAGGGATGAGCTTCGAGTTCGAGTCGAACTCATGTTCGACTCGAACATTGGCTGTTCGCAAGTTCGTTAACAGCGAACAATTTTAGGTGTTCGCGGCAAATTCGAATGCCGCAGAACACCCTTTAAAAGTCTATGGGAGAAATCAAAAGTGCTAATTTTAAAGGCTTATATGCAAGTTATTGTCATAAAAAGTGTTTGGGGACCCGGGTCCTGCCCCAGGGGACATGGATCAATGCAAAAAAAAGTTTTAAAAATGGCCGTTTTTTCAGGAGCAGTGATTTTAATAATGCTTAAAGTCAAACAAGAAAAGTGTAATATCCCTTTAAATTTCGTACCTGGGGGGTGTCTATAGTATGCCTGTAAAGGGGCGCATGTTTCCCGTGTTTAGAACAGTCTGACAGCAAAATGATATTTCGAAGGAAAAATTCCATGTAAAACTACCCGTGGCTATTGCCGACAATACACATAAAACGGCATGGGAATTCAACACAGGGAAACCCCGAACCAAAATAAAAAAAAATGACGTGGGAGTCCCCCTAAATTCCATACCAGGCCCTTCAGGTCTGGTATGGATATTAAGGGGAACCCCGGCCAAAATTTAAAAAAAAATGACGTGGGGTTCCCCCTAAATTCCATATCAGACCCTTCAGGTCTGGTATGGATTTTAAGGGGAACCTCGCGCCAAAAAAAAAAAAAACGGCGTGGGGTCCCCCCAAAAATCCATACCAGACCCTTATCTGAGCACGCAACCTGGCAGGCCCCAGGAAAAGAGGGGGGGAGAGTGCGCCCCCCCTACTGAACCGTACCAGGCCACATGCCCTCAACATTCGGAGGGTGCTTTGGGGTAGCCCCCTAAAACACCTTGTCCCCATGTTGATGAGGACAAGGGCCTCATCCCCACAACCCTGGCCAGTGGTTGTGGGGGTCTGCGGGCGGGGGGCTTATCGGAATCTGGAAGCCCCCTTTACCAAGGGAACCCCCAGATCCCGGCCCCCCCTGTGTGAAATGGTAAGTACTTACCCCTACCATTTCACTAAAAAACTGTCAAAAATGTTAAAAATGACAAGAGACAGTTTTTGACAATTCCTTTATTTAAATGCTTCTTCTATCTTCCTTCATCTTCTTCTGGTTCTTCTGGCTCTTCTAGTTCTTCCTCCGGCGTTCTCGTCCAGCATCTCTTCCGCTGCATCTTCTATCTTCTTCTCCTCGGGCCGCTCCGCACCCATGGCATGGGGGGAGGCTCCCGCTCTTCTCTTCATCTTCTTCTTCATCCTCTTCTCTTCTTCCTTCTTCTCTTCTTCTCTTCTTCATTTTCTTCTCCGGGCCGCTCCGCATCCATGCTGGCATGGAGGGAGGCTCCCGCTGTGTAACGGCGTCTCCTCGTCTGACGGTTCTTAAATAATGGGGGGCGGGGCATGGGACATGACGGGACTTCCCTGTGGCATTCCCCGCGACGTCACAGGGAAGTCCCGTCAAGTCACCGTGCGTCAGAGGGGGGCGGGGTCACCGGGTGGCCCCGCCCCCCGTTATTTAAGAACCGTCAGACGAGGAGACTCCGTCACACAGCGGGAGCCTCCCTCCATGCCAGCATGGGTGCGGAGCGGCCCGGAGAAGAAAATGAAGAAGAGAAGAAGGAAGAAGAGGATGAAGAAGAAGATGAAGAGAAGAGCGGGAGCCTCCCCCCATGCCATGGGTGCGGAGCGGCCCGAGGAGAAGAAGATATAAGACGCCGTGGAGGAGATGCTGGACAAGAACGCCGGAGGAAGAACCAGAAGAGCCAGAAGAACCAGAAGAAGAAGAAGATGAAGGAAGATAGAAGAAAGAAGAAGCATTTAAATAAAGGAATTGTCAAAAACTGTCTCTTGTCATTTTTAACATTTTTGACAGTTTTTTAGTGAAATTGTAGGGGTAAGTACCCCCTTACCATTTCACACAGGGGGGGGCCGGGATCTGGGGGTCCCCTTGTTAAAGGGGGCTTCCAGATTCCGATAAGCCCCCCGCCCGCAGACCCCCACAACCACCGGCCAGAGTTGTGGGGATGAGGCCCTTGTCCTTATCAACATGGGGACAAGGTGTTTTGGGGGGCTACCCCAAAGCACCCTCCCAATGTTGAGGGCATGTGGCCTGGTACGGTTCAGGAGGGGGGCGCACTCTTGTCCCCCCTCTTTTCCTGTGGCCTGCCAGGTTGCGTGCTCGGATAAGGGTCTGGTATGGATTTTTGGGGGGACCCCACGCCGTTTTTTTTTTTTTTTTTTGGCGCGGGGTTCCCCTTAAAATCCATACCAGACCTGAAGGGTCTGGTATGGAATTTAGGGGAAACCCCACGTCATTTTTTTTTACATTTTGGCCGAGGTTCCCCTTAATATCCATACCAGACCTGAAGGGCCTGGTAAGGAAGGGGGACTCCCACGTCATTTTTTTTTAAATTTTGGTTCGGGGTTTCCCTGGGTTGAATTCCCATGCCGTTTTTATCAATGAACTTCTATGTGTATTGTCGGCAATGCAATAGCCGCGGGTAGTTTTAAATTGAATTTTTCCTTCGAAATGTCATTTTGCTGTCAGACTGTTCTAAACACCAGAAACATGCGCCCCTTTACAGGCATACTATAGACACCCCCCAGGTACGAAAGGGATAAAGGGATATTACACTTTTATTGTTTGACTTTAAGCATTATTAAAATCACCGCTCCTGAAAAAACGGCTGTTTTTAAAACTTTTTTTTGCATTGATCCATGTCCCCTGGGGCAGGACCCGGGTCCCCAAACACTTTTTATGACAATAAATTGCATATAAGCCTTTAAAATTAGAACTTTTGATTATTCATGTTCGTGTTCCATAGACTTTAACGGTGTTCACGTGTTCGAGCGAACTTTTTTCTTGTTCGCATGTTCTGGTGCGAACCGAACGAGGGGGTGTTCGGCTCATCCCTAATCCTCACTAGATTGTATGCCCCTCTCAAATCAAGCTTAGTGAAAATGGTTGCTACCTTGGGGCGGTCAAATAACTCCTATAAATGACCCCTATAATCAATACAAGGTCTCAATTCACCACTCTTCTTCTTCACAAAGAAGAAACCAGCACCAGCAGGAGACGAGGATTTGCAGGTGAAGGCTCGACAAAGTACGTCTGCAACATACTCCTCCATGGCCTTATCCTTCAAGACTGACAAAGGGTAAACCTGGCCACGAGGGGGTATGGCACCAGGTTGAAGGTCAATTGCACAATCATACGGCCTGTGTGGAGGCAAACTTCCGGCTTGACCTTTGTCAAAGACATCGCTAAAATCCAGCAGGAGAGTGCAGAGGACCTTGGCTACCTCCTGGAAGCATGTCTCACTGCATTGTGGTGACCAGGAGAGAACCTCTGCATGGAGCCTATCAAAAGAGGGGTTGTGCCTCTGTAACCAAGGATAACCAATAACCAGCGGAAACTTATGCCCCGTACACACGATCATAAATTCCACCAGCAAAAGTCGGACCGTGTGTATGCTCCATCAGACTTTTGCTGGCAGAATTCCAGCCAGCAAAAGATTGAGAGCAGGTTCTCTATTTTTCAGTCGTAAAAAGTTCCTATCCGAAAATGTGTTCGTCTGTATGCAATTCGGACGCGCAAATAATCATGCATACTCGGAAACAATTCAATGCATTCTCAGAAGCATTGAACTTCATTTTCTCGGCTCGTCATAGTGTTGTACGTCACCGCGTTCTTGATGGTCGAAAGTTCAGAGAACTTTTGTGTGACCGTGTGTATGCAAGGCAAGCTTGAGCGGAATTCCGTCGGAAAAACCATCCAATAAAGGCACAATCTCTCCCTCCTCCTAAAGGTTCTCTCATCTGCAGAGAGACGTGCTTGGTACCAGGAGGCATGGAAGGTGAGGGAGGCATGGGTGGGACTGTAAAGCTCGGAGATAAATGTACAGGAGGCTTCCGCAAGCAGTCCTTAAAAGAGACTCTTTCTCTGAGTCTGGAGTCAATGTGGATGGCAAAAGTGATCAACTTCTCCAGCTCAATGGGTATATCTCGGGCTGCTATCTCATCCTTGATGGTATCCGAGAGACCATAAGAAAAAGCAGCCACGAGGGCCTCATTGTTCCATGCAACCTTTGCTGCCAGAATACGGAATTCAATGGCGTAGTCGGCAACAGTTCTTGTACTCTATTCGATGGACATGAGGCCCTTGGCAGCAAAAGCGGAGCATGCTTCTGCTTCAAATACCCTCTTAAACGAAGCCACAAACTTAGGGTAACTCAAGACAACAGGTTTTTGAGTCTCCCACAGAGGGTGAAAGATATCACAAAACCTACTTTGCTTCTGTCTGTGGGAAATGCCTTGGGCAGCATCTCAAAGTATATCTCAACCTGGTTGAGAAACCCTCTGCATTGGACTGGATCACCCCCACATCACTGGGGAAGTGGAGCGGAACCAGACATACCTCTTATAGAGGTAATACTCGAGGCGGGTGCCTGCACAGAGACTGGAGCAGCAGCAGGGTCGGCCTGCAACATAGGTTGTATCGGGGTGGACATAGTGGGAGATTTCAGGTGAGCCGTGAGACTCAGGAGCGTTTGTAATGCCATGGCGAACTAATCCATGCGGTGATCCAGTTCATCCAATAAAAATATTACCAACAAGTGGATTGACTGCATCTTCTGAATTCATGACCTTCGCCTACTGTCAGAAACCATGAAAACACACCGAGATAGAAGTACATTTAATTCACACTTGTTTAATAATAAAAGTAAAAGAACAAACGTAGTCAAAACATAGCCAAAGTTCAGTAACTGGAACGGATAGTCAGCCAAGACAGAAGTCAGGGATCAATGTAATGGAACAGCAAGCAGGATCTGGAGACAGAAGGGATGTCAGCAAAGCCAGTCTTTAAACAGGAACACAGGAGATGTTTCTTGTGATGTTGGCGAAGGCAGAGCTCCTCTGTAATGGACGGCTTAAGTAGGCAGGACTGACAAGCAGGATATGATAAACAGCTGAGTAACTGGGGAGAGAGATGGGAGCTGGCAATTAGCCTACAGCTCAGCGGCCAGCTCAGAGAAGGAAGGGCTGAGCCCAGCCCTGACATTACCCTGCAGTAGAGCGATATGAAAGTGAGGCTTGAACCGCTTGTGGAGTGCAGCGTGGAAGGGACGACGTCAATGGGGGTGAGGAGGATGGTCTATGTAGACAGCTTTACTCCAGATGCCTGCATACTTAGATGTGCCTGTTTTAATCATCAACCATGTGAGTTTCTAAATGTTGTACCTTCATTAAATGTAACTATATTGTTACACTTAGAGGCGCCTCTCTTCTCTTTTATACTCAGCTGTGACTTGACGCTACTTGTATATCAAGTCAAAATTTATAAAAAAAAATTTGCTTGTCTTGCAAAAAGCTCTCAAACCAAGTTACTCTCAAACAAGGTTTTACTGTGTATATATATAACAGAAAATCTGGTGCTGTGAATTCTCAAACAAAAAAAATGCAAACATGCTGATTAAAGCCTCCACAACACACCCTTCGTGCTTCACCACAAGCCCCCTTAGTGGGGATGACTCACCAGACGTTTTTGCCTTGCATTAAAGCTTGGCCCTTTGAGGAAGTTGATTTGACAAAACAGGGTGAAGCCGCACAGCGACATTTGATGACGTCATATGCTGTCTCTGTGGAGACCGGGGCTGTGTCTCCCTGGGAAGCACGAGATGTATGCTAGCAGCAGGATTGTTGCTACCTGTGTGGATAAGTGAAGCCCATGTTTTTAAGATGTTTGTGAGTAGCACGCTTTTATTACAAATACATTTTAAATAATTTTACAGTACTATGGGAGCTTTTCTTTTTGACATTTGAGAGATTTCATGACCTGAACAAGCGGACCACCTGCAAGCGAAGCTGTATACCAGGAGGTATATTATTAATGAAGCTGAGTTCGCCAAGCTTTAATGCAAGACAAAAATGTCTGGTGAGTCATTCCCTCTAAGGGGGATTGTGGTAAAGGACGAAAGGTGTGTTGTGGAGACTCAAAGCACCATACCTTCTTTGTTGGGTATATATATTTATATATTTATTTATATATATTTATATATATATATTTATAATTATATATATTTTCATGCGCACAAAAAAATAAAAATTAATTAAAAAGCACAAATACAAACACTGAATGAAAGTGCTTGTAAAGCCAAATTTTTTTTTGTACCTTTAAGCGGAGTCCCAGTTGTTTTTGTATTTATTAAAAGTCAGCAGTAAGGATGAGCCGAACACCCCCCGGTTCGGTTCGCACCAGAACTTGCGAACAGGCAAAACATTTGGACGAACACCGTTAAGGTCTTTGGGACATGAACATGAAAAATCAAAAGTGCTCATGTTAAAGGCTTATATGCAAGTTATTGTCATAAAAAGTGTTTGGGGACCCGGGTCCTGCCCCAGGGGACATGTATCAATGCAAAAAAAAGTTTTAACAACGGTAGTTTTTTTTGGGAGCAGTGATTTTAATAATGCTTAAAGTGAAACAATTAAAATTGAAATATTCCTTTAAATATCATGCCTGTGGGGTGTGAATATTATGCCTGTAAAGTGGCGCAGTTTTCCCGTGTTTAGAACAGTACCACAGCAAAATTACATTTCTAAAGGAAAAAAAGTCATTTAAAACTGATCGCGGCTATAATGAATTGTCGGATCTCGGCAATATAGATAAAACTCATTGAAAAAAACATCATGGGTTCCCCTCCCAGTCCATTACCAGGCCCTTTGGGTCTGGCATAAATATTAAGGGTAACCCCGAACTAAAAAAATTTTTAAAAATTGTGTGGGGGGGTCCCTCCAAAATCCATACCAGACCCTTCAGGTCTGGTATGGATTTAAAGGGGAACTCTGTGCCAATTTTTTTAAAAAGATGGCGTAGGGGTCCCCCCAAAATCCATACCAGACCCTTATCTAAGCACGCAACCTGGCAGGCCACAGGAAAAGGGGTGTGAGAGAGCACCCCCCCTCCTGAACCATACCAGACTACATGCCCTCAACATGGGGAGGATGCTTTGGGGGTCCCCAAAACATCCTTTGGGGACAGGGGCCTCATCCCCACAACCCTTGGCCGGTGGTTGTGGGGGTCTGTGGGCGGGGGGCTTATCAAGGGGGCTTTAACAAGGGGACCCCCAGATCCCGGCCCCCCCCTATGTGAATTGGTAACGGGTACATTGGCTACCATTTCACAAAAAAAGTGTCAAAAATAGTAAAAAAGACAGGAGACGCTTTGGGACAAGTTCGTTATTATAAAATAAAAATGTCCCACGATGTATATCCATCTGGCGCCGCCCGACGAGCTGAAAAAAGAAACAAAAGCTGCAAAAGCATCCTCCCCATGTTGAGGGCATGTGACCTGGTATGGTTCAGGAGGGGGGGCGCTCTCTTGTCCCTTCCCTTTTCCTGCAACCTGCAGGTTACGTGCTCAGATAAGGGTCTGGTATGGATTTTGGGGGGCCCCCTATGCCATTTAAAAAAAATAAATAAATTGGCGCATGGTTTTTTACATTGATACATGTCCCCTGGGGCAGGACCCAGGTCCCCAAACACTTTTTTATTTTCAAATAGTTTTATTGAGAATAACAAAATTGGTACACAAAATAGATATACATGTACATCCTTCAGAGTCATAGGGATATCTTTTAATACAATATGATGAAGTGTAGGCATGATAGGCTATAAGACCAACTTGAATTCACAGTGGCCCAATACATTCTGTTCATGACTCACGAGAAATTATCACCCTGAAGGGTATCCATTCTGGTAAGGTAATCAAAGGAAAAACAATAAAGAAAAAGAAGAAAGAAAAAGGGAAATTTCTTAACCAGATAGAACAAATAGCAGATTATTAATAGTCAGTCTAAATATTCAAAGAGTGGTCAGTCTTGGAGCCTGAATAGAAACCACGGATTCCATTTGGCATTATATGTCGGGATGGAATCATGTAAGGTATGGAATATTTCCTCGGACACCATCATACTATCTATCCGTGAGATAATTTGTGCAAAGGGGAACGTAGAGGATTTCCAGTGTAGTGCAATGACCCAAAGGGTAGCAATGCAGATAGAGTGTATTAATCTCATCATAGGTTTAGTTACTTCTGGGATGTCTTGGAAAAGAATACAGTGGTGAAATGTGAGATTGATGGGTTTCTCAGCCAGTCTATCAATCAGTTTAAAAACCTCTTTCCAAGAGGGTTGTAGTTTATCGCACTCCCAGAATATATGTAGATATGAGCCTAAGTTGGTGCAACCCCGGAAACACCTGGGAGACACCTGCGGGTAAAACCTGTGGAGACGGGTTGGGGTATAATACCATCTTGTTGTAAGTTTAATGGCTGTCTCTCTGACCGTTAGTGATTTTGTGCATTTGCGAATGTTTTGCCAGTTTTTATCCCAGTCTAATTCTTCTTGGTCAAGAGCTAGCTCTTGTTCCCATTGTGATCTGTATTTTAAGGTGGGTGGGTCATTGGAAGATTCTAGCATACTATGGATCAATGAGATAAGGCCTTTCTGACGAGGGGATGTGTGGCACAGGTCTTCATATAGTGTCGGGGGGTCTGTATTAGGGTTGGGGTAGTGTAATTGAAAAAAATGTCTTATTTGGAGATATCGGTAAAATTCTCTGTTGGGTAGTTGACATCTGGCTTGAAGTGCCGAGAATGTGGTAAATGTGGAGTTAACTAGAAAGTCCCCAAGAGCAATCAGTCGCCCTGGGTCCACTCCAGGAAGGCCTCCGGGTGGTCATATGCAGGGGGGAATCTAGGGTCCCCGAGATATGAAGCACCTGTGGGTATCGGAGAGGAGAGAGAGTACTTTGTCTTATACATTTTCCAGAGCTTCAAGCCCGCTGCCACCACCAGGTTTCGGGTGGAAAGGTCTGGGATGGAGGGGTGCGAGGACCAAAGTAGGCCAGGTAGGTAGAGGGGGGCAATGGAGTCTTGTTCAAACCTAACCCATGGGACTTTGGAACCTCTAATGTTCCATTGTGCTTGTTGAGCAAATCTGCTGGCTAAGTAGTACAGCCAGATATTTGGGACTCCCAACCCACCCCTTTTAGTGGAACGGTAAAGGGTCTCTCTGGCGAATCCGGGGGGTTTGTCTTGCCATATGAATCTATTAAGGTGTGCTTGAAGAGTAAGTAGGTATGATTTAGACACTTTAATAGGGAGGGAGCGAAACAGGTAAAGCAGCCTGGGAAGTATCGTCATTTTGAGGGCCGTGATTGTTCCAAGGAAGGATATATGGAGATGATTCCAGAGTTGAAGGGATTTTTTAAGTTTTGTGGTCAGGGGGGGATAATTGGCCTCAAAGAGTCCGCGGAAGTCTCCGGTCAGCTCAATGCCCAAGTATTGTAAGTGAGTAGTGGCCCATACAAAATGAAAAGTATTCTTTAGTTGTTGGGTTTCCGTCTGTGTAAAACCCACTGGTAGGGCCACCGATTTCGAGACATTGATCTTGAGGCCAGAGACTCCCGCGAAGTCCGAAAGAGTCCGTAAGAGATTGGGTAGAGATATGAGGGGGTTAGTCAAAAACATGAGGACATCATCAGCGTACATACAAAATTTGTAAGAGGAGGGGCCTTTGGTGTAGCCTGAAATATTTGGGTTTCTAAGTATTGCTATAGCGAGTGGTTCTAGGGCAAGGGCAAAAATTAAGGGGGAAAGTGGGCATCCCTGTCTCGTGCCCCGACCCACTGTAAAGAAGTCTGAGCTACAACCCGGGATCTTGATGCGGGTTTTGGGGTTTAAATAGAGGGCTTGAAATGCATGGAAAAATTCGTCTTTAAATCCCATCCTTTGTAGGATAGTAGAAAGGTAGTTCCAGGAAACGCTGTCGAATGCCTTGTGTATGTCCAGGCTAAGCATAAACAGTTTCCGGGAGGTTAAGTTGGCATCTTGGATAATGTTTGTGGCTAAGCGTATGTTGTCAGTAATGAATCTATGGGGTATAAATCCTGATTGATAGGGGGAGATAAGTGAGGAGATAATGGGCGCCAGTCTGTCTGCTAGGATTCTACTAAAGATTTTAAGGTCGTTGTTTATTACCGAGATTGGTCTATAATTCTGGGGGAGTAAATGGTTTTTGTTTGGCTTGGGAATCATGGACATATTTGCCAGAAGCATCTCCTCGGGGAAGCTTCCTCCTTGTAGAACCCAATTGAATAATTGCGCTAAATTAGGGGCCAGAATGTTGACAAATTTCTTGTAGTAAATGGCTGAAAAGCCATCTGGGCCTGGAGCAGAGCCTAATTTTAGAGACTTGATAACCCTATGTATTTCTGAGGTAGTGATGGGGGCATTGAGTTTTTCAGTTTGAGATGGGGTGAGTGAGGGCAAGGGTAGTTCACGGAGCCAGTCAACCTCAGTTTGGGTGGGAGGTTTTTGGGTAGGAGCCAGAAGAGTTGAATAAAATTGCTTGAAAAGTTGGAGTACTTCTTTAGGGTGGGAAGTGGGTAATCCAGAGCTCTGCGTTAGTTTATAGACATGCGGGGGACGGGAGGACTGATTGAGCCGTCTGGCAAATAAGGTCGAGGCTGTATTGTTATGAAGTAGAAATTTCGATTTCGACCATCTAAGTGACTTCTCCGTCTTAGAGGAGAGAAGGGAGTCTAGTTCTAGGCTTTTTTGGTCAATAAGTTTTCTAGTGGACTCCAAAGCCAGAGAATTCGTGTCCCTGTATAGCCCATCAAGGTCTTTTGTAAGGTCGACAATTCTCTGTCTGTGGATTTTGTTATGAGTGGAGGCGAGGCTGATCAGTCTGCCCCTCAGCACTGCTTTATGGGCTGTCCAGACAATCGAGGGTGGGGTTTCAGGGAGAGCGTTAAGTGAGAAGTATTCGTCAATGGATTTGGCTGTCTCCGACTCCACAACTAAGTCTGAGAGCAAAGCTTCATTAAGTCTCCAGGTATATGGTGTGGGGGCAAGTCTGATGAAGTCAGTGGTGAAGGAGGTTACGTGATGGTCTGACCAAACACAGGGGTGAATCTTGGCATTAGTGGAATTGGCTAAAATGATCGGGGTAGTATAAATATAATCTAACCTGGCGTAACTTTTATGTGGGTGTGAGTAGAAGGTAAACTCTTTAATGCCCATATTGTGCGTTCTCCAGGTGTCTACTAGTTGGTGGTTTAAAAGACCCTGGGTTAGAGACCTGGGGAAGGCTTTGGTAGCAGTAGTGGAGGAGGATCTGTCTAATGTGGGGTTAGCCACTAGGTTCAAATCTCCCCCTATAATCATATGGGGAGATTCCAAGGAGGCTAGTTTATCAAAAAACATTTTAAAAAAGGAGGCAGGGGCGTCATTAGGTGCATAAATACTAGCTATGGTGATTTCCCTATTATGCATTACACCTTTGACGATCACAAATCTACTTTCTTTATCCTTATAGCATTGCTTAATTTCCATAGGGACCGAGGAATGTAACAGAATGGCAGCACCCCTGCTTTTGGATGTGTGGAGGGAACAGAATGATTGCGGGAAGCTTTTATGGAGGTATTTTGGGTGTGAGGAGTGGGAGAAGTGTGTCTCCTGAAGTAGGAGAATCTTGGTGCCCAACTGGTTATAAAGATCAAACGCCTTACGTCTTTTAATAGGGGAGTTAAACCCCTTTACATTATGCGAAGTACAGGTGATTGCCATGATAGGTCAATATTGTGCTGTCAGGCAGAAAAGGTAACATGCAAGAGGGGTTGTGTATCAAGCAAGCTAGGCCCAGCAGGGGTGCTGTCACTGAGTCTAACATCAAGTGGAAAAAGAGGTACATGAAATTCACATTCAGGCCAATACCAGGAGAGAGCATTTCTATCGTATTAGCATAATATCGGGAGAGCAAACTTTCAAGACTGTAAGGTGACTGACCAGGTAAAAGGAGAACAGCTGTAGAAAAACGTTGAATCAAAAAAAGAAGAAAAACACACAAATAAAAAAATTATATAGCTAGACATAAAGTCTAGTGTCAAAAATGAGTTAGGTAAACGAATCTTTACCTGTTAACAGTAAAGGCTATTAAAAGAAACCTTTATTAACGAGACAACTTGGTCTCGAACCCAGCTAGTATACTAGTTCCCCCTGTGGGGAAAAACCTGTGAGGCTCGCAAAAAAAAGTAGAAAAAGAAAAAAAAGAAAAAAAAAGTTCAAACCAGTACGTAGCCTGTGGTGTCAAACGGAACTTTTGCTGGGTGGGGAGGACATGTCACGGCTCCGCGGGACTGTCGCCTGTAATAAGGTGATGGAAGAAACAGTGTCATGCGTCATATAGGTGAAGGAATGGTGGGTATCAGAAGAGTCACCGTGGCAGTTCTGCGATGCCTTCTCCGACGTCGTAACGGATTCTCCGTCTTTCTCTTCGTGATGGGGGGGTTTGCCAGATGGGGGCCGGACGAGGGGTCAGCGGTGGGCGGCGGATGGCAGCTGCATCAAGAAGGCCCAGTTTCACTAGGATTTCTTGGCCCTCGAGTAGGGAAGTGGCTGAAAAGGTGGTGCCATTGTGGGGGACCAGCAACTTAAACGGGAAGCCCCATCTGTATCGAATATGAGCGGATTGGAGTGCGGTGGTTATTTCCTTTAAGCTTCTCCGTCTGTCGAGGGTAGCAGGGGAAATATCCGGGTAGATCTGGATTTGGTGATTGTCCAGCATAATCCTTTGCTTGTTTCGTGCGGCTCTTAGGATATCCTCTTTGATGAGAAAATCTTTTAAGCAGAGGATCACATCCCTAGGTGGTTTATCATTAGGAGGCTTTGGGCGAAGCGCTCTGTGAATGCGATCACACTTAAATGCGGAGGAGTCACACTCCGGGAGCAGTGATTTAAATAGACGGATAACTGCAGGGATAAGATCAGTCTCTGATTCTGGGATACCTCTAAGGCGCAAATTATTGCGCCTATTTCTATTGTCGAGATCTTCGACTTGGGCTTGGATCGCCGAAAGAGCCGCGGCCAATGAGTCGTGTTCCCGACTAAGGTCGTTGTAGGCCAAAGCCAGCTCATCGTGCTTGGTCTCAAGGAGCTCGGTACGTGAGCCTAGGGCCGCAATTTCTTGTGATAGGGTGTGGGAAGTTTTCTGCAGTTCCATCTGAAATTTGGAAGCCAGTTTGGTATACATTGCTTCCAGACTGCTGTGCAGGTCAGCCTTAGAGAGGGTAGTGTGGTACTCACTCGTGCCGCATGTAGACCGGGATGGTGTCTGCTGAGATGTGGGAGTTTGAGCCGGGGAGTCTCCCTTCCCCGCCGCGCCATCTTGGGACATGCTGTAACGCTCCCGCGTGCGGAGGAGATAGTGAGTTAGGGTATTCTGAGCGGAGCCACGGGATTTCCTTCTCTTCGACGGCATGCACCAGTGTTATGTGGCTCGAGGGGTGCAGGAAACGAGTGTATTTGAGCAGTTGATAGCCCTCGGGAAGCCGTGAAAGGCCCGGGTGGAGCGGAGCTACTGTGTCAGGCGTCCATTTCCTTTGGCGCCGCGCATGCGCCCCCCCCAAACACTTTTTATGACAATAACTTGCATATTAGCTGCAAAAAATGTAGCTGCTGACTTAATAAACACACACTCATCTGTCCCACGATCCAGTGATGTGGCATCCTAAAGCCTCGGCTCTCTCCCTCTCTTCTCCACGGCATCACAAGTGTGGGCACCTGGCTGTGACATTGCGCCTCCTCAATGACTGGCAATCTTATGGGACTTGTGATGTGTCCCAGAAGATTGCAAGGAGGGAGGGGGAAAGAAGAACTTCCGCTCGAGTCGCCTAGGCGGCCCGAGCGGAAGTCGGAGCTGGTTACCTGTCAAAACTAGGAAAAAA
This sequence comes from Lithobates clamitans, assembly GCA_037952925.1. Classification (NCBI taxonomy): domain Eukaryota; kingdom Metazoa; phylum Chordata; class Amphibia; order Anura; family Ranidae; genus Lithobates; species Lithobates clamitans. Next base: position 2,493,422 of record JBBGZY010001281.1, on the reverse strand, counting down.
ATACCCCCTCCAAAAAAATAAATGACATGCCAAATGGGGAATGTAAAGGGGTGAGAAGTCCTTAAAGCAGCCCTTCTACTTTTGGGTCGAACTCTACTTTAAAGTGATTGTAAAAAACAATCACCTTGTAAAACAACCCACTGGGTTTAAAATTGAAATGAAAGGCAGATGTGTGTACAGATATAATAAAAAGATTATAAACACCCTTTGTTCCCTTTTTTTAAGTGATAACATTCCCTCTGTTCTCAGCTGCATAGGAGCTGGGGGAGAAGAAGCAGCATCCCACTGAGCTTCCCAGTGAAAGGCTTTGCAGGGGGGGGTGTCAGGACAAGTCTGATCATTGGAGGGGAGCAGGCATAGTTAGAGAACTGACCACAGTGTGTTCTCCAGTTTAGTGTGATCAGTTTTTAATAGGAAAGCAGGGACTGGCAGGAACACCAGGGAATTCACAAAAAGAAAGCATTACAAAGAGAACAGGAGACATTTTCATACAAGTACATGATACAGCAGGCACATATCAGGAATATGAAATGCTGGGGTAACAAACACTTTAATGCATTACCTACATAAAGGACCGATCTAGCGCTGTGCCCATCTGCAGTAGTGCTGGTTCTCTGTCTCCCCTCTCACAGGCTCAGAGACAGCAGTGAGAGCCATTGGCTCCTGCTGCTGTCAATCAAATGCTGTGAGAAGGAAGTAGGGAGTGGGGCTGAGCCCACAGGTGCACCACCATAGGAAGCGTCTTTCTATGGTGGCATACCCAGAAGAGAAGGAGCTGAGAGCACCAGTAGGGGACCTCAGAAGAGGAGGATTGGGGCCACGCTGTGCAATACCATTGCACAGAGCAGGTAATTATAACATCTTCATTATTTAAAAAAATACTCAGAAGCCTTTAGGCCTCATACACACTGGATGTTTTGCTGACTCTCCTAGACTCCTTTCCTCCTGGCAGCTTTTTAAATGCATGTAAAATGTTTGGGCGTGTCAAGTCTGTGTCAAGCGCTTGAGCGTTAATTCATTTCATTGGCCAGAATAATAATTTATTGCGTTTACACGCATTTAGGTGCATCAAGCATTTTTTCTTCCAAAACGCCGCTGCTCCAGAATGCACTGACTGTGACTGACCGCCTCTAAAAGCCCTTGCCTCTAAGCATGATGCCTTACAATCACTTTAAAATAAATTACCACCCCCCACCCCCCCCCCCCCATGACCACCACCAAAAACATTTTTTTTAAAAGCGCATTTTTTTAAATCATGTTTTACCTAAACAACACAGTAGGCTTTTTTACTTTGGTAAAGTGTGTAAAATCTGTAAATTTGTTGCAAAATCAGTTTCAGGAAAATCATTGTACTCATCCTTTATTTAAACATTTCTAACTAGACAGACACCTATAGTCTGTGAAACAGAGGTAGGTGGATCTTTGAAAATAAACATAAAATATCAAATAAACAGTAAAATAATATTTGGAATTGTAAGAAGAAGAACATGAAACAGGGTGCAAACATATCCCTTTGAATAAGATAGTCTTGCTAGAAAACTGTATAAAATGAAGAATGGCTGGGCCATACTTGGTCATTCTTCTGTTATTGTTTCTATAAAGCAGTATATAAGAAACCCCATTTTAATAATCCTTTTTTTCCTTGTGTACCCTTATGATTGCTTTAAGCTTAAGTGACAATTTTACTGTACCTCACTAAGTTATAGATCATTAAGCAGAAAAAAATGTTGCCAGTTCCTGCTATTTTACCATCTTACCCCATCTTGTCTCATTAGTGAGAATTGATTGAGCATGAAGGTGTTCCCTGGCTGTCACTAGATAAAGTAGGTGTATTCGGCTTTCATCTGTTCTGAATTCTTCTTGTCTCATTATCCTCACAAGGTCAAACACTATGACACAGAGATCGCTTGCTTAGCACTATGTCCTAGTAATTATTGCTTGCTCGCCTTAACCATAAGTGAATATGGCATCAATGAAAAAGGGTGGTGTGTAGCTAAAAGCCAAAGTTAAGTCAATATTAAAGTTAGCAAACCGAGTAAGGTGAAAGACTATGCTTCTCTATAAAACACTTAAAAGTTTTACCAACTGTTATCGTGTCTAGACAAAAAATACTATGTAGCTAACAAGTCACTTAAAAATAGCCATTTCCTACTATTGAAGTTCTTCCAGGGTTTGTTGCTAACACTCTACTTTTATTTTTTTTAAGAATGTTTGTGTCCCTGTGGCTGAAGTAAGGCAAGCCCTATAGGGAATGTATAAAATACTTACTGTATTTACGTTCTCCATTTTATTTAGGACACAAAAATATATTTTTTAGGCAAATTAGAAATATATTGCATGTGAAATTTATGCAATCTTTTATCCAGCTAGCAAACAGAGCTATAGGCCACGTTTTACTTGCTGTACAGATTCTGGTAATCTTGGTGTTAAAATCCAAAAAACAAAACTGTTTATAGAGATCAGTAGCTCAAGCTTCAGTCATCACTGAATGAGTAATCAACCAAGTGACTGGTCCCTTATTAAAGGGATCAGTCCTAACTTTAAATCAGAGGAGTTGGCCTAAGGAGCTCAGCTGTGATCTTTAGCAAACCCGTGGTGCTATTGGAATTTATGTCATCTGGTAAAGTGTATACAGAGCACATTTTTTTTTAATCTGTGCAAAGACTAGTCAGGGAGATTTCTCTTCACTTTCTGTGATACAGCAGATAGTAAGAACAAAAATGTACAAAGTGGAGGGATTTCCTTTTTAGGCCTCTTTCACACGGATGATCCGTATGTCCGTTTTTCATCCATCCGTTTTCGGATGAAAAACGGACATACAGTCATCCCTATGGAACGTCGGATGTCAGCGGTGACATGTCCGCTGACATCCGACCCCGCTCCGATCCGAAAAGTGTAACGGAGGAAAAACCTACTTTTCCCTCCGTTTTCGGATCGGATCGGATGACGACGGACACTACGGACCGTCATCATCCGATCCCCCCATAGGGGAGAGCGGCGCTCTGACAGGTCCGTCGCTGCACACTGTGCAGCGATGCACCTGTCATCTTCCTGCTCAGCGGGGATCGGCGGAGCGATCCCCGCTGAGCCAGCGGATGTTCACGGGGCGGATCATCACTGATCCGCCCCGTGTGAAAGAGGCCTTACACAGTTGTCAATGGAGCAGATGTCCCTACTGGAAGATTTAGCCTCACCTCCTGTTCTGGTGACATCTTTTTGTATCTCCCTTTACTACCTATTTCCGTGACAATGAATGCCAGGACAAAAGGAGAATGTGATTCTACTTATTGGGGACACAATCCTTCCCAGCTTCATCCATGACTAAACATAAAATAAAGTTTTGGCTGCATCGTAAACATTAGTAGATGACAGAAGATTCCCATAGCACTATGGGGTTGCAAAAGGACTACAGTGAGGGCTTACATTACATATGGTTTGAAATGAAAAAGTGTGAACTACGTGTATCATCACAGGGTGATGCTGTGGATACACAAATAACAATGTGCCAACGTCTCGGTATTGCTTGGAAAAAATTAGAATATAAACATGGACTTTGTAGGCACACGCATAAATTTTGTAAAAAATTGGAAGTTTTTAATAGGATAAAGTTAAAACCATTGCATACAAACACATAAAAAAAAAAAAAACATATAATTGAGTGACCTCAAGGACTCTCAAAACACTTCTAATACATATACATATACCACATGTAACAAGCCCAAAGATTAGAAGCATGTATAATGATATAGATCCAATGGTGGTTTGGATACGTGGAGAGGTTGAGTCATGTTCAGAGAGCGATTTCTTTGAGCGACCAAAACCAAGTGCTTTGGGACCAAATCACTACACTCCAAAAGGCAGGGGGAGCTCCTGACTGCAACCAGATTCCACTCACAGAACAAGGAGACAGAAAGAGACGTCAAGCCTTATAGTGTAGCAATTACATTAAAATACTGCTGCAGACAGTTCATGTTGTTCCAGTCAGATACTGCTGTGTGTGAAGACATCACTCCAAAAGCACCGCCATTTGCGTTTCGTCCCACAATGACTTTGTCAGGGGTATGGTCACTAGCACCCCTAAATATATCCTTTTCTCGAAATCAGCTCCAACAAATGGCCCTAATCAATACAATAGGTGTCATGCACCTGGTTATTGAGCCTGATATGCAGAGGGAGGCCTCCCTTACGGTCCTGACTCACGCCCACTGGTAGAGCTGACAGGAGGCACAGGAGTACAGGACAGCACAAGTGCCTGGCAGGATCAACAGCTGCTAGGCAGGACTGATGCTCCGGACGTAGCTGGATCAACTGGAACAGCAGGTGAAATGCTGCAGACTGGATGCTGAAGCTGGGAGGCAGGCATTTACAGGATGCAGGTGGATGGTCCCAGGGATTGAGACACAGGTCAGGCAGGCCGGGTCATACACAGGAGAGCAGTACAGGAACAGATGCAGAAGGCTAGATGCAGAAGGCTAAAGGAAGGTCACTGGGCAAGCCGGGTCGGTAACAGACTGGTGCAGGTGAGCCAGGGGATTAGACAGGTGCGAGGTCGTGTACAGGTCGTGGACAGGCCAAGGTCAGGTGCAGGCGGATGGCAAGAATAGTCACAAGGCAAGCCGATAATCTCAGGAACAGATCAGGAACATAGGAATCTCTCAGGGAACGCTGTAGATCAGACAGCAAGATACCCCTGTCATGACAGAGTTCGAATAGCGCTTCTGGCGCTAACGACAAACGCGCACATAGCCACGTGGAACTGTTGTTTCCAGCAAGCCTTTCCTGACAATAGGTGGTTGGGAGGCAGTTGAAGTTGAATTGTGGCCAGTCTATGGACATTAAAATATTAAACATTCTTAAAAACACACCATGTCCTCACTGAACTTTATGGCTGCAGGCATTGTGGAGTAATTCATTGTCAAAGTTTTCAGCAAAAATTCTTCTTGAACAACTCAAATCACTTCACTCTCCCTCCTAACAATGATTTGGCAGTCTGCCTAGCTTCCAATCTCTACTTTAAACACAGAACAATTGCACAGGAAAAGAGGAGAGAGCAGAGTCCTAAGTCCAGACTTGTACAAATTCACTGCCTTGCTTATAAATTTGAGGCTGATTCACAGTACCTGAATATTGCCTTTCATTTTCCTATTCAAATCAGTTGAAGGGGATCAATGTAAATTGCGATTCAACACACATTTTTTGGTCTGAGTGGTGTATGCTATAAAAGTACACAATATATAAAATTTGGGGTGTATTTATATAAAAAAAAAAAATGCAGAGCTATTTGTCCTGTAAATGCCAACCAAATCCAACGTTACTAGGCTAGTTTCTCTCCAGGTTTAATGTTATTCATTCATAAGATTAGTATGAATCAGGAAAATATTGCATTATGATCACTAGTTTACCATGATTGTCAGCTCTATCTAGTGGCCATAAGGCTGGGTTCACCCTGGTCTGACAAACGCTCCGACATTGGGAGCTCATGTTGCATGACGTGTGAAATTCAATGTTTCCCTATGCGAGCTGTCCTAACTGGTCCGACACAAGTCGTTCCGACTTTAGAAATGCTCCCTGTACTACTTTGGTCCGACTTTGATCCTACTTCAGCCCATTGACTATCATTGAAGTCGGATCAAAGTCGGATCGCCGTCTCGCATGATCCGACTTCGGCATGCGACCTGTGCTCAGATGATCTTGAGGGGGAACTCCGCGCCAAATTTTAAATAAAAAACCGGCATGGGTTCCTCCTCCAAGAGCATACCAGGCCCTTGGGTCTAGTATGGACCTTAAGGGGAACCCCCATGCTGAAAAAACTGTGTGGGGGTCCCCCCAAATCCATACCAGACCATTATCCAAGCACGCAGCCCGACCGGTCAGGAATGGGGGTGGGGACGACCGAGCGCCCCCCTCCTGAACCGTACCAGGCCGCATGCCCTCAACATGGGGGGTGGGTGCTTTGGGGCAGGGGGGCGCGGGCCCCCCCAAAGCACCTTGTCCCCAAGTTGATAAGCACAAGGGCCTCTTCCCGACAACCCTGGCCGTTGGTTGTCGGGGTCTGCGGGCGGGGGGCTTATCAGAATCCGGGCCCCCCACCCTATGTGAATGAGTATGGGGTACATAGTACCCCTACCCATTCACCTGGGGGAAAAAGTGTCAATAAAAAAACACACTACACAGGTTTTTAAAGTAATTTATTAGACAGCTCCGGGGGTCTTCTTCCGGCTTCGGGGGTCTTCTTCCAGCTTCGGGGGTCTTCTTCCGACTTTGGGGGTCTTCTTCTGACTTCAGGGGTCTCTCCGGTGTCCTGATCTTCTGCCAGCTCCTCCGCTATCTTCTGCTCTTTTGCTAGCGGTGGCCCAGACTTCTGCCTTCTTGTCTTCTTGTCTTCTTCCCTCTTCTCTTCTCTTCTCTTCTCTTCTCTTCTCTTCTCTTCTCCGATGTGACTTATATAGGCGGTGACCCCGCCCCCTTATACCGTCACAGTCCCTGGGCATGCTGGGACTGTGACTTTTTAGGGGGCGTGGTCACCTGGTGATGTTGACCACGCCCCTGTGACTGTGACTTCATAAGGGGGCGGGGTCACCGCCTATATAAGTCAATTGCGGAGCGCTCAGAGAGCATTCCAGCTGGAGAGAGCGTCGTGTCAACATCGGAAGAAGACAAGAAGGCAGAAGGCAGAAGTCCGGGCCATCGCTAGCAAAAGAGCTGCAGAAGATAGCGGAGGAGCCGGCAGAAGTCGGAAGAAGACCCCCGAAGTCGGAAGTAGACCCCGGAGCTGACTAATAAATTACTTTAAAAACCTGTATGCTGTGTTTTTTCATTGACACTTTTTTCCCTAGGTGAATGGGTAGGGGTACGATGTACCACATACTCATTCACAAAGGGTGGAGGGCCGAGATCTGGGGGCGCCCTTATCAAATCCGATAAGCCCCCCGCCCGGAGACCCCGACAACCAACGGCCAGGGTTGTTGGGAAGAGGCCCTTGTCCTCATCAACATGAGGACAAGGTGCTTTGGGGCGGGGGGGCCGCAGGGCGCCCCCCTGCCCCAAAGCACCCACCCCCCATGTTGAGGGCATGCGGCCTGGTATGGTTCAGGAGGGGGGGGGCGATCGCTCGCTCGTCCCCACCCCCATTCCTGACTGGCCGGGCTGCGTGCTCGGATAAGGGTCTGGTATGGATTTGGGGGGGACCCCCACGCCTGGTGTGCTCTTGGAGGGGGGAACCCATTCCAGTTTTTTATTTAAAATTTGGTGCAGAGTTCACCCTCAAGATTGATACCAAACACAGTCCCGGGTAGGGATGAGCTTCGTGTTCGAGTCGAACCCATGTTCGACTCGAACATCGGCTGTTCGCCCGTTCGCCGAATTGCGAACGATATGGGCCGTTCGCGCCAAATTCGTGTGGCGCGTCACGGCCCATAATTCACTGCGGCATCGCAGTGCATTGCTGGCTGATGATTGGCCAAGTATGCACTATGACCCGCATGCTTGGCCAATCACAGCGCCGTCAGTAGAGAGAGCTGTAATTGGCCAAAGCCAGGGTGGCTTTGGCCAATTATGGCTCAGGGGATTTAGTACACGCCCCACACTATATAAGGCCGCCTGCACGGCGGCCCTGTGTAGTGTGTGTTCCGGTGTGCTAAGAGATAGAGAGAGAGAGAGACAGTGTCATTTGATTTGAGTTAGATAGATTAGGCAGAACAGTCAGTCAGTTAGCTGCACTTACAGTGTATTGTGTATATATATGCATCCCAGGTGTTGCATATATATATATACACTGTATTCAGTTTAGCTAGATCCGTTCCTGTTATCTTCTATCTAGACTATTTACATTTAGTGCAGTGCGTCCTGCTCACAGTGTTCAGCTAGATCCGTTCCTGTTATTTACATTTAGTGCAGTGCGTCCTGCTCACAGTGTTCAGCTAGATCCATTCCTGCTATTTACATTTAGTGCAGTGCGTCCTGCTCACAGTGTTCAGCTAGATCCGTTCCTGCTATTTACATTTAGTGCAGTGCGTCCTGCTCACAGTGTTCAGCTAGATCCGTTCCTGCTATTTACATTTAGTGCAGTGCGTCCTGCTCACAGTGTTCAGCTAGATCCGTTCCTGCTATTTACATTTAGTGCAGTGCGTCCTGCTCACAGTGTTCAGCTAGATCCGTTCCTGCTATTTACATTTAGTGCAGTGCGTCCTGCTCACAGTGTTCAGCTAGATCCGTTCCTGCTATTTACATTTAGTGCAGTGCGTCCTGCTCACAGTGTTCAGCTAGATCCGTTCCTGCTATTTACATTTAGTGCAGTGCGTCCTGCTCACAGTGTTCAGCTAGATCCGTTCCTGCTATTTACATTTAGTGCAGTGCGTCCTGCTCACAGTGTTCAGCTAGATCCGTTCCTGCTATTTACATTTAGTGCAGTGCGTCCTGCTCAGAGTGTTCAGCTAGATCCGTTCCTGCTATTTACATTTAGTGCAGTGCGTCCTGCTCACAGTGTTCAGCTAGATCCGTTCCTGCTATTTACATTTAGTGCAGTGCGTCCTGCTCACAGTGTTCAGCTAGATCCGTTCCTGTTATCTTCTAGACTATTTACATTTAGTGCAGTGCGTCCTGCTCACAGTGTTCAGCTAGATCCGTTCCTGCCATTTACATTTAGTGCAGTGCGTCCTGCTCACAGTGTACAGCTAGATCCGTTCCTGCCATTTACATTTAGTGCAGTGCGTCCTGCTCACAGTGTTCAGCTAGATCCGTTCCTGCAATTTACATTTAGTGCAGTGCGTCCTGCTCACAGTGTTCAGCTAGATCCGTTCCTGCTATTTACATTTAGTGCAGTGCGTCCTGCTCACAGTGTTCAGCTAGATCCGTTCCTGTTATCTTCTAGACTATTTACATTTAGTGCAGTGCAGTGCGTCCTGCTCACAGTGTTCAGCTAGATCCGTTCCTGCCATTTACATTTAGTGCAGTGCGTCCTGCTCACAGTGTTCAGCTAGATCCGTTCCTGCAATTTTTCATTTAGTGCAGTGCGTCCTGCTCACAGTGTTCAGCTAGATCCGTTCCTGCTATTTACATTTAGTGCAGTGCGTCCTGCTCACAGTGTTCAGCTAGATCCGTTCCTGTTATCTTCTAGACTATTTACATTTAGTGCAGTGCGTCCTGCTCACAGTGTTCAGCTAGATCCGTTCCTGCTATTTACATTTAGTGCAGTGCGTCCTGCTCACAGTGTTCAGCTAGATCCGTTCCTGTTATCTTCTAGACTATTTACATTTAGTGCAGTGCGTCCTGCTCACAGTGTTCAGCTAGATCCGTTCCTGCTATTTACATTTAGTGCAGTGCGTCCTGCTCACAGTGTTCAGCTAGATCCGTTCCTGTTATCTTCTAGACTATTTACATTTAGTGCAGTGCGTCCTGCTCACAGTGTTCAGCTAGATCCGTTCCTGCTATTTACATTTAGTGCAGTGCGTCCTGCTCACAGTGTTCAGCTAGATCCGTTCCTGCTATTTACATTTAGTGCAGTGCGTCCTGCTCACAGTGTTCAGCTAGATCCGTTCCTGCTATTTACATTTAGTGCAGTGCGTCCTGCTCACAGTGTTCAGCTAGATCCGTTCCTGTTATCTTCTAGACTATTTACATTTAGTGCAGTGCGTCCTGCTCACAGTGTTCAGCTAGATCCGTTCCTGCTATTTACATTTAGTGCAGTGCGTCCTGCTCACAGTGTTCAGCTAGATCCGTTCCTGCCATTTACATTTAGTGCAGTGCGTCCTGCTCACAGTGTTCAGCTAGATCCGTTCCTGCAATTTACATTTAGTGCAGTGCATCCTGCTCACAGTGTTCAGCTAGATCCATTCCTGCTATTTACATTTAGTGCAGTGCGTCCTGCTCACAGTGTTCAGCTAGATCCGTTCCTGTTATCTTCTAGACTATTTACATTTAGTGCAGTGCGTCCTGCTCACAGTGTTCAGCTAGATCCGTTCCTGCTATTTACATTTAGTGCAGTGCGTCCTGCTCACAGTGTTCAGCTAGATCCGTTCCTGTTATCTTCTAGACTATTTACATTTAGTGCAGTGCGTCCTGCTCACAGTGTTCAGCTAGATCCGTTCCTGCTATTTACATTTAGTGCAGTGCGTCCTGCTCACAGTGTTCAGCTAGATCCGTTCCTGCCATTTACATTTAGTGCAGTGCGTCCTGCTCACAGTGTTCAGCTAGATCCGTTCCTGCTATTTACATTTAGTGCAGTGCGTCCTGCTCACAGTGTTCAGCTAGATCCGTTCCTGTTATCTTCCTACTGACAGGCAGGCTTGTCTGGTTACAGTATATAAAGCTACCTGAAGAAAATTACAGGTGTTCTATTTGATCCTATTAGTACCACGGTCAGGCAGCTAGACTATTTACATTTAGTACAGTGCGTCCTGCTCACAGTGTTCAGCTAGATCCGTTCCTGTTATCTTCCTACTGACAGGCAGGCTTGTCTGGTTACAGTATATAAAGCTACCTGAAGAAAATTACAGGTGTTCTATCCCAGCTTAGTGCAGCTACAGGCCATTAGTATGTCTGGAAGGCCAAGAAGGAGAGGCAGACAGTCACAAGCCAATAAGAGAGGGCAAGCAGGCTCTGTGTCTAGTGCTGGTCGTGGAGACGGTGCATCCTCATCAGCACGTGGCCATGGGACACGCTTGGCCTTTTTTTCGGCAGCTGGCCGTGTTGAGCCGCAACATGCGGAAGACTTGGTCGAGTGGATGACCAAGCCGTCCTCATCCTCCTCATCCTCTCTCACCCATGCCCAGGGTGCTTTGTCTGGCAAAGCAGAGGCCTCTTCCCTCAGCTCAATGTCATCAGTGACTCCTTCCCTAGCTCCACCATGTCCTCATGAGGATTCCCTCGAACTGTTTGACCACAGTGTTGGGTACATGCTCCAGGAGGATGCCCAGCGTTTGGAAGGCTCTGATGATGATACTGAGCTCGATGAAGGCAGTAACATGAGCACGGACAGAGGGGGTGCCCAAGAAGGACAGCAATCTGGCAGTCATGCTCCCCCTGCTGCAGCATACTGCCAGGTTTGCTCCAGTGATGAGGAGGGAGGGGATGATGAGGTCACTGACTCAACGTGGGTGCCTGATAGGAGAGAGGAGGAGGAGGAGGAGGAGGCGGCACATCACCAACGAGGCAGGATGCCCTCCAGGGGCCAGCCTAAGGGCAGCACATTGACTGCATCACACCCCAAAGCTCCACATGTGCAGGGCGCTGCAGTCTCTGCGCGTTATTCAAAAAGTTCTTTGGTGTGGGCCTTTTTTGAGACGAGTGCATCAGATCGCACCGCTGCTATTTGCAACATATGTCTCAAGCGTATCTCGCGTGGCCAAAACATCTCCCGCTTGGGTACCACATGCTTGACCAGACATATGTTGACCTGCCATGCAGTTCGTTGGCAAGCGTATCTAAAAGACCCACACCAAAGAACAAAGAGGATCTCTCCTTGCTCCTCATCAGCTGAGATTTCCAACCCCACTAGACCTTCAGTCCTCTCTGAGACCTGCAGTGAGAGGAATGAAGTTGTAGAATTAGGTGTGTCACAGCCAAGTACTTGTGGGCAATCTGCTTTTGGTACACCGACGTCAGATTGTACCAGGCAAATTTCCCTGCCCCAGCTGCTGCACCGCCGAAAGAAGTTTGCTCCCAACCATCCACATGCCCAGCGGTTGAATGCTAGCTTGGCAAAATTGCTAGCACTTCAACTGCTGCCTTTTCAGTTGGTAGACTCTGCCCCCTTCCGTGAGTTTGTGGAATGTGCGGTTCCTCAGTGGCAGGTACCCAAACGCCACTTTTTCTCACGGAAGGCGATTCCGTCTCTCTACCGGCATGTGGAAGGCAATGTCCATGCCTCGCTGGACAGGGCGGTCAGCGGTAAGGTGCATATTACCGCTGACTCATGGTCCAGCAGGCATGGACAGGGACGTTACCTAAGTTTCACGGCGCATTGGGTGACTCTGCTGGCAGCTGGGAAGGATGCAGGACAAGGTGCAGTAGTGTTGGAGGTTGTTCCGCCACCACGCCTCCAAAATGCTGATTGTGACACACCTCTCTCCTCCACCCCCTCCTCTTCTTCTTCCTCCATGGCCTCTTCCTCGGAACCAGCGGTGCTCCGTAGGCGTTCAAGGGGCTACGCAAGTACGCAGGCCAAAAGATGCCATGCGGTGCTTGAGCTGGTGTGCTTGGGGGACAGGAGCCACACTGGGGCAGAGGTTCTGTCAGCTCTGCAGGGGCAGGTTCAGAGGTGGTTGACGCCACGCCAACTTAAGGCAGGAATGGTGGTTTGCGACAATGGCACCAACCTCCTCTCTGCCCTCCGACAGGGACAAATGACCCATGTGCCCTGTTTGGCTCACGTCCTTAACTTGGTGGTGCAGCGGTTCTTGGGCAGGTACCCGGGCTTACAGGATGTCCTGAGGCAGGCCAGGAAAGTCTGTGTGCATTTCCGCCGGTCATATAATGCCAGTGCTCGGCTGACGGACCTCCAAAAGGCGTTTAACCTGCCCAAGAACCGCCTAATCTGTGACATGCCCACCAGGTGGAACTCAACGTTGGCCATGCTGCAGCGGCTGCACACGCAGCAGAGGGCCATCAATGAGTACCTGTGCGACTATGGCACCAGGACAGGGTCAGGGGAGCTTGGTTTTTTTTTCCCACGCCAGTGGGCCATGGGATGCATGCACTGTCCTGTCACCATTCGAGGAGGCCACGAGGATGGTGAGCACTGACAGTGCATGCATCAGTGACACTGTCCCCCTTGTCCACCTGTTGGAGCACACGCTGCGTGGAATAATGGACAGGGCACTTGAGGCAGAACAGAGGCAGGAAGAGGAGGAATTCCTTAGCTCTCAAGGCCCCCTTTATCCAGACAGTGTTCCTGCGTGCCCGCCGATCACACAGGAAGAGGACGAGGAGGAGGAGGAGGAGGAGGAGGAAGATTGTGTCAGTATGGAGGTGGAGCCTGGCACTCAGCATCAGCAGCAGTCTTTAAGGGATCAGTCCCAAGGAACACATGGACTTGTACGTGGCTGGGAGGAGGTGGCTGCGGACGTTGTTGTCCTTAGTGACCCAGAGGACTCCGGACCGAATGCCTCAGCAAACCTACGCTGCATGGCCTCCCTGATCCTGCAAAGCCTGCGTAAGGATCCTCGTATTCGTGGTATCAAGGAGAAGGACCAATACTGGCTGGCAACCCTCCTTGATCCACGTTACAAGGGTAAGGTTGCGGACCTTATCTTGCCATCGCAGAGGGAGCAGAGGATGAAACATCTTCGGGAGGCCTTGCAGAAAGGTCTGTGCAACGCGTTCCCAGAGACTGGGAGGTTACAAACTCCTGTTTCTGGACAACGTGTTGCTGAGGCTTCGGTCAGTCAAAGAAGGAGCGGTGGAGAAGGTGGCCGTCTGACCGATGCGTTCAGACAATTTTTTGGTCCGCAGCCCCAAGGTATGATCGGTTCCAGCAACCATCGCCAGCGTCTGTTTTACATGGTGCAGGAATACCTAGGGGCAAGATCAAACTTGGACACCTTTCCCACCGAAAATCCTCTTGGTTACTGGGTCTTGAGGATGGATCACTGGCCAGAGCTTGCACAGTATGCAATTGAGCTACTGGCCTGTCCTGCATCCAGCGTTCTTTCGGAACGCACATTTAGTGCTGCTGGAGGCGTGGTAACCGATCGCAGGGTGCGTCTGTCCATCGACTCGGTCGATCGACTGACCTTCATAAAAATGAATCAGTCTTGGATCCCCACCAGCTACCAAGCACCTGATGCTGATGTAACCGAATAATTTTTTTTGAAATCTCAGATCCCTTCAAAGACTGCCTATGCTGATGCTGAGTGACTATCCCTGAGTAATTATCCTCTTCCTCCTCAATCATCATGCTGATAGCTTGTAAGAACATTTTTGGTTCTGGGCGCCACCACCAGTGCCTAAGGCACAATTTTTCAGCCCCTGTTTAACAGGGGCGTGTAATTACAATTTTTGATGTAATACTTTGCAGCAGGGCTCGTTCCTGCATTCCAACTAGAGTGTCTGTGAGGGGTTGCAGTGTTGTGGCACCAGCACCAGTGCCTAAGGCCCAATTTTTCTGCCCCTGTCTAACAGGGGCGTGTAATTACAATTTTTGATGCAATACTTTGCAGCAGGGCTCGTTCCTGCGTTCCAACTAGAGTGTCTGTGAGGGGTTGCAGTGTTGTGGCACCAGCACCAGTGCCTAAGGCCTAATTTTTCAGCTCCTGTTCAACAGGGGCATGTAATTACAATTCTTGATCTAATATTTCACAGCAGGGCCCTGTGAGGGCTTACAGTGTTGTGGCCACAGCAACACCTAAGGCCCAAGTTTCTGCTGAGTATATAGGGCAGGACCCTACTTTCAAACATCTAACTTACAAACGACTCCTACTTGCAAACGGAAGGAGACAACAGGAAGTGAGATGAAATCTACCCCTAGGAAGGGAAATTCTCTCCTGTAAGAGTTAATATGGGAAAACAATTTCTCCTTTCCACTGATGCTTTCCAATCCTTGTTCCACAAAAAAACCCAAATTTTCAAAAAACATTTTTCATTGGGACAAAAAAGTGAGGTGAAATCTTCTGAAGAGGAGGAAAGACAGCAAAACAAATGTCACAGGGGTGATAACCCTTCCCTATGTTTTCCAAAAAGCTTAAAAAAGATTTTTTGGCTGGAGCTAAACACGTTAAAAATGTACCCGTTCAAAATTACAAACAGATTCTACTTAACAACAAACCTACAGTCCCTGTCTTGTTTTCACCGCCTGTATACTGCTGTTCAGAGTATATAGGGCCTGGTGGCCCAACACCTTTCCTTATTTTAATTTGGGTGCGGGGTTCCCCTTAATATCCATACAAGACCCAAAGGGCCTGGTAATGGACTGGGGGGTACCCATGCCGTTTGTCTCACTGATTTTCATCCATATTGCCATGACCCGACATGACATTAAACCCGCAAGCAGTTTTAAATGAGATTTTTTCCTTTAAAAATGACATTTGGTGCAGGGACTGTTCTAAACATGGGAAACACGCGTCACTTTACAGGCATACTATAGACACCACCCAGGTACGATATTTAAAGGAATATTTCACTTTTTTTTTTTTTACTTTAAGCATCATTAAAATCACTGCTCCCGAAAAAACGGCCGTTTTTAAAAGTTTTTTTTGCATTGATACATGTCCCCTGGGGTAGGACCCGGGTCCCCAAACCCTTTTTAGGACAATACCATGCAAATTAGCCTTTAAAATGAGCACTTTTGATTTCGAACGTTCGAGTCCCATAGACGTCAATGGGGTTCTAACGTTCGTGCGAACTTTCGGTCCGTTCGCGGGTTCTGGTGCGAACCGAACCGGGGGGTGTTCGGCTCATCCCTAGTCCCGGGTATTGGTGGGCATTCAAGTCGGATCCCCATTCATTGAAAGTCGGACGCATGCCGGCTTCATGTCGCAGGGCAAAGTCGGATCCAAAGTAGGACAGCTGTCGTGTCGCACCAGTGTGAACCCAGCCTAATGCAGTATTTTCCTGATTATCGCTATTCTTATGAATGAAGCGTAATAACATTTGATTTTGCCAGCATTTGCACAGAAAAAAATTGCATGCAGTTATGCAGGGCAAATAGCTCTGCATTTTTTTTTCTTATTTATAAATACACCCCTTAGTCTATTATTAGAAATTTTAAAAGAAATGTTTCACGATTACTAAGCAGTTAAGCTTACACAAGTGTATAATCCTTATGGGCCAGAGAAGTTTTTACATTTTAACTATAGGTTTAATATTTTGGCAATAACTTTTCAATAATGATTATACTAAATAAATACATAAATCATTTTGGAGCGCAAAACAAGTTTTTCTTTTGCAAGTGTTGTCATGCTAAAATGTTTGTATTTACTATTTATTCCAAAAGCAAAAACTATGTAACAAAAAAAGAAAAAAAACTTTTTTTCTTTTTGACCAGTGTTAATTGCAAAATAGCTGCTCTTACCATAGATTGGTTCCAGGCCCAGGCTTGTTTCCCGACCACGCTCCTGCCTGTGCCCTGTACCTGATCCATCCTGTCTTTGTATGACCTGGCCTGCATGACTCTGCTACTCTGCCTGCTGTCACCAGTACCCACCTACCACCTTGCTGTTCCGGCTGACCTACAGTCTGCTACCAGCAACTGTCTTAGCTGCCCGCTGTTGCCAGTACCAGCCTGCCTCAGTCTGCTACCTACCAGCTTGCATGCCTATTGGAGCCTTCTGACGGCTTCACCTGCCCAGCGTAGGACACCTGCCCTGTTGTTAGCAAGACTTACAGACACTCGTGCCACTCTGTACTCCTGCGCCTCCTGTTTACACTATCAGGGGCACTGAGTCAGAGGTATAAGAGGGGCCTTCCTCATCATTTCAGGCTCTGCTACCAAGTACGTGATATCTACACAGTGAGATCTAAGGTTCTGTTGCCTCTGACTGCTAGCCATGTGAGATTTGGAGTAACATTTGGTGATGTCAATACTGCTATGCTTGCTGAGAAGGAAACTGCACTGCATTCATCTCAATGCTTCTGCTTCATTCATTCTGTAGATCTGTGCTTTGTGATCCTCTTCTGCGATGCTTGAATTTTCCCTCATTAGTCATCAGATCACCAGTCATCAGAGGACAGTTCTGACATAAGAAAGCCCTGCTCCTCTACCATGTTGGCCACTCTCACACAGAAAAATAGAGCAGAACAAGACCTGGTAAATCATTAACAGGGTACAAAGTATCCACTGCAAGGAGACCATGGCATTACTGGTATATAATCATTTGCCTTTTTTGGGTACAAAATACATAGTGCAGATCCTCTTTAAGGGACAGTTATATCATATTTCTCCAAGGACCATCGCTTTATAGTGAGGCAGAGAACCTATAAGGTAACCTAGATACTCATAGCTCCCAAGTGTCCCTGATTTCGAGGGACTGTCCCTGATTTGGCGCACTGTTCCTCTGTCCCTCTTTCCTTCTCATTTGTCCCTCATTTTGATCTGATCTAAATAAATGTATATAAAATGCACTTTTTATTTTTCAAAAAGTGCTTCCCAGTGCTAAACCTTACATCCAAATTCTAAATTGTTGCAATTGAAAATTTTTTAAATCAAATATAAAAGGAATCGAAGTAGTAAAAAAAAAGCACTTGTGGATTTAATTAACCTTTTTTTGGTTAATTCTCCTTTAAGGGGGTGTGGCAGGGGGAGTGTCCTATGCCTACATACGTTTGCTAGTAGGTGTCCCTCATTCCCATCGCAACATGTTGGGAGATATATATTCTGTCCCAATGATTTGCTGGGGCCTCTTGGTGTGTTTGTGCATGATGTTTCTGTTTTAGTTACACAAATAATGTGTGATATTGCAAAAACGTGTAGTGTGAATTGCACACAATGGATAGGTGTGTTTTACTAATAAAATCCACAGCTTTGTGAACAGGACTTTAAAGTGGACCTTGCATAAAAAATGCCTTTGACAATGATAAGGTCTGATGAATCCAAAAATGGGTGGGTAGAATTGGGATTCGTGTGGAATCCATGCGCATCCTAATCTTTCTAAAATTCACAAGTTAGCAGCAAAACGATCAGATTTAAACCTTGTGTCTGAACGGCCAGACACATTTCATATAACTCTCAAACAACCAGCATGAGCATATCAAGTTGAATCTGAATATTTTTAAGCAAATACACATTTTAGTCTTGTGTTTTTTTTAACTACTAGAAACAAAATCGATTAACATTTCATATATCTTGTTATGTTAAAATTATATACATATCAAATGTCTCCCAAATGCTAAAGAAAATACCAATCAAGTAGGTACAAAACCTGCCTATGCTAAAATGTCTGGACACCAATGGGACACAAAAACGTATTGGCTGGATCACCAGGTGAAAATAAAAGAAAGAAATCCTAAAAAGAAAACTAATGCAGCCATCACATCTAAGAATTGTTAAGCTGCAATATAATAGGCAACTCCTGAGGATGTCAGGACAATGAAATGCATTGGGGTGGACCTACAGGAAGTAATGTCATCCCGCACAGTACTCCCAGAATTGATGAGGTACACCTGGAAGTGAAGTCTGTAATCGGAAACTGAGCTTGCTCAGCAACAATGAAGCCAGTCCCCTACAAGAGAACAAGCTGTAAACAACTGTGTGCAGGACATGTGCACCTTATAATGTGAGTCGGGACTTTGTATTGTGATTGTAATGGACAAGTTGTAAATAAATGATTTACACTATAGATGCTTTTTTTTCCTTCTTTATGGCATTTATGGTATGAGATAACTGGGAGTGGAGGTGGTCCTGGATGGTCTAATACCTAGGGGATACAAAATCTTTTTTTAAAAACCCACTGGATATTAAGGGGTCATGAAGCTCTGGTGAGTTTTCTGGTGTGGAGGATCACGCAGGGTGTGAAGCACGAAGAGCAACCATAGTGATTGTTGGAAGAACTGCATAGCACAGAGTAGTTTTGTTCTTTGAGCACTGGACACTTTTTAAGCACAGACACTTTTTTGAGCACGGACATTATACTGTAATATAAATATTTGTGATTTCAAACACTATTTTGGCTTATATATATAGTGCTGTATGTATATGCATGGATTGAGTTAGGACACTTTTTGTGTTATGATACATCAGCTGATATTTGTTTATAGGATCCTAGTGCTGGTACATTTGGGATAAGTAACAATATAATAACAATATTAATATATATATATATATATATATATATATATATATATATATATATATATATATATATATATAACAATACAATATAATAAATGATTGCTTTTGCATTTGCTACTGCTTTAAATATTGTCTTGCACCAGTTTTCACCTAGGTATCACTGATGGAAATTGGGGGTACAGACGGTACGTTTGTATTTAAATTTTTGCGCAGTGATATTTTCATGGAGGTGAGGGCTCTATGTAATAAGGTGAACTTTACTTCTTCTGCTGTGTCTGCTTGAAAGAGAAACAATCACAACTGGGCTTTTGCAAGCATCTGTAAATTGTCTTAAATTATTAGAATTACATAATACAACTTATAACAGATTTCTTTTTTGTTTATTTTGGCTGTATCTGATTTTTAGCTGGAGGCTCAGGGATCAGAGGTCACTTTAAAGTGTTTGTAACCCTAAAAAAAAGAGAGACCCTGTTCCCGTATAGCAGGTTAAATAGCACAGTGCTTGTGCTGTCTAACCTGCCCCTCTGTAAAAAAAACCTGGCTGATCCTGCCTGGTTCCTGCCCCCCCCCCTGTAAACTGACCACAGTTTATGATGGCTGATGAGCCCTGACACCGTGGTCAGTTTACATGCCTCCGTCACGTGCAGCTCTCCTCTCCCCCTCCCCTCCCGGGAGTCTGTATCTCTGTCTCCGCGCCACCCCTGCTGCTGTTAGTAAAAAAAGACTATGTTAAAAAATTAGTTGCCATCCTGCACTGTGTAATTGTTTGTTAGAAACAAAGCCTATAAATACCTTTTTGTGATATATCTTCCGGCCGCTCTCCTACTCAAGGGCGACAGCGGGAGAGGCCAAGTGGCCAGCTCGGCGGTCACGTGACCTCCCAGCTGATATCAGAGGGAAATCTCGGCCTCTCTCACTGTAGCCCTGGATCGGAGTATTAGAGCAGCCGGGAGTCACGTGACCGGCCTGAAGATACGTCACAAAAAGGTAGTTAGAGGCATGGATTTTAAAAAACAATTACACAGTTCAGCTTAAAATAGGGGGGCTGGCAGCAAATCATAATGTAGGGTTACAAACCCTTTAAATCTGATAGTTGGTCCCTTTAAAGATGGACGAAAAGAAGTATTTTTGGAAGCATTCAGGGTTTCTTGCCCATGCAAGGTGAGGGGTTCTGGGGTAGCCAGTTGGAGAGGAGAAAACTTAATTTACAGTTCTCTCAGGATTGGTAAGTCCTCATTTGGACGTTTCATTGCATCAACGTCATTAGGACAGAGCTTCCAGCATCAGTGCGTCACTTCTAGTTAGAGGCCGTGGAGCGCATTTGCAGACTTTATTGTATATTATGTGTTTTTCATGGAAAATACGTTTGATGATTTAAACGATTTATGAATTTATCCAGCAAAAATGGCACTGGAAATATATATTCACTAATGCCGCGTACACACGGTCGGACTTTTCGTCTACAAAAGTCCAACGGACGCTGACGGACTAAAGCTGGCTGGTAATCCGATCGTGTGTGGGCTGCTTCGGACTTTCAACGTATTTTTTTAGCCTCAAATCCGACGTACTTTAGATTTGAAACATGCTTCAAATCTTTACGTCGTAACTACGACGGACCCCGAAGTCCGCTCGTCTGTATGCTAGTCCTACGGACAAAAAAACGACGCATGCTCATAAGCAAAAACTAAACGGAAGCACTCGGTCTAGTAAAACTAGTGTTTGTATTGTAGGTAGCACATTCATCACGCTGCAAAATCTGTGATCGTTGAATGCAGCGCATTTTATTTCTTCTTTACGAATGCTCTAAAGAACGAAGGTGTTTTGCTGTTCATAATCAGAGTTCTCCCAAACTGATTTCTGAATTCTTTTTCTCTTTGATCTCATGAATGATATAGTATGCTTTTTATAAACAATGTTTCCATACTAATAATACTTTTTCCCTTTTTTTTTTTTTTTTTTTAGGTTTGTAAAGTTACCACAAAGAACCCATTATTCTTTTTTATTTTTTTTCTAGTGATTATTTTTTAATTTTTAGATAAAGTTAACCCAAAGCACCGTTTTTGTTTATGTATATATTTTTTTTTCAAGACTTACCACTTGAACATTCTTAACATTAGTAATGTATTTTTGGTGTGTTTTTTTAAAACTCAATGAGATTGTTGTCCCTTGTTAATTTAACATTGTGTGTAAAATCAATGATTTAAAAGAAAACACATAAAAGTCTTTTGCTAAACTCAAAAAAGATCCATTTATTCATGGTCAAAATAAAATAAAGAGGAAGTCAACGCTGGAAAAAGTCGGTGTACAAGAAAATTGGGATCTTGAGGAGTCCATATAAGAGGGAGCACAATCTGGTCCAAGAATCCCAGAGATCAACAGCACCAGCAGATGATCTAGATGTCCCCAGACTGTGGTCCTACAACAGCCTGCGTCTTCTGTCAGACCAGACTGAACCCAGGTCATCACTTTCTTCTCTTCCCTGCAGCCTTTCCTCCACGCTGCCCTGCAGCCTTCCCTGCAGCCTTCCCTGCAGCCTTCCCTGTAGCCTTCCCTGTAGCCTTCTTTTGAGGCTGTGGCTCTGGTGTTTCAGTTGTGGCAGGAGGAGGAGGAGGAGGAGGAGGAGGAGGAGGAGGGGGGGGGGCTGCCTCATAGAGTTGGGTGTTTTTGGTTAGCGTGCCCTGCAGCCCCTTATGGATTGTTTCCCCAAATAGGCGCTCACAAATGAGGCGCTGCTCCCAATCCATCTGAAGAAGCCTGCTGGCTAAGTAGCAGCCATAGGCTTCTTCCGCTTCGGGGGGGCTTGTTAAAAAACGGGTGGCCTGTTGCATGAGGCGCAGGGACGCGTCCTGTGTGACCATCCCCTTCTTGGCCCTTTTTTTGGGAAGGTGGAGGGGAGGCACTTGGGATTGGGTGAGGCTCCTACTGGGCCCAGCCACCTCACTTGGCCCAGCCACCTCACTTGGCCCAGCCACCTCACTGGGAGCAGCCACCTCCTGCCTGACACTGGGCCCAGCCTCCTCCAGGATGATGGTGAATCCGGCCTCCTCCAGGCTGTCCATGGGCCCGGTCTCCTCCTGCCTGCCACTTTCCCCACATTCCTCCTGGATGGACTCATCCTGTGTATAAAAAAAGGACAATAGTTTTAGTTTCTTTTTTTGGGTTCATCAATGACACACAGTTTGCTTCTCATGACTAGCAAATTCAATGTGAATACAGCTCTTTAATAAAAGAGTCTAATCAGACACCCTAATTATTTCAAGCAGGTGCCAAACATATTTAGTCACTACTATCATTTGATATGTATACACAATTTGGAGTGCTAAATTATTTGAGACAATTATAACATCCAGTTAACATCATTAATATTAGTACAGTAAATATTTGTTAAAATAATTTACCTGACTCCAGATGGTCATATCCGGTTCATCCAGGATGGAAGACCCAGCTTGCTCCTCATCAGCCTCTGCTGGGGTGGAGGGAAGGGTGGAGGGAAGGGTGGAGGGAAGGGTTGAAAGTGATGCCCTGGCTTCATTCTGGTCATCAAGAAAACGGAGTTGATTGTAGTACCACAGCCTGGGTACATAAACATCATCTGCTGATGCTCCTGATCTCCTTGATTCCTGGATCTTCCTATGCTCCCTTTTATACATGTTCCTCAAGACCCCAATTTTCTTGTGCACTGTCTCCATTGTTGCTCCCGGGATGGTCTCCTGGACAAAGGACAGAAGTCTCTCCAGCGTTGACTTCCTCACATGCTTGTTATAATACTGAGGGTGTTTCACCTCCCACAAATTCCTCATCTCTCGATACTTTGAAATAAAAGAAGTAAGGAACTCTGGATCCTTCAATAGGGGATTCATTATATCTGGAAAAGAGAAAGTCACAAGACCAAAAAAACTTATTATATGTTTCTGCTAACCCCTCATCATCTTCTCCCTATGTAGGCCTCATCAATCTATCAAGCCATATAGGCCGCTTGCTACAAAGTCATGACCATAAACCCCCCCAAAAAAATATATATATCTCAAATTACCTTCGTTTTGGAACGTCCTGGTCCACTATCACCTACGCACAGAACGTACGTACGACACGCGCGAAAGGCCCTCCTTTATACACTACGCATGTGTGAAACTCCGCCTGCGTCGCCCGCCCCTGACGTTCGAAATGAACTCATGTTCTCCGCCCCCTAATTTGACGCACAGAACGTACGTACGACACGCGCGAAAGGCCCTCCTTTATACACTACGCATGTGTGAAACTCCGCCTGCGTCGCCCGCCCCTGACGTTCGAAATGAACTCATGTTCTCCGCCCCCTAATTTGACGCACAGAACGTACGTACGACACGCGCGAAAGGCCCTCCTTTATACACTACGCATGTGTGAAACTCCGCCTGCGTCGCCCGCCCCTGACGTTCGAAATGAACTCATGTTCTCCGCCCCCTAATTTGACGCACAGAACGTACGTACGACACGCGCGAAAGGCCCTCCTTTATACACTACGCATGTGTGAAACTCCGCCTGCGTCGCCCGCCCCTGACGTTCGAAATGAACTCATGTTCTCCGCCCCTTTTTTGTTACGGCGCGTAGTGGAGTTAAAGAATGGCGGAGACACCTGAAATGTTGACGACCTCAGGTAGTGGAGACAGCCCGCAGGCTGGAACGTCTGGAACGTCAACCAAATCTGTGAGGCCTAGATTTAAGGCCTCTAATATGAGTTTCAAAGAGATGGTGGAGATGGTGGCCATTCTTCGCAAAGACGACTATGATGGCAATTATGGGCCGTACGCACGGCCAAATTTGCGCAAGGCCAAAATAATGGCGAAGGTCGTGGAGACTTTGCAGGCATCATTTGGGGTCCAGCGCTCCAAAGATCAATTGCGCAAAAGATGGTCTGACCTGAAACTCAGGGAGCCGGATCAATACCGACGTATCCGGAAAGTTCTTAAAAAAAGTAAGTACTTGTCGTGTTTTTCTCTTGTGTTTATTACCTTGTATACTGCTCCATGTGCTTTTCCTTCCTATACGATTTTTGTTCATCGTTTTAAACGATCTTTGAAGAAACCTCGTTACATATCCATATCTATATCTATATCTATATCTATATCTATCTATCTATCTATCTATCTATCTATCTATCTATCTATCTATCTATCTATCTATCTATATAAATATATATATAAATATATAAATATATATATATAAATATAAATATAAATATAAATATAAATATATAAATATAAATATAAATATAAATATAAATATAAATATAAATATAAATATATAAATATATATATAAATATAAATATATAAATATAAATATATAAATATATAAATATAAATATAAATATAAATATAAATATAAATATATATATAAATATATATATATATATATATATATATATATATATATATATATATATATATATATATATATATATATATATATATATATATATCTATTTGAAATTCTCTTAATTTTTTGGATTTACATTTAGTTAGATATTTAGAGATTTTGTTACAGATATAGAGAGAGATCAAAAGATTATTAACTATATTTTGAGATATTGATATCTATCTATCTGGTATGTCTTTATAATTTTAAATATTGAACTAAAATAGGAACTCTACACAAACCACTTCACTACAAATGTTGGAAAATTATTATGTCCTAAAATATCTGTGTGCTAATTAGATTACTAATTTTTTGTTTCACATAGGGGAAAAATCACTCAGCCAACCACAAGAACACAGTCCACCCCAAGCAAAACAGGATTGGGCAATCAGCCCAAGTCCCATTGACGATGTGGAGGAAGGAGAGGTGGGCGACATGGGCACCCCACCAGGTGAGTGTCTGACACACCAGCTTACGTTAATCTATGCATGGCTGCCTTTTGTTTAATTGAATTTGTCTACTCTATTTTAGGGGATCTGGTTGTGCTTCATTCAAGCAACAGTGACACCCCCGAGGATGTGGAGGAATTAGGCTACATGGCCACCCCACCAGGTCAGTGTCTGAGACAACAGCTTTATTTCTGGTAAGGTAAACTATGTATGTGTGCATATTTCTAAAGACATTTTTTGGTTTCATTCCACTTTAGGAACAACAAGAAGTGACTATTTCACCTCGGAAAGTGCCCAACGTCTAATTGGTCAAATAATGGCCTGGAATCAAGACATGGATCAAATGCGTAATAGGCTGGATCGTATGCAGCAGGAAATGAAGGACATGATTGATGTTTTGGGTCGAATCTAAATGCCCTTTTTTAAACCCCAAAACATCAATCATGTCCTTCATTTCCTGTTTTGCTGACCCCATTCTGGGCCTTCTCTTTGTTTTTTTGGCATAACAGAAATGGCTGTTTAACCTAATGTCAAAAAGGAGGGCTGTCAAAAATCCACAAAAAAATAAAAATTGATTTTCTAAAAAACACCAAAAAAAAAAAAAAAAAGTGATTTTAAAAAACCCCAAAAAAAAAAAAAGTGATTTTAAAAAACCCAAAAAAAATTAAAAAAATTAATGTTAAAAAACCAAAAAAAATTAAAAAATTGATTTTAAAACACAAAAAAATCGAATAAATAATTAATGTTAAAAAACCAAAAAAAGTTAAAAAAATTGATTTTAAAACACCAAAAAAATTAAAAAAATTAATGTTAAAAAACCAAAAAAATTTAAAAAATTGATTTTAAAACACAAAAAAATCGAATAAATAATTAATGTTAAAAAACCAAAAAAAGTTAAAAAAATTGATTTTAAAACACCAAAAAAATTAAAAAAATTAATGTTAAAAAACCAAAAAAAATTAAAAAATTGATTTTAAAAAACAAAAAAAAAAAATAAAAAACTTGCTTTTAAAAAAAAAAAAAAACTTGATTTTCCAAAAACAAAGCCTGTTTTTGAAAATCCAAAAGCCCAAAATATTTTTTTGTGGATTAGGTAGAAATATTTAAATATAATTATATTTTGCTACATCATTAAGATACCATTATATTTTTGTCTATGAACATTTTATACTAAATGCAGAACTGAATGCATACCAACCATTAATAAAAACATCTCCTTTTATAGGATTTTAACAAATGTGTGGTTTGTTATTTCAAGGCTCAGTATCAGTTTGGTTATAATTGTCAAAAAGTTGTTTACAGTGGCAATGGAGCTTATTTAGACATTTTTAAAATTCTAATACAGTTGGCACTACAACTGCTCGACCATAACCTAGGAGACAGCCCAAAAGAAAGGCAAGCAATAAATATAATGCCAGATTTCAGCAATATTTTTTTTATTGTCAAAAAATTATATATCCTGGCCCATTGCAATGGCCCCCCTACCCATAAAATAATCAACATATTGCTGTCTAACCTGACGGGAACTTTGGGGGGCCAAGCCAGTACGGACAGTATCCAGGCCTGTAAGGTTGGCTTCTATTTGTCCGGCCTCAGGCCCAACTGTGCCTATATAATTGGCAGAATGCTTATTTAAAAAGTTGTGCAGAATGCAGCATGATAAAATTATAAAATTAAGTTTGTATTCCGCCAAATTAATGGCTGTTTGAAACAGGCGGAACCGGCTGGCCAGAATTCCAAACGCATTCTCAACCACTCTTCTAGCTCTGGCCAGCCGGTAATTAAAAACCCTCCTCTCCGGGGTGAGGGTTCTTTGGGGGAATGGCCTCATGAGGTGCTTGCTCAGAGCGAAGGCTTCATCGGCAATGAAGACAAAGGGGAGTCCTTCCACGTTATCCTCATCAGGTGGCAATCCCAGGCCACCACTCTGGAGACGCTGGCAGAACTCCGTCTGGGCAAATACTCCTCCATCCGACATCCGGCCATTCTTCCCCACGTCCACATATAAAAAATCATAGTGTGCCGACACCACCGCCATTAAAACAATACTGTGGAACCCCTTATAATTAAAATAATATGACCCCGAATGGGGTGGTGGCACAATGTGGACATGTTTCCCATCTATAGCCCCTCCACAATTGGGAAAGTCCCAACGGCTGGCAAAATGGGATGCCACAGTCTGCCATTCCTGTGGCGTTGAAGGAAACTGGGGAATCAAACAAGAAAACCAAAATCAATTAATTTGGAAGCTAACATTGCAAGAAAATTAGACAATTAAAAACATTATTCCCCAGCATCAGTATAACATTCAATAATTTAATTCTTCTGGAATAACTAATATGGAAAAAGGCACACTTATCAGATTGCTCACCCCCTCTGATAGAACATTGATTACATTTTAGGGGGTTGTGAAATCCCAAAAAAAAATTACTTTAACAACACGCAGGAATTTAGGGATAACAAAGGCTACAAGACTGCAGTTGTCGCACTCTGCAGGTGCAGTTGCTAACCAGCTTACAGTAAATGAGGTAATGTCAAAAGGCATTCATGTTGCAAAGAGTACACAATCACATGCAAGGGCAATTAATGAAAACACTTTGAGGCTTGCATATGATTTGATGATGGAAATCAGCAGAGCTTCTGCTCATTTACTAAAGCACTGGAACAAATGCACTTGTAGAGTGCACATGCATTTTGCAAAGTGCAACATAGATTTGCTTTAGACAAATCAACACCACAGAACATTCAAGCAAATTTTAACGAGGGTGGGGGTGGGGGGGTTGTGAAATCTAGCTAATTGCTAATTAGCAGCACACTATTTGGAGTGAGTTCAGGTGGGGGGGGGGGGTTGTGAAATCTAGCTAATTGCTAATTAGCAGCACACTATTTGGAGTGAGTTCAGGTGGGGGGGGGGTTGTGAAATCTAGCTAATTGCTAATTAGCAGCACACTATTT
Organism: Lithobates clamitans; assembly: GCA_037952925.1. Classification (NCBI taxonomy): domain Eukaryota; kingdom Metazoa; phylum Chordata; class Amphibia; order Anura; family Ranidae; genus Lithobates; species Lithobates clamitans. Next base: position 2,465,905 of record JBBGZY010001281.1, on the reverse strand, counting down.
GGAGTGAGTTCAGGTGGGGGGGGGGGGGTTGTGAAATCTAGCTAATTGCTAATTAGCAGCACACTATTTGGAGTGAGTTCAGGTGGGGGGGGGGGGGTTGTGAAATCTAGCTAATTGCTAATTAGCAGCACACTATTTGGAGTGAGTTCAGGTGGGGGGGGGGGGTTGTGAAATCTAGCTAATTGCTAATTATAAGCACACTAAATACACTCCAACAAAATACATTCAAAATGAGTAGACTAGGTGGATATGTTCCCATCACTTCATGCTGGGAAGGTTATTGAAGGAAACTATACATGCATGACAAAAAATAACTGGAAAAAATCCCAGCATGTGTGAGGATAAAAAGGGGACATTCACACTATATTGCAATGATGGGAAGTAGTGTTTGAAGCAAGAAATACATTACATTATCAAAGATTACATAAAAGAACATGTCATGCTAATAAAATAAAAATAGCTTACCTTAATATAGTCCTTCTGCAGGACCTGTATGATGGCAGAACAGGTCTCTGGGATAATGATCCCCAGAGCCTGGGGGGAGATGCCTGTCGAGAACTTAAGGTCCTGCAGGCTTCTCCCTGTGGCCAAATACCGCAAGGTAGCGACCAGCCTCTGCTCCGGAGTGATGGCTTGCCTCATGCAGGTATCCTGCCTGCTGATATAGGGGGTCAGCAAAGCCACCAAACGATCAAAAACGGGGTCCGTCATCCGGAGAAAGTTCCTGAAATCCTCAGGATTATTCTCACGGATCTCACGGAGCAAAGGCATGTGACAGAACTGGTCACGCTGAAGCAACCAATTCTTGGTCCATGAACTCCTCCTCGCCCTGTTCATGGACTGGTCTTGGGCTGAAGAATAAACTACAGCACCAAGCACATACAATGCACGAGCTCTACGACGAGTACGTACAGGTAACATGGCTTCAAAACGGTCGGCTGGTCAGAACGCACTAAACAGAACGCACTGAAGAACAGCAAGGCCTGTGAAGAACGACCTGAAAATCAGGAACGAGCGGCCAATAAAACAAAGATTTCTCAATGCCAACTGACCAAACGCACTGAAAAGCAGATACAAACCTCACAAGCACAGACTGAACAACAGTTAAAACGAACTGAAAAATACGAGTCTCACAAGCGCGAATCGTCTCTCACCAAACTTCTACTAACACGAGATAAACACGAGATTAGCAGAAGGAGCCCAAAGGGTGTCGTACGGGCTATTGAACTTCCGTTTTATAGTCTCGTCGGACTTGGTGTACGTCACAGCGTACTAAACTGGCGTACTTTTGTGTGGTCGTGTGTGGGCAAGTCCGTTCGTAAGAAAGTCTGCCCCAAGTCCGCCGAAGGTACGCCGGAAGTATGTCGGACAGACTGTCCGACTTTTGTAGCTGCAAAGTCCGACCGTGTGTACGCGGCATAAGAGTTGCTTTTATATATTTTTTTGTTTTCACATCCTGTTTGCTTATTTTGCACACTAAACTCATCACTTCATCAAGTACATTAACCGCAGGTGCACTTAAAGGGGCACGCACCACTGAGTCTATATTAAAAACAAGCTGCGCCATACCCACTTTTTAAACCTAAAAACTATCACTGACTCTACCACGGTAGTAGTCTTGGTGGGGGCAGCAGCTTAGCAGCACATTTCTTCTAACAATTAATCCTGTCCATAGCACGGAACACCCTTCTCTTGTTTTATTTTGTTTGTATACCAGAAGCTATGGACTGTTTGTGTAGGTGGCTGTAAGAAAATAGTAAAAGTGAAAAAAAAGCACAATGCAAGCTATGAAAGAGATATTACAGTTGATTTGCAGCTTCATATATGCAATTCCATACGCTGTTGCCTGACTTGAGCTTCCAGTAATAAATATCTGTATATATGCTGCCTCTTCTTGTCTTGAGAGCATTGATAAGGGTTTTTGACCTGTTGATTTGCTTGGTGCAAGAGCATTTTATTGATATTGTTTAGATTTTTTTCTGAATTTCCAAAATTCAGTTTGAATTTACTAATCAAAATCAAATTTGTGGTGGTCAAATTTTGTGCCAACTCCTGTTGTCCTGTGGATGGTGTTTTAAAGCTCCCCCATCAAAAGCAGGTAGCTTTGAGAAAACAGTTCACTAGTCTTATGTAGATAAGGCTAGGGACTAGGGCTCGTTCATAACAGCAGCTGCGTTAGAACAGCAACTGTGAATAGGGAATTGCACTTTTTGTTTTGTTTTTTTGGAAATTTTGAATATGGGTTATTTTTTTTTTTTTTTTTTATGGTACCCATCCAATTTATCAAATTGTCAGTGCACAGTGCAATTACTATAGCAGACGTTTAAGGTAGCCAAACAGTATAATATGTTACATATAAAATAACTTTATAAATAACACATTACATGTTTTTTAAAAGTTTTCATCGATCAGGAACACTTCTCTGCTTTGTCAAAACCCGCTATTTTGGCGCCAGTCCTTCCCCCTGCCTCCTTGCTCATCCTTCCTCACAGGAGAGCAGGAGGCTACACTGCTCTAGACGGGAGATGGAGGGTGGAAGCTGGCCAAGTAAACTTTTGAAGATCACTGGCAGATGATTGGTTGCTAGAACATGGGGCAGTCCTAGCAACCAATCACCAGCTTTGTATCATGGCAGCTTGTACTCCCGTCCCCTTTCCAGAGATGTGCAGCCTCCTGTGTAGACCTATGTAGGTAGGAGAAGTGAGCTGTTTTTCACTGCTGTATGTGTGTGTATGTGGGAAGGGGGGGGGTGGTGAAGTAAAGGGGGCAGAGGACACTGCTGGGGGGGCAGAGGGCACTAGTGTGGGGGGGCAAAGTCAAAGGAGCAAAGGATATTGCTATGGGGATGGCGTTTAGAGGGCACTAGTGGGGGAATGTCAAAGGAGCAGAGGACATTGCTATGGGGATGGTGGGCAGAGGGCACTAGTGTGGGGGGCAATGTCAAAGGAGCAGAGGATACTGCTATCGGGTGGGGAGCAGAGGGCACTAGTGGGGGCATGTCAAAGGAGCAAAGGACATTGCTTTGAGGATGGGAGGCGGAGGGCACTAGTGTGTGGGGGATGTCAAAAGAGCAGAGGACATTGCTATTGTTATGGGGGGCAGAGGGCATTATTGTGAGGGAGGGGGTGCCAAAGGAGCAGAGGACATTTCTATGGGGATGGGGCAGAGGACCAGAAGACACTACTGTGATATGAAGGGGGCAGAGCTCATTGCAGTGTGTGTGGGGGGGGGCACTGACTGTGGGCAGGGCCAGCATCAGCATAAGGCTACTTAGGCAGCAGCCTTAGAGCGCCAAGATATGGGTGGTGTTGGTGGTAAAATCCTAATCCCCAGCCACTTGCAGCTGAGGCTGCAGAAAAAGGGACTGGGGAACCTGTCCTCAGTCCCTTTATCTGTCTCAAAAGTGAGACATCGGGGGTCTGTTTAAACCACTTTTATTTCACAAAAAAACCCTAACAGGGCTTCTAAAAATATTGTAAAATTTCATTTAAAAAATAGTTGTAAAATTTTTTTAAAAAATAAGATAATAAAAACTACTGACACCGCCCACTGTCCTACTGACACCACCCACTGTCCTTCTGACATCAACCATTTCCCTACTGCCTGACACCATCCCTGACACCATCCACTGCCCTATTGACACCAACCTCTGCCCAACTGACACTGTTCCCTTTTAAGATAGGCCACGTTTATCTTTTTACAGTGACATTTTTTTTATTATTTGTTTCTAGGTTTTCCTTACTATTTAGTTAGGCCTTGCTAGTTAATTTATTTTAAAAAATAAGGGTGTCGAACCCCGGTGATCTTTGATCTCTTTCATGTTGTTCAGGTAGATCGCCACCTCTGAAAGGTTGCCAACCCCTGCTGTAAACTATGTAAACTTTTTAACTACATTTTAATGTGTTATTAATAAAGTCATTTTTTTAAATGTAACATTATACCTTAAAAGTCTGTGATGGTAATTACACTATACTTTTTTGTGCAAAGTTTACTGAAATGTAACAAAGTGACATTCCATAAGTTGTTTTTTTTTTGGCTGCAGTGTGGTGCGATTTGGTGGATTGTGTTGCGCCATGCTGCACTGAAAATAGTATTCACCGCAGCACAATGGTGTGAACTGGCATGATAGGAGGCTGTTTTTTTGTCTAATCTTGTGTTGGGACTGCAGTGGGCATTTTTAGTCAGTCCTAATGTATCTGGTGTGTACAGACCCTGACTTTAAGGCAAGGCATTGATTTGTAGGCAACGCCTTAACTTCCCCTGATGCTATAGATCAGTGATGGCGAAACTTGGCACCCCAGATGTTTTCAAACTACATTTCCCATGATACTCCACTACACTGCAGAGTGCATGAGCAACATGGGAAATGTAGTTCCAAAACATCTGGGGTGCCAAGGTTCGCCATCACTGCCATAGATGATTTAAAAATCTTTTGTCACCTTTTGGTGTTGTCCTGGTTGCCTGTGGCTTCAGGTATACATTTGTTAACTTGCATTTGACTACTAGGTTATCAAAAGAGTTCACTGTTCACTACCTTCATTTATAACATTGGGCTTATGTACACACAAGCCACCCATAAAAATAAATATATTGTAATTTATTAGTTAGAATCTGAAGTTCATAACATTGAACTACAGACTCTGATTAATAGAATATAATGCATTCATTTGTTTCATTTAAAATCGCATGCTCTGAAACAGTCACCGTGATCATGGCTTTTACTATCTATTAACATTGATCCAGAACAAGCAATAAAGTGGTTGTAAAGTCAGATCTATTAATTAGTTTTATCCTCTATGTTTTATGTCCATGTTAAGTGTAGTGCGTGTGTTTTTTTAAACATAAAATCCTAAATACCTTCTTTGCTCAACGCTGCTATGCAGTCCCGTGTCCTCCCTCCGCTTTCCTTCCTGATCTTAGGGAGTAAAGTGGGAGGGGCTGAGATTCCCTTCTGACGTATGCAAGATGGCAGAGGCAGGACAGAGCTGTGCAAAAAAGCTATTTAGGATTATAATTTAGAAAAACAACAACACACACACTGCACTTAACATGGACCTAAAATAGAGAGGATAAAAATAAATAATAAATGTTACTTTACAACCATTGGAGAAGCTGCAAGGAAATAGTTTTACTCAAGGCAGGAGGGGAGGAGCAGGGAGCAGATTGGCCCACACACAGACTATGGAAATGACAGGGAGGGGGAGATGCAGAGATGCTAAACACACAGCAAGATGATGGAGGGATGTAAACTGACCACACTATCATGGATCAGCAGCCATGATTAGCATGGTCAGTTCACAAAGGGGAACAGGCAGGATCAACCAGGTATTCTAGAACATGCAATGAGACAAATGACACAAATTCACACAGGAACAGGCAGGATCAACCAGGTATTGTAAAACATGGAATGAGACAAATGACACTGCAAATGCACTATGCTTTACATCAGGGGTCTCCAAACTTTCTAAATAAAGGGCCAGTTTCCTGTCCTTCAGACTTTAGGGAGGGCCCAACTATGGCCTTTGGGTGTAGAAAATGTCCTGGTGTCAGTGGGAAGTATGGGAGTAAACAATGTCATTGTTGGTTTCATTAGGAGGAATAGTGCCCTTCATTGGAGTCAATGAGAGGAATAGTGCCCCATCACTGATATCAATGGGAGGAACAGTGTCCCATGGTTGTTGTCAGTGGAAAGAATAGTGCCCCAATGGCCAGATAAAGGCAAGCAAAGAGCCACATCGGCCCCCAGGCTGCAGTTTGGAGACTACTGCTTTATATCATACTTTAAAGGCAAAGGAGCATTTTTTTCGTGTTACAACCACTTTAAAGTGGTTGTAAACCCTTACAATCCACTTTTTACTACAGGTAAGCCTTTAATAAGGCTTACCTGTAGCTACCCTGGATATCTCCTAAACCTGCACAATTTAGGAGATATCCCCTGTATCAGCATGTGCCGATGTCATCGGCACATGCGCACTCAAGAAACGGCTCGTTCGTGCCGTTGCTTCAGCTGATGTGGCATTACCAGTGGCTCCTGCACTCATGCACAGTAGTGACGTCATCGAGCCTTCGGCCAATCACAGCGCTGGAGCCCGCGATACCCAGAAATAACTCGATAACCCGCGATGTCGCCAGCCGGACCAGTGTACGGGGACCGCTGTGGGGGCTTCAATATAAGGTGAGTATTTCATAATGAGCTAGTATGCTATGCATACTAGTTCATTATGCCTTTGTCTTGCAGGGTTGTTTTTTTTTTTTTTAGTGGAGTGGGTTTACAACCACTTTAAGCTAGTAGAGTCTACGAGGGCTTGACGGTGAAACCTTTGCTAATAGTGAAACCAGTACAACCCTGGAGCCTGTACCTTTAACCTCTTCAGCTCCAGAAGGTTTACCTCCTTCATGACTAATCCATTTTTTGTGATACAGCACTGCGTTACTTTAACTGACAATTGCGCTGTTGTGCGATGCTGTACCCAAATAAAATTGATGTCCTTTTTTCCCACAAATAGAGCTTTCTTTTGGTGGTATTTTATCACCTTTGCGGTTTTTATTTTTTGCGCTATAAACAAAAAAAGACCGAAAATTTTGAAAAAAACTAACTATTTTTTACTTTCTGCTATAGAACATACCCAATAAAAAAATGACTTGATCAGTTTAGGCCAATATGTATTCTGCTACATATTTTTGATAAAAAAAATTCCCAAAAAGCGTATATTGATTGGTTTGCGCAAAAGTTATACTGTCTACAAATTATGGGATTTTATTTATTTATTTTACTAGTAATGGCGGCGATCAGCGATTTTTAGCGGGACTGCAACAATTCAGCTGACAAATTTCACACTAACACACTAACACACTATGGAATCCTTTCTTCTTATGTCCTTATGATATCGTCCTGGTCTTGCCAAGCACTGCTGCACAGTGGCACATACTGTGACTACTCGTTACCCCTGCAGGGGATATACAGCTGGTGAGTCTCTGCACAATCACAACGCGAGACACCAGCACTGGATTAACACCTGTTGTATGCTTTGAGGAATCCCACAAAGGACGCCTTTTTTCACTTATAGTGCACCGGGGACATACCCATATGAACTGTTTACTATCATAGAACCATTTGCATGGCACGTGTGTTTAGCACTTTTCAGAGTGACCTCTTCATAGGGCACTTGTCACTTTGTTATTTGCAACGTTTGTAGAACAACATTTTTATATTTATTTATTTAGCACTAGACACTTTAGAATTTTTTACATGTCACGTGTGATGTATTTATTGCAACTTTGTGTTTTCTAGTGTTTAGACACAGGCCGCTTCATGCTCTTAGCAGTGGTTAATACTGTTTTTTTCCTTTTGAGGGAATATAGCACTAGACACCTTGGATGCGATTTATTGCACTCATTATGCTTCTCATGTTTAAATCACCAGTCACTTTAACCCACAGGAGTGGTAATAACTGCCATACATATTTCACTTAAAGGAATACACACGTGACACTTTTGATAAAACTGTATATATGCAGACATTTCTTCTGCAACTTTGGGACAGCGCCACACTCACACACTTTTCTTTTTTCAAATTTCACACTAAGTGACACTTTTTGGGGACCAGTGACACCAATACAGTGATCAGTGCGAAAAAAAAGCACTGTCACTGTACTAATGGCACTGGCAGGGAAGGGGTTAACATCAGGGGTGATCAAAGGATTAAATGTGTTCCCTAGGAGTGCTTTCTAACTGTGGGGATGGGGGGTGCTTTGACTGGGGGAAGACAGAGATCCATGTTCCTGCTTAGCAGAAACACAAGATCTCCATCTTCTCCTCTGACAGAAGGGCTGTCTGCCTTGGGAACGATCGGCAGGTCCCAGCAGACATTGCGTCCTCCGGACCCGCTGTGTCCAATCACAGTGGGAGCGGGTCGCCAGGATGTGATTTCGCACTGAAGGGCCTCCCTGCCGCAGTATATAGGCGTTTGGCGGTCTGGAGGCGATTAAAAAACAAGTCATCAATGACAGTTCACATATGTCTTTCTAGGGCCACAGAATGTAATTTGCTTCCCACCACATGCAGTTATAATGGAAATCAGTATTACAAGATCAGAAAGCTTCCATCATATATGAAAAGCTTAAAATGTAATTGTAGTAACATGGTCTATGTAGTACCCTATTTACCAGAACAAATAAATTATTATTACTTTTTATCACATAATAAAATATGTATATTTTTCTTGGAAAATGTAACGATTATGGTGTCTGATAATTTTTGTTTAGATACCTTGTACACTTTATAGTGAGTCAAATATAACAAACTCTTCTATAAATAATAAAAAAAAACACTACAATTGATCTATGCAACCCATAAAACAGCATTTACATCAAAAGTCAGCGGAGATGAGAAAAGATCTAGCAATTTTTTCCATAAATTATTTTTTATAATAATTATAAAAGTTATGGAGCCCATAAAGAGCTGTGAGAAGTAGACATTTTACAGTTTGTGAATTGCTTGGAATACTCTCTGAAATATAAATATGACCATCAGATCTCCGAGTGCTCTGCCGAGTTATTTCCTGAGCCAAAGATTACACGCAGGGTTTAATAACTTTATAGGACAATACTCCATTTGTAATGTAATGTTTTACATTAATATATAATTTAAACAAAGGCTGTTTAGCTGCAATCTCTAGGTATATGACAATCTTACATCTTGTAAATGTTCATTTGGTAAAGATTTTATTTATGATACTATTAAAATTTTATTGTTCTTTACACAATTTCAAGATAAGCAGCTACTAAAGCCAGGCTTATTTAAGAAGGCAAGTAGCAATGTGCAAATAGTAATATTCTATAGTAACCAATCAGAATACATTTTACACATATCTAACTGTAGTAAACAGAAGTCTAATTGGAGTGGGTTACCTTCACTATGCATATATGTGATCGTTAATGTGTATCTAAAGACACATTTTAATCTTATTTTGTTTTAAATATAGTAGAGAAAAATTATCAGAGGGAAAATCTAAAATTTGAAGTTACCACCAGGAAAATTTCCAAAGGGGACACCTATTCTAGTGACGGTTGTTCCCAACGGGACATGCAGATGTGTTTTAGCCCTCCCCTATTCTATCTATAATTTTAAAAAATGACTGTAGATAAACTTTAAAGGCACACTCTAGTCAAAATAAAAAAAATGAGATTCATACACAGGGCACAGACACTACTTAATATCTGTTGAGTAGGTTAGTTTTGTATTGAAACATTGCTGTTTATTATTATTTTTCAAAAATATTAAATATGTGCTGCATGACGCATCACAGGAGCTGATCTCTAACGCATGAATGTACAAAGACTATTGCTGCCTTTCACAATTAGAAAGTGTAATGTAATAAGAGCCAGTTTTAAAGTGGTTGTAAAGGCACAAGTTTTTTTTTACCTTCATGCATTTTATGCATGAAGGTAAAAAACCTTCTGTGTACAGCAGCCCCCCCAGCCCCCCCCCCCAATACTTACCTGAGCCCCCTCTCAATCCAGCGATGTCCAGGAGAGCCTTGCCTCTCCAGGGACTCGTACTCCTGATTGGCTTTTGGCAGCAGTGGGAGCCATTGGCTCCTGCTGCTGTCAATCACAGCCAGTGAGCCAATCAGGAGATTGAGGGGGCTGGGCTGAACCGTGGCTCCATGTGTGAATTGACACACAGTGCAGCGGCTCAGCTCGGGTGCCCCCATATCAAGCTGCTTGCTCTGGGGGCACCCGGAAGGAGGGAGGAGCCAGGAGTGTTGATGTGGGACCCAAGAAGAGGAGGATCGGGGCTGCTCTGTGCCAAACCACTGCACAGAGCAGGTAAGTATAACATGTTTGTTATTTTTGTTCTTGTTCAAAGATTTTATTGAATAAAACATCATGGTGTACAAGCGTTTCAATATATGAACTGAATAACAACTCGGTACACTTCGAAGCATTTAGAAACATATCGTAAAGATTTCAATAGCTATAAATGGTAATAAAATAGAATATACATAATCATTGAGCGCAATGAAACAAACAAAGAATGCATGTGTTAGTTTCCTGTCGTACAGGGAAGGTTAGGTACGGAAGCTCCATTTTACTTCTCGGAGCGACAGACAATTCTTGTAGCATAGAAAAATGCAACATAGAAAGATGTAAACAAGGATAGGTAGAAGGGAAAGAGGAAAGCACAGGGAAGAGGGAGGAAAAAGGGAGTGTTTGGAATCTCTTGATGGTCAGCTAGCTCTCTACACTTCAGTAAGTGACCCAGCGGTCATGATACACGTTGGTACCAATGACCAAGTGAGAGGAAGGTGGAGAGTCATAAAAAATGATTTCAGGGACTTAGGGAATAGATTGAGGAAAAGGACCTCCATGTTAGTTTTCTCTGAAATACTACTTGTACCTTGCGCCACACCAGAGAGGCAGCAGGAGCTTAGGGAACTGAACAAGCGGCTGAGGAACTGGTGCAGAAAAGATGGATTTAGGTTCCTGGAGAACTGGGCTGACTTCACAGTCGGTTACCATCTTTTTAGTAAGGATGGGCTGCACCTTAATGGGGATGGTACAGCTCTGTTGGGAAGTAAGATGGCCACAAATCTGGAGGGGCTTTTAAACTAGGTGTTGGGGGGAGGGACCAGAGAAAGCGATTGCCAACAACAAGCAGGTGACTGAGGGTGATAGGACAGTTAGCAGTAATAATAGCAGTGAAAATACAACCATAACCAATCACAGGGTAAGTGAGTGGGAAATTCAAAAACAAAGCCAGGAGAAACAAAGGAAGAAAACATTATGCACTGATACAATAATAAGGGGTCAGACATTAATGGAGGGTGGAAAGGGGATTGATGGGGGGAGGGTTATGGCAGGTGACAAGAAAGTTCCCATGTTGCAAACAACCATTAGAAATTATAGTGCCATTTGTACTACTAAAAGAGATATGCAAAACACCACAGCAAAATGTAATAATGCATTAAAGTGTTTGTTGACCAATGCCAAAAGTCTGCCAAACTAAATAGGTGAGTTGGAATCTCTGGTGCAAGAGAAGAGCTATGATGTAATTGGTATTGCTGAAACTTGGCTTCAGTCCTCACATGACTGGGCTATTAATATTCCTGGCTATGCACTCTTTCGGAAAGACAGGGTAAAAAGGAAAGGTGGCGGGTCTGTCTCTATGTGAGAAGTGATCTCAAAGTGAGTGTGAATGAGTACCTAATTGATGGAGAGCATGATGTGGCTGAAGCATTATGGGTGGAACTGCATATTGCTGTGCGTAGTTCTAAGTTAATCGTTGGAGTTTGTTATAGACCACCCCATGTTAGTGAGGAGGTTGAGACTCAGCTCCTTGCACAGATGGAAAGGGCTGCAAGAGCTGGGACGGTGATAATAATGGGGTATTTTAACTACCCAGAAATTGGCTGGAGTAATGGCACTGCTGGGACAGATAAAGGGCATAAATTTATAAACCTATTACAGAACAATTTTATGGTCCAGTTTATTGAGGCCCCAACTAGGAATGATGCTCTGTTGGACCTGGTAATCTCAAACCATTGCAGAGCTTATTAATAATTTTCATATAAAGGAACTTCTGGATAGCAGTGATAATAACACGATTTCATTTGATGTTGGCTGTAATCAAAAATCACATACGGGAAAGATAAAAACACCTAACTTTAAGAGAGCAAATTTTCCAAGGATGAGGGCTGCTCTCCAAGACTTAAACTGAGAGGGAATATTGGCATTGATGAACACAGAACAGAAATGGGAAATCTTCAAAAAGACTGTTTGTGAACTCACTGCAAAATATATTCCCATGGGCAAAAGGTTTAAAAGGCTAAAAATAAAACCTATGTGGCTCATGACCAAAGTTAAAAAAGCTATAAACAATAAGAAAAGAGCTTTTAAAAAATATAAAAATCAAGGAACACTATTGCCGTTTAAATGTTACAAAGAATATAATAGAATATGTAAAAAGGAAATCAAGGATGCAAAAATTCAAAATGAATGACAGATTGCAAAAGATAGTAGGACAAACCCCCCAAAATTCTTCAAATATATTAATAGTAAAAAGGTCAGGTCTGAGCATGTAGGCCCTTTACAAAAATATCTAGAGTGGGTGACTGGGGACAAAGAGAAGGCAAATTTATTAAATACATTCTTCAGTTCTGTGTATACAAAGGAGCATGGGGGAGCTTAAGTCCATAATGGGGATGGTATTGACACAGCCAAATATGGTCCAGATGGTCCAGATATATTTAGACAGATGGTCCAGATATATTTAGACAGAATAAAGGTGGATAAAGGACCTGGACCAGATGGCATCCACCCACGGATCCTAAAAAGAATTGAGCTCTGTCATTTCAAAGCCATTGTATCTAATTTTTAGGGACTCATTAATGACTGGAATAGTACCACTGGATTGGCGTAGGGCTAATGTGGTGCCTATATTTAAGAAGGGAACAATGTCTTTGCCAAGTAACTGTAGACCTGTTAGTTTAACTTCTATAGTCGGGAAGATACTGGAGAGTTTAATAAAAGACCACATAGATGAATTCTTGCTGAAAAAAATATTTTAAGCAACAGACAGCATGGATTCATGAAAGACAGAAGTTGTCAAACAAATCTGATTTCTTTTTATGAGGAGGTAAGTAAAACCTTGGACAGAGGGTGGCTGTGGACGTGGTATACTTGGATTTTGCAAAAGCGTTCGATACAGTTCCCCACACACGACTAATGTGTAAGGTAAAGTCTACAGGCTTGGAAAGATCAGTTTGTAAATGGATAGAAAACTGGCAGAAAAACCGAATTCAGAGAGTAATGGTTAATGATTCTTTCTCTGAATAGTCTAAGGTTATCAGTGGTATACCCCAAGGTTCAGTGTTGGGACCCTTACTTTTTAATATTTTTATAAATGATATAGGGTCTGGGATTAAAAGTACCATTTCTTTGCAGATGACACCAAACTATGCAGTAAAATAACATCCTTACAGGATGTCTCCAATTTACCAAGCCAACCTCAATGCACTGTCCAATTGGGTGACTATGTGGCAGATGAGGTTTAATGTTGATAAAGGTAAATTATGCAGTTGGGGGCTAAGAATATGCATGCATCATACATACTAGGGGGAGTACAAATGAGGGGATCCGTAATAGCATGCAATGCCAAGCTGCGGTTTCCAAAGCGAGCAAAGTCCTTTCTTGTATTAAGAAAGGTATGGACTGCAGAGAGAGAGAGATATAATTTTGCCCCTGTACAAATCATTAGTAAGACCTCATCTGGAATATGCAGTTCAGTTTTGGGCGCCAGTTCTCAAAAAGGATATCGGGGAACTGGAGAAAGTGCAGAGAAGGGCAACCAAACTAATAAGAGGCATAGAGGAACTCAAATATGAGAAAAGATTAGAGGAACTGAATTTATTCTCTCTTGAGAAGAGGAGATTAAGGGGGGATATGATCAACATGTACAAATATATAAGGAGTTCATATAGTGAACTTGGAGTTGAGTTATTCACTTTACGGTCAACACAGAGAACAAGGGGCCACTCTTTACGCCTAGAGAAAAAGAGATTTTGGCTCCAAATACGGAGAGGTTTCTTCACAAGTAAGAGCTGTGAAAATGTGGAATAGACTCCCTCCAGAGGTGGTTCTGGCCAAATGCTTTGCCAAAGGATTTGGGACATAGTCCAGCAATGTGGCCTGGACCTTACTATGGATCATGAATTGGGATCATGTGCAAGCTAAAATGCTGTTTTTTATTTTCCTTGCATGTCCCCTTCATATTTACAGCGACTGCACTTCCAAGTGCACTTAAGTGGATTTGCCTTTCGTAAATAGCCCCCAGAGTGGCATTTCTGTACTGACACCTAACATTTTTGTTTTACGCTTCATCACTGTGTGTGTTTTTTTTTCTTTCTGTGAAAAAAAAAAACACATAAAATAATCAGGCTAATGTGGGCAGATTTTACACAAGGACAGGTCCAGTTCAGCTGAGTGAAATTTCCATAAAGCTTAGAAGCCATTTAACGTCTATTTCACCTTTAGAAACCATCAAAAACCTTAGGGTCATTACACATCTTTGTGGTGCGTTTAGTTTAGGTGTGTTGTGCGTTAATGTGCCAAATTATGTCTCGTGTTAACCTGTGGTGTGTCAAGGTTGGATGGGCTGCCTAATGTACCAATAAATGGCATGAACAATTTTTATCAACGAAGCACACCACAAAGCATGGTAGTGTGTTACTGTGCATTGTGGTGCACTGCAATGCATATGCATTGCGAAAGGTGTTTTGGGGTGCTTTTCAGAATGAACAATCAAGGTGTCATTTGAAATAAATGATGAATGAGTGCTCTGCAGCACAGTTGCTTTGGGAAAGGTGTGTTGGGGTGCCATTCTTAACATATAGCACAGCAGAGCACTAATACATACAACGTTGTTGTGTTAACACGAGCAGTATAACTACAGCACAACAATGTAAATAGGTGCCCATTTGGACTTTATAATGGTTGCCATACAAAGATAGAAATAATGTATACTTGTTATAATTGATTGTGATTAATGATGATAACAAGATCCTTTATAGAGTTGGAAAACAACTATACAACCAGATTTTAGGGAATGGTAAAACAAATTATATTTCATTTTATAGTCATGCAGCTGCCCTGATCTCTAAAAGTTAATAGTCTTAGGACCATAGTTCTCAATTGAAAACAATATGGTTAAAGTTTTCAAAAGCTGTCAGCTAATCTATGAGGAGAATTTAAATTAAAAAATGTACATTTAAGAAATGTAAAGTTTAACCTATCCACTTTATTCTAATTCTCATTCTAATTCTTTACTCTTTTTTTTTCTGTATGTGTTGTTAAAACCATCCCCATTGACTTCAAAACATGCATCTAAAATGTCAATGTTTGCCATAATCTCCAAAAGGCAACCACAATTATAGGAAAAAAACCCTCAGTTTTGCTCTTCCCTCCCCATTACAAAATATTATGAAAATCAAGGCAGCAAGGACAAAAAGACAAATTCTGGCCCACCTTCCCTACCAACATCTCAATATTTGTTCCTTAGAGTGACAGATAACCTCATTTTCATTTCATCAGAGGTACTGGAGGCTAAATTCTGGATTTAGCTTTGTCCACTGAAGTCAAGATTTGCATATTATTATTATACAGGTTTTATATAGCGCCAACAGTTTGCGCAGCGCTTTACAACATGATATCAGACCATCTAAGACCTTGCAGTTCCTGATTTTTAGGATTGCCAGTTGATGCAAGCCTTATCTGTTTCAGCAAATAGAGACGGATAAAGGAAAACTACAGTCTGTTAACATTTACTATACAGTATCTCACAAAACTAAGTACACGCCTCACATTTTTGTAAATAATCACATTTTTGTAAATAATCACATTCACATCACTGCCATCTCCACTTCTCCTTTACTCATTTACTTATATAGACACAGAGGAGAGTGGAAGGCTGTACAGTTCTGAGCAGCGAGCAGGAACCGGCTTTTCCCCCAAGCCTCAGCCGTTATTGTAAGCAGAGCGGGAAGCTCTTCGGTTATGAGCAGCAGATGCAGCCGAAGTTAACTTATCTTAATAACAAGATGATGATTGGTTGCTAGGACCACCCTGTGTCCTAGCAACCAATCCAATCACCTACTGGTTAACTTGAGACCGCTCAGAACTGAACAGCATACCGCTCCTCGCTCTGCTTACAATGACAGCACCCGAGGCTTGGGGGAAAAGTCTGTCTTAAATGCCGTGGCCGACATTTAGTGATTCCTGATATATACCGTGTTTCCCCGAAAGTAAGACATCCTCCGAAAATAAGACCTACTTGCAGTTTTGCCTCTCGTTGTAATATAAGGCATCCCCCCGATAATAAGACCTCCCCGATAATAAGGCATCCCCCGATAATAAGACCTCTCTGATAATAAGGCATCCCCCGATAATAAGGCATCCCCCGAACAAAAGGCATCCACACGATAATAAGGCGTCTGATTCTGGACCGTAGCGGCAGGCGCCGCTGCGCAGCTCACTGATTGGCCGCAGCTGTTCAGGCAGTGCGAGGTCTCTTTAAATCAGTGAGCTGCGGCAGGCTCTCTGGATGACTAGTGACGTCCCTGATGTTGCGCAGGGGTATGTCGCCCGTCAGAGAGCCCGCGCCGCCACTGCCAGACACAGGAGTCGGGCACATTGTGTGGAATCTCGCCGCCACAGGGGTGACTGAGGTGAGGGGGGGATGTCTGGTGAAGGTGGTAGGGGGGAGAGACTAAACTGTCCACTGGCACAGGGGTGGGGGGAGGGGGACTTAAAATGACTTAAAATGACACATGGTGTATTTGAGGGGGGGAATCAAATCGGCACAGGAGGATCAGAAGGGGGGGAATCAAAATGGCACAGGAGGTACTAAAATGGTAACCCCCCCCCTCTGATCCTCCTGTGCCATTTTTATTGATTCCCCCCTCTGATCCCCCCTGTGTCATTTTAAGTGATCTCCCCATTTTAAACCCCCCTCTGATCCAGTGTGTCACTTTAGGGGGTGACTGCTTTTCTGCTGAAGGGTCTAAAGTACAAGAAATACTGGTAAACAGTGCTGGTATTCTTCTTCATTGAAAAATAAGACATCCCCTGAAAATAAGACCTAGCGCATCTTTGGGAGCAAAAATTAATATAAGACACTGTCTTATTTTCGGGGAAACAGGGTATGATTATAGGCTGCAGTAAAAACCACATGGAAAAGGTTACAATCTCCTGAGAAGAAGGTAGTAAGAAAAACTTCTGTTGAGAGGAAGTAGATAGGGGAAAGGAGTCAGTACTAAATCAATGTGTGCTGTTACTAGATATTGGCTGCTACACTGTCTAGATTGCGCAGAAGCATAGTGCATTGTAAGACACACATTCATGCTGCAGGCTAAAATCTCTTATTTTTTATTCCAAGCTGTGAAACTAATAACAAAAGGCAAACATTATTACAAGCTGAATGATTTTTGAGTTTCAATAAGAAAAAAGGAAGTCATGTCACCTCCTAAATTAAATAAACAAAAGAATGCTCCTGTTTAAAAGGATGCCTGAAATTTGACTTCGTGCTCTGTGCACATTTAAGGGAAAAGCAGTCAGAGTCAATTACAAAAACAGGGAGTTAGATTTCTAGGGAAAGTTTATACACAGTAAACAGAAGGGATCATCAAGCTATGGTCTGCAAGCATTTTCCTTTTGCTGCCCTTCTTCCTTTACCCACAGAATAACTGATATTAGAAATACACTGCTGCTGCTCCCCTACTACTTCATCCAGCAATGGGTTGTGACAGCAGTCCAATCTGGAGCACACAAGTGCACAAAGCAAATGGTAATACCTGCATATTGCAGCCTTAAGAGTGGCAAGATTTAATTGCAGGGTGCTCCTACCTTCCGCCAGTGGTAACAGCTCAATTGGTACCCACAACACACTGACATAGCTTAAAAAAAAATTTTTTGGGTTGCAAAGAAGAGAACAGATTAGTAACTAGACAACCCAACCCATGAGCAGTAACATTGGTAATTACATACAACAATCACAGACTTTGTACTTTATAAATTGAGATAGCCGTGTGAATAAAAAAAAGAGTTATTAACCTAACTACTACGTACATAGTAAAAGCAGTCTCTCTTTTTGTCTTGCTGGCCAGTGAAGAATATATACACAAAACATATGTAAATGTCCACAGCCAGCAAAGTTGGAGCCCATTAGAGCTTGTGTTAAACAAATAGTTCACTTTGTAGCCCACAGGTACATTGGGGTTGATTTACTAAAGGCAAAACGACTGTGCACTTTGCAAAATGCAGTTGCTCCAGAGCTTAGTAAATGTTATAAGGTTTCACTTTGCAAAGAATACCCAATCATGTGCAAGAAAAATAAAAAAGAAACTGCATTTTTGCTTGCAAACGCTTGGATAATGGAAGTCAGCCTAGCTTCTGCTCATTTACTAAGCTATGGAGCAACTGCACTTGCAGAGTGCAAATGCACTTTGCAAAGTGCACAGTCGATTTGCCTTTAGTGAACCAACACCACTGTGTTTTTAAGTGCAGAGTAGTTTAAGATGGCTTGGCAGATTGTGGGTCAGACACCCAGTTGTGGTTTTCTATAACTGTCTCTGTCCTTAACCTCCCTAGCGGTTTTCCCGAGTGTGGCTTGAGATTAAATTTCAGTACCATTAGCAGTAACCCCGAGCCACACTCTGGATTGCAATGCAGGATCCTTGTGCAGTATACTTACCTTGTCACCAGGATCCTGCAATGTCCCCCCACTGTGTCTGCGGACTCTGCCCTCCACACAATGTCTTGTGTGCCAGGCTCCGTTCCCTGTGAGCGTCGCGATGCAGAAGGGGCGGAGCCTGGCGGCAAATTTTAAAAAATGGAAAATTCATAACACATACAGAACACCCTTCCCTTTACGTCAAAAGTGGTTTTAGACCAGCTAGAAAACAGTGATAATAAATTAGGACACTTGCAGAATTGAGCGATAGTGAATGGGGAAATTCATTTTATTATTATTATATTATTATTTTTTATAATTATTTATAGTTATTTATTATATTATAATTTATGATTTTGTGTTTCAAACTTTATCATACCCGGGATGTTTACTAGACTCTTATTTGAACAGATTTAAGTGTGTTATTGCTAAGAATTACAGGCCTACAATATAAAACGCCAAATTTCTATGCAAAACAATTGTACTGCTTTGAGGAGCAAAAATCTGATGTAATCATACCGCCAGGGAGGCTACGGAGAATTTAGGAACACTGTGGGGGTTATTTACTAAAGGAAAATCCACTTTGCACTGCAAGTGCACTTGAAAGAGCACTGAAAATGACCCTGGAAGTAAAGTCGCTGTAGATCCGAGGGGGACATGCAAGGAAAATAAAAAACAGCATTTTAGCTTGCACATGATTGGATGATAAAATCAGCAGAGCTTCCCCTCATTTCAGATCTACCCCGTAGATTTGGAGCGACTGCATTTCCAGGTGCACTTTCGGTGCACTTTCAAGTGGACTTGCAGTGCAAAGTGGATTTGCCTTTCGTAAATAACCCCTTGTTTCTTTAATAAATCAGCTTAAACAGTGTCTGGGATGTAATCCACCCTGCTGTTGCTTGGAGATGAAGTTGGCTGAAACAGCTTACGAATCCATCATGTTGCAATAGGGCCCTGGAATACTAGAGATCAACTGGCCTGCTTTATTGTCATAAGTGCAGAACGGGTGGCTGGAGAGAAATCATCTAGAAGTATGGATGATCATCCACAGATATCAGGAATAGGTACCTGTGGCCCTTCCAGGACTTGGCTAGAAGTGTTTTAGTCCCTTTATGCAGTCACAGTACATGGAAAGACTAGCAATATCAAATCTCTTTACATAGATCCATAGCAAGTTAGCATCCAAGGATAGAGGCAAATCCACAGCAGATTCACATAAATAGCACTGTTATTGCTTTCTGCTACAACAGCTTATAAATACAATGCAGGTTTTAGGAAGCACTTGCTATCTTTATTCATCTCTTCCCAGTCGTGTAACACATATATGCTATGGCAGGAAAAGGGGGCTTTAATACCCAGCCACTGTACATATGCATTAATGTTGGTTTGAACTTGTGTGAGTGAGTGTACGCTCACTTTGCATTCCAGCACACTAACTGAGCTATCTCCAACAACCCTCTGTCATGGTTTGGGGTGAGAGCCAAAGGGATGGGTTCCTGATCATGTTACAGTTGTGAGAGCCAACCTCTTGCATTAAAGCCCATTTAATGGGCCACTGGCAGCCATCAGGAAGCGGTTAAGCAACACTTCCGCTCTCCTCCTATGTGGGCAGGGACTGTAGAAGCAGTTTCAAATGTAAGGCTATCTTCTGCAGGCAACTTTATAGGTGGTAAACTTGCATTTTCCCAAGCAAAAATCCTAACACTGCCTTTCTTTACTACAACTCTAGTGCTGAGTTATGAGTTCCCTTCTGTCTGTCACATTGCTGTTTCATCTTGAGTAGTCTTAGGCAGGCCATAGACAGTGCGAGTTTCTTTCCTGCAACCACGGGTTGCAGGAAAGAAATTTGCATGATTCCCCCATCAACACAGACAGTGCTGACAGGGAAATCCCTCCTGCCGAGCAATTGTCTTCTCCATAAAGGGGGCGGGAGCGGGTGGGGGAAGCCGTCCCCACCGGGAGAAGACACTGATTATGGCTAGAGGCTATAGCAGCCACTTGCAATAATCACAAGCACATCTCCTTTCTTATTCCCCCCTTTATGTCTCTCTCATTGGTCCACAGTGCGTCTGAGTGCAAGTTAGGTAGACACCACCCTCTGTGCACAAATCTAGCTGTAACAGCCCCTAAAGTATAACTAAAGGCAAAACTTTTTTTTTGTTTGTTTTGGATACAGCGGAGAGGGATTAAAATACCTTTGTCGGCTTTAGGAAGATTTAACCACTCTATTTGACTTGTTTAGCATTATCACAGAGAGTGAAAGTGAAAGAAAACCCCAAATTATGCATTGCCACCAAAACAAGAAGAGAGATGAAATATTGAAATGGGGTCACTAATTCTGGTGAACCTGGTGATAACTAGGAATTCTCTCACTTTGGATGGTTTTCTTCTCACTTCTATCTTTTTTATGGGACAGGAAGTGAAGGAAAAATTTCCTTAATGGGACACATATGGCAAAAAAAAATCTGACAGGGGTTATATCCTCCCTTACTCTATCCAAAATGAAAAAAAAAAGTTTTGTTCTACTTCTAAGGGGGCATTGCATCTGTAAATCTACAAAACCAGACAAAGTTTAAAAATGCACTGGGGTGCTACAAATTAATTTGCTCTGGTTAAATTTGGGTAATACAGAAGCCACCTGCTAATCACTGTATGCAAATCAATCATCTTTTGTAACCCCACTATCTTTTTAGAGCATGGGTTCCCAGGCTAGCTCTATGGCTCCTCTCTCTAGACAACAGCAAGTTAGAAAGCAGGACCCTCAGTCTTTCTGGGAAAGCTGTATGTAAGCCTTATTTACCCTGTACTGAAGATTCAACATAGTGCCAGGTCATTTAACCAGGACCGAGCCTCTTTTTGAGATTTGTTATTTACAAGTTAAAAACTGTTTTTTTGCTAGAAAATTACTTAGAACCCCCAAACATTATACATTTTTTTCTAACACCCTAGAGAATAAAATGGCGGTTGTTGCAATACTTTCTGTCACACCGTATATGCGCAGCGGCCTTACAAGTGCACTTTGGAAAAAATACACTTTTTTGAATAAAAAAATAAGACAACAGTAAAGTTGGCCCAATTTTTTTTATATGTGAAAGATAATGTTACGCTGAGTAATTTGATACCCAACATGTAACACTTCAAAATTGCGCCCGCTCGGGGAATGTCGACAAACTTTTACCCTTAAAAATCTCCATAGGCGACATTTTAAAAAATCTACAGGTTGCATGTTTTGAGTTACAGAGGAGGTCTAGGGCTAGAATTTTTGCTCTCGCTCTACCAATCGCAGCGATACCTCACATGTGTGGTTTGAACACCATTTTCATATGCGGGTGCTACTCATGTATGCGTTCGCTTCTGCACGCGAGCTCGGCGGGACGGGGCACGTTTAAAAATTATTTTTATTATTATTTATTTTACCTTTTATTTTTTATTTTTACACTGTTCATTATATTATTTTTTATTTTTACACTGTTCATTATTTAAAAAAATAATTGTATCACTTTTATTCTTATTACAAGGAAGGTAATAATCCCTTGTAATAGAAAAAAAGCATGACAGGACCTCTTAAATATGGGTCAAAAAGACCTCAGATCTCATATTTACACTAAAATGCAATAAAATGCCCCTTTCCCGACGCCGATAAAAGTGATCTCGTGGCTAATCCCCCCAGAGACCAGTCTTATCGGAAAGCGGACCGCCGGCCGAAGAAGACGATAGCGGGGTTATGGTAGCTAGCAAACTTAGGACGTATATTGGCATGCGTCAGTCCGTAAGTGGTTAATTCAAACAGAATTCAGAAATCATAGTTGTATATCACATCCCTTAACTAGATTTCTTGTAATCATGTCAAAAATTGACTCTGAGTGCTAGATATTCAACCAACAGTGGACCTGATTACTTTTTCAAGCAAAACAAGGAGAAAGCCATTTGATTTTTAATGTCTACAGTTGGTTGCTGCGTTTTAAGGTGTCCAGATGCAGATGAAAAAGAGTTAAGATTTTTTGTCTCTTTTTCACCCTTGGTATTTGCCCCCAACCCACCCCCCACCACCACCAGCAGTCTGAAGCACAGTGAACTGGCCCTTTGTTTAAACATGGGACTATTGGTGTACAGGATGTCCTCAAGGTCCATTATTTTAAAACAGGAACTTTTGAAATGTTGTCAGTTGTAGAGAATCATAGCGGATGCAGATCACCTCTTGTGAAAGCAACATAAAAGCTGCTAGGTAGCATAGTGACTTAGTGGTTAGCACTTTGTAGTTCTAGTGTTTTCGCTTTGAATCCTATCCAGGAAATTATCTTTATGGCCTTTGCATGTTCTCATTGTGCTTAATTGAGTTTCCTCCACACTCCAGAAACATGCTGATCAGTTATTTGACTCAACTGAGTGCAACCTAGAGAGCTGCCTCCTAAGTGCTTAGGGTCCCCAGGGAGAAAAGCACTCTATAAATTTAAATATAATTGTAGCACCCCTCCTGCATGGGGTAGAGTTGTAGACTCACCTCCATCAGAGAAAAGGCTTTGCCCCAGGGTGGATTCATGTCTGTAGTAGAGAGCATCACACAACCACAAAGGGCGCCAGTCAATTTTAGTCTTTTCAAATTTTTTTTGCTCCAGCTTCACAGGGATAGAGGTTAGGTCTCCAGCAGCAACAAGGGCTTCTTGACTCAATCAGTCTAAAGGAGTGCCAGGATTCTCTGATGGCAGACACCAATTCCCCTCTAGCAGACATCCATTGGGCTCTTCAACCTTGAAAGGCATACCCTCCTCGACCAGGCAGCTTGAATAATTCTGTGCTAGGCCCCAAAGGACTTAGCCCTACAAAGCACAACACCTGGCACGCATCCTCCTCTGACCACAGCATGGGTAGAGAGAGCATTCACTAGGCCACTCCCCCCAAGCTTGTATTGGTCTTCCCTAGCATGCACCACTGGCCTGAATCTCCTAGTGGTAGCCAAAAGTGATATAAAGGTTCAATAACACAAAATTTGCTAAAGTCTTATAACTACATAGTTACATAGTTGGTGAGGTTGAAAAAAGACACAAGTCCATCAAGTCCAACCTGTGTGTATGCTTTTATGTCAGTATTACATTGTATATCCCTGTATGTTAAGGTATTTTAGGTGCCTATCTAATAGTTTTTTGAAATTATCAATGCTCCCTGCTGAAACTGCTGCTTGTGGAAGAGAATTCCACATTCTTACTCCTCTTACAGTAAAGAACCCTCTATGCAGTTTAAGGTTAAACTGCTTCTCTTCTAATTTTAGTGAATGGCCACGTTTTTTTAACTTCCTTTTCGCTGAGATTTTTATCTCTATTGTGGGGTCACCAGTACAGTATTTGTACATTGAAATCATATCCCCTCTCAAGTCTCATCTCCAGAGAGAACACATTCAGTGCTCCTAATCTTTCCTCATAACTAAGGTCCTCCAGTCCCTTTATTAGTTTTGTTGCCCTTCTCTGAACTCACTCCAGTTCCAGCACATCCTTCCTGAGGACTGGTGCCAGAACTGGACAGCATACTCCAGGTGTGGCTGAACCAGAGTCTTGTAGATTGGGAGAATTATCATTTTATCTTCGGAGGTAATCCCCTTTCTAATGCTTGCCAATATTCTGTTGGCTTTGCTATCAGCAGCCTGACATTGCATGCCATTGCTGAGCCTATCATCTACTAGGACCTTTTCCATCCTAGATTCCCCCAGAGGTTCTCCCTCTAATGAGTAGATTGCATTCATATTTTTGCCACCCATATGCATTATTTAAAATTTTTCTATATTAAACCTCATTTGCCATGTAGTTGCCCGCCCCATTATTTGTTTAGATCTTCTTGCAAGGTTTCCCACATTCTGCAGAGAAATTATTGCCCTGCTTAGCTTAGTATCGGCTGCAAATACTGAGATTGAGCTGTTTATCCCATCCACCAGATCGTTTATAAATTAAATAGGATTGGTCCCAGCACAGAACCCTGGGGGACCCCACTTTCCACACTGAACTCACCCTTGTAGCCAGTTTTCAATCCATGTACTCACCCTATGGTCCATGCCGACAGACCTTAGTTTGTACAGTAAAGGTTTATGGGGAAATGTATCAAATGCCTTTGCAAAATCCAGATACACCACGTCTATGGGCCTTCCTTTATCTAGATGGTTGCTCACCTCCTCATAGAAGGTTAATAGATTGGTTTGGCAAGAACGATTCTTCATGAATCCATGCTGATTACTGCTAATGATACCGTTTTCATTACTCAAATCTTGTATATAGTCTCTCACCATCCCCTCCAAGAGCTTGCAAACTATTGACGTTAGACTAACAGGTCTGCCCTGAATGACAGCGACACTCAGTCGCAGTAGTAGGGAACTGCAGCAGTCTTAAACATAGGTGATAAATAAATTGTCTCAAACTGCTACCCGTAAAAGGGGTAAATTTACTAAACACCACTGAAGTACAAGGCGACTACATAAAATATATACTGCTGTCTATATACTCTCACAAAGTGCTAGTTGTCTGACTGTCATGACCTTATTTCAATATTTAAGCCTAGCACACACTAATAGTTTTTTCGTTCAACATAGCAGGGCTGAATGAAAAAAAAACTGACAGCTCCAGAGGAGGCACTGTACTAACCATGTGATGTTAGTACAGCGATCTTCCTTGCTGTGGTATTGTGTTCTGACAGGGGGACAGCGCCCCTGCCAGGAACACTCTGGTCAGCGCTCTCAGTTATTGTCTGAGAGCGCCGATTGGCAGAACTTTTTCGGTCATGCCCCATCAACCAGCTGCAGTACGCACGGGCTGAATGTCAGCTGATGCCGCCCGACATTCGGCCCGTTTGTACTAGGCTTTAGGTCAAAGCTCCTCACAAAGTATGTAGATAAAGACTTAATTCTAGTTCTGGGGAACTTACACAATTCACAGTAGATCTTCCTTGTTCTGGGACAGTATGCAAGTTGTTGGTTGGTGGGATCTGCCATATGGGGGCTAACAAGGTATCTAAATTCATGAGAGCTATTTATTAACTGAACCTCACATGTTGTATCTTTTTTTTTACATCCTAAGAAGCTGGGATGTATTCAGGGACAGAAATTGGTCCATATGTTGGAGGAGTGTGACTGTATAGCTTCTCGGAATATCTGATGTATTAAAGAAAGGGATAATTCAATTTGGGTTACATTATTCACTTAATAATATGTAGGCCCCCAAAAATATACTTTAGCCATCTGGCTGCTTTATACTGCCATATGTTCAGTATTATTTTTAAATTCCTCCTTCCTTAGTATTATTGCATGACCATCAAAACTATTTTCAAATGTGTCATGTACATTCTGGTTATTTGCACAAACTTAAAAATGCTGCTTGTGTATAACCTCTCCAGTAGATGGTGCTGTAGAATTAGAATATGAAAGAAGATGCACATTTACTGGGTGCTCAATGTTCTTTAATGTATATAAATCACTTTTTGAAGGTCTCTACACAGAAAAAAAATGTTGTCATATTACTTTTTAACTTTAAGTCATAATTTTCACCGTTTCCAGATTAGGAACTGATTAAACTGATCCTAAAAAATATTGTGTTTATGTGAAAACAACTAGCAGAGTTTATGGTTGTCCAATATTATTGACCACCTCTGTCCATTTATGTTGTCATTTTAAAATCACATCTATTAGTTCAAATAAAATAAAGATTATAATTAAAATGCCCCTGCAAAGAAATCTAGGAAAGATTTACCCACCTGGCACAGCTGTCAGTAACAGCTCAGCTTTACAGGCTAAGTTCACTTTTTCCAGAAAATAGCGTATTTAGTAAGTGCCGGTTCACACTACAGCAACTTGGGATCCGACTTGTCAGACCTCAAGTTGCCCCAAGTCGTTGGACATAAGAAATTCCATTGAAGTGAATGAGATCCTTCTTAATGTACACTACTGAAGTTACTCGGACTTCAGAAAAGGTTCCTGTACTACTTCAAGGCGACTTCAAGGGAACTTGTACCCATAGATTTCAATGAAAGTTGCCTCCAAGTCGGATCTTCATCTACAGTGAGGACGGAAAGTATTCAGACCCCCTTAAATTTTTCCTTCTTTGTTATATTGCAGCCATTTGCTAAAATCATTTAAGTTTATTTTTTTCCTCAATAATGTACACACAGCACCCCATATTGACAGAAAAACAGAATTGTTGACATTTTTGCAGATTTATTAAAAAAGAAAAACTGAAATATCACATGGTCCTAAGTATTCAGACCCTTTGCTGTGACACTCATATATTTAACTCAGGTGCTGTCCATTTCTTCTGATCATCCTTGAGATGGTTCTACATCTTCATTTGAGTCCAGCTGTGCTTGGTTATACTGATTAGACTTGATTAGGAAAGCCACACACCTGTCTATATAAGACCTTACCGCTCACAGTGCATGTCAGAGCAAATGAGAATCATGAGGTCAAAGGAACTGCCTGAAGAGCTCAGAGACAGAATTGTGGCAAGGCACAGATCTGGCCAAGGTTACGAAAAAATTCTGCTGCACTTAAGGTTCCTAAGAGCACAGTGGCCTCCATAATCCTTAAATGGAAGACGTTTGGGATGACCAGAACCCTTCCTAGAGCTGGTCCTCCGGCCAAACTGAGCTATCGGGGGAGAAGAGCCTTGGTGAGAGAGGTAAAGAAGAACCCAAAGATCACTATGGCTGAGCTCCAAAGATGCAGTCGGGAGATGGGAGAAAGTTGTAGAAAGTCAACCATCACTGTAGCCCTCCACCAGTTGGGGCTTTATGGCAGAGTGGCCCGATGGAAGCCTCTCCTCAGTGCAAGACACATGAAAGCCCGCATGAAGGACTCCAAGATGGTGAGAAATAATATTCTCTGGTCTGATGAGACCAAGATAGAACTTTTTGGACTTATTTCTAAGTGGTATGTGTGGAAAAAAACAGGCACTGCTCATCACCTGTCCAATACAGTCCCAACTGTGAAGCATGGTGGTGGCAGTATCATGCTGTAGGAGTGTTTTTCAGCTGCAGGGACAGGACGACTGGTTGCAATTGAGGGAAAGATGAATGCGGCCAAGTACAGGGATATCCTGGATGAAAACCTTCTCCAGAGTGCTCAGGACCTCAGACTGGGCCAAAGGTTTACCTTCCAACATAACAATGACCCTAAGCACACAGCTAAAATAACGAAGGAGTGGCTTCACAACAACTCTGTGACTGTTCTTGAATGGCCCAGCCAGAGCCCTGACTTAAACCCAATTGAGCATCTCAGGAGAGACCTAAAAATGGCTGTCCACCAATGTTTACCATCCAACCTGACAGAACTGGAGAGGATCTGAAAGGAGGAATGGCAGAGGATCCCCAAATCCAGGTGTGAAAAACTTGCTGCATCTTTCCCAAAAAGACTCATGGCTGTATTAGATCAAAAGGGTGCTTCTACTAAATACTGAGCAAAGGGTCTGAATACTTAGGACCATGTGATATTTCAGTTTTTCTTTTTTAATAAATCTGCAAAAATGTCATCAATTCTGTGTTTTTCTATCAATATGGGGTGCTGTGTGTACATTCATGAGAAAAAAAATGAACTTAAATGATTTTAGGAAATGGCTGCAATATAACAAAGAGTGAAAAATTTAAGGGGGTCTGAATACTTTCCGTCCCCACTGTATATTGAAGCGACTTTACAGGAAGAAGAAAATATTTTACCCAGGTATTTCCCACATTTACCCAGGCAACCCCCACCCACAAAGCTGATTATTTTGTGATTGGCCACAGCCAAAGTTGCCTGTCCTGGAGACAACTTTAAGTCGCGTTGTAAGTTGCGCAAAGTCGTGCTGAAGTCGCACTGAAGTCGCCTCCAAATCGCCTTGCAAAGTCGCGCTGTAAGTAGGGTTGCCCCTGTGTGAACCGAGCCTAAGGAGTCCCGGTAGGTATAAAAAAAACTGTGCAGCCATGTGAAATGTTCATTAATTATACTGTCATACCTGTAGGCCATTTTGGCCCCTCAAAAGTCCCAGATAGCAATCCCCAATTGTTGCTAAAACTTAAAAACTGTTGTTTTTTCACTCCTGTAATGCTGGGAGTGAGCATCCAATGAATTTCATGTCCTAAAAGCCAGGCAGGGCGTGGGCATTGCTAACTGGGAGTTTTTTGTCCAGGCTATTGGGGGTGCCCAAATGGCCTACAAGTATGACAATACAACTAATTGCCATTTTACAAAGCTTCACAAAGCTTCACAGTTTTTTCAATACCTACTGGATTCCCTTAATTGCACAGACTATTTTCTGTAAGAAGTCAATTTAGCTTTTAACTATTTTTTTGCTGCTGGATAGAATCTCTTGTGGGGACTCCCATGATGACATATCTGCACATGAGCTCCCATAGGCTGCCCATGTAGAAAGTCTAACATTCTCCCTAGTAGGGGTTTCTCATGTTGATATAATATTGCCATTTTCAGGCTATTTCAACCACTCTCAATCTCAAAAACAACCAAAGGGTAAATCAAACCTACCACCAACCTTTTTTTATAGACATTGTCAAATTATGTAACATATAACCAATAGTCTGTATTGCCAGTATTACTGTAAAAGTTGAATGAGATTCCACTACCAAAGCAGTGCCATGAAGTTTGGTGGAGATATCATTCAGCGTCGTCTGTCCATAAGAGAAATATCCATCTGAGTGATGGATCTTTCAGGTTTGGTTGCATTCAACTCCAATCCAATTAACTATTCATTTAAAATAATTCCCTGAAAATGACTGCTTCTGACTGGTACAATAAATACAATAAATAAGTAAATCCAAAACCAAAGATACACTCACTGGCCACTTTATTAGGTACACCTTGCTAGTACTAGGTTGGACCCCCTTTTTCCTTCAGAACTGCCTTAATTCTTCATGGCATAGATTCAACAAGGTGTTGAAAACATTCCTCATAGATTTTGGTCCATAGTGACATGATAGCATCAAGCAGTTGCTGCAGAATTGTCGGCTGCACATCAATGATGCCAATCTCCCGTTCCACCACATCCCAAAGGTGCTCTATTGCAGTGGTCATTAACCCTGTCATCAGGGCCCACTAACAGGCCAGGTTTGCAAGATAACTGAAATACATCACACGTGATATTCATTTGCTGCTCAGTGATTGCAGTATTCTAGTCTGCATCTCCCCAAGGTAATACATAAAACCTGGCCTGTTAGTGGGTCCAGAGGACAGGGTTGATGACCACTGCACTATTGGATGAGATCTGGTGACTGTGGAGGCCATTGGAGTACAGTGACCTCATTGTCATGTTCCAGAAACCAGTGGTGAGATGATCTGAGCTTTGTGACATTGTGCATTATCCTGCTGGAAGTAACCCTCAGAAGATGGGGACACTGTAGTCATAAAAGGATGGACATGGTCAGGAACAATATTCAGGTAGGCTGGGGCTTTAAACAATGCTCAGTTGTACTAAGGGGCCCAAAGTGTGCCAAGAAAATACCCCCTCACCATTACACCACCAGCCTGAACTGTTGATACAAGGCAGGATGGATCCATGCTTTCATGTTGTTTACGCCAAATTCTACTATCTGAATGTCGCAGCTGAAATTGAGACTCATCAGACCAGGCAACTTTTTTCCAATCTTCTATTGTCTAATTTTGGTGAGCCTGTGTGAATTGTAGCTTCAGTTTCCTGTTCTTAGCAGACAGGATTGGTACCCGGAGTGGTCTTCTGCTGCTGTATCCCATCTGCTTAAAGGTTCCATGTGTTGTGCATTCAGAGATGGTATTCTGCATACCTTGGTTGTTGAGACTGGCGGACAATTAGACCGTGTGTGGGCTTCATCAGACCTTCAGCGGACTTTTTCGGTCGAAAATCTGACGGACTTTAGATTTGGAACATTTTTCAAATCTTTACGTCAGAACTCCGCCGGACCCAGTTCCTATCGAAAAGTCCGCTTGTCTGTATGCTAGTCCGACGGACGAAAACCGAAGCTAGGGCAGCTATTGGCTACTGGCTATCAACTTCCTTATTTTAGTCCGGTTGTATGTCATCACGTACAAATCCGTCGGACTTTGGTGTGATCGTATGTAGGCAAGTCCGTTTGTTCGGAAAGTCCGTCGGTAGTCCGCCGAAAGTCCGTCAGATAGACCGTCGGACCAGTCCGGTCGAAAAGTCCGCTCGTGTGTACGTGGCATTACTGTTGCCTTTCTATCATCTCGAACCAGTCTGCCCATTCTCCTCTGACCTCTGACATTAACAAGGCATTTTCATCCACACACTGCCCTGTGATTTGCTGATTAGCAATTTGTGTTACCAAGCAATTGAACAGGTGTACCTAATATAGTGGCTGGTGAGTATATAGTGTATTGCAGCTTGCCAGCCTCTAGATGTACCTGCATTTTTTTTCTACCTAGTGATTCTGCTAGTAACGCACTTCCTGTTATACAGTGACTACACTCACTGTACTGTATATATCAATAGAGGACAGGGAGTATGCTAGGTCTACCAAGCACCTCTCTTTAACTCCATAACATTATGGGAGGTGTTCTATAGTAACTCAGTTATGAGGAAAGATTAGAGGAACTGAATTTATTCACTCTAGTATAAATATATAAGGGGTCCATATAGTGAACTTGGTGTTGAGTTATTCACTTTACGGTCAACACATAGGACAAGGGGGCACTCTTTACATCTAAAGGAAAAGAGATTTCATCTCCAAATATGGAAAGGTTTCTTAATAGTAAGAACTGTGAAAATGTGGAATAAACTCCCTCCAGAGGTGGTTCTGGCCAGCTCAGTAGATTGCTTTAAGAAAGGCCTAGATTCTTTCCTAAATGTACATAATATAACTGCGTACTAACATTTATAGGTAAAGTTGATCCAGGGAAAATTCCGATTGCCTCTCTGGGATCAGGAAGGAATTGTTTCCCCTGCTGTAGCAAATTGTATCATGCTTTTCTGGGTTTTTTTCACCTTCCTCTGGATCAACTGTGGGTATAGGATTGGGTATATGGGATTTTATGATATGTTTTATTTTATTTATTTATTTTATGGTTGAACTAGATGGACTTGTGTCTTTTTTCAACCTGACTAATTATGTAACACACTTCTTGATAAGATTGTTGGAGATAAGACTGGAGAGTGCACAGGACACATGACAAAACATTTCTAGTGCCGCGTACACACGACCGGACTTTCCGGCAGAAAAGGTTCCGTTGGACATTCCGATCGTGTGTGGGCTTCAACTGACTTTTTCTTTCTAAAATTCTGACGGACCTAGGAATAGAACATGTTTCAAATGAGTTCCTATCGGGAAAACCGCTTGTCTGTATGCTATTCCGACGGACCAAAAACGACGCAAGGGCAGCTATTGGCTACTGGCTATTGAGCTTCCTTTTTCTAGTCCCGTCGTACGTCATTGCATTCTAAACGATTGGACTTCGGTGTGATCGTGTGTAGGCAAGTCCGTTTCAGCGGAACTCCGTCGGAACTCTGTTGGAACTCTGTCGGAAAGACTGTCGGAGTCTATTCTGATGGAAAGTCCGGTCGCGTGTACGCGGCATAGCAGGTATTTTTTCAAACTTGTTGAACAGATATAACAAAACACTTTTGATTACATATAACAGCTCAAAATTGAGCAAATAGAGGTTTACTGTTAAGAGTTTAGATACTGTACTGAACAATAGAAAGACAATCTAAATGCAAAATTCTAAATATATTCTATTCAATATTGCCAACTAGATTGTGAATTCCCTACAAAAATCTGACAATGTTGTCATCCTACCAGACCAGAAGCAGTGAGACCTCGTGGGAGGGAACAGGGTTAGGAACTATGGTTTGGAGTATACTGGAGAACACATAAGTAACCAGCAGATGACTCAGCCCAACAGCCTCCACTTAAAAATTAGAAATAGTTTTTAGTAGGCTGATCCTGTAAAAATAAAAATGTAATTATTTTTTGTACAAATGTAACTATGTTAAATAAATTGTGCAACACTATCAAGTTTGCACAGCTATTTCTCAATAAAAAAAAAATATATATATATATATAAAATTATCATAATTACAATAAAAAAATAACTGTTTCTTTATCCTAACAATGTTCTGAGCATAGCATCTACATGTATCTATAAACATATGGCAAATCCACCCCCAATATCTTATTCATTAATTGTATCTTCATGTAACTAAATGCACTGATAAACGATTGGGTTTGCTCTGAGATATCCTACACACATTCAAGTGGCCAATTACTGCTTAGAATGCTCATTACATCTAAGTAATGTATTTGCATTGCATATCACGGACTGAAGTGTAGGCAAAGCAAACATACGTTAAGGGCATTAACTGATTATATATTTCAGATTATTTATTTCATGTGTAATATAAATTTACATAAAATAGTGTAATGATTTGCCTTTCACCTCAGAGTGCCTCTTATATTTTATTATTCTCTCTTGTCTAAATTTTACCTATTGTTTCAATTATTAGGAACTGTTAGTTTACAATGGCCATTGATTTTTAGGAATTGCTTGCACTGTACTGTATCTATTGTAGTTCTTGTTATATGCCTTTAAACATACAGCATTTAAACAGCAATAAAGCCTGTGATATTGAGCTGCAGCAGTTGAATTGTACATCAAAAGTTCAAGCACATAAAGATGATTTGAAAGGCGGTGATATTTCCAGTCTACTCTGAAGAGATCCTTTACATAACAGCAACTTAAATCTTACTGGGAATTACAAAATTGTTTTAAAACTATTTTTTTTTAATTGCCAAAATCATACTATTTCATAAACTGTTTTTTTAAAGTGTACTTTGCCTAGGTTTTAAAACAATTTAAAAAAATAAAAAATTATATACAAATGTCCAGCAATAAAATCTGTCAGATATGGACAATCAGAATAGATCCAAACACCCACATGTGGGGGGCCATAGGTATGATTTTATAAATACTACATACAGGTACC
Organism: Lithobates clamitans; assembly: GCA_037952925.1. NCBI lineage: Eukaryota > Metazoa > Chordata > Amphibia > Anura > Ranidae > Lithobates > Lithobates clamitans. The sequence continues at coordinate 2,432,744 of JBBGZY010001281.1, read as the reverse complement.
ACAGTGCCTTATTATATTTTGCATTCTGATCAATGTCAGGAAAATTCTGTTGGAAGAGTGCCATACCTGGACCAAAAATGACTTCTTCCAATCATATATTGATGCATGTTCTAATGGCACCCCACATTCTCTAGTATAAGCCTCAATTGAGGTCTTCACTAAACATCCCACCTACACCCACAGCTGGCTCTGAAACTCCATTGGCGTTATCTGCATTCGCTTCCAATTGTCTACATTATTTTAAATCCTTGTTGATTTGTGCAAAGCTCTCCCCAGCATGAAACTTTCCTTTATCTTCAGGCATAAATCTATGGACAACCTTTGTTCTAGTTACAGTCTTTTTTCTCTTTCTTTTCAGTCACTGGCTCTTCCTCAGATGTCTAGGACTTCTCTTGTTCTGCTCTCCTTGTCTTTAATTCCCTTCTGTATTCCATCAAATGTTCATCCAGCTTTAATGTACACTCACAAACAATGCTTTAATCTAGGTTGTATTTCCTGGATTCACAAACCAATTTCCATGTTACTGTTAAATGCTTTCTCTGCATTAAAGTGGTTGTAAGGGCTCAAGGTTGCACAGAGCAGTTAAGTATAGCATTTTGGTTATTTTAAAAAGAAAAAACTGCCTTTTAATATCACTTTAAAGTGTAACTCCACTTTTGTTGTGAAAAAAACATTCCCCTCTGGGTGTTCAAACTTTGTTGCAGATTCCTACCTTTTTGTTTTTCTGAAGAAATCCCTGTGTGTTTGTCTGTATCCATGTGGTAAGTGAATCTAATGGGAGTGTTTTCATAGTTATTAATCAGCTGCTGCACCTGCAGGGCACTAATGAGGAAAGCTGCAGAGTCTGCATTCCTTTAGACTGATTTTCTACTGGGAGTATCACACCAAAAATGGCATTCTTGTTGCAGGGGATGCCTCAATTCTGACTTGTATCTTAGTGCAGACTTCTGGGAAAATCAATGAGCCAATCAGACAAGCAGGAAATGATGTTTCTGGGGCGTGGTCAGTACACATTCTATGCACAGAACACCTGGTAGCCAAATTGCATTGCATATTATAGAAAATGACAGCACTGTAGATTGAAAAGGAAAGGTAATTTTGAAAGTGGAATTAAAGTCTGCTATATTTATTTTTTTCAAGGCCCCCCAGGTGGGTTATGCCATAATGTACTAGTATGCAGGGCATACAAGTACATTATGGCAAACTTACCTGTCAAATGGTGTCCTCCCAGCACAGCACTGGAACCAATCCGGCAGGCCCCCAGCGCTTCCATGATCACCCAGTCTTTCTTCCGGGTCCCAGACCTTCGGCCACTTGATAGGCCAGGCCGTGATGATGCCACACCTGCGGATCGGGGGCCCGACCGGGCCTGTAAATGTTTGCGGAGCTGCGCAGCTCATTGAACATGACAGCTGACAGACAGAAGGATGCATTTTAGGCCAATAGGGTCTCTTATGTCATAAATACCTTGCCTGTTAGAGGATTTTAAATACAAAGAGTTTACTTCCTCGTTAATAACATTCAATTATAATAGGACTTGTGTCGGAATTGTATATGCTATATTATTTTCTTTTATTTGCTATTTTTTTTCCCCACGAAAATTGAGTTACCCTTTAAAGTAACTAGTATGCAGCTCCATCCCCAGCCATCTGAGCCTGATATTGCCTGATATTGGCTCCTGCTACTGTCAATCACAGCCAGCGAGCGGAGAGCGGGGGTGGGGCTGAGCCGCACTCTATGTGTCTTATGGACACACGGAGCGGACCCAGGAGCTCATAGCAAGTGGCTTACTATGGGGGCACTTGGCTGGGGGAGGAGCCAGAGCAGGTAAGTATAACATGCTTGTTATTTTTTTTTTAAACAAACGTTTACAATCACTTTAACAACAAACAAACTACTGAAAATCTTTCTTTTCCTTTTTCGATTTTTAGCTTTTTGGGGCAGGCTTCTTTTTTGTAGTATTTCATATGTATGTATTCAGTATGAATTTCATTTATTTTGTGTATATGTAAATTTCTAGTGATCTATATCAATATTAATCAAATATATTTGTTGTATTTGTATAGATTTTGTTGAGCCATATGCTCTGTTATGCCATGATGGCTACACCGTCTATTGCTGTGCCTCTGAGCATTGTTTTCCTTAAACTTACAGTTCCACAATACCTCTTTTGCATTTGATTATAAGATTTACTCATTTAAACTGAGAGACCAATGCCACAAGGTGGTCTCTATACAGTCCAGGGGCGGCCCATCCATTAAGGGCACATGGGTGCCACCCCCTCTATGTAGAATAGATAGATTCATGCATAGCACAAATCTATCCATGGCCGCTGTAGCCACCCCTTTTTAGGCATCTGGCCCCTTTTCGGACGCCAGACCCCTGAATTACAGTGGCAGGGGTGTTTTTTGAAGCACCTGATTAGAGCCATAGGCTCTAATAGGCTTCAAAAAAGGTGGCCTTGCAGCGCAGAGCATTGCGCTGGCAGTCCACCCAGGTGTGTTGGAAAAGCAAATGAATATTTGCTTTCACAACACTGATCCACCCCTCCGCCAATCAGGAGGCGTGGGTCTAATACCCCTCACCTGATTGGCTGAAGGCACAGGCGATCCCATTGGCTGCCTAGCAGAAGGCAAGAAGAGACACATGGAGGACACAGGAACCGTCGCCTGACCTGCGCTACCCGCAGCTCGCCGCCATCACCCGCTGCCTGTACCGCCACCACGATACGGTAAGTGTCGGTCAGACAGCGGGCAGGTGGCGGGTGTCACAGTGGCTGCATTTGCTGGGCACAGTTGGCTGCATTTGCGGGGAAAAGTTGGCTGCATTTGCTGGGCACAGTTAGCTGCATTTGCTGGGCACAGTTGGCTGCATTTGCGGGGAAAAGTTGGCTGCATTTGCTGGGCACAGTTAGCTGCATTTGCTGGGCACAGTTGGCTGCATTTGCTGGCACAGTTGGCTGCAAATGATGGGCACAGTTGGCTGCAATGATGGGCACAGTGGCTGCATTTGATGGTACAGTGAGGCTGCATTTGATGTGTTTGTTTCAGTATTTTTCAGAATTTTTCCGTTCATTTGCTACCCCCCCCCCCTCCCCCCAAAACAATTTTGAGCACCAGCCCCTTCTGATACAATCATTTCTGATGACATTCACATATTTATAAATGATAAATTAGGTAAAACTGAAAACACATCCGATAAATCTGTTATGCCCTAGAGCCGTTCGACTGTCACCTTCAAGTTTTCTGAAACCAAAAAAGCAATAGAACAATAACAACACTAACTACAAAAAATTAGGTGCGGTGACATTTACATACATATGCACAAATGGTTTTAATAAAGATTTTCATTTAAAGTGACTTATATTTTACATTTACTGGTCCTTTCATTAGTTACAATTTATTTTTACAGTGTTTGGAATTTCAATTCTGCTTGCCTATCAGCTCATTTTATTCTCTGCATCCTTTGCACTGCCAACAGATTACTCTGCAACATTCTGCAGCTCCTCGCAGCTATAAAGGGGCCTTTACATAAAAGTAACAATTAAACACACACACAGCAAACACACAATATTTGCAAATATATCAATTACTAAGAGGCAGATGTTTTATGGAACAATGCGCTCTACTGCAGAGACAGAAATGAACAGGCACTTATGCCAGAACCACTTATGTTTGCAGCAATTAGATTTAAAATTTAAAGATTGTAACTAGTTAAATGTGAAATGGAAATAATGAAAGTGGGTTAAAACAACAGCCCGCTGTGGTGGGGGTAACAATTAAAGCAGGTAACAAGACAATAGACAGATGTGTTTTCATTGCACTGTAAGATAAATGCAGTGTTAAATGCCTGACAACTTCCCAGAAGTAATCAGAAAACGTTTACGAGTGCATAAAACCTCAAAGACCAATCCTCGGGTAGTTTTTATAAGCCCAGCATTTAAACGCCTCAATAAATTCTTCTGTCTGCATGCTCCTCAAAAAAGGGGGAAAAAAAACGAAAGTTAGCACAGACACTCTTCTGTCTCTCCTCTGAATCACCAACTAGGAACTGAGGTTGACCTTTTGCACTATAAAAGTTTGACAGTATGTAAATGTGTAGATGAGTTAATATGGATACCATGCAAATCTGTGTAATGACAGTATAAGAAAGAATTGAAGGGATACTCCACTATTAGTCCTGTTTTCCATAAATTTCTAAAACTTCATTTTGATAGGATTCTGTTAATTCACAAAGACTTCCCTACTATTGATCCTATTTAGCACCTTAGATTATAATAAAAACCCCAACACTGCTTAGCAGGCACCCTCCAATGCTCCGTCTTAACTAACGCATTGTTCTCCTTTTTTCTAGTCTGTGATTTAGTCCACAAAGTTCCTATGTAAATGAGGACTTTTCTGAAAATTGGCATTTGCACACCATAAGCATTTCCCCTATTCCCATGTAATATCACTGGGGCCTGGCAATTTGCCATTCAAGAACCAAGCCTTAGGTCATAGGAGGGCGGAAAGAGTGCACATGTGTACAACCTACCTGGAAGCTTAGGCTTTTTAGAGAGGCTAAAACAGTAGAGCCAAGCAGCAGGCTAGAGTGCTAATGATATAATGTGACACTGAAGGTTGCCCTATGTGTTGGCAGCTGTTTTACATTTAGTGACCTGGTAGTTGGTTTACTTTAAGTAAGGGATTCTACAATGGTTTTTGGTTGACGTCCTATTTTGAAATGGTTTTAAACTATTTTGTTTTTAATTCTTTACTTTTAAACATTTAGCGCAAGATATTTCCATGTCAGTATGCAGAGCATATCAGGAGTCTTGATAACAAAGCCCAGCACTGCCTGCCTAATCATTGATTGCTTCTGACTAACTGAAAATCCCTGTGGATCTGCAAAGGGATAGGGTTGTGTCCCTCCCCTCCATTGTTCAGCTGTATATGTGTAGTTTGATCTCCCGCTATTCAGGTCTAAAAACTCAGGCTACCCTAGCTCTTCACAGGATAACCTCGGGCATGCCTGCTGCCTGATGTAATGGAAAAAAATATTTCATATTTACCCAATCCAAAAAAAATGCTTTTAAATATAATTATGAATTAAAATATATATACAATAACACAAAGGGGTTGATTTACTGAAAGCAAATAGACTGTGCACTCTGCAAAGTGCAGTTGCTCCAGAGCTTAGTAAATTAGGTAAAGCTTCACTTTGCCAAGAATAACCAATCACATTAAAGGACAAAAAAAACAGCAATTTTGCTTGCACATCATTAGATGATGGACGTCAGCAGAGCTTCTGCTCATTTACTAAGCTCAGGAGCAACTGCTCTTGCAGGGTGCAACTGCATTTTGCAAAGTGCACAGTCTATATGCCTTTAGTAAATCAATCCCAAAATGTCCTTAATAGACTGCATATTAATAGCAAATACTGCAGCATTTTCAGCATTTTCCAAAGCAGGTTCCCTCATCATCTGAACCTATTCTAATGTCACAAAAGCCAACCAATCCAATGCTGGTTGGATTTTGCCAAATTTTCTCTGACTTTATTAGATTCAGTGCCAGAGACCATGTTGTCTGTACCATGTTTGAATTTTTGAAATGTGATATTGTATCTTAGCAATTTAAAAGGGTATGATTAAATGATGTATGAGCAGATGTTATTTTCAGTGAATGATAAATGATAAATAGATTCTGAGATATAGGCAGCTGAAATGATATGCAAGTCTTGACTACTGTAAAATTGGAGCTCAACCCCACCCCTTCGCATCGCCTTAGATTTCCTATAGGCCAGTGGGGCAGTCCATCACATTAAGGTACCAGTGGTAAGATGTTGGAGTCAAGCTGGACTTTTTAAGATGTCTCTCAGCAATGCTTGCTGGGTCCCCCCTATTGATGCTAAGACCTAACAGTAGGTGTACCTAAACAGTTTAGGCAAATCAGCATTATGATCCTCTTCTGTATAGTCTACTCTGTGGCATACATTTCCATCTTGATTTGGTATTAGTATTTGAAGTTGATAACTAGATGTGCCTGTGGGGAAATGCCTGGATATTCTATATTCACTTCATCAATGTATTTGAATTGATAACATGCAGTAGCCCCTGGCTTTTTTAGCAGCAGCAGCCAGTCCATAAGGGGTGCCGGGTCGCTACCCCCCCTAATCTCTACGCGCCAGCCCCTAATCTCCATGTGGGGTAGCAGACGCATTGAGTTCTGCAAGGTTTTTTTTCTTTTTTGTAAGCACATGACTAGAGCCGGAGGCTTTAAAAAGGTTGGGCTTTTCTCGCCCCAAGCCCACCCACTTGTGACATTAGCAAATCAACATTCACTATTGTCTTTCTGCTTTTCCTCTCGGCCAATCAGGACAGGAAGCAAGTCCTAAAACCGGATTGGCCGTGAATATGAAGCGGCCGGATTGGCTCGGGAGGAGAAGCCGGGAGGAGAAGCCGCAAAAGCCGCTCGCGACTTGGATGGGGTAAAAGTGAGGCTGGCGAGTGGGGCTGGTAAGCGGGCAGGCACAGGGGGGGTGGGGGGTAGTTTGCCCCCCCAAAAAATAGAGCACCAGCCGCCACTGTAGGATATGAAATCTTATCAGACTAATTTAACATGCAACTCTTATGAAACAACTACGTAACTGCTGGCAGTTGCTCATTGCATTTATTTAATAAATAAATTTATATAGAACTGACAACACTACATAGTGGCTGATTTACTAAAACTGGAGAGTACAAAATCTGGTGCAAATGTGCATGGTAGCCAATCACTGCTTGCAGCCTAACAACAGCACAGAATAGTGGCTTAGTGATTAACATCTAATATGGCCAGGTGACCCAGTAATGACAGCTAACTTCAGGGTTTGGTCAAACTTGAGTTCAAACCAAACTCTGTTGACAAATTTTTATTGAGTAAATCCAAAAAAGAACATATCAAAAAATTACAGCGGACATCATATGCATACAGAAGAAGGGCAATATAAATCTGCAAAACACCAGTGTGTATCTGCTGTCATCCATGAAACCTACAAAGAGAAAATAATACAAGAGTATCCCTTATTGCAAAAAGTATCACTCTCAATCTCCTTTAGACAATGTCAAAAAAGACTATAACTATTAATTCAGTCTACTGGCGATAACGATACAAAAACCATGCATTCAAATTAGCATCAAATCGGGGCTTAAAGTCTTGTATGATGTAAAATATTTTTGACATACGCATAATTGCATCTATTCTATTAATAACCTGATAGAAGGGGATATCCGAAGACCTCCAATGGTAAGCAATCACCCAGTGAATAGCGCCACAGCGGAGTTGGTTTACTAAAACTTAAAAAGTGCAAAATCTGGTGCAGCTCTGCATGGAAACCAATCAGCTTTCATTTTTTTTTTTTTATCAAAGCTTAAGTTAGAAGCAGATTGGCTACCATCCACAGCTGCATCAGATTTTGCACTCTCCAGTTTTAGTAAATCAACCACAGAGAGTGTGTATTGGTTGGTCTAATGCTCTTGAAGGGTCTTGAATGTGAAAATATAGCAAGCAATAAGCTTTAGTTAGGATGATCTATTTACCACTTAACTGTGTTGTTAAGTTAAAGAGCTCTTGCCACACCAAGGCTATCTTCTCACAGTCCTAAAATATGTGTACATATGAGCCAGGTATAGAAGAGAATCAGCCGAACACCACCTGAAGCTTGAATGAAATGAGATCCTTTATTCACATATGCCAGAAATAAACAGGATACAACGGGATAAAAGGTAGACACGTTTCCCACGAACCTGTTGTGCTTGTTCACTACTAAGGTTAGGGGCAACCACAGAAACAGTGTGGTGGAACCTGAAAATAAATGGCAAGAAATGTGTTCAGACCAGACTTAAAGTGATTGTAAAGGTTTGCGTTTTTTTTTTAAATAACAAACATGTCATACTTACCTCCACTGTTCAGTTCATTTTGCACAGAGTGGCCCTGAACACCAACTTCTGGGGTCCCGCTGTGGCTCTCGCGGCTCCTCCTCTCATCAGATAACCCCCTAGGAGTAGCACTCTCCCTTGCGGGCACGCTCCCGAGTCCTGTGTCCATAGACACGAATGCCGGACTCGGCCCTGCCCCCCGGCACCTGCGCCATTGGATTCAATCTACCCAATCAGTAGCCGAGAACCCCTGGACAAAGGACAAGTGCGTCTCCGCCAGGTGAAATTCCAGGGCTCAGGTAAGTAAAACAGGGGGACTGGGGGGCCAGTCACTGCCAGGTGTTTTTTCACCTTAATGCATAGGAGGGTTTACAACCCCGTTAAGCTTATTACTAGTATGGGTTTCTTTCTGGTACTCCGGTTTCTTCCCACACTCCAAAAACATGCTGGGAGGTTAATTGGCCTGAGTATGTGTATATATTCCTGTGAGATAGGCCTGAGACTATAGGTTTCATGAGGGCAGGGACTGATGTGAAAGTACAGTATGTAAAGCGCTGTGTAAATTATTGTTACTATATAAATGTCTTAAATATTAATACATATCAACATAATGCAACACTATTTTATTTAAGAAAAAGAGAGAAGGAAAAGAAAAACAGAAGTGTGTTCCCTTGCAACCAAACTAAAATTGACACAAAACACCTAATCTGTGGGTGAAAATGATTTTTATTCCAGCCAGTCGATGACCATTCCGCTAACAGGTGATTATAGGTTTTCATTGTTGACATAAACGCAAAGGTAAACCCCATCAAGTAAAGTTATGAGGTTCTGAATGAAGAGATATGATAACAGACATGTAGGTCCTACTCAGACAAGAGATAATAGCCCTTATGTACTGTCACTGTGTATAAATTGTGTATAGTCATTCAGCACCATATCCGACAACTGTCTATTACAGAGCTGGGCACGTTTCAATAGCAGCAGTACATTATTCATCCAGACAAGTAAAGGCTCATTTTTTATTCTACGTTAAAATGATGAAATGTTTCTAATTTTGCATTGCCTAATGACACATTCATCTCCTCACAGAAGTGAACAGGGAGCAGGTAATTGCTGAATGAATAAAGCCCCTCAACACTGGCCCTCAAAACCTAACAGAGGATGCAGCGTAGCCGTTCTGCAGAATAGCAACATCAAAGGCTCACTGAACCAGGACATGCAGCCAATGCTCAGACGATATTTTTTCACAATAAAAGTGATTGCCATCTAAAAGTGATATAATTACTTTCTGGGCGCTGTGCTGATAGGATGTACACATAATAAGCTTCTGCAAAGAGCCTTGATTACCATCTCATCAAAATGGACTGGTGCTTGCTAATTGAGGAACAGTAACCCTAAAACACTGGAAAATGCCAGCCCTGTGGTAGCAAGCAGGGAAATGAAAAGGTGATTTAGAAACATGCATTGAACCTTTGGATACAGGCCAAAATGCAGGAAGTGGGCACTAGGTTTTAATTTTAATTTTTTTTTATCTGCCTGTGAAAAATAGGAACAATGCTTTTTTATGGTTAGAGGTTCCCCTGTCCTTCTTTGGAATTGCACGAATTGTGATAGTAGCTGTTGACTACCGGAACATGCTCCTAGTACCGGTAGAGGCCTGGAGATTTGGTGCCTGAGTAGAATATCTACCTCACTACACTGTGGGATTTTGTGCCCATTTAGTCAAAATAGCATTTGTGAGGTCAAGTACTTATGATGGAAAAGACCTGGCTTGCAATCTCCATTACAAATCATTCAAAAGGTGTCCAGTAAGGTTGAAGTCAGCGCTTTGTACAGGACACTCAAGTTCCTCAATACCAAAACAGAAAAGAAATTGCTTTTACTTTTTCCTTTCATACATCACTGGTAAGTAATTACTGGTGCAAAATAGAAAAATGTTTTTATTGAAACCTCTAAAGCTACAGCAGGAAACGTTGTTGAAGGCTCTTGTTTTATGACTGGAAACTTCAAATATACATTCACATGACCATGTTCATCATTTACTCTCACATTGTAATATTCATCCAGACACTAATGGGCTTGGCAAGCATGCTATATTATCTAATTAGCAAACTAATCCGTTTCTAAGCACTTTTTGATAGGGGCTAATTCACTTTAAGGAAATGGGCCTCTGTCTTTTTAGTTGACCTGATTTTTTAGAGTAAACAGGTCATTTTGTGGGACTTAAGCCTAGTACACACAGGCCGAATGTCAGGTGATGTCAGCCCGTTCAATAGAAACCAGCTGACATTCGGCCCAGCTGGTCTGACAGAAGCCAGTTGCTGTCGAAGGGTCATGACCGAAAATGGTCTGCTGACCGGTTCCCGATCAGCGCTCTCAGCCAATATCTGAAAGCGCTAACCAGAGTGTTCTGCCGGGGGGGGGGGGGGCTGTCCCCCTGTCAGAACACAATAGCACAGCAGGGGAGATTGCTGTACTAACATCGGTTGTGAGCTGTGAGGTTTTTTTTTCTAAACAAAGAAAAAAAGTAGTTTGTACTAGGCTTAAAGTGGAGTTTCACACAAAAAAAAATTTCATTAATGTGCATAAAAAAAAATACTTAGTGAAAATTTTTTTTTTTTACTCACCTCTTAATGCCTGTTGCTAGGGGGTCCCTCGTAGTCTGCCTCCTTCAGCACCTGGGCTCTTGACATCACTTCCCTTGGCGCAGGAAGGGAGATCACCTCTCCCCCCTCCCTCTAGGCAATCATCTGGGACACGTCACAGGTCCCAGATGATTGCGTGGCCAGTCACGGCGCGCGGTGCGGCTCGCGCATGCGCAGTGGGTGTGCCCACAGTTACAATGCCGGCGCCGCCGAGCCCAGGGGGAGACGAGTGGGGCTTCGTTCCCCCGCATCGCTAGACCCTGGGACAGGTAAGTGTCCGATTATTAAAAGTCAGCAGCTGCAGTATTTGTAGCTGCTGACTTTTAATTTTTTTTTTTTAAGCGGAACTCCACTTTAAGCCCTATTTACTGCCTACCCCCAATGAATGTGCTTCAATAGCCAATGAGGGACTTGGGACTTGGAGATGACAGTTGGTGGGGCTTAATAATGAAATCAGGGAACTCTGCACCCTGATCACAAAATAAAACAAGTTTCATAGAGGAGAATGTTCTGGCTAACAAAGGTAATAGCAGACATCTTGTGGCATCTGCTGCTGAACGTATGCTTTGAGATTCAAAATTGCTATCAGGGTCATTTGGTACCTACATTAAGTTATTTGCAGGAAGTGCTGCATCTATAAGGTCCCCATTCTACTATATAAACCTGCACTTATCCTTTTAGATTCCATTGAAGCCAAATCTCTTACAAACTAGGTAAGATCACAGCAATATAGATCTTAATTATACCTTGTAATTGGGTGGGCATTCAGAGAGGAGGAGTAGACGGTGTCGGCAGGGAACTCTAGAAAAAGATGTAAGAAACCACTTTGTACAACACCATTGCACAGAGCAGGTAAGTATGACATCTTTTTTTATTTCAGGAAAAAAAAAGGCCTTTACAACCACCTTAAAATGCGTAACCGAAATGTTATTTTTTAGTGTAGGGATGAGTTGGAATGCCCATCAAGCTATTTTTGCTGTCTGTGTCCCATTGGGGAGATTTCCCTTCACTTCCAGTTGGGGGGATACAACACAGAGTGAGAGAAAATCTGAAGTAGTAGACAGTTTTCACAGGAATAGGACTCCCAACTGGAAGATTTTCCCTCACTTGCTGTTTAGGAGAAAACTGTAAAATTTTCGATTTTTCACTTACTTTTTGTCTTGGCAATAATAGTCACCAGGACATTTAGAGAAGGTAAACAATAAAAAAAAGGTAAAAAAAGTAAGAAATAAAAATGTGGCCCCCCTACTCTATCCAAAATAAAAAGAATTTTAGTTATATATTGTGACAAGTTGGGGACTATGCCAGAGGTATGTTTCAGGGCTTTTTCTGCCCACTTTTATTTAAAACAAAGCAAAAAGTTCACACTTGAATAGTTTCCCATGCAGGGGGTTATCACATCAATGCAACAAAACATATACCGTATATACTCGAGTATAAGTCGTTCCGAGTATAAGTCGAGGCCCTAATTTACCACAAAAAAAATGGGAAAAACTTATTGACCCGAGTATAAGACGAGGGTGAGAAATGCACAGCTACTATAAGTGGAAAAGAGGGTCAACAATGCCCATTTGCAGCATCACTGTGCCCATTTGCATGCCTCACTGTGCCCATTTGCAGCCATAGGTCCCCTGAACTTCAAACTCGGTAGTTAAGGGTTCCTAGATGCCCCCTAGCTGCAGCCAAAATTTGGGGTCTCTGAACCCAAAGGGTCCCGAAATGACATTGCTGCAGATAGACACAGTTGACCGAATTTGGGGCCCCGTATCTCAGGGCCACTTAGTGCTAAGAACCCCATATTTGGTGTACAAACCCAGTGGAACTAGCACCATAAAATTTCCAAAGCTGGGGTTTCTAGCACCAAGTAGCCACGAGATACAGGGCCCCAAAAATCAGTTCAGAAAATGTCAAACACTTTTCTGCAGCAGAGAATGACATTTTCCAAACCAGTTTTGGGGCCCCGTATCTCAGGGCCACTTGGTGCTAGGAACCCAAACTTTGGATATGTTATGCTACCAGGTCCACTGGGTTTGCACACCAAATTTGGGGTTCCTAGCACCAAGTGGCCCTGAGATATGGGGCCCCAAATCGGTTCAGAAAATGTCAAGCCCTTTTCTGCAGCAGAGAATGACATTTTCTGAACCGAGTTTGGGGCCCCGTATCTCGGGGCCACTTAGTGCTAGGAACTTGGTACTGGGTCCACTGGGTTTGCATACCAAATTTGGGGTTTCTAGCACCAAGTGGCCCTGAGATACGGGGCCCCAAAGTCGGTTCGGAAAATGAAATTTTTTGCTGCAGAAAAGTGCTTGACTCGAGTATAAGTCGAGGGGGGCACTTTCAGAACAAAAAAAATGTGCTGAAAAATTCGACTTATACTCGAGTATATACGGTAATTCAGCCTTGTGGTTCTCTTTGCAGCTTCACTGTTCAGGCCTGGGGGCGTGGCCAAGATGGCGAACTGAGCGGACGTGCTTCTTGAGCTCTCCTGGAGTGTGATCCGTCTAATACATCCGTACTTAGTAACTGCGTGGATTGACACAAGCCTGGTGTATCTGGATGCCTTCTAAATCCTTTGGGAGTCAGAAGAGGGGTAAGAAGCTGAAATTTCCTCCTTGGGCCGCTGCGGAGACAACTTCAGCTCCTGCGGGCCCTGCTTCCCCTGTATGCCTGCACAATATGGCGTCCCAAACTGAACACATGGAGGAGGCAGCTCGCTCAACTCCGGGCATACCAGAGGTTATGGCAGCTATCAGCTCCTGCCAATTGGTCCTCACATCTAAGATTGAAGAAGTGCAGATGGATGTGGGACTGATCCGACAAGATTTGGATAAAATCCGGTCCAGAGTGACGGAAGCAGAGCGGCGTGTGGGGTAGGTGGAGGACACAGTAACTGACCATGCGGCTTCCATTAGAACTCTGCAAACTAAGGTACGGGCGTTGGAATATAGAGCGGAGGATGCAGAGAACAGAAGCCGCCGGAACAATTTGAGGATTGTGGGACTCCCGGAAGGGGTGGAAGGAAGATCCCCCACTTTGTTCATTGAGGAGCTCCTACGCACCCTGCTACCGATGGCCCAACTCTCCCCATATTTTGGAGTAGAGCGAGCTCATCGTGTTCCACCCAGACCCCACACGCTCATACGGCGGCTCCTAAATTTCAGAGATCGGGACGAGATACTTAGGGCTGCCCGGGTGGCTGGAGTCCTCCCCTACCGCAATGGCAAGCTGCTAATATTTCCGGATTACACGATCGAAACTCAGCGACAGCGCCACTCGTTTGACAGTGTAAAAGTAGCTCTGTGCGCCAAAGGAATTAAATATAGCGTCATGTTGCCGGCCAAGCTGAGGGTAGTGGATGGTGAGACTGTACGCTTTTTCGCTGTCCCCAAAGATGCTGCTGCGTGGCTGGAGACTCTGCCGCCGAACTGACACTAGTTCCCACAGAGAGGAGGGCTTCTGTTATTCCCTTTCTTGCTGCCGAGGACGCGGGTAAGACACATGCTATATTTCAAGAGTATTTGACTTTCTATTTCTCGCCTGTGTGCCGGCAAGTTTGCAAGAAATGAACGGGTGGTATACAAACTGCTAGTGTTCCCAGAACTTTGTGCCCATGCTTCACTGTACTTACCTGGTTCTTTGGCAGATCATAGCCATAAGGAATTGGATCCTGCGGAAGGGCCCGCTGTACAGCCCTCCACGGTACTGTTCTGTTACGGCAACTGACCTCTAAGTATGTGCCCCTGCTTGGCAGGAGATAGCAGTTACTTTGCTGTGACTTTACCTTACAAAAACATGTTTGCAGTTTCACTTATTTTTCTATGGTTTTTTTTTTCTTTTTCTTCACTCCAGGATGTTGGCTCGGGACTGTAAAACTGTTCAGGCCTCATGTCTTGGTCCTTCAGACCATCAAACACACAGTCCCAGTGCTCGTGCACAAAACGCTGTACCTTTATCAGCATGACTGTTTCTCCTGCAGCTTCCAGCTGCTACATCCTTACAGGCTCAGGCCTTTGTCTATTCTGACCTGGACAGTATGGTGCAATGTGCACCTCAGAGCTCCCTGCACACACTGACCCCCTCAGGAGGGTGGGGCCATTGACCTCTAAGGCAGGCCATACACGGGTCGAATTTCGAAAGAATTTTCTTTTGAAAATCTTATCTAAGAATTTTCGTTTGTATTTTGCACAAATAGTGGGCTGCAGCAACAGCCGATTTTCGTGTGGCAATCAAATTTGAGTAATCGGAAATTTTTTGAAAAACGAACGATTTTCTAATAAATGATGGGAGAATCGTGCGAGAAATGTTATCGAAAAAGAAATGCGAATGTGCAAGAAAAGAAAATTCCCGGAAAGTAAAGAAGATTCCCAGCCACGAAAATTCTTTTCTGTAGCAACATGAGGTGAAATTGAAGGCTTGGTTGGCCGGATTTCGAAATCAATGGTGGCATCATCGGATTACAAAATGCACAAATTTTCTGATTTTCAAAAGAAAATTATTTCGAAATTCGACCATGGGCCAGCCTAATTCTGTCTCTAACATAAACCCAGAAAAGAAACAAGATCCCAAGGATTATCCCAGTTATTGGGATCTGAGCACAGGTATATCTTGTTTCTATTGTATTGCAAGTCAGTGGCCAGACCTAAACCGTGTATCTCTCCCCCGTTTTGTGTCTGTGTGCCCCAGTTTTGCATTGTGTCCACAGTAGCATTGAATGAATGAATGAGTGACTTGTATAGCTCTACCTATGTGAACTGAATCGCCTCAGGGCGCTTTTTGCTGCCGGTGTCCATCTGCAGTATAGCGCGGTCCTTGCCCCATGGGGTCCTGGCACGCGTACAAACACATACACATATTTGCCCAATTTTTTGACAGGATCTAATTAACCTACCAGGATGTCTTTGGAGTGTGGGAGGAAACCGGAGTACCCGGAGGAAACCCACGCAGGCACAGGGAGAACATGCAAACTCCAGGCAGATGGTGTTGTGATCAGGATTTGAACCAGCGACTCTATTGCTGCTAGGTGAATGTGCTAACCACTACACCACTGTGCTGCCCCTTGGCAAAGTAGAGTAGGACTGGCTAAAGAGGGATTACTTTGACTCAGTTGGCCAGATTAAAAATGTGTTGCAATATATGTGAACTAAATATCCCTAGTTTTTATTATAAAGTTTGCTTGAAAGGTTATAGCAGTGTGCAGAGGGTTCATACAGTATTTTTCACATAAACCCAGCATACATCTGCACTATAATGCCGCATACACACAATCGCACATTTCGACAACAAAATCCATGGTTTTTTTTCGACGGATGTTGGCTCGAACTTGTCTTGCATACATACGATCACACAAATCTTGTCTTGTCGTGACATACAACACGTACGACGAGCCAAGAAAAATGAAGTTCAATAGTCAGTGCAGCTCTTCTGCTTGATTCCGAGCATGCGTGGAACTTTGTACGTCGGAACTGTGTACACACGATCGGAATTTACGACATTGGATTTTGTTGTCGGAAAATTTGAGATCCAGCTCTCAAATTTTGTTTGTCGGGAATTCTGACAGAAAATGTCCGATGGAGCCTACACACGGTTGGAATTTCTGACACAAGCTCTCATCGAACGCTTCCCATCTGAAAATCCGACCAAGTGTACGCGGCATTAGTGTGCCTGTTTCTTGCAAAACCTGGCCTAGACCGCCTGTTTAAACAGCATGGGCTTGACCTGCCACTATATATATATATATATATATATATATATATATATATATATATATATATATATATATCATATATTTTATATGTATATATATATATATATATATATATATATATATATAATGTGTGTATATATGATATATATACTATAAATAAATAAATATATATATATATATATATATATATATATATATATATACACTTTAAAGTATTTTAAGGTTTTTTTTTGCACAGTTTTTCTGATGGATTTTTTATTGTCAATTTGAAATTGTTAAATTGTTAAATAGTGTAACTGTGTAAAGTGTAAGTCTGGGAAAGAAAAACATATTTAGCACAACTCTGCAATAGATGCACATTACAAATAAGTACAGACAAATATCAGTGGATCCGCTAAAAATCGAATGTGCTCCTAACGACTTGTTTAGGCTGAAAAAACTGTCTTTTATGCACTGGAATACCAACCAGTATTTTTAACCCTGCCTGCTGGACTAAAAAAAACTCCACCAATTCAAATCCCTTGTCTGTCCTCCTTCACATACATACAATGATTTCTTTACCAGTCAATTCTTTCTTGACTCCCAAGGGCTTGCCTATTCATTTTGTGTAGAGAAAAGGCTCTCGGGAGATGTAATTCTGGGGTTGTGCCCAGAATATAGGAAGTGACCTTCCAGTAGCACTCTCCTAAGAGTTATACAAGATTGATGATGGCATCACAGTGAGTAATATAACTTAGCTTGCACATGAATAAGGAAAAAGAAAAAAAAATATTATTGTAACATGATCTAGAGGGGAAGAAGGAGATTTGGGGGTAAATTTAAGCAATGACCAGACATAAACTTTACCATAAAATATCCACCACCCAGAGAGTTCATTATTTTAACTGTGACAAGGAACAGTAAAGCACAGCCAATGTATATCAGTGTAAGGTGGAATGTAGAACCTACATATGAAATAAACAAATATGACTGCCTTTATGTACATACTTACATATTTATGATCCATAATGTACAAATAAATGCATATTTCAAAATATAAAATATACATTGATGCGATTATGTACTCATTTCCTTTTAAATGCATAATGCAATGAATACGTTGTTAGAGGTGGAAAATTAACAGATAGGATCCTTTATTTAACCCTTCTGCTAAAGAATGCATAGAAGATAAAAAGAGTCAGCCCCATGCATGGACAGTGCAGATAATCATTCGACATTGTTATGTCCACAGTGAATTATTGTTATTTTTTTTTTTCCTTTTGCTTTTTATCTTTGTTTATTCCATCCTTACGTATTATGACATTTATTCTTGCACTTATAAATGAACACTGTAGGTGTCAGTGCAGATAGCACACATGTTGTCTTAAGCACACAGGCCTATGGAGCACACAGCTGATTTTTTTTTCCTTGTCACCAGTGAAAAACAGGTTCTGTGGCAAACCTCATTTGTGAATCTATTACAGAGATTAATAGATTATTTCTTCTTTTTCAACTAATTCTCAGTTGGGAAATTTAACCATATGGTAAGGAGAGAATTAGAATTTCATCACATTAGAGCAAAATGTAATGAAAGAAGTCCAACACCTGGGGCCAACTCTGAAAGACACAATTAAAAGCTCTTTAATGTAACCAGAGAAACAAAAAAAATCATTGCCTTCAGTGATTCTGCCACATAATAATGATTTACTGATGTGTTGGGAAATATTGTTTTTACAGATGTCACAAGAACAAGACCCTGTCGCTAAGTACTAGGTGTATGCCCAAAGCCCAGATGAGCTCCCTATTATGCAGTGCCTGTGCTTCTTACTCAGATAGTAGTAAGTTACATAAAATAGTACAAAAAAATATGTTATTTTATCTGTAGTGCCACCCCTGTGGGAGCCCCTTCATAGGATGGGTTCTCTGTTCTGTTGACAGTCCCAGTTAACCTGCATGCAGTATAGGTATAGTATTGGTATGGTAAAGTATCGGCATAGTAGGTGTGGTTCAGATGCGGTAAAGGTTCAGTATAATGCAATATAGGGTTGATATAGGTGCAGTTCAGGTTTGAAATAATTGCACTATAGAGTGCAGTGTGGGTGCAGAATGGATTGGCTACATTTAGTGTCCTGCTCGCAGTGTCTCAGTCCCGGCTAGCAGTATCAGCATGGGGCGAATAACCCTCTCACCGGTCCCTGGGATGCTCTCTTGCTGTAGAAACGAGACCCCCTCAGTCTCTTCCCGAAAGCCTTTTGTGATCAGCGGTTGGAAGCAGAGGGTGAGTGGATGCTCCAGTGCTGCAGAGGTGCAGGTGCTGCAATGTGGGCAGTGCTGTGCTGCCCCCTAGTGTCCTCACTCCCAGTCTCAGACTTGAATCTCCACTGGTATGGTCTCCAGCTGGCAGGCGAATTTGTGGTCAGAAGTGCTCTCCCTCTAAGTCACTCAGTGATAGGAGGAAGAACTTTCCTGGACAGTTTATTAAAAATCCTCTGTCCACTACTCCTACTGCACAGTCATACTTGAATCTGTATTGTACCCATTATAGCATAGCTCCCAACTGTTCTCACTTTCAAGGGACTGTCCCTGAGTTTGAACAAAGTCCCTCTGTCCCTCCTTCCTCCTCATTTATCCCTCATTTTGGTCTGATCTATACAGTTCTTTACAAAAGTATATCAAATGCACTATTTATCATTCAAAAAGTGTTTCCCAGTGCTAAACCATTCATCCAATTTCTAAATGGGTGCATTTGTAAATGTTAAAAGCCAGAATAAAGGAATACTAGTGTTAAAAAAAGCACTTTGTATAATTCCCCAATAAGGGTGTGTGGCAGGGGGTGTGTCCCATTCCTACTTACTTTTGCTAATAGGTGTCCCTCATTCCAATCTCAAAAAGTTCAAAGGTATGTTATAATGAAGCCATTATATGGCTGCCCTCTTAAATTACAACTCCAACATTCTCAGCCTTCTGCATAGAAGTCTATGGGCTTGCTTGGCTTTAGCGCTCCCCCTGGAGGAAGATGGTACAGCAAAGCATTAATATCACAGTAGAGGGGGAAAGGCAAATAAAGAGCAATGTCTCCTTCTCTATGTTATTGTAGCCTAGCACCTGGCTTCATATCATATTAACATATTTATACATTTTTTAATATCATTTTCATCAGTCCATGTATCTGCAAAACTGCTTCACAGTGTGATTACCCTAATTGCATAGACTAGTTCCATTTAGGATTGAGGTCAATGAATCTTTATACGTTTCTTTTCACACAATGCACCCAAAACACTGGTACAGCATACAACCATCACGCAGATTGTAACTTATATGGAACTTGAAATCGGAATCTAGAACTTCAACACAAGAGTGCTAACCACTGAACCACCATATTTTTATGTGGTCTAAGGAAATGTACAGTCTTATGTAATTATGACATCTAACATGTTCTGAGAAGGTCATGATAATTAATAGAACTCTGTCACCAATAAAGATGAGCAAATTGATCCATGGGGTTCATGATCTGTGGTAGATCAGTCTGCCTCATTGGCAGCAAAAATCCACAGATAATTTTTAAATAAAAAGGCATGGCTCATCTCCAAGAGAAAATACTAGCCTAGCACACCAGACACATGGATATTTGATTGCTTGGCAAGAGAAGTGCTAGCATGTGTGTCTCTTGGTATTCACCCACCAATATGCATTTCACTTTTAATGGGTAAATCAAAAAAGGGCCCTCTCTTTTTTTCTAAATAAAACAAATCCCTGCACCTACGCTGATTTACTCCTTTATTCCAAACTGTTTAAAAAACCCAAGGTGGTCTTGAGGCTTCCATGCCCTATGACTAGAAATATTCCAAATTCATGCAACAAATCGTTCAGCCTCAAAATAGTTGAATCTCCTGATGATTTGGTATAGTAACCAAAGCATGGGATTATGAAAAATTCCTAAAATCCAATTATCATGCTATCATGTATTCAATAGGAACCTTTGTCTTCACTTTGAAATGCACAATTCACTCTTGGAAAAGCCATAATATTATTTTTCTCAAGTTCAGGCACAGAAGGACATCAAGTTCTCTGACTATGTAACTCCTGTACAGCAGAGGTATTGCTTAAAATTAACGGCCTAATCCTTATGTTTTTCCACTGTAAAAACTACTCAACAATGGCACACATTGCATTGTCTTAGTCTGCTTTCTAGCAGTCTATTTTTGCCAGTGTAAGCTGGCCATACATTGTTCAAATGTTGGCTGTTCCTGATGTACTGGTTGAAAATTGGTTAGTTACATAGTTAGTCAGGTTGAAAAAAGACACAAGTCCATCTAGTTCAACCATAAAAAATAAAAAAATATCATACAATGCCATATACCCAATCCTATACCCACAGTTGATCCAGAGGGAGGCGAAAAACCCCAGAAAAGCATGATCCAATTTGCTACAGCAGGGGAAAAAATTTCTTCCTGAATCCAGAGAGGTAATCGGATTTTCCCTGGATCAACTTTACCTATAAATGTTAGTACTCAGTTTCACAGCTCTTAAATGTGAAGAAACCTTTTCGCATTTGGAGATGAAATCTCTTTTACTCTAGATAAAAAGAGTGCCTCCTTGTCCTCAGTGTTGACCGTAAAGTGAATAACTCAACACCAAGTTCACTATATGGACCCCTTATATATCTGTACATGGTGATCATATCCCCCCTTAATCTCCTCTTCTCAAGAGAGAATAAATTCAGTTCCTCTAATCTTTCCTCATAGCTGAGCTCCTCCATGCCTCTTATAAGTTTGGTTGCCCTTCTCTGCAATTTCTCCAGTTCCCCGATATCCTTTTTGAGAACTGGTGCCCAAAACTGAACTGCATATTCCAAATGAGGTCTTACTAATGATTTGTACAGGGGCAAAATGATATCTCCTTCTCTGGAGTCCATACCTCTCTTAATACAAGAAAGGACTTTGCTCGCTTTGGAGACCGCTGCTTGGCATTGCATGCTATTATTGAGCTTATGATCTACCAAAACCCCCCAGATCCTTCTCCACTATGGATTCCCCCAGTTGTACTCCCCCTAGTAT
Source organism: Lithobates clamitans (assembly GCA_037952925.1). Lineage (NCBI taxonomy): Eukaryota > Metazoa > Chordata > Amphibia > Anura > Ranidae > Lithobates > Lithobates clamitans. The sequence continues at coordinate 2,411,465 of JBBGZY010001281.1, read as the reverse complement.
GTATGATGTATGCATTTTCTTAGCCCCCAAGTGCATAACTTTACATTTATCAACATTAAACCTCATCTGCCACATAGTCGCCCAATTAGACAGAGCATTGGGCCCTCTCCTGTCCAACATCCTTTGTCAAAAAATCAAAGAAGACTGGGTGGAAAATTGTCAGACAAACAGCAGCTGCATCCTATCAGATGCCAGGTATCTAGACAGCGATCTAGACAACGGCTTTTAGAATAAAATAGCCAAGCGGGGGATAGCTGTCTGCAGGCTGAAGGAAAAAAAAATGTAATAGTGTATGGCTCATTGCAGTGAGAAATACCAGACAAATATGGGATCTACAGTATGCATGTAAAAATAGTGATCTTTTCGTAGAAGATTACTAATAGAATAAATGATTGTCAAATAAGGGCTGTGTCTGAGAGCAAACAGAGGTGTCTTCTCTTTTGTACAAAAGCTTGTTTAAAATGGTAGTGAAAAAAAGAGTATGAATTAAGAGTTTATTTGTGATTGGTTGCAATATTACTGCTTTACTAAATTAAGCTTTTTCTGCATCAGTCATTTTTGTTGGGGTTTTCTATGGACTCTCAAATAAAGTATTGTATATGTACAGTATATGGTCAGCTTTTAAAGCAGCACATGTACAGTTTATTAAAGAAGCAAGAGGGCACTCCGGAGCATGCCTGGAGGAAAAGGGATTTAACCTCCACATACGGAAAGGCTTCTTCACAGTAAGAACTGGTAAAATGTGGCATAGGCTCCCTCAAAAGCTATTTCTGGCCACAATAAATGTGCATTTATGGGATCATTTATTAACCGCTTGCTGACCTGCTGCAGTACATTTACCTGTATGTCACGGCTTTCTTCGGGTTACACCCATGCATGCGCACATGTGCACATGTAAACTTGAGATTTAATTTGCTGCAGCACAAGCTGATCAGCGGGTCCTGGCCAATGATTTATGGCCGACACTCAATGATCGGCAGAATGAATGACAGAGGAGGGCCCTGTGGTGTTAAACACCACAGGGCTCTCTACAGACAATAGCAGTGTGCTGTTTTTTTTCTCCCTGTAAAGCAGGAAGGAAAAATGGCACGTTCCTTAGTAAAACAGCACACAGTACACACATTAACACTTGTTAGGCACACAGTTAACCCTTTGATTGCCCTAGATGTTAACACCTTCCCAGCCGTTTTTGTGTCATTAGTACAATGAAAGTATATATTATTAGCACTGATCACTGTATTAGTTTCACTGGAGATGTTCATGTTCAGTTAGTCAGGTCCTACCATAAGTCCCTGATCACCGCCATTATAAAAAAATAAATAAAAATTCCAGTATCTATACCATAATTTGTAAATGCTGTAACTTTCATGCAAACCAATCAATATACATTTATGAAGAACTTTGATTTTTATTTTACTAGATATGTTTTATAGCAGAAAGTAGAAAATATTGGGGTTTTTTGGAAATGTTTGGCCTTTTTTTTTATTTATATCACAAAAAAATTAAAAACACAGTGGTGATCAAATACCACCAAAAGAAAGCTCTATTTGTGTAAAAAAAATGATCTAAATTTTGTTTGGGTAAAGCCTTGCACGAGCGTGCATTTACCATGCAAGGTGGCGCAGAGTCGAATAGCAGAAAATGGCCGGTCATGAAGGGGATAAAATCTTCCGGAGCTCAAGTGGTTAATAAAGAGTTATTTGATGAGGGCATTTCTAGCTTGAATTTTTCTTATAACTCTTGAGTGCATTGAAAGACCACAGGTTGTCATACATCCAGGTTTCCTGTGGCGAGTGGAGAATTCTGGAGAGACTTGTTCTGCTATAAAACATGGTGTGACCTACTTATTTTATTATAAGTGGTCAAAAAAGTGATGTTCCAGTGAGCAAACACTTTGAGGGGAGAGGAGGAGCACATGTGCAGTATCAAAGAGTGGATATGGTTTATGATCACAAGAAGTAAACGCCTATGATGGACATTGAACACTCTGAACATGGACATTGTGGACACTTTGGTAAGCATTTATATAATTTAGGTGGGCACAGCATAATTTTGGAATTTCTTTGCACATGCATTGTATGCATTTTGGTGAAGCACCTTCATGTAAATATGCTGTATGTATATTTGAGCACTTTAAAATTTACACAGATGTTATTTTGATTACTTACCGAGCACTTTAGGTGAATTGACACTGAAATAGCCTGAGCACTGTTCATATTTTTAGAAACAACCTTGATTTACTAGTCAGCCTAGATGTGATGAAGTTCAGTATAGACCAGTGTTTCTTTTGCAAGTCAACTTTTAAACAATGTTTGAACCCAGTATACTTTGTTGGCAAGATTTTCGCTGGAATCAAAAGGACTTGGTTTCAAAATCCCTGCTTCACTCACATATCTTGGTAGGTAGGTAGCTATTCACGTACAGTTACTGTAGCTCCACCAAGTGATCCTGACTTTACCTGTGCATTATCAAAAGTAAAAAGTCCAGTCCAAACAAAACCTTTTCTATGGTGTTCAATGGCAGAGATCTGTTGATCTTTAACCTCTTCCCGCCCAAGGTACGTCATATGACGTCCTTGACTTTGAGCGGATATATCTGAATGATGCATGCAGCTACAGGCACCATTCAGATATTGTCTTTTTCAGCCGACGATTCCCTACACCATGAGAATGATCATAGCGGCTGTTCCACCGCTTGATCCTTCTCCCGCCGCCCTCCGGTGCTTCTACTGACTCACCGCTTCCATCGCTGAGTCGGGGACAGGATCCGCTGGCCCCAGATGGCGACCATAGAGATTTCCAGTGGACCAGATGGTCGCTGGAGTCTCTATGATCGTTCAGAGGCCGGGCGTGATGTTATGATTTCAAGGCCCAGCCTCTGCATTCAAACAAATGGCGTCACCTCTGCTGGGAAGCCGAGATTGTTTATTTTTATTTTTTGATTTCAGGCTTCCCAGCCTAGAAAAGAGATGTGGGGTCTTATTGACCCCATATCTTACTGTAAAGAGGACCGATCATGCCATATTCCTATTACAAGGGATGTTTACATTCCTTATAATAGAAATAAAAGTGATCATTTTTTTTTTTTTAAAGTGTCAAACTAAAAAAAGAAAAGTAAAATTAACAATAAAAAAAAAAATTCCCCGTGTGCTCGAATGCATACCTAAGTCCCGCCCACATATGAAAACTGTGTTCAAACCACACATGTGAGGTATCGCTGCGAACATTAGAGCGAGAGCAATAATTCTTGCCCTAGACCTCCTCTGTAACTCAAAACATGTAACCAGTAAAAAATTTTAAACCATCGCCCATGGGGATTTTTAAGTACCAAAGTTTGGCTCCATTCCACGAGCGTGTGCATGCTTGAAGCGTGACATGTTTGGTATCTCTTTACTCGGCGTAACTTCATCTTTCACATTATGCAAAAAAATGGGCTAACTTTAGTATTTTGTTTTTTTTTTTTAAAGCATGAAACTTTTTTTTTTCCAAAAAAAAGGTGTTCGAAAAATTGCTGTGCAAATACCGTGTGAGATAAAAAGTTGCAACGACCACCATTGTATTCTCTAGGGTCTTTGCTAAAAAAACATATATAGTGTTTGGGGGTTCTATGTAATTTTCTAACAAAAAAATGATGAATTTTACATGTAGGAGAGAAAAGTTTAGAATTGGCCTTAGTGGGAAGTGGTTTGTATCTAAATATAACATTATAAAAATGTTGTCTGTCTTTCTGGTTGGTGGCTGTCATGGCAAGGGGGAATGTCTCTCTCTTTGCTCAATTAAATCATCATGACTTATTCGTGGGGCCTTGGCCCCAGGATTGTAAGATCATATTAGTTCAGTGTGTTTATTTATTTATTTTCCTTATTCAACATATTTTCCCATGACACGCTGAGAAAAGTGACCGCATGCAAGGCTGTGTGTTTCATTTCATAAATAAAGGATTGGCATCCCATAAGCAAAATTCTGGTTTGTTTTCCTTCAAAGAAAATGTATTTTACTTACCATTTGCAAACTGTAGGCTCCCTAATAGTTGAAAGCTTCCAAAAGTTTCCCTTTCATGGAGTTCTACTTCTAATATTCTTATATAAAATGATGTAAGATCTAATGCAACAGTGTGTTCTTACTTAGATGCGGAAATACTTCTCATAGTGTTTGAGGGTCTTAAATTGCACCACATCTGGCCTAAAAATTGCCAAAGCTAACAATACTGCTGGCACATTGTGATGTCTACAAGTGCTTATATTAGTTATCAAATTTAACCCTGTAAAGTACTTTAAAGTGATGTTAAAGGCTGCTCTGTGCAATGGTCTTGCACAGAGCAGCCCCAATCCTCCTCTTCTCAGGTGCCCTGCCTGCGCTCTGTCCCCTACCTCAGTGGTCATCAACCCTGTCTTCAGGACCCACTAACAGGCCAGGTTTTATGTATTACCTTGGGGAGATGCAGACTAGAATACTGCAATCACTGAGCAGCAAACGAATATCACATGTGATGTATTTCAGTTATTTTGCAAACCTGGCCTGTTAGTGGGCCCTGAGGACAGGGTTGATGACCACTGACCTACCTCCTGATGAGTGCCCCCCACAGTAAGTAGCTTGCTATGGAAGCACGCGAGCATCTCTCTCCTCCTTGGTTTACTGGCTGTGATTGACTGTAGTGGGAGCCAATGCTGTTTCAGCCAATGAGGAGGGAGACACCCAGTTGTGTCTCTGCTCTCGTGCACATCGCTGGATCGAGATGGGGCTCAGGTAAGTATAAGGAAAAGCGGGAGGGGGCTATATAGAGAAGGTTTTTTACCTTCATGTATAGAATGCATGAAGGTGAAAAACCTTGACCCTTTACAACCACTTTAAATCTTCGGGATAAGCTGTATATGGGGCCTTTAAGTAATACTAAATCCTCAGCTTTTTTTTTTATGTCCTTGGTGATGTCAAGCAGTGTAATTTTACCCATTCATTTTTCCTAATATCTATGCCAAAGCATAGGTACACCTTGCTGCTCTGTGCTGCTCCCCCCAAACTGCTGCTGGTAATCATCAGCTGGAGGGAGGAGCAGGAGTTTGGCTTGCTACCAGCGCTTTGAGCTTCATTGGACGTCCTCCAAGGAGCTGTCTGGGAGAGGAATTCAAGGATCGCTGCATAGGTTCCTGTAAGAGGATGAACCCACTCAAAGACTGGAGTCAAAGAGAGTAAGGGGGTTCTACAGAGCAATGGAATGCCGGCACTGCAGTAAGGAAAAATGGACCTGAAAACTGCAGTTAGGGCCCTTTCACACTAGGGCGGGGGCGGCATCGGCGGTAAAGCGCAGCTATTGTAAGCGGAGCTTTACCGTCAGTATTCGGCCGCTAGTGGGGCGGTTTTACCCCCTGCTAGCGGCCGAGAAAGAGTTAAAAACCACCGCAAAGCACCTCTGATATCTGATATCAATGGGCAGGAGCGGTGAAGGAGCGGTATACACTCCGCTCCTTCACCGCTCCAAAGATGCTGCTAGCAGGACTTTTTTCCCCATCCTGCTAGCGCACCACTCCAGTGTGAAAGCCCTCAGGGGCTTTCACACTGGAGACGAAGCAGCTGCACTTTCACGTCGGTTTGCAGGCGCTATTATTAGCGCAATAGCGCCTGCAAACCGCCCCAGTGTGAAAGGGCCCTAAGAAAAAATGGACCTGTAAACAAGGTAAGTGCTGAGTTCTACAGCACTATATTTTGTTTAGGTTTAAAGTTATTGTCAAGGCATATATGTTGTTTTTTTATTTTTTTTTAATAACAAACATGATATATTTACCTGCCTTGTGCAATGGTATTGCACAGAGTGGCCCAGAACCTCTTCTTGTAGAGTCCCTCGCTAACACACACCGCTCCTCTTCCCTTCCATATGCCCTCATAGTAAGCCGCTTCCTTTGGTGGCACACCTGCAGGCTTGCTTCCGAGCTGGGCTATGTGCATCTATTAATATACACAGTGAGGCTCGGCCCCACCCCCACTCCCTCCTCATGGAATTTGGTTGACAGCAGCAGGAGCCAATGGCTCCCACTGCTGTCTCTGAGCCTGCAGACAGGCACAGTGCTGGATCCATACAGGAAAGTGTTTAGGGAGGGGGGTGGGGGGAACAACTAGTGGAAAGCTTTTTACCTTAATACAGGGAATGCATTAAGGTAAAAAAAAAAACTTCCAGCTTTATAACTACTTTAATATCACCCTTTCTCTCTAATGTGAGATCAAATTTGGCTCTTACATTCTATAGAGAGATGTATATTCCAGTGGGCTGCTGTCCACAGAATGTGATTATTATCAGTAGTGGTAATCAATGATCACAATATTTTGTACTTGATAAATTCTCTTTAACCGCTTCAGCCCCCGAAGATTTGGCTGCTCAATGACCAGGCCATTTTTTGCGATTTGGCACTGCGTCGCTTTAACTGACAATTGCGCAGTCGTGCGACGTTGTACCCAAACAAAACTGACGTCCTTTTTTCCCCACAAATAGAGCTTTCTTTTGGTGGTATTTGATCATCTGTGCGGTTTTTATTTTTTGAGCTATAAACAAAAAAAAAACGACAATTTTGAAAAAAACACAATATTTTGTACTTTTTGCTTTGGCCGATATGTATTCTTCTACATATTTTTGGTAATAAACATCTCAATAAGCGTATATTTATTGGTTTGCGCAAAAGTTATAGCATCTACAAAATAGGGGATAGATTTATAGCATTTTTATTACTTTTTTTTTTTTTTACTAGTAATGGCGGTGATTTGAAATTTTTATCGTGACATTATGGCGGACACATCTGACAATTTTGACATATTTTTGGGACCATTGGCATTTATACAGCGATCAATGCTATAAAAATGCATTGATTACTATAAAAATGTCACTGGCAGTGAAGGGGTTAACACTAGGGGGCGATCAAGGGGTTAACTGTGTTCCCTGCTATGTGTTCTAACTGACTGGGGGACGGGACTTGCTAGGGGAAGAGATAGATCACTGTTCATACTTTGTATGAACACACGATCTGTCTCTTCTCTCCTCAGAGAACCGGGATCGCTGTGTTTACACACAGAGATCTTGGTTCTCGACGTGTCAAGAGCGATCGCGGGAGCCCGGCCGACACTCGCATCGGCTCTGGGGTCGAGCAGCGGGCGCGCGCCCCTAGTGGCTACTAAAAGAAGCAACGTAACATAACAACGATTTGCGCAGCCGAGCCATGTTGCCACAGTACAAATGCAGCAGCTGGTCGGCGAGCGGGTAAAGAAAATACTGTTTGTAAGCAACCTTACCACCTAGAACTGTACCGTTACCATCTTGGACCTACCCCATCATCCCTTGGCAGAAATTTTTGGCTCAGAGTGGAAGGGTTAGGATGGATCTTTCCTGGGAGTTCGCTTGTTTTTTTTTTCCACCAAGCTAAGATGAAATGTGGTGTGCCAACATAGTGCTCTTTTTCCCTTCACCATAGGTAGAACTGAAACATATATATATATATATATATATATATATATATATATATATATAAACCTGATGTGAACCTGAATTAATTATCATTAGTACTAAACAAATAAAGATATGATAATGTACCGTCGTCCTATCAATTTGAGAAAATTGTGAACCTGTACATTTGTACAATGTTCATTGGAACATGAAATATCCAACTGCTGGATTATATGCAATCTGGTGGAACAGCATTTATTTGTAAGGGTGCTTAAAAGCTGAACTCCAGGCAAGCAGATGAATATATCATTTAAAAGCATATATATATGGACTGTTTAGCGTGTCAATCGATTTGCAATTCTGTGAAGCCATTTTTGTGATCCAGGCACTTTTACCAGACAATAGTCTGTGAACCTTCACCTACACTACTGCAACAGAACAGGTTGATCTAGAACCTTGGTCAAAACACTCCACTAGACTGATAGTGCCATCCTTTTGCTCACTTTGCTCTCTTTGTCTGTCAGTATGTTCCTTGTCAACACATGTGCGTGTAGCAGTGCCTTATTGGCTCATAGAGCTGACCCCAGCTCTCTAATTCTGAACCCTCCTTATTGGACAGTAAAGCAGAAGTACAGTGATGAGATCTTCATTCTGATCTCTTCTCCTGTCAGCACGTGTATGCAACAGAGGTCTATTAGCCCTTGTGCTTGATCCTATCTCCAAAGCTGCCCATACATTAGTCATTATGAATGCAAAAAAAGGGGCTTGATTCCCACATTCACACATTTATATGGATGGGGGAATTCTCTCCGCTGAGCTATTGTATTCTGACAGAGGGGAGACTTCCCTGCCATCAGAATACACTGATCAGCATTGCAGGCTATGGCCAGTGGCACTGATCGAGCAGAGATTTTACAATAGGGCGGTTGTACAGAAGTCAGCCTGGTAGGTCAAGTTCTGTACAAACCACCCTGCCCATACATGGATCGAAATGTGGCTGGTCCCTGCTGAACAAAACAAATTTCAATCCATGTATGGCCAGCTTTACAGTCAAAGCCAGGGGTCTCAAACTGGCAGCCCTCCAGCTGTTGCCAAACTACAAGTCCCATGAGGCATTGCAAGGCTGACAGTAACAAACTTGACTCCCACAGACAGAGGCATGATGGGACTTGTAGTTTCACAACAGCTGGAGGGCGGCCAGTTTGAGACCCCTGGTCTAAGCCCTATTACACAGGGGAAGGAAGACTATAGCAAGATACATTCAAGTACTTACATTAGTTGCATATAAAAATGGACCATGATACAAGGGAGGGTTTTAGTGCTGTGCTATGTACCAGCCGAGCTGCCAATTAACATAATGTGGGAAAAAGGTTGGGCACACACAGAGTTTTCAAGACTGTCATGCAGTGGGCTACAAATTACCTCATGCTAATTATGAGAACCATGTATAAATATTAAGTTGTTGTATTTACAAATTTTAACAGTTCCTAATTAAAGTGGTTATAAAGGAAAAAATGTTTTTTTACCCTAAAGTATTTGTTAACCCATTTTTATAAGTCTATGCCGGCCCCTCTCTTCAAAGCTGGCATAGCACACTATGTAAGTTGTTTTAAAAAATGAACATTGTAAATACCGATTTTGAGCTGCCTCCAGGCCAGTCACATTACTCGCAGGCCCTGATGAATGGCTTCTGGCGGAGGGGCCGTGATCTCTGTCAGCCGAGGAGATCACGTGGCCGCTTGCATCCTCCCACAGAAGCTCTGTCTCGTAGCTGTAAAGCGGCCACAAGTCCCGTGACCGGCCTGAAGACCTCTAAAAATTAGTATTTACAATGCTCGTTTTATAAAACAACTTACATAGTGTGCTATGCCAGCCTCTAATAGAGGGGCTGGCAGTGACAATTTTATGTTTTTTGTTTTTTCCAATAATAGCGGGGGGGGGGGGGGTGGGCAGGGTGGAGACAGACACAGAGAGGGAACTGACAGACAGGAAGAAGGGGGTGAGCGGAAGAGAGGAGAGCAGAGGGGACAGCAGCGTATGATGCCGGGACGCACCCTGACCACGGCGGTCAGGGATCAGCATCCCTGATTTTCGTGGTCAGTAGAGAGAGTGGGATACGGGAAGTGGCAGGTTCAGGGAGGTTTTTTTTACAGTTTAGAGGGGGACAGATTACACAGCACAAGCACTGTGCTGTCTAATCTGCTGTAACCTCCCTGGCGGGATATTATTATGTCAGATTTTTGAATCTTAAAGCGGTACATTGTTTTGCATAGAAATTTGGTGTTTTATATTGTAGGCCTGTAATTCTTAGGAATAACACACTTAAATCTGTCCAAACAAGAGTCTAGTAGACATCCTAGGTATGATAAAGTTTGAAACACGAAATCATAAGTTATAATATAATAACTATAAATAATTATAAAAAATAATAGTATAATAATAATAAAATTAATTTCCTCATGATTCACTATCGCTCAATTCTGCAAGTGTTCTAATTTACTATGGCTGTTTTCTAGCTGGTCTAAAACCGATTTTGATCTAAAGAGACACTTTTTGGTTGCTATGGACATTCTCAAGTTTCCAGGCAGAAAGAACAGTATATATAATATAAAAGTGCATGCAGGGCACTGGACAAAGCATTAGGGACAAAAGGGAGATGAAATGATTTGATACAGTAATGGAATCTGTAAGATTACAGTATACTGTATGTGTTATGTTTTTGTACTTTTTAAATTTGCCTCCAAGCTCCGCCCCATGCGTAGCGATGCTCACAGGGAAGGGAGCCCGGAACACAGGACATCAGGCAGATGATCCAGAGGAGGACACAGAAGGGGAACATCGCAGGATCCTGGTGACAAGGTAAGTATGCTGTACCAGGATTCTGCAATGCAATCTCAAGTGTGGCTCGGGATTACCGCTAATGGTACTGAAATTTAACCCCGAGACTCTCCAGAGATTACCGCCAGGAGGATTAAGGGACCAGGAGCTGTATTTTTTTTTTTTTTGGGTTAACAAACACTGAATTAATTATTTGCATTAAAGTAGTTATCATTTTTTTTAATAATAAACATGTTATACTTACTTGCTCTGTGTAATGGTTTTTCACATAGCAGCCCCATTCCTCCTTTTCTGGGGTCCCCTGCTGGCAATCCTGGCTTCACCTCTTTGGCGAGTACCCTCATAGGAAGCCCCTTTTTTATGGGGCTACAAGCTTGAAACCGAGCTGCGCTGCCTGCATCTATAGACACCGTGTGGATTGGCCCTGCCCGTTTGACAGCAGCAGTTGCCAATGGCTCCCATTGGTATCAATCTGCCCTGTGAGGGGGGAGAGAGCGAAGAGACCCACTGCTGTTGTGTTGGATCGAGATGAGGCTCAGATAAGTATAAGGGGGGTCTGGGGGGAATTCTGTGGCACAGAAGGGTTTTTCCAGTACCTTAATGAAGAGAATGCTTTAAAGAAGAGCTCCATTCTGGGCAAATACTGTAGCTGCTGGCATTTAATATAGGAACGCTTACCTGTTCAGGGATCCAGCGATGTCGGCACCCTGAGCCGATTCTTAAATCGGCTTGGGGTGCAAGCGCTGGCATCTTCAATAATGGAAATTGGCAGTTTAGACTCCAGGCTTCACAGATGGTTTCCTACTGTACATGTGTGAGTCGTGCTGCGCTTTCTAAATGGTCCCACCGTCTTCTGGGACCTGTGTTTGTCCCAGAAGGCAGCGGGGGAAAGGAAGAGAGGCCAGAAATACTCGGAGATCGCCGCAGCAAGATTACCCGGAAGTGGGAGCGGGTACCTGTCAAAACCAGGTGCTCGCTCCCCCCTACCCCCAAAAAAGTGCCAAATGTGGCACTGCAGGGGGCGAGGGTGCAAACAAGTGGAGTTTCCCCTTTTGTGTGGAGCTCCGCTTTAAGGTACAAAACCTTAAGCCTTTAGAGTCAATAGCTGGTTAAACACTTACCTGAGCCCAATTTCAATCCAGCACTGTGACCAGTTTTTGGCAGCTCTTCTCTGATCTCTATCTTCTTGGCAGCAGCAGAAGCCATTTTCAGTCAAATCCTGTGAAGAGGAAGCAGGGGGTGGGGTCAAGCTGTGCTGTGTGTGTCAATAGACGCATACAGCCTGGCTTGGCATCAAGCCTGCATGTGTGCCACCAAAAGAAGGGGCTTCCTATGGTCGAACATGGAGAAGAGAAGGAGCCAAGAGTGCCAGCGGGGGAACCCAGAAGAAAAGGTTTGGGGCTGCTCTGTGCAAAATCATTGCACAGAGCAGGTAAGTCTAACATGTTTAATATTTTAAGAAAAAATGATGCTACACAACCCTTATAAAGCTTGATCTTGCATGCTCGATCTTGAGGCAGACTGCATGCATCTATTTACACCACACCCTGTTTTCTGCTCACAGGATTTGATTGACAGCAGTAGAAGCCAATGGCTCCCACTGCAGGCGGGTACAGTGCTGGATTGGGATTGGACTCAAGTAAAATATAGAGGGCTAAGGGGGCAATACAAATACACTTACATTTTTTTACCTTAATGCAGGGAATGCATTAATGTTAAAAAAAAAGTCTAGTCTTTAGAACAACTTTAAAGCATAACTACCGCTAATATATTTTTAAATAGTTGCAGAGACATATTTTTTTTTCTTTTGGGATAAAGGTTTTAAAAAGGCTAAAAAGTACTAAAGTCTGCATTACTTACCTCTCCTTCAACAGTGTGAGGGAGCGAGCCAGAGCTGGCATCTTTTACTAAGTTTCTAAAAGTGATCATTAAAAAAAAAAAAAAAAACAGTGTAAAAATAAAAAAATAAATAACATTTTTAATGAGCTTGCGTGCAGAAGCAAGTGCATATTTGAGTAGCGCCCGTATATGAAAACGGTGTTCAAACCACACATGCGAGGTATCGCCACGATCGGTAGAGTGAGAGCAATGATTCTAGCCCTAGACCTCCTCTGTAACTTAAAACATGCAACCTGTAGAATTTTTTAAACGTCGCCTATGGAGATTTTTAAGGGTAAAAGTTTGTCGCCATTCCACGAACAGGCGCAATTTTGAAGCGTGACATGTTGGGTATCAATTTACTCTACGTAACATTATCTTTCACAATATAAAAAAAAATGGGCTAACTTTACTGTTGTCTTATTTTTAATTCAAAAAAGTGTATTTTTTCCAAAAAAAACTGCGCTTGTATGACTGCTGCACAAATAAGATGTGACAAAAAGTATTGCAACGACCACCATTTTATTCTCTAGGGTGTTAAAAAAAAATGTATAATGTTTGGGGTTTCTAAGTAATTTTCTTCTCTGGAGAAGAGACGCTTGAGAGGGGATATGATTTCAATTTACACATACCGTACTGGTGACCCCACAATAAGGATAAAACCTTTCTGCAGAAGGGAGTTTATTAAGACTTGTGGCCACCCATTAAAATTAGAAGAAAAGAGGTTTAACTTTAAACTACGAAGAGGGTTCTTTACTGTAAGGGTGGAAAGAATGTGGAATTCCCTTCCACAGGTGGTGGTCTCAGCGGGGAGCATCGATAATTTCAAAAAACTATTAGTTAAGCACCTGAATGACCTCAACATACAGGGATATACAATGTAATACTGACATATAATCACACACATAGGTTGGACTTGATGGACTTGTGTCTTTTTTTCAACCTCACCTACTATGTAACTTTCAACATCCAATCATGTGCAAGCAAAAATGCTGTTTTTTTTTTTTTTTTTTTTTTGCCTTGCACCTGATTGGGTATTCTTTGCATAGATCAGCATTATTTAATTTACTTAGCTCTAGACAAGAGCAACTTCCCTTGCAGAGTGCACAGTCTATTTTCTTTTAGTAAACCAACCCCTTCCAGTTCAGTTGCACTCTTGCAGATCCATCCATAAAGTCAGCTATTTCTCTCCCATCATAAAGTCCTGCTAGAAAGTACTAAGGTGGGTTATTTGCAAACTCCATTTTCTGGTTTATGTAATGCTGGACAACACTCCTCATACCTCTTCATAAAAGCAGGAGTAAGTAGTTGCTGATTGACTCCAGAGAAGCTGAGATGAAGATGTACAGCACATAAAATACAGAGAGCAGCCTCTATAATATAGAGTCTATATAATAACCTCTCCCCCCCATTGACAACATACATTTATTGGCTGGGAGCACTTCAAAATCTTCAGAAAAAAAAAGAAAGATGTGCAGAGCCTTGTTGTAATTTGCAGAAGGAGGCAAGAAGCATGGTGGATGTAAAGAGGGGCTTCCCTGTGCTCATTGAGGAGTGAAAGTCGCCGCACATGTCAGGCTAAAGGCAGTTGTTGGGTTACTAACAGGACAGCGCGTCTTGGAAACATATGCGATCCCTGTGTATACAGATGGTGCGGAGAATAATGGAGCAGGCGCCTTTTATAAAGCTCTGGCTGCTGCTGCTGCTGCCTGTCTTCAGAGCTGGGAAATGAAAGTGCTCAGACTCCGGGCCAGCGAGCAACTGGGATTGTTTGTTACCGTTTTAATCCTATTAATTAAAACGTTAACCTGATTGGGTAGAAAGCTGTGTCCCAACAGGCGAGTCTTCTTCATAATAACCTACTCAGAGATAATGATGTAAAAGACTCCCCCGTCTGTGCCTGCCGCTGCTTGATGGCTCCGGAAATCTCTTGAAGGTGAATCCAAGCAAGAGAAGAGCGAGAGAGAGAGAAGAGAGAGAAGAGAGCAGATCTATAGAGCTCAGAATGCCTGAGCACAGGGCAACCGGCTGGAGCTGAGCGGACAACTGCCTACTGAGCTGGACTTCTACCGCCTGGGTCGTCCGGAGCCGGACCTCTGCCGCCTGGGTCGTTCGGAGCCGGACCTCTGCAGCCTGGGTCGTTCGGAGCCGGACCTCTGCCGCCTGGGTCATCCCGGTCCTGAGCCGCTGGAGCTGAGCCGCCAGGGTGATCCCGGACCACAGCCGAGCCGGACCCGACATTGGAGTTAAGCCTAAACCGGCGCACTGAGCAAGACTTTATCCGCTACAACTGACCCACTAGACCTGAACCGGACTTGTACCCCCAAATCTGTGCCTAAGTTGACCCTTTAAAGCTGAGAAGGACATGAACCCTTATATCTGTGCCTAAGCTGACCCAATACAGCTGAGAAGGTCTTCAACTCCCAAATCTGTGTCTAAACTGACCCACTACTGCTGAGAAGGACTCGTACTCCCAAATTATATGTCTAAGCTGACCCACTACTGCTGAGAAGGACTCCTACTCCCAAATTATATGTCTAAGCTGACCCACTACTGCTGAGAAGGACTTGTACCCACACCCCCAAAAAATCTATGTCTAAGCTGACCCAATACAGCTGAGAAGGACTCGTACCCCCAAATCATAAGTCTAAGCTGACCTACTACTGCTGAGAAGGACTCGTATCCCCAAATTCTATGTCTAAGCTGACCCACTACTACTGAGAAGGAATTGTACCCTCAAATTCTATGTCTAAGCTGACCCAATACAGCTGAGAAGGACTTGTACCCCTAAATCTGTGTCTAAGGTGACCCACTATTGCTAAAAAGGACTTGTACCCTTATATCTGTGCCTAAGCTGACTCACTACAGCTGAGAAGGACTTGAACCCCCCAAATCTATGTCTAAGCTAACCCACTACTGCTGAGAAGAACTTTTATCCCCAAATCTGTGTCTAAGCTGAACCAATACAGCTGAGAAGGACTTGTATCCCCAAATCTATGTCTAAGCTGACCCACTAAAACTGAACCGGACCCTATACTAGAGTTGAACCTGATATGGAGTACTGAGCAGAACTTAACTCCCTAGAGTTGACCTAATACAGCTGAGAAGGACTTGTACTCCCAAATCTGTGTCTAAGCTGACCCACTGCTGCTAAGAAGAACTTGAAGCTGACCCAATACTGCTGAGAAGGACTTGTACTCCAAAATCTGTGTCTAAGCTGACCCAATACATTTGAGAAGGACTTGAACCCCCAAATCTGTGTCTAAGCTGACCCACTACTGCTGAGGACTTGTACCCCTAAGTCTGTGTCTAAGCTGACCCACTACTGCTGAGAAGGACGTATACCCCCAAAATCTGAGTCTAATGTGATCCAATACAGCTGAGAAGGACTCGTACCCCCAAATCTGTGATTAAGCTGACCCACTATACTGCTGAGAAGGACTTGCAACCACAAAATCTGTGTCTAAGCTGACCCACTACTGCTGAGAAGGACTTGAACCCCCAAAGCTGACCCACTAAAGCTGAACCGGACCCTACACTGGAGTTGAACCTGATACAGAGCACTGAGCAGGACTTGACCCAATGGAGCTGCCCTGCTAGAACTGATTCGGATTGACACCGGAGTTGAGCCTTGTTAAACCCGACATCCTGGAGCTGATCCGAACCTGACCCTGCAGCTGAACCGGACCCGTTAGACTGGGGAAAGGACCACCCGGCTGTGACCACCCTAAAGTGAGCAGGACCCCCCCAGGTGGAAGTTGTGAATGATTGACTGGTGTGACAGGCCAAGTGTAAAGTGAGGACTGGCCATGGAGAGGGCTCTGAACCTGACAGAAGAGGACCTCTTCCACAAGAGTCTGAGTGTGTCCGCTAAGAGGATGGAGTCCGCCTTCCGCTCCCCCCAGGGTCTGGACTTATCCCAGCCGGGAGATCGCTCCCCCCTACATTGCTACGACGGACCCGACCCCTCCGATCTGCTCCGACACCACCAAGGCTCGGGCTCCTCGCTCTCAGCGGGTGGAGGGATGATCGGCGGAACGGGGGAGTCTCTGGCGCTCAGCAATGCGCTCAGCATGTGCGCCAAGTACGGGGAGAGCGCCGGGAGGGTGTCGGTGGCGGAGAGCAGCGGAGGAGAGGATCAGAGCCCAGATGATGATAGTGACGGGCGCTGCGATCTGGTGCTGAGGCCGGGAGATCATAGGTCCTCCCAGGCGGGCATGAAGGCGGACGGCCCCTGCGGTCCAGTGACGGGCAAGAAGTCGAAAGAACAGAAAGCCCTGAGGCTGAACATCAACGCCCGGGAGAGGAGGAGAATGCACGACTTGAACGATGCCCTGGACGAGCTCCGAGCCGTCATCCCCTATGCCCACAGCCCCTCAGTCCGGAAACTCTCCAAGATTGCCACCCTGCTCCTGGCCAAGAACTACATCCTCATGCAAGCCCAGGCGCTGGAGGAGATGAGGAGGCTGGTGGCTTATCTCAACCAAGGCCAGGCTATCTCTGCCGCCTCCATCCCCAACCCTGCCGCCGCTGCGGCTGCTGCCGCTGCCGCTGCGGCGGCCCTGCACCCTGCACTGGGCGCCTACGAGCAGGCGGCTGCCAGCGCTGCTGCCTACCCGTTCAGCACCGGGCTCCAAGCTGCCAGCTCCTGCCCAGACAAATGTGCCCTCTTCAACAGCGTCTCTTCCAGTCTGTGCAAGCAGTGTACAGACAAGCCTTAGCAGCCTCTAGCCAAGGAGCTGGCATCAGCTGGCAGCACAGGGACAATTCCCACCAAGTCATTGGAAAGAACTTGCGACCACTTGGCTTGTCCATCATCCCCACCTTGCATTTGATTTTTACTTTTCTCCAACCTTGATAGACAAAACCCGACAATTCAGTTCTCCATGTCTCCATCTCACTGGTGGTGACAAATGGCAACAGCCTGTGCGGGAAATTTCCATTATTTATGTTACAAAATCGCTGCTCATTGAAAAAAAAAACTGCTAATGATTGCAAAGCCTATTTCCTTTATAACTGACACTTCTGAGAAATCAGAAATAAAACAAAAAAGGGCACTTGAATTTGATAATGTTTTTGAGCCAGGAAAACACTTGAATATTATAGACTTATTTAATTAAAAAAAAAAAAACTCAACCTTCCAAGGTTATAAATCATTTGTATTTTTTATCGTTGTCTGAACTTTGTATGATGATGACATTGCTTCAAATATTTTAGTGAGGATGTTGAACTGGCATGCAGACCAGAGAAGTGTCTGGGGTTGGGGGGGTGAAAGTTTTTTTTGTTTTTTGTTTTTCTTTGGTGCACCTTGTTGATCATTATGGAATGTTGTGTGGGAATAAGTGGTAATTTATGTGTCACTAATTCAATAAGTGTTCCAATTTATTTATCTTGTGTTCCAGTTGAAAGAAAGTGAGATGCATTTTTTGTTTTTTATTTATATTATTTTTGGTGATGTGGGGGGAGATCTATGCTAAAATGAATTTCTAAACTTGTGCCAAGTGTTTCAAAGCTTAATAATTAAAAAAAAAAAATAACAGTATATCAGACATTTTTAATGTTTGCGAACTGGAAAAAAATAGAACCATTTTGATCTGAAGTTGCAACTTAACTGTGTTTAAGCTAAGCTTTAATAAATGGCTTCCCTCCAAAAAAAAAAAAAAAAAAATCTGCAAGAGGATGTGTATTATTAATTGGGGAGTATGCATAATTTTGTTCTTTTAAATCAATTGCAATTTTGATCCCATTTAATCTGAGATAACTACATCTGGCCTGGTTTGCAATAAAAGAAAATCGTATCAACTGTTATAGGATGACTTTTTGCTTTGTGTGTGTATGTTTAAAGCTTTTATGCTTTTTATATGGGGATATTTATGTGTTTCTTTTTAAATAAATGATCTTATAAATGAAGGATTCTCTAAAATGTAGAAAGACACTGCCTATCTACCCTGCTGTTTGTGGCACTTGGCAGGGTTCAGTTTGTCATGTTGAATGGGTGATGGACTTGATGGCAGGTCAAGGATGTGTAAAGAATTCTACCCATTAAATAGGTCAATGAGATTACCGTCGCACATATATTATCTTGTGTGCCGCATCTGCGCCAAAAAAGGCAACTGAATCGACTCCAGCGAATTTTTAGGGCTTATTCATTAAGATGCGTGGAGGGTTCACTTTCAGAAAATAATATAATGAGCTAGTCAAACTATTTTAAACAGTAATTTAAACAGTACACAGTTTATTCAAAACTGGCCATATATTATACAATTTTTCTTATTCAATTCCCTTTAGATTTACCTCCATCTATGTAATTCAAGGGCCTGCCTGGCTGTCTAAAGTGTTTAAGTTTGACCCTTATATATGATTTTGGTCAATCTAAAGGGAAAATTGTATAATGTAATAATAAGGCTGTTTATACCTTAACCTTGTTTATTGTGCATTTATCCTATTTATTGCTTTCAGTTTATATTTAAAACCCTGCAAAGCCATCCAAATTAAGCTTTTAATTGTTATTGATTTTGAGAAAATGTGCTATTCCTAACCTAAAAAAGGTGATTTCCTAAAGATTTAACAACCCTAATCCAATTTAAAGGGACTCCACTATTTTTTTTTTTATTATGACTCTTTTTCAATTGATAAGCTGGCATGGTGATTATTAGTTTTTGTGTAGTTTTTGTGACCCCCCCCCCCCCCCCACTAATTCTGCTGGCTTATAGGAATAGCAGAGCTGGCCTGTAATGTGTCCTTTTATTCTTGGATATCTAGTGTATAGAATGTGTACCTGTAGCCCTGGGTATTGCAGGCTAACAAATTGCCTACAGATGTGAGTTTGCCCTGGCTGGTGAGGTGCCAGGGAAGTGCTAGGCTGGGGCAGTGGGCTGGGAATGGCACTGCAGACAGGGTGGCACATGCAGCCCCGGGCCACCAAGTCTTCCAGCATTGCCACACAAAGCCTGGGCGCCTCTAATTATGATTATTAAAACAATTTCCATGACGATGTCTAATATTATGTTAATTTGAAAACAACTGTGTATGAAAACTGTCGACTGTAATACCTAAATTCATTTAATGAAACACATCGTTAAGGCAATTAGACCTCCTGGATGTGATTAAGGAACATAATTATGACACTGTTCTGCGACGTAATTATCAAGGAGTAAAGTGATCAGCAACACGGCCATTAGTTTGTATTGTTCTGTCTCTGCTGTCCATCACTCTGATTAGAAATTAACCACCAGAAGCATTTTTTTCCAAATTAACATCATAGGACAAATTAGCTGCAAGATTTACTGCTTAATACTTCTCATTAAAAAGGGCCGTGTCTCCTGGAAGCTCATCAATGGGCAGCCCAGGGTCTCGGGCAGGACAGTCTGGCGCTGAGGACCACATGAAGTCCTGCAGACCTGCGCCAGTTTAGGGTGGAGGAACTTTTCTGTTGAAGTCTGCACAATTCAATTTTTGAAGGAAACGGTTGAAAGATATCACTATAGGCTCAATTTACAAAAATAAGGATCTTTATTTGTAGCTATAACTGTCATTGGACTTCACTAAAAATAACTGTCACTTTTTTTTTACCTTATTCTGCTGTGTAAGCTTTGTAAATTGAGACTAGTGTACTTAGCAACAATTATTTTTTTTAAATCTTTTTTCCCCCTTGAATCAACATACACTCCATTATTGTTAGAGCTTTTGCTCAGATAGCTTACTTTTCTCATTTTCTTAATAAATATATATTTTAGGACTAATTTATAAAATACATCAGATTGATTGATTAGTATGGAAACCAAGAGCTGACTTTCTATAGGTCTCTAGCGGTAAATGTCTTATTTCCTTTTTTTACCCTTTAATAAATTAGCTCATAGGTAATATAACGTATTTGACTTAAATTCTGTTGAATATCATCATTTATTTAAGAGGTAAATTGTGCACTTTTAGCACTCCAATTTCAGAACTTGCAGTATTTTCAGTGACTATATGCAAAGTCCCCTAAATGTGTTTTCCTCATTTGACTAAAGGAAATTGAAATGTGATTGGTTGCTATGAGTTCTTGAACTTGCATGGCACATTATATTTTACTTTGCACTATTTTATTAAATAAGCTTGTGTATGTCAAAATAGTGACATAATAACCCTAAAATAAACGTGGATGTTAGGAAAACATTTTTTGCTGTATGTAGGAAAATAATAAAATATATTTTTTTAAATTATACATAATGAGGTGACACACAAAATTCACAAGACAATTTTTGGTAAAAGTTCAGCCAATATTTGATAACCTCATCACTTTTGGAACACTCATAAAGGAAGTTTATATTTTGGAATCGACCGAATCGTACGATTTTTATGTGATCAGTAGCAGACATATAAACTGGATAAACATTATACAATTTTCTTGCCTTCAGCTATGTAGTGCAAGGGCCTGTCTAATTGCATACAAATTTAAAAGTGTTTAGGTTTGACCTCATATTTAATGGTTTTGGCAAATCCAAAGGAAAACTGTACAAGAAAATTGTATAATGTGTAACCATGTTCTTTAAATAATCTTGAAAATATGTTTCAAACAAATGCAAAAAAAAAAAAGATTTTCCAACAAGCTGGGAACTCATTCCAAGAGACACCTCCAATTCTTGTGACCTGTGATCATTTTTTCTACCTAGAAGGTCACTATGGGCATTCATGTTCAAAACTTACGAATAAGCATACTGTCTATGGGCAGGATTAAACAGTGACTTATCAAAATAGAATGAGGTGCTTTGACAGTTACACAGTTATCCTATCAGTCAATTGTTAGCGTGATCAAAATTGAATTTGTGACTATTTTAACAGGCAGTTTCCTATGTACCTCCAGCTGTGCCCCCCCTATCCCCCAACCCCTTCCACCTTGTCCTTTCTGCTTTCCAAATCTTGCATGTGATTGCCCCAGCATGAGTGACATTGACTTCTCTAATAGAATGGCTTTCCAAAGATATAATCATGTGTTAAATTGAATCCTCCGTTTAACTGTTAATGGTGTGCTCTGGGCACATTTGCGTATTAGATGCTATGGTAACTAATTATCACTAGGGAAAGAGGATGATATACTTTGCAGACTTTGACAAATAATTATGAGTCCTGAAAAGCATGTTAGCAGCGGTGGATCGCTCAGAATGAGTCCGTGAATAAATGAATAGGTAAGTAGGAGCTGCAGTATAATGAATGATGTCTGGTTAAAGTAACTAAACGTTAGTGACCATATAGGGCCACATGTGACATGTGCATGGATGTAGTCTGGAAGAATATATATATATATATATATAAATACACATGACATGTAATATATATATATATATATATATATATATATATATATATATATATATATATATATATATATATATATATGTGTGTGTGTGTGTGTGTGTGTGTGTGTGTTTCTGGTGTTGTTTTACATTAAAAGGTGTTACAGTACTGGTAAAATCTATCAATTTTGATAGTTGTATTTGTGTCTGCAAGCTTTGATCAGTTGATTTGGAACTTGTAGTTGTGCGATTATATATATAGTATGTAGCTGAACCAGCTGAGTTTTATACTTTAGACTGGTAATAATGTGTATCTACACTAAGAAGGTGCTGAATTTATTATTTATATTACTGAATTTGGTAATCCACATTGGAATTCTATGGATTATCAACCACCAGAAACAATGTTTCTATTTAGAACGACTAAAGTTGCAAGTTAGTTAGGACAATTATTTCAAAAATGTAACATGTAGGTCTGAAGAGATACACTTCAAGTGTATCCTTTGTCTAAAAGAGACAGGAAATTGAACGAGACAAGTCTCTACTAGAGTTCTAACTTGGCACTGCTTATAAATTGTGTTTATAAGGAATTATACAGCTCATGTTATCTGTCTCTAGACTAGTAGGATCCTCAATGTCACACCATGCAAGACCTTATCTTTATCTTTCAGACCCATTAATTATTGTAATTGGGACAGGTAAACCCTCTTGCCCCCAGACCAGCCTTTGGGCCAACATTAGTGCTAACAGACAGATGATTCTAGGATTTATAGTCCCAGTCCCAAAACTTCTTTTTAAATTTCACCTGACTTTGTTCCAAAGTGTAATTGCGTTTTCCTAAAAAAAATAAAAAGAATCAAAGTGTCTATCATACATAGGTCTGTCTTCCTGCAACCTGTGGCTTTTCTAAATCGCCAAACCTGATTTTCTGGAAGGTGCCCATCTGAATGTGTGTCACTATGTGTAAATCTAAATACAAGAGCTGCTATAATGATTATTTAACAGTAATAAATATTTAACATATACTATCCATGGTTTTATCTATCTATCTATCTATCTATCTATCTATCTATCTATCTATCTATCTATCTATCTATCTATCTATCTATCTATCTATCTATCGTTCTATCTATCGTTCTATCTATCGTTCTATCCATTCTATACACATATGTGTGCATTATGGACAGAATATAATAGGATGTCATATTGACTATATTCTATTAATGTCATCTATCTATCTATCTATCTATCTATCTATCTATCTATCTATCTATCTATCTATCTATCTATCTATCTATCTATCTATCTATCTATCTATCTATCTATCTATCTAAATCAATTTCTATCCATTCTATACACATATGTGTGCATTATGGGCAGAATAGCAGATATAATTTGGATGTCATATTGACTATATTATTTTTGATCTATCTATCTATCTATCTATCTATCTATCTATCTATCTATCTATCTATCTATCTATCTATCTATCTATCTATCTATCTATCTATCTATCTATCTATCTATCTATCTATCTATCTATCTATCTATCTATCACTCTAGTTCTAGATACCACATTGGTGTTGTCTGGTTAATATAGATTTCAGTAGGTATAAAGTGTATATCTGGAAAGAGTCATAGTGGTAAATGAAGAACTCTTTGGGTTGCCAGCATTCCAGTGCAGTGTGGCAGTGGAAGGGTTAAGCCTCTTCTAGCTAGTTATCCTTGTCCTTCCCAGGATGTAATAAAGTGAGACAAATTTATGGTGTGTCGCAGGCTTTTCTGCTGTTATTTATTCATTCATGTATGCATATAGGCAGTGTGCAGATAAGACGATGGTCCCCTGTAGACAATACTAGTTCATGTCAGACGTCTGTAAATTTGCTTGAAGTGTGTTAAACTCCACAAATGTACATGAGAAAATATAGAGAGAAGAGAGGCAGCAAACAAGGCAGACAGCGAGCCGCATCTCCAATCATTCAATCCGCCAATAAAAGTGACTTGCAGCGATTTGAAGGATCAAGTGCTCGGGTAGAAGCTAACCTGGGGTTAAGATCCTTGTCTGCTGGTAAAATCCATTATATACATATATAATCATCTCCCCGCCACACAGAATGGGACATTGTCATAATTAATAGAGTTTCTGCCTTGTGACAGTCTGCCTCATCATTAATACACACTTCATTTCCAGCACATCTATTGCCATACATTTCTTTTACTGCTACTATACCAATATTTTCCCTTTCACAGGATTTAATGCAAAGGGCAAACGATTTCTTCATTACAAACAATAGTTACAAGTAGGCACCAATAATTCTGAACTAAAAAAAAAAAGTCAGAAAATGTGTTCTTGTACATTCATCACTTACTTGGTAAAGTCAGATCTGCATTTTATGATTGCTTATGATTTGTGATTATGATTTGCATTGAACAGTTATTGGCCATTCAGTGACAAGGCTTTCTGACATTGCTTTACCACCCCTGTACAACTTTGTCTTTATGGTGGTGGGGTTTATTTACTAAAGCTGGAGAGTGCAAAATCAGGGTCACTTCTGCAGAGAAACCAATCAGCTTCTAGCCTCAGCTTGTTCAATTAAACTTTGGCAATAAAACCTGGAAGCTGATTGGTTTCTATGCATAAGTGAGACTGATTTTGCACTCTCCAGCTTTAGTAAATAAACCCTGGTGACCCTGGATCTTGGATCATTAAAGCACAATAAAGCCTAAAACAGAAGTGTAATATATTGCAAATTTTATTGCCATTAAATTTGGTGGCTGCATCAGGTTTTCTTTTTTTGTTTTCACTCAATTTCCACTTTATGATCCTGCCAGTAAGTCTGTTATTTTTTAGGGTGTCTCCATTCTGAATAGAGGAACAACAGACACATTTGGACAGCAGCATTGTCAGCATGGGGAGAAAGTAGTGTTGTTAGATATACTAGTAGATTTAGGGTCACAAGAAATATTGTTATAATTTGGCTTTATAATCTTCGTACATCAATTTTACATCTACAAAAACTATGTGATAGGAGGACCTACCCAATCTATCCAATAAATATGTATCCAGTTAGGCAGGCCCTTACAAAACATACATGTTGGTAGATTTTAAGTAGGTGAGCATTAGACGGATTTGACTGATAGAGTTGAACTCCAGCTAACACTTTACAAGCAGTTATAGCAACAATTTTTTTTTCTTTTGGGATAAAGATTTTGCATAAATGATGCTGATCATTGTAAGCACCCCGATTAGTGGTAAATGGTTTGGCCCAAAGCTGGCCATACACAGCTATTTATTTTCTTCTAAAAGAAAAGAGAAAAAAATAGTTTTTTTCCATCCACACAAATGAGCTGGATGAAGAAATCCCCCTGCTTGGACACAGTGGGGGAGATTTACTACAGAATCTGGTGCAGCTGTGCATGGTAGCCAATCAGCTTCTAATTTCTCCTTGTTCAATTAAACTTTGGCAATAAAACCTGGAAGCTGATTGGTTTCCATGCAGATCTGCACCAGATTTTGCACACTCCAGTTTTAGTAAATACCCCCCTGTGTTCTGACAGCACCACCTGCTCAGTCACAATACACTGATCAGCAGCTGCAGCTGATGATCAGTAAAAAAACTAAAGCTGGCCATACACCATACAATTTTCCTGTTCAATTTTCTTTAGATTTACCTTCAACTATGTAGTACAAGGGCCTGCCTGATTGCATCCAAATTGAAAGTGTTTGGGTTTGACCTCCTATTATATGGTTTTGGTAAATCTAAAGGAAAGTTGAACAGGAAAATTGAATAGTGTATGGCCAGCCTTACAACCTGTTTCTTCAGCAGAAGTTGATTAAACAATCTACTCTCAAGTGGAGGAACCCACAAACTGATCGAAATTCAGATTGCTACTAGACAAGATGAATTTTGATCAATGTATTGTCAACTTAACTGCTGCTTTTGCTAAACAGCTTGATCTGTTAAAGGCAGTTGAAAACTAACAGACATACTGGCTGGATTACCAGTAAGGCTGGATTCCCACCTATGAATTTTTAGTGCTTTTTGCATTTTGCAGATTTGCACTACAGAACATGTTCCATAGGAAGCCATGTTAACCTCCCTGGCGGTATGATTATTTCGGATTTTAGGTGCTGAAAGCGGTACCATTATTTTGCATGGAAATTTGGCGTTTTATATTGTAGGTCTGTAATTCTTAACAATAACACACTTAAATCTGTCCAAACAAGAGTCTAGTAGATATCCCGGGTATGATGAAGTTTGAAACACAAAAACATAAATTATAATATAATAAATAAAAATAAATAATTAAAAAAAATAAAAATAAATAGTAATAAAATAAATTTCCCCACGATTCACTATCGCTCAATTCTGCAAGTGTTCTAATTTACTATCGCTGTTTTCTAGCTGGTTTAAAGCCACTTTTGACGTAAAGGGACACTTTTTGGTTGCTATGGACAGTCTCCAGTTTCCAGGCAGAAAGAACAGTATATATCATATAAAACTGCATGCAGGGCATGGGCCAAAGCACTGGGGACAAAAGGGATGTGAAATCATTGAATACAGTACTGTAATCTGTAAGATTACAGTACTGTATGTGTTATGATTTTTACTTTTTTTTAATTTGCCGCCAGGCTCCGCCCCCATGCGTCATGATGCTCGCAGGGAACGGAGCCTGGCAGGGAGAGGCTTCGGAGGAGGACGCTGCGGGGGACATCGCAGGATCCCGGGGACAAGGTAAGTAAAGACACACCAGGATCCTGCGATGTAATCCCGAGTGTGGCTCGGGGTTACCGCTAATGGTCCTGAATTTTAACCCCGAGACACACTCGGGAAAACCGCCAGGGAGGTTAAATGGACTGTAGTGCAAATCTGCAAAATGCAAAAAGCACTAAAAACGCATAGGTGTATATCTGGCCTTAGAATGTGCAAAAGTAAAAAATGCCTAAACTAACCGCTAACCAGCTACCACATCTAAGGATGGTTAACCTGCAATATAATACATATTTCTGGTTTTGGGCTTAATACCGTTTTAAGCACTTCTAGATGGAGAATAATCATTCTATAAAGTAAACCTGTTTGCCATTTTAAACATTTAAAGAAAAAGTCTTGCCTAAGAGTAGACTCTACAAGCTGTCTGCTCTTGTGTTTGTAAGCCAAAAAACCCTCTTGTGTGCCCTTCTGAAGTTAGTACCACTTTTTTTTTTTTACTAAGGACTTGACTTCTCTGACTGTAGGGCTTAGCGCCACCCAGGTCCACTTAAATGTCAGTCGATGTAGTGTGGCCAATTGTTTCTTATTTATGGGATTCTCTAAGTGTCTTCTTGTCCGACAATCATTAAATCGGTTTTGGAGAAACTCAATTTTCTGTTTATAGCAATCTTTAGATTTGTACCATACACATGCTAACAATCAACTAAGGCTGGTCATACATTATACAATTTTCTTTTAGATTTACCAAAATATTATACTGTAATATGAGGTCAAATCTAAATTTGTATGCAATCAGGCAGGCCCTTGCACTACATAGTTGAAGGTAAATCTAAAGGAAATTGAACAAGAAAATTGTATATTGTATGGTCATATTAAGTGATAGTATGTTGGACTTGGATGCTTTTCGATGCTTTGCCTTATGAAGTGTATATTACTGGATTGTGCCTTATAGTCGTATTTCCTAAAAGCACAATAAAGCAGACAAATCATTTTTGATACTGCAGACATTTGATCCTATGATCTATCAATGTTGAAATGATATATTTCATTTTTGTAAATAGATAATGAGATGTTAGTGATTTGTGAGACTTTAACATGCAGTATAATACACTACCATTGTCGATATGTTTAGATGTTATTAGTAGTGTTACAATGCACGGCATGTTTGAAAGACAGATTTTTGGCAGATCTGGGAAATTCTGCAGTCCAAAAATCTCCATCTGGTGCAAATGCCTATTGAATTTAGACTGTGTGAATAGATTGTTTTGTGAACTGTGGTCAGGCTGGTGTTTTGATTTTAGTGAGAGCATATGTAGATCTATATATATATATATATATATATATATATATATATATATATATATATATATATATATGTGTGTGTGTACAGTATCTCACAAAAATGAGTACACCCCTTACATTTTTGTATATATTTTATTATATCTTTTCATGTAACAACACTGAAGAAATGACACTTTGCTGCAATGTAAAGTAGTGAGTGTACTGTTTGTATAACAGTGTAAATTTGCTGTCCCTTCAAAATAACTCAACACACAGCCATGTGACTCAGGAGTTACAAGGTCTCAGGAGTGAATGGGGAGCAGGTGTGTTAAATTTGGTGTTATCGCTTTCACTCTTGCATACTGGTCACTGGAAGTTCAACATGGCACCTCATATCAAAGAACTCTCTGAGGGTTTGAAAAAAAGAATTACATAATTACATACATAAAGATGGCCTAGGCTATAAGAAGATTGCCAAGACCCTGAAACTGAGCTGCAGCTTGGTGGCCAAGACCATACAGCGATTTAACAGGGCAGGTTCCACTCAGAACAGGCCTCGCCATGGTCGCCCAAAGTAGTTGAGTGCAGTACAGTATCTCACACAAGTTAATACACCCCTCACATTTTTGTAAATATTTTATTATATCTTTTCATGTGACAACTCTGAAGAAATGACACTTTACTACAATGTAAAGTAGTGAGTGTACAGCTTGTATAACAGTGTAAATTTGCTGTTTCCTCAAAATAACTCAACACACAGCCATTAATGTCTAAACTGCTGGCAACAAAAGTGAGTACATCCCTAAGTAAAAATGTCCAAATTGGGCCCAAAGTGTCAATATTTTGTGTGGCCACCATTATCTTCCAGCACTGACTTAATCCTCCTGGACATGGAGTTCACCAGAGCTTCACAGGTTTCCACTGGAGTCTTCTTCCACTCCTTCATGCTCAATAGGGTTTAGGTCTGGAGACATGCTTGGCCGGCCCATCACCTTTACCCTCTGGAGGTGTCAATATTTTGTGTGGCCACCATTATTTTCCAGCACTGCCCTAACCCCCTTGGGCATGGAGTACCCTCAGCTTCTTTAGCAAGGTAGTGGTCGCCTTGGAGGTGGGTTTGGGGTCGTTATCATGTTGGAATACTGCCTTGCGGCTGAGTCCTCAAAATAACTCAACACACAGCCATTAATGTCTAAACCGCTGGCAACAAAAGTGAGTACACCCCTAAGTGAAAATGTACAGTTTGGGCAAAAGGTGTCAATATTTTGTGTGGCCACCATTATTTTCCAGCACTGCCCTAACCCCCTTGGGCATGGAGTACCCTCAGCTTCTTTAGCAAGGTAGTGGTCGCCTTGGAGGTGTGTTTGGGGTCGTTATCATGTTGGAATACTGCCTTGCGGCTGAGTCTCCGAAGGGGGGGATCATGCTCTGCTTCAGTATGTCATAGTACATGTTGGCATTTATGGTTCCCTCAATAAACCCAGTGCCGGCAGCACTCATGCAGCCCCAGACCATGACACTCCCCCCACCATACTTGACTGTAGGCAAGACTCACTTGTCTTTGTACTCATCACCTGGTTGCCGCCACTTACGCTTGACACCATCTGAATCAAATAAGTTTATCTTGGTCTCATCAGTCCATAGGAAATGGCTTTAGTAAACCATGCCCTTAGTCTGCTTGTCTTCACCAAACTGTTTGCAGACTTTCTTGTGCATCATCTTTAGAAGATGCTTCCTTCTGGGACGACAGCCATGCAGACCAATTTGATGCAGTGTGTGGCGTATGGTCTAAGCATTGACAGGCTGACCCCCCACCCCTTCAACCTCTGCAGCAATGCTGGCAGCACTCATACGTCTTTTTCCCAAAGACAACCTCTGGATATGACGTTGAGCACGTGCACTCAACCTCTTTAGTTGACCATGGCGAGGCCTGTTCTGAGTGGAACCTGTCCTGTTAAACCACTGTATGGTCTTAGCCATGTTGTTGCAGCTCAGTTTCAGTGTCTTGGCAATCTTCTTATAGCCTAGGCCTTCTTTATGTAGAGCAATAATTCTTTTTTTTCAGATCCTTAGAGAGTTATTTGCCATGAGGTGCCATGTTGAACTTCCAGTGACCAGTATGAGACAGTGAGAGCTATAACACCAAATTTAACACACCTGCTCTCCATTCACACCTGAGACCTTGTAACACTAACAAGTCACATGACACCGGGGAAAATGGCTAATTGAACCCAATTTAGAAATTTTTACTTAGGGGTGTACTCACTTTTGTTGCCAGCGGTTTAGACATTAATGGCTGTATGTTGAGTTATTTTGAGGGGACAGCAAATTTACACTGTTATACAAGCTGTACACTCACCACTTTACATTGTAGCAAAGTGTCATTTCTTCATTGTTGTCACATGAAAAGATGTAATAAAATATTTACAAAAATGTGAGGGGTGTACTCACTTGTGTGAGATACTGTATATATATATATATATATATATATATATATATATATATTAGTATATATGTAATGTATGTGGCACAAACATTTTCTAAAGTGCTACATTTGAGAAGGATATGCATTGCCTGTAACAATAAACCAGTACATGAAATGCTATTCCCTTCTCTCACCCTCTCGTTCTCCCTCTTTCAATCTTACTTTTTGTTTCCCTTTAGATGTATATGGACAATCAAATACCTTGTAAGGCAATGGAGTTGATTTACTAAAGGCAAATAGACTGTGCACTTTGCAAATTGCAGTTGCACTCTGCAAGAGCAGTTGCTCCAGAGCTTAGTAAATGAGCAGAAGCTCTGCTGACTTCCCTCATCCAATCATGTGCAAGCAAAAATGCTGTTTTTTTATTTATCGTGATTGGGTTTGCAAACTTAAGCCTTACCTCTAAGAGAAAAAAAAAAGAAGCTAAACTAACTTCTCAAAAAATGCAGACTTTACAGGCACAGCATGAGGCGGTATATATTAAAAAATTACCAAAATTTATTAGAAATATCAACAGATACCTAATCTTATTGTATGGAGATTGTGAGCCACAATATATCATAAAGTATGTTGAAGTCCAACAATGAAGTCAATAGATATAGTGTCAATGTAGATTACCAAAGTGTGGCCCAGTGTTGATCCATACTTTAGTGTCAACGTGTTTCGCAAGATAGACTTGCTTCTTCAGGACTGATTGGGTGGATGCTGTTGTTAAATTCAGAAATATACAATATTATACAAATATCAAAATGACATATAAAGTGTGCTTTTAAGTATTACTTGTATCTTTAAATATTATCCACCTATATATATATATTTTTTATGAAGCCTTACCTCATTTACTAAGCTCTGGAGCAACTGCACTTTCAGACTTCAACTGCACTTTGTAAAGTGCACAGTCTAGTTACCTGTAGTAAATCAACCCCAAATACTTATTTAGCTCCCATAGATGCTAATCAGTGGGAATAATATATAGATTTTAACAGATTTTGTAGAAGCACCAATTATGTGTCAGGTTACGCTGGCCATACATGGAGACAATTTTCTGATGAACCGGATGAAATTTTAGTCATGGGTGACCCTGTAGGCATCCTCCTGCCTAACTTCCTTTGATCTGAAAATTGAAGTAGGTAGGCAGAAAATTGTTGGCTGAACAGTGGCTGCCACTAAACAAATGCAGCCACTGTTCAGGTATTCTAAAAGCCGTGGGTGCCATTTGCCTGAATACAATAGCTGATAGGACAGTTTCGTCCATCCACTCCTTTAATCTTCTCTTCTCCTACTCAGCCCACAGGGTTGAATGAGAAAAATCCTAATGCATATGCCCAGCTTTACTTTATTACTCATTACACCATTGCTGCTGAATGAACTTGGGCTCCTGATAGGCTTTACAGTAAATTCTTATATATATGATGGCTTGTTAGCCCCATGCCCAACACCCAACTTGTAAGACTAATTATTATTCTTATTTCGTCAGAGTAATTTCCTGCAAATGTAGTGCTACTGATAGCTGTTTTACCGCTGATGTGGCTCTCAAAGTAGAGATACTTTCATGGGGATCTTGCTATATTGGCTTCACATCATTTAAAGTATTGTCATTGTGTATGCTGAAAATAGTTTTTTTTTCAATTTTGGAAAAGTATGGAAGGAATATAATCCAACTCAACTTTGTATTGCTGTCTTTCCCCACAAGGGAAATCATCCTCTATTTGCCCTGGTGAGTGTTGTTATTGAGATAGAAAGCAATGGGAAATCCAGAATGGTATAGTTGATACCAGAATGAGAAAAGAGTGGGGAAATCTTCTAATGAGGACATCTGTTCTGGTGACAACTGACTTAAAGGGTAATTCTCCTGACTTTGTAGAGATTTTCTCTCCCTTCCCTTTGCATCTCTGGAACATATTATAAGAAAAAATCTTTCCAAAGGGACACAGACAGTACAAATTACTTTTTTTCATCCTTTCCTAACTTGTCAAAACTGGAAAAACAATACATTTGGGCTATACACACATTTTAATGGTGCCTGTACACTAAGGGGCTGATTTACAAAAACTGGAGACTGCAAAATCTAGTACAACTCTACATAGAAATCAATCAGCTTCCATTTTTTTTGTTGTCAAAGTTTAGGCCTCATGCCCATGGTTGTTATAAAAAATGAGCTGAAAACTTAGTAGCGACATTAAAAACGCAATGCCCGTTTAGCCGCGCTAACTTTCAGCCACCTTTCTCTGCCTCTATTCAAAATCAATGGTTCCCTATGGGAGCCCATTGATTTGACTAGAAGTCACACCAGAAGTTGGATCATGATGATCCAACTTGTGGTGTGACTTGTGTGCTGAGGATCTTGAAGAGGAACCCCCCGCCAAAATGAAAACAAAAATTGGCGTGGTTTTTCCCCCAGGATGGTACCAGATCCTTCGGTCTGGTATGGATTTTAAGGGGAACCCCCACGCCAAAAATCCATACCAGAGCTTTATCCGAGCACGCAGCCCGGTAGGTCAGGAAAGAGGGAGAAGAGCGAGCCCCCCTCCTGTGCCCCCCTTCTGGACCATACCAGGCCACATTCCCTGAACATGGGGGGGTGGGTGCTTTGGGGCAAGGGCGGCCCTGTGCCCCCAACCCAAAGCACCTTGTCCCCATGTTGATGAGGACAAGGGCCTCTTTCCGACAACCCTGGCTGTTGGTTGTCGGAACAAGGGGGTCCCCAGATGCCGACCCCCCACCCTATATTAATGAGTATTTGATACATTGTACCCCTACCCATTCACCTAAAAAAAGTGTCAAAAATAAACAGTACACAGGTTTTTTAAGTATTTTATTAAGGCAGCTCCGGCTTCTCTTCCGATTTCTTCTCCCCTCTCTGGATCTTCTCCCTCTTCTGGTGACATCTTCTCCCTCTGCCAGTCCATCTCCCTCTCTGGTTCTTCTCCTCTCTGTCTTCTATCTCCACTGTCTTCTCGCTCTTTTGCCGGGTCTTCTCCACTGTCTTCTCCCTCTGTTCTTCTTCCGATGTTGACTAGACGTGATCTCCCGGTGTAATGCTGGGACCGCCATGTGCAATGACGTATATTGTAAGTTATAAACAAATATATACCGTGCTGTCTCAAAAAAAAAATAAAAAAAAAAACTAAAGCAGCCAGCACAGCAGTGGATAAAGTTGCAAAAATGACAAATAGGGTGAAATGTGCAGCGCTTATGTGATCATATATACCATAACAAATAATATTAGTACAGAAAACTTGAATAATAAATGATGTGCTCAAAAATACTCCAAGCAGTCCTCTATTATGACATGTGATGTCTATAAACAGAGTAACTTGGACGTGTGATGTCCAAAAAAGAAAAAAGTCAGTGACAAGCTTCAGTCATGTGTGATGATAATCCTCAACCACATGTGGATATAATATAGTGACAGTCTTTAACTTCAAATATGTATGATGTAATAACAGTTAATAGTGGGTCCACCACCAAAGACACCAGAAGCTGCTTACCAGAGGGATTGAACTCAAATAGGTGTACACCTAGTGAGTCAATCAAGCTTTGTGGTATAATATACCAAGGGGATCAGATGCTCTATCCAGATATGACCTCCAGATGGACCTCCGAACAAGTGTAAGGTATGGATGGACTCAGTAGATATAGGCAGTCAGCACCATAATTAAAAGAAAGAGGAAGGCATATAGTGTAACTCCGTATGGAAATTTTAATACATAAAAAGCAAAGGAAATACACTCAGTCAGATGATGACTTCTAAGTCGAAACGCGTCGGAAGGATATGCTGAGACCACTGTCTTCTTTTATACAAGCGCTTGATTTTACTGCTTAACACGTGAGTGTATTTCCTTTGCTTTTTATGTATTAAAATTTCCATACGGAGTTACACTATATGCCTTCCTCTTTCTTTTAATTATGGTGCTGACTGCCTATATCTACTGAGTCCATCCATACCTTACACTTGTTCGGAGGTCCATCTGGAGGTCATATCTGGATAGAGCATCTGATCCCCTTGGTATATTATACCACAAAGCTTGATTGACTCACTAGGTGTACACCTATTTGAGTTCAATCCCTCTGGTAAGCAGCTTCTGGTGTCTTTGGTGGTGGACCCACTATTAACTGTTATTACATCATACATATTTGAAGTTAAAGACTGTCACTATATTATATCCACATGTGGTTGAGGATTATCATCACACATGACTGAAGCTTGTCACTGACTTTTTTCTTTTTTGGACATCACACGTCCAAGTTACTCTGTTTATAGACATCACATGTCATAATAGAGGACTGCTTGGAGTATTTTTGAGCACATCATTTATTATTCAAGTTTTCTGTACTAATATTATTTGTTATGGTATATATGATCACATAAGCGCTGCACATTTCACCCAATGACGTATATTGGCATGGGGCGGCGCCACCCACTAACTTTACCCAGAGGCCCCGCCCATTTGTGATGTCACCACCCGGGGCATGATGGGGCGTTACAAGGGGGCAGGTTCTTCATATGACGTCAGCGGGTGGCCATGCCCCATGCCAACATAAGTCATTGCACACGGAGGACCCAGCATTACACTGGGAGATCGCATCGAGTCAACATTGGAAGAAGAACAGAGGGAGAAGACCCGGCAAAAGAGCGAGAAGACAGCGTAGAGTGAAGACAGGGCAGAGAGGAGAAGATTTAGAGAGGGAGAAGGACCAGCAGAGGGAGAAGACATCGCCAGAAGAGGGAGAAGAGTCGGAGAGGGGCGAAAAAATCGGAAGATACGCCGGAGCTTCCTTAATAAAATACTTTAAACATCTGTGCACTGTGTTTATTTTTGACACTTTTTTTTAGATGAATGGGTAGGGGTACAATGTACTCCATACTCATTCACATAGGGTGGGGGGCCGGGATCTGGGGGCCCCCTTGTTAAAGGGGGCTTCCAGATTTCAAAAAGCCCCCTGCCCGCAAACCCCCAGAGAAGAGAGGAGGCCCTTATCCTCATCAACATAGGGACAAGGTGTTTTGGGATGGGGGGGTGCAAGTCCGCCCTGCCCCAAAGCACCCACCCCTTATGTTGAGGGCATGTGGCCTGGTATGGTCCAGGGGGTTGGGGCCGCTCGCTCATCCCCCCTTTCCTGACCTGCCGGGCTGCGTGCTGGGATAAGGGTCTAGTATGGATTTTGGGGGGAACCCCGTGCCTTTTTTTTGGGCGGTGGGGGTTCCCATTAAAACCAATACCAGACCCCCTGAGGGGGAATCCCACGACAATTTTTTTTTCACTTTGGTGGGGGTTTCCCTTCAAGATCCTGAGCACACAAGTCGCACAGCAAGTTGGATCATCATGATCCGACTTCTGGTGCGACTTCTATTCAAATCAGTGGGCTCCCATAGGAAACCATTAATTTTGCATAGAGGCAGAGAAACGCCTGACAAGGCTTAATGCTCTGTATACAGATATAAACCACGTTTAACAGCTTTTACCGGCGTCTGGCGTTTTTACAGCTCTAGCACTGGAGCCTCAGAATGCGCTGGTCCTGTTTTTTTGGAGCTTAAAAACGCCTATGCCACTTACAGCTCAAAAACGTCTGTGTAGGCATGAGGCCATAGACTAACAAGGAGAGGCGTTTTTAAGCTGTAAAAGACGCTCCTAAAAGCGGCTGTAAAAACGCCCATGGGCATGAGGCCTTAATTGAACAAGCGGAAGTTAGAAGCGGATTGGATACCATGCACAGCTGCACCAGATGTTGCACTCTCTAGTTTTAGTAAATGAACCCCTAAAGATACCCATTAATGTGAAAGTGAGATTGAGGGACTATTTCATTGTTTTACGTGGGTGCAGTATGGGTTGATCAGTCTTTATGAGGGGGTAAGGTTAGAATACAACTTGCCATTTAGACTGAGTTTGCATTAACAATTACCTTCTTAAAGTGGAGTTCCACCCAAAAGTGGAACTTCCGCTTTAAACACTCCTCCCCCCTTACATGACACATTTGGCATGTAATTTTTTTGGAGGGGAATGGGTGACTACTTTAGAGGGGGATTTCCTGTCCCACCTCCTCTTTCCACCCATGGAATCGCCTAGGCGACTCCTCTCCCCTAGGCAGTCCCTCCCTCTCGGCAATCTTCTGGGACACATGACAGGTCCCAGAAGATTGCCTGTCCACTTGGAGAGCGCAGCATGCGTGCCCAGCCATGAAGCTGCAAGTTGTCATGGCTGGGTGCCCACAGTTCCATCGGATGTGCCGAGGAGAGTAGAGGGAGAGGAGCGGGCCTTGGTGTGGCTGCAACACTGGACCGTGGAACAGTAAGTGTTTGTTTATTAAAAGTCAGCAGCTAAATTTTTTGTAGCTGCTGACTTTTAATAAAAAAAAGCCTGGAACTCTGCTTTAATTCTGTGTACACTTGTTCAAGTTAACAGTGAGCGGAATCATACGAACACAGCTCACTGCTGGGCATTTCCTTACCACTTGTCTGAAAGCGCCCATGTAATGATTATTTCTGGACCTGGACCTGACCTATGGAATATAGAATAACTAGCCTTTGTGTTGTACAAACCTAACAGTGGAAGTGGAGTAGTTTAGCAAAAGACAGTGGGAGAACTGCCAACACTCAATCCACAAACAAAACATGTGTGATGTCATCCCACCACGGGACATATATAAGCTGAATGCATATCAGTAGTTGTCAGACAAATCTGATTTTTTTTTTATGAGAAGGTGAACAAAACCTTGGACAGAGGGGTGGCGGTGGACATGGTATACTTGGATTTTGCAAAAGCGTTTGACACAGTTCCCCACACACGGCTAATGTGTGCGATAAAGTCTACAGGCTTGGAGAGATCAGTTTGTAAATGGATGGAAAACTGGCTAAAAGGCCAAATTCCACTGAATTCCACAGAGTTCCACTAAGTAGTGGTTAATGATTCTTACTCTGAACGGTCATATGCCCCGTACACACGATAGGAAATGCTGCCAGCAAAACTTTGATTAGAGGTTTTGGTCGGAAAATGCAACCGTGTGTATGCTCCATCGGACTTTTGCTGACGGAATTCCAGCCAGCAAAAGATTGAGGGCAGGTTCTCTACTTTTCGGTCGGAAAAAGTTCCTATCCGAAAATGCATTCATCTGTATGCAATTCGGATGGGCAAAAAATCACGCATGCTCGGAATCAATTCGACGCATGCTCAAAAGCATTGAACTTCATTTTCTCGGCTCGTGGTAGTGTTGTACGTCACCGCGTTCTTGATGGTCGAAAGTTCAGAGAACTTTTGTGTGACCATGTGTATGCAAGTCAAGCTTGAGCGGAATCCCGTCGGAAAAGCCATCATATCTTTTTCCGACCAAAATTCCGATCATGTGTACACAGCATAAGGCTGTTAGTGGTGTACTCCAAGGTTCAGTGTTGGGACCCCTACTTTTTAATAACTTTATAAATGATATAGGGTCTGGGATTAAAAGTAACGTTTCTGTCTTTGCAGATGACACTAAGCTATGCAGTAAAATAACATCCTTACAGGATGTCTAAAACATACAAGCCAGCCACAATGCTTACAAGCCAACCTCAATGCACTGTTTAATTGGGCAACTATGTGGCAGATGAGGTTTAATGTTGATTAATGTAAAGTTATGCACTTTACAAGAATATGCATACATCATACATACTAGGGGGAGTACAACTGGGGGGATCTGTAGTGGAGACGGATCTGGATGTTTTGGTAGATCATAAGCTCAATAACAGCATTCAATGCCAAGCTGTGGTTTCCAAAGCGAGCAAAGTCCTTTCTTGCATTAAGAGAGGTATGGACTCAAGAGAGAGAGATATCATTTTGCCCCTGTACAAATCATTAGTAAGACCTCATCTGGAATATGCAGTTCAGTTTTGGGCACTAGTTCACAAAAAGGATATCGGGGAACTGGAGAAAGTGCAGAGAAGAGCAACCAAACTGATAAGAGGCATAGAGGAGCTCAGCTATGAGGAAAGATTAGAGGAACTGAATTTATTCTCTTTTGAGAAGAGGAGATTAAGGGGGATATGATCAACATGTACACATACATAAGTGGTACATATAGTGAACTTGGTGTTGAGTTATTCACTTTAAGGTCATCACAGAGGACAAGGGGGCACTCTTTATGTTTTTTGGAATAGAGATTCAATCTCCAAATACAGAAAGGCTTCTACACAGTAAGAGCTGTGAAAATGTGGAAAAGACTTCATCAAGAGCTGGTTCTGGCCAGCTCAGTAGGTTGTTTTAAAAAAGGCCTAGGTTCTTTCCTAAATGCAGATAATATAACTGGGTACTGATATTTATAGGTAAAGTTGATCCAGGGAATATATGATTGCCTGTTGGGGGATCAGGAAGGACTTTTTTTTCTCTGTTGGAGCAAATTGGATCATGCTTTTTGTTTGCCTTCCTCCAGATCAACTGTGGGTATAGGATTTTTATATATGGAGGTTTTCTATTGGGTTTGTGTGTGTGTGTGTTTTTTGGGCTGAACTGGATGTACTTTTTTTTTCTCAACCAGATTAACTATGTTACTATATCAGGCAGATCTATGGGTATTTTTCTGTACTTGCAGTGTCTCAAGAGTATGAAGATTTAAAGTATGTAGAGATGTTTATGTATTGCAGAATGTATTGCAGTTTATTTTTTTTGCTTTTTCTATGATATACACTTAAAGCAGAATTCCACCGGATCCCCCCTCGTTTATGGATATAGTTTTTTTTATCGTTTTGTACCTTTTATTTTCTTTTGCAGCTCGACTTCCGTCCCACCTCGACGCAGCGAGGTACGTCACTTCCGCGTTTCGATCAGCACCTCCTCCTTCCCCCCCGCTGCCTCCTGGGACCTGTGTGTCCCAGAAGATGATGGGACCATTCAGAAAGTGCACCTGCACTCGAAGCCAATGGACGAATCGGCTTGGGGGTGCCAACATTGCGGGACCCTGGACAGGTAAGTGTCCTCATATTAAAAAAAAAAAAAATTAAAAGTCAGCAGCTACAAATACTGTAGCTGCTGACTTTTAATTTGTTTTCTTTTTTTTTTTTCAGGCTGGAACTTCGCTTTAAAGTTATTGGATATTTTTTTTTGTAAAGGTACCCAATGTCCACTGGAACTTTTAAGAGTAAGTACATATTGTATATTAGGCAAATTAAACATGTGCAATGTTCTACATTATACAATTGCTTCTTTTGCAGGGCCTCATCATACTTTCATTCACAGTAAGAAATTGACACCATATTATCTGCTTACAATATATTATTTTATTTGCTTTTCTCTATGGGCAAACTGAAAATAATTGTTGTAGTGCCCCAGTTCATCCCATTATTTTTTGTCAGTAATTTGATGATCTGAGACCCCTTCCTTATGATACAAGATAAGTATTTGATCACTACTATTATTTTTTTTTTTCCGCTATAAACAAAAAAAGACAGACAATTTTGAAAAAAAAACAAAACAATACACTTTCTGCAATAAAACATATCCAATAGAAAAATGTAAAAAATCAAATCTCTTCCTCAATGTAGGTCAATATGTATTCTGTTATATATTTGTGGTTAAAAAAATCCCAATAAGCATATATTAATTGGTTTGAGCAAAAGTTATCGCGTCTACAAACTTATGGGATATTTTTATGGCATTTTTATTTATTTATTTATTTTTTTTACTAGTAATGGCGGCGATTATCGATTTTTAGTGAGACTGCGACATTGCGGAGGACAAATCGGAGACACCTAAATTCAATTTTTGACACTTTTTTGGGAACCAGTGACATTAATACAGTGATCAGTGCTAAAATATGCACTGTTACTGTACTAATGACACTGGCAAGGAAGGGGTTAACACCAGGGGCGATCAAAGGGTTAAGTGTGTCCCTAGGGAATGCTTTCCATCTGTGTGGGGATGGACTGACTGGGAGAACACAGAGATCCATGATCTTGCTAAGCAGGAACACAAGATGACTGTGTTCTTCCCTGTCAGAATGGTGATCTGCCTTGTTTACATAGGCAGATCGCCGTTCTGCCACTCTGGGGAATGATTGTCCTGTTACAGTGGACATCGTGTCCGCCGGACTGGTGATTGGCTCCCTCTCTGGCCAATCAGTGCCCCCGCTATCTATTGCATGAAATGACGTACAGGTACGTCGTTTCGTGCAAAAGAGCTGCCTTGCCGTAGTATATCTGTGGTGGGTGGTCTTTAAATGGGAGTTCCACCCAAAAATGGATCTTCCGCATTAAGTGATGGTGACCCCTTGACATGCCACATTTGACATGTCTTTTTTTAGGGGCATACAGCTCCCGCAGAGCCAGAAGGAAGTTCACCTCTCCCCCTCCCTCCCTGCAATCTTCTGGGACATGTCACAGGTCCCAGAAGATTGCCCGGCCAATCACAGCGTGGCTCGCGCATGTGCAGTGAAGACACAGCCAAGCGCCCACGGTCCCAATGCCTGCGCCGAGGAGAGGGGGGGGAGAGGAGCAGGGCTCCATTCGCCCGCACCGCTGGACTGTGGGACAGGTGAGTGTTCGATTATTAAAAGGTCAGCAGTTACACTTTTTTGCTGACTTTTATATGGGTGGAAATCTGCTTTAAGTAGTTAAAGTTAAAGTAGTTAAAGTAGTTAAAGTAGAGCTATAAGCAAAACTCTTTTTGTTGAATATAGCAAGGGAGGGTTATAATCCCTGTCAGATTTATTTTTGCCATCTGTGTCCCATTGCGGAGATTTCCCTTCACTTCTTGTCCCATAGCCAGCAAGGAAGTGAGAGGAAATCCCTGCAAATTAAGGGAATTTCTTGGAAACCCCCAGGTCACCAGAACTAGTGTCCCCATTGGAAGAGTTCCCCTCTATTACTTTTCTGGGGACAACCCAAAATTTGTGATTTTCTTTTACTTTCACTTTCAATGATCATGGTAAACAGGACAAGTAGAGAGGGGGAATCTCTGTAAACAGACAGCAATGATACCTGGCGGGGGTTCTAATCCCTTTCCATTCTATCCAAAACTACAAAAAAAATTTTGTCTTTAGTTATACTTTAAGTGAAATTCAAGTACTGAAACTGTTTATACACATCACTTTGATAGAATAATCAAACCTTCAACTTTTGTTGAAATCATAAAACAATCGATGACATAAAATTATGGTATTGAATTATAGCAAGAAGAAGAAATTGGAATTTGTTGAAATCTGATTGATTGCAATTAAATTTACATTGTTTTTTTTTTATTTTTCATTTGATCCTTCCTTAAACTGTTTTAAAGTTGTGAATTTATTGCTCAGTTTTGACTTCACAATTGACTGCATTCTGGTGTGTGATGATAGTGAGGTCTGACAAACTCCAAACCGTGTGGAGAGAATGGGGAAGTTGTTATGAGGACACTGCCACACTCATTTTTTTTCAGTTTCTTCAGTTGGTAACAAAAATGATCTAATTTAAATCTCATGTCTGTGCTAGGCAGTAAATGAAGGCTGATTTGACATAACTCAAAGGTGGAAATATCATAAACCTCCACTAGAGGGTCTTCAAAAAACTTCTAATAATGCTTAGAGTAAATGGCCATGTCATAAACCATCTAGTGAGCAATAGGCATCTGTGATGCTAGGGTATTTTCTATACTTATTAACAGTTGAATTGAGTTACATTTCATACAATCTCCATAATACTAAATAATATTTTTGTTAAACCCCGCTTTGTGATTTTTTCCTACAGGTAAACCTATAATAAGGCTTACCTGTAGGTAAAATTAATATCTCCTAAACGTGCACCGTTTAGGAGATATTCACCCTGCATGCAACCAGTGACATCACTGGCACATGCGCTCTGAAGGTCCGGCATACTTTGCCCAAACTTCAGAGTTTCATGTAGGAACGGAGTGACGTCATCGTGGCTCCAGCCAATCACATAGCCAGAGCTCGCGAACCCAGAAGAAAGATAGGGGGAACATGTCGCCCTCTCAGCAGTGTCTTTACAGCGCTGGAGGGCTTCGTTCCAAGGTGAGTATTTCATAATGAGCTAGTATGCGATGCATACTAGCACATTATGCCATTGCCTTGTAGTTTTTTTTTTTCTTTCGAACATCCGCAGTTTACAACCGCTTTAATGTAAGGAAATTACCTTCATAAAAAACCTGTTAGAAAATACCAATCAGAACCAAACACACCCAAATTACCAGATCCATAAGGCTAATAATATTAGAACTCCTAAGAGAAGCATGTATAGGATCTATATCATGTTTGGTGTCAAACAAATTGTAATTTTATTATGCTAAATAATATGCTGGTTGCCAGGTTGTGAAACCTTGTCAGATAGAACGATAGATGTATGCAATATAGGTGGCATTAAGGGTGTGTCTGCTGAGCATAGTAAATTCTCTGATACCTGCATGATACACCCCTCTGACTCTTTGAGCGGAGTGGGCTTGATGAAACCATTTTATTAGCAAGAAAAGATGACTACGTTTTCAGCTCCTATTTTAGCACCAAAACTGCCAAGGAATACTAAGAGGGCAGGAGACATCGGCCGGCTGACATTGGGGCCATGTCTATGTCAGCCAGTCTGACAGAAGCCGGTCATTTGGCTCCCGAACAGCTCTCTCTGCCAATGGCTGAGGGCGCTGACTGGAGTGTTCTGGTGGGACGGACGGACGTCACAACAGCTCAGTGGGGGAGATCGCTGTACTAAGGTCGAACTGTTAGTTCAGCAACTGTTAGTGCTGTTAGTGTGTACCAGACTTTACTCTGCAAGTGATCTGACCAGGAATGAACCTAAAACCAAAGGAATGTCACCAAAATATTTTTTTTACTTTTAAAGCTCCTTCATTTTTATTGTTGTTTATGTCTGTTTTTTTGTAATATCTTTTCTGTAAATATTTCATGCACTGTTTTAATTGTCTTTTCATTAGGGCTAGGTTCACATCTATGTGTTTTTTATTGTATTTGCAGATCTGCACTATAATCCATTTAACATGACTTCCTTTGGGTCACATTCACATCTTTGCAGTTTCCTGCAATGTGTTTTTTGGAAAAGTGCAGAGACTTTTTTACATGCAGAATGGTGTTTTTGGCTCCATGTGAGCCTCAACATAACATATCAAAAACATGTGTTTGATGTGTTTTTAGTAGGGTATTGTGTTTAACAATCAGTCTCTTCCACCTGCAAAAAAAATATAGAAATGCAGGAAGCATGAAAATGCATACAAAATGTGTGCAAAATGCATGAAGAAACACATCAACTGCACACACATAGTATGAACCCTGACCTTAAACAATATTACAAAAATTAATCTGAAACTCAGAATGCTCTAACTAGAAATAAGGAACTTTGCTCTGTAAAAAATGATCATAGTATACTACTCACTGTTACATTCCTGTTGAGGCATGGCAGCAAGTGATACAGACATTGTTTTAAAAGATCAGAATTAGAACTGTGGATGCTGTGAATGGTGTATATTTCTGTTAAAACAATCAGTCTCAGTCTGCTGCGGCTTAGAACATTGTCCTACAAACTGGAAAGTCTCTGCATAGGGTGAGGCTAAGTGTGTAATCATCACATGGTGATTGCTCAGACTCGTGGGTTGTAGATTGATTCTGACAATGACTTTCCATTATATGTGTGATTCTCATTGGATGCAAAGTGGTTTAAATTGACAGA
Organism: Lithobates clamitans; assembly: GCA_037952925.1. NCBI lineage: Eukaryota > Metazoa > Chordata > Amphibia > Anura > Ranidae > Lithobates > Lithobates clamitans. Next base: position 2,367,944 of record JBBGZY010001281.1, on the reverse strand, counting down.
AAATGCCACATACACAGCCAGTTTTAAAAATGTTGCATTTAAACAAATACATTCACTGCACTTCTGATGAATACCTAGCTACATTAAACTGGTACTAAACCCACAACAGTAAAATCAGTCTGTATATGCAGTAAAGCATTCTTGTTATACTCTCTGTGGAATCTAAGGGGTTAATCCTCTGTATTATGTAAAAAGTGTGTTTTATCCTGTCTTCTCTGATCCTCCCCTTCTCTCATTTTCTGATAGTACAGAGCTTGGGGATAAGCTGTGAATGCTCAGTTTGGTGTGTATTGCTTGGGAGTATATATATTTTTCTTGGGAGAGTGCATGTGATCAGCATAGTCCAGACAGAGGGTCAGGGGCCCTGCAGTCTCATAGGACAGCCAGAGTAGAATGAAAACTACTTCTACAAGTTTTTACCAGTGCTCTGCTGGACACTGATAGAAGTCACAAGACTGCTCTAACTGCTGATGAGAAAAGGTATTTAGCAGTTTGTATTTACTAAAATGATTGCATTTCCATGTTCTGTGTACTGTGAGAGACCAGATATAGTGAATGCAGGGTCCTGGGTTTAAGTCATTTAATGTACAGTGGGGAAAATAATTATTTGATAACCTGCAAATTTAGTAAGTTTACCCACTTATAAAGAAATTTTATATTTTATATAAAATAATTTTTATCATAGGTGTATTTTAACTGCTTGCCGACCGGCCACCGTCATTATACTGCAAAATCTTGGATGAGAACCTTCTTCCCTCTGCCAGAACATGGAAGATGGGTCGTGGATGGGTCTTCCAGCATAACAATGACCCATAACACCATGGCAACAAAGGAGTGGCTCAAGAAGAAGCACATTAAGGTCATGGAGTGGCCTAGCCAGTCTCCAGGCCTTAATCCTATAGAAAATTTATGAAGGAAGCTGAAACTTCAAGTTGCCAAGAGACAGCCAAGAAACTCGCTCCAGATGATGTCTTGAATGACGAAACACGTGGGGCAGAGTTACAGAACTTCTTTGCATCACTTCCGGTCAGGGCCGTAGATGGGTTTTTTTTTTCTCTGTGCCCGTATTTTCATTACCTGCCTGTCATTTTTAGAATAAATGTAAGTATATCTCCATTTTTTAATAAATAAACAGTCTACAAAGCGGTATTATGCTATGGGCATTCTTCTCTTCTTCATATGGTAATCTGGCGGAACGCTAATAGCAAACCACAGATCGACCGATCGTTTCCAGAGTGCTACACAGTGGTATATACTGTGGCTGCGCAGTACCCCTGGGGGGGGGGGTAAAGTTATTTGGTGAGTGCATTCATAATAAGAGCACGGATAAGATCACCAGCACTATTATCACTCAAGAGGATAAGAAAAAGCATTATTCCTTGCAAAGCACTGGATACTTTTAAAGAGCACAAGTCACTTTGTTTATTTCTGTTCATCACTGTTTACAATAACAAGAGGATAAGAAAAAGCATTACTCATTGCAAAGCACTGGACACTTTTAAAGAGCACAAGTCACATTGTTTATTTCTGTTTCAAATGTGAAAAATATTGTTTATATATTTTTAGTTTTTTATTAACATTACAATCATTACTGGTGCACTTTTCTTTTATCAAATGAATTTTTCAAACACATTTCAGTTGGCCTTTTATCAATTATAACTATTGTACATTGTAAACATCAGTTTATGCAACTAGATCTTATCAGCAGGGGGTCAAACCCCCTCACTTTTCACTAACATCTGTGGAACGTATAATAGGAAAAAGAGCACATGGGGTTGTTATTTTCATATACGCCATCAGTACACGTCCTCATTAACCCCAAAGGCATCCATATCATTTTAAATGTTGCACTCTGCAGAGGGTGTAACACATAAGCACCAATGACTTTAATTATATGTAATATACTGTCACACACTTTCAATTAGCTTTCCACATTGATTTTTGGATACATTTCAGCACTTTATCTTAATCACTTTAATATTTAAGTCTCTTTAACAGGAATAGTGCCACACCTACACCCTTCCCAATCAATTACCTGTACTCCACTTAGGTGGCAGTATTCTGTAGGGGCAGCAGTTCTCTCTTATATCTTTTATCTGCCTTGTACATTCCTTTGCACGGAATCACACATAACCTTTCTATTAGCCAAAAACTTTAAGGATTTATAGAAGATCTGTGATGAATAGTGGTCCAAAATCCCTCCTGAGTTGTGTGCAAACCTGGTCACCATCTACAAGGGTTTCTCCACCAAGTACTAAGTCATGTTTTGCTTAGGGATCAAATACTTATTTTACTCATTGGACTGCAACTTAATTTATAGCATTTGGTTTATGTGTTTTTTCTGGATTTTTGGTTGATATTCTGTCTTTATCATTTAAAATACACCTATAATAAAAATTATAGACCGTTAATTTCTTTGTAAGTGGGCAAACGTACAAAATCTACAGGAGATCAAATAATTATTTTCCCCATTGTATATATTTTATATCTGCTTAGGGGTTCATCTTTAGACCTGCACTGGAAGCTTGTGTTTGATTGATGAAGTAGGAAGTTTACTCCCAGTGACCCCTGAATGAATACTCCATATTTTATTTACAGTAGTAGTTTTTGCTGGATAAAATTTGCAGCTTGCTAGTTGGTTTTACATGTTGCCCTAATTTGCTTTTTATATGTATTTGCCAATGTAGTAATATTGTTTCTTTAAATATATGCAATATCTTTTTAAGGATGCATATAAAAAAGTGCAATAACACACTTAACCAACTTGTAATTTTCATATACTTTACAATGCCATGGAAAAAAATTTAGTTGTATTCAATTATGGTGCTCTTCACCCAAGCTGTGTTCATAATGACACCAAACCATAGGAGGAGCTTGGATGAAAGTCAGTTGAGGTTTTTAAGAGCTGATTCACCATGTTGCCTGCAAATAATTCTCCATCATAATTAAAACACATAAAATGTAGATTTGTTTTTCATACAGACTTGCTTTGTTTCAGTGAGTCTTTTCATGTGTCTTTGAAGAATTACTACAGCTTGCAGACTCACTCATGGGACATCCATTCTCCCCTGAAGGGTTCATTCTCACTGGACACCTCATAATGCATTTTGCTGCAACAAAATGCATGGACTTCAGATTTTTTTTTTTTTTTTAATTAAACTCTTTATCACCTATGCTCTGTGTTGTGTATGGAAATAAACCTGTCTGTTTAATTTGGATGCAGTGATCTTTATCTGTAGCGCTAAGCCTTTAAGGGGCCGTTGAAAACTATACTGAGTCCCCATTACCTATCACCCTGTTTCCAGTCCCGGTAGCACACCAACAAACATTAATTATACAATTAGTTTCTTTTGATTCTATTGGTTGTTATCATTGTTATGTTTCTTGTTACAGAATTTCATTCCCTTTCTGAACTCCTGAAGATACATGTATCCGCAAAACATGTTGAGATTTGGCTAATATCATATATCCAGCTTGCTTTGACATCCTATTGATAATTGCATGCAAATTGTTGGAGCTATAGTATAGCCTATTTCAGAGGTAAAATTTTTTTTTTAAAGAGTTTTAACAATGAGTCGCTTTTTATAAACAATATTTGTAATAAAGCTTATATGTTTTTAATCACGTTGTATTTTTAATCATGCTGTAATGCACTTGATAGTACCAAGAAAAATCCTGTTGCCTTAGCACTCTCTATTCAATAGATTACCAATTTTGGATATAGGTATCCTATACTTTGCTTAAACCCAGTTGAAATAGGAGCACTTATTCTAAGTATAGTCATACAGTTAGGTCCATATATATTTGGACACAGGCACAATTTTTCTACTTTTCGCTCTGTATGCCACCAGAATAAAATTAAAATGAAACAATCCAAATTAATTTGAAATGCAGACTTTCAGCTTTAATTTAAGGGGTTAAACAGAACATAAATATCAAGTACAAATTTTAGGAACTGCAACCATTTCTATACACAGTCCCCCCATTTTCAGGGGCTCAAATGTAATTGGACAAATTAATATAATCCTAAATAAAATGTTCATTTTTAATATTTTGTTGAGAATCCATAGGTATCACCAAAGACGGGGCTTCCTACTTTCTGATGCTTTGCCAGGCTCTAATTGCAGCTATCTTCAGTTGTTCTTTGTTTGTGGGTCTTTCTGCCTTTAGTTTTGCCTTCGGCAAGTGAAATGTATGCTCAATTGGGTTGAGATCAGGTGATTGACTTGGCCATTTCAGAATATTCCACTTCTTTTCCTTCAAAAGCTCCTGGGTTGCTTTTGCAGTGTGTTTTGGTTCATTGTCCATCTGTACTGTGAAGCGCCGTCCAATCAACTTTGCTACATTTGGCTGAATCTGGGCTGACAGTAAATCTCTAAACCCTGCAGAATTCATCCGGCTGCTTCTGTCTTCTGTCACATCATCAATAAACACCAATGACCCAGTGCCACTGGAAGCCATGTATGCCCATGCCATCCTACTGCCTCCACCATGTTTTACAGATGATGTTGTGTGCTTTGGATCATGAGTTCTTCCAAGCCTTCTCCGCACTTTTTTCTTCCCGTCATTCTGGTACAGATTAATCTCAGTTTCATCCATCCAAAGGTTCCAGAACTGGTCTGGCTTTTTTAGATTTTTTTTGGCAAAGTCTAATCAGGCTTTTCTATTCTTCAGGCTTATGAATGGTTTGCACCTTGTGGTGAATCCTCTGTATTTGCTCTCGTGAAATCTTCTCTTGATTGTAGACTTTGACAATGATACGCCCACCTCCTGGAGAGTGTCCTTCACTTGCCTGGATGTTCTAAATGGGTTTTTCTTTACCATAGAGAGGATCATGCAATCATCCACCACTGTTATCTTGCATGGATATTCAGGCCTTTTTATGTTGCTGAGCTCACCAGTGCGTTCTTCTTTCCTCAGAATGTACCAAACTGATAATTTGGCCACTCCTTATGCTGCTGCTATCTCTCTGATGGATTTGTTTTGTTTTTTAAGCCTTACAATGGCCTGTTTCACTTGCATGGACAGCTTCGTTGAGCGCATGATGTAGGTTCACAGCAATAGATTCCAAAGGCAAATACCACACTTTGAATCAACTCCAGACCTTTTACCTGCTTAATTGATAAAGAAATAACGAAGGAGTAGCCCACACCTGTCAACAGCTTTTAATTCAATTGTCCAATTACTTTTGGCCCCTTGAAAAAGGGGGGTGGATATTCTTAAGACCCCTTTCACACTGGAGCGTTTTGCAGGTGCTATAGCATTAAAAATAGTGCCTGCAAACTGCCCTAAAGCAGCTGCTTCATTTACTCCAGTGTGAAAGCCCGAGGCTTTCACACTGGAGCGGTGCGCTGGCAGGGCATCAGAAAAAGTCCTGCCAGAAGCTTCTTTGGAGCGGTGAAGGAGCGGTGAACTCACCGCTCCTCCACCGCTGCTCCCCATTAAAATCAATGGGGCAGCGCTGCGATACCACCGGCAAAACGCCGCTCTGGTGGTGTTTTCTAGGGATATTTAACCCCTTTTCGGCCGCTAGCGGGGGGGGGGGGTTAAAACCTCCCCGCTAGCGGCCGAATAGTGCTGCTAAGACGACGTAAGTATAAGAGAGAATGTAAAATGTAAAACTGAGAGGATTTTTGGTGTGAACTTTGAGGGTGAAATTCTCCAAATTGGTTGCAGCTACAGAGGTCAGTGAGGGCTTTTGTAATAGATTATTAAATGTCCACCTATACAGTGCCTTGAAAAAGTATTCATAACCCTTGAATTTTTCCACATTTTGTCATGTTACAACCATTTATTGGGATTTTATGTGATAGACTAACACAAAGTGGCACATAATTATGAAGTGGAAGGAAAATGATAAATGGTTTTCAAAATTTTTTACAAACAAATAATTGAAAAGTGTGTCGTGCATTTGTATTCAGCCCCCCTGAGTCAATCCTTTGTAGAACCACCTTTCACTGCAATTGCAGCTGCAAGTCTTCTTGGGGATGTCTTTACCAGCTTTGCACATCTAGAGAGTAACATTTTTGCCCATTCGTCTTTGCAAAATAGCTCAAGCTCTGTCAGATTGGATGGAGAACGTCTGTGAACAACAATTTTCAAGTCTTGCCACAGATTCTCAATTGTATTTAGGTCTGGACTTTGACTGGGCCATTTTAACACATGAATATACTTTGATCTAAAACATTCCATTGTAGCTCTGGCTGTATGTTTAGGGTCATTATCCTGCTGGAAAGTGAACCTCCGCCCCAGTCTCAAGTCTTTTGCATACTCTATTTCTTCAAAGATTGCTCTGTATTTGGCTCCATCCATCTTCCCATCAACTCTGACCAGCTTCCCTGTCCCTGCTGAAGAAAAGCATTCCCTCAACATGATGCTGCCACCACCATGTTTCACTGTTAGGATGGTGTGTTCAGTTTGATGTGCAGTGTTCATTTTCCACCACACAGAGCGTTTTTCTTTTAGGCCAAAAAGTTAAATTTTGGTCCCATCTGACCTGAGCACCTTCTTACACATGTTTGCTGTGTCCCCCACATGGCTTCTCACAAACTGCAAACAGGATTTCTTATGGCTTTCTTTCAACAATGGCTTTCTTCTTGCCACTCTTCCATAAAGGCCAGATTTGTGGAGTGCACGACTAATAGTTGTCCTGTGGACAGATTCTCCCACCTGAGCTGTGGATCTTTGCAGCTCCTCCAGAGTTACCATGGGCCTCTTGGCAGCTTCTCTGATTAATGCTCTCTTTGCCTGGCCTGTCAGTTTTGTTGGACGACCATGTCTTGGTAGGTTTGCAGTTGTGCCATAGTCTTTCTATTTTCAGATGATGGATTGAACAGTGCTCCGTGAGATGTTCAAAGCTTGGGATATTTTTTTAAAACCTAACCCTGCTTTAGGCTGGGTTCACACCTAAGACGGCCGCGGCTCGCACAGGAATGCTGTGTGTCCCTGTGCCCCATTTCAGGGATGAATCAGGGCCGAATCTTTGCTCGAATTCGGCCCTAAAATGGACCCAAAGACACACAGCGTTTCTTTGCAAACCGCTCCGCAGCCACCCCGGAGATATGTAAACCGGCTCCATAGAGAGCCGGTCACATTCTCATGGCATGTGAATTGGATGCGGGGAAGCCTGCATAGAATTCACATAGGTGTGAACCCAGCCTTAACCTTCTCCACAACTTTATCCCTAACTTGTCTGGTGTGTTCCTTGGCCTTCATAATGATGTTTGTTCACTAAGGTTCTCTAACAAACCTCTGAAGGCTTCACAGAACAGCTGTATTTATACTGAGATTAAATTACAAACAGGTGGACTCTATTTATTAATTAGGTGACTTCTGAAGGCAATTGGTTCCACTAGATTTTAGTTAGGGTTATCAGAGTAAAGGGGGCTAAATACAAATGCACGCAACACGTTTCAGATATTTATTTGTAAAGAATTTAGAAAACCATTTATCATTTTCCTTCCACACAATTATGTGCCACTTTGTGTTGGTCTATCATATAACACCCCACTAAAATACATTTATGTTTTTGGTTGTAACATGACAAAATGTGGAAAATTTCAAGGGGTGTGAACACTTTTTCAAGGCACTGTATTATGAAAAGTAAACAAACATAAAAGGCCAAAAAATCCATGTTGTCTTCTTTTCAGCTTTATTTTTTATCATCTAGGGATGGTTTTCTCTTCCAGATTCTGCAGCATCACCTCTTATGAAGCAGTGCAAGATATCACATGTGCTCATTTTCTTTTCTATATTTCCCTTAGTGGTGGGAGTGAGATATTGCGTAAATTCCATATCTGTTGTGCCCTGTGATTTCTGTATCCCTGTATCCCAGGAGGCTGCAGGAGGAGGCTGACTACTTGCTTAGGTGAGAATCAAGGAATGACAAAAAACAAAATAGGCAATTAGAAGCAAAAAAAGAAAAAGAAAATCAGCTTTTTAATGCTATTGGGGGAAGAGCTTCAGATAGGGCATCATTTATTATCTGTAAAGTCTGATTTAGGAATACGTAATTATTTTTAGGACCGTTTACACTTTCACATGCATGAATTACCGTGCATGTTACTGCAATGCGTGATAACGCATGTAATGTGTGCTTTTGTGCCATTCATTTTGAATGGCAGGCAATGCACCTGCATTGTAGTGCACCACAATGCATTTTAGTAAACAATAGTGCATTGCATTAGAATGATCATGTGCAATTTTAAGCCCATTGGGATGAGTTGGTAGCCCATTCATTTTGAATGGGCTGCCCTAATGCAAAGCCCATTAACGACCAACATAACATGCATTGACGCATGTATATGGGCCCTAAATGTCCATAGCTTGGCCACTTGCTGAGTGCTTCATGCTTTGCTTATGACATTTATTGTTATCATATAGAAAAGCTAGGGAAAATGATACTGTCTGATACCTGTTTAGAGTACCATACGATCATCAAATTCAGCACATAGTGAGAACTTGTATCATATCGTGCTTTTAACTATAATCTTTACTGGAACTGCAAAGAAAGTAGCTGACTATTGCTACAACAAGTATGGTCGCTTTGATGTTTGTGTGATGAAGTACATTAGATCATTTATAGTTTTCCAATTGTGTCTGCTACTCAGTAAAGTATAAATCCAGCAGAAAAAAATCTTTTTTTGCCATTGGATAGAATCATAAAGTGTAGGAACCTGATTTTTATTGCTGTATGATGTGTTATTAGGGGAATTTGCCTCAATTTCAGTGACAATGTTGTCACCCAAAAAGAAAACTAAAATTTTCTTTATTAAAGGAAGACACTATAAAAAACAACAGTAAATGTTTATATTTTATTGGATTTCACATAAACGTTATAGCAGAAATAAAAAAATACTATAAAAAATGCATACATTGAATTGCAAGTTGTCACCCAATCCACCCTATTGAAAAAGATTACAATAGATATCACCCTAAAAAAAAAAAAAAGAAAAAAAAATGTAATTTATTCTCTATGGAATATCTCCTAAAATATTCCCATCAGGTTACATGCACTTGAAATGCCTTTATCTTGCAGGAGTACACAGTATGGTGGTAACTAGTTCTATCTGAATTTTGCCTGTTCCATTGTTCGTCGTCTTCCATTACATATCACATCTTGTCGTCAGTGGTTGTTAAGGAAGCAGCAAGTTCCAGCACTCGCGGCATCTTTGGCAACCAGCAATGTCACAAGGCACCATTCATTTATTGGCTGGGACCCCCTGTCGTATGACCAAAGGGGCAGGAATAGTTCTGACATCACTAACTAAATATGACCAAATGACTAAATCAAATCTGATTAATAAATCTGATCAATATTGTCACCTGGGAGACCCCCCCCCTCCTTTTTGCAGCAGGGACTGGGAAATTTAATTCTTGAGTGAATGTCAGGAACAGATTGGCATGATTTTTTTTCTTTGTGGCTAGTCAGCGGGTGTCGTTTTATCTGGACTGATGTGGATCTGCATTGCTGTGGACCTGACTGGCAATGGATTTGAATCAAGAGACATTTTATGGGTTTACTCTTTTAATAGAGGACTTACCAAAAGCTGTGTAAATATGTTTCTTTCTTTTTTTTTTTAAGTACCCCTTAATCACATGGGGGATGGTATCCAGGACTCTCTTATTGTTAAAGAGGGTTTTCAGATTCTGGTAAACCTCCTGTTGGCAGAACCCTACAACCACCAGGCCAGGGTTGTGAGGAAGAGGTCCTTTTCTTCATAAACATGAGGACAAGGTGTTTTGCCAGGGAGGTTCCCCTGTGGCCTGATATGATTCTAGAGGGGGTGGGCAAGCTTAAATGCTTGAATAAGGGTCTGGTAAGATTTGTGGGTAGGGCTCACCCTTTTTTCTTGTTTTTTTGAATTGGGTTCTTCCCTTAAAATTGACACCTAAGAGCTGTGTATTGTATCGCCAGTGTATTTACAAGATTTGTGCAAGAAGTTCTTGGCTGCTCCAAGATGTATTAAAGCTCAGCTGCATTTTTCCTTTACATCAGTTAAATAGCTTGATTCTGGAAATTTTTCTCTGGGTCAAGAAAAAATTGTGGACCTTGAGATACACACATAGGAAAACAAGAGATATCTAATAATATTTTCTCATTAGTAATTTAACAATACTAATTATTTTCATCCAGAGATTCGCGCTGTCAGCCAGTTGGTCACTGTTCACTTTATATTATTTATGTTCTATATTTCCTTTATATCTTTTTTCTTAAAACCATTCCTTACACACACACAGCAGGGCCCTCCTCTGCAACATGCTGGCAGGGGAAAGGCTGTGGCTGCATTCTAAAAAAAAAAAAAAGAAACTGTACAACTTTGTGTTTTGATGTATTTAGCTTTACATTTAGACTTATTATTAGACTTATTATAGACTTTTTTTTAGATTTCAATTTAAACTGAAAGATAATTTGGTCTCTAACGCCACCCCACATGATCTAGGTCAATCAGAGTGCTCTTTAATTAGGAGTTGCTCTGGTAGGCTCCTAAAAAAAAATCAGCAACAGCCCAGTCTTAGCACCTGGAGCATATGTAGTTAGATGCATCTTTAAAAAAAAAAGCAGGATTTGAATTTGTTCTTTATTGGCATTATTGGGTTATATCAGGTCCTGAAGTCAAAAATTATATAAGAAGAAAACTATAGAAAACAACTTACTTCCTGTGTCACTACACCTACAGGTCTGCTCAGAGCTATATTAGGCCTTCAGTCCAATAATCTCTTAAGGGCTCAGGCTCAGTAATGCTAGCCATACATTGCTTTAATGTTGGAAGATTGTTGCCAAAATCTGAGCTGCGGGTGACCCTCTCAGCTCAAAAAGTTGATTTTTTTAGTTGACTTTTGTCAAAGGAGCTGGGTGGAAAACTGTTAGGCGGACAATGCCTGCTTGCAGCCAGGTGCAGTCACTGTTCGGGTATTCAACAGCCACAGGCCCTGCTGGCTGTTAAATACAATAGCCAGCAGAGAAGATTCCTCCATCAGTGCTGTTTAATGTGGATGAACTAATCTATCAAAACAAGCTCAATCTTTGCATTTATGGCTAGCTTAATGCTGGCCATACACTATACGAAAAATCGGCCGAACACATTTTCAAAAACGAACGTTCGACCGTGACCGCAAATGATCGTGCCATCATGTAATGACCGATAAATTGTTCAGTGGACATGAATAAATAATTTTTTGTTCGGTTTTTTACATATACCTAGTGCAGGCAGTTTGGACGGGAAACACATTAACCTTGCAATTTATCGTACATTCGGCAGAAATTTTCCAAACTTCCCGTTCGTTTTATTTCCACAAAAACGTCAAAAACGATTATCGATTTGTGCCCATTAACTTGCCGAAAAACGAACTAAGTGTCTATACGAACGATTTTTAGGCCGGTTTTTCGTATAGTGTATGGCCAGCATTACACTTGAGATTATCATGATTGTGACTAATATGAGATGAAACTACTTTGCTCATTACCTGGTTTGTTCTTTTCATTTGTTCTTTTCTTGCAGCACTGTGTATGTATTGTCTGATCAACAATAATTATATATTTCCTATATGCTGGAATTCAGCTACACACTTGATTATCATTTAATCAAAAAACTCCCATATTCAGCAAAAACATTTCCCCATGTGATGCACTTTAACAACAGCCACCAATCAGTAATCACGTGATTGCATGATCATGTTTGATTAAATGCATGATTCTGCTGCTTTGTAGTAGGCTTGATAAGAATACAACCATAGGCGTGCCCACAGGGTGTGCCAGGTGTGCCTGGGCACACCCTAATCACCTTGTGTGGTGCATATTCCCCCCTGTTTAGACCACTGATATTTCATCCCCCAAAAAAATGTTACAAAAGAAAATTATTTTTTGTCAAAGAAAATAAACAAAATTACACAGTCCACTGCCCTACTGACACCATCAGTACATATACACATGCATATGTATTTGAGCTTTGGGGTGCACACCCTAATGCAAGAGGCTGCGCACACCTATGAATACAACAAAAGCATCTCCCATGGGACTTGGTGGCAGCCAAAAAACTGTTAAAACAACATGTTTAAAAGAAGAAAGCTTTATTTGTACAAAATGTTAGTTAAAATTGCATCCATACCTCAAAGGTATCAGGTCTAGGTATTTATACATAATCATCTGGTTATCCAAACTAGGGGTGATTACAGAGTACATTGTGCAAAAAAAAAAGTGTTGATAACTTCTGATTCTTACTGATGCGTTTCAATTGAAATTAACCTTCCTCAGGGGATATCAGGTAGATCAAACATGTATGGATAAACCAGGGTGCAAAGAAAGATGATTGCTGAAGCACATCCCCAGGAGAAATCACAGACAGGGCAACGTGGCCAATGGTCCCCCTCCAAAGACAAGAGAGAAACAAACGCCCGGTACAAGCCCAACCCAAACTGATGGCCTAAGAACGTCTAGAGAAGAAAGATTTGAATATGGAAGAGGCAACTGCAGCTGCATGATCTACACACCTCCAGGGGACCCCCTCCACACAGTTATGCCCAGGATCCAATGGTGATCCCTATCGTTTACCATCCTTGGCTTCTTCCATATTCCATCTTTGCACCCTGGTTTATCTGCTTGATCCATCTGATATCCCCTGAGGAAGATTCATTTCTATCAAAACACGTCAGTAAGAATCAGTGCTAAGCAACGTTTGATTTTTGCACAATGTACTCTGTAGTCACCCCTAGTTGGGAGACAACCAGATAATTACGTATAATACCTAGACCTGATACCTTCCAAGGATGCAATTTTAACTAACATTTTGTACAAATAAAGCTTTCTTCTTTAAAACATGTTGTTTTAACAGTTTTTTTGGCTGCCATAAAGTCCCATGGGAGATGCTTTTGATGTATTCAGTTACAAAGGACGGAGCAGCCCCTAACTCATGAGATATTCAACGAAACCTATTTCATTAGTAGGCCTGATAAGAAGTCATTGTTATAGTCGTACAGATTATTGATTGGAGTTCTCTTAGCAAGTAGCAACACAATCATAAATCCTACCAGAAGCCAAGACCGTCTCAGCTACATGGGCCACATCCATTACTACTATTGTAATTGTTCTATTATAAAACACATTGAGAAGTTTTCCCAGGACATGCTCACACACCTCTGAGACTAATGTAGTACAAATAGGTTTGTTCAAAGAATAATAGTAATGCAATAAAATAAAGATATAGCATTATGAAGTGTCACATTTCCGATGTCTGAAGCGAAATTCAATATCAGAATTAGGGAGAAGGATTCCAAGTCCTACGCGACTGTTATCTAAACCAACAAACTTGTTTTCAGTTATCTCCATATCCAAGTACACAAGGAGAACCGCAAGGAACTGCTTGATTTCATTCAGGGCAAAGAACCGTCCAGGACATTTGGTGTTTCCAGAACCAAATGGCATCAGGAAAGTTTTTAGCTTTTTGTTCTTTTTGTAGAATGTAGTTTTCTCCTTTCCATCTTCAACAAATCTATCAAACTTATATTCCTGGGTAGAAAAATATAACAAAATATTACTGGTGAAATGAAAACAAGAAGGCAAAAGAGTTTTAATATGAACATTTTTTTTTGTGTGTTAATGACTACTAACCGGACTGCTATTTATAAAGCATAGGTAAATGGCTCTCTGGCTTTTTGTATTTCTTAAAGACTCTGAGACATTAACTCTGTGTTAAATAGTAATGGATATCCTCTGATTTTGTTTTATTATCAAAGAAAACTGGCTCAAAAGAGTAACAAAAATATATTTTTTTGTAATTTAGCTGTAAATTTCTTGTTACTACCATAACCTACCACCAAAGAACAACTCAAAATTAATTTTCCTGTTCCAGATGTTCACAGTGATACCACGTATGTGTATGTTAGCTGTTGTATGTACCCACAGTACAGACCAGAAACAATAGTGCGCATTTTGCTTTTTTTTTTTTTTTTTTTATCCTACCTAAAACACGCTGACACTGACATCAATTAAAGTTTTCCCAAAATATACTGACCATGACCTTTGACCCCGACTTTTGACCCTTACTTGAACCAAATACTAACCCTGGCACTGACCTAGATCAAACCTTAAACTGTGGTAGCCAATCAGAGGCTATCACAGCAAGCAGGTGACCCAGGACCAGGAATTCTGGGTACCAATCATTAGTACAGGACCCAGGGCTCCAGATGAGACACAGGTCTCTGTGCTGGGAGTGCACTGTGTGGTGTGCTCCCAGCACAAAGACAGATACACATATATGCGGCCTCAGGCAAAAATGCCCAGTCCAGTAAGGCTGAATATATGCGTACTGTAGGGTCCTACGGGTTAGGATTGATCTATTAAAGAAGCAGACTTTTCAGCCTGAAAAAAGGATGTATAACGAGTTTAGTAAATAAAATAAAAATAAAAAGTGAACAGCCTCTACTTCCTTAATTAATCAACCCTATTTTTGCTTGGAAATAAGAAACAAAACATCTAACAATGGAAGAATATGATGACAATTCTGTAAAAATAAACTGAAGCACGATAAGAAGAGAAAAAGGTTGGTTTAACATATTTTATCTCCTTTTTTTATGTCAAATAAATTTTACTTAAAAAAAGTTGGAAACAAGTACAACGGGTATACAAAACATGTGTACTGAAAACCCTTGTCTTCTTTTCAGGTCCTGCACCCTTCTATCACTTCTGAATCTAACACAAATAGAAAGACCATGTTTTACATTTTGAGTAGCCTCTCAAGCCCCAGGGTATCTGGGCAATTCTTTAATATATTCACACATTTCTTTGGTGAGTTCCAGCATTGATAAGTCAGCTTTTAGTGCATTGAATTGGAATTCACCTGTTTTATCCACATTTGTCTTGTAGGCAGATGAAGGGACATCCAATGACGCATGATCGATTTACTTGCTATGTATAGGAGTCCCAGCACTGCTATATGTGCAGATGGCTAGTGAGCTTCTCTATCTAAGGCTCTATGTAAGCAAGGGTTCCTATGGCATAGTGATACCAATTACCTATGTGCTACTTATCTCCTATACACATGGTATAAAATGAACAGTTAAGTTAACTTATGAGAAGAGGAATCTCTTTCTTTATAATGTACAGATGATGACTGTTGGTTTGGCTATTAAAACTGAACATCAAAGAGGGAATTTCTAAACCTATGAACATCACAGTTATTATTATTATTATTATTATTATTATTATACAGGATTTATATAGCGCCAACAGTTTACGCAGCGCTTTACAATATAAAAGGGAGACAATACAGTTATAATAAAAAACAAGAGGATTAAGAAGGCCTTGCTCAGAAGAGCTTACAATCTAATAGGGTGGGGCAGGTGGTACAAAAGGTTGTAACTGTGGGGAATGAGCTCTTGGAAGTGGTATGAGATTAGTTGTTGATGTGATAGGCTTTCCTAAAGAGAGTTTTCAGGGATCGCCTGAAGGTAGCAAGAGTAGGGGATAGCCGGACAGGTTGAGGTAGTGAGTTCCAGAGGATGGGAGAGGCTCTGGCGAAATCCTGGAGACGAGCATGGGAGGAGGAGATGAGAGAGCTTGAGAGCAGGAGGTCTTGAGAAGAGCGGAGTGGATGATTCGGGTGATATTTGGAGACAAGATTGGTGATGTAGCTCGGGGCAGAGTTGTGAATGGCTTTGTATGTTGTGGTTAGTATTTTTAATTTAATTTGTTGGGTGATTGGGAGCCAGTGTAGGGATTGGAGGGAAGAGTTGGAAGACACTGAGCGGTTGGTAAGGTGGATAAGTCTGGCAGCAGCATTCATGATAGACTGAAGAGGGGGTAGCCTATGGAGAGGCAGGCCAATGAGAAGGGAATTGCAATAGTCAAGGCGAGAGATAACAAGGGAGTGAATGAGGAGCTTGGTGGTTTCATTTGTTAAAAGGGGGCGAATTTTAGAGATGTTACGGAGGTGAATTCTACAAACTTTTGACAACAATTGGATTTGAGGCTGAAATGACAAGTCAGAGTCTAGGATTACACCTAGTACCCTGGCGTGAGGGGAGGGACTGATGGTTGCATTGTTGATTTTGATGGAAAAGTCATGGAGGGGGGCACGGGCGGGGGGGAATATTAATAGCTCAGTTTTAAAGAGATTTAGTTTAAGGAAGTGGTGCGACATCCATGCTGATATGTCAGTTAGTAAGTTAGTAATGCGAGAGGAGACTGAAGGAGTGAGGTGAGAAGTAGACAGAAAGATTTGGGTGTCATCAGTGTATAAGTGGTATTGGAAGCCGTGGGCGGTTATCAAGTGACCAAGGGAGGAGGTGTAGATAGAGAAGAGAAGGGGTCCAAGAACAGAGCCTTGGGGGACCCCCACAGAAATGGGCAATGGAGAGGAGGAGACAGAGTTGTAGGTGACATTGAAGGAGAGCTGTGATAAATAGGCAGAGAACCAGGATAGAGCAGGAGGCCAAGGGAATGTAGTTTATTGAGAAGGAGCGGGTGGTCAACAGTATCAAAGGCCACAGAGAGGTCAAGTAGTAGGAGTATGGAGTACTGGCTGTTGGTTTTAGCAGTTAGTAAATCATTAGTGAGTTTTAGTAAGGCAGTTTCCGTGGAGTGCTGCGAGCGAAAGCCAGACTGTAAGGGGTCAAGAAGGTTATTTTCACTGAGGTAGGAGCCATTGTAGACATTGTAGACTAAGCGTTCTAGAAGTTTAGAGGTGAATGGGAGCAATGAGATGGGTCTTAAAGCGGAGTTCCACACAAAAATGGAACTTCCGCTTTTCGGAACCCTCCCCCCCTCCGGTGTCACATTTGGCACCTTTCAGGGGGGAGGGGGGTGCAGATACCTGTCTAAGACAGGTATTTGCACCCACTTCCGGCATAGACTCCCATGGGAGTCTATGCCTCTTCCTGTCCCTCCGCGCTGTCTCCTGGGAAACACACAGGTCCCAGGAGATAGCGAGGACCAGTAACGACGCGCAGCGTGACTTGCGCATGCACAGTAGGGAACCGGGAAGTGAAGCCGCAACGCTTCACTTCCTGATACCCTCAACTAGGATGGCGGCGGCAGCTGCCGAGAGTCGAGCGATTTATCGGCGTCGGCTGCCGACATCGCTGGACCCTGGGACAGGTAAGTGGCCATGTATTAAAAGTCAGCAACTGCAGTATTTGTAGCTGCTGGCTTTTAATATTTTTTTTTTGGGTGGACTCCCTCTTTAAGTTGTTCAGGTTGGTAGGGTCCAGTGAGGGCTTTTTGAGTATGGGAGTGATCTGCACATGTTTTAGAGGGGAGGGGAAGGTGCCACTAGAGAGGGAGAGATTTAAAATGTGAGTGAGGGAGCATAGGATAGAAGAAGAGGGTGACCGTAGTAGTTGTGAGGGAACAGGATCCAAGGGACAATTGGTTAGGTGGGCATATGAGAAAAGTAAAATAGTAAAAATAACCTCTTCAGTAGTAGCCAATTCAAAAGAGGAGAGTGTTGAATGTGCTGCTAGGCAAGGAATGTTGGGTGGGCAAGACGTACGCACAGTGGAGGTGTCCTCACGAATTGCCATGATCTTGTCTTTGAAGTGATTGGCAATCTCTTGGGCAGTGAGTGAGTTAGTGGGTAGAGGGGGTGGGGGACAAAGCAGAGAGTTAAAGGTTGAGAAGAGCCGACGGGGACTGGATGACAAGGAGTTAATAAGTGAGACAAAGTAGGCTTGTTTGGCAGCATGGAGGCAGGAATTGTATTTTAGAAGGGCAGATTTATATAGGGTGAAGTCTTGCAGGCATTTGGTTTTACGCCACAGTCGTTCAAGAGCACGGCATGGTCTCTTGAGATTTCTAGTGTTGTCAGTTTGCCAGGGTTGTAACGGTCGGGGCAGGACAGGGGAGATGTTATGTCATATAGGTGGTCAGTAGCAGAATAGAGAAGAGAAGGGTTAAAGTGGCGAAGGTTTCTACAAGTAATTGTTTGCTGCTTGGAGGAATGGGTGGTTGGAGGAAAGGATACAGTGAAAGTAATGAGGTTGTGATCAGAAAGAGGAAAGGGGGTGTTGGTGAGGTTGCCAGGGTTACAGAGATGGGAGAATACAAGGTCAAGGGTATTACCATTGGGCTAGGAGTGGAAGTATGTGTCCATTGGGCTAGGTCAGAAGATGAGGTTAAGTCGAGAAGTTTAGCTGTAGTTGGGCTGTTAACATTGACAGGAATGTTGAAGTCACCAAGAATAATGGTGGGTATTTCACAGGAGAGAAAGTAGGATAGCCAGGCAGCAAAGTCATCAAGATAGCGCGATACCGGTTCAGGAGGCCAATAAATTGCTGCAATCCTCAGAGAAATGGGAGAAAACAGATGAATACAGTGCATTTCGAAAGAAGAGAGGGATAGAGAGGGAGGGACAGGAAGGACTTGGAAGGTTCTTTGTGGGGATAGAAGGAAGCCAACTCCACCTCCTTTCTGTCTGTTGGGTCTGGGGGAGTGAGTCCAATGGAGACCACCATGGGAGAGGGCAGCAAGAGAAGCCAGGATTTGAAGCCAGGATTCTGTTATGGCGAGTATGTTAAAGCCATGGGAGATGAAGAGGTCATGTACAGATGTTAGCTTGTTGCAGATGGAGCGGGCGTTCAAAAGGGCGCATGAGATTGGTGGGCTGCTTTGAGGAAGCAGGGGGATAGAAATTAAACTGAGTGGATTGCGGTGGTTGCCAGATGGGGAGGTGTATTGGATATGTGGCTTGCAGTTGGAAAATGGTGGACCAGGATTAGGAGAAATGTCACCTGAGACTAGGAGAAGGAGGAGGGCAAGGAAGGCAAGATGGGAGTGGGATGTGCATAAGCGCACGTGTCTAGTGGCCCTGGTGTTTATGTCAGCATGTGGGTGCAGCAAATGCAAGAGATGATGGGTGCCATAGTAGGGAGAGTGTAGGAGTGAGGGTGATATGTGCATGCTGCAGGGAAGAGAGGAGGGGTAGAGTAAAGATAATTTGAGGATAGAAGACACCAATGTCAGAAGGAAGAGAATAAGGAGCATGTTAGTGGATAGAGAGTGGGAAACTGACTTTATATAAAATATAAAATAAATGTCAAAAGATGGTTTGCTTGTCATCTTGCAGAGTGGAGCAGAGTTCTTGTTGTATCTTCATCCAGCTTTAGTTATACTGCTTTCGTTAAACTGCGTCTGTGAAACTGATCACTCATGACAGAGACACTCAGGACACAGCCATTATGTCTGCGCCTTGCCCCTGTCTGCGCCATCCAATAGGCTGCTTTAAATTTATAGGGGATGATAGATGCCTATGGCGTGGTGTTAGTGCTCCAGTCTTCCTCCAGTCACATTTCCTATGATAGGCTTTATGTGCCTAGTGAACTCTCCTCAATTGCGGATATAAGAGGGAAAGGAATGGCAAAATCTAGTGCTCACTGTATATATATAAATGTATTTCCCATAAGATCAAGTAAAAAACTCACAAAGAAGGCATTATAAGCAGTGCAAGCTGGACAGGCAAAATAACATCGATCTCTCACTAGGAAGATGGCCGTGAAGTGATGTCAGCGTGCAGGCTCCGCCCAAATACAGGTTACGTCAAGGTGTAGACTTCTTCAGTGTTTTAACACTGAGTCACCCTATTAATTTGATGGACTTTTTTATGACCTTGTTATTAGTTTTTAATTAGTATTGTAGGGATACGTTCACTATTATATTATTATCAGTGTGATATATCTACACACAGTTTTTTTGGTTCTGTTTTTTTTATGATTTTGTGATTTGTATAAATTGCACATAGTAGCGCAGCACTCAAACTTTTGGTTTATCTATTATGTTTATACAGGCTGTAAATGTATCCATTGTTATCATTGAGAACAATGGATATAATTATTATTTCCTATAGGGTTCCGTTATTCCTATACAGGCTGATGAAGTATCCATTGTTACCATTGGGAAATTTTCATTTTTCTGCGGCCTGTTTAGAGTTGTCTTTAGATGACAACAAAGCATATAAATGCAACATTCACCTTTCAGTTCTAAAAAGATTTGTTTTAAACACAGAAACCAAACTACAATGGAACAGTACACATATAATTAACTGATAAAACCCCATGGACTTGCAAGTAATTGCTTTACTCATAATAAAAAAGTACAGAAAGATTATTATATCTTTCAGAAAAACAAGTGAGGGACTATAAAAAGAATATCTGAGCCATTGAACTGTGAGACAGTTACCTATTAATGAATGCACAGCTTTACTTTATAATGTTCTCATTACCTACAGCACTGCACATCGAGTGAGAAGACAACATTGACACGTCTAATCCTATAAACAGTCAGCACATACAACAGGAGCTCATGGGCTCGGGATTCACACTCAGTGTGCACAAAGGAGATTTACACAGATTAATTTCACAGAATTCACACTCCTGTTGGAACCTTCCAGTCTATGTAATTAGGTCTATCATTTTATGAAAATATAGCATTTACATTCATACCGCATGAGCAAAGTGCTATTTTCCATCTGGAAATTGCATTTTCCCACTAGCATAAAATACATAACAGTTGATCAGTTCTAGGTATAGAATGTCTAACCTTTGTGCATGACACGGCTTTGTTAAATCAATTAGATTAATATTATACGTAGACTTCTATTATAGTGCTAGTAATCTTATATTACATTACCAAATGCATAAAATGTTATGGGCCAAGAGCAAGAAAATAGGTGTAAAGGATGTGGGCATCGTTGTTATATGATTAAACCTGTGTGGGTATAACAGTCTTTCATTCCTTATCTGATAGGGTTGCATGGCAAGGTACTCAAGAAGAAAATGCCAAAGTGACTCCCAACCCCAGAGCTGAGACGGATGGAGCTTGTACATCTGAATGTACAGTGGCAGAGTTGGCACGGGACAATAAAATTACAGCTCTGGGGTTGGACCCACTTGGTCCACTGGGTAAACCAGGGTGATTTAGTAATAATGTGCACTGTAAATTAGAGTCAGTTGCTATTAACATTACCATAACCACAATTTGGTTTTCTATCTGTGACTCAAAGTAGTTTATACAGGCATTTTTGTATGCGGGAATGCGGGGGAATGCAGTTCCGGCACCTCTAGAATTTCCAGCATTGAATGTATGTAATGGCAAGGGGTGCAGGGTCTATTGATGCTAGCTGCTGGGGGATCTATTGTTGCTGGAGGGGATCTATTTTACAGGGGGGGTTTCTAATGTTGCTGGGTAGGTCTATTGTTGCTGGTGGGGGATCTGTTGTTGCTGGGGGTGGGTCTTATGGCGCTGTGGGGGTGATTTGTTGCTGGAAGGGATCTCCTGTTGCTGGAGGGGGTCCATTGTTGCTGGCTGCTGGAGAGTCTATTGATGCTGGCTGCAGGGAGATCAGTTGTTGCTACTAGAGATCTATTGTTGCTTGGGGAGGGGGTATTTTGTTGTAGCTGCATGGGATCTATTTTACTGCTTTTCTTGTTATCATGTTAAATTCCATACAAATTCCATAGTACCACAAATGTTACTTGGTTCTGTGTTCTCTGAAAGGGGCAGTACTGGTAGGTGGGTAGGGGATGCAACCAGGGAACGGTGCTCGGAGGTGGGTGGGGGGTGGAGACAAGGGATGACCTATTGTCTGAGAAAAAAAGCCCAAAAAAGCTCCCCCAAAAAAGCCCCAAAAAAGTGCAAATATTACTTTGCAATGTTTATGGTGCTAAAGGAAAACTAGGGTTGGAATGTAATACAGGAGTTACTAATGCCTATTAAAGTTAACTAAGGGTTTATAAGGGGCTAATATTTTAATTTAAACATCTATTTTTATTTAACACTTTACACATAATAGTAATTCATGAATAACAGCTTCAGCAGTAAGGAAATGAAGAGCATGACCAAGCTATCAGACTGACAGCTCAGTCCTGCAGGCTACACAGGGAGAGCTTTTTTCTGAAAGCAATCAATGGAGTTCTACTGTCACTTTGATCCACTTTTGGTCCACTATGCTCTCTATCAGGAGTGGGTAAAATGCTCATGATTGAGAGTAGGTGACGGTCACATTGACAGCTGAGCTCCAGTGATTACAGAGCCAGTACTTCGCACTGCATGTGTAATCTGCAGGACTGAGGTTGGGGCTCAGGAGAAGCTCCACCTCAACATTGAACTCTCAGAACAGTGCCTAAGGTGGGTTCCTCCCTCTGCATTGGCCTGGCTAAGTGTGGTCTGCACAAATTCAGCTTTTCATTTGGTGTTTCTCATGATCCATGTTATTGTTACAATGGAGAATGTTACTGTATAGGTTGACTTGCATGATGCCCTAGAGCATTCTAACATAATTTAAGGATCATGTGTGGGATCTTCTAGGACATTTAGTCCTATAAGGGCAGAGCAAGAAAGGCAGTTTGAATAGCTCCTGGCCTGTCAAGTTGAAAAGAGCTGAACACAGGTGCTCAGGGTGTAGGTGGTCCAAACACTGAGTGAAAGAACTGGGACCCCCAGCAAAACAGAACGGGAAGTAAATAAATGGGGCCTTGTTCGGGTCTAATTATCTGGGAAGGCAGACAGTGGTCACTAGATGTCAAGGTGATCGATGAGCTCCAGTGTCTGGAGCAAAGACATTTGATGCCAAGTCTGATGATGCTTGGCATTAATAGTGTTTTTTCTGTGTGGAAACCTGGTTTCCACCCAGACCATAGGCACTAAGGTTGATTTACTAAAGGCGAATAGGCTAGTTCACTTTGCAAGGAAAGTTGCACTTTGCAGGGACATTTGCTCCAGAGCTTAGTAAGTGTGGTGAAGTTTTACTTTGCAAAGAATAACCACACATGCAAGAAAAATGACAAAAAACAGCATTTTTGCTTGTACATGATTGGATGATGGAAGTCAGCAGAGATTTACCTTATTCACTAAGCTCTGGGATAAATTCCCTTGCAAAGTACAGCAAAGTTAACAGTCTATTTGTCTTTAGAAAATCAACCCCATTGTCCCAAAGTCTGTACCAACTAGCTAGTGGGTGGTTAACCTTTGACAAGGTTGGGCTGCTAGTGCAGTTATTATTGCATTTTTTTTTTGGAGTAAAAAAAAAAAGTTTGAAAGAGAATATCCTCCATGTGAAATTGGATCTTCCATGAGTCCTGGCTGACGGTACCATCATCACATAGACAACTGTTATTTTCTTGTTGTGTTAAAACAGACCTGTTAGACCTTGAGTGACTTTTAGCAGACCAGGGCTAAGTACTTACAATCTGAACAGCACCCTTTGTTTGATAAATCTGCAAGATTTATAATCTGGGTCTCCTACTATTATTTGTACGCAATTATATCTTTTGATACAGCTTTGAAGAAAATTAATGTAATTAAATAGAATGTATAGTGGTTTATATACTGTATTCATATTCTTTATGATTGTTTTCCTTATTATTTATTCTTATTATATTATGTTATTTTTTTTTTTATTTCCAGTTATGTAAATATAAAATATGATAATTTTATTTTCAGCATTCTTCTCATATTCACAAGCCTTCAATTTAGGCTGGACCCACACAGTTTTGTTATAGCGCTGCAGGAAGGAAGGCACACCAATGCACCTGCACTGCATTACATGGAAATGCTCAACCAAGAGTTGCAGTGCATTGCATTGCCAAAAAAAGTGCATGCACCTTTGTTTGTGGGTTTTGGTGCATTAGAAGTCCTTTGAAATTAATGGGCTGCATTAACACAGCAAACTTTAACTACAAATGAAGGAAGCCTGAAATAGAAATGTGCCCTTACCGAGCACAATAGCTCAAGTTGAATATTATTCACTGTAGTGAGACAGGTTCTGTCTCTTTAGTTCACCCATTGTGCTACAGGATCCTTTAGTTCCTGATTCACACTGATGCAATTTCTGATGCGTTCCAGAATATATGGAATCAGATGACAATTAAGGTAACATTCGTTTTTATGGAAGCCAATGTGCATTAGGTGCAATCTCAAAAAAGGTCCAGTGCGAGTTTAGTGCGGTGTGGTCCGATTTGTAGCTCCATAGACATGAATGGAAACATGTAGATAGCATATATGCCCTAAAGCAACATGATTCCTGTACATTTTCTGCTAGTGTTTGCTGTGTTTCTTACTTTTCATGTGAGAAAAGCGAGAAAGATCACAGCTGTATCCAAATCGCATGAAAAATGCATTAGAATCACATCTGATCCACGTCAACTAGCACTGAAGCTGCTCCTTCAAATTGCATTGCAAAATGGGTTCAGCTCATCAATGTGAACCTAGGCTAACATGTATCAAGTGTTTATTTGTAGAACAAAGTTTGTAGACATATAGTTAAAACACATATACAACCTACGTTTAAAAACATATAAGCTTAAAAAGAAATTGAAATAATATTGAACATTATAGTTTAAAGCTCAACTCTGGATTCCTGATCATTTTGAAATTTACAGGTAGGACTATAACGTTGTAAATGCTCTTAACAATATTCTATCCTGTTCTACTATGCCTTCAAAGACTTTATTCATACTGTCCAAAGAAAATTGTTACCTGTCAAATGGACTTTCCATTAGTGTAGATTTACTAAACAAGTAGAGGCTTTCCAATGTGAATATAAGTAAATGCAGTAAATCTTTGTTCACCTTCAATACCCAATCATGTGTAAGGTCTGGATCACAGACAACGAAAGTTATTCGCACCGCATTGCTGTGTAGATCACATGCGATGTCTGTGCAATGCAAATTAAGCCATACAAACTGTATGGCTGAAATTGCATTGCATTTTTTGCACCAAGATGGTGTAGGACCATTTTTTTGGTCCACACTGGAATCGAATCGCATGGGTGTTCATACTTATGCAATCTGATTCCTGCACCATTTGACAGTTCACTTTGCGATCTGCGAACTGATGGGGGGGGGGGTCATTAACGTTCCATTGACACCCCCAGCGGTTCGCAGATGTCAGTGTGAACCAGTGTGCAATTCAGGTGCGATGCGGGAACTGGTACTGAATCGCAAGGGTTTCCCGCATCGCACAAGTGTGCACTGGGTGAGGTGAACACAGCTTAACCTTTTTTTTTATTAACATTTACTTTGTGAACAGCCTCTACTCTTTTCAAAAGTTATCCCCAGAATCCCTATTTTACCTCAATGGTGACAAGCATAATCTGATAAGAGAAATCAAGGATATTTTCAGATTCTGTAGCAGCCTCAAGTAATAAATATTATTTGTAATATTATTTGCCTGCTTAAAATATGCAAAATACTGTAGTTTTGAGGTTGTATTTTTTTTTAAAAAAAGGTTTTAACCAACGCCTACCTGTATAAAGTCAGTTTAAAAAATTGCTTATGTATATATTAAAACTCCTTATGTACTTTATCTCAAGAAGTTTTACTTTTCAAATAGTGATTTTTAATAGTAGCAGTTGAACCCAAAATGGATTTAAAACAAAATGATTCCCCTTCTCCACACAAGTGTTCACATTTGTTCAGGTCTTTCACAAATTCATATCTTTAACACAATTCTGATTGTTTATTTCAGTGGTCTCCAAAATGCAGCCGTTTGCTTGCCTTTATCCGGCCCTTGAGGCATTATTTCTGCCACTGACACCAACAATGGGGCACTATTCCTTCTACTGACACCAACAATGGGATACTATTCCTTCTACTGACACCAACAATGGGGCACTATTCCTTCTACTGACACCAACAATGGGGTACTATTCCTTCTACTGAAACCAACAATGGGGTACTATTTCTTCTACTGAAACCAACAATGGGGTACTATTTCTTCTACTGACACCAACAATGGGATACTATTTCTTCTACTGACACCAACAATGGGGTACTATTCATTCTACTGACACCAACAATGGGGTACTATTTCTTCTACTGACACCAACAATGGGATACTATTTCTTCTACTGACACCAACAATGGGGTATTATTCCTTCTACTGACACCAACAATGGGGTACTATTTCTTCTACTGACACCAACAATTGGGTACTATTTCTTCTACTGACACCAACAATGGGATACTATTTCTTCTACTGACACCAACAATGGGGTATTATTCCTTCTACTGACACCAACAATGGGGTACTATTTCTTCTACTGACACCAACAATGGGGTATTATTCCTTCTACTGACACCAACAATGGGGTACTATTTCTTCTACTGACACCAACAATAGGATACTATTTCTTCTACTGACACCAACAATGGGGTACTATTTCTTCTACTGACACCAACAATAGGATACTATTTCTTCTACTGACACCAACAATGGGGTACTATTTCTTCTACTGACACCAACAATGGGATACTATTCCTTCTACTGACACCAACAATGGGATACTATTTCTTCTACTGACACCAACAAAGGGGTATTATTCCTTCTACTGACACCAACAATGGGGTACTATTTCTTCTACTGACACCAACAATAGGATACTATTTCTTCTACTGACACCAACAATGGGGTACTATTTCTTCTACTGACACCAACAATGGGATACTATTTCTTTCAATGACACCAACAATGGGGTATTATTCCTTCTACTGACACCAACAATGGGGTACTATTCCTTCTACTGACACCAACAATGGGGCACTATTCCTTCTATTGACACCAACAATGGGGCACTATTGCTTCTACTGACACCAACAATGGGATACTATTCCTACTACTGACACCAACAATGGGGTACTATTCCTTCTACTGACACCAACAATGGGGTACTATTCCTTCTACTGACACCAACAATGGGGCACTATTGCTTCTACTGACACCAACAATGGGATACTATTCCTTCTACTGACACCAACAATGGGGTACTATTTCTTCTACTGACACCAACAATAGGATACTATTACTTCTACTGACACCAACAATGGGGCTCTATTACTTCTACTGACACCAACAATGGGGTACTATTTCTTCTACTGACACCAACAATGGGATACTATTTCTTCTACTGACGCCAACAATGGGGTATTATTCCTTCTACTGACACCAACAATGGGGTATTATTTCTTCTACTGACACCAACAATTGGGTATTATTCCTTCTACTGACACCAACAATGGGGTATTATTTCTTCTACTGACACCAGCAATGGGGTACTATTCCTTCTACTGACACCAACAATGGGGTACCTTTACTTCTACTGACACCAACAATGGGGTACTATTTCTTCTACTGACACCAACAATAGGATACTATTTCTTCTACTGACACCAACAATGGGATATTATTCCTTCTACTGACACCAACAATGGGGTACTATTTCTTCTACTGACACCAACAATGGGGTACTATTTCTTCTAATGACACCAACAATGGGGTATTATTCCTTCTACTGACACCAACAATGGGGTACTATTACTTCTACTGACACCAACAATGGGGCATAATTCTTTCCAACTACACCCAACTATTTCTCCCCCTAATACCAAAGATCTGGCATTGTTTACTCCCACTGGGCACAGTCTGCCCCCCCCTAAAGTCTGATGGACAGTGAACTGGCCCTTTCTTTAGAAAGTTTGGAGACCCCTGATTTAGTTTAACTTGTTAGGGATTGAAGTTTACTGTGTATGTAAATCTAAACAATCAACTTCTCTTATTTGCTCCCTTTTAGCGTATACAAATGAAAGAATCTTGCTATATCTGTTTGAGTAAGTGCAAAAAACAAAACTGCTGACTCTGCTGGAAAGCTTGTGAGCTGATAACTCTCCCTGCGGACTACAGAAAATCTCTGCCCTGTGTAACATAAAAGAGGAGAGGGCGAGGGGTTCTGTGGTCCTAACACACATCCTGGTCCAGGTTGACAACATTGCTCTTTTGCTCTTTCAAAGATACAGTATAAGGGGGTGAGCATGGTCACCCCAGGACAGGAAATGTGGTACAGGGAGGATCACCCCCAAAAATGAAGGAAGCCTGAAAAAGAAAACCACTGCAGCCACCAAATCTAAGGAATAGTAAACTGCGATTTGTTATATTTTTTTCTTATGTTTAGGTACACTTTAAGGTCTACCTGTTTGTAACTAAAACAAAGCTGTTGGTAAATTGCATAGCATATAAGCAACAGAGGTTAAGCCTAGTACACATGGACCGAATATCGGCCGGTTCAATAGAAATTGGCTGACATTTGGCCCATGTGTATGGCAGCTGATCTGACAGCAGCTCGAAGGCTCGTGACCGAGGAACGTCTGCCAACCAGCTCCTGCTCCACACTCTCAGCCAATGGCTGTCCCACTGTCAGAACACAATAGCTCAGCAGGGGAGATCACTGTACTGATATTGGATTTTTGGTACAGCGGCTCTAATCTTTGCTGTCAGGAATTATTTTGTTCAACCTACTGGGTTGAACGAAAAAAAAACTAGTGGTATGTAGTAGGCTTTAAAGTTCTGGGACAATGGTAAGTCAACAAAGCTTCAACTCATTTGTGCTTTACTTAGAGTGAGTTATCTATTAATATGTAAGGTGCCAGGGGGGTACCAGCCTTTCAGTGGCGGCCCATTCATTAGGGGCACCCGGGCGCCACCCCACTCTCCACTCTGCCCCCCTATATGCAATGGATAGCTTCATGCATAGCCGTGGTCACCCCCTATTCATGCGTCCAGCCCCTTTCAGGGCACCGCATGCATGAATTACAATGGCAGCGGCAGTTTTTTTTTTTTTTTTAAGCACCTGATTAGGATGAGCTCCGATCCCACCCAGGTGTGTTACAACAATGAATGAATATTCGCTGTTGAAACACTTATCCTCAATCCGACCAATCAGAAGCGGGTGGGAGATCCGTTTTCTGATTGGCCAAAAAGAGAAGACTCCTGATTGGCCTCCAAGGAGAAGGGAGGAAACGGAAGCCGCCGCCACCGTGATGACCCGGAGAACGGGAGGCCACAGAAGAACAACAGGAGAACAGGAGGCCGCCGAGCAGGGGAAGCTGCCGGTGACAAACCGACCAACCAGAGGGGGGTACGGTGGCATTGTGTTTGCCGCCCCCCCAAAAAAAATTCCACCTGCTTCCACTGCCAGTCTTCCTTTTGCTTTTATAATGTATTCAATATCATGAAGAATGATAAAGGAGAAGTTGTAACACCCAAAGCTGGATGGGTTGTGGAACATTCAAGGGGAACCACAGTCGGTAGCTATGACGGGGGGGGGGGTTATCCGGAAGTATGAGAAAATAGCAAGTGACTTCACCTACCAGATTCTATCTATAACTAAAATATCTGTTTACCCAGACTCACCCTTCCAAGTGTTTAAACACTCAAAAACAAGATTGCAATATATTTCAGCTTATCACTAGTCTTTGGATGTGGTGGCATACTTCAAATATGTTTGCCTTTGTTCATCCTTAATCCAAGAGGAAGATAAAGGAGGATAATAGTAGTTTACATAAGAAAGATAACATTGATTTTGAGTGAAAAAATAAATAAAATGAATGCAGCCATCACTTCCAAATCATATTTGTCCTTGGGTTTATTTATGCTTGTAAGCACAAATTATACTTGGACTAACTGAAAGCTTCTATTAATTATAGCTTGAGACTTTAGTGAAAAGAAATGTTTTATTTTAGATATGTGGTATGAATCACAGAAGGCCCTCATGATGTGGGATTAGTATGGCATTTCAAACACCAAACTCAGGTAAAAGCGGCTATACGCGGTAACTCGCGTTTAGCCGCGTTTCGTTTACAGGCGATTTTAATTTTTGGCTATTTTAAAAAAAAAAGAAAAATATTTTTTTCAAACGCTTCTAGACGCAAACACGGCTAAACGCGGCTAAACGCGACTAAACGCGTCATGTAAACGCGGTTAAACGGCTAGTTTTTGGATGCCGATTTCTAGCTGTCAAGTTAAATCGTTCAGGAGAGGTTGAACTACGTCCCATGTACATGAAGCCTTACATGATAATTAGACATGTGCAATTCGTTTTGTTCCAAATTCGTTATTTAACAAATTTTGACAAATTCGTAAATTTTCGAATTAAGGAAGACCTGTTTAACGAATTTTTCTAAATTCGTACATTCGTAAATTCATAAATTCGTACATTCATAAATTTGTATATTCGTAAATTTGTACATTCGTAAATTCGTACATTCGGAAATTCATACATGTGTAAATTCATAAATTCGTACATTCGGAAATTCATACATGTGTAAATTCATAAATTCGTACATTCGTAAATTCGTAAATTCATAAATTCGTACATTCATAAATTCGTAAATGCCTACATTCTACATTCGTAAATTTGTACATTCTACATTCATAAATTCGTAAATTTTAATATTCGAAATTTCATAAATTCATACATTCGTGAATTTATAAATTCGTACATTCGTAAATTTGTACATTCTACATTCGCAAATTCGTACATTTGTACATTCGTAAATTTGTAAATTTGTACATTCGGAAATTCAAAAATTCGGAAATCTGAAATAACTAACTAATAATAACTTAACTATTACTAACTAATAAATTATAGGTATTGAAATTTCCTTTCAAATTTGGCTGGTAGTGAACGTAACTAATACGAATTTATCCGAAGTTACGAATTATTTGAAATAACGAATGCCATATCTAAACGAATGGAATGTAATGAATTAATAATAATAAATAACATAATAATAAAAACATTTTATTATTATTATTATTAATAATCATTAATTGGATTCCATTCCATTTGTTTTGATGCAGCATTCATTATTTCGGATAATTCTTAACTTCGGATAAATTCGTATTTGTTCGTTCACTAACAGCCAAATTTGAAAGGTAATTCCAATACCTATAATTTAATAGTTAGTAATAGTTAAGTTATTTATAGTTAGTTATTATTTTAGATTTTCACATTTTCGGATTTTCTAATTTCATAATTTTAGAGTTTTTGAATTTACGTATGTACGAATTTTCGAATGTACGAATTTTTGAATTTACGTATGTACGAATTTTCAAATGTACGAATTTTTGAATTTACGTATGCACGAATTTTCGAATGTACGAATTTTTGAATTTATGAATTTACGTATGTACAAATTTTTGAATGTACGAATTTACGAATGTATGAATTTACGAATGTATGAATTTACGAATGGCAGTGCACAAGTCTAATGATAATGTAATTTAAAAAATAATTTTTAATAATTTTTAATAATGTCAGTGGATGTATCGGCAGGTTAATACAGCTTTCTTTAAAATAATACCCTGTGATACTGCCATGGTCATTGTTCAGGCACTTTTTGTTATAGGTTGACAATGCTCTTTCCTTGTCTCATAGTTCTCCTGAGATGTCACCCTATCACACGTTCCACTAATCAAAACTACAAGTGGATGTGCCACCAGACCTCCATTAATGTCACCACCAGAAAACCTGCCCTGGGAAAAAACATACAGCAGTCACTGACATGCATGTAGGCACAAAATGACTTCTAAGATGGTGCAGGTGATCAGATACAACAAGGGTTACAAAAAAGACAAACCTATATAATCCATTCAAGTAATATCAAGGCAGTCTCTGACACCACACAGTCTATGTTATATCTAAAGGCCTCTTGCACACTGCAGCTTTAAAAAGTACAGTTTTTTTTTAACCGAGCTAAAATACAACCCATTAATTGTAATATGCCTATACACACAGGAGCATAAACAAACGCGTGCATTCTTCAGGGAAGAAAAAAAAAGAAAGAAAAATCAGCTTTTTTGGTCAGTAATTTCGTGCGCACAAATGGCCATTTACATGTTGTGCAGAAGAAGAACGCGAGAATACGTTTTTGCGCATTTGTGAGAAAATGCGCAAATGCATATACGCGACAATGCACGTAAAAAAAGTCTAGAAAAGCAGATGCTTAAACAGTTGTATCATGTGCATGAGGCCTAAAGCAGTATTAATCCCAAAACCAAAAAAATATAATATATTGCAGATTACCAATCATTAGATGTGGTGGCTACATTAGTTTACTTTTCTCAGGCTTTTTTCCTCTGTTTTCACCTGGTGATTTGGTAATACACCTCCTAAATGCTCCCACTCTGGATGAAGGAGCTCAGGGGGCACCTTTGGACAGCAGCATTGTCAGTCTGGGGGGGAGGGGCATGTTAGATGGACTAGTAGATTAGATATACTAATGCCGCATACACACGGTCGGACTTTCTAGAAAGCTAGGTCCGACGTACTTGCCGCCAGACTTCCGGCGGACTACCGCCGGACTTTCTGAACGGCCGGACTTGCCTACACACGGCCAGACTTTCCGGAATCCGGTCTTCCCGCCGGACTTCCGCCGGACTTTCAGAATGAATGGACTTTCCCACACACGGACAAGTCCGTTCATTTTGAACGTGACTCGGGTACGACGGGACTAGAAAAGGAATTCAATCTCGCCGCTTTTTTTGGCGAGATTGAAACCCTGCGAGCCTCGTCGCAGGCCCTTAGGTCTGGTATGGAACTTTAAGGGGAACCCCCTTCCCCCGAAAAACCGGCATGGGGGTCCCCCCAAAATCCATACCAGACCCCGATCCGAGCACGCAGCCCGGCCGGTCAGGAAAGGGGGTGGGGACGAGCGAGCGCCCCCCCCTCCTGAACCGTACCAGGCCGCATGCCCTCAACATGGGGGGGTGCTTTGGCGACCACGCCCTCTAAAACGTCACAGTCCCAGCATGCCCAGGGACTGTGACATCATATGGGGGCGGGGTCTCCGCCTATATAAGTCACAACGCAGCCCTCAGAGACCAGTCCAGCCGGAGAGAGCGTCGTGTCAACATCTGGGGGAAGAGAAGAGAAGAGAACACAAGAAGACAAGAAGTCAAGAAGCCAAGAAGCCAAGAAGTCCGGACCTCCGCTGGCAATAGAGCTACCTGAAGACAGCGGAGGGGCCGGCCGAAGACCTGGGACACCGGGAGAAGAGGCCGGAGAGCGGAGAAGAACCAACTGGACGCCGGGAGAAGATGAACCGGAGGGACCCCCGAAGACGGAAGAAGACCCCCCCCCCGGAGCTGTTTAATAAATTATTTTAAAAACCTGTGTTGTGTTTTATGATTGACACTTTTTACCTAGGTGAATGGGTAGGGGTACCATGTACCCCATACTCATTCACATAGGGTGGGGGGGTCGGGATCTGGGGGCCCTCTTATTATAGGGGGCTCCCGGATTCCGATAAGCCCCCCGCCCGCAGACCCCGACAACCAACGGCCAGGGTTGTCTGGAAGAGGCCCTTGTCCTCATCAACATGGGGGCAAGGTGCTTTGTGGTGGGGGGGCACCGTAAGGCGCCCCCTCCCCCAAAGCACCCCCCCATGTTGAGGGCATGCGGCCTGGTACGGTTCAGGAGGGGGGGCGCTCGCTCGTCCCCACCCCCTTTCCTGACCGGCCGGGCTGCGTGCTCGGATCGGGGTCTGGTATGGATTTTGGGGGGACCCCCACGCCGGTTTTTCGGCGTAGGGGGGTTCTCCTTAAAGTTCCATACCAGACCTAAGGGCCTGGGATGCCCCCCGCGCTCGCCGCAATGGGAAAATTTGTTTTTCCTATTGCAGCGAGCGCGAGATGCAGTAACCTGCTCCTCCGTCGTATCTGGTCCTTCGGACTAGCATACAGACGAACGGGCTTTCCGTCAGGAACTGAGTCCGGCGGAGGTACGACGTGAAGATTTGAAGCAGGCTTCAAATCTAAAGTACGTCGGATTTCCGCCCGAAACGGTCAGTCGGAAGTCCGATGGAGACCACACATGGTCGGATTGTCCGCCGGACTTGGTCCGGCGGCGTCCGTCGGACTTTTGCAGGTGAAAAGTCCGACCGTGTGTACGCGGCATAACAAACTGAAGCTGGACTCTAGGTCACACTTTATAAGCAGTTACAGCAAACATTTTTTTCCTTTAGTGATAAAGGTTTTGCATGAATTAAAAAAAAACTGATCATTGTAAGCACCCCTGCTAAACAACAGACTTGCTGGCTGCATCACTAGATGAAAATAAAAGAAAGAAAGCTTAACCACTTGCCAACAGCTCTATAGATGAATGACGGCTACAGCGCAGTTGGCTAGTTCTGGGAGGCTGTCATATGAGGACTTCCCGTGATTGCGCCCGCCTCACACCCGCTACGGGGCACAGGCAGCGCGCTTCATGATCACAATGTCCGGAAGACACTGCTGATCATAGATTGAGATAAAGAGCCAATCAGCGGCTCTTTACCATGTGATCAGCTGTGTCCAATCACAGCTGATCATGGTTGTAAATAGAAGCTGATCATCAGAACTCCTTTCCTCACACTGACAGCATGAGTAGAAGAGAGCCGATTACCGGCTCCTCTAAAAGGGACATCTACACTATTAATCGGGGGAACTGATTATTAACAGTGCCCACCAGTGCTGCCAATCTGTGCCCACCAGTGCTGCCAATAAGTGCCCACCAGTGCTGCCAATCAGTGCCCATCAGTCATCAGTGTCGCCCATCAGTGTTGCCCATCACTGTTGCCTACCAATGCACATTGGTGCTGCCTATCAGTGCCCAGCAGTGCCACCTCTCAGTGCCTATCAGTGCCCATCAGTGCCACCTAGCAGTGTCCATCAGTGCCACCTATCAGTACCCATTAGTGACACCTATCAGTGCCCATCAGTGACACCTATCAGTGCAGCCTCATCAGTGCCCACCAGTGCTGCCTATCAGTTGCCACCAATGCTCATTAGTGCTGCCTCATCAGTGGCCATCAGTGCCCATCAATGCAGCCTCATCAGTGCACATCAGTGAAGGAGAAAAATTACCTGTTTGCAAAATTTTATAACAAACTATGAAGAAGTTTTCGTTTCCTTTTTTCTTCAAACTTTTCAATCTTTTTTCCTTTGTTTAGCAAAAAATAAAAACCCAGTGGTGATTAAATACCACCGAAAGAAAGCTTGTGTGAAAATTGTCGCAATTGTCATTCAAAGTGTGACAGCGCTGAAAGCTGAAAATTAGCCTGGGCAGGAAGGGGGGAAAAGTACCCTGTAGGCAAGTGGTAAAAAAAAAAAAAAAAATGCAGCCAGCACACGAAATGGTAAGCTATAATACTATAAATGTTTGCTTTTGGGTTTAATACCACTTTAGGCAGAATGTGCAATCTTATTGTATAGTATATGGCCAGCCTTATGCAGCGTACACACGGCACTTCCCGACAGAAAAAGTCAGATGGGAGCTTTGGATCGGACATTCCGACCATGTGTATGCCCCATCAGACTTTTTCTGTCGGCATTTCCGACGGACTCAGATATAGAACATGTTCTAAAAATCTCCGTCGGAAATGCCGTTCGCAAGTCCAGCCGTGTGTACGCGGCATTAGAAAATTTTGAAGCAGGACCTTCTTAGTTATTACATTCCATCAAATCCTTAATATCTAGTTTTTTAGGGGAGTTTTTAAGAACCTATGAGTCTTACTGTGAAGCAGTGGCGGCTGGTGCTCAAAATTTTTGGGGGGCGCAAACAAACTGAAAAATACTGAAAAAAAACCCATCAATTGCAGCCACTATGCCATCAAAGGCAGCCACTGTGCCCATCAAATGCCGCCACTGTGCCCATCAATTGCAGCCACTGTGCCCATCAATTGCAGCCACTGTGCCTTTTAAAGGCTGCCACTGTGCCATAAACGCTGCCACTGTGCCCATCGAACGCTGCAACTGTGCCATCAAATGCTGCCACTGTGTCCATCAAATGCTGCCACTGTGTCCATTAAATGCTGCCACTGTGCTCATCAAACGCTGCCACTCTGCCCATCGAATGTTGCCACTGTGACCCCCCAGCCCGCTCACTGTCTGCCGGGCACTTACTCTGTCTTGGTGGGGCAGCGGGTGATGGCTGTGAGTGGTGTCCTCTTAGCGGTGTCTTCATGTGTCTCTTCCCATCCTCTCCTTCCATCAGGTGTTCAATCACAGCACCTGTCTTTCAGCCAATCGGGTGACGGGTAACAGACCCGAGCACCTGATTGGCGGAGAGGCGGTTCAGTGTTAGAACAGCGAATGTTTATTCACTGTTCTAACACACCTGGGTGAACTGCGACCGCCAAGCATGGCGCTCGCAGGTCACCTTTTTTGACACCTATTAGAGCCTATGGCAATGCATGAATCTAGTCATTGGTCATAGAGGGGGTGGCTGGAGAGAGGGGGTGGCACCTATGCGCACTTATGGACGCACCGCCCGCCACTGCTGTAAAGGGTATAAACTTTAGAAACATTTAACATATAAGCCATGATTAAATATATTGTAAAACAATTTTCCTTTAATTTACAGATTGTCACTGAGAAAATACACATCTACAGAAATACAGCCACTTGGCAAGTACACTCAGGCAGCTGTATCATATTCCACTGGTTCCAGTTAACGGACTGCAGTATTAGGAACATTCTAGGCTGACAGATGGTTAATAATTTAGTATACATTCCTTTTTCGCAGGATAAAGCTGAAAACAGTGATAAATATAGTTGATTACACAATACATATATGTTAAAGGTTAATTCTAAATCATGAATTTATAATTAAATGCAAAACAGATTATATTATTTGTGCAATTACAAAATCACCTATAAGCAAAACAGAGATTAAAGACTTCGAAAATGCAGTGTTTTACGTGAAACATTTGATGAAAATCATAATCCTGGTTAATTATGGGAGCAGATATGATTAGGAGCACAAACAGATATGTGCATCCTAAAATAACAGAAGAAAATACTGTATCTTTATTATGCGTGTAACTGGGGAACCTTTAAGATAGAATCCTGCATGATAGCATTCAATACAGACTCCAAAGGTAATGTTTATATTGATAGTAAAGTAAACCTGTCATTTATGACACTCATTTAATAAATCACTTCCCTAAGCCCCTATGGT
The DNA here is from genome assembly GCA_037952925.1 of Lithobates clamitans. Classification (NCBI taxonomy): domain Eukaryota; kingdom Metazoa; phylum Chordata; class Amphibia; order Anura; family Ranidae; genus Lithobates; species Lithobates clamitans. The sequence continues at coordinate 2,331,186 of JBBGZY010001281.1, read as the reverse complement.
CAATATAAAGAACATTTGGAGTGGCGTCTAGACTTATCTAGCTTTTGGTATCTCAGGGCAAAAATAATTTCTGAAATGTATGTGCGTTCTACAGTTCACCTTTGCTATTCATTCAACCCATAAAAGAAGTATCAGTTTGGAAGAGAAAATGGCACCAGCCACTGGAATAATTGGCTATTCCTAACTTGTTGAAATAAGGTATCAGTGGGGATTGATATGTTGCAAGATTCATTCATCTTTTCATGTCACATGGCTTGTTCATCTTTTCAGTAACAGTAGGGTGGCAAGTCTAAGACGGTGGTGTTCATATACTACATTAGCAGACTGTTCATTTTTGAGGAGGGCTTCTTTCCCCTTAGAGATACCCCCACATCTGCTACTCATTGAAACTGGCAATGTGTTTTCTCTTATTCCAGTACTATGGGGTCAGAATTGTCATACGGTCCAGACACTGGGAGCCATTTATTGGCACAGGGACCACATCCCCGTCCCCATGCTCATCTTCCAGAGACACAAAGGAGGTTCTACCATCCCAGGTAATTTCCTTCAGACACAAGGACCGATTGTCCCAAGTCACCCACGTGAGTACGTGAACCAGCACATACAAGCTGTGCTCAGCTAACACTGAGAAGCCCCATGGGCCAACCTCTCAACTCTTTGTCCTGGCCTATATTTCTTGAGTCATGTTTCAAAAACAGTTCTTCATTAACCTCCCTGGCGGTATGATTCTTTCTGATTTTAGGTGCTGAAAGCGGTACAATTATTTTGCATGGAAATTTGGCGTTTTATATTGTAGGTCTGTAATTATTAACAATAACACACTTAAATCTGTCCAAACAAGAGTCTAGTAGATATCCCGGATATGATAAAGTTTGAAACACAAAAACATAAATTTTAATATAATAAAAAAAAAATAATAATTAAAAAAAATAAAAATAAATAGTAATAAAATAAATTTCCACACGATTCACTATCGCTCAATTCTGCAAGTGTTCTAATTTACTATCGCTGTTTTCTAGCTGGTCTAAAGCCATTTTTGACGTAAAGGGACACTTTTTGGTTGCTATGGACAATCTCCAGTTTCCAGGCAGAAAGAACAGAATATGCAATATAAAACTGCATGCAGGGCATGGGCCAGAGCACTGGGGACAAATGGGATGTGAAATGATTTCATACAGTACTGTAATCTGTAAGATTACAGTACTGTATGTGTTATGCTTTTTACATTTTTTTGAATTTGCCGCCAGGCTCCGCCCCCGTGCGTCGCGACGCTCGCAGGGAACGGAGCCTGGCACAGAGAGGCTTCGGGACAGGACACAGCCCGCGGACACTGCGGGGGACATCGCAGGATCCCGGGGACAAGGTAAGTAAGGAGGCACCAGGATCCTGCGATGCAATCCCGAGTGTGGCTCGGGGTTACCGCTAATGGTGCTGAATTTTAACCCCGAGCCACACTCGGGAATACCGCCAGGGAGGCTACGGAAAACAAGTGTCCCCACAGTCTTTTTATATTATCAATACACACCTTACTTATAGGAAGCACCCTCTTCTCCCTTGTTTCCACTGGGGGCAGCTATGCTCGAAGGAAAGCCAAAGTCTCTAACATTTACATTTCTTTTGCCAGTGTTGCTCCTCCTCAACGTGATCCTCAACATACCTAGGCCCCTCCCACACTTCCTTTCGCTCTCTCTCTCTATATATACAGTATATATATCCCAAAATAATCATTGGCAGGGGAAATTTAAAAAAAAAAAAAAACTTATTTTAACATGCACATAATTGAATGAATAATGTTACCCAAACTTCATCGTATTTACTAAGCTCAGTGAACAATTACTTTGCTACTCCTTTAGTAAATCAATACCATTGACTTTGACCTTGGTCCTACTACAGCCTCCTCCTCATTACCCTCAAGTCAAGTCATGCTGCTTCTAAAATGCATGAAAAGTCCCAACATTTACAATGTGATGAGAAAGACAAAGGAATGAACAAATTCATTTACATGAGTCAGATCTTTCATAGAACTTGGATAACACTTTTCAAGAGGCACTGCATTACTTTTTCATTATATCCAATTAGTTATATAATTACCCATTGCCCCCAGTATGGTACCCTGCAGGTCACGCTACCTTAGCAAAAACACTATTCAACCGGCAAAAATTTGTATCTACAAACCTTTCTAGTTTTGTTAGCTTTTAGTATTAAAAAAGTGAGAGATGTATGCGAGAACTCAATGGCGGCCATTTTTTCTATGATATGCCAGGCAAAAGAAAAACAGGCAAGCAATCTACTAGTAGAAAGGATTTTAAGAATCTCCATGGTTGGGAGAAAGGGGGTGTCCTGCCCTCTGTCATTGATTTCCAGTGTAAGGGTGACTCCCTGACTTGCATGGTCCTGCCAGAGCAACCCTTATATGTGCACTCACAACATATGTGCACACACTGTGCTGGACATGCACAGGCAGCCCAGATGAATAGCATGAATGAAGTCACACCAGGTGCGCATGTGCAAATGCACTATGAATGATGGAACATGTAGTCGCATAGAGATGTGGAAGCTTGGAAGGCCACACAAAAGAAGCTGGAGGCTGCTCCAGCAATATTATAGGAAATGTTAGTGACTGCTTGAAATGTTTTTAAAAATCAGTACATGTGAAGTGGATAGTTTGTCAATAGTTTTTTATTTGTATTTAGTGAAGGCTTTAATACTACTTTAAGCGGTTGATTTACTAAAGGCAAGTAGACTGTGCACTTTGTAAGTGCAGTTGCTCAACTTAGCAAAGAGGTGAAGCTCTGCTGACTTACATCATCCAATCATGTGCAAGCAAAAATGCTCCTTTTTTAAAATATTCCTTGCATGTGACTGGATATTCTTTGCAAAGTGAAGTGTCACCTTATTTACTAAGCTCTGGAACAAATGCCCTTGCTGAGTGCAACTGCACTTGCAAAGTGCACAGTCTATTTGCCTTTAGTAAATTGACCCCTAAGGCAGTTCATTCAATTGAATGTCCTGGCAATGCACCAAAAGGTCTAAAATAAATGGACATGCACCATTTTTTGTAAATAAGAGCACCATAAAGCCCAGTATATGTTACTGTGCATTGTTTCATACTGCAACGCATGTGCATTGGAACTGCATTGCCCTAGTGCTTTGGGGAGTAATTAAAAATGAATGGGACTACAACAAGCTAGCCACAAGGCAAGGGGAAATGTGTAAAATATAAACAACCACTTGCCAACCGCCTAGCGCAGATTTACTGCGGCAGGTCGGCTCTATTGTGCGAAACTACGTACTTGTACGTCATTTAGTGCAATAGACACTGGGGGCACGCACTGATTAGACGGGGGAGCCAATCAGTGGGTCTAGCGGACCCGATGTCCGCCGGCCACCCATGATCGCTCCCCAGAGCGGCAGAATGGCGATCTGCCTAGGTAAACAAGGCAGATTGCCATTCTGACAGGGAAGAAAATAGAGATCTTGTGTTACTGCCAAGCAGGAATACAGATCTCTGTCTTCATCCAGTCAGACCATCCCCCACACAGTTAGCAAGCCCCTGATGTTAACCCCTTCCCTGCCAGTGATATTAGTACAGTAACAGTTCATATTTTTAGCACTGATCACTGTAAAAACCTTCCGGGGTTCAAGTAGTTGAGTCCAGTGCTTACGAAGATGACACATACACTGCTCTGTGATCCAGTAGCAGTCTTCTACCTGGTTGAGTGATGTCCAGGGTCATCCACCCCACTCCCTGTGAGCCTAGGCCATCACCAACATACCCCCCTGGAGGGCACCATGGGGGTTATTTACGAAAGGCAAACCCACTTTGCACTACAAGTGCAAAGTGCACTTGAAATTGCACTGAAAGTGCACTTGGTAGTGCAGTCACTGTAAATCTGAGGGGTAGATCTGAAATGAGGGGAAGCTCTGCTGATTTCATTATCCAATCATATGCAAGCTAAAATGCTGTTTTTTATTTTCCTTGCACGTCCCCCTCGGATCTACAGCAACTGCACTTCCAAGTGCACTTTCAGTGCAATTTCAAGTGCACTTTGCACCTGTAGTACTTTTAGTGCAAAGTGGATTTGCCTTTCATAAATAACCCCCAGAGTCCGTCTGGGCTTACAGTACTCCTCGACAGAAGAGCGCTCAACAGGTCATTACATATTTACCCCAAAGCCTTTTTTTTCACTGCTGATCCCTCATGAATGGCAGTAAGAATTTAAAATGTAAAAACATTTTTACATTGATTCATTTTGCTCTACAGCACTGTAATTGCATTCCACAAGTTAAAGACTTGCTTCAAAGGCAGATCGCTATTTGAATATTGTCTAGTTAACGCAGGGAACATTGGTTTGAAAAATAATATTATATTTTCTTTTAAATAAGCGCAAAATCTCAGCATGCATTTCCTTGACCTAGTTGAGGTTTCTGTTCAGAGCCAACTACTCTTTCTACTCCAACCAATCAGAGATCAATTTAATGAGTGGTCAGTTATGTGTTACACATTCCTCCCCTTCCTTCCACTATCAGATGTCAGTAAATATCGTGCCAATTTCATCGCTGTTTCAGAGAACCAGAAAGAACTCAATGAAAGATGATAGCAGATGGTTATGTAATCTGCCTATTACTGTAGAACATTCCCCAAAATCTTGTAGTTTGTCTCCCTGAAAAGTGTCTATACAAATGTGAATAACATGTCTATGAACATTCTCAGTGACCATAAAGAATTTCGCTACATGCTGTTAATATTTGTTCTGTATTATTTATGATTTTGTATCAAAAAATAAATAAAATTGCAGAAAACATAAGCAACAGTAAAGTCGTAGTGACAGATGTATGAATCTTGATAAGCTTCTTTCTTACATTTGTTTCAGATTTGACTGGATCCAAAGTTTAATCACCTAGTGTAGTATAGCATTCATATGCATAGCAGGAGGTTGATTTGTTGCCAATTTGTTATTTTTGTCAGTTATTTTTTTCATAGAAGTGAAATCTAAACTGTTATTTTAACTTACTATATGTTAAAGCTGACTTACAGGCAACAGATATATACACAGATAAACTAGCGCTATAAGTACCTGTTATAAATAAATAAAATAATATCTAGGAAAACTGTTTAATTTACCAAATTATTTATTTTTCTGTCCATCCAGACCTAATATTGACAGACCTCTGCCACACACAGCATAGTCTTGTATGGCAGGGCAGGAGACCTATTTTTTCCTCTGTTGCAGATAAACAACACTTATAGGGTAACCCTACTTAAACCTCCCTGGTGGTATGATTATGTCTGATTTTTGCGTCTTAAAGCAGTACAATTTTTTGCATGGAAATTTGGCATTTAATATTGTAGGTCTGTAATTCTTAGGAATAACTCACTTAAGTCTGTCCAAACAAGAGTCTACTAGACATCCCAGGTATGATAAAGTTTGAAACACAAAATCATAAATTATAATATAATAATTAACTATAAATAATTATCAAAAATAATAATAATGAATTTTATTCTATAATGTAATCAAATTAAAAACAAACATATGTCGCTGTCCTCACTTTCAGTGTTTGATGACAAATTTCTCCACGAATCACTATCGCTCAATTCTGCAAGTGATTCTAATTTACTATTGCTGTTTTCTAGCTGGTCTAAAACCACTTTTGATGTAAAGGGACACTTTTTGGTTGTTATGGACAATCTCCAGTTTCCAGGCAGAAAGAACAGTATATATAATATAAAAGTGCAGGCAGGGCACTGGACAAACCACTAGGGATAAAAAGGGAGGTGAAATGATTTGACACAGTAATGTAATCTGTAAGATTACAGTGTACTGTATGTGTTCTGTTTTTTTTTCATTTTTATTAAATTCCCGCTGGCTCCGTCCCCGTGCGTCGCAACGCTCGCAGGGATTGGAGCTCGTAACACAGTACATCGGATGGAAGATCTGGCCACCGGACATAGCGGAGAGACATCGCAGGATCCTGGGCACAAGGTAAGTAACCTCTACCAGGATACTACAATGCAATCCTGAGAGTGTCTCGGATTACCGCTAATGGTACTGAAATTTAACCCCGAGACACTCTTGGGATTACTGCTAGGGAGTTTAATGGGAAAAAAAATAGTAAACAAAAAAAATATAGCGTATACAATTGCGACATGAGTCATATTGTAATTGAATGTTTTTTCAAAATACCTTTCCTTTTCAATTTGCAGCTCTGTAATTTTCTGTAAAATGCAATGCAACATGGCTACCTGGAGGTGTTCTGTACACAGATGGTGTACAGAACGCCTCCCCCCAGAAACATAATTTCCCGCTTGTGTGATTGGCTCACTGATCTTCCCAGAAGTCTGCACTAAGATACAAGTCAGATTTTTTGGCGTCAAAAATGGCATTTTTAGTAAGATACTCCCAATAGGAAATCATGTCTAAAGGGATGTAAACCCTGACATTTTTTCTCTTTAGAGCCCTGCAGTTGCAGCAGCTGGTTGATAATTATGAATTCACTCCCATTAGACTCACTTATGGGCACAGAGAAACAAATAGAGATTTCTTCAGAATAACAATAAAGGGTACGACTCTGCAACAAAGTTAGTTAAAATCCTTGCAATGTACATAAATCACCCATAGGGGAATGTTTCTTTTCTCAACAAAAGTTGAGTTACTCTTTAACCTCCCTGGCGGTATGATTATTTCTGATTTTAGGTGCTGAAAGCGGTACAATTATTTTGCACAGAAATTTGGCGTTTTATATTGTAGGCCTGTAATTCTTAGGAATAGTTCACTTAAATCTGTCCAAACAAGAGTCTAGTAGACATCCCGGGTATGATAAAGTTTGAAAAACGAAATAAAAAATTATAATATAATAAATAACTATAAATAATTATAACAAATAATAATATAATAATAATAAAAATTATATAATAATGTAATCAAATCAAAAACACTGAAATTTGCTCAGTTGCAGAATTGTCGCTTTTGTTACTTTTAGTGTTTGGTGACGGATTTCCCCACAAATCACTATCACTCAATTCTGCAAGTGATTCTAATTTATTATCGCTTTTTTCTAGCTGGTCTAAAACCACTTTTGATGTAAAGAGACAGTTTTGGTTGCTATGGACAATCTCCAGTTTCCTGGCAGAAAGAACAGTTTTATATATATAAAACTGCATGCAGGACACTGGGCAGACCACTAGGGACCAAGGGGATGTGTAGCTATTTGATACAGTACTGTAATCTGTAAGATTACAGTATGCTGTATCTATACTATGTGTTTCACTTTTGAATTTACCGCCGAACTCCGTCCCCGTGCGTCGCAACGCTCGCAGGGAACGGAGCTCGGCACTGTGAATCGAGCGAGACACAGCGGCTCGCCGATCACAGCGGGGAGACATCGCAGGATCCAGGGGACAAGGTAAGTATGCTCTTCCTGGATCCTGCGATGCAAGCCCGAGTCTGGCTCGGGGTTACCGCTTTTGGTATGGAAAAATCCAACCCGAGCCAGACTCGGGATTACCGCCAGGGAGGTTAAAAGTCTTCTTCCTTCCTCAGCCTGTGACTGGACAGTGAAAGGAGAAGCAGCAGACTGGTTTGCTCATCTCTCTGTCACTCTCTTCTCTCCACCTCCATCAGTATGCTATTTTCATTTCATTCCCAGGATGAGCTCTGCTGCACACGAACTGAAGGAGGCCAAAGGCTAATACGAAATCATATAAAGGTAATTACACTTTTTTTAAAAAAAAATTTGAAGGTGTATTGAATGTACAATGAACACAAAATCACATTAATCTGCATACTGTAGTTCAGTGGATACACTTACAGGAATTTAAAAAGCACCTAAGCTACTATGAGGACAACATCTTATGCAACATAAGATGACATCACCTCTATTGTCATGTATGTAATTAGGCTAGTCAAATTAAAGGGATCCTTTCCCAAGAGAAACATGGAGGCTGCCATTGCTGACATCCTTTAAAAATGTTAGCTGCCATGCTCACCCTCTGGCCTCAATGTTCAGGCAGAACAAGAATACTGTCAGATAAGGACTTTTGACTCTACTCTGAATTTGCCATGGTGCATACTTTTTCTTAGACAGTAAATAAGAAAGTACTGAAGTCAGAGGGTCAGCATGACAGACAATTCACATTTTCAAAAGGAGATCAGCCATTATAGTCCCCATATTCTTCTCAGGAAAGGTTTAATTTAATGGTGTTATGTACCCAATAGAGAGGCATTACATGGATTTTTCTGGCTCCACATGTGCAACACATTTATTACTTGTGGATATGCCACTATAGGTGAAAAGAAAGAAGGTTGACTTTGCATTGATTTTCTGTCAACCCAAATAACATGGATAATATTTTTCATAACAACATATATTACAGTATATGATTATTTATCCAAATATGTCCCATTCCAGAGCATGTTAAGCCAAATAATACCTCTCATCTAACTCTAGAAATTCACTGGGGTTGATTTACAAAAGGGGATCAAAACTGTTTAATTAACAAAATTTACGTTCACTTTTCAAACTGCATTTTCACCAAGCTTAGAAAATAAGTTGTAGCTTCACTTCAATCATAAATTTTGTGTATGTTGTAAGCAGAAATATGTTTTTTTATTCCATTGTACACTATTGGGTATTCAAAATGATTGCAGGTCCACCCTATTTACTAAGAGATATATACATTCGCCTTTGCTTTTTGAGCACGGTTTGCTGGAACACATATTGAGATTTGGATGAAGAAGCACTGGATTGTTTAGAGACATTTATTTGTGGTTTGTATAATTTATTTAAGTATAAAGGACACACTGGATGGACTTTCAATTCACTGTATGTTTTTTCACTGGATACTTAGGACATTAAAGTGTTATATTAATAATATTAATATATATAATATTAAATTATTTCTCACATATGATTTTTCACATTTTTTACTTTGATTAAAAGAGCACAGTATTTATGTATATGGAGAAGCATAGCGCTTTACTGTATTTATCACAAAAAAAATGTTATCTGTATAGATAAGGGGGTGTATGGCTAACAGTGCTAGCAGCCTGGAGTAGAAACACCACAATAGTGGCATAAGTGCAGGATCTTTGTATCTTTGTCGTTTTTCCCTAGAGAATAAGTTGTAGCCTCACTTTAATCATGTATGCGTAAGCAGAAATATGTTTTTTTCCCCTCCTTGTACACTATTGGGTATTCAAAATGATTGCAGTGTCACTTTTTTTACTAAGAGATGTGAACATTCACTTTGCTTTGTGAAAAGCCTTTACTCTTATGAGCCACATATGAATCTGACAGGTGGTATTAAGTCACAAAACATTATTTAGAAACAGGGTTAAAGAAGGACTCTAGGAATCACTGTATATCAGTCAGTGAGAGAAAACATCAATAGAGCAAACACTGAACCTCTTTGTGTGAAAACACTAATGCCCTGTACACACGGTCGGACATTGATCGGACATTCCAACAAACAAAATCCGATCGTTCTGAACGCAGTGACGTAAAACACGTACGTCGGGACTATAAACGGGGCAGTAGCCAATAACTTTCGTCTCTTAATTGATTCTGAGCATGCGTGGCACTTTGTGCGTCGGATTTGTGTACACACGATCGGAATTTCCGACAACGGATTTTGTTGTCGGAAAAGTTTATAGCAAGCTCTCAAACTTTGTGTGTCAGAAATTCCTATGGAAAATGTGTGATGGAGCCCACACACAGTCGGAATTTCCGACAACGAGGTCCTATTACACATTTTCCATCGGAAAATCCTATCGTGTGTGCAGGGCATTACAGTTTGTGGGGTCCACATGGCTCTAAAAGTGCCTGAGATAAAGAAAAATTTCAAGCCCACTGTGCCTGTTTGACCTTAGTAGTGTAGCTTGACACACCTGGGCCTTCTGCAAGATATGAACCAAAGCCATTGAGCTTCAGTCCTTTATCAACTGATCCAGACTCCAAACAATCCCAATCACAGCAGCTAATGTCATAAGTTATTAGCTCCTGTATGTAAAAGACCTATCATGTATAATGCCTCCTTCTCACCTAACTCTCCTATCTCCGCTATGCCCCTCCATCTTGCACAGTAGATCCCTTTCCCCCAGGAAAAGCAATTTAACTGCACACATGCTTATGGTAATGGATGGAGACTTGGATAGACTTGGTAGGCTCTGTGGGTCCCCCAGGAACAGAGGCCTAGCTGAGTCTGAAATTTCTGCAACCCCTGTTGCTATGTCCTTGCTTCCCTTCCTCTTGTGTATGTCACTACAGGTAAGTCCGAATCACACAAAAATAGATAAAATGTGACATCCTTTGGTTTTCTACAGACATGGATTGTTCCTTTATCCACTAGTTGTTGCTGTGCATAAAGCAATGTTCTGCAGAACCAAAAATCAAATATCTTGTACTAGACATGGTGCAGTTACTAGGCCCCTTTCATTTAGCTCTACAAAACAGCCATAATTCATAATCTGATAACTAATTATTCTAGTTATCAGTTTTGCCAAGGATTTCAATGGTATATTGAGGTATTGGGCACATTTCAGCAGGTGCAGTAATATTTTTTCTTCAAAAGATTTAAATATACATGCATATGTATAGTATATAACATATTTTGGCAAAATACGGAGTTATTAGTTGATGGTAACATATAACACTAATGGATCAGTTCAGATAGTAAAAACTAGATGTGAGGCTGCAATGAGCCACATGAATCTCAGATACGTAAAAATAAAATACACGGTTTCATACATTTTACAAAAATATATGAGGAAACTTTGTAGCTATAGGAAAAAAAAATGTTGGTTAGCCTCATATGCTGCCTGCAATGGTAACTTAGTAATGCCCCCTGACTGATGGGATATTCTGTGGAACATGGGTGGATATGGAGCAATTTTTAAAAAGGGGGAAAGTTCTATGAAAAAAGGACAATTAGCAACTAAGCCAATATGTCTTCATAACAACTGACGAATTACCACTACCTCATGCTATGTTTGCTCTGCTTTAGGTGCCCAAAAATCAAAAGCTTTTCAAGAAAACTGTAACTCAGTGCAACAAGGTACTCAAAAGTGACTACAAAGCTCCATGTAAACTATTATTATAACAATATATAACACACAATCCATATCTAACATTACTGTCTGTACCCGTAAAAGCTCTCAAAATATATTATAATTAAATTTATTAATTTGAAATTTCATTTCATAATAAGAAATATCATATTTTTATGATTTAGTTTCAGATACCTTTTCCCCAATTACCATAGGAATATTTAAATGTTTTCTCTAAATCATCTGTAAAAACCAACTAGCAATGGTTAATGCTTTGAAAGGAGTTCGGATGTTTTGCGGGCACATAAATGTTGGTCATTATTTACAGTTTAGGACACCACCTATTACTTCTAAAGCTATAAAATGATCTAGTGGCACAGACAGCACAAATTTAGCCTCAAGTTTCTGTTATTCAATGTGCAACTGTCATTTCTCTTGAAAGGACCAGCAGTTTATTTTTTTTTCTTTTACGTCAAGCCACAAGGCCTTTCACCTGCAGGGCCTACAATACAAAAAGCTGCGATGGAAAGTAGGCTTATTACTTCCAGAAGAAAGACTAGCATTAGCAAAACAAATGCACAGAAACTACGCTGTGCCAGGAGAATGATGACAAGATCAGTAGGAAGTTTTACCTCGGGATCTTCAAAGACCTCAGGGTCTTTGTGCAGAGTTGGAGGGTAAAGGGCCACAAAATCACCCTTCCTGAGATTCACTGTCTGGCCAACCTCAAGTTCCAGCTGAAAATCCTCCTGGACCAAACGTATGTTCATGGATGCGGAGCACAAGCGCAGTGACTCACTGATAGCACTACCTGGGAGAAAGGAAGAACAGAACTGTGATGTTGATTTACTTTAAGAATCTGATGCTATTGCCTAGACAACTCCAGTGGACTCATTAACATAAGTGCATGTTTGGCACAGAAAGTACAAAATTGCTACACAGCAAACATTTAAATCCCATAAAAAATCTCAAATTACCTCTTATACATTTCACTAAATATACAATAATTGCAGTTAGTGGCTTTGACACCGACAGCTTGTGAAATGATAAAAAAATTATATTTATCTATCTTGGAGTAATTTAAAGGAGAACTCTAGGAAGAACAAAAACTTAGTACATTTGGTAGATTTAAGTTAAAAAGGCATTTCTTTCTGTAGATAGCAAAGTTGTCATATGAAATAAAAAAAGCACCTACAACCTTGTGCTAGCTACCATCCAGTAGCTACATTTACCCTTAGCACTGTGCCTCCACTCTTTTACACCACTGCCAAGTTCTGGTACTTCTCCACTGCTTCCCAATAATTCATTGTTTAGGGCTCAGTTATGTAACGTGAAAAGAAAGGGGCATACCACAGATACCAATTCTCAGCATACAAGAGGTTTACCGATTACCAGCAAGGCTGGGTTTTAAGCTCTATGAGAAGTTTGCTTTAAGTTTTACTTAAGGGTGAAAATATGATTAAAGAAAAAAAAAGTGTATTTTAAGCACATATGAGCACATATTCTGAATTATTATTAATGCGACTTTCATATTTTACATGCTTTCTTTTTCATGGTTTTATTATTATATTAAATATAGATATTTGCAGATTACCCACTAGAGGGATCTTTGTATTTCACCACTTTGCTTATCGGCAGCTGATATAAACCACACAGGGAGTACATTGTTTCCATTAGTCGGGAAACCCATAAACTTGTATTGTGAATAGAAGTGGTAAAACATAACCAGCATGTAGCACTGCATAGAATGTGTATGCAATAAACAAATAGGGCTACACCCCTTCTATATATATAATTATAATATCTCATTTGCGCATACATCTTAAATAATGCTGGGAAGACTCTACATATTCATTAGGCTTTAGAGATCAGGTTAAAGCAGAAATATAGTCAAAAATAGAAAGATAAAAAATAATAGTCAATTAAGAGATGAAACAACAACCAAGCTCAATGCAGAGACAGCCCCCCCATCGACCCCCCCCACCGCTGGGGAGTGAAAGGAGAAACAGCACATTGATGAGCTCATCTTCCTGTCACACTGCTTTCTCTTCCTATCAGCAAGCTGCTTGTCAGCACATGAACTGGTTGGCTTTTTGTATTGCTTCCCCGACTTGCACACCAACCTTCCTCTAAAGAGACTTCAACTGGCTGATACCAGGCCAAGTTCTGGTATTTACACCGCTTGCAATAACAAAAAATATGATGTATAAATAGTTTTCAAGCTACATTAATGTGTGTATTTTATGTATGCCTAGTTTAGCTTTAAGTTTAGATGTATTTTTTTGTGCGGAAAGAGACTGATTTTGTTTTTGGTATGATACGTTAAAGTGGAGCCTAAACCTACTCCCACCCCAATTCTAAGCCTATTTTGTATACCATGTGAAAGAAAAGACACTTATACTTACCTATTCTGATGCCATTGTGGTCCAGTCACATGATCTCTCCAGCTGTGGCTTCAATGAAGAGAAGAGCTCGTAGACAACAGCTGCAAATGCCTGTGCGGTGACGTCACCCATAGGCTTCCTATGGGGCATCCATTGTTTGCTGCTCCCCTCGACACCGGGACCGGGTTCTGATCATATGACCGGACTGGAGCAGCTTCAGAATACGTAAGTATGAGCATCTTTTCTTTCATAGGGTAGATAAGATAGGCTTAGAATGGGGGTGGGAGTAGGTTTAGCCTTAGTTAGATTTTTAGTGAACTTTCACTTAAATTTTTTCAGGTTTTCTTCATTACTTGATATTAGTATTTAACTAGTTCCCAATTGCACCCAAAGCTGGCACTCCAAGGTCACTGCAGAGGGAATTAACATACCACTCTGGGGTCGAAAAGTATGAGATGGTGATACAGCCAAGTAGAAAATAATATATATATATATATATATATATATATATATATATATATATATATATATATAATGCATATTGGTCAGAACTGCAGTATTGCCTGAAGCCAGTTAGTAAGATGCATGTGGATGTTAGAAAGCTGTGAGACCCTATAATCATTTTGCCATGGGACCGCAATAATTGTAGCTATGCCCCTGTTTTTAGGAACTATTTGTGCATGGGAAAAATGTATTTACACACACAAACAGCATGTTGTAGACTGATCTAGAAGCCGAATGTCCTTGCGTTCCCAGTGGCCTTCACCTTTTGCTCCTAGCGCGACAGATTTTATGGGTAATTTCCAGCAATTTATCCTGGCAGTTTGAGGAGAAATCCCAATGGGAACGGTATGAATAATTTGCATAAATCATTATGATCGCAGGCATATCAGCATGTAGCTGCTGTCTAAATCTGCATCTCTCTTTTTGTAATCAAATCTGACTCTTCCTCCACCAGCTTATATTGGGGCCATAATGGGCCTTGATCTTTTCTAATAATGAGCTTTTAGAACAGTATCAAGCAAATAAAGCCATTTTCTCAAAAAAAACAGCTAGTGAGCGGGAGGTGATTTAAGATAATAAATAAAAGCAACATGTTCACGAAGCATTCTGCACTCCTTTAACCAAAAGGTTAGACAGTAGATTTCCAACATACAGGAGGCATCTGAAAAAGATAATAACAAATGCTCTTTCAGTAAAAATTAAATCTGCTGCAGCATGCATAGCAAATAAAGTGGCCTTGGATGCTTTCTTGCAGGAGGTTTTTCCTTAAGCGTGCATTTGTCTAAAGAAATGAGGCTGCGGTCAGCTTTGTGTGGCCAGCGCTGTGATTCAATGTGACGTACAGTGAGTCTGTGCATATTCTTTTGGACTGCCTTCGTTACTATAATCAGGCAGAGTCAAATCGGCTTGTTGGTGACGAAGCCAGGGAAACGACTCTGGTTCCAGAATATGGCCTCTATTGTGGATAGCCACAAGGCACCTGACACGATAAATTTCAACTGGCAGCGCTCTGGCAACAAAAAACTTTACACGGTACAAATGAGTGGTCCAGCCTCCACTTTTCTGCTGTCTACCATACTAAAAATATGAAGATGATAATGCAATCAGAGTCTATGTTTAGAAATGGTAGCTGACATATGCAGCAACACTATTTACCCGAGGAATCCGGTGGAGGCTTGGAGCAAAAGAAATAAGAAAAAGAGGTATATGTATATTTTTATATATGAACCAGCTACTGCTGCAAAATAGCTGGTTCGCCTTTTATATCTGGGGTAACGCGGTCTCATCGTATTGGCTGACATGCTTCCAGGGATTGTGGCAGTCTGTGCCCAGCGCAGTATCACAGATGACAATTGGGTAAGCATATCTTATGCAGAAGTTAATCACAATAATAGAGCACAAAGTGTGGCTTAGCAGTAAGATCGTAAATGACAAATCTGTTTCACCTTCCAGTACCAGTTATGTGCGGAAGACGAGCTTGGCTGTAGCTTTGAGCAATCATGCCGATAATTATTAGCTGACAACAGTAATGAGACACATTATGATCACCAAAGGACAGAGGGACTTATTTAGGTCTGTCAACCAATGCAAAAAAAAAATACAGAACAGAAAAAAAAATACAAAACAGAAAAGGCATTGTACGTGCGCCGCAAAAAATGTGAAACAATGTGCATTTAAAAGGATCACAATAAACCTGCAGCCTCTGCTTGCACTTTTCATAGTTCAGCAGACACAGGCAAGTGCTACTAACAGACCAGCTGGGTAGCTTGGGAAGCCTTCCATTCTGCACCATGAGGTACAGTAAATTATCCTGTTGCAGTACAGCAACATCTGTTTCTGCGCTAGTGCCGAACAAACAAGGCAATTTTAAAAATACCTAGGGATAGCAAGGCAGCAAAAGAACATAACCCTTAGCCCTGACACCCCATCCAACACATTTCATAGATCAAACAAAAATAATAGACAGTATGTGTGATATGTTACATTAGTTTTATTGGTAGATGTAGAAGTAAAGAGTTGTATTGAGTAAGCGGTGTAAAAAAAAGGAAAAAACTGTCTAAAATAATTTTCAGGGGTATTCTGCTGAAAACGTCCAATTGGGGTGCTGTCTTGGAGGATTAAAACATATTATAATCTCAGGAAGTTTTATTTAGGAAATTAGGATGTTAAACACTTTTTGTTACATTTTATATCCACTGATTTTAAAAAAAATACCTAAAAGAGATAATGGGCCTTTTTTTCTTACTAAAACCTTAATGCTAGCAAAGGTAAATAACTCCCTTATTAGCCAAATCAAGTTGGCTTGCCTGGCAATTTATGCTTTTTGGTGATGTTTGTTAGGCATGTGGAAAATAGATTATATTGGGGTAAGAGAGTGCTTGCATTAACTGGTAATAAACTCCAAATATAACTAAAAGCAAAATTATTGTTTTTTAGATATCGATAGAGTGGTGAGGGATTAGAACCCCTGTCACATTTTTATTGCTGTTTGTTACCCCATTAGAGAAATTTGCTGTAATTGTCCTCACCCAATTGTTACTGAAAATGAAAGTGAGGGTAAATCCAAAATTTTGAGGTCACCAGAACAGGAATAGAGGGAAACTCTTCCAATAGGGACAGTTGTTCCCATGACAACTGTCTAAAATTTATTTTTATCACATTTAAAACATAT
This sequence comes from Lithobates clamitans, assembly GCA_037952925.1. NCBI lineage: Eukaryota > Metazoa > Chordata > Amphibia > Anura > Ranidae > Lithobates > Lithobates clamitans. The sequence continues at coordinate 2,314,579 of JBBGZY010001281.1, read as the reverse complement.
TCTCTCACTTCCTGTTGAGTCCACAGGACAGGAAGTGAAAGGAAATCTCTCTAATAAGACACTGATGGCAAAAAAAACTTGACAATGATCTTAACCCCCCCCCCTCCAACATGAAAAAAATAGTTTTGGCTTTAAATATACTTTAAATTTAATGTGTAAGCTTTAACTAAATGAGATTTAGTTTGTTAAAGCACTGTGTATCAAAAACAATTACCTTTTTTAATTTTACTTTAAAATTCTTTTTTTCGCCTTTTTTTTCATCCTTTGTTGCATCTCAGTGCTGTTAAAAAAATTGCAGCCCCTTTGCAGCTCTCAGGCCAGGTTTTCTGATAGTGACAACATTGGATCATGCATCTGTAAAGTGCACTATGGAGGCCAATTGCAGTTCCATTAGGATTTCTTATGATAGATTGACAACTCAAGAACACAATTAGCAGAGAGGAACAGAGCACCGTCACCTATAATAGAAAGTGTCTGAACAAGGTCCTTCGTTGTAGTATTAGTAGGTATTATTTTAATAGCAGCTGCAGATTTAAAAATATTTAATTACAATAATATGTTAAAGTTCACCTTTTCCCAAAAACACACTATGCTATCTAGAGATCCCAGTGTTGTAGAATATGCTGTGCAGTTTTTAAATAACGTCCTTAGGTTAAAAATAAAATCAATAGATGGAGCTGCGCTCTAAGTGATGGCAAACAGGTAAATTACTGTGAAATGCTAGGTAACTTCTTATAAAGTGTCAAATGTTCATAAATAATAAACTCCAAAAGTGTTCAAATTCATATATGATAAACTCCAGAGAACACAATATAAATGCGAAATGATAATAAACAATCTAAAGTGCTGAGTGCTCAAAAATACATAGGTGATGAACTTCCAATGTACAATATACGTGCAAATAATACAAGGTTTAGGTTTATCGCCTTAAAGTAGGCCATGATTGATATCCCTCAATACTGCCACAAAAGCTCTCACCAAAGTGATCAGCCGCATCCTGCCCAAGTTCTGGGACACTCCAAATATCAGGCACACACTTCCAGCATGACAGGAGTGAGCTTGTTTTTGCATTCTAAAACCATGCATGAGCAATATGTTCTCCCTACTGTATAGCAAGTGCGACTGAAGATGAGCAAACTGTACATGTGCAGGCTTGGAACATGGAAACAAGCTCACTCTTGTGATTCTGGGAGAGAGCATCTAACTCTTGGAATGTTCCAGAACTTGGTAAGAATGCAGCTGATCAGTTCAGTGGAGTTTTTGTGGCAGGCTTTCGGGATGTTGATCATGGCCTATTGGTAAGGCATTTAAACTTAGGACACAATTTGAAAACTGTGCAGAATTTTTATCATGCTGGGTTCCTTGGAGAGCACAGTGTATTTTAGCGAAAAGATTAACTTAACCTTTAAAGCTTATATGAGATTTGGGTGACTAGGTTTACTTATACTTGAGTGAACATCAGTGTATGGGCTAGCTAAAAACTGTCCAAATAGGAATATAAAATAAAATGTGTTAAAAATGTATTGGCAATAAATACTAAAGAACTGCTTGCTATTATTTTACATAAAATGGTTTTGGTAAAACATTGGATTTTTAAAATTTATAATGTGGTTCACTTACATATGACAAGATCATGTTAGAATAATGTTGCGTACACACGGTCGGATTATCCGACGGGAAATGTTCGATGGGAGCTTGTTGTCAGAAATTCCAACCGTGTGTAGGCTCCATCAGACATTTTCCATCTGAATTTCCGACAAACAAAATTTGATATCCGGATCTCAAATTTCGCGACAACAAAATTCCGATCGTGTGTACACAATTCCGATGCACAAAGTTCCACGCATGCTCGGAATCAAGCAGAAGAGCCGCACTGGCTATTGAACTTGATTTTTCTCGGCTCGTCGTACGTGTTGTACGTCACCGCGTTCTTGACGTTTGGAATTTCCGACAAGATTTGTGTGACTGTGTGTATGCAAGACAAGTTTGAGCCAACATCAGTCGGAAAAAAAACATGGATTTTGTTGTCGGAATGTGCGATCGTGTGTACACGGCATTACGGTTTTGCTTAACTTATTTGAAAACGGCCTACATTCAAATACATTAATTTGCATTGGAAGTTATTCTTTCTTTGCACATTTTAGGACAAGCTTGCTGCTACATTTGTGCATGACAGGAGCACAGCTTCCCACTGATTTATCAAAAACATAGAACCAAACAAGGCCCATTAGCACACACATACAGCAGGGCTAGACACATGTGCATATTGGCTGCACGGTAGGAACATTTTCTGGTTAGCTGTTTGTTATATTATGAGTTCTGTTTAATATATTTTAAATGTTTTTGACTGTGATTTAAAAATATATGTGTTGCATTATTAACTACAATAATTCCTAGGAACAGAGTACTTCGGATCGGCAGCACACCCACACACAGAGTGTAAATGGATCCCTTTATTGAGTTAGATAAAAGCAATGAATAGGTACAGGCAGGGGAAAAGCAGGTAGGTTGATGTGTTTCACACTATAGTGCTTTGTCAAAACCACACCATTACATTAATTCCTAATCACATAGGTATATTGAACAGTTCTAAGTTCTTCTAAATATGTATGATCATGTACATATTCTGAGCCTTATAAACTACTGAAGCAATATTTTTTGGTAATATAATAAAATATATATTAATAATAAAATGATGAGGTGAACTGCACCTGAACATAGTCACTGGTGCCACGCAACCTTTGTATTTCTTGCCTGAGGAAGGAGTAACTATATTGGCTCCAAACCCTTCCATTTTTTTTATTTACTTATTTTACACACATAGATACAATTAGATAATAATTGAGTAAACATGAGACGATAATGTGTATTTCCTTTTAAGTCCATTGTAATAACATGCCCAAAAATTGCAGGAAGATTTGTCCAGCATTAACTACTGTATATATTAGAATATTGCAAGCATAACTTTATTTTGCTTTAAAATTCCTACTCTTGAGCCTATATGAGGTTGTTCGGAAATTAGGATTGCATCGATACTAATATCAGTGCCGATACCGTGTATTTGCACAAGTATCGGTACTCGTGCAAATGCATGATACCTGAAACCAATACTTTCAGGCTCGGTTCTTTGAGCTGTCAGTGGGTCTCCCCTATGTTAAAGAAGTCAGGTAATTGGAGCTGTCAAAAAAAAAAAAGCAGCCGGCAATGTTTATTAACAACATTGCTCAGCCCTGAAACACTATAATAAAAAGAAACATTGTTTCTTTTTGTATATTTCTGTTTCTTCATCTGCAGATCAAAGGGATGAACAAATGTTCCTCTGTTTAACCCCTTAATAACCCTTAATTTACTCTAATAAGCCTTAATTAACTCCCTATTCTCCTCCATTTAATTATTATTTTCCTGCTTTTTTTCGCGTCTATTTTATAAACGATAAACAATTAAAACTTTTTTTTGTTCGCTTTGTTAGTGAATATTTTTACACATATATATTAACATATATTTACACATTTCACATTGAAAAAGCGCTAAATTAAAAAAAAAATCAATTTATTTCATTTGTAAATAACTTTTCAATGCTTTGTACCATTGTTGACAGCTGAAGTTAAAAAAAAAACAGTTGCGGCAGGTATCAGTAATTGGTATCGACGAGTACTAAAAAAAAGTATCGGTACTTGTATTCATTGTAAAAAAAATAGTATCGGAAATTAACAGGTACCACTATGGAAATGCTTGTCTGAGTTTAGTAAATTTGTGTACGTACAGTCTTACATGGAGGTGAAAAATATACATCACGATTTAATGAAATAAAAGTAGGCATCTCTGCAGCCCCGGACTGACAGTGGGGTTTATTTACTAAAGCTGGAGAGTGCAAAATCAGGCTCACTTCTGCATAGAAACCAATCAGCTTCCAGGTTTTATTGCCAAAGCTTAATTGAACAAGCTGAGATTAGAAGCTGATTGGTTTCCGTGCAGAAGTGTGTCTGATTTTTCACTTTCCAGCTTTAGTAAAAAAAAACCATGGCGGCAGGCTAGCTTATTGCTCTAGTACTGTATATCAAGCCTAATATGCGTGCTAAAACTAAATAAAGCATTTACAAATAATTTTCTTTGTGGACCTTTCCAGTGACAATATTTTTCAAGGATAAATTTATAAAAATCATAGAAATGTCCTGAAATTTTGGAAAATTTTGTTGGTGTGAGTGACATCTTATGATGAATGAGTACATTATTACAACTGTAACTTTTAAATGTAACCAATAGGGGGTATCATTTGAACTCTTTAAATCCCTACATAATAATTTCATTATCGGGTTAAATACACATAATTTTGCACTTGTTATTTTAAGTAAGCTTTTGTTTGTAAGCTTTTGTTTCCCAATGACTAGACTTTTTTTTTTGTTTAAACATTTCAATGTTCTTATAAATAGTCAGCCTTAAAACACTATTTGCTATACTTAGCTTGCATGCCTTCAAGCATTTGTCTTCCAATTTCCACTGAATAAATGTGTACTAATGAGAAACAGAGCAAGCTGCTGAGGCAGAACTGGGTGACTTGAGTCTGGCCTGCCACCAGCTCGTGATAGGCAGGCAAATTGAGTTAAAATGAAAAGTCCTGTCAGCTGAAATACAACACAGTAGCCAAACCACAAGCTGTCAATCACCCAATCAAAACAAGGGACTGCAGGTAATAAAAGGTCACTTGCTTCATTAGTAGATTTGGCTTTTGTCGCCAAGTTAATTTTAATTAACCAGGATCTAAAACTGTAAATATCACAGACAACCCGCGCTGGGTAATAGAAGAGTATACTGTAATGAACATTTCCAAAATGAGTTATCGTTTTCTCATTATAATGATTTTTTTTTCCTAGAGGTGAAATTTATTTGCTCTAAGCGATCTGAAACCTGTAGTGTTAATAATGAATACGCAAGTAAAAAAAGTTAATTTATCTTGCAAACATCAAGGTGGAATTCCTTTAATAAAATATAAATAAAAGTTAAAAATAAATTAAAAACATTTAATTCTCCCTCAAAGCTTATCATGTTGGTAGTGAAAAGATTAAAGGTAAGGTGAACATAATTTTTTTTTTAATGCCGTAATTTTCCCCACAAACACACAATATAATGGTAACTGTATATGGAAATAGATAGAGGTGATCATCTGGCCACTTTATTGTTTAGGTGGATATCCCACTTCTCTCCATACTCAAAGCGGCTAGGAGTAATTCCCCATTGAAACCCACACTGACCAAATATTGCCTTTTTAGCTCAGTGTACATAAAACACGCCAAGTCCAATATTTTCAATAAAGAAAATCATAGCTCAAAAATGATTAAATATAAGAAATTGATTTTATTATTATATTGTGTTTATAATAAAATAATGCTCACACACTGTGGACGATTCATTAACATTGAAAAGTAAATAACCACATAAATGGAGATGTTACCCATTGTGAACACCCATAACACTCATTTACTTTTAACATAATGTGGAAGGCTAAACCTGATCAGTAGCAGATATTTTCTGTTTTCTTTTTTGTTTTTTTTCATTTTGTTTTTTTCTTCAAAAATATTTTGAGCCAAATACACACAGAATGGATATATAGAAACGCTCCTAGAGGTGAGAGAGAATCAGACATTTTACTTGTTTATAGGGCACAGTAGGACAAAGAAAACAGACTTAGGGAAGCCCTGTTTGAGAAAATCATATTGGTTGAAAAGTTTTATCCATTATAATATTTTAGCGGTTATACTATTGTCCCCTTGCCTACAGCGGTATTAAATCCAAAAGTAAACATTTACTATGTTGCACCTTACCAATTCTTAGAAGTAATGGCTGCATTTGTTTCCTTTTTTAGGCTTTCTTTCTTTTATTTTCACCTGGTAACCCATATAGTAAGTCTGTTGTTTTTCAGTAAAACAAGCTCTCTTCCAGATGTATCAGTTACAAGGATGAGACAAACCATTTACCACCAGGGTGCTTATAATGATCAGCTTTTATTTAATCATGTAAAAGCTTTATGCCAAAATGTAAAAAACTGTAGCTGCAGTTATATGTATTAGCTAGAGTCTGAGTTCAATTTGTTAGTGTATATACATTTGTTGGTACATCTAATGCCCTGTACACACGATAGGATTTTCCAATGGAAAATGTGTGATAGAACCTTGTTGTCGGAAATTCCGACTGTGTGTAGGCTCCATCACACATTTTCCATAGGAATTTCCGACACACAAAGTTTGAGAGCTTGCTATAAAATTTTCTGACAACAAAATCCGTTGTTGGAAATTCCGATCGTGTGTACACAAATCTGAGGCACAAAGTGCCACGCATGCTCAGAATAAATTAAGAGACGAAAGCTATTGGCCACTGCCCCGTTTATAGTCCTCACGTACGTGTTTTAAGTCACCGCGTTCAGTACGATCAGATTTTCCATCAACTTTGTGCGACCGTGTGTATGCAAGACAAGTTTGAGCCAGCATCCCTCTGAAAAAATCCTAGGATTTTGTTGTCGGAATGTCCGATCAATGTCCGACCGTGTGTACAGGGCATAACACTCCTCTCCCCCTAGATTAACAATGCTGCTGTCCAAATGTGTCCCCTGTGCTCCTTCTTCCAGATAATTTTAATACAGGAAGGGTGTTGTTGATCAAATAACCAGGTGAAAACCTAGAGAAAAAAACTTAATATACAATTTGCAATATATAAAATTTTTTGTTTTGGGTTTAATACCGCTTTAAGGTTAATGTGACATGGGTTTAGGTGACTTACACTAAAATAATTATTTTTAAAAAATGACCGGTAAAGCTTGCCAAAATAAGAAGTTCTTCATATGAAGGCAATGCTGAGATGCTGAAACAATGTGGTAAACTAGTCACACTTTTTAGTCATAACATTATAACCACTGACAGGTAAGGAAAATAACATTGATTATCTCATGACAATGGCACCTGAAAGTGTCTGGGGTATATTAGGCAGCAAATGAACATATCCCTGATGATTTGAAAGCAGAGAAAATGGGCATGTGTAAGGATTTAATCAACTTTGCCAAGGACCCAATTATAATGGCTAGATGGTTGGACCAGAGCAACTCCAAAACTGCAGCTCTTGTGGGATGTTTCTGGTCTGCAGTTGGTCAGGACCAACCAAAAGTGGCCGAAGGAAGGAAAACAGGCTAACCGGTGACAGGATCATGTCTGGCCAAGACTTATTAATGCATGTGGGGAGCAAAGACTGGCCTGTGCAGCCGGATACAATCCAAATTGTGGAAAATGTTAGTGTAGCTGCAGACAGGTCAGGGTGCCCATGCCGACCTGTGTCCATAACCAAAGGCAGCTACAATGAGCACATGAGCATCAGAACCGGACCAAGGAGCAATGGAAGAACATGGCCACGTTCAATGAATCACACCTTTTTTTACATCATGACTGGGTGCTTGTGCGCCAGGTTTCTTTATGAGAAGAAGGCAAACCAGTGGAGGCAGTGTGATGCTTTGGGTAATGTTCTGCTGGGAGACCTTGGGTCCTGACTTTTTTGGCAGTCTTTTAGAGTCCATACCTCGATGGATCAGGGTTGTTTTGGTGGCAAAAGAGGGACCTATTCAATATTAGGTTAGTGGACATAATGGTATGATGGGTGATCATGATGTTATGGCTAATCTGTGTATATCCCTTATAAAGGCAGGGTTAGGAGATGTTTGATGTTTTTATTAAAGCTTTGAAAACTTTTGTTAAAGTATACAGTATGCAAAGATTCTATTTAAAATCTAAGACCTATATTTACTATATCAATATTTGGACAGAATCTTCCTGCGCTAAAATTTTCTATTGCTTACTAACATACAACGTATAAGATCTATGTAAATCTAATCACTAAACTCTCACACAATCTGTAAGGGCCTTTGTTCAGCCATTTCCAGTTCTCTGGTGACAACACCATGTCCCTGTCTCCCAAATATATTCCTGCCTTGTGACCTTGGGGTTGATTTACTAAGACTACAGAGTGCAAAATCTGGAGGAAGATTCTTAGTGCACCAGTTTTAGTTAACCTTCTCACGCTATAGCCAAATGATGGCTACAGCGTGGACCTTAATTGCCGGGAGGCCGTCAACAAACATCCTCCCATGCATAAGCAGCCTGCGTGCCATCTGCGGAGCATGCGCGGTGTGCTCTGTGATAACGTGATCCCGGCCCCTTACCACATGATCAGCTGTCAGCCAATGGCAGCTAATCACATGATGTAAACAAAAGATCGGTAATCATCTTTTTTTTGCTAGTGCTGACAGCATGAGCAGAAAAAAAAGCCGATCACCAACTTGTGTCAGAGGGACAGTGGTCCTGAAGAGGGTGAGACATCACCCAAGTATCTGTATCCACCAGTGCCGCCTGCCAATGCCCACCAGTGCCACCTGTCAGTACATAGCAATGCCGCCAAAAAGGGCCCACAAGTGCCACCTACCAGTGCCCACCTGTGCCACCTATCAATGCCCAGCGGTGCTGCCAATCAGTACCCCTCAGTGCCTCATCATCAGTGGCACCTATCAGTGTTGCCTATCAGTGTCACCTAGCAGTGCTCATCAGTGCCACCCATCAGTGCCACCTATCAGTGCCCTTCAGTGCCACCTATCAATGTTTTTTTTCTAAATTTTTCATTTGTTTAGCAAAAAATAAAAAACTCAGCAATGATTAAACACCACCAAAAGAAAGCTCTATTTGTGGGGAAAAAAATTATAAACATTTCATTTGGGTAGAGTGTTGCATGACCGCGCAATTGGCATTCAAAGAGTCACAGCGCTGAAAGCTGAAAATTGGCCTGGGCAGGAAGGGGGTTTAAGTGCCCAGTAAGCAAATGGTTAATCTCCCTCCTTGTAACATTGGCTTTCATCAAGATTACAAGTGACTGTTTCAGCACACTACTGAGGTGCACCAAAGATTTAAACAAGGTCAAAACAAGTATTTTGTTCAAAATGGCAATTGCTTATAACACACAAAGGCTGATTTACAAAATAATTTTAGACTGTTCATACAATAACATGTGTGAAGATTCACTTCAGTTATCCAATCATGTGAAAAGAAATTCCCTGTTTACTTATTTTATCTGCACATGATTAGATAATTGAAATGTTCAAAATTTATTGTGGGAATATTCTCAAACCCTTTAGCAAATCAGTCTTACACTGTTTAGCAAACTAAGACCCCTTTCACACTGAGCTGCCCCGGGCGTCAGCAGTAAAGCGGCGCTATTCTTATCTTTACCGTAGTTTTAGCGGCACTATTCGGCCACTAGCGGGGCAGTTTTACCCGAAAAGGGGTTAAATCCGCCTGCAAAACGTCACTGCAGTGGCGCTTTGCCGGCGGTATAGCAGCGCTGCCCCATTGTTTTTAATGGGTAGGGGCGCTTTAGGAGCGATGAGTTCACCGCTCCTAATGCGCTCCAAAGAAGCTGCTGGCAGGACTTTTTCTGATGCCCGGCTTTCACACTGGAGTGAATGGAGCCAATGTTTCAGGGCGCTTTGCAGGCGCTATTTTTAACTCAGTGTGAAAGAGGTCTAAAGTATAGTACACACTATAAAAAAAATTCCATACGAGGCACGATCATTCCATTTCTTTATAGTGTGCACACAACTTTCGACATCCAATTCAGACTTTCCAAATAAAAATTTCTGAAGGGACAAACTCCAAAATATTTTTCGTACGTGAACAGAGCTAACCATTTTCATTTAATGTGTACTGTTTTTATATGGTTTACGTACAAGAAAAATCACATATGAAAGAGTGCACATGATTAGAAACAATAATCAACAAAAAAGAGTTTGTCTTACGAGAATTTTCGTACATTATTTCCATCCTCGGTAGCGACTTGCTGTGAAGCATCGAGGAAAACAAGACGATCGTTCGCCCGATTTTCTTAAAGTTAGTACCCACCTTAAATGTCATTTAGGTAAGGTCTATATCTACTTTAAAGACTTTAATGAGAGAAACATTGGAGGTTGTTATTGCTGACTTCCTCTGAAAATTCTGCTTGCCTGGCTGTCATGTTGACCCACTGGGTCACTTTAAGTGGGTTTCCAGGGATAGGCTCTTTAAAATTTCTCAGCTGAAAACGTGTAGTATTTACCATAGCTCTGGGTCAGTGGAGCAATATCAAAGTGCAAAATCCACACTAGCTATAGTCATTTATATATATTTAAAAACAGACTCTACTGTTACAGCTTAAACCTCTATCTTTTTTTATTGGGCCCCAGGAACTTATAGTTGCCAGGTCGTGATGACATCATTCCTAATCATGCGCACAAGAGTTTTTTTAGAAACGCTTCTAAACGCAAACACGGAAAACGCGGCAAAACACCGCTAAACCTCACAGTCCCAGCCTCCTTATGACCTCACAGTCCCAGCATGCTCCGGGACTGTGATGTCATAGGGGGCGGGGTCACCTATGTAAGTCATAGCAGAGCGCACAGACAGCATTACAGCCAGAGAGAGCGTTGTGTCAACATCACTGGAAGAGAAGAGGGAAGAAGACGATCCAGATGTCCGGGCTCCTCTGCTAGCAAAAGAGCAGCAAAAGAGCCGAAGATAGCGGAGGAGCCCGGCAGAAGGAAGAAGGCACCGGAGAAGAACCAGAGAGCGCGGAGACGACACCAGAGAGAGGGAGAAGAGGCCTGAGAGACCTCCGAAGTCTGAAGAAGACCCCCAAAGTTGGTAGAAGACCCCTGGAGCTGCCTAATAAATTACTTTTAAAACCTGTGTAGTGTGTTTTTTTTATTGACACTTTTTTTCCTAGGTAAATGGGTAGGGGTACCATGTACCCCATACTCATTCACATTGGGTGGGGGGCTCCCAGATTCTGATAAGCCCCCCGCCCGCAGACCCCGACAACCAACGACCAGGGTTGTCGGGAAGAGGCCCTTGTCCTCATCAACATGGGGACAAGGTGCTTTGGGGAGGGGGGACCCCCTCCCCAAAGCACCCACCCCCCATGTTGAGGGCATGCGGCCTGGTACGGCTTAGGAGGGGGGGCGCTCGCTCGTCCCCACCCCCTTTCCTGACCGGCCGTGCTCGGATAAGAGTCTGGTATGGATTTTGGGGGGGCCCCACGCCGTTTTTTTGGTGTAGGGGGTTCCCCTTAAAACCCATACCAGACCGAAGGGCCTGGTATGCCCCCAGAGGAAAATGTGTTTTTCCTATTGCAGCCAGCGTGAGATGTACAGTACCCCGTCGCGGAGAACCAGCGCGATGGGTTCGCGCTGGAAACATTCTCGCGGCCGCGTACTGTAGTTTGTACAAAAGTCTGATGCTTTTGTGTACACACGATCGGACTTTGCTCCATCGGACTTTTGTTGCCGGAAAGTTTGTCCGTTTGCACAGCCAACAAAAGTCCGATGGAAACAGAAAAAGTTTGTCCGATGGAGCGTGCACACGGTCAGATGTTGCTCCAGAACAGCTAATTTGCATGTTTGTTGTCAAAAAGTCTGATTGTGTGTACAGGCCTTAAAAGTACCTAAAAATACCTAGAATACATCATATTCTACAAAGGTTTGTCAACACAAATAAGCTATTTTATAAATCCAATAAAATAAGTATGGATAGTAATGACTATATGTAAATGCTGTTACCAACAGAAGCCAAACTGAAATCATCTCTTAACTAATTGTATTACAGATTAGGTAGATATAATTGGTTTCCATGGGGCATGCAATGTTGCTTTATTGAATATCTGAAAATGTTTATAAAGATATCAAAAAAGGGGGACATATTCCCTTTAGAATGCTGGCAACTAAAATTAGTATTCCATGTGGTTTGCATTTTCCATACTATAAATGTTACTTCCCACTTTCTGCCCTGCAAATCCAACACTTTACAAAAGTGGGAAAGTTGGTGCAAATTTAGTCAGTTTTGTCAGAGTAAATATGTTTCAAATGCTTTGATATTTTTAAGACAGATTCTCAACTTATATGTATTTATTATTTATAAGTTTTTTAGCTGCTGTGTACCACATCATGAATACTTGACACAGATATTTTCATGTAAACATACACATGTGCTGCAAGAAGAAATATGGAAACATTATATGCATTTTATAGCAGAAAAAGGTATCAGCAAAGCAAAACGAAAGTATTCAGTTTGAGCTCTTATTGTGTCAGGATCCAAATTGGCCACCTAAGATGTAATGGCTTTAAATGAGTTGATTTTTTAGGCTACCATGATGATTAACCACTTGCTGACCAACGAATGCAGGAGTACGGCAGAGCAGTTTTCCCCTTCCGGATCACATATCTAGTACGTGACCCAGCACTTCTGGGTAGGGGGCGTGCGCAAGCGCGCTCCCGCCATGCCAGTTGTGCTTTGATTAGTCACAGCACAAGCCAATCAGTGGGTTCCGACCAGTGATCAGCGAAGAGGAAGACAGGACAGAGCTCTGTCAATATAAACAAAACAAAGCTCTGTCCTGTCAGCGTGGATATTTTGGTATTTGTTTCCCTGCTAAGCAGGGAAAAGTAAATCCGGTACATCCCTTAGCAAAAGCAGTTCACAGCACATACATAAACACTGGCTAGGCACACATTTAACCTTTTGATCGCCTTAGATGTTAACCACTTCCCAGCCAGTGTCATTAGTACAGAGGCAGTGCATATTTTTATTTTTAGCACCGACCACTGTATTACCGTGTCACTGGTTCCCACAAAGTGTCAAAAGTGTCAGTTAATGTCCGATTGCCCACCATACTATCACAGTCCTGCTATAGGTTGCTGATTGCCGCCATTACTAGTATAAAAATAAATACATAAATAAAAATTCCAGTTTTCAGCACATATGGATTTATTAGATGATTAAACTGTCGTTTGGTGCTAAACACAGCTATATAAGATCACTGGTTTGTAATGAGACAATGGCGGCTAATGCTATGCAGGAGATGACAGTCTGGTAGGTAAATCTTACTGGATGGTTATGGTTAGCTAATTGACTGCTTGGAATACTGGATTTGATCGCTGTTTGTATAATTTTTGCAGATATCTGGTTGAAGTGGGGTCAGGCTGTGTGTTATGTGAGATGCTTTAAGAAAACATCAGACCATATTAAGTGGATCTTTTCTTATGCATTGTTGAGTAACTTTTACCACTGTAATATAATTAATCTTGGACGTATGGTTTACTAGGGTGGATTTTTTATGTACCTGCTGGGTGATAGATGGAGACACCGTTTGTGTTTTTTCTAGATACTGGGAATATTTTGCACTACTCGCCCAGGAAGGAGAACATTTTGAAGACACCTTGTGAGCTGACTGACTTATTGACATGATAATTATGAGAGGCAATTTGGAGATTGGGGTTCTATGTGCTATTGCATGATGTTGACATTTTTTATGTCATTTTGTTTCTACTGTCATAGGAGAGATTCTCTATCAGTGCATAGAAGGTTATTTCAAGATTTGACCTGGCTGTTTTCTGTGTACTTCTTTCATTAGACTTGGGGTGAGACCCCTTATTCTCAGTAAGTGTTGCCTGCTGCCCCCCTCCCTTCCCTCTCCTTGTATGGCTCTGACCAAGCTAAAAATAGAAGATATATAGAACAAGATAGCTAACCTCCAGTTTTTTCCTTTTTTTTGTCTCTGGGAAGATTTAGAGATTAATAATTAATTAATGATGGTATCATAAAAATCATGAGCTGCATCTGCATTGTTTGTGGTGTGCCATTACTCTGTTTAAGCTGAAGGGCATGTAGGTGGTGATTTCCCTCTCTTCTCAACCCTTGAGATTATGTTATATATGCAATGCTGTTCACCTTGTATGTTTGTATTTAGTTAATTTTGTTATGTTTCTTTTGGATAGGCCTCCTGTTGTCTGTTAAGATATAACAGTCCCGAGGAAGCAGATTGGGAAACACGTCAACCTCTTGACAAAACAGTACAAGCCAACAAGCCAATGGCTTAAATAATAAATTAGCTTTTTGGTCTTAATGGTTTTATCTATGACATTTTAACAAATTTTGTAATAAATAATTCTTGATATAATTTTGGTTGCTGCGACTCTTTCTGATACTGTAAAAGTCTGTAAAATGTCTCCTTTTTAAAAAAAATGACAGCATATATACCATCGTTTGTAGACACTATAACTTTCCCACAAACCAATCAATATACGCTTGTAAGGGTTTTTTTTTTTTACAAAAAAAATGTAGCAGAATACATATTGGTCTAAATTTATGAATACATTTGATTTTTTTGATTTTTTTTTTATTGGATATGTTTTATAGCAGAAAGTAAAAAAATATTGTTTTGTTTTCAAAATTGTTTGTCTTTTTCATTTATAGCGCAAAAAAAAAAAATAACTCAGTGGTGATCAAATACCACCAAAAATTTATGTGAAAAAGTGCTACAAATTTAATTTGGGTGCAACACTGCATGACCGCGCAATTGTCAGTTAAAGTAATGCAGTGCTAAAAAGCACAAAATGAATAAGGAAGGGGGGTAAATCTTCCAGAGCTGAAGTGGTTAAAGCTGAACTTCAGGCATATATAAAATACACAAATCAATGCAGCTGATTTATTTATATATCAATAAATGCAGTCTTTAATCCAAGCAGTGTAAATGCCTGAATTTGACTTGGTATCTTGCAGTTCTTGTAGAGGAGGACTGTAGTATGAGAGGAAGAAGTAGCACAAAAAGCCATTTAGGCTCATGTGTTCAAGTGAACTCATCATTGTGTTGCTTCTCCTTTCGCTGTCCACTAACAGGCTGGGGAGGGTCCAGGACAACCTGGGCTCAGGCAAAGTGAGGTGTTTTATGCTGGCCATAAGACTAAGGACATCTAGTGGCAAAACATAGTACTGTGGGGACAAATCTCTGGATTATAGCTGAATATTGCAGCAAAAGATGACCTTGTTTTATCCTTTAATGGTCTATTCATTTTTATCTTGTTATTTGTGGATGATATTCTGCTTTAATTCCACCAATGTGCTTCTGAGAATGTGATTCAAGGTCATGACTTCATTTTTTTTCTCAGGCAACAGTATTTGAGGGCAGTGCTAAATGAGTCCCTGCCCATTTTGTGTTGCCCCTGAAATGCCTTTTACAAATAATGACACTAAGAAAGCAGTACAAATTTGCCAAACTTACATCCATAATGTTAGCAATGGCTCATAAATGTCTTGGTGGTGATAACAGTGCAAGCAGAGGCAAAAGAAGGTTGTAGAGAAGTTGAAAAAAGTAATGTGATGATTCTAGTTGAAGAAACTTTATGACACATTACAGGATCTTGGTTTTCTATGAATAAACGTATTTCAAATTTAAGCTGCCTCCCTGAAGACAAGGTTACATATAAGAATGTGGAACTGGGAAACTGGGAACTGAGAAACCTAGTAATCAGAATTTTTTTTATATTCCCAATAGGAACAAGAGGACCAGGGTTGTAACCCCTGTACCATCAACACCATTCTAAGGAATGTCTCCAACAATGATACTAAGGTCAAAGTTTCTCAACGGTTTGCTGAAGGTCCTTCTGTTTCACCAGATTACTCAGAAGTTATAGCACTTCGGACTCCTGAAATTCTGATCATTCTGAATTCAGAGACCTTTCAGCTGCTATTCCTGAGAAATCCTAATAGAATATATGGTGTAGTTCACATTTATAAAAAAAAATGGGGATTCCATTCTGGAGTTTAAACCCACACCTTGTGTAGTTTTAGCTTAGACCTTGCTTCGGCAAGTAAATA
This sequence comes from Lithobates clamitans, assembly GCA_037952925.1. Lineage (NCBI taxonomy): Eukaryota > Metazoa > Chordata > Amphibia > Anura > Ranidae > Lithobates > Lithobates clamitans. The sequence goes on along the minus strand of JBBGZY010001281.1, from coordinate 2,298,872 downwards.
AGCTTATCTACAAAAAATCATGGAAGTGATAAATGTGCTCCATTTTTCATTTCTATTTGTCAACAGTTAATACTTTACTAAAAAAAAAAAAAAATTTTTAAAGCCAATTAGCATTTTTTCAGCTATACAAACAAAAGAAGGAAAAAAAATGTTATTTTTAAACTTTATGGAACATACCCAGAATAAATTGAGCCAGTATTCCTGGTTTGCTCTATCATTCAGTAGCAGCTATGTCTTACTCATAAAATGAATCATGCTGAATCATGAAAACAGTTGTAGGATAACAATCTAATTACCGTAATTACATCTGTACTACTCACTGATGTAGCACTACTGAAAATAAACAAACAGTACAACACAGATAATGATTAGTGTCTAAAACATACTTTGTATATAGAAGATCTGCTATCTTTCATGGTCGCACTCAAATGAACAGCAACAATGAAAACCTTGTATACACAAAGTGGTAAACAGACACAGAATTCAACAAGCAATGCAACAGGCAAGAAACAATATTTCAAAGGTATATTTATCAAATATTACCAAGTGCAAAAGCTACCTATGCTTTAACCAATTTGTTGACAATACATTGTTGGGCCAAGGTGATAAGATTAGCAAGTATTGCTACTGAATAGTGAAAATCACCAACCACAAATGGCAAATTATGTCTTCGGAATGCCTGCTCTGTTATCCAGCAGCATGGCCATCAATTCCTTTTTAACTGGTCATGTATAGTGTCATGTTCCATGGAATTAGAATCATATGATAGTCAAATCCTTGGAATCAGGGTTACCACTGGAAAGAAGCAAACAACCAACATACAAGTAATAGAGAACACCTTCTAGCTGCTGTATTCGGTGACTAGTTGAATAAAACAAAGACTGAATTTTTTTTTTCTGGCTACCCTATGCCAGATTTAGATCTTGGGGGCTTTTAAGTTTGGGGGCCCCTCGACATAGAAATTAAATGATATGACAATAAAAAAATTGAACTGAAATGAATGATAAACTGCATTTGAGTCTTGCCAAGACATGTAAGGAAGGAAGGTCCTCTACTCTCTGACAATTTTGTACAACAGTTTGCTATATCTTTCTGGCCAAATACCAGCGCCATGCCTGTCCGGAATTCGACCAAGCTCATAATTTCAGGTAAAACTTGCTAATACAGTTTTACCCTATTTGAGATCGCAGAGTGTCATGTCAGATTCGCCTCTTGACCCAATCAGAGTTAAGTGAGGGAATGAGCTTCTCTCTCATGTTTTTCACAGTGAAAAATTGATGTTGGTCATTAACTTCACTTCCACATGATGGGTTTGGGGCTGTTGCCTCACACTTTCCAACATTTCTTAAACGTTTCTCTTGTCCCACCCACTTGTCTCTTTCAAACAAGGCAAAAAAATTTTGCAACACAGCCATGTTAAAACAGACATCTAATGGTAAAATAATATGAGAAGTTGAAATGTAAAACATCTGTCAAAGCCATGTTCCCTTTCTTTGCCTCTGAAGTCAGGCTTAACTGTTCTGTATCCTGACACCCACACACACTTTAATAAAACTATTTTTATAAATATTACATTTTTTTAATAAAGGAATTCTGAGGCCACCTCTGGCAGTAGGGGGCCCGGGACAATTATCCCCCCCCCCCCCCCTATAAATCTGGCACTGTAGCTATCTGTGAAATAAAAGAGGAAAAAATCATTTTTCCAAAGAGTTATCGTTAGCTCTTTTTTTTTTTGTAGGTACAACTTATAGAATCTTACTTGTATTGATAAAGAATAATGAAATAAAGCACGCTATTGCAGATAGCTGACTGAAAACCCCTGAGGCATCTATGTAAATATGTAAATAACAGCTTTCTCAAAGATGGTATTTGCATAAGTTATTGGTAAGAACCCTCTTCCCTTGCTATAATGCCTGGAACTGCCAATAGGTCACTCAGGCACTAGGCTTTACATTTTGAAATTAGCAGGAGGTATACTTATTTCTCCGCTATAAGGAAGTGCAGACACTTTGAGGATTAGGAGCTCTGGGTAGTGGAATAATATGTGTGCTAACAGCTCATTCTGTAATTATCTAATATGGCTATAATTAATTGTGTTAGTGCTCCTTACAAAGTAAGCTGATCACCATATCAATGCACCACAGAGAAGACTATGCAAAAGCTCTTATTCCCTGAATGTACATTCCAGGTTTACAGGAACTGCTAAATAGTTGGTGATTGTACACTTTCCCTTACGTCATCCCACACTGAATTAGGCAATACAATGTCGTTTGACATAGTGCTATGGCAGCCAAGCTAGCCTAGTCATACTAGCCAACATGAAAGGTCCCACTGGTGTCATAGTGACCACTGAGAATAACCACACTAAAAGACACTGCCACATATTTGTCATTTTGGTAAAGTAGTTCAAAATTGTTTGATGATGTGCAAAGTACAGTAACCAATAGATTTATGTTACAATCAGATAGCAATTATCAGGAGTCAAATCAGTAAAAGATGAATTCTGATTGGTTACTGTATGTTACTGTACATTATTACTATAATTTCCTTGCTTTACTGAACAAGTACAGTAGTGGAGATAACCAGCAAATATTTCATAGCAGTCACTGGTTGACTTTTCTTGCAATTAATTTTTTCTCCCATAAATATGGCTCACAGATATTTATTCTATAAGCTCATACTGCATGCTCACCAATTTTCCAGACTTTTCCTGATAATGGTTGATGTGGGCTGAACTAATGATGAAAATCAAGGCTCAAATATAAATTAATATACAGTTGGAAAGCAGCATGGGGTTGTACACTTGAATGGAAGTTAATATGTTGTTAAATATGTGTCATCTTGAATTTTAGCTTATTAGGAGAGAATAAGAGATGTTTCATCCTATAATTCATGCCAAGTCATAAGGTTTAATGAAGTAAGAAGAGATGCAAACTTAAATGGTACAAAGTGGTGTGTTTGTATAGGAAACATTTTGTTCACTGAATTTAGATACATTATCTTTTTATTTTGTACATATACACTATATACATATACATATATATATATATATATATATATATATATATATATATATATATATATATATATATATATTATCTCGCAAAAGTGAGTACACATTTTTGTAAATATTTTATTTTATCTTTTCATGTGACAACACTGAAGAAATTATACTTTGCTACAAAGTAAAGTAGTGAGCTTGTATAACAATGTAAATTTGCTGTCCCCTCAAAATAACTCAACACACAGCCAAATAATATCTAAACCGCTGGCAACAAAAGTGTGTACACCCCTGAGTAAAAATGTCCAAATTGGGCCCAAAGTGTCAATATTTTGTGTGGCCACCATTATTTTCCAGCACTGCCTTAACCCTCTTGCGCATGGAGTTCACCAGAGCTTCACAGGTTGCCACTGGAGTCCTCTTCCACTCCTCCATGACGACATCATGGAGCTGGTAGATGTTAGAGACCTTGCGCTCCTCCACCTTCCGTTTGAGGATGCCCCACAGGCTTTAGGTCTGGAGACACGCTTGGCCAGTCCATCACCTTTACCCTCAGTTCCTTTAGCAAGGCAGTGGTCATCTTGGAGATGTGTTTGGGGTTGTTTGTTATTATGTTGAAATACTGCCCTGCAGCCCAGTCTCCGAAGGGAGGAGATCATGCTCTGCTTCATTATGTCACAGTACATGTTGGTATTCATGGTTTCCTCAATGAACTGTAGCTCCCCATTGCCGGCAGCACTCATTCAGCCCCAGACCATGACACTCCCACCACCAGGCTTGACTGTAGGCAAGACACACTTGTCTTTGTACTTCTCACCTGGTTGTCGCCACACACGCTTGACACCATCTGAACCAAATAAGTTTATCTTGGTCTCATCAGACCACAGGACATGGTTCCAGTAATCCATGTCCTTAGTCTGCTTGTCTTCAGCAAACTGTTTGTGGGCTTCCTTGTGCATCATCTTTAGAAGAGGCTTACTTCTGGGACGACAGCAATGCAGACCAATTTGATGCAGCATGATGCAGCGGTTTTTGACGTGAATAGACAGGGTCAATTTGTTTTGTTTTTTGCAGGTCAGCTGGTAAATTTTTGTCTGTGTTCTATTTGTAAGCAAACTGGCCAGGGATCCTGAATTACTTAACTGACCAAGTATGATCATGATATTATTATGGTTATACAGCTCCATCTAAACAGTGGTGCTAGTAGTTGTAAGCAGTGGTAGTGCTACTGATGCTAAATGATTTGTTGTTTGATTTTGTTGACAAACAGCAGCCAACTGGGGATCTGTCATTTTTCAGTGGCAGCACTAACCCACAACAAAATTACAGGTCCCAGCGAGCATAAAATGACAGTTCATTGGCCAACTACTGACATCATTCACTAAATATGGCCATGACCATTTTCCAGCCAATGGGTTAATATCATCAGGCGGTGGATTACATGGTTACCCATGTAAATTAGTTGTAATGTGTTAGGTTGAAAAAAGACACAAGTTCATCTAGTTAAACCAATAGAAAAAAAACAAAATAAATAGAAATTCGCCATATACAGAATCCTATACCCACAGCTGATCTAGAGGAAGGCTATAAAGCATGGTCCAATTTTCTCCAGCGGAGGAGAAAAAATTCTCCCTAAATCCACAGAAGGCAATTGGACATTGCCTGGATCAACAATCCTGCTGTTATTACCTATAGATGGTATTATCCAGTTATGAATTGTTCATTTAGGAATGCATCCAGTCCTTTTTTAAACAATAACTGAGCTTGCCAGAACCAGCTCTTGAGGGAGCCTTCTGCACATATTCACAGCTTACAATATGTGAAGGTAAATCTATTTTCCCCCAAGAGTGCCCCTTTGTCCTATGTAATTGCCTTAACGTGAATTATTCTACACCAAGTTTACTATGTAGATCACTTATGTATTTATAATACGTGCTTATATCTCCCCTTGCTCTCCTCTTCTCAAGTGAAAAAATCAGTTCTGCTAATCTTTCCTCATATTTAAGCTCCTCCATGCCTCTTATCACTTTGGTTGCCCTTCTCTGCACTTTTTTTACAGCTCCCAAATATCCTTTTATAGGAGCTGGTGTCCAAAACTGAACCGCATATTCTAGACGAGGTATTACTAATGCTTTGTACAGGGGCAAAATTTTGTTTCTCTCTGGAGTCTATACCTTCCTTAATACAAGAAAGTATTTAGCTAGCTTTAGAAACTGCATCTTGGCTATACATGCTGAACTGGCCAGATTTCAATCCATGTATGGACACCCTGGTTGTACAAAAGTCGATCTATCAATCAATTTGTGTACAATCAGCCTGTCTGTATTTTCCCGAACGATTAGTGCTGTCAGCTATAGCCGGCAACACTAATCATTGTGTTCTTCCGACATGAAAGGCTCCCCGCTGGCAGAAAACAATAGTGCTGTGGGAGGGATTCATAGGGAGAAGGAAAGAAAATTGCTTGATTACCCCATCAACACTGATTTTTTTCATTCCACCCAAGGTGCAAGGAAAGTAAATTGCATTATCTATGGCCTGCCTAAGTATACTATATCCACAGCCACTCCTTTGTCTAAGTTTTTGCTTACGTCCTCATAAAAAAAAAAAAATCTGATTTGTTTGACTACTTCGGTTGTTCATGAATCAATAAACATTCATAATTGAATACAAAAGGGCGAAAATAAACCACTAAATAAATAAATAATATGGTGGATAGACGTGAGGATAGAGGCAAAATGAAAACACTGCTATCCAAAAATCAAAAAAAATAAAAATAAATAAAAATAAAAAAGGGGGGGTAAAAAAACATTGGTGAAAACAAATTCATACAGTAATCTGAATTTAGTAGTGATTAATTACCCAAAGTGAGTGAGGTAACATATTCAGTGAAAAATGTTCCTAAAGTATAAAAAAGTCCCAAAAAAATATATTTATAATATATATATAACCAAAAAAAGAAGAAAGTCCGTGATGGAAAAAGAAAAAGTGCCAAAATAAATTGTAAAGGTGAAGGTGCAGATAGGGAATCCTCCAATAAGTCTTCACACCCAAGGTGTAATATCAGATGCGCTTACCGAATCCCAATGACTGCTATAACGGCAGTCATAAACGGCACAGGGAATATAATGGTCTCCCCACAACCTCAGTATACGATGCCCATAAGCGACAGGTAATATCTCACTCTCCGCCGTCCGCCGTCTATGTATAGCCGTTAGCTGTGCGTCTCTGTGGTAACAAGCGCCGCCCCCAGCTTCCAGCTGATTCTCTGCCCAAAAGAGAGTCACAGTGCCACCTAGCTATAGGAGGAGACCATGCAACCCTATATCCCTCTGTAGACAAACAGAGGGATATAGGGTTGCATGGTCTCCTCCTATAGCTAGGTGGCACTGTGACTCTCTTTTGGGCAGAGAATCAGCTGGAAGCTGGGGGCGGCGCTTGTTACCACAGAGACGCACAGCTAACGGCTATACATAGACGGCGGACGGCGGAGAGTGAGATATTACCTGTCGCTTATGGGCATCGTATACTGAGGTTGTGGGGAGACCATTATATTCCCTGTGCCGTTTATGACTGCCGTTATAGCAGTCATTGGGATTCGGTAAGCGCATCTGATATTACACCTTGGGTGTGAAGACTTATTGGAGGATTCCCTATCTGCACCTTCACCTTTACAATTTATTTTGGCACTTTTTCTTTTTCCATCACGGACTTTCTTCTTTTTTTGGTTATATATATATTATAAATATATTTTTTTGGGACTTTTTTATACTTTAGGAACATTTTTCACTGAATATGTTACCTCACTCACTTTGGGTAATTAATCACTACTAAATTCAGATTACTGTATGAATTTGTTTTCACCAATGTTTTTTTACCCCCCCTTTTTTATTTTTATTTATTTTTATTTTTTTTGATTTTTGGATAGCAGTGTTTTCATTTTGCCTCTATCCTCACGTCTATCCACCATATTATTTATTTATTTAGTGGTTTATTTTCGCCCTTTTGTATTCAATTATGAATGTTTTTGTTTCATTATCTCAGCGCCGCATCCCTTTTTATTACCTTCTATGATGAGATTTGGAGACTAGATCTTGGTGCAGGCTGCTTTTTTGTCACAAAATATTTTTTTGATTATCACCCTGAGCGCAGCTTTCACTTGTTTTTGTTCATGAATCAATGTTATTGCTTAAGAAATTGTTTTCTAACAAAAACTGTTCTGTGTGGTCTTTTATAAAGCTCTCAAGAATCTTTGAGACTACAGGAGTTAAATTAACCAGTCTGTAGTTATTTGGCAAAGACAATAATCCCTTTTTTAAATATAGTTTCCACATTAGCCTTTGGCTAATCTAATGGGTTGTCATAGTGGCGTGAAAAAAACATTGGATGGTGGGACGATATCATTGGGCAGTGGGTCATCATGAGTAATGAGGATCTACATCTTTGTAGGCCATATTTTTTTTTAATAAGGGAATTTTTGCTTTTTTATTTACTATTTATATTGTGTGTGACAAGGGGTGTTACCTGTATGTACCTATACTAATTCATTATTTTTAAGGGGGCTTCCAGATTCTGATACATCCCCCCCACAAACTCCTACATCTCTTTTGGGGGACAGGATGTTCAGATGAGTCCCTTGTCTCCTCAACATCGGAGACAAGGTCCCTTGAAAAAAGGGGGAGCTTTGTCAAAGATGAAGGCATGTGGGCTGGTATGGTTCAGAAGGAGGATGCCACTGCCCCCTTTCCTAGCCACCCAGGCTACATGCTTGGGTAAGGGTCTTTTAGTAATTTTAAGGGACCCCCCACCTTTTTTGTTTTGTTTTGCATTCTTAATAGTTACATTTTGTTATATGTATACAATGACAATGACAGTATATTATCTTATTATCTTATCTTAAAGAAACAGTATACATTTTTTTTTGTAAAACTGTGTACTTGTTAAAGGGGTTTCTACTTATCTCTACTTTTCTACTACATAGCCATTGTTTTCTGTTCCATCTTGTTTGTCTTTTGTTGGCCATGTCTTTGGAATCACTCCATAAGATGAAAATAAGAATATTACCACCTAATATTTTGCACCCTAATAATACTGCAAAGAGAAATGTAGTTTATTAAATCTCAGCAACCAATTAAGATAGATTTGCTGCATTTCACTAACTGAATAAAGCAGTAGTTAAAATGTATTAATGTTACAGTTTCATATTAAATTCACCCTCAACATAGTCATTTGTAATGATTAGTGGCAGCGTCCCGACACAGTGCACTGTCAGAAAGTCTCGATTTGCATATGCAAGTCTCTAGGGTTTCGCAGGCGACTGTTTCTCAGTCATGTGTCTTCTGATGTACATCAGTTTTTTGTGCTAGCATAGGATTTAACAGACATGAGACCCCTTGGTGTGAGTGGCAAGCCTTCCTTTATTTATTGCCAAAAGACAAATTAATACATCATGAGTTTGTGTGTTTTGGTCTTTTTTTGGGAGCAAGTGAAACCATAGGCTTAACCCTTTCTTGACCAAAGGTCATTGATGCTTAGCTGTCAAAGAAAAATGAAGTAGTGTCAGCTAATGTTACAATTTGCATACCTTAATAATGATATATTTAAAGTGGAGTCCCACCCACTTTTACAACTCTTCAGTATCCCAAACTGTGCACTGCAAACGAATTGGATATTTTAAAAAAAATTTTCTCAGCACCTACTGTATATCTGCTGTATTCATTTTTCACTTCCTCCTCCCTAGCCGTGGCCGTGCAATGCCTTCTGGGAAGGGGCGGCAACTTCCTCTGACATTGCCGTTGCTATGGAAACCTGACCTGAAACCTATCACACTGCTTGTGCTGCACTGAGCATGTGCGAGATCTGCAAGGATGAGATCCAGGAAGAAATACAGTCTGGCTTCCGATGCCCACACTTAAGATGGCCACGGCCTGCTGTAAGTTTATAAAATAACAAACTACTGCTATAAACGAACAAAACAGACCTTAGTTTACAGACTAATTTTACTAGAATACATTAAGCTTGTGTATTATATGGGTATTTTTATTTAAAAAGTATAATTTTGGCCGGAACACCACTTTAAGGACATATGAAGCTTTTATTTAGTACACTGTTTTATTGACAAATAAACCAGTGCTCTACAATAAAACCACTGTGTTTTTATTAAAGGCCAACAAATGTTCAAAAAATGTAAATACATCTTTTTTTTACTTTTTTTTATTTTTTTTTAAATAAATGATTACCTTTAATAATGCAACTGTATCTGACAGTTGCACTGGTAAATAGATGGCACCACAGATAAATACTGCAGCCTGAAGTTGGACTGAAATTGAACCTTACTTGTTTATTTTTATTAATGAAGCCTACAGTCTGTATGCGATTACTGTCAGTATGTCACAGTTGACTTAGTAATCACATGACTGGGAACCACTCTGATTGGTTCCTGATTGTCAATAGAGATGCCAGCAACCATGCAAATTTCCTAATGCTAGCTCTCAAAGGGAACAATGTTTATGAACATATCCTTGGCATGGGCCATCATGTTGGGACCCATTAATAAAAGATTACATGAGGGAGGGGCTTAAAATGCATACCAGTCCTCTTGCCTAATAAAATTTTTAAGTGATACGTATGCCCCGTACACACGATTCCACTTGCTAGTTGCATGTTGAAACTGAATAGGTTACTAAAGTTATGAAAATTCTCGTGATGTAATCTGTAGCCAGCGATGCCGGCACCACAGCCGATGTTTACATTGGCTGGTCAGGTGCTGCCACTGCCATTTCAGGTAAGGGAACCTTTCGGCTTCACAGCCGGGTCCCTACTGTGCATGCACGAATCTCGCTGCGCTCTCTCACTGACCCGGCAGAAGTAGAGAGAGGAGGGTCGAACTGCTGATGTATTTCACCCTGGCCCAGTCTCCCGGAAGTGGGGACAGGGTACCTGTAAAAGGGGGGGGGGATCAGATAAGTGGAAGTTCCACTTTTGGGTGGAACTCCGCTTTAAGTGAAAATCGTACCATCTGGTATGGTACGAAAAAATTTTTTGTGCTTGTCCCATCAGATAATATCGGATGAACTGTTGTGATTGCCTCTAGAAAGCTGTGTAATAACAATCAGATTATCATGTGATTGCTTCAAAAGCGGTATTTTTCTTACGATATTCTGATTTTGTGTACGGCCATAAGGATGGTTTATAAGAATTTTGCCTCCACAACTTATTTCCCTTTTTTCCTAAAATGTATTTTAGTATGCTGCTGTTAGCAATCAAAGGGTTACTTGATCTGGGACTGAGCTCAGGTAACCAGATTTTTTTTATCCTGTAATTTTCCCCCACTCATTTTTAGAAGCAGCTTCCATGTGGTATGGGGAATCTATTTTCTACAATAGTCTTCGAAGTTCTAGGAAACTCTTTCCTTCTCTTGCTGACTCTAATACAGTTCTGGCTGCAACTAAGCTTTCTACTTGTCTGTAATTTTTCAATCATATTTACCTGTATCAAAGAATAATTAAAGTAATATTTTATTATATAATATTATCTTTCATCTCTATTTATTTTGTCTTTTTTTTCTCTTGTTCATTTCTATAAAAATAGCTATTTTTTGGATTTTGCGCTAACAATTTTTAAAAAAATTTAATGCAATAGCTTCCTCATCAATTTTCCACTGCTGACTTCTCAGGAATGGCAAGGTACCTTTAAAATGTAAAAGAGACTCTACACACTGCTCAACATAACTGATCAAATCTGCCCATGTGGGCAGTTAAGTTTAGTCAGGCAAATGGAAACTGATACCTGACCGGCTGCTTTGGCTTCGCTCTCATCAGTTCTGTCACTGCTGCTTTTTATGTGTCATCTTTATTGCTAATACCTCGCAAATAACCTCTGAAAAGAACCATTAATATCTTCAGTGCCTGTATTATTCCTGAGCAGATGCTTAGAATCAAGCCAGTCAATAATCATATTTTCGTTTTTAACCACTGTTAAATATTGTTGAATTCATATTGAGCCATTTCGCCTTGTACCATTATCTGTAATGTTTACATGCAAGTAAAGGAGCTTCAGATACAAACTATGTAATTTATAAATGATGTAAATGGGTATTATCGCATCAATTAAGCAGCTGTGTCCTTTACCTTCTCAGTAAACAGAAATGTGTCATAAGCAGAGTTCGCTGCTACTCGGTTTAATGCAGATAAAAAAAGGAAAATAAATTACCCAGCAAAACCAGGCTGTCCAACTGTTCTCTGGTGATATGGATGTCATAGTTTGCCCCCCTCTTCTGACCTGTTGACTGCAGCAAATGGTCAATTTCGTCACGCACTGATGCAAGGGCTTCTGGGTGCCTCACCAGGTAGTACATGGCCCAAAATGTAGCCGGAATCGTGTTCCCCACAGAGGCCCAAAGGAAGGCAAAATGATGGGCTGCGAGAAAATAAGGGAAAAGGAAGATTAATAGCATTTATTACACTGATTAGATTTGCAGTGTGCTAATTAAAAGATGTTAGGACACAGACCCAGCCAAGGATCAGTGAATGCTAATGAGGACCAATAGGCTTCTGAAGTCTAATTTTCTGCTTAATGAGAATAGTTTAAAATATAATGTCTGCAGGAAGGGGAGAGAATGTAGTAAGGAGGGGGGTGGGGGGGTGGGGGTTATAGGCAACTCGGTTATAATCTTTTTCTCATTATCACTATTAAGTATCTTGTTTTACCACCTCAGCAAAAAAAAAAAAAATTATAGATGGTTGTTTGAGATTAAAACATTCTATCCTTAGCCAATTAAAAGAAGCATATAGCATTTTCAAGGTCGCAATTTAGATTTTTTATTTCAAAGGTCTACTGTAAATTATTTGCCAGAATTTAGGAAAAAATAACTCTTTTAAAGCGTACCTGCTTTGTCATAATCTCGTAGCACATCATAATTTTCCAGAATGTCTTTCCGGGCTTCTATCACCTCGGCCAGGTCACGCCTGACGTTCATCTTATGAGGCATAAAATACTGGATGAGTTCTTCCCGAATAGACTTGGTATCTCCTAGCAACGCAATTGGTACATTGATGACGAGATAGGGGAACTTGGCATCAAACTTTGTAAATTTTTCTCTCATTTCACTAATAACGTTACGACCATCTGCAACAGGATCTCTTCCATAGAGTGTCATAAAACTGGCTTCAAACATGATAGAGCAGCAGAACTGATACATATTTTCTGTTCTCCAATCTGTTGCTTGTGAGAATTTCCATTTGAATACACGTTGGAGATTTATCATCATGCTGTCAGTGAGTTTGTCCAAAGGCTTACCCTGCATGATTTTATAGATTTTGTGCATGCTGTCCTGGAGCTGCGGGAACTTTGATTCTGACAGGCGTGGGTAGTTAAATGTCCTGGATGCCATTTCGTTAGAGAATTCGTGGAAGTCTAGTTTCTTGCCATTTCGAACGACATACTGGAATTGGGTTGGATCCATAATAAATGTTAAATATCTGCCTGTGTGAGAGAAAACAGATCACTATCATCAGCTTTCTGACATTATTGTCTTCATCAGCACCAAATAAATGAAATAATTGCATGGCAAAATATTACATTTTCATTCAAGATGCTGCTTATTTAAGCTACATGATAGCCGACACATTAGAGACACTAGGATAATCACACCGTTTTCTTTACTATGCCACACGATGTGTTAGTTTGTAATTTCAAAACAGATTTACAGCCATAGTTTAATATTATCTTTGACATTTTTTTCAAAGTATAAAAATATACAACCAGTTCCATTTTGGGAACCTCAAACTTTTATTACAGAGAATTATTAATCAGTTACCTGTTAATGAGATACCTCTGATAAGAGCAGTCATACTTTGAGGCCTTGCTATCTACTAGTTTGGGGATAGTGAAGTAACTTGTGGATAAAGGCCTCTCAAATCTATATTAGGCCTTAGAACAGAGTTCTTTTAAGAATAAACAAATAAGTAAAATAATTGACAGCTGAACTTCAGGCAAATATAACATTCTAATTACTGAAGCTACAGTATCTCACAAAAGTGAGTACACTCCTCGCATTTTTGTAAATATTTTATTATATCTTTTCATGTGACAACACTGAAGAAATGACACTTTGCTACAATGTAAATTAGTATGGGTACAGCTTGTATAACAGTGCAAATTTTCTGTCCCCTCAAAAAAACTCAGCCATTAATGTCTAAACCGCTGACAACGAAAGTGATTACACCCCTAAGTGAAAATGTCCAAATTGGGCCCAAAGTGTCAATATTTTGTGTGGCCACCATTATTTTCCAGCACTGCCTTAACCCTCTTGGGCATGGAGTTCGCCAGAGCTTCACAGGTTGCCACTGGAGTCCTCTTGCACTCCTCCATGACAACATCACGGAGCTGGTAGATGTTAGAGACCTTGCTCTCCTTCACTTTCTGTTTGAGGATGCCCCACAGATGCTCAGGTCTGGAGACATGCTTGGCCAGTCCATCACCTTTACCCTCAGCTTTTTTGGCAAGGCAGTGGTCATCTTGGAGGTGTGTTTGGGGTCGTTATGTTGGAATACTACCCCGCAGCCCAGTCTCTGAAAGGAGGGGATCATGCTTTGTTTCAGTATGTCACAGTACATGTTGGCATTCATAGTTCCCTCAAAGAACTGTAGCTCCCCAGTGCTGGCTGCACTTATGCAGCCCTAGACCATGACACCCCCACCACCATGCTTGACACAGGCAAGACACACTTGTCTTTGTACTCCTCACCTTGTTGGTGCTACACACACTGTATGTCAGCTGTGGGGCAGAGAATCTCCCAGCACAACAGCTAACTTTTGAGTTTGGTGTGAACCAAATTTAGACTGAAAACCTGATCCCAAGCTCATCACTAAGGGAAATCCTACTGGGTTGCTTTGAACTGGGGATAGTACAATTCTCAAAGTAAAACACATAAACCAAAAAAGTCTGATTCTGGTGAAATACCAGATGTATCCATAATTGAAATTTATAACAGATAGGTGTATCTCTTTCACCCATTTTAAACAATCCAATGGGTGTAAAATATGCTCCATAAAAGCATTGAAATATAAGTTTATGTCTTGTGGATATGACTGCAAAAATAGGAATAACTCCTCCCAAACATCTTCTGTGATATCCAGGATATCTCTCATCCATTGTTCCTGAATATGATGTATTGTAGAGGTTTTTTTTAGCTGTATAAGGGTATCATATAATCTGGGAATTAGTTGTTTTATTTCTTTAGTCATCAATGCTCAGATTGCTTGTGTGCTTGTTTATATCAATACAAGACACCTTTGCAACCAACTTATTGCCTCAGAAATAATTGTGAATAACTGAAAACTATTCCAACAGTAAAAACTGCTCTTTACATTGAAACTGACCAGCCAAGAATATATGGTGCTAGATCTTGTCCATGAACAATAAAATCACCATCAATCAGAGCTGGATTTAAATCTCAAGAGCACAAAAAAAGCACTCAAGAGTTACATAAAATCAGTTACTTTAAATAAACCCCATTACCAATTTTTAAAATTGCACATAAAACCACAGAAAAATAAAGAATTGTAAATACAGTGTTTTTTTTTTTCCTGTCCATAAAGTGTTTATTAATTTGCAATGTGCCTTTGATAGAAAATGTGACTACTCCAGGAAAGTCAGTTCCCCTTATGCAGCCCCCTCTGAGCACATCTTGGCCCTATCTTCTTCTGGGAATATCTACACAAGCAATGTTTTTACAGGTGCAGTGCTTTGAAAAAGTGTCCATACCCCTTGAAATTTTCCATGTTTTGTCATGTTACAACCAAAAACGTAAATGTATTTTATTGGGATTTTATTTGATAGACCAACACAAAGTGGCACATAATTGTGAGGTTGAAGGAAAATTATAAATGGTTTTCAAACCTTTTTACAAATAAATATCTGAAAAGTGTGGTGTGCATTTGTATTCACCCCCCTTTATTCTGATACCCCTAACTAAAATCCAGTGGAACCAATTGCCTTCAGAAGTCACCTATTTAGTAAATAGAGTCCACCTGTGTGCAATTTAATATCAGTATAAATACAGGTGTTCTGTGAATCCCTCCGAGGTTTGTTAGAGAACAAACTGCATCATGAAGGCCAAGGAACACACCAGACAGGTCAGGGATAAAGTTGTGGAGAAGTTTAAAGCAGGGTTAAGTTAAAAAAATATCCCAGGCTTTGAACATTTCACGGAGCGCTGTTCAATCCATCATCTGAAAATGGAAAGAGTATGGCACAACTGCAAACCTACCAAGACATGGCTGTCCACCTAAGCTGACAGGCCAGGCAAGGATAGCATTCATCAGAGAAATAGCCAAGAGGCCCATGGTAACTCTGGAGGAGCTGCAGAGATCCACAGCTCAGGTGGGAGAATCTGTCCACAGAACAACTATTAGTCGTGCACTCCACAAATCTGGCCTTTATAGAAAAGTGGCAAGAAGAAAGCCATAAGAAGTGCTGTTTGCAGTTTGGTAGAAGCCATGTAGGGTGCACAGTAAACATGTGGAAGAAGGTAAATATAATTCAAATAGACATATGTGTGTCACTGGCGCAAAATATTAAATTAAAAAATACTTATATAGTGTTTAAACCTGTAAACACCTAAAAGATATTGATACTATCAAAAATGAAAATAAAAATAAAAAATAAAAATTGGTTGCTGCAATCAAAAAAATCACCAATAAGTGAAAAACTAAAACTTAAATTAAATTTGTGTTGACTGCGCTACTCTAATTTAAATACACCACTCTTTTGAGAATCATGCATGTGCGAAAAACATTACAAAAAAAAAAATATATATATATAAATATAGATATGCTTAAAACATAAATCTTATGCAATGGTACACAGTTTTTCTTACATCCTTGTTGTTCAAACAACCATATATACCCTAAATATATTACAACATGAAATCAATATATATATGTTAAACAATTACATCCAAAATATCAAAACTATAATATCCAAGTTCTTGTGCAATGTGCAATGTGCCAATCGATACAAAGGTCTCCTTATAGACTGTCCTTTATCAATGTATTATTTTTGTGCTTAAGAAATCAATCATCCTTGATTCTTTGTGATACTTCCACCATTTTAGTGACAATATCATCACCACATGGATTAGCCACTCACCAAAGTCTTAAGTCTTATTGGTGACTTAACAATGATGTAATTAATTCCTTTTCGTCGCCGGGGTCACCATTGTTAAGTCACCAATAAGGCTTGGGAGAACGTTAAATAAATAAGTAAGGGGGGGACCTATGCATATTATAGGTGTGGGCAAATAACTATAAATAACCATAGTTAAAATGGCGGTGAATAAACTTTCCGGTAAAAGGAAATCAACTGGCTTAAATAATAGGCTTAGGGTATAAATTGTGTAAAAGTTATTTCTCACATACAGCATATGCATACTTGCAATTACATCCCTAAATACATTCTGCTACTCCTCCTGAGTATGGTGATACCACATGTGTGAGACTTTTTCACAGCCTGGCCACATACAGAGGACCAACATGTAGGGAGCACCGTCAGGCATTCTAGGAGCATATACACATATCATTTTCTGACTACCTATCACATTTTTGAAGGCCCTGGAGCACCAGGACAGTGGAGTTACCCACAAAATGACCCCATTTTGGAAAGCAAACACCCCATGTATATTCTATGAGGCATAATGAGTCTTTTGAACATGAATGAAAACTCATTTTTTTCCCCACAAGTTGTCAATTTATAAGTTTTTTCTAACACATAGCATGTACATAGAAAAACTGACACCCCAAAATACATTCTGCTACTCCTCCTGAGTAGGGCGATACCACATGTGTGAGACTTTTACATAGCCTGGTCACATACAGAGGCCCAACATCCAAGTAGCACCTTCAGACATTCTAGGAGCATAAAATTACACATATCATTTCCTGACAACCTATCACATTTTTGAAGGCCGTGGAACACCAGAAAAATGTAAAACGCCCACAAAATGACCCCCTTTTTGAAAGCAAACACCCCAACTTATATTCATTGAGGCATGGGCTGCAGATAGGTACTTGAGTACTCTGATGGGCTGCAGAGAGGTACTTGGGTACTCTGATGGGCTGGGGACAGGTATTTGGGTACTCTGAGGGGCTGGAGACAGATGCTCGGGTACTCTGATGGGCTGGTGACAGGTACTTGGGTACTTGGATGGGCTGCAAATTGGTTATTTGGGTAGCCTAGTGGGCTGGAGACAGGTAATTGGGTACTTTGATGGGCTGCAGATAGGTACTCGGGTACTTCTGGCCTGGAGACAGGTACTCGGGTACTCTGATGGGCTGCAGATAGGTACTCAGGTACTCTGGGCTGGAGACAGGTACTTGGGTACTCTGATGGTCTGCAGATAGGTACTCGGGTAGTCTGGGCTGGAAAGAGGTACTCTGGTAGTCTGGGCTGAAGACAGGTACTCGGGTACTCTGGGCTGGAGACAGGTACTCGGGTACACTGATGGGCTGCAGATAGGTACTCAGGTACTCTGATGAGCTGGAGATAGGTACTTGGGTACTCTGGGCTGGAGACAGGTACTCGGATACTTTGTTGGGCTGCAGAAAGGTACTCTGGGATGGAGATAGGTACTTCAGTACTCTGATGGGCTCTTGACAGGTACTCGGGTACTCTGATGGGCTCTTGACAGGTACTCGGGTACTCTGATGGGCTGGTGACAGGTACTCGGGTACTCTGAAGAGCTGGTGACAGGTACTCGGGTACTCTGGTGGGCTAGTGACAGGTACTCGGGTACTCTGGTGGGCTAGTGACAGGTACTCAGGTACTCGAATGGGCTAGTGACAGGTATTCGGGTACTATGATGGGCTGGTGACAGGAACTTGAGTACTCTGATGGGCTGGTGACAGGCACTCAGATGGGCTGGTGTGTCAGGAGACTAGTAGGCCAGACTGTGTGGATTGCACAGAGATAACCCAAAACACATGTAAGTGAATAGTGATATTTATTAAAATAGGTGATAATTAGAAAATACAAACAGTGAACAACCAACCCAACAAACCCACCAACAACAACAATATATACAGCAAGGGGCAGTACCGGAATCACAGATGTACGCCAGGCCAGGGTCATACACGGCAGGTCAGCAGGACAAGGGATATACCAGAAGCATAAACGTTAGCCAAGCCAAGGTCATACACAGGAAGATCAGTAAATGAGGGACAGGGAACCAACAGGATAGAGAGGGGATGGATCGGGCTGAAGGGTACAGGAACACAGAAGGGATCGGGTCAGGATAAGCTCAGGCACAAGGTCAGATGCAGGCTCAGGATCGGGTAACAGGCGAACAAGGTCAGGGCTCAAGGAGAGAGATACCAAGGCAAGCATATGAGGGCTTGCCGGGTATTTATAGGACTGGCTATGATTGACTTCAAGTCACACCTGAGCGCAGGGAGTGTTGTCTGCTCCATACTGCCAGGATCCATCCGCTGGTAGACGTCAGTACTGCGGCCAAAAGATGAAATGACACCAGCAGGGAAATATTCTCCTGACAGTTCAACACTGCCAGGAGACACCTGCTGGTGGACCCCAATACTGCATGCCAAACGATATATCTTACCAGCGGATGGATCCTTTCCTGACAGTACCCCCCTCTAAAGGAGCGGCCTCCGGATGCTCTAACTAGTCTTAATTGTCCATAGTCTATGGCATCAGGCAGAATGGTGGAAGAAGGCTGGTCATCAGGCCCATCCAGGCAGACAGCTGGCACATCAGAGTCATTGAGTTGGGCAGCGGACAGGAACAAACCAAGCTGGGCAGCAGACAGGAATAAACCGAGCTGGGCAGCAGACAGGAACAAACCGAGCTGGGCAGCAGACAGGAACAAACCGAGCTGGGCAGCAGGCTCCGGGTCATCGAGCTGGGCAGCCGGCTCATCGAGCTGGGCAGCAGGCTCCGGGTCATCGAGCTGGGCAGCAGGCTCCGGGTCATCGAGCTGGGCAGCAGGCTCTGGAACATTGGGCCAAACAGCGAGCACCGCAAGGGCAGGCCGGATTACAGGCACCAGCTCAGCAAGCTGGGTAACGGACCCCGACCCAGTGGGCTGGGTAACAGGCCCCGACTCAGGGAGCTGGACACCGGGCACTGGTTCGGCAAGCCGGATAACGGATACTGGCTTGACAGGCAAAGTGACGGACTTCGGTTTAGCAGACTGGGTAACAGGCACCAGTTCAGCAGACCGGGTAACGAGCACCGATTCAACAGACTGGGTAACGGGCACCGATTCAGCAGGCTGAGACGCAGGCACCGAAACTCCAGGCTGAAACACGGGCACCGAAACTTCAGGCTGAGATACCAACATCACGACATCAGGCTGGAAGACAGGTACCAGGATATCAGGCTGGAGGATGGACACATCAGACCGGAATGCAGGCTCATCAGGCTGAACAGTGGGCACATCAGGCTGGAAAGTGGGTACCGAGACATCAGACCGGGCAGCAGGTGCTGGAACTTCAGGCTGGACAGCAAAAACAGGCGCTGGCACATCAGGCAGAACAGCAGGTACTGGCACAACAGGCACATCGGACTGGTCAGTAGTCGCTGGAGCGTCAGACTGGAACATGGACACTGGGATTTTGGGCTGAGCAGCAGGCACTGGGACCTCAAACTGGGAAGCGGACACAGGCATTGGCACAACTGGCTGAGTAGCAGACACTGGCACATCAGGCTGGAAAGCGGACTGGAAAGCCGGCACGAGACATCAGACCAGGCAGCGGGTACTGGAACTTTAGACTGGGTAGCAGACACAGGCGCTGGCACATCGGGCAGAACAGCAGGTGCTGGCATACCAGGCTGAACAATAGGTACATCGGACTGGACAGTAGTCACTAAAGCGTCAGACAGCGGGCACAGGCATTGGCACAACAGGCTGAGTAGAAGACACTGGCGCATCAGGCTGGACAGCAAACAGAAGGTCATCAAACTGGGAAGCGGGCACATCAGACTGGAACACTGGTAGCAAAACTTTAGGCTGGAACATGGACACAAGGTCATCAGACCGGTCAGCAGGCACTGGACCATCAGGCTGGGTAGCAGGCACTGGACAATCAGACTGGGTAGCAGGCACTGGAACGTCAGACTGGGTAGCAGGCAGAGGTTTGGCAGAATCAGGTGGGTTAGTTGGTGTGGAAGCAAGTTGGGTTACTGGCAGGATTGTGTGGGTAGGAAAGAATTTTTGTTTCTTTTTTGGTTTAGCCCGTGCAGTTTTGTATGTAGGTGCAGGGCTGAAAGAAAAGAAAGTAGCTGGATCAAAGAAAGACCAAGGAACTGTAGCTAGAGAGGGGTTTTGTGGGACTGTTACAGGTGGAGGAGAAGAGACAGGTGGATTGAAGGCGGGATAGGTGCTACACTTGGAGACTGGGTAATAGTATTTGGTAGGGGGTTGAGTAAACTGGGCTGTAGCTGAGGTTACCATAGGCGACGGGGAGATAGATTTTTGGGAAGGCAGGTGATTAATGGTAGGGCTGGAATATTGTGGCTTAGCTAAAGACAGGAGATCTGACCATGCCTGCAGCACAGGTTGAACAAACGCTGATTCACACACAGCCTGACTAATCAAGGATTGCACCGACTGGATGCAACTAGACAACACCTGCTGTGAACAGGAGGAATAGTGTTCCATGAAATAGGCTGGATCATCCTCTAACAACCAAACCAGGGATTCAACTTGGCCATAATTGAAGGGGGGAGAAAAATCATTGCTTCCTTCGGGAATGCATGAAAGGGCTAGTTTAGCACATAACTGGATCAGGGGCTGAACATCTTCAAATGACATACACCCCTGATCCACTAGGGAATGAGCTGATCGGATAGTTTCCATCAGCTGGTCACTAGTCCACCCTTTTAAAATCTGGCCACAATATTCACCATCCTCTTCTGCTAGCAGAGAATAATAAATTATTTCATTGCAATCCATATTAGCAGACCTAACAAACCAGGATGGTTTCTCCATGCAGTCGCGTCTGGTCAGGGATGGCCTTGGTATACTGTCAGGAGACTAGTAGACCAGACTGTGTGGACTGCACAGAGATAACCCAAAACACATGTAAGTGAATAGTGATATTTATTAAAATAGGTGATAATTAGAAAATACAAACAGTGAACAACCAACCCAACAAACCCACCAACAACAACAATATATACAGCAAGGGGCAGTACCGGAATCACAGATGTACGCCAGGCCAGGGTCATATACGGCAGGTCAGCAGGACAAGGGATATACCAGAAGCATAAACGTTAGCCAAGCCAAGGTCATACACAGGAAGATCAGTAAATGAGGGACAGGGAACCAACAGGACAGAGAGGGGATGGATCGGGCTGAAGGGTACAGGAACACAGAAGGGATCGGGTCAGGATAAGCTCAGGCACAAGGTCAGATGCAGGCTCAGGATCGGGTAACAGGTGAACAAGGTCAGGGCTCAAGGAGAGAGATACCAAGGCAAGCATATGAGGGCTTGCCGGGTATTTATAGGACTGGCTATGATTGACTTCAAGTCACACCTGAGCGCAGGGAGTGTTGTCTGCTCCATACTGCCAGGATCCATCCGCTGGTGGACGTCAGTACTGCGGCCAAAAGATGAAATGACAACAGCAGGGAAATATTCTCCTGACAGTTCAACACTGCCAGGAGACACCTGCTGGTGGACCCCAGTACTGCATGCCAAACGATATATCTTACCAGCGGATGGATCCTTTCCTGACATGGTGACAGGTACTCGGGTACTCAGATGGTCTGGGGACAGGTACTCAGGTACTCTCAGGTACTCTGGGCTAGTGATAGGTACTCGAGTACTCTGATGGGCTGGTCACAGGTACTCTGATGACTGGTGACAGGTACTCGGGTACTCTGATGGGCTTCAGGTAGATACTCAGGTACTCTGGGCTGGAGACTGGTACTCGGGTACTCTGATGGGCTGGTGACAGGTACTCAGATGGGCTGGTGACACGTATTCAGAAGGGCTGGTGACGGGTACTCTTTATTACTGGGGCAATCTGTGTGTTTTACTGTGCACTATAATCGGTAACTAGCTGTTACCGCAATCTCCTCCTCACACAGAATTTGTGACTGGCTGTGACTGGACACAGTGGGTCATGTGGTAAGGGGATGGCAGTTAGGGGATGGGCTGTGTCGGAGTAACACGCCCCATCTCTGTTTGCCACGCTGAACGCAAGAAGACAGTGCATGTGACCAGTTGTGATTGGACAAAGCCAGTCACGTGGTAAAGAGCCATTTGCATTGGCTCTTTCCCCTGATCAGGGATGGGCTGTGTCCTGAGGGACACGCCTCATCCCCGATCGTCACGCTGCACTCCCCGGGGGGGCAAAAATGGGCGGAAATCATATGGCGCCTGCCCGGAAGGAGAAGATGTTCCTACCAGCGTCATTATACAATGCGCCAGTAGGGAAGTGGTTAAATATCTATATTATCATGAAGGCCATGGTGAGAAGGGACTAATGGAATCAAAAAGACATCCCAGTAAGTTGCATTGCACAGTAGTACTTTCTTAGAATATGAGGTATTCACATGTCTTATTCTATCCCATATCCCAAAAAAAGAGAGAATTCCTCATTTTAGAAGAGGGGGGTCAGGGCTGCTCTGTGTAATTGCACAGAGCAGGTAAGTATGACCGTTTTAGAAAATAAAATAAAATATCATTATTTACAATCACTTTAAGGGGACTTTCACACTGGAGCGGGCGGGCATTGGCGGTAAAACGCCGCTATTTTTTAGCGGCGTTTTACCATAGCTTTTGTGGCACTTTTCGGCTGCTAGTGGGGTGCTTTTAACCCCGCTAATGACCGAAAAAGGGTCAAAAGCACCGCTACTGCGGCAACTTGCTGGCGCTTTGGCTGCGCTACCCATTGATTTCAATGAGCAGGGGCGCTTTAGGAGTGGTGTATACACTGCTCCTACAGCGCCTCAAAGATGCTGGTTGCAGGACTTTTTTGAGCGTCCTGCCAGTGCACCGCTCCATAAACAAGGTTGGGAAAAGGGGGAAGGGGATTGGGGGATGGGAGCAAAGGATAGCGTGAGTATCTCCTGTACTGGGTCGCTGAGTCGCGATAGCCTGTACCTTGTGTTTTAACCCGTTAGGGTATTGTTGCTGTAACCATATTGTTCACTATAGCAAATTTGGGGGATAAGGGGGAAAAACCCAATAGGGATGGTTTAAAAGGGGTTACTCTGTGCAACAATATAGACGTAGATCTTAATTAATAAAATAATTCTATTTATTCAAACATTTTAAACATCTAAAATCGCATTTATGATATATATTGCAAATGTACACAATTGAAATAGGAGGGCGGCCGCTGGTAACAATACAAACAAGACTAACAATACAAAGGACAACATATAAAGCTACCCGGTCAGGCGTCTTGCAATATACCCTGCTGATCATCAATACTGCGAATTAGTCAAATAGTGGTGTACTGATACCCCTAGATCTATGGATCTATGTCATTTGGTTTGGCTTTAAGGTCATACTTGATATAGTGCAAGTGTAGATGGAGAGTGCAAATAGAGTGGAAGCACCTGTGATAAACCTGGGTTGTGATAGACTGAGCCTATTCACATCAAGATAGATCTAAGTTGGGTTAGTGCAATGTTCACAATCTAGTTTGGAGGGTAAGAATCAAAGCAGTCCCTCTTGTATGTGAGTATGGGCTGAATGTCAGTTGGGAGTCACTCATCAATCCTTGTCCAAGTATACAGGTTCCTGATTCACGCAATCACCAAGCAATTATTGAGATCATAAATTTGCAAACAGCGCTTCTTAATAGATGTTATTAAATGCGGTCACGTTTATGCAGTATAAAGTTGTAACTTGCAAGTGGAGTTACTAAAACTGTCAATCCTGTTAAAGTGGCTGTACGTTACCGTCTACTCCATTGCTGCAAGGCTTCTTGGCTGTACGGTCCTCTAGGCTTGAATATCAGTGCTTCCCTAGTCCCACTTGGGAACCCCTGAGGTGGCTGCCGGGCACATCCGTCGGTGCTGTTGAAGTGGCTCTTTGAAGGGTATATGGCTGCGGTAATCCCGATACTTGAACGGTCCCTTTAGTCAGTCAGGTATCCTTTTGGTATGGAGCCCACCGCTGGCTAAGGAGATCAGCTGTGACAAGCCGCCGTACACTCTCCTCTCAGCCCGTAATGCTTGGACCGGGGAGCGTTGTGACGTCAACGCATTTCGCCGTGGTTCACTGACGTAGCTTCATCTTAGACGTTCATTGGACGGTTTACCACACTCCCTTCTTATTGTGTATTTTTCGGTGGTTGCCACCAATGAAAAAACTTAAAAGCTCTCAAAGGGATATTGTCCAATCAAGTAATAGTTGGTTGTTCCTTGCGGCCCTCAGGCTTTCACACTGGAGTAAGAGTAGAGGCGCTTTACAGGCACTTTGCAGGCGCTATTTTTAGCGATACAGCGCCTGTAAAGCGCCCTCAGTGTGAAAGTAGCCTAAATGTTATGAACATTTGATGAAGGAGTGTTTAATCATTCAGTTGAGTTACAATAATAATAATAATAATAATACAAAAATATGGAAGACTTTCTCAGAAATGCCCAGAAATGTTTACTTTGATTGTTTATATAATTTTATATCGGCTTTACTTTTGATCCAACTTTTATAAATGCACATTGACACACAGCATATGTACATAAAATGAAAGTGACAGTTACCATTTTCATATCTACAATGCAGTCTGTCCTTTCTGACTCACAAAAGCTTGGCAACATTTGGGCCACTATAACTATAACATTGGGAACATGCCAAGTACACATAATAACGTGTACTTTAACAGTTTTCTGAATGCTAAATGCTGTCTTAGCTGCTGCACACAGAATTCATCTACCACATATTTGGGAACCACCCATAAATCCCTTGGTTCTCTTTAGAACACACCGACTTACCCACACAGAGTTTAACAAGCGCATTTGTTTCTCCATGCCATATACAAACAGTAAACTTTGATCACTGTTTCCCTTTGAATCAATATCTAGTAGAATCATCTATACAGCTCATTATTGATTATTAAAGCTCAACATGGTCAACAATTATAATTTATTAAACATGTTGGTAGGTTTTTACACTATAGCATGACATACAGTTAAATAAGAATGAGTGTACTTCTTCCTAAAACCACTTTATCCAAAAATAATACACATGCTCTTAGAGTCTGTCTGTGTTAAAGGGACCATCTGTTCCAAAATATCTTTAGGAAGCCAAATACTACTTTTTTTTTTTAAACAAATTCATTTTGTGTTTGTAGAATTCCTGCTAAAACATAGAGATTTGGCTTTTTGTGAAAAGAATGGGTATGCATTCTTTTCACAAATTTTTATTCCTCAGTATTAGATTCAGGCTTGAAAAGGACCTGTAACTTTCAAGTATCATGTTTGTAAATCTGCTTAATACAAATTATAACATTACTGAACATAATCTATTTTTAGTTCAATCACTTTTTGTCTAAGCAGTTGCTTTAATGGAAACAGAAATTCTACCTGCAATGTCCATTTTGTTTTTTGTTTTTTTCCACTCGTTATTTCTGTTCTACTACAATTTCCTTTTAACCTCTTTCATAGTTTCTACAAAAACTGTTGTGAGCAGGACAGGAAGTAAAGAAACAGCTCTCCAGCAGAGGCAGTAAATAGCAGTAAATCCTGTTAACGCTTCCCCTACCCTAGCTGAAACAAAGAAAAAAACATTTTTGGTTGGACATACACCTTAGGCTTACGCAGGAAACCTAAATAATATTTGAAATTGAATTATTATAACTATACACCCTTTCTTATTGTCCCTTTAATAAGCCTATTTCACTGTATATATTTTGGGAGTCAGGAGTGAAAGATCGCCTGAAGGCAGTCACTGCTTTGTCTGACCTTAGACACTGCCTTATTACAGAACAGAAAACAACAGAGCCCTGAAGGTAAGGCCTAACTTGAGGAAATCATTTTAGTTTTGGATATACTGTAGGGGGGCAGGTTTGGAACCTCTTCCAGCTGAAGGGGAAAATCTCTTAATTTTCTGTTGGGTCTGCCACACTTCAAATAGAAAGACATTAGCAATTTACTCAAAACATTTTGGATGGAGTGGGGTCTTAAGAGGAATCTATTTTTGGGACTGGGTGGGATTTGTTATGTGATGCTGTTATTTAAACTGTAGACCTGAGTTAGAAAGGTAAATGAACTTTATACCCCCCAGGTATAAAGAAAGAGTCAGTGTCCTTTCAAAACCAGAAAACACAAAAAATGATACAATACTGTAGCTGCAGCCCCGTCGCAGTATATCTACTGCGGCGGGACGGCAAATGGTTAAATTGTAAGTTCACTTTACAGAAAATCTGTAAGGTAAACTTACATTGGACCCCCTCCCCATCCCTCCCAGTCCTGCATCACTCTGCATCTCTGGACCCCTTTACATTACACATCACTCTGCATCTCTGGGCCCCTTTACATTACACATCACCCTGCATCTCTGGACCCCTTTACATTACACATCACCCTGCATCTCTGGACCCCTTTACATTACACATCACCCTGCATCTCTGGGCCCCTTTACATTGCACATCATCCTGCATCTCTGGACCCCTTTACATTTCACATCACCCTGCATCTCTGGACCCCTTTACATTACACATCACCCTGCATCTCTGGGCTCCTTTACATTACACATCACCCTGCATCTCTGGGCCCCTTTACATTACACATCACCCTGCATCTCTGGACCCCTTTACATTACACATCACCCTGCATCTCTGGACCCCTTTACATTACACATCACCCTGCATCTCTGGACCACTTTACATTACACATCACCCTGCATCTCTGGGCCCCTTTACATTACACATTACCCTGCATCTCTGGACCCCTTTACATTACACATCACCCTGCATCTCTGGACCCCTTTACATTACACATCACCCTGCATCTCTGGACCCCTTTACATTACACATCACTCTGCATCTCTGGACCCCTTTACATTACACATCACTCTGCATCTCTGGGCCCCTTTACATTACACATCATCCTGCATCTCTGGGCTCCTTTACATTACACATCACCCTGCATCTCTGGACCACTTTACATTACACATCACCCTGCATCTCTGGGCCCCTTTACATTACACATTACCCTGCATCTCTGGACCACTTTACATTACACATCATCCTGCATCTCTGGAGCCCTTTACATTACACATCACCCTGCATCTCTGGGCCCCTTTACATTACACATCACCCTGCATCTCTTGAGCCCTTTACATTACACATCACCGTGCATCTCTGGGCCCCTTTACATTACACATTACCCTGCATCTCTGGGCCCCTTTACATTACACATTACCCTGCATCCCTGGAGCCCTTTACATTACACATTACCCTGCATCTCTGGGCCCCTTTACATTACACATCACCCTGCATCTCTGGGCCCTTTTACATTACACAGCACCCTGCATCTCTGGGCCCCTTTACATTACACAGCACCCTGCAGCTATGGACCCCCTGCATGTTACACAGACCCCCTTCAGTGCAGATGCCCCCTTCAGTATAGCACCCCTGTTCAGTGCAGACCCCCCGTTCAGTGTAGCCCCCCCTTCAGTGCAGACCCCCTTTCAGTGTAGTCCCCTGTTCAGTGTAGCCCCCCATTCAGTGTAGCCCCCTGTTCAGTGTAGCCCCCCATTCAGTGTAGCCCCCCCATTCAGTGCAGACGCCCCCATTCAGTGCAGATGCCCCCTTTTAGTGTAGCCCCCCTTCAGTGTAGCCCCCCCTTCAGTGCAAATCCCCCCTTCAGTGTAGCCCCCCGATCAGTGCAGACCCCCCGATCAGTGCAGACCCCCCCTTCAGTGTAGCCCCCCTGTTCAGTGCAGACGCCCCCATTCAGTGCAGATGCCCCCTTTTAGTGTAGCCCCCCTTCAGTGTAGCCCCCCTTCAGTGTAGCCCCCATTCAGTGCAGTGTGCAGACCCCCCCATTCAGTACCTCACATCCCCCCCAGTGTGTGGTACTCGGGGTGGCCCGCCCCCCCCCACTTAGTACGCCTCTGCACAGCTTTGCAAGCAGGCGCAGCTCTGCAATGTTGTAGGGGCAGCCGGTGATAGTCACTTGCCCAGAAAGTTTAACATCACACTGCCTGCAAGCGCTGCGCCCCCTTCCTACAATAAATTGCTCCGCCCAGGGCACCCACCCCTTCCGCCCACCCCTTGTACAGGCCCTGGTACCCAACATTTATTTGGCATACTTTTGGCAATTAAGTGCAAACCACCCTTATTACAAAATTTGGTGTATACATGCTAGAGCCTGTGAACATGTGGTTATTCCCATTGTGGGAGCACATAACATTCTGATTTGCTTTTTTTTACACTATTGACTATTGCCTAATTGTGTGCGAAACAGGGCAGAAACTGTCAGACTTCCAAAGACATTCAGCCCCCCCCCCGACTCAAGCTGAAGTATCAGACACAGACAAACAAAACAGCTAAATTAGAGGGCAAATGTAAAGTGAACCTGTGCGCAATAAAGTATTTATGTTTTCTGAATAAGAAGTAAAACATGCCCACATTCACCTTTATAGCTATAGGCATTGTTGAGAAATTCATCCTCACAATTGACAACAGAGACACCGAAGAGTCTCACTCAGGGTTAGGCATGTTCCAGCTGAAGAAAGCCCTGTCTCTGGGAACCCATGACCCTCGCCTAGATGCCACCCTCAGGATGGTGTCACCCCTCTGCGGGTTACAAAAACATATTTGGGGGGCACACCCTAAAATGCGTTTAGATGCAAGATGGTGCTGCTATAAGACCAACAAACAGTACAAAACATTATTACAGCGCACACATGTGTGCGCTGTAATATGTTTTGTACCCCTCTGCGGGTGTCACTCGGGTGCAGGCTCCACCTCCGCATCCCCAAAGTGATGCCACTGCTCTGACATTCTAAGTTTCTCTTCCTCCCTTTTCTCTTTCTTTAAAGGTGTTTGCTTATGTATAGCAGAAAAATACTGCAGAGAAGCAGTTACTGTTTGCAGTCATAAGAATCTCTGTTCTCTCTTCAACTTATTTTAATTCATAGTAAATATGGCTCTGAATCACTTTGCCTTATTTCACCACTCTTCACACTGAAATAAAGAAAGCTCTATATTTAAGAAGAAGCCTGAAGTTTTGATTGGGCAAACAGCCTTGACAATATCCATGTCTTTATGGACATTGCTTTGTGCACTGGTCCAAATCATTTGGTGGAGGGGGGTTATGGTGTGGGGTTGTTTTCCAGGGTTTGGGCTTGGCCCCTTAGTTCCAGTGAAGGGAACTCTTAAGGCTTCAGCATATAGACATTTTGGACAATTTCATGCTCCCAACTTTCTGGGAACAGTTTGGGGATGACCCCCTCTTGTTCCAACATGACTGCGCAGCAGTGCACAAAGCAAGGATCATAAAGACATGGATGATCGAGTTTCGGGTGGAGGAACTTGACTGGCCTGACCTCAACCCAATAGAACACATTTGTGATGAATTGGAGCGGAGACTGCGAGCCAGACCTTCTCGTCCAACATCAGTACCTGACCTCATAAATACGCTTTTGGAAGAATGGTCAAACATTTCTATAGACACACTCCTAAACCTTGTGGACAGCCTCTCCAGAAGAGTCAAAACAATTATAGCTGCAAAGGGTGAACCCTGGAGAGAGAAGGAATTACCCGATGCACAGCTACGTAGGTCTTCAGCAGTAAAATGACAAGCTCAGCCTTGGCTCCCAACAAGCCATGCTGTCAGAGCTGGGCTCAGCTCTTCCTTCTCAAAGCTGGCTGCTCAGCTGTCAGCTAATTGCCAGCTCTTACCTCTCCTCAGTGACTCACCTTTTGATGATATCCTGCTCATCAGTCCTGCCTACTTAAGCCATCCAGTCCAGATGATCTCTGCCTTCACCTTGGTCACATCTTTAGAGAAGCTGTCCTGTGTTCCCATTAAAGACTTGCTTGGCTGACATTCCTTCTGGTTCCAGATCCCGCTTGCTGTTCTACTACACTCATCTCTGTCTCCCTGAAGTTATCCGGAAGGATAAGCCCCTGGTTTTGGTTACCCTTTCGTGGGTTGAGTCGTCCGTCGAAATACGGGCACTAATCAACTCTGGGGCTGCAGGCCTGTTCATTGATGCTGCCTTTGTATCAAAGCACTCGATTCCGCTGCAGCTGTGTGACGCTCCACTTGCCATTGAGGCTCTTGACCTCTACAGCCTTCCCATGTGACTCATGAGACTGTTCTGTTGTCCATGGACGTAGGGGCTGTTCACCATGAGATAATCCAATTCCAAATTATTTCCTCATCTAAGTTTCCGCTGGTTATTGTTATCCTTGGTTACAGAGGCACAACCCCTCTTTTGATTGGCTCCATGCCGAGGTTCTCTCCTGGTCACCACAATGCAGTAAGATATGCTTCCAGAAAGTAGCCAAGGTCCTGTGCACCTCTTCACTCTCCTCCCTGCCAGAGGAGTACTGCGATTTTAGCGATGTCTTTGACAAAGGTCAAGCCGGTAGTTTGCCTCCACACTGTTTGAATGATTGTGCAATCGACCTTCAACCTGGTGCCATACCCCCTTGTGGCTGGGTTTACCCTTTGTTGGTCTTGGAGGATAAGGCCATGGAGGAGTATGTTGCAGACGCACTTTCGAGGTTTCATCCGCAAATCTTCGTCTCCTGCTGGTGCTGATTTCTTCTTTGTGAAGAAGAAGAGTGGTGAACTAAGACCTAGTATTGATTATAGGGGTCTCAATCGTTTCACGATTAAGAATGCCTATCCAATTCTGTTGATTTCATTGACTGCCTCAAGTGGGTTTTCAGGAAGCTTGATTTGAGAGGGGCATACAATCTTGTGAGGATTAAGGAGGGCGACGAGTGAAAAACTGCATTTAATACCAGAACAGGCCATTATGAGTACCTCGTAAATTCATAAAATAAATTTATTCACAATATCCTCCGAGATTTGTTGCAGTTATGTGTGGTGGTTTATCTCGATGATATCCTCATATTTACCAAGTCCCTGGAGAGCCACCACACAGATGTTTGTCGTGTGCTTCAGAAACTAAGAGAGAATAATCTCTATTGTAAATTGAAGAAGTGTGAATTCCATCGCGAACAGGTTAAATTCCTGGGTTATGTCATTTCCACTGCTGTTTTTTCGATGGACCCAGAGAAACTTTCAGCAGTCCTACAGTGGCCCCGACCCGTGGGTTTACGTCCTCTGCAGTGTTTTCTTGCCTTTGCCAACTATTATCGGAAGTTTATTCGTAACTTCTCGTCTCTGGTCAAGCCCCTGACTGATATGACCAGAAAAGACGGTAACCCACAGAGTTGGGTTCCAGAGTCCATTAAGGCCTTTGAGTGTCTCAAGGCTTTGTTACCTTTTATCCTTGAGGTTGATGCTTCTGAGATTGGAGTTGGCGCCCTTCTGTCTCAACGTCCTACCTCTGAGAGCGCTATGCATCCTTGTGGCTACTTTTCCAAGAAATTGTCACCTGCGGAGTGCAATTACGAGATAGGTGACAGAGAGCTGTTAGTGGTCATTTTAGCCCTGAAAGAATGGAGACGTATCCTTGAAGGTAACACTGTGCCAGTTCTCATTCTTACTGACCATAAGAATCTCACATCTCTCTTGTCTGAGGCTAAACGCCTTTCTCCCAGAAGGGCGCAATGGGCTCTTTTCTTGTCTAGTTTCAATTACATTGTCTCATTCTTACCCGGTACTAAGAATGTAAGGGCTGACGCTTTGTCACGCCAATTTTCCTCCACTTCCAAGATGGAGTCGCTTCCGGTTCCTGTGATTCCTCCTGAACATATTCTGGCTATGGTTCATACCAGTCTCACTTCTCTCTGTTGGGTGACAAAATTCTTGCTGCTCAGGTCCCTGCTCCTCCTGAGAAACCTTGTGACCGCTGCTTTGTCCCAGAGAGTCTCCATACAGCCGTGCTGTACTTACCATTCTCCCAAGGCTGCTGGCCACCCTGGGAAGAATGAACTCTTTTGGGCCATTTCCCAACAATTCTGGTGACCTTGTCTATGTGCTGATCTAACCTCCTTCATAGCTGCCTGTTCCATGTGTGCTCAGAGTAAGACTCCACGACACCTTCCAATGGGCCTCCTACAACCCATACCCAATGGAGAGAGGCCCTGGAGCAACTTGTCTATGGATTTCATTGTGGAGTTACCCAACTCCCAGGGCAACACAGTTGGTGGTTGACTGGTTCTCAAAAATGTCCCATTGTATTCCACTTAAGAAGTTGCCCACTTCTAAGAAACTTGCTTCCATTTTTGTTTGGGAGATCTTTCGCTTACATGGGCTATCCAAGGTGATTGTCTCGGACGGGGGTAGTCAGTTTGTGCCCTGGTTCTGGCGAGCCTTTTGTGCACAGTTGGGAATTCAGCTTTGTTTCTCCTCTGTGTATCACCCGCAGTCTAATGAGGCCACAGAACGAGCCAATCAGTCCTTGGAGCAATTCCTATGTTGCTATATTTCTGACCATCATAACAACTGGTCAGACCTCTTACCGTGGGCGGAGTTTGCTCACAATAGTGCCTTGAATTCTGCTTCCCAATTGTCCCTGTTTATGGTGACCTATGGTTTCCATCCATGTTGCCTGACTCATTTGTTCCTGTGTTAGAGGAGCAGCTCTGTGGTCTTTGTTCCACTTGGGCACAAGTCCAGGAGGCTTTGCGACATGCTAATGATAGGTACAAACTCCATGCTGACCGCAGACGCCTGCCTGCGCCTTCCTACCAGGTTGGGGACAGGGTCCAACTTCATGTTCCCTCTTTGAAGATTGCACCTCGGTTTATTGGGCCTTTCCGTATTCTTCGCAGGATTAACCCAGTGGCTTACACATTAAGCCTTCCTTCTAATATGCGTATTTTGAATGTATTTCATGTCTCCCTATTAAAACCTTTGGTCTGCATCCGCCTTACCACCTCGGTGCCTCATCCTCACCCTGTACAGGTTGAGAACCATGAGGAGTATGAAGTACAGTCCATTGTTGACTCCCGTAGGTTCCGTGGGCGCATACAGTACCTGGTGCATTGGAAAGGGTACACTCTTGGGTCTCATCCTCAGACGTATATGCTCCTGTCCTCCTCCGTGATTTCCATAAACGTATTCCCCTCAAGCCTGGTAGTCCTCCGAGGGGAAGGGGTCATTGAAGAGGGGGTACTGTCAGGGCTGGGCTCAGCCCTTCCTTCCCAAAGCTGGCCGGTCAGCTGTCAGCTAATTGCCACCTCCTATCTCTCCACAGTGACTCACCTGTTGATGATATCCTCTTTGTCAGTCCTGGCTACTTAAGCTGTCCAGTCAAGATGATCTCTGCCTTCGCCTTGGTCACATCTCTAGAGACGCTATCCTGTGTTCCTGTAAAAGACTTGCTTGGCTGACATTCCTTCTGGCTCCAGATCCTGCTTGCTGTTCTACCACGCTCATCTATGGCTCCCTGACGTTTTGGCTTGTCTGACTATCTGTTCTGGTTCCTGAACTCTGGCTATGTTTTGACTACATTTACTCTGTTAACTTTTTTTATTATTTTTAAACAAGTGTGATTCAACTGTACTTCTGTCTCAGTCTGATTCATGATTTCTGACACACGCCCCCAACACATTTCGCTTCACCCCTCTGAGCTTAATCATGGGAATGGAGAACCCATGTGCGTGGGGGAGTATAAGAACATCATCGGCAGTCACTAATGAGAACTGGTAGGTGTATGTGATGGATCATGAGGGATGGTAAGGAGAGAGAAGGGGAGAGAGTGAGAGGAGAAAACAATGAGAAAAAAATGAAAAGTGAAAACAAGGAAAACAAAGGGGGAAGTGTACATGGAATGTGAGAATAAAACAATAAAATCCTAGCTTTGTGTAGGCCGTGGATTCAGAAAGCTCTGCACTCTCCTTATTCTACATTTGCTAGAGGTGTCTCCATTCTAATCAGCAAGGCTATCCCATGCACAATTCACCAGGTGATCTCTGAACCAGGTGGTCGATACGTGGCGGTGGTTCTAGATGTTTTTTATTGCAAATTACTGTTGGTAAATGTTTATTTACCTCCTCCCTTTCAGGTTCAGATACTTTATGATATACTGGCTAAGGTGGCCCAATTTGCTAGCCTTCCTATTGTCTTGCTGGGTGATTTTAATGCTGTGTTAGACGCGACACTGGACTCTTCCAATCCGAACAGAATGGGTAACCCTGATTTGGTCAGTTGGGTGACTGTAGTGGGGCATCAGAGCTATGACCTTGGAAGCATCCAGCAGTTAGGTGCTTCTCCTACGTATCCGCAGCCCATAGAACCTCAGCCAGGATAGACATAGCATTTGGCAATGGTCTTTTGTTGCCATTTCTAACTGAAATAGAATATTTGGCGGGGGGGTTATCTGACCATAACCCTCTTTCTCTTACCCTGGAGAGCACAAGGGAGAGGATGGCGGTTGTCACCCAGCTGGTTACAAAATGAGCAGGTATCTGCCAAACTGGAGGAATCAATTAAATCCTATTGGACTTCTAATGCGGAATCAGCAGATCCACCTATAGTGTAGGATGCTTTCAAGGGTGTGGCTAGGGGGGAATTAATTCTGCCATTAAGACGGCCCGTGTAAACAACAATGAGGAATTTCAAAATTTGCAGGCTGGGGAGAGGGATTGTGCTGAGGCCCATGCGGGTTCTCCCACAAGGACCTCGTTCGAGTTTCTATTGGAGGCAAGACGTCTCCTGTCCCTACATTTTACTGACCTAGCGCATTCAGAGGCACAGCGAGTGCCCACACAATATTTGCTGAAGGAGATAAAAATGGGAAACTATTAGCTATGTTAGTTGCTGACTATCACCCAATCACAAATATTCCAGTTATCAGAAATAGGTGGGGTGACTTGGTTTCTGTGCCACAGACCATAATGAAGGAATTTATTGACTTCTTCTCAGCTCTATACTCCCCAATAGCACCTTATGAGGTGTCTGCTCTAGATTCCTTATTGGAAGGCCTATCGCTCCCAAGGTTGTCAGAGGAAGATAGCAATGCTTTAAATGCCAAAATTACCACTAAGGAGATTGAAATGGCATTTTTTGCTTTCCCCCCACATAAAGCCCCTGGCCCGGATGGGTTTCCGGCTGATTGTTATAAGTCATATGTTGCACAGTTAGCCCCCAGACTTGGATTACTACTAGATTATTGCCTTGCTAATGACACTCTACCCGGCTCCATGCTGGATGCATATATGATCCTCTTATTAAAGCCAGGGAAGGACTCGTTAGAGTGTGCATCATACTGACCTATTGCTCTTTTAAATATGAACCTGAAAATTTTAACTAAAATATTGGCGACCAGGCTAGCAAAGGTTATTTCATCTATAAGTAATATGGATCAAACAGACACAAATCTTAGGAGACTTTTTACCCATTTGCAACTTCCAACTATGGAGTCCCAAACTAGAATAGTGGTATCAATAGACATAGAAAAAGCGTTTGATTTGGTTGATTGGTGTTATATACACAAGGGCCTTGAATGCATGGGCTTCGGGCCTATTTACAGGAAGTGGATATCCATGATTTATAAAAGCCCTAGGGTAGTAATAAGATTCGGGCTATCAGTGTCTGAATTTTTTGAAGTTTTTTTAAGTTGGCAGAGGCACTAGGTTTTCAGTAAGAATGTTTTTTGTTTTGTCAGTTGGACTATGTTAGTTCGCTATTACAATGTACCTTTTTGGCCATGTGTGGCCGAGATGTGGACTGGTGTTATGTTGACACAGCACGCCTGTTCTATGTCATGCATAACATTTTAATAAAAAGAATTTTCAAAAAAAAGAAGGCGAGAATAAAAAAAAAATGAAAGAGGTCTATATGTTAGTGGAAATGATGTGATGAGAAATACAAATGGGTGGTAGTGATAAATTATGCTAATATGTGCAGCATAGAAAGGACTGAAAAGGAAATGTGAAAGCTAACCTGGGGATGGAGATACAGTATGTTGGGAAAATGTGTGAATGTGTGCTGATGAGAAAAAAGGGGTGAAAATGTATGTGTGATCAGGGGAAGAAAAAGGAATGGGAAAGGAATGGGAGAACAGTGTGTGTGGGGTGAAATGGGATGATCCAGTTCTATATAGTGGCAAAAATATACGAAGAAATATAAAATATAAAAAATAAGTATGTAAGGGGTATTCCCCTCTTGGAATGCAAAAATGGAAAAAATAGAAGTAAGAATGGGGAAGGGAATAGTGAAAAAGATAATAAAGGAAATTGTGTCTTATACCCCC
Organism: Lithobates clamitans; assembly: GCA_037952925.1. Lineage (NCBI taxonomy): Eukaryota > Metazoa > Chordata > Amphibia > Anura > Ranidae > Lithobates > Lithobates clamitans. The sequence goes on along the minus strand of JBBGZY010001281.1, from coordinate 2,262,551 downwards.
TATGAGTTGGTTAAAATTGGCAAAAGCTTTATTTTTGTATTACTTTTTAAAAATATTATGTAAAGAAGGAAAACTTTTTTTTTCTCCTAAATATGCCATACCTGTGCATAGGCATAGTAAGGATGTTTGCTATGTAATAAGTGAATTTGCAGGGAACTCCATAGCAATGTTCTTAGACTCAGATTATTTTTTAAAGAAGATTCAAAAATATACTATGGCAAATAATTGTATAAATATAAATGCAAAAGAAGATAGCATAAAGTAGGTCATGTTATATTTGTTTATGCACCACTGTCTGAAGAGGAGGGGGAAATGTTATTTTTAGTTTTGGGGAAAAGAGATGTAGTGTGGAAATGAGTATTAACTTTACCTATTCGTAATAGTGGGTGATGTCCCATTCATAGTTAAAGCGGGAGTCCAGCGACCAATCTTTTTTTTTTTTTTTTTAGGTCATTGAGACACTTTTCTAATCCCAAAATAATACTCACAGTTTGGGTGTAATTTCCGCCTCTGTCTGTTTTCGTACTGAAGAATAACTTAAAAAATGTGATGCTGGCTGTTTCCATCTTGCTTGTGGGCATGTGAAGCCCACAAGCATTGATTTCCTGGATGCGGTGAATGCTGTTCATTCACAGCTTGTTCACGCGCATGATCATTGTTTCCGCACTGAATCTTGGGGAGCCTGACACTAAGCTCCCAGGAGACAGTGCGGTGCCGGGGAAAGGCAATAAACACGCCTACTCCCATGGGAGGAGAGACAGGAAGTGCCACAATAAAGTACAATATAAAGGTAATTACAGCGATAAAAAAAATTTCCGTGCGGCATTTGAACATCTATGCAATTAACTGAAGGGGTTAAGATTAAGTTAAAAATTTGAGTGGAACCCCGCTTTAAGGCCTCTAGGGATTCTGGTATCTATTTTAAAGAGCCAGTAGACTTCTCTTTTACATAAAAGAGAAAAATGGTCTGACTCTTTCAAATATTTGAACTTTGAAGGTTTCTACGTACTGTTGATGAAATTGATTGAACTATTTAGCTACATTTGTGTTTTTATTGGTTCTGCTGTCTGAAAGATGGTCTGTTGTTCTAATACTGAGTGGTCTCGTCGTCCTGCCGATGTATTGGATATTACATTCTGTGCAGGTGATTTCATAGATTACATACTTAGTGTGACAGTTCACATGTTGTTTGATGGTTATAGATAGGCCAATGGAGCATGAAGTAATGATGTGAGGATCTTCTTGAAGACTACAAGTGGAACATCTCACGACACCACATTTGAAGAGTCCTGTAGTGTTTAATCAGGTCTGTGTGGTGGGATTTAAGGTGTATAGGAGAGATGATATTTCCTATGGTGCATGCTCTACTTGCTACATATCTGACTCCTTGTAGCTGTCGTCGCTATGTAGATCAGGGAGATGTATGGATTCTAGATGTTGTTTATAGGACTGGGTGGGATTGGAGGATAAGCTGGCATAGGTGTTTGTGTCTGAGAGTTGTCTGATTGCTTCGTTGAGGTAGTCTTGGGAATTCAGTATGACACCCCCCTTCTGAGTTTTTTATGACGATGCTCGAATCATCTTGTAGGTTCTTCAAAAGTTCTTTTTCTTTTTTCGTGAGATTCTGTCGATTTTGGCATGTGTTATGGATTGATTTAGCAAGATTCATCAGGTCATGTTCCACTGATTTTTGAGGATTATTGAGTTGTTTACCTCGGCTTTGTATAGGGTAAAAATCTGATTTGGAAAGTGATGAGATGGTAAGATGATCTTGTGGTTTAATTTTGTCATTGATGCAGATCTCAGAATATCCAAAAAAATCTAATTTGCTCATATCGTGGATGAGGCAGATGTCCTGATAGTCAAAATCGGTATTGGATACTGGGTAATGCTGAAAAGGGGTATTTGATACAGAGGAACAAAGGCTCAATTCCAGATCTGTGTTTAGAAAGTGTTTCTTGAGAGTAAGCCGACAGGCAAAATTATTAATGTCTATGAGGGTTTGGACAATTTCATGCTCCCAGCTTTGTGGGAATAGTTTGGGCATGGCTCTTTCCAGTTCCAACATGACTGCTCACCAGTGCACAAAGGAAAGTCCAAAAAGACATGGATGAGCAAGTTTGTGGTGGAGGAACTTGACTGGCCTGTGCAGAGTCCTGACCTCAACCCGATAGAACACCTTTGGGATGAATTAAAGTGGAAAATGTGATCCAGGCCTTCTTGTCAACATCAATGCTCTTCTGGAAGAATAGTCAAACATTCCAATAGACACACTCCTAAACCTTGTGGACAGCCTTCCCAGAAGAGTTGAAACTGTTATAGCTGCAAAGGGTGGGCCAACTCAATTTGAACCCTACAGACTGAGACTGGGATGCCATTAAAGTTTAGTAAAGGCAGGCGTCCCAATAGTTTTGACAATATAGTATATATATATATATATATATATATATATATATATATTATATATCCTTACTATACAGTGGGGGGGAAAGTATTCAGACCCCCTTAAATTTTTCACTCTTTGTTATATTGCAGTCATTTGCTAAAATCATTTAAAGTGGGGTTCCACCCAAAAAAACAAAAAATACCTCAAAAAATACCTCAAAAATTCTAAAAAAAAAAACAAAAAAACATTTGGATATTTTTTTTTTCACTTACCTCTAAATGCCTGTTGCTAGGTGGTCCCTCGTAGTCTGCCCCTTCCTTTGCCTGGGCTGGTGACATCACTTCCCCCTCGGCACAGGAAGGGCTCTGCTCTGCTCCCTCCCTCCTGTCAATCATCTGGGACCCATTACAGGTCCCAGGTGATTGAGCGGCCAATCACGGCGCTCGGCACCGCTCGCGCATGCGCAGTGGGTGCCAGGCTGTGAAGCCACATCCCGGCGCCCACAGTTGAAATGCCGGTGCCGACGAGTGGAGGGGGGGGGACGAGCGAGGCTTCGATCCCCCGCATCGCTGGACCCAGGGACAGGTAAGTGTCCAATTAAAAGTCAGCAGCTGCAGTATTTGTAGCTGCTGACTTTTAATTTTTTTTTTTTTGACGGCCCCCCTGGGTGGAACTCCTCTTTAAGTTCATTTATTTTCCTCCTTAATGTACACACAGCACCCCATATTGACAGAAAAACACAGAATTGTTGACATTTTTTTTGCAAATTTATCAAAAAAGAAAAACTGAAATATCACATGGTCCTAAGCATTCAGACCCTTTTCTCAGTATTTATTAGAAGCACCCTTTTGATCTAATACAGCCATGCGTCTTTTTCATACCCGGATTTGGGGATCCTCTGCCATTTCTCCTTGCAGATCCTCTCCAGTTCTGTCAGGTTGGATGGTAAACGTTGGTGGACAGCCATTTTTAGGTCTCTCCAGAGATGCTCCATTGGGTTTAAGTCAGGGCTCTGGCTGGGCCATTCAAGAACAGTCACGGAGTTGTTGTGAAGCCACTCCTTCGTTATTTTAGCTGTGTGCTTAGGGTCATTGTCTTGTTGGAAGGTAAACCTTTGGCCCGGTCTGAGGTCCTGAGCACTCTGGAGAAGGTTTTCATCCAGGATATCCCTGTACTTGGCCGCATTCATCTTTCCCTCGATTGCAACTAGTTGTCCTGTCCCTGCAGCTGAAAAACACCCCCACAGCATGATGCTGCCACCACCATGCTTCACTGTTGGGGCTGAATTGGACAGGTGATGAGCAGTGCCTGGTTTTCTGGTTTTCCAAACACATACCACTTAGACCACTTAGAATTAAGGCCAAAAATTTCTATCTTGGTCTCATCAGACCAAAGAATCTTATTTCTCACCATCTTGGAGTCCTTCAGGTGTTTTTTAGCAAACTCCATGCGGGCTTTCATGTGTCTTGCACTGAGGAGAGGCTTCCGTCGGGCCACTCTGCCATAAAGCTTTTCTACAACTTTGTCCCATCTCCCGACTGCATCTCTGGAGCTCTGCCACAGTGATCTTTGAGTTCTTCTTTACCTCTCTCACCAAGGCTCTTCTCCCCCCATAGCTCAGTTTGGCCTGACAGCCAGCTCTAGGAAGGGTTCTGGTCTTCCCAAACGTCTTCCATTTAAGGATTATGGAGTCCACTGTGCTCTTAGGAACCTTAAGTGCAGCAAAATTTTTTTTGTAACCTTGGCCAGATCTGTGCCTTGCCACAATTCTGTCTCTGAGCTCTTCAGGCAGTTCCTTCGACCTCATGATTCTCATTTGCTCTGACATGCACTGTGAGCTGTAAGGTCTTATATAGACAGGTGCGTAGCTTTCCTAATAAAGTCCAATCAGTATAATCAAACACAGCTGGACTCAAATGAAGGTGTAGAAACATCTCAAGGATGATCAGAAGAAATGGACAGCACCTGAGTTAAATATATGAGTGTCACAGTCCTGAATACTTAGGACCATGTGATATTTTAGTTTTTCTTTTTAAATAAATCTGCAAAAGTGTCAACAATTCTGTGTTTTTCTGTCAATATGGGGTGATGTGTGTATATTAATGAGGAAAAAAAATTAACTTAAATGATTTTAGCAAATGGCTGCAATATAACTAATGCCCCGTACACACGGTCGGATTTTCCGATGGAAAATGTCCGATCGGAGCGTGTTGTCGGAAATTCCGACCGTGTGTGGGCTCCATCGGACATTTTCCATCGGATTTTCCGACACACAAAGTTGGAGAGCAGGAGATAAAATTTTCCGACAACAAAATCCGTTGTCGGAAATTCCGATCGTGTGTACACAAATCCGACGGACAAAGTGCCACGCATGCTCAGAATAAATAAAGAGATGAAAGCTATTGGCCACTGCCCCGTTTATAGTCCCGATGTACGTGTTTTACGTCACCGCGTTCAGAATGATCGGATTTTCCGACAACTTTGTGTGACCGTGTGTATGCAAGACAAGTTTGAGCCAACATCCGTCGGAAAAAATCTTAGGATTTTGTTGTCATAATGTCCGAACAAAGTCCGACCGTGTGTACGCCCTATAAGAGTGAAAAATGTAAGGGGGTTTGAATACATTCCATCCCCACTGTATATATGAACACTCTGTAAAAATTAGAAAATGCAATTTATTGCTACAAACACTAGGTCCATGCTTTGTCAAAAACACCCAAAGAAGTAATATGCATAATAAGTCTGTCATAATTATGCCTGGCAGAATAAAGGCAAATATGTGCTAAGCTAAAAATGATAGAATTTTTCCAAGCACATGCTAAACAGTCTTTTTTGGCAGGTAGCAGAATGGATTAGAACCTTGGGGTGATAATAGAAAGAGCTACAAAACAAATGGCTTAATGCACAGCATCCATGACTTAAAGCCAACATTATGTTTGGAAAGAGCAAGAGGGGAAGTAGCACGTTGATTGTGAAGTGCTGTGAAGCCATCAAGTGAGAGGCTGACAGATTAGCTACAAACTGAATGACATACACATAGCATACAATAAGTGGATAGCAATCAGAATATTGCATCTGTTGCAAGAGAATTTCCTGGTTTGGGATAATTTGGAGGCTACAATCGTTTTATTCTATGATCATAGAAAAATAATACAGGTCTGCAGAAGTTGCAGATTGTGGCATTTTCTGTGTTGTAGTCACCTATTCCTCAAAGGCGTTTGAGCATCATATCCTGATCATTTATCTGGGTTGCAATCTTATAGTTTACAATATAAACATTTGAAGTTATTTTATTAGTATTATTATTTAGATGAACCATCTGTCCACCATCTGCTGGGTACAAATTGTAAATAAAAGTCTCTCTGATATGCACCGGCTAATTAAAAAAAACAGATTACAATAAAGTATTTTGGTCTGTTAAGTGGTTCGTGTAATGTTATTTCCTAAAGAGGAGTGAAAAATAATCCTCATCAATAGTAAGTACAAGTGAAGTAAAAAAAATGAATCCTAGCAGGCAATTTAAACAAATACATTTTAGTTGGATTTTCCAAAAGCATTTTGTTTGTGATTACATTATGCCACATGTTAAAGGGCAACTTCAGTTTATTTTCAGTGAGCACTTTTTTCAAGCTATTATTTTAACAGTTACCCGAAAATATTTTGGGGACAATCTTTGCATTTTTACACGTTTGTGGTTAATAGCTCTCTGTACGTCCAACGCTATCAGACAGCTTCCTTGGTCAATGACTGTAAATGTGATATCAATTACAGGATGATTTACATAGACATTACTATTTTCAATCAAACAATATGGTCTAAGCTGTGCGGAGCAGTAATGCCGAATCTCTGTTCTATGCACTACAAAGCAATAGTAAGTACATTATGTATGTACTGTATATTCAACAGATAAGGACACTTCTGTGTACATGATAGATACAAACAAAAATAGTTTTTAAACCTGGACTCTGGGCTCTGTTTAACCTAGTTATGTGTTTATTAAATCATCAAATGCAGTTTTACATACAGTGCCTTGAAAAAGTATCCATACCCCTTGAAATGTTCCACATTTTGTCATGATACAACCAAAAACGTAAATGTATTTGATTGGGATTTTATGCGACAGACCAACACAAAGTGGCACATAATTGTGAAGTGGAAGGAAAATGATAAATGGTTTTCAAAATGTTTTACAAATAAATATCTGAAATGTGTAGCATGCATTTGTATTCAGCACCCTTTACTAATTGCCTTCAGAAGTCACCTAATTAGTAAATAGAGTCCCCTTGTGTGTAATTTAATCTCAGTTTAAATACAGCTGTTCTGCGAAGCCCTCAGAGGTTTGTTAGAAAACCTTAGTGAACCAACAGCATCATGAAGGCCAAGGAACACACCAGACAGGTCAGGGATAAAGTTGTGGAAAAGTTTAAAGCAGGGTTAGATTATAAAAAAATATCCCAAGCTTTGAACATCTCACAAAGCACTGTTCAATCCATCATCGGAAAATGGAAAGAGTATGGCCCAACTGCAAACCTACCAAGACATGGCCGTAAACTGACAGGCCGGGCAAGGAGAGCATTAATCAGAGAAGCAGACAAGAGGCCCATGGTAATGCTGGAGGAGCTGCAGAGATCCACAGCTCAGATGGGAGACCTGACAAAATGTTTAAAATTTCAAGGGGTATGAATTCTTTTTCAAGGCACTGAATAATTACTGTAACATCAAATTAGAATAAAGGTACCTGGATTTTGCTTCAATTACCCTGTAATCCCCTACACAATAGAGACTGAAGAACCAGCCAGGGCTCTACTGAATTCACAATACTGTCAGTTTACTTTGTAAGCATTCTTTCAGGAAATCACAGGATGCCAGAGGTTTTCCTGAAGTTTTTCCTTTCCTAACCCTACTCACCAGGAACCTTCCCCTGTGCTATTTGCTTTCCCTGACAAGCGGGATCTCTACCCCTAACCTATCACTCATTTCAGACGTACCTGAATGGCGCAGGTTCCCCTAATTTATAAGGTCCCACACCAAGATGGCTGCCAAAGGTCTCCAAAAGTTGCATTGTCTAATCAGATAGCTGATACCTCTGAGACACTGAAGGAAGCCCTGAAAAGACAATTTCTTCTGAAGACTCCACTCCATTTGTATAGCATCACAGTGCCACCTACTAGATGGAGGAAAACCTGCACCCACTTACATGCTCCCAATCTGACATCCTTTTGGGTCCCGGTGCATGGCCCCTAATGCAGACAGTGTTTTCTTTTAGTTTTGCATAGGAGTAGGAAAGAGTTAACACCACTTCATGCTATCTTTTGCTGTTTTAATTACACCACAAAGCAAGTAGAACTTCCACCCTAAACAATTGTGACAATAATATTTGTTCCTATTGAATGATGGCCCCTCTTCAGAATAAATAGTGGGGACACAGACAGAAATAAGTATTTGTTTAAAAAGTATTTTTTTTTTAATTATTAGCATAATGTAATCACTTACATAGGAAAGCACGGATTAAAAAACAGAGAACTTGCGTTGTTAACCAATCATGTCTCTATTGTATTGCACAATGGCATCAGTTTGAAGCAGAATGGAAGGCAAAACTTTTTGTTTTCATTTTGAATAGAATAAGCAAGTGTTCTACTTCACCACAAAAAAAAAGTATATAAACTCCCTACTCAGTACCCTGGTAAATACTGCTAGATCCTGCATTTCGGCAAACCTGAGGAGGAAAGAACTTCCAACCTTGCAGCAATAGTTTACCCCTACTAAAATCATAAAGGATCTCTCTTCTACCATTAATGGAAAAGAAGAATCTGATGTGGTTCTACTGAGATGCTTTCACAACCACTTCAGAATACCTGAAAATCCTAGCCTTAGGTACGGTGGATCAATCTACTCAACTCTAACCTGCACAACTGATATAGAAGTGAGATTGTTTGGTGCCCATTATTCCTGTTCTGGTGACTTTTTGCCATATGTATTCCATTGGGGATATTTCCCTTCAGTTCCTGTCCCAGAGGTACAACAGGAAGTGGGAGGTAAACCCTCCAAAGTGAGGGAAATATCTTGTAGTCCCCAGGTAACCAGAGTTAGTGTCCCAAATGCAAGATTTCTCCTTTATTTCTGTTCTAGCGACCACTACAAATTTGGGGTTTTCATTAACTTTTGTTAGTATTGGTCACTTGGACAAATAAAGAGGGTGAATCCCCCCCCCCCCCAATGGTGACACAGAAAGCAAAAAAAAACCTTTTACATCCATTTACTATTTTGGAACATCATCAAAAAATAGGGGGATACATCCAAGATGGGAAATCTTATGTTGCAATGGAAACAGATGCTTGATTTGCAGATTTAGTTGGTTTACAGGCCTTGAAGATAGATTTGGGGAAACTAATGTTTTATATATAAAATCTCAAACTGGCAAGAAATTGTACAAGCCTTTGCAAATTGCTGAAAATTTTCAAAAGTATTATTATTCCTTGTGTAGCGGTGTGTTGCCACTAGTTACCAACATCCACCATGTCACCCTGCTGCCCGACCTTCATATATCACTTCTGAGACAATGAATAGCCATTTGCTTTGTTTTGTTTTTGTTTATTGGGGGGATATAACTTGGTTGGGGGAATAGGGTATATGGGATGCCCATAGATCAAATTACTTTGCCATCATATTTGTAAATTAGAACTTCGATTGAGCCTTGAAGAAATCATGAACATATATAACATCTACAGTCTCCTCCCTGCATCACCATGCAGATTATTGCTCCTCCTCTGCGTAACTCCTGCAGACTATTGCTCCCAGGAATTCTTCCCTCCTGCACAAACTTATTCTGTAGCACTCTATTTTTCTTGTCACATCCTCTTCTATATGCAAAAGAACCCACTCTGAATAGTCTCTAATGCTGACTCTGATTGGTTGCTGCTACTAGGCCAGAGGCATGCATTACCTCTCCCTGGAGGCCTAGTAGTTTAATAGCATGTGCTGAACGGTGGGCTACTGTTCCCAGCTAGCCCAGCTTGCAAATCCTGCGCCCTTGGGCAGGGGCATAACTAGAAATAGCAGGGCCCCATAGCAAAATGTTGTACGGGGCCCCCCTGCAAACAGCCCCCCCCCACAGCTGCCCTAGTGTCAATGCAGCGTGACCTGTGCCACATAGAGCGTGACCTGTGCCCAATGCAGCGTGACCTGTGCCCAATACAGCGTGACCTGTGCCCAATACAGCGTGACCTGTGCCCCATACAGCGTGACCTGTTCCCAATACAGCCTGGTCTGCCTGTGCCCCATACAGCCCCACCTATGCAGAGGAAGAGGCAAGTCACCCAGATCAGCAGAGAGCTGGATTGCCCACTGTAATAGCTTTCATTTGAATTTCCTGTCTTCCCGGGGCTCATCGTCACATAGCCCCACCTCTTGGCCCGACGCCTTTGATGACGTCACATGTCCCGCATTGGATCGGCGTTCTGTCTATCAAAGGCACCGGGCCAAAAGGTGGAGCTATGTGACGTGACCCCCGGGAACACTGGAAGTTCTAATGAAAGCTCTTACATCAGGCAATTCAGCTCTCTGCTGATACGGACAGCTCGCCTCTTCCTTTCCTCTCTCTTCCCCTGGCTGGGAGACTGTGCCGGCAGTGCTCTTATCCATACTGGGCCCCACTTGGCTGCGGGCCCCATAGCGCCCGCATGGGTCGCTATGGTGCTAGTTACGCCCCTGCCCTTGGGCCGCATCGATTTGATGCTATTTCCCACAGTCTCTCTTCTGCTCCAGGACTCCTCATCAATGACTGTGTAATGATGAAGTTCCTTCACAGACTTCCTGGCATGTCTCCACATCCAGCACTCCACTGTGATGAGAAAATATAAAATATCTTTATTGCCTCATCTTTTGAAGGCAGGGAAGAATTTAATACTCGAGAATCGGAAACCACCTATGGATCCTTCAGTGAAGGATTGGATAGTAAACGTACAAGAAATTAGAGGGGTGGAGGAATGGAGATATGGATGCATTGCTGCATAGCATACTGCAAAAAATCCATGATTAATTGGCTCCATGAATTGAGTTTGCAACCTCACACATTTAAACGTTTGCTTGCTTAGCGTTGTAGTTGATTTCAGTAAACTGGCAATAATATTAGAGACAGAAAGTAGATGTAGTGAGTCGCTGATAGTAATGTCATGTTTATTTTTTTGTTTGCTTTTTGAATGCGTTGGTAAGATACAGTATTTATGTGGAATTAGAATCGTATCTGTGTTATTTTATGTTTAATTACATGTATAGAAAAAAAAATAAAGATTATAAAAAAAATCAATGTAAATAAACTTAATAGAGCATTAACCGGAATCCAGTGATCATGAAACACTTTAATGCAGCTTACTGGATAATGTAGCCTTAGGCACATGCCTGGATATCTTGTACGATAACCACTGCCCTGACAGTGATATGTGTTAATTTCAGTTCACTGGATAGCTGCCACAGTTGAAGCGCTCAGTTCTGTTGAAGTTCTCTTTCATGACAGAGACAGAGCAATTACCACTGAAAGCTTAAAGGAAAGCTATAGTCTTTTTATCGTGTTTAGCTACAGTATACATGTGGCAGTAATCTATTTTATGTAAATAATCTCCACAATGTGTGTTAATGTTTTTTAAAAAAAAATAAAAAACTGTATTTTTATGTATAGTTTATATGTATGGAAGCAGCCTTTTTTTCATGTTACAGTTGAATTCCAGGTATGGCTATTTTTACAGTTACATTGGTCCAGCTTGGAGCAATGTAATTATGCATATACCATACCTGGCCAATCTCCCTCTAGGCACCACTACTCCAGTGATCTCCCATAGCTTTCAGGTCCCAGGTTGAGTGGCTGCTCTTCTGCACTGTAAACACAGGAGGTGGCTTGCTCAGCATGGGTGCCATGCAGAGAATATTGTGCACTTACTCACTAAATGCAAAATGTTCTCTGATTGGATAAGATGGAGAGGCAACATGATGACATCATGATCATCACCTTGTACAATTAGAGAGCTCTTTGCAATGAGAAAATGAAAAGCATTCTCTGAAAGGCACCTATGCTGAGTGAGCAACCTTTTGTGTTCACAATGCACTGCAGCAGGGCAGTCACTTGACACAGGAAGCTAGTGGAGATCACTATAGTAGTGGTGCCTATTGTAGTGTTTTCCAGCCTCCACAAGAATTCCGCAGGTATGGTATATGCATAGTAACATTGCTCCAAACTGGACCAATATACAACTGTAACTATGTAAAAATATTGATATATGGAATTCATCATATTCTGTCTGCTTAGCAACATTGCATATTGGTTGTGCCTTACCATTTATCTCTCACAATGTTATTTTACCATTCTGAGAACTGGTTGAAATCAATTTCCACATTCCAAAGGATTTTTATCCTAACAGTTGGTGATCAAGGTTACTCACAGATACCGTATGTAATAACTGTCACCTGAACCAGCTGATAACAGTTATTTATGTCTATAAAAAAAGCTCAAACCCAGAAGACACCCTCTCACTGATGATTTAGGTATAATGTTAATTTTTCAAAATTTTCTTAAAAGCCCAACTGATGTTTTATTCATCCACTATATAGTAAAAAGAGCACCAAAAACACATATTTTTTAAGATCAAGTGCTGAGTTGTCGTTCTGACAAAGCAGAGGGCATTTTGGACTGCAGCAGAGAGGGTTTCAAAATGTTCTACTGGTGAAGAATTAGAAAATAAATAGAACTAAAAAGAAAAAAGAAAATTTGTGTTATTCTTGAGGCTACCGTTTGACAATATACCTTGTGGATGAAACTTCAGCCTTAATAATCATTTTGGCATTATTGCGCAAAAGCTGGTGCCAGGGTGTCTGCTTAATGTATAAAATACATGTGTGAGCTAAACAATCATGCAAGAATATAAAAAGGACTTTCTGAGATCTTTTGCCAGTTCTGTCATCTCATGTCTATGGTTGTGCCCTAGGTTTACTGAACCTTTCATCTATTTTAGGATATTTGTCAACAGTGCTTGAACATCTACTGAATTGATTAGGGTGCAAAAATATTTTTTACAGCTTTGGAACCCATTACATGCTGACAGTAGGCGGACCCGCCCACCTATCACTCACTCTGAAGAAGTGCACTGGTATGGCCTATCTCAATAACTACAATAATAAACAATAACAAAAACAAGTAAGAAGAGGCATGTTTGATAAAATACTTACATTATTTATAACTGGACAGGAAAGCTTTTTCCTCAACAGAACTGTAATTTCACTGTAGTGTAATATTTGGATTAAGCAAACTGTGGGTTTCTTTTGAGGACCCTGTTTTTCCCTTGCAAATTAAAAACAAACTAGCTGTCAAACTTACTTCCTGGATCTAGCGCCGAGGCTCTGTTCTAACCAGCGCTGCAGTCAATCAGTGGACAATTCTCCTGATTGCTGCCACAGCCAATCAGGAGACAGTTCTCATGATCAGTTTCCCTTTTATTATAACATGTGGCTTGGTGTTTGAGCAATGTTCCCTGTGACTCCAGTGTCCCCTGCAACATTAGAGTAGCCTGTATCACCTCGTGACCCCAATGCACATTAGATCATTCTGTGTTATCTTGTGTCCCCAGGGCATCCTATGACTCCAGTGCACCCCAGGTTAACATATGTCTCCCAGTGCACCCTGTGTGCCTTCATGGCACCTGTTTCTTCATGCAGTCTATTACATGCTCCTGAAGCCACCTGGACTACTTATCCCAGTGGATATGGACCCTTGTCCGTGACAGTCCACTAAAACCATGAACCCATGTGATGTACCCCAGCCACCTACTGATCTTAATGAGCTTCTCGTTTAAAGACTCAATCCCCTGGAGCCAGTCAAGTCCAGTTTATCTGACAATTCCACATCCACTTGACCCATTGGATCAACTATTGGCCTCTCTCTCTTCAACTGCCTAACCTCCAGCCTTTTCACAGGCCTTTTCAGTGTGGCTGAGCCTGTGACCTCTACACCTCACTTGCTGCTGCCTCCAGGCTCCCTAGTGTTGTTCATAAATCAGTGCAATATCTATTTTAAGTTACAGCCATAAAACTTTCTTACAGATGCTGAAGCGACCTATGAGGTTTGGCCTGGATATCATTGCTCTGGGAAAAGGGCAACCTTGTGACCAACAATCTTGCTACTTTTCTGACTCTTTCTGGAAGAATATTTGATGAGCTTGCTCAAGCTTCCTCTTTGGCAAGCACCAGGGACAAGTTCTACATCTCTTTCATGGTTCATTTCCAGTTGGGCAGTATGTGATTCGGTTCTGAACTCCTGCAGCTGGAATAATGAGGCCCTCACACCCACATTCTGGCAGGGATTTGCCCCCCAATGAACTGGCCCTACAAATAGACATTCACTTTCAAGATTATCCCCAAGAAAGGTCTCATCTGAGAAAGGCTTTCTCACCTTGCCTGGTACGAACTTTCCAGCATCAACTTGAACTGCCCAGACCCACTGCTCAGCTTCCCAGAGAGGAGCCTTGGTTGCTCATGACAGTACAACCAAGATAGAACCCAGTGTCAATCCCAAGGCCTTTGTATTTACTTTGGACAAAAAGGACATTTTATTAAAGTGTCACTAAACCACTTTGTCACATCTACCCCAACGCAGGTGGACAGACACTATAGCTGGCTACTGTGTTCTTCACCTATAGCAGCCCTCTTTCCCATAAGACAAGCAGGTCTACTAGTACACAGTTGCCCCCAGGACTTATACACAATGCTATAGTGCCTGGCGAATGTGCCAAGGCAGGCGCGAACTGAGCAAAGCAAACAGGTACTTGCGGTTGGCAGATAGGCAGAGTGGTTCAATGACAGTTAAGGTAAAAGTTAGGCTGAGTTCAGGGAATAGTCCAATATCCGGTCCATGGTCATACACAGGGAAATCCAAACAAGCAGAGTAAGGCAGGCAGACAGGGAGCCTGAACAGAAATTACACACGTATCACTCTCTATCACAAGCATGCGAGTGAAGGTTCGGCTGGCTTATAACAGGTTTGATTTGCACCCAGAGACTGATCACATTAATCACCTTACAGTTGGACAGACAGACAAGGAGAATGCCATAGCCAAAACCCTGAATGCTGAAATGAGAAGCAGGAGCACTAGATGCTCCTGACATTACCCCCCCACCCCTCTCTGAGGAGGGGCCCCCGGACCCTTAAAGATGAGCTGGACATCCAGCACAGGACCATCGGACTGGGCAGAGGTCAGGGGATCCGCAAGGTCAGGTTGGTTAGCAGGTGATGTGTCACAGGAGTCAAGCCGGATAGCTGAAACACAAACAGAATGCAGAGAGGCTTGAATAAAAAGGTTGAAAGCCCCACCTGGCTGAATGAGGCAGTCTATCCAAAGGGTGGATTGAACTTCTTAGACAGGTTTGAATGGATGTAATAGTAGTAGGGTATGCCAAGGTTATAAAAAATCCAGAATAAGAAGAATCAGGAGACTCAATTGGCATGGGCTGGACCAGGATAACTGGTGCGGAGGCCGACTGGGCTACATCGCCCGGTGTAGCGACTGACTAGACCGCATCGCAAGGTGTAGCGACTGCGGATCTTGAGGACAAGTTTGCCTGGATGTGCATTCCAGGGAGTTTAGGGACAGGCAAGGGTAGGAGTAGTCCAGGGGGCTTGACTTCTGAGGACTTAGAGGAAGTTTCCAAACAGGGCTCAAGGCTGTGAGACAGCGAGTAAGTTTGGCTTCTAGGAGGAGAAGATTCAGGCAGTGACAATTGGCAGGATCGGTGGCCTGTAGATAATTCAATAAACTTGTCAGTGTTTTTTTGCTTTAACAGAGTCATATAAAGGCACCTGGTTATGCAAGCTGGAGTCACACTTGGAAAAATTGTCATGATCAGGATCTGAATAGGACTGTAATAAAGTCACATGACTGGTACTGGCCACACAAGAGTTATAAATGGGCAACTGGTCAGCAGTTTTAAAGCAGTTCTGGAAGCAGGTCTGGGACCAGAACTTAATCTCCTCTGTAGCCCAATCTATGTGCGGGTTATAAAGTTTAAGCCAGGGATACCCTAAGATAAGGGGATACGCAGGAGAGGAGATCAAGTAGAAGCTGATTGTCTCCCTATGAAATTCCCCAATGGTCAGGGTAATGGGTACAGTGCACAAGGTGACCAGGTCCATGGATAAGGGAGAGTTATCAACAACTAAGACTGAAAAGGGTCTGTGCACCTTAGTCATAGGAATCTGTAGATGGTGTGCTAGGTCCCTATCAATGAAATTGCTAGCAGCACCAGAATCTATGAAAGCTCAGAGGTGATGAGAAAACTTGTCAGAACTAAGTCGTGCAGAAACAAATAGTTTATCTCCAAGGGAAACTGACACAGTATAGTCTATAGAAGCAGACCCCACCCGCACTAGACTCTTGGCATTTCTCGGTCTTATTAGGGCAGCTGGCGACAAAGTGGCCGTGGTTGCCACAGTATAAGCACAGTCCCTGAAATCTTCTTCTAGCCTTTTCCCCAGAGCATAAATGGGTAGCGCCAATTTGCATGGGCTCATCCTTTAGGAGAAGTTGAGAGGGCTCAGGAAGGGTTGATGAAGAAGAAGAAGTAGGCGGCCTACTTGGGGGGCAAAGAAACAAACCTCTCTGTACCCCTTTCTCTTAAATGTCTGTCTATATGGATGGCTACTTGCATACTTCATTCAATGACTTTGGTTCAGGGTAGTGTACTAAGGAGTATTTGATGGAGTCTGATAAGCCTAACCTGAACTGGCTTCTTAGAGCTGGGTCATTCCACCTTAAGTCAGGTGCCAAGTGGCAGAAATCAGAACAGTATTGTTCAGCGGTGCGTTTATCCTGACGTAATGACCTAAGGTTAGTTTCAGCTGAGTGGGCACGGTCAGGATCATCAAAGAGTAAGCCTAAGGCCTTGAAAAAGCTTCAATTGACCCTCTGGTTGGGTCATCTGCGGGGAGACTAAAAGCCCAAGACTGAGGATCCCCCTGAAATAATCAGGCTGATCCTCTGTGCTTCAGAACCAGAAGAGTGTGGCTTAAGCTTAAAGTATAGCATACGCACAGACAGTTCGTGGACATGGCGTGTCAGTTTGCAAATTTCCTCAGCAAATAAACAAGCCTGTGTAGAGCCCATCTTCACAGAATTTTTTTCAATAAAGGCTTGTGATAATGTAACCTCTACCCCAACACAGGTGGTCAGACACTATAGCTAGCTACTGTTGAATACAAACGTGTGGCGCTAAATAGTAATGTACGTTAGTGGACAAGACCTGACAGAATGGAAATCCGTGAGGACAATGGCCCAATAAAGTGTATTTATGAAACACCAAAACAACTTGTGTTAAACTAGTGAAAATAATGAAGATAAAGCATAAATAAGTAGATGAATCAGAAGGGACCGAACACCACTAAAAAATAGTGATGGTACGAACCCCTGGCTATAATCAATGTGAAAAGGAGGATCAAGAGGTATTCTCTCATTGATCTACAAAAAAGTGACAAATTAAAACATCTTATGAGTGCTGTGGTGACCCATATGTAAAGTGTAGATATTGAAATACCACAACCACATATTATGCTGTCATGAAAACGTCCAGTATACAATTATAAATGAATAGATAATAAAAAGTCTGTAGTTGTCAAGATGATTGGTAGAAGACCTTCAATCCAGGGATGACATCCACAGGACAAGGGGCTCAGCGTATATCAAGATGGGATAGGTAAAACATACTCTTACCGGAAATGGTGGACCCCTCGGCCAGCGGCCTGGGGGTCAAACGAGCTTAAGGATATAGGAGAAGACTTCCACGGCAGTTGGAGGGGTTGGAGGAGACCCTCGACACTCACCAACCGGCCTCTCAGATAATGATGACTCCCGGTCTACAAAGGTTCGATAGGGGGTTGTTCACAAGACAGCCGCTTCCAAAGGCCAGGTACGGGTCCTCAAAGTGGGGTTTTAAAAAAGAAGGAAACCACCCCATAGTGTAAATCCGCTTACTCAGAAGCATTTATTTATAAAACGAAGGCTAAACAACACGCCTTAACCTAGACACTCACAGTCAGGTATAAGCAATAAAAAGCGCTATAGGATAAAAGTGGCAAGACAGGCATAACCACCCGACGCGTTTCGTCCTACGGGACTTCAACTGGGGTACATGACTGTCCGCCACAAATGCCTGTATATATATATAAAACTTATGATTACCCAGTGGTAGCAGCTGTTTGTGCCATGTGTACCGTTACTTCCGGGTTATCCGGAAGAGGGCGTCAGGATAGGGGAACCACCAATCACGAAGAGACAAGACTTGGCTCTAAACCAAGCCTCTCTATGGATGGTCCCATCAGGGTGTAGCGTGGGCGGCGTCCGCCTCCTTAATGGGAGGCAACGTCCGTCCACCAATAGGATTCAAAGGTCAGAGCGCGTTACCTCTGAGGGCCAATCATGGCCCAAATGTAAAAGGCGTCCTGCGTAGCGTCCATAAGGGGGCCGTACTGACCGGCCGCATGTGACGTCAGTTCCGTAACAGCCGGAAGTGACGAAAAATGGAACGCAGATGAGTCACGTGGGAGGGCTTACTGAGGAGACCTGTGCGACGTCAGTTCCGTATAACCGGAAGTGACGGAGGGTGGAACGCACATGCAGACCAAGTCTCAAACAGCCTGGCACGCAGACATAATATTCCGCCGGTGATAGTACACACAGCGCGCTGTAGAGCTATACAGCTATACAGCCTCTAGGGGGAAAAAATGTTGATATAACATGGCATAAACGTCACTACATACAACAACCTTAAATAGCTCATGATGCGATAGTTGCAATCCTGCAGGAATGTACAAAATTCGCAAGAATCATAAAAAATACCTAAATGAACAGTATCAAAACACTGTATACCTCTAAACAGCTAATCGAAATCGGCAAAATAGAGGTTATGGAGGACAGTGAAGTAGGTATATAATCTTGACACCAAAAGATGTAAGGAAGGGGGAAATGTATTCCGCTCATAGGAACGCCAAATCCCCGTCTTGACACAAATAAGTGTAAGAATTAAAAATGAAAATACAAATAAAAATCCAATTATTCAAAAAAAGAGGACCAATGATGTAACTATCACGACTGGTTAATAAAAGCATTTATATCCCAGTCGACATTGAGGCCAAAAGGTAAATAACATTTTAATTGATGTATCCAGAAAGTTTCCAATCTGGACACACCCCTTTTCATAGACGCGCCCCTCCAATTTGGAATAAATTTATCGATAGCTTGGAACTGGATACCATTCGGATTTTGGTTGTGACATTGCAAAAAGTGTTTGGGGACGCAGTGATTCGTGAGGCCTTTTTTAATATTCGCTATATGTTCATTACCTCTCACTGATAATGTACGTATGGTCCGGCCTACATACTGTTTTTTGCAAGGACATGTGATCAAATAGACCACATATCTGGTCTCACAAGTCAAAAAATGTTTTATCTGATATTCCCTCCCCGTAAAGGTGGAGGTGAATGTCTCCGTTCGTCTACGTCCACTGATGTTATGCCGACATACATTACAACGTTTACATGGGAAAAAACCCTTCATATTGTGAAAAAATGAACGGATCCGAGGGGGATCAATAACATTAGCGGCAATTTGGCCTCTAATGGATGGAGCCCCCTTAAAAATTATACCACTTCGTTCAGGTAAGACCGGACCCAATATTGGGTCATTTTTAAGAACTTTCCAGTGTCTGGCTAGGATTGCTTTGATCTGTTTATGTTGTATGGAGAAATTTGTCAGCAAAGACCATTTGTGCTTATTATCAGAGTTGCTTTTGGGATGTCCCATCAGTAAAGATTCCCTATTAATCTGAGCAATATTCATAATTTCACTATCCACATCTCTGGGGTCATAGCCCTTATCGATGAACCTAGACCTTAAGATTTGTGTCTGTTGGAAGTACTCAGTAAGGTTGCTACAGTTACGTCTAATCCGTGTGAATTGGCTACGTGGCACCGATTTCAGCCACGTGGCGTGGTGGCAACTGTCGACCGGAATGTAACCATTCCGGTCGGTTGGTTTGAAAAAAGTTTTGGTCTCTAGGTGATCATTAACTGCCATTATTTCTAGATCCAAAAAATTGATAGATGAATTACTAATCTCGTATTTCAGTTCAATCCCAATCTTATTATCGTTGAGTTTCTTCAAAAAGGCGTGTAAAGTATCCACGCTCCCTCTCCAGAGGAGGAGGATGTCGTCTATGTACCTCGCCCAGAGAACCAGCTCCGGGGGATCGAGAGCATAGACGACATCCTCCTCCCAACGGGCCATAAAAATATTGGCCAGGCTAGGGGCGAATTTCGCGCCCATAGCCACTCCCTTTCGTTGGATATAGAAATTTCCGTTATACCAGAAGTAATTGTGTGTCGTCGCGAACCTCAGCAGGTCCATAATGAATCTCTGCTGGGTTCTTGGGATGGAATCCTCTCTAGATAGAAAAAGTTCAACTGCAGCTAATCCGTCATCATGGGGTATGGAAGTATATAACGAAGTTACATCAGCGGTAACGAGAAGTAGGTCTTTACTATAAGTTATATTATTAAGTTTGGAGATGGTGTCTTTAGTATCCCTGAGGTAGGATGGTGTAGATCGTACAATAGGCTGCAAGAAAAAATCTATATATTTCCCTATACGGGAAGTAATGGACTCAATGCCGCTAATAATAGGGCGGCCAGTGTATGTGTCTATACCAACCCTACAGTATCCTTCAAGAGGTCACTCACCGACTTGGTGGATACAGGTTTCCAACTAGGTATTCTAAATAATAAAGAAAAAAGTTTTCTGATTCCGACCGCCCCGAGAATCCCGGTAATCTATTATTTACCAAAGGTACATAAGAGTGTTACCCAACCGCCTGGCCGCCCTATTATTAGCGGCATTGAGTCCATTACTTCCCGTATAGGGAAATATATAGATTTTTTCTTGCAGCCTATTGTACGATCTACACCATCCTATCTCAGGGATACTAAAGACACCATCTCCAAACTTAATAATATAACTTATAGTAAAGACCTACTTCTCGTTACCGCTGATGTAACTTCGTTATATACTTCCATACCCCATGATGACGGATTAGCTGCAGTTGAACTTTTTCTATCTAGAGAGGATTCCATCCCAAGAACCCAGCAGAGATTCATTATGGACCTGCTGAGGTTCGCGACGACACACAATTACTTCTGGTATAACGGAAATTTCTATATCCAACGAAAGGGAGTGGCTATGGGCGCGAAATTCGCCCCTAGCCTGGCCAATATTTTTATGGCCCGTTGGGAGGAGGATGTCGTCTATGCTCTCGATCCCCCGGAGCTGGTTCTCTGGGCGAGGTACATAGACGACATCCTCCTCCTCTGGAGAGGGAGCGTGGATACTTTACACGCCTTTTTGAAGAAACTCAACGATAATAAGATTGGGATTGAACTGAAATACGAGATTAGTACTTCATCTATCCATTTTTTGGATCTAGAAATAATGGCAGTTAATGATCACCTAGAGACCAAAACTTTTTTCAAACCAACCGACCGGAATGGTTACATTCCGGTCGACAGTTGCCACCACGCCACGTGGCTGAAATCGGTGCCACGTAGCCAATTCACACGGATTAGACGTAACTGTAGCAACCTTACTGAGTACTTCCAACAGACACAAATCTTAAGGTCTAGGTTCATCGATAAGGGCTATGACCCCAGAGATGTGGATAGTGAAATTATGAATATTGCTCAGATTAATAGGGAATCTTTACTGATGGGACATCCCAAAAGCAACTCTGATAATAAGCACAAATGGTCTTTGCTGACAAATTTCTCCATACAACATAAACAGATCAAAGCAATCCTAGCCAGACACTGGAAAGTTCTTAAAAATGACCCAATATTGGGTCCGGTCTTACCTGAACGAAGTGGTATAATTTTTAAGGGGGCTCCATCCATTAGAGGCCAAATTGCCGCTAATGTTATTGATCCCCCTCGGATCCGTTCATTTTTTCACAATATGAAGGGTTTTTTCCCATGTAAACGTTGTAATGTATGTCGGCATAACATCAGTGGACGTAGACGAACGGAGACATTCACCTCCACCTTTACGGGGAGGGAATATCAGATAAAACATTTTTTGACTTGTGAGACCAGATATGTGGTCTATTTGATCACATGTCCTTGCAAAAAACAGTATGTAGGCCGGACCATACGTACATTATCAGTGAGAGGTAATGAACATATAGCGAATATTAAAAAAGGCCTCACGAATCACAGCGTCCCCAAACACTTTTTGCAATGTCACAACCAAAATCCGAATGGTATCCAGTTCCAAGCTATCGATAAATTTATTCCAAATTGGAGGGGCGCGTCTATGAAAAGGGGTGTGTCCAGATTGGAAACTTTCTGGATACATCAATTAAAATGTTATTTACCTTTTGGCCTCAATGTCGACTGGGATATAAATGCTTTTATTAACCAGTCGTGATAGTTACATCATTGGTCCTCTTTTTTTGAATAATTGGATTTTTATTTGTATTTTCATTTTTAATTCTTACACTTATTTGTGTCAAGACGGGGATTTGGCGTTCCTATGAGCGGAATACATTTCCCCCTTCCTTACATCTTTTGGTGTCAAGATTATATACCTACTTCACTGTCCTCCATAACCTCTATTTTGCCGATTTCGATTAGCTGTTTAGAGGTATACAGTGTTTTGATACTGTTCATTTAGGTATTTTTTATGATTCTTGCGAATTTTGTACATTCCTGCAGGATTGCAACTATCGCATCATGAGCTATTTAAGGTTGTTGTATGTAGTGACGTTTATGCCATGTTATATCAACATTTTTTCCCCCTAGAGGCTGTATAGCTGTATAGCTCTACAGCGCGCTGTGTGTACTATCACCGGCGGAATATTATGTCTGCGTGCCAGGCTGTTTGAGACTTGGTCTGCATGTACGTTCCACCCTCCGTCACTTCCGGTTATACGGAACTGACGTCGCACAGGTCTCCTCAGTAAGCCCTCCCACGTGACTCATCTGCGTTCCATTTTTCGTCACTTCCGGCTGTTACGGAACTGACGTCACATGCGGCCGGTCAGTACGGCCCCCTTATGGACGCTACGCAGGACGCCTTTTACATTTGGGCCATGATTGGCCCTCAGAGGTAACGCGCTCTGACCTTTGAATCCTATTGGTGGACGGACGTTGCCTCCCATTAAGGAGGCGGACGCCGCCCACGCTACACCCTGATGGGACCATCCATAGAGAGGCTTGGTTTAGAGCCAAGTCTTGTCTCTTCGTGATTGGTGGTTCCCCTATCCTGACGCCCTCTTCCGGATAACCCGGAAGTAACGGCACACATGGCACAAACAGCTGCTACCACTGGGTAATCATAAGTTTTATATATATATACAGGCATTTGTGGCGGACAGTCATGTACCCCAGTTGAAGTCCCGTAGGACGAAACGCGTCGGGTGGTTATGCCTGTCTTGCCACTTTTATCCTATAGCGCTTTTTATTGCTTATACCTGACTGTGAGTGTCTAGGTTAAGGCGTGTTGTTTAGCCTTCGTTTTATAAATAAATGCTTCTGAGTAAGCGGATTTACACTATGGGGTGGTTTCCTTCTTTTTAAAACCCCACTTTGAGGACCCGTACCTGGCCTTTGGAAGCGGCTGTCTTGTGAACAACCCCCTATCGAACCTTTGTAGACCGGGAGTCATCATTATCTGAGAGGCCGGTTGGTGAGTGTCGAGGGTCTCCTCCAACCCCTCCAACTGCCGTGGAAGTCTTCTCCTATATCCTTAAGCTCGTTTGACCCCCAGGCCGCTGGCCGAGGGGTCCACCATTTCCGGTAAGAGTATGTTTTACCTATCCCATCTTGATATACGCTGAGCCCCTTGTCCTGTGGATGTCATCCCTGGATTGAAGGTCTTCTACCAATCATCTTGACAACTACAGACTTTTTATTATCTATTCATTTATAATTGTATACTGGACGTTTTCATGACAGCATAATATGTGGTTGTGGTATTTCAATATCTACACTTTACATATGGGTCACCACAGCACTCATAAGATGTTTTAATTTGTCACTTTTTTGTAGATCAATGAGAGAATACCTCTTGATCCTCCTTTTCACATTGATTATAGCCAGGGGTTCGTACCATCACTATTTTTTAGTGGTGTTCGGTCCCTTCTGATTCATCTACTTATTTATGCTTTATCTTCATTATTTTCACTAGTTTAACACAAGTTGTTTTGGTGTTTCATAAATACACTTTATTGGGCCATTGTCCTCACGGATTTCCATTCTGTCAGGTCTTGTCCACTAACGTACATTACTATTTAGCGCCACACGTTTGTATTCAATATTTCATCACAATTAGTCTGATTGTTGTGTTGGCAGCTCCCTTTTGTTCTAGTTGGCGCATTATTATTTATTTATTTATTTATAGCTAGCTACTGTGTTCTTCACCAGTTCCACCAGTTCTTCACCAGTAGCAGCCCCCTTTCCCTGAAGGCAAGCAGGCCTACCGGTTCCTCGGTTGCCCCCAGGACTTATACACAATGCTATAGTGACTACACACCAGGGCAGGCACAACTGAGCAAAGCAAACAGATACTTGTGGTTGGCAGATAGGCAGTGTGGTTCAATAACAGTCCAGGTAAAAGGCAGGCTGAGTTCAGGGAATAGTCCAATATCCGGTACAAGGTCATACACAGGGAAATCCAAACAAGCAGAGCAAGGCATACAGACAGGGGGCTTGATCAGGAATTACACATGTATCACTCTCTATAACAAGCATGCAGAGTGAGGATTTGGCTGGCTTATAACAGGTTTGGTGTGCACCCAGAGACAGATCACATTAATCACCTTGCAGGTGGACAGACAGATAAAGAGTTCTATAGCCGAAACCCCGGATGCAGAAATGAGGAGCAGGAGTACTAGATGCTCCTGAGACACTTCTATGCTAATATTGGGTCTCCCACGGCTCCAACTACATTCCCTAGTGCTGGATTGGTCCACCACTCAGTTACTCGCCCAAGGCCTTCCTGTCATTTCACTTGCAACATCAAAGTCATGCATGCCAAGTCTCTTTCTCTTGCTATGTCCAAGCTCACCCCCTTCAATTTAGCTCACTATGTGCATGTTACCTCCAAGCGCAATGCTAATTAGTTACCACCATCATCCCTTCGATCTTGTCATTGATTTTATTTTGGGTTTTGCTCACTTAGAGATAGGGTATATCCCTTCAGATTCCCAGAGGCCAAGGCCAATTCAGATTATATTCTCCAAAAATCTCCAAAACACTTTATCCACAAATCTCCTTCTCGTACTGAGTCTAAATTCTTCTTTACAAAAAAAAGGTGGCACCCACTGCTCCTGTATTGATTATCATTGATTAAACACCATCACTGTCAGGAACTGCTACCCACTGCTCCTTTATACAGAGCTCTTTGATCAGCTCTCTGAATCCCAAGTTTTCACCAAATTAGATACAACTCAGTTCTTTTCCAAGAAGAAAAATGGATGGAAGATTGCATGTAATACCAGGGACGTTCACTTCGAAAATCTTGTAATGCCCATTCTGTAACACCACTTATCTAGCACATTGTCAATTAAATCTTTTGAGATCTCCTCTACAAGTGTGGTGCTGTCTACCTGAACAATATAATAATTTTCCCCCCAGGCCTGTCATGTATGTTTATTCTTGCCTCTGAGAAAATGAACTATATGGCCGTAAAATGTCTCTTTGAACTTCCACAGCTGTCTTTCCTGTTCCATATAGTCTCTAAAGATGGTCTTTCATGAACTGCTGCTATTTTCAGCTGAGATTGCAGTTGATGCTTTATCTGATGCCATCTTGTTTTCAGTTCCTCAGTGGGACTAGGTGCCCCTGCACCTTCTATAAGGAAGCAGAGAAGAGGTTTGCTATTGAGGATCAAGAACTACTTTCTATTGAACTGGCCCTTGAAGAGTAGGGATCTTTCCTAGAATGATCACCTCATTGAATCACCATTAACATGGACCATAAACACTTACAAACTGCCTTTTGCATAAAGCCCAGGCAAGCCTATTAGTTCTCTAAAGCTAAAGTGCTCTCACACTCCTTTAACTGCCAAGACTCTGAAGCTCCTGCCAAGCCACAATTCTTAATTCTAACCACTCACATCTTGGCCCCTGGCCTATATCCAGGAGTTCACCATCTCCCTAAGCAAGACTCTACTGCCTCCAGAGCAAAAAATGTAACTCCTATGTTGAGCCCACAACCCCATCCTAGTATCTACAGAATCCTGTATTTCCTGTACTGGTGGCCTAATCTTCAAAAGGATGTGAAGAATTACAAACAAGGCGTGAATGATTTATGCCCAAAGCAAATTCTGTACCCTATCCTGCATTGCCCCCAGCAGCAGCCTTGTTGCTTTATCTGGGAAATCTTCAGATTTATGACTTGCCAACCCATATAGTCCATAACCATGCAATTCACCTCCCACTAATGGAAGGGCCCCTGTAAGTCTCTGGATGTCATTTTGCAGTTTTTCTTGGCCTATCATATACCGACTAATGGGCAGATTGAGAGGATCTAGTGTCTGCCCATCATGGTTTGCCTCTTTGCCTTTGACAGAGTTTGTTAAAAATAACCATCTTCATGCTAACAACAAGGAGTCTCTATTCTTCATTATCTACAGCAAACATCCACATCTTCCTTTAACAATACCTTGTTCACCAGTGATTCTCCCACTCTGTGCTACATAGTGAGACTTTAACCAGATTTGGTTTAAGACTTTAACACTCCAGCGCTCTGCAATATGACACAAAAAATTGCAGATTGGAACCAAGAGCTTTGCTTTTCCAATCTGGGGACAAGGTTTGGCGTATGACCAACATTTTTTTTCTCCATGTTCTCTCCATAAAGTTTGCCCATTTTATGGTAATTCTTATGTAATTACTGCAAAGATCAATCCAGTCTGCTACAAACTTTGCCTACCTCCCAAGTTACTGATTTTTGTTTCCATGTATCATTGTTCAAACCTCTGGTCTTGAATAGATCCTCTCTTCTTCTAGTTAATCCCTCTAGTTAATACTAGCTAATACGAGGTACACCAAATCCTGGAATCCAAGATTTCCTGTGGAAAACTTAAGTTTGACTGGTAAGGCTCTGGCTCTAAAGTAAGATACGGGGTCCCTGCACCTGATATGCTGGTCCCTCATCTCTGAAAAAAAACATTCCACAGAGCAGGTAAGCATAACATGTTTGTTATTTTAATGGAAGTAACCCAGAAGCTTTACAATCACTTTATTACACCATACCCTTAAATGTAAGTCATGTAAGTACCTGAATCTGACTTTGCATTAACCTCTTGCAGTGAGGAGATAGAACAGTAAAAGAGAGATGAGCTTATCAGTGTGCTACTTCTCGTTATATCGTACAGTTAAAGGGTAAAGGTGGGGAAAAGATCTCTAAGTGAAAGTAAAATTGCAGCACAGAAAAATACGGTTCACTCCCTAGCCATGCAGGACTGTGTTATGTGGCAAAGCTATTCAAATCTCAGAACTGGATGGACAGAAATACAAATTCATTGCAGGTAAAATAGCTCTTACATATGCATATGCACGTCATCTGTGTATTTAGCTGGAGTTTGACTTTAATGTTAATTTGACCAGGACCTTAACCTTTTCACTGAAGCTAAACCTAACCCCCTTAGACTAACCCTTTAACTAACTGCCAAACCTTAACCTAGCCTCCAAACCATTCACATAACCCAGCCCCTATTTATATTTCCAAAAAATTATCAATAACCTCAACCTAACATTTACTAAGAGTGCAACTCTAAAGGTAACATTAAATGGTTGTTATGTTATCACAGTTTTTAAATCAAATTTCATGTAATAAAATTAATACATTTTTAAACTGATGCTTTATGTCTGGTTTTTTATAGGTGTATAATTTTAAACACCTAAGTATGAATTTAGAGTCAAGGGACATGGTCACGTCTCTGTGTACTGCATAGAACTATCAAGCCAAACATCTCTGCAAAAACACCTTTGTGTATAGTACAGGAACCTTTTTCTTTATGGTACACATGTACTACAAAATATTTTTAGCTTGAGTGCTTTTTTGATTTGAAGAGTTTATTCTAAGGATTAGGTTAACCACTTAAGGACCGGGCCTCTTTTTAGATGTGTTGTTTACTAGACATGTGCATTTGTTTTCGTCCTAATGCATTTTCGTCTGAATTTCGGGTATTTTCGATATCGTTTTAACAAACGATAACGAACGTGCAGAATCTGAAAACCGAAAGATTCGACATAAACAAATGCTTTATTTTCGTTTTTGTTGCGACAACAGTTCGATATAGATAGGAGATTCGACATGACGCTGACCATAGCGATCTGTGTCCATCGAACCTGTGGTCAAATGTGCCTAACCTAACTCTATTAGTCCAAAATTTTTCGACATAGAGAGAAAAGATTCGACATAGAGAGAAAAGATTCGACATTATAGAGAATATAGCAAAAAAGGTTGAATGTGCCTAACCTAACTCTATTAGTCCAAGATTATGCGACATAGAGAGAAAAGATTTGACATAAAGATTCGACGAAGCAGTGGCCGCGAGCGGACATTTATGGTCAAATGCTCCGCCCATAGGCTATAGAAGAATTCTAATGTTGATTGACTAGTAATAATAATTAATAAATATAATTATTACTAGTGTCATACAACATTAGAATTCTACTATAGCTTGTAGGCGGAACATTCGACCAGAAATGTACGATTGCGGTGTTGTACAGTTTAGCTGCTCCGTCAAATCTTTCTAGAATATTCGACAGACACCATAAGCCTTCAATGACAGATTCGACCTTAATTATATTGGATTTTCAGACGAGGGGGGTGGCCCTCTCCCGCCACCAATAAAAGTGATCTTGTGGCGAATCACCACAGAGACCACTTTTATCTTGTACCGAACCGCCGGCCGAACATGGCGATACCGGGGTTATGGCAACTAGCTGCTGCCATAACAATGATATCCATCCTCAAAGTGAGGATGTATATCGGCGTGCGGCGGTCCGGAAGTGGTTAATGTTAAGAAGAGCCTGCTTCAGGGTTTGGGACAGATTTGTTGCCAGTTTGGAGGACTGTTTAAAATGTACTTGTTTTTAGAATGTCATATAATTTAAACACAATAAAATGCAAACAGTGGTGAAATAGATTGCAAAAGATCACATGAAAACATGTAGGGAGAATTATATATCTGTTCAGAAGTTCTCACATTGATCTAGCTGATACATGAATACAAGGATGGTAAACTTGTGCCATATAATTATCAAAC
This sequence comes from Lithobates clamitans, assembly GCA_037952925.1. Lineage (NCBI taxonomy): Eukaryota > Metazoa > Chordata > Amphibia > Anura > Ranidae > Lithobates > Lithobates clamitans. The sequence continues at coordinate 2,233,811 of JBBGZY010001281.1, read as the reverse complement.
CACTAGTATGAAATCCACCTAAAAAAGCTTGTATAGAACGAAGGATAATTACCTTAGCCTAAGGCTGACAGGCATGTACTACTCTGACATCAACATCATAAACATTAATATGCATTTGTTAAACAACCTTAATAAAAGCGACCCAGCAAATAACACACACATGCCTGCACAAGAACTGGGAATGTCAGAAATATTACAACATCATCAATAACAGTGATCAGCTTTGCTAAAATTGTATTAATTATTGTTTGTACGTTCAACCTATTTTCAACATTTTTCCTCTCATAAGACTCATCTTATGGTTTTTCGACATTGAATGTAATATAAAATAGTTAGTCAGATCATTTTGAAAAACACTTGAAAATATGAACTTTTCTATGATAGCTATAATGTTAATGAAAAAAGATTTGGTTTTGTACAGATGTAAAGACATTGGTGAGGCAATATCATATAGAGAGAATTGCTTACTTTGGAAAGAATGTCAGGGGGTGGGTGGGCTAGTGCTGTGGTTATGCAAAGAAACACAGACAAACAATATCAGGAATGGAAAATGAAGTGCAGTGTTTTCAGAATTGGATTATTTTAATTTAAACTGTATCTAAAGCCCTTGACAGTGTTTTTTTTTTGAGAGTGGTATAAAGTGCGCTACTTTTTTTTACACATAAATGTGCTGGATATATCCAAAAACAAAATAGCCTAAATAAGTAACAAAGGTTTTAAATAAATAAAATGTTTGATACAAATATCATTCAAGTAAAGTGTGCCAAAAAGTGTTAGTGCCTCAATTAAAGTGCAATCCGTGACATTCAATTAAGAAAGTCCATTGTGGTAAGCAAGTGCAAAGTTTTCATTGAAAAAATTGATTGGTGTATAGATCAATCACATTCTCTAAAGATCGATGCCAGTGCTCTTAAAGTGACAGTGCAGTGCTATTCCACTTCAATTCACTCCATGTGCGCTGTGTCCCAACCCCAATGGGTCCAGAGTCACCAAATGTAGTTGACCTCTTATGGCTTATGCCAAAATGGATCAAAATAATGCTTTCCACAGCTCCTCTGTGCATGGCTAGGTGTCCTTAATGCTGTTTCTTTTTACATCGATCAGTTGGAGCTCAACATATGTATAAAGCAGAGAGGGATATCACCCCGCAAAAACGTCTTTATTTAAACACATCAACACATACGTGTTTTCGTGGCACGGCACCTGATGATGTCTAATTGAGAGATGAAACCCATACGAGTAGGGGTGAGCGGTTCTTGAGTCCATACACCGAGAGCATTGGCTTTTTGGTGAGTATGGACCCATTTGGGTTGGGGCACAGAGCACATGAAGTGAATTGAAGTAGAATAGCACTGTACTGTCACTTTAGGAGCACTGCCATCGATCATTAGAGGATGTGATTGATTTATACAGCAATCAATGTTTTCGGTGAAAACTTTGCACTTGCTTATCATAATGGATCTTCTTGTTTGAATGTTTAATGAACATTATTTTCATGGAGTCACGGATTGCACTTTAATTTAGGCACTGGCGCTTTTTGGCACACTTTACTGAAATTATATTTGTATCAAACATTTTATTCATTTAATAACTTCATTACTTATTTAGGCTCTTTTGTTTTTGGATATATCCAACACATGTAGATGTTAAAATAGAGTAGCACACTTTATACCACTTGTCTCTTGCAAGAGAGAGTGCAGCTGCCCTGAGCTTGTTACTAATTTACATTGAGCAGGTGTTATAATCAGGGCTGTCCTTAAGGCAGGGCAAAAGGGGCAGCTGCCCTGGGCCCTGTCATTGTTGTGGGACCCAAAGCAGCTACCTCATACTTGTCAACTATCCTGGTTTCTATTCCCTTGTCCCTTGAAGTTTTAGTCCCATGCTGTGTCCTGATATCTGTGTGAAGTGCTGCTGCTAATGCTGCCCAGCTCTGCCCTATTGTTGTGTACAGATGACTCACCTGCAGACCCTGTGTTTACATGTAATGCAATGATATGTAAATACCAGCTATATTGATATGTAAATAGTCGCAAACCGGCTGTCATATCCACCATCACCTATATATTGAATGCTGCCCACTGGGGAGATAAAGGGGCTTGCTTGAAAGTGCCGCCTGCAACTGTGGTCATTTAGCCTAACATCAGCCTGTTCTGCAAAGGTAGGAGTAGAGAGGATGGGGGAGGTTTGGGGTGCAGAGGTTAGCAGGGGTTTTAGGATGCAAAGGTGTACTGACAGGGTAGATAAAGATTTAGGTCGCGTGTAGGGCAGCCCAATTATTTCAATGGGCTGCTCTATGCAATAGAAATGTGGAAGAATGTCACTAACACTTTTTCAAAATCACACGGTGCCAAGGCACATGTCAGCAGAAGTGTGAGGGTGTCATTAACAATTAATGGTACTGCTGTGTATCTGCTAAAGGGCAGCACGTTTCTGTGGTGCAGGAAAGTGATTTTGCTTGCATTCCCAACCGCACCAATTTGAACGCAGGCTAAATGTCTCAGTTACATTGGTGGTGGTTACTGTAAATCTTCTCATTACATTGGGACTTGGTCCATCCTTTCATTCACGGTAGTGGCCAGTGTGAAGGTCCCCCTTGAATTAGTGGTCAATGTAAATCCCTCCTTACATTGGTGGCTACTGTGAATGCTCCTATTACATTAGTGCTCAGTGTAAATCCTGTTTACGTTGGTGCTTGGTGTACAATCCTTTTATTCACACTAGTGACCAGTGTGAAGGTCCCCCTTCTTACATTGGTGGTTACTGTGAATGCTTCTATTACATTAGTGGTCAGTGTAAACCTCTATTACATTGGTAGCCAGTGTTAAAACTCCTCTTTATAATGGTAGTCGGTAAAAAAAATCCACATTGCCATTGATCACACCCTTCCCTCCCCCCAGCACTGCCACTGATCCCAGGAGTTCTAGGATCCCTAGGAGTTTTCTGTCTATTGATGGGTTCCCTCACCAGTCCATGGTGTGCCGGCAGGTGGAAAGCGAAATTGCATGGAGGGGGGCCCAAGAAAATGTATGCCCAGGGTCAAATCAATATTAAAGACGGCCCTGGTTATAATATTAGCTTGAGAGATTTCACTTCATTTTCTGTTCTGGAACACAACAGGAAGGAGCAGATAATTGACCCAAGTAAATGTAAATCCCCTCTTAAGCAATTGTCACCAGAACATGTGTCACTATTCGAAAATGTTCCAACATCTTCATTTCCAATGACAACCATACAATTTTCCTCAAAAGATTTTGCTTTGAATATACATATATGGTATATATCTCTTACCATATTCCATGGAGTGTAGTATTTCTGAAGGTTCTAAAAATATCACTGTGGAATGAGGCACAAAGCAAATATATATTTGATAATAAATTAAAAGACTGATTATTGTTGCAGCCCACAGAAGTGCTGCAACACTGTATATGCACAGTGTGCATATTAGAAAGTTAAAGGGCAGGCAAACCAAAATTCTAATAGTTTCATATATAAAAAAAGTTTGCTGTTGTAGAATTAAAAAGTTCCTATGCATTCACAAATTACACATTTTTAAAATAGAAATTCTCTATCAAACTAGGTTCCAGAAAAAGATTGCAGAAGAGAATGGCTAAGATTTTTTTTGCTTGCTCTGCAAAAACGACAGCTGAAATCTCTTTGTTATAGTGAACAAAGACTCTTATGTTCCAGAATTGTTTTCAAATATGTCCAAAGTTACATAAAAGTCATACTCTTTATGTCCTCTTGGTATACTATTGAAAACAAAAAACTTAAACCGCAACAGACTTTTATGTTACTGCTTAATCTTAGGTAAGCAGCAGAAAGTTACAATGGCATCACATGTCTGCATGTGGCTTGACTTCTTCCCCCTGCTGTGCAGAGATGCAACACAATTACCTTCTGCATCATTTGTTAAGAAAATACCAGAGACACGAATGCTGGTAGCCTGTTAGGGTTAAGGTCTTCCCAGGTAATGTCTTGACCCCTAAGACTGGCCTATCTGCAGACCATTACTTAGACAGAGTTACGGTGGCTAATGTAAGATGAAAAGCTTAATTCCAAAAATTCCATATGTACTGTGTCACTTCTACAAAGGACAAGATGCAAGTCCTTGTACGATCCCTGAAGATATCTAGAGGGCTGTCTACTTCTTCTTGATCCTTATACAGAATAATGTCTCTGTAAATACTATCATACTCTCTACCTTGCTCCTTTTCTTCTACTAGATGATCAAATTTATGTAATCGGGTTCTTATTAGGAAGATTTCAGTGAACTGTTGACAATGATGTACAGTAGTGCTTCGCCAGGATGACGTCTGGGGAAAATGATTCTGCTGCACCACCACACAAAACCAATTAGAGAACTATTTTCTGCGACAGGTCAGGAATTTACATGGTTTCTCATGAAAAGATGTGCCTTTTAATTTCTTTATTAAGATGACATCCATGTCCCTTGTGACTTTTTACAATGACAATCATTTGTTCAGCCCAATGGAAAGTACAATCAGTAAAATCGCCTCACCGGTACACAAGCAAGGCAAAGATCCATCGAGCGTCATTCTGAATTTTCCAAATGAACTACTTTAAAGATTGATAATTAAAACAATATTTGTTGATCAAAACTGTTGACAGGACCCAAGTCTGTACTATTGCTGCAAACCAAGGACTAATAGTACAGAAGTCAGGGTTTGCAATAGACAGACAGACTTCACCCTATGATATTCTAAACAATATGTAAAAGTATTGAATTTAGTCTTCTTCTTGTATTAACTATTTTATTGGCAAGAATAGGAAACTGTAAGACATAGGGGCCTATGTAATGTTGGACACTGCACATTTTACTCCACACCACAGCCTGCATTTTGAGTGCCATGTGTTTTTGTTTTAAGGTGGTTAGGCTATACCACTGCTTTACAATTGGAAACCATAATGATGAGGCCATACCACTGCTTTATGAATGGAAACCAAAATGATGTGCAGCCTAGATTTTCTAACTGACAAAGTATTGTGATGATACTTAAAGTGAACTTGTCATGTATATTTAAGTATATGAACTAATTTATTATTGGTAAATTATTGGTATATGTACTCATCTTCCAATCATTGCCTTTTACCCAGGAGATGACCCTGGATCCTAGGCCCAGGCTGCACACCTAATTTCTCAACATAGAGAATAAGACTCCTTCCAGCAATGAACCTCACTTACCCCATGCAACAGTAAAATATCAAAACCTCAGTGGCCAGTAGGGGTGGAATGACAGGGGCAGGGCTGGTACTGGAAGGGTTGGGGCTAAATCTCAACTGGAAAGAAGATGAACGCCAAATACAGCCTGAATCTCCATGTGCCCAGGAACTGATTTCAAGACAAATAAAGCACCCCAAAGTTCTTGCACTTATCTAATAATGTTGTTTAAAGCGGACTTTCAGTCATTTTGTCAACTTTCCATCTAATAAATCTTCTGCCCTTGTTGTTTTAACTTTGGATAGTAAAACATTTTTTTTCTGCCAGTAAATACCTTATACAGCCCACTGCCTGTTTCATGTCTGGTAAAAAGCCTAGACTTATGACATCAGCTCCCTCTCTCACTCTCGTGAGAGTTTGCCAGGAAGGGAGGGGGGAGGAGTCATACAAGGGCCAATGAGAGAGTAGTAAGAGGGCCAATGAGAGCTGCAAGGCTGCAGAGCTGGAGGTGTGTCTGTGTTATTCCAGGAAGTGAACAGGCAGCAGCTTCAGCTGCTCACAGTTAAAATGGTTGCAGCCAGACACAGTGGAGGAAGATTTCTGCAGCATATTTGGCAAGTACAGAATCACAATATATAAAATAATATGCAAAGTGGTTGGTGGGAAGCTTCAGAATGGCAAAGATGTTTTTATTACAAATTATGTGAGCAGACTGCAGTTCCTCTTTAAGTACATCATGGTGTATATGACAGATTTTTAAAAACTTTAAATTCTAAATGGTAATGAAAAGTCTTCACAAGTTCTTTACCCCCATGTTCCACAAATTCCATATTAAGACATATAGTTTTACTTTATTTATAAAGACAATCAAAAAGCCAGTATGTTATACCCATGTTTCAAATTCAAAAAGTTAATACATTTCTTTTTTGAAATACTGTAAGATTGCTTTAACCACTTCAGCCCCGGAAGGATTTGCCCCCTTAATGACCAGGTCATTGGAAGCATGGAATGGAAGCAGGATCTCAAACTGTGGTCTCCAGAAATCCAAACGACACCCATGAGTCTCTCATCCATCAAATGCTTGGAAGTAGGATCATAAAAAAAGAAGAAGAAGGCCTCCATATGGCATAGGTCAAAAATATATGGGTTTATTTAAAAAGTACTAACATTATAACGATATGTACAATAAAATCGATGTGATCGCAAAGTAATACAAACAAGTGTAATGTGCAGAGTAACCCAACGTGTTTTGTCCTAGGGGACTTCAACTGGGGTGTAGGAAAACTCCCTTACACTGTGCATATATATATATATATATATATATATATATATATATATATACACAAGTAAATAAATTAACAATTAGATTGACAATTAGTCATTTCCCGGTTCAAGCATCTGTCTGTCATGGTGGACAGCGTGCGGTCCACACCTCCAACTGCAAGCTGGTAAATACATAGTCACCAATCACAGAACACGTATATGAAAACCAAGCCTCGCTGTGATGGAGCAGACGTCCTCAACATCACGTCATCTGCAACACAGAGACGTGTCAACCGCGCCACAAGGAGGGTTGGAAAAACACCAATCACAAGTCCCCATATGTGAGGTCCAAGCCTCGCTAACGCGGAAAAAGAAAGCGTCATTAACACCACAGATGTGATTACCAAACCTCGGTATCAAACAGCACAGAGTATTTAATTAATCGCCATCTCGCAACAATGTGACTAAAACATTAAAGTGAACTATGCAGACTCACTATGTCTGCCAAAGTAATACAGGTTCTCACCCATAGCCAATCAAGGCAAAGGACTCTCACCTATAGGGTCATATATATACATATGACATGACAAAAATATATATAGATATATATATAGACCCTAAATACTAGTAAAGGAATAAATAGTAAATCAAAAAAGAAAAAGAGGAACAATTTATGTGTACAAAAAATTTAAAATGTATGTGTACAAAAAATTTAAAATGTATGAACAGAATGAATATGATATTACTAATTGGAAAATTAAATGGAAAAATAAATAAAATGGAAAAATAGAAATGGGCAAAGGCGTTATATATATGATGATAAGGTGAATTCAAGCTTGATTGATAAAAGCATTACTACCCCTCGAAGGCTAGAGTCACCTCTCCAATGAGGGACAAACTTATCAATAATTTGAAATTGAGTGCCGGATGGATTATTGATCGATCAACCCAGACGTCTACAGGACAATAAATTTAAGTGGCCCTTCTTCAAGTCATAAGCAAATTAAGGATATTTTTGATCGTCATTGAAAGGTACTCAAGAACGACAGATTTTTGGGCCCAGTCCGTCCTGATCAGGCAGGAGTCATCTATAGGGGAGCACCATTGTTGGGAGGACAGATTGCCCCCAATGTGATTGATCCCCCCATGAGAGCATCATTTTTTCATGATCCCAAGGGCTTTTACCCTTGCTGCAGGTATAATGTCTGTTTGCATAACATATGCGGCAGGAGGAAAACAGAATAATTTGAGTCTACCATTACCACCCGTAGATACCAGATGAAACATTTCACCACTTGTGACACTCAATACATTGGGGGGTTATTTACGAAAGGAAATTCCACTTTGCACTACAAGTGCAAAGTGCACCTGAAATTGCACTAAAAATGCACTTGGAAGTGCAGTCGCTGTACATCTGAGGGGTAAATCTGAAATTAGGGGAAGCTCTGCTGATTTTATTATCCAATCATGTGCAAGCTAAAATGCTGTTTTTTATTTTCCTTGCATGTCCCCCTCGGATCTATAGCGACTGCACTTCCAAGTGCTCTTTCAGTGCAATTTCAAGTGCACTTTGCACTTGTAGTTTGCACTTGTAGTGCAAATTGGATTTGCCTTTAGTAAATAACCCCCATTGTGTATCTAATAATTGCCCTTGTAAGAAGCAATAATTAGGACATACCATATGATCCTTTTCAGTGAGGTTCAATGAACTTCTGGCCAGTATTAAGAAAGGCTGTACTAATCATAGTGTACCCAGGTATTATCTTCATCATCATAACAAGAATCCATCCGGCACTCATTTTCAAATTATTGATAAGTTTGTCCCTCATTCGAGAGTTGACTCTAGCCTTCGAGGGGTATCACGCCTAGAGACGTTTTGGATTTATGAATTAAAATCCTACTCGCCCTTTGGCATGAACATCGACTGGGATATTAATGCTTTTATCAATGGAGCTTGAATTCACCTTATCATCATATATAATGCCTTTGCCCATTTCTATTTTTCTATTTTATTTATTTTTCCATTTCATTTTTCCAATTAGTAATATCATATTCATTCTATTCATACAATGATAATTTGTTGTACACATACATTTAAAGTTTTTTGTACACATACAGTCATGCTCAAAAGTTTGCATACCCTGGCAGAATGTGTGAAATTTTGGCATTAATATTGAAAATCTGACTAATCATGCTGAACAACTGTCTTTTATTTAAGGAAAGCAATCAAATGAAGTCATTTATTATCACCAAGTTTTTTGGATCCTTTTTAAATAATAATGATAACAGAAATCACCCCATGGCCCAGTGTCTAGTCTGCTTAGTACATCCATGTGAGAGCTAACAAACTCATTGACTATTTATACACAGACAATAATTGTGATTTAAAAAGCCACAGATGTGGGTCATTAACCTTTAATTGCCTTTAATTGTCTCCTGTGTGTGCCACCTTCTGTGTCTGTACCAAGGCCAAACATTTCAGGGTATGTAAACTTTTTATCAGGGCCATTTGAGTGATTTCTGTTATCATTATGGTTTAAAAAGGATCCAAAAAAACTACGTGATAATAAATAGCTTCATGTGATTTCTATCCTTAAATAAAAGACAGTTTTTTGGCATGATCAGTCATATTTTCAATGTTAATGCCGAAATTTCACAATTTCTGCAAGGGTATGCAAACTTTTGAGCAAGGCTGTATATTGTTCCCCTTTTTCTTTTTTGATTTAATATTCATTCCTTACTAGTATTTAGGGTCTATATATATTTATATATATTTTTGTCATGTCATACGTGTATATATGACCCTATAGGTGAGAGTCCTTTGACTTGATTGGCTATGTGTGGGAACCTGTATTACTTTGGCAGACATAGTGTGTCTGCATAGTTCATTTTATTGTTTTAGTCACATCATCGCAAGATGGTGATTATTTAAATACTCTGTGCTGTTTGATACCGAGGTTTGGTAATCACATCTGTGGTGTTGGTGATGCCTTTCTTTTCCGCGATAGCAAGGCTTGGACCTCACATATGAGGTCTTGTGATTGGCATTTTTCCAACCCTCGATGTGGCACGGTTGACAATCCTCTGCGATGCTAACGAAGTGACGTTGATAATGTCTGCTCCATCACAGTGAGAATTGGTTTTCATATACGTGTTCCGTGATTGGTGACTATGTGTTTACCAGCATGCAATTGGAGGTGTGGACCGCACGCCATCCACCATGACGGACGGAAACTTGAACCAGGAAATTACTAATTGTTGATCTAATTGTTAATTTAGTTACTTGTATATATATATATATATATATATATATATATATATATATATATATATATATATTTGCAGTGTAGGGGAGCTGGCTTACACCCCAGTTGAAGTCCCTTATAACGAAACGCGTTGGTTTACTGCTGGTCAGCTCTGCACATTGCGCTTGTTTGTATTACTTTGTGATCACATCGATTTTTTTGTACACATCCTTATGATGTTAGTACTTTTTAAATAAACCCATATATTTTTTGACATATGCCATGTGGAAGCCTTCTTCTTTATGATCCTACTTCCAACGTATTTAACGGATGAGAGACTTGTGGGTATCATTTGGATTTCTGGAGATCGCGGTTTGAGATCCTGTTTCCATGCCATGCTTGTCTGACTCACCGCCGCTGGCGTGTGTGTCCACATCTTCCGGTAAGAAGTACCTACCCCTCTCCTTGGGTGGTGGATGCACAGTCCCGGGTGTTTCTTCTACAGATGGTTGCACACCATCTTCCTTATTTGCATAGACTCCCTCATACTTGTATAGTGTGTTGTGAGTTCATTCCAACACGGATATTTGTGGACTTGTTCTTTCTCATTGCATTCTGCTTTGGATCACCTAGTCCATTGTGGCTATCAGTAAATATAATTTAGCACTCATGCACTTTATTACTTTTACACGTTTATATTGTGTTGACGTATAATTTATATGCACCTAATTGTGTATATTTATTTATGTCATTACTTGCACATATATATAACAGTGTTCATTCCCTTATTATTGATACACAACTCATTGTGTTTGTATTTTTTTTACATGCACTATTTTCTCAGCACTGCAATTTTTTATATATTAAAAAAAAAAACATTCTGCCTTTAGAACCACTTTAATGTTTTTGTTTTTTTTTAGTTATAAAAAAACAGCTACCCATGACAAGCATATTTCTTCTCATGTTTGTTTCTGTCTTTGTGTTCTGATATGTTACCTAGAGTAGACTGATGATATGGATTTACGTTCATGTAAATAAAGAGTTATACCTGATATATAATTCAGCTCATATGTCTTACCAGCAACGCAGATTGTGAAGATATCCCCATGTTTTTCTTGCTGAGAAAGCAGAAGTTTTAAAGGATCCTTCCTGAACTGATAAGCCACACCTATGTAAGGAATCCAGCCATTTTCCAAAGGAGGTTCCCCTTCTCTCCTACAAAAATAAGAGTAATATTGTTACTCAGTAAATTATGATCTCCATAATATTAATTATTGCTGAACTGAGATGTGTTTAGGCACTTGTTATGCACAAGGAATTTATGAGTTTTAATTTGTTTTCTTTCAGTTTGTTTATTTTTTATTAAATATAGAAGTTTTTAATGTTATTCAATTTTTTGTCCATGTCACATCAGGTCTGTGTCTTTTAGGCCCTTCACATGATGAGGCAATTATAACAAACTGATATGATAGATATTCAGAAAAGGGTACCCCTTTAATATTACAGGCTGAATCAGTGTTTTTTTCCAACACAATCTATTAATGAAACACTTCCTGGGATTAGACATGAGACAGCAGACTGCATGGGTTAGTATCAATACAGATTTTCTTGTTTTGCTGCCTTTTTAACCATTTTGTCCAAGTGCAAATTCACAAAATGTGGTAGAAGGTGAATCATACTTTCAGATTTCTTGAACTCTTGGAAAACAGTGGATTTATTGACTGATTTGCTTAGTTTTGGGATGTGAAAGACCTGGAGTTTACTGAATATAAGCACTATACAGTATCTCACAAACGTGAGTACACCCCTCACATTTTTGTAAATATTTTATTATATCTTTTCATTTAACAACACTGAAGAAATGACACTTTGCTACAATGTAAATTAGTGAGTGTACAGCTTGTATAACAGTGTAAATTTGCTGTCCCCTCAAAATAACTCAACGCACAGCCATTAATGTCTAAACCACTGGCAATGAAAGTGAGCACACCCCTAAGTGAAAATGTCCAAATTGGCACAAGGTGTCAATATTTTGTGTGGCCACCATTATTTTCCAGCACTGCCTTAACCTCTTGGGCATGGAGTTCACCAGAGCTTCACAGGTTGCCACTGGAGTCCTCTTCCACTCCTCCATGACAACATCACAGAGCTGGTGAATGTTAGAGACCTTGCGCTTTTCCACCTTCCATTTGAGGATGTCCCACAGATGCTTAATAGGGTTTGAGTCTGGAGACATGCTTGTCCAGTCCATCACCTTTACCCTCAGCTTCTTTAGCAAGGCAGTGGTCGACTTGGAGGTGTGTTTGGGGTCGTTATGATGTTGGAATACTGCCCTGCAGCCCAGTCTCTGAAGGGAGGGGATCATGGTCTGCTTCAGTATGTCACAGTACATGATGGCATTCATGGTTCCCTCAATGAACTGTAGCTCCCCAGTGCTGGCAGCACTCAGGCAGGCCCAGACCATGACACTCCCACCACCATGCTTGACTGTAGGCAAGACACACTTGTCTTTGTACTCCTCACCTGGTTGCCCCCACACACGCTTGACACCATCTGAACCAAATAAGTTTATCTTGGTCTCATCAGACCACAGGACATGGTTCCAGTAATCCACGTGCTTAGTCTGCTTGTCTTCAGCAAACTGTCTGTGGGCTTTCTTGTGCATCATCTTTAGAAGAGGCTTCCTTCTGGGACGAAAGCCATGCAGACCAATTTGATGCAGTGTATGATCTGAGCACTGACAGGCTGACCCCCCACCCCTTCAACCTCTGCAGCAATGCTGGCAGCACTCATACATCTATTTCCCAAAGATAACCTCTGAATATGACGCTGAGCCTGTGCACTTAACTTCTTTGATCGACCATGGTGAGACCTGTTCTAAGTGGAACCTGTATTCTTAATCTACTGTATTGTCTTGGACACCATGCTGCAGCTCAGTTTCAGGGTCTTGGCAATCTTCTTATAGCCTAGGCCATCTTTATGTAGAGCAACAATTCTTTTTTTCAGATACTCAGAGAGTTCTTTGCCATGGGGTGCCATGTTGAACTTCCAGTGACCAGTATGAAAGAGTGAAAATGATAACACCAAATTTAACACACCTGCTCCCCATTCACACATGAGACCTTGTAACACTAACAAGTCACATGACACCGGGGAGGGAAAATGGCTAATTGGGCCCAATTTGGACATTTTCACTTAGGGGTGTACTCATTTTTGTTGCCAGCGGTTTAGACATTAATGGCTGTGTGTTGAGTTATTTTGAGGGGACAGCAAATTTACACTGTTATACAAGCTGTACACTCACTACTTTACATTATAGCAAAGTGTAATTTCTTCAGTGTTGTCACATGAAAAGGTATAATAAAACATTTACAAAAATGTGAGGGGTGTACTCACTTTTGCGAGATACTGTATATGAAATAAAGAGCATCAAAGTAGATTTTTTTATGATACTTTATGATTGAAGCTAAATAGATAGATATAGATACTGTAGATATTACAAATAAATTTCCTTTATGTATTTATATGTTTTATGTTATTCATGAGTCATACAATTTTCTCTTTCATGTAAGTCTCATATTGTGTTTTAAAAAAGCAAAATTCTTCTTTCTTATTACAGCTGTTTAGCTAGTAAAATCCGATTTAAACTCCGTAACACAAAGCATGTCTATTTTAGACAGGATTAATACAAATATTCAAATGAAACTCTGATGCTATATCCCATCTGTGAAGGTGACTTACACTACATGCAGAACAAGCCATTTTGATTAATAACGAGATACTTACTAGCCAAGATGTAATCAAAGATCAAGAGATCACCAGCTTACTACTATCATACAATGTACAGAAATGGATGTCTGAGTTAACTATTTGTGTTCCTACATAATGTTTCACAAACACAAATATTGAATTAGACTAGGGTGATTGTTTCTGCATAAAAATAATGCTGGCCATAACATTTGAATTTTGCCATTTGTCATTAGTATGGTGACAACCCTTTGTTTAATGTTTCTCATTTAACGGTTTAATTGGTAGTAGTGTAACATATGCTAGAATGGTTTACATAATGGGAATCTTGCTGTTGAAGGATGTAGAACTTACAAGTCAAAAGTAGTCACATCACAAGTCAGAAGTCATTAAACCAACCCTTCAATTGGCTACCAAGCCTCAGCAGAAGGCTCATTACTAGTGGCTAGCTAGGACAGTGTATAGGTAAAATTCTGACAGATATTTAGATAGGCTTTTTTGTCATCTACTAATTTAATTCATCTAATTTCACCCTCCATGCTCTGTCATTTGGTCAAAACCTGTATACTTCACAGTGTTTCCGCGGGGTAAGAAGGACGCAGCTCAGAAATCCAGGGGAAAATTAACTTAATGCTTAGAGTCTTTGGACACAAATCATGGAGACTGAGGGGGTCATCGTTTGCATCAAACATGGTTAACTCACAACTGATAAGCAAACACTGTTAAACACCATGCCATATCATGGTGATGCCCTATGCCTTCCAACAGAGAATGCTATGTATATATATATATGTATATATATATATATATATATATATATATACATACATATATATATATATATATATATATATATATACATACATATATATATATATACATACATATATATATATATATACATACATATATATATATACACACATATATATATATATATATATATATATATATATATACACTATGTTTTTTAAACATCCATAGAAGCTTTGCAGGTTCATTAGAAGTTATCAATTTAAACCATAAAACTTAAAATATGGGGTATCTATTATATAATGTTCAAAAAATAGCTTTTTTTATTAGATACTACATTAGAAACACTAATGCCAATAACAAACAAAAACTTTTTTTTTTTAAATATGATTATGACTGTTCAGGCTAAAGTCTTCATTTATAATGAAATGTGTAGTAAATGTATAAAGTAAGTATCACTGGCAATAGTAACAAAACTATAATCAACTGAAGTTGTTGTAATGCTGTTAAAATTAATTTAAAAATAAAAATCAAACCCATTTGAGTTAAAGAAAAAATATACCCCAAAAATGTTTTTTTTTTAAATTTTTTTATTGTCAATTCTTAACGAATCCAGTGGCGAGTATTTTTGTGTCTATTACAAGACCATAACAATAGTCTTGCTCTCTTGGAACACCTAATTATTTTTGTCTTCTAGACCATGAAGAATTTATCAGGGGAGCTTGATTCCATAATTTGGATATTTAAAGGCTGCATCACATTGGCAGAACTGGCAATTGTCACTGATATATTTTTGCCAAGTAATAAGAGATTTAAGACAGCATGCCATTCATTTTTTAGGAAGCCATATGAAACTAAAATATCAGTTGGCCTTTAAAATGGTCTTAATTAACTTAAATTATCTTACTTCGCTGATAACCTCTAAACTACCTGGGTAAAAAAACATTCATCCCATAGCAAGAATAACCTTAAAATAATATTTCACAACTTCAACAATTCAAACTTTAAATGTGATAAATAAAGCAGGCCATACATGGTCGAATTTCGAACAAATTTTCTTTTCAAAATCAGAAAGTTCGTTATTTTTGTGATCCGATGGTGCCACCATTGATTTTTGAAATTCAGCCAACCAAGCCTTCAATTTCACCTCATGTTGCTACAGAAAAGAATTTTCGTGGGCGGGAATCTTCTTTTCTCTTCGTAAATCTTCTTTTCTTATTACATTTCTCGCACGCTTCTCCTATCATTGATTAGAAAATCGTTTTTCAAAAAATTTCCAACATGTCCGATTCCTCAAATTTGATTGCCGCACGAAAATCGGCCATTGTTGCAGCCCACTAATGGTGCAAAATTTGTACAAAAATTCTTTGATACGATTTTCGAAAGAAAATTCTTTTCGAAATTCGAACCGTGTACGGCCGACATTAGCAGTAAAAACAGCATGTCATAACTATGACCAATAGGGTACTTAGTAGGAAAGAAGGGGTGGGGGCCAGCTGTGAATTAAACAGGAAAAGTTGAGAATTGCATATAAATGCAACTGCCTATACAGTAATTTTCAAGCCCAAATATACCTCAAACTTTTCTTTATGTTTTTGAAGAGCTAAAACTTTGAATAGGTTATACCAGGGGTCTTCAAACTATGGCCCTCCAGTTGTTCAGGAACTACACTTCCCATCATGCCTTGTCATGTCTGTGAATGTCAGAGTTTCACAATGCCTCATGGGATGTGTAGTTCCACAACAGCTGGAGGGCCGTAGTTTGAAGATCCTTGGGTTATACATTCTGCTTGTGTCTCTAATAAGGCAATTTCTCTGTCAGATGTTAAATGCTTTCAGTGTCAACGCCTGGTACTGTCTTGTCTTGTACCCATCACCTGAACAGTAACTAAAGAGAAATTTCTCTCTCTGAGATGACAGAGATACATTTCTTCATTAGTGTATTTTGTTTTCATTGACGCAATACTCTATA
The DNA here is from genome assembly GCA_037952925.1 of Lithobates clamitans. Classification (NCBI taxonomy): domain Eukaryota; kingdom Metazoa; phylum Chordata; class Amphibia; order Anura; family Ranidae; genus Lithobates; species Lithobates clamitans. The sequence continues at coordinate 2,217,653 of JBBGZY010001281.1, read as the reverse complement.
CATCAACTCTATACTCAATAATCACATATACAAGAGGTAGGGACAATTTCCATCACTTCCAGTTTTTTCTGACACTCATTCATTTGACAAAGCATAAGAAGAAATCCCCTAAATGAGGTCAAATACAGTAATAAAAAGCTGACAGAGGTCCTGCCCTGTACCAACTTTTATTCTAAACCAAAAATATAAGGTTTTAGCTGCAATTGATGTATGTGTACAACAATTGGGGACTAAGACTAAAGCTGGACATACATGGTACAGTTTTTTTTTTCATTCAGACAACCAGCTGTATAAAAGAACTGAACTGATTGCCCCATCCATACATTCAAATTGGATGCGGGAATCCTCCCACCCTCCCCTGCTGAACCGGCCAAATTTCGACTCTGTCAAGCAGTTCCACCTGCTCAGTAGGGGATCTGTCCGTTGATCCCCGCGGAGCAGGCAGGTGACAGGTCCATGTCCACTCTGCTATGGAGAGTGAAAACTGGACACTGGGGCGGTTGGTTGGAAATGGATCGCCTGTCCATTTTTTTATCAGACTGTCATCCGATCCAATCTGCCAGATGAATGGGGAACGGATCCACATCCCTCTGTTGGATCAGATCGGATGCTGGTGGGTGTCAGCAAACACATGTCCGCTGACATCCCCGGCTCCATAGAGAGCAATGGATGGTCTGTCAGTTTGAAAGGGGCCTAAGTCCCTACCTGCTGGCTAGAGGTGATAAATATGAACATTAAACCCAGTAATATGAAAATAGTTCATCTGCCCACCCACAGTGCCCACAGCTTATAAATCTTTTTACATTAAAATACCTCCACTATATACCTTTTTGGCTAATCTGTAGATCACAGTCACATGATAACCTGCAGAGTTTATCCAGAGCTGTGTGTTCAGGTAGGAGGAGATTTCCACTATAGTCTGTATACACGCCCACATGTGTGATGTCAATATCATGTGAGCTGGCTAGCTCTGAGAACAAGGAAATGCATAAAAGACACAACTAAGCATGTGCAGGTTGGCTACTCTGCCTGTGTTAGCTGGCCTTCCCCAGATAGACAGTGCAGGAGGGAAGGATCTATGCATACAGGATCAAAGAGCCTTTTTACACAATGCAGAGGATTAACCCCTTAAGTTCCACAGTGAGTATAACAAGCATGCTATTCTGCATATACTGATTGATTTTACTGTTGTGGGTTTAGTAACACTTTAAAGTATGTTACATTTATATAACTAAATGTAAGTAATAAAAAATATTTTTTTTAATCACTAACACTATACATTTACAACAACACTCCACATTCCCTTTAGGAACAAACCTAGCATCAGAGAATGGATCTATTGTTTCAATCTAATTGTGTTTAGTGCATTGTAATGGTTAAGCAATATTTGGTGGCCATTGTACTTGAGCACAGAAAAAAAACAAACATAAAAAGATAGCTACCAGTGGCTGTACTAATCAAGTGCAATCAAGATATGACATAACCTGGCTCATAATCACATTTTAATAGGGATTATTTAGTCTTAGGTATCCATTGGTCTTCTTTTGATCTCTTGTTTATAGTACAATTATTATTTGCACAAAAGTATCAGTTTATATTCTCTATGTTGGAGAATTTTTATTTTCTGAGTTGAATATACAATTTCATCAAAATTCAGTGGCCTTGTCATAATGGATTTTTATGTCATTGGGCAACTAGACATTGACACATAGGATGTGTACCTGCCTGGCTTCAAAAGTGACAGACATGCCTTGTATAATTTAAATATCAGCTATCAAAAAGCATATCCTTACACAGCTCTAAGTTGTAAGTGCATTTTGGGTCATTGTTTTTAAAGATGGGATCATTTTATGTGAGCCTACTATAAAGCACATTTACAAGGAGCAAAAATAATTTTGACACTTATGTCTTCTAGCAAAAAAAAAATTGTATCCTACCATCTGGCTCATAATGCAATAAATATGTCTAACACATTGAAACATGTATTTTAGTACCCTTTTCATCCTTATTTGACATATGTAAATTAACCTATTTTATATATTTATTTAAAAGATAAACATAAAAATGTAAAATGTTTAACATACAACAGTAGTTTAATTACCATAACATCAAGTAATCTAAACAACAGAAAATGTACTAGTCAAATACGACATTCATCTAATCAAATATATTACTTGCTTTCTGCTTAACCATGTACAGTAAGAGTCACTTTAAGATTATATATTATACAATAATGAAAACTATTTTAATTGAAAAATTGCATGTATATCATTTAGGTGAGGTCAGCAATGGCAGTAAATTATATTTCTCTCAGTACTGAAAACTTTTAACGGACAAGCTCATTAATATTAAAAAAATCTGCCCAGCCCCGTCCCTATTCCCCTTAATGCACTAAACTGTTGTTTATCTATCATACTATAGATAAAGAGTTTTTTTTTTCCTCAGCCTATGTTGGCCCCTTCACCAGATATATTATTTGAATGTCCATACTGCCCGCTTACTTTTTGTTTGTCTTTACCTAACTGAATCCATATGACTCCATGTGAACAAGCAGATGTCTAGAAGTGTGAGTTCCACTCTCTTAGCTGTGTGTGTTTTGAATAGATCTGGATAGCAGGGGATCAAATTACAGGCTATTCACATCATTGTAGCAAATGATGATGCAGAATGAGTAGAAAGGCTTTTTGCAAGTGGTACATTTATGTCTACCACTGCCCATGATGCCATAACTGGACTGGGTTCAGTAGAAATCTTCCTCTGAAGTCCACAGGGAAACCAAAACCTCTGGGAGTGTTAATCTCCCCCACTCCTTGCAGCTCTCACTGGTTCCTGACAATCCACTCCTTATAGAATAACAATGATATAGAGGTCGGCAGGAGGAATCAGTGAAAACTGCAAAGGGCGCATGAGATTAACACCACCAGAAGTGTCAGTTTCCATGTGGACTTCAGAGGAGAATTTCTGCTAGAGTTCTTGTGGCATGGGCAATGAGAAATGTAAGCATTTCTTCTCTTATATTGCAGATATGCCTGGTTTGGAAAATGTTATCTCATGACAGCAACTGAATGTGCCTCTGGTATCATCAAAATGAATCTGTGAAATTTGGTTATGCCATTGTTGTCAATTGAGTTTTTCAGGCTCCAAAATCATGCTATTTCCTGTGTCAGATTGTGGCTACAGTTTAACATCAATGTAAGATACTTCAAATATCATTTAGAATTAACTGACAGGTGAATTTGACCTGGTTGACCTGCTTCTGACCTGCATTTTGCCTGCTTCAAGTTGGCTTTCCATTGTCATAGACACAAGCCCATCAACACAGGCCCTTAAAACAACTGTTTTTGATGCTACAATTGTTATAGCACTTACAGTAATTGGAAAAAAACATAATTTAAGGGGGATACATCTATCAACAGAATCATTCCCTGAAGACTACAGTCTTAACCACTTACCAAGCGGCCCATAGCCGAATGACGGCTGCAGGGCGGTTGGATAACTCTGGGAGGGCGTACTATGACGTCCTCCCAGAACTCCCCTCTCACGCGCCCCCTGGGGCGCGCACCCGAACACATCCGTGACCGCCGGGTCCGGAGGACCCGGCGCATCACGGATCCCGGTAAATGGCCGCTGATCGCGGCCGTTTACCATGTGATCGCGCCGTCAAATGACGGCGCGATCACATGTAAACAGACCGGCGTCATCTGATGACGCCGGTTCCTCTCCTCCCCTCCCGTGTACCGATCGGTACACAGTGAGCGGGGAGGGGGATGGATGGATGTCTGCAGCGCTGTGGGCTGTATGTGTAGTGCCCACAGCGCTGCACAGAGACATCCAGGCATCCATCCATCCATGCTCAGCCATCCCCACTACACTGCAATGCTGTGCAATACTCTGCAATACCCCCACAATACTCTGCAATGCTGTGCAATACTCTGCAACACCCCCACAATACTCTGAAATGCTGTGCAATACTCTGCAATACCCCCACAATACTCTGCAATGCTGTGCAATACTCTGCAATACCCCCACAATACTCTGCAATGCTGTGCAATACTCTGCAATGCTGTGCAGTACTCTGCAATGCCCCCACAATACTCTGCAATGCTGTGCAATACTCTGCAATGCCCCCGCAATACTCTGCAATGCCCCCGCAATACTCTGCAATGCTGTGCAATACTCTGCAATGCCCCCGCAATACTCTGCAATGCTGTGCAATACTCTGCAATGCCCCCGCAATACTCTGCAATGCTGTGCAATACTCTGCAATGCCCCCGCAATACTCTGCAATGCCCCCGCCATACTCTGCAATGCCCCCGCCATACTCTGCAATGCCCCCGCCATACTCTGCCATGCCCCGCCATACCCCGCCATACTCCGCAATACCCCGCCATACCCCGCCATACTCCGCCATACCCCGCCATACTCCACCATACTCCGCAATACCCAGCCATACCCTGCCATGCTGAGCCATGCTCGGCTGTACTCGGCCTCTGTTTGTGGCCAGGCTGTGGAAGTCTCACACATGTGGTATCGCCGTACTCAGGAGGAGCAGGTGAATCTATTTTGGGGTGTCATTTTTGGTATGTACATGTTATGTGGTAGAAATATTGTATAAATGGACAACTTTGTGTTAAAAAAAAAAAAATGCGTTTTAACCACTTCCCGCCCACCGGCCGTCATACAACGTCCTTGACTTTGTGCGGAGATATCTGAATGATGGTTGCAGCTACAGGCATCATTCAGATATCAGCTTTTTCAGCCGGCGATTCCCTACACCATGAGAATGATCATAGCAGCTGTTCCACTGCTTGATCGTTCTTACAGGAGGCGAGAGGGGATGTCCCCCCCTCCCGCACTTCTACAGACTCACCGCTACGATCGAAGCCAGGATCCTTATTTTTTTTTTTTTTATTTCAGGCTTCCCAGCCTAGAGGTGAGATGTGGGGTCTTATTGACCCCATATCTCACTGTAAAGAGGACCTGTCATGCCATATTCCTATTACAAGGATGTTTATATTCCTTGTGGTCAAAAATTTTTTTTTTTGGAAAAAAGCATCAAACTAAAATAAATAAAGTAAAATGAACAATAAAAAAAAATAAATAAATAAATAAAAATTTTAAAGCGCCCCTGTCCCTGCGTGCTCGCATGCAGAAGCGAACGCATACGTAAGTCCCGCCCACATATGAAAACCGTGTTCAAACCACACATGTGAGGTATCGCTGCGATCGGTAGAGCGAGAGCAATAATTTTGGCCCTAGACCTCCTCTGTAACTCAAAACATGTAACCAGTAAAAAATTTTAAAGCGTCGGCTATGGGGATTTTTGAGTAGCAAAGTTTGGTGCCATTCCACAAGCGCGTGCAATTTTGAAAGGTGACATGTTGGGTATCTATTTACTCGGCGTAACTTCATCTTTCACATTATGCAAAAACATTAGGCTAACTTTACTGTTTTGGTTTTTGTAAAGCACAAAACAGTTTTTTTCCCAAAAAAAACGCGTTAAAAAAATTGCTGCGCAAATACCGTGCGAGATAAAAAGTTGCAACGACCGCCATTGTATTCTCTAGGGTCTTTGCTAAAAAAACATATATAATGTTTTGGGTTCTATGTAATTTTCTAGCAAATAAATGATGATTTTTACATGTAGGAGAGAGATGTCAGAATTGGCCTGGGTGCTCCAGAACGCCTGAAGGTGCTCCCTGCATGTTGGGCCTCTGTATGTGGCCACGCTGTGTAAAAGTCTCACACATGTGGTATCGCCGTACTCTGGAGTAATAGCAGAATGTGTTTTGGGGTGTAATTTGTGGTATGCATATGTGGTGTGTGAGAAATAACCTGCTAATATGACAATTTTGTGGGAAAAAAAAAAGTAAAAAAAAAACCTTGATTTTGCAAAGAATTGTGGGAAAAAATTACAACTTCAAAAAACTCACCATGCATCTTTCTAAATACCTTGGAATGTCTTCTTTCCAAAAAGGTATCATTTTGGGGGTAATTGTACTTTTCTGGAATGTTAGGGTCTCAAGAAATTAGATAGGCCGTCAGTACTTCAGGTGTGATCAATTTTCAAATATTCGCACCATAGCTTTTGGACTCTATAACTTTCACAAAGACCAAATAATATCCACCGATTTGGGTTAATTTTACCAAAGATATGTAGCGGTATAAATTTTGGCCAAAATATATGAAGAAAAATTACTAATTTGCAAAATATTATAACAGAAATGAAGAAAAATGCATTTTTTTACAGATTTTTCGGTCTTTTTTCTTTTACGGCGCAAAAAATAAAGAACCCAGCGGTGATTAAATACCACCAAAAGAAAGCTCCATTTGTGTGAAAAAAAGGACAAAAATTTCATATAGATACAGTGTTGCATGGCTGAGTAATTGTCATTCAAAATGTGAGAGCACCAAAAGCTGAAAATTGGTCTGGTTAGGAAGGGGGTTTAAGTGCCCAGTTGTCAAGTGGTTAAACAAGATAGAACAGCTCATATATGAGTGTTAGGCATTCCATGGACTATGGAGAAATACACAGTATATCCAAAATTAACTTCTGTCAATCAATAAAATCAGAAAATCATTAATGCTGTCTACAACAGGGCTAAAGTCAGACAGTCGATTGAAATCTCTTGCATTCATTATTTTAAAGACTTTTCTTCTAAGGCAATGGTGCTCAACCATTGCCGACTCTCCACATGCAGTCACCTATTTGGCATCAGAGGGTAGTAGAGTGGCACTGAAAGAAAGTCATCTCAGCCTACAGTTCAAGTAATATCCTGGTCTCAGGACGTTAAAGTGGTGTTCCGGCCTAAATTATACTTTTCATATAAAAATACCCCTATAATACACAAGCTTAATGTATTCTAGTAAAGTTAGTCTGTAAACTAAGATCTGTTTTGTTAGTTTATAGCAGTAGTTTGCTATTTTATAAACTTACAGCAGGCCGTCTTAAGTGTGGGCATCTGAAGCCAAACTGTATTTCTTCCTGGATCTCATACTTGCAGATCTCGCACATGCTCAGTGCAGCACAAGCAGTGTAATGGGTTTCAGGTCAAGTTTCCATAGCAACGGCAGTGTCAGAGGAAGTTGTCTCTTCCCAGAAGGCATTGCAAACAGGAAATAATGCGATGGGCCACGGCCAGGGAGGAGGAAGTGAAAAATGAATACAGCAGATATTTAGTAGGTGCTGAGAAAAAAAATAAAAAAGTATCCAATTCGTTTACAGTGCACAGTTTAGTGAGGGATGCTGAAGAGTTGTAAAAGTGGGTGGAACTCCACTTTAAGTTTTACTGCCACTGTCCACCAATGATGAAGGAGGAGAGGGGTTAGGAAAAATTTACACAGACTATCAACTGGGGTGCGTATGGGAATGTTAAGGAAATGTTAGATAGCACTGCAACTGATCACCAGTGCAGGAGGGTTAACAGCACTGGCACTAAGCACCAATGTGTTTTTTTTTTCGACAGTGGCTGGGGGGTATTATTTCATCCACTGACACCAATACCGGGGTTAATATTGTGCCCACTGACACCAATGATGGGGGCTGTTATTACATCGACTGACACCAGTGCTGGATTTATTATTGCTTCTACTGGCAACAATGCTGTGGATTATTATGGCATCCACTGACAACTCTGGAGGTTTTGATTGCAACCACTGACACAAATACTGGTGGTTACTAATTCTATCATTGACACCAATGATGCAGCTTGTCTTCAGCATGCATTGCAATAAACTGCAAAAATCATAGTTGTACCTACATTTTCAGATGTTGAGGTGCATTATATTTTATTCAATTTAAATGGGTTGGCCAACTTGACACAACTCACCTCAATGCACAAATGTGCTGCAATTGTACCACCATCTCAAAGTGTCAGGGGTTGCACTTGGGACCCTTAGTAATGTTCATGCTGATCACCACTTTTGTAAGGCTTCTGAGGTGGAGTTCAGTTACTTAAAGCGGAGCTCCACCCTAAAGTGGAACTTCCGCTCATCAGATTCCTCCCCCCTCCGGTGCCACAATTGGCACCTTTCAGGGGAGAGGGGGGTGCAGATACCCGTCTAATACAGGTATCTGCACCCACTTCCGGGCATAGATAGACGCAGAATAGCCGCAGATACCCGCCCCCCCTGTTGTGTTCTGGGAAACACACGGTTCCCAGAACACAACGGGGACCAGTGAAGACGCGCATGCGCAGTAGGCAACCGGGCAGTGAAGCCGCAATGCTTCACTTCCTGATTCCCTGACCGAGGATGGCGGCGGGGGCAGCCAAGAGACGAGCGATCGATCGGCTTCGGCTGTCGACATCGCTGGACCCTGGGACAAGTAACTGTCCATTTATTAAAAGTCAGCAGCTGCAGTATTTGTAGCTGCTGGCTTTTAATATTTTTTTTTTAAGGTGGAGCTCCGCTTTAATACATAAGTTTAACCAAAAACAGATCTTGAATGTTCAGAACACTTAACCCCTATGTAAGAAGTATGTCATACAAAATCTTTCATCAGTTTTAGAGTAGGGAGGGGTTAAAACCCCTATTAGGTTGTTTTTTGCTTCCTGTATCCTGCTGAGGAGATTTCCCTTTATTTCTAATCCTGGAGATGCAGCAGGAAATGAGAGAAAATCCTATCTTTGACATTTGTCACAGGAACACGTGTTTTCATTTGAGAATTTTCCTTCATCTCTTTCTCTGGTGACAATGCATCATTTCTGTGATTTCCCTCTCTCCCTGGTATGAGTCACAGTTGTCACCAGGAGAAATAGTAGGGTGAATGTTCCCAGCAGGGACAGAGACAACAATAAAAACATGACATATTGTCTAATACTTCCCTTCTTTATCCAAAACTAAAATAGAAAAGTTTTGCCTTTTACAAACATGTCAATTATTTCTGACCAAGTCCCCAACTCCATGTGCAGAAGTGAAGCCTCAAATCAACAAGGAATCTCCATCATGCGTTACTGCTGCTTGCAGACACTCAACCTTATACCGATGTGATTTTGGCAAACAAACACGCTTCTGTTACAATCAAATATTTCAAATTTGGACCTTCCAGTCGAAAGCACCTGCTACTATATTTTTGCACACCAGTTCTTGCATGTTTGTGCATAGATGAGTTGGTGGGCCTTTTTTCACATCAGGGTTCTGGATTTACAATGCATGCAAGCATAAAAATTACAACCATTCAGGGCCATGGCCCCCTCGGTAAGTTTAAATAGAACATTTTAATGTCTAACTAGAGTGTATCTTTAAAGGATTACCATGGTGAAAATGATCATATTCTGGTGGCTGCAGTGGCGGCTGGTGCTCAAAATTTTTTGGGGGACGCAAACAAACTGAAAAATTCTGAAAAATACTGAAAAAAAACCCCCATCAATTGCAGCCTCACTGTGCCATCAAATGCAGCAACTGTGCCCATCAGTTGCAGCCACTGTGCCATTAAATGCAGCCACTGTGCCCATCAAATGCAGCCACTGTGCCATCAATTGCAGCCACTGTGCCCATCAAATGCAGCCACTGTGCCCATCAATTGCAGCCACTGTGCAGATCAAATGCAGCCACCGTGCCCATCAATTGCAGACACTGTGCCCATCAAATGCAGCCACTCACTGTGCCCATCAAATGCAGCCACTGTGCCATCAAATGCAGCCACTGTGCCATCAAATGCAGCCACTGTGCCATCAATTGCAGCCACTGTGCCCATCAAATGCAGCCACTGTGCGATCAATTGCAGCCACTGTGCCCATCCAATGCAGCCACTGTGCCCATCAAATGCAGCCACTGTGCCCATCAATTGCAGCCACTGTGCTCATCAATTGCAGCCACTGTGCCATCAAATGCAGCCACTGTGTCCATCAACTGCAGCTACTGTGACCCCCCGTCCGCCCGCTCGCTCGCTGTCTGACCGGCACTTACCCAATCTTGGTGGCGGGTCAGGCAGCGGGTGACGGCAGTGAGCTGTGGGATGGGCAGCAGGTTAGGCAGTGGCGAGCTGTGTCCTCCATGCGTCTCTTCTCTCTTTCTGCTAGGCATCCAATAGGAGCGCATGTCCTTTCAGCCAATCAGGTGATGGGTATTAGACCCATGCTTCCTGATTGGCAGAGAGGTGGTTCAGTGTTAGAAAAGCGAATATTCATTTGCTTTTCTAACACACCTGGGTGGGTCCCGAGCACAATGCTCTGCGCCACGAGTCCACCCTATTTTGAAGCCTATTAGAGCCTATGGTTCTAATCAGGTGCTTTACAAAAACACAGACGCCGCTGTAATTCAGGTGCCTGGTGTCCTAAAAAGGGCCGGATGCCTGAATAGAGGGTGGCCACGGTGGCCATGCATAGATTCATGCTATGCATGAATCTATCAATAACACATATAGGGGGGTGGTGTGATAGAGGGGGTAGCGCCCATGCGCCCTTAATGGACAGGCCGCCACTGGGTGGCTGTATACTGTTAATACATTAACCGCTTCCGGACCAGCCGTAGCAGTTATAATGCGGCAGGTTGGCTCCCCTACGCGAAACCACGTAGCTATACGTTGGCTTGCAGGGTCCGGATAGCATGCGCGCTATTGCGATCACCGCCGGCCTCGAGCGGTCATGAGCAGGAGACACAAAACAGAGACAAGTGTGTGTAAACACACACTTCCCTGTTCTGTTCTGACAGGAGTGACAGATCGTGTGTTCCTATTAGCTAGGAACCACAATCCGTCACTTTCTCTAGTTACTCCCCTCCCCCTTCAGTTAGAATCACCTCCCAGGGAACACAGTTAACCCCTTCACCGCCCCCTAGTGTTAACCCCTTCACTGCCAGTGACATTTTTACAGTAATCGATGCATTTTTAATCACACTGATCGCTGTATTAATGCCAATGGTTTCAAAAATGTGTCAAAATTGTCCGATGTGTCCGCCATGTCGCAGTCACGATAAAAATCGCAGATCACTGCCATTACTAGTGAAAAAAAATAATAATAAAAATGCTATAAATCTATCCCCTATTTTGTAGACGCTATAACTTTTGCGCAAACCAATTAATATATGCTTATTGTGATTTTTTTTAAAGTATAAAAAAAATGTAGACGAATACATATCGGTTTAAACTGAGAAAAAATTTGCTTCGTTAAAAAAAAATGAGGATATTTATTATAGCAAAAAGTACAAAATATTGTGTTTTTTTCAAAACTGTCGCTCTTTGTTTGTTTATAGCACAAGAAATAAAAACCACAGAGGTGATCAAATACCACCAAAAGAAAGCTCTATTTGTGGGAAAAAAAGGACGTCAACTTTGTTTAGGAACAACGTCGCACAACCGCACAATTGTCAGTTAAAGCGACGCAGTGCCGAATCGCAAAAAACGCTCTGGTCAGGAAGGGGGTAAATTCTTCCGGGGCTGAAGTGTTAAATGATGTCATTTTACTATGTTAAGTCAGTATATAACCCCTTCCCTTGCAGGGCATATAGAAATATTCAAAGACCTTTCAGACCTGCCAAAACACTGGTAACACAACCTAGAATATTGAGAGAATATTGAACATGCATTCAATTGTAACTGTACTTTCGCTAAGAGATAAAAAAATAAATCTTTACAGATCAATTATGTGCATTGCACACCTTTGAACAAAGCCATTGCAGAGTCTGCTTGCTGTCCTGTTAAAACTGAGGCCTTCACTACAACTAAGGGGGAGGCTTTGTCTCCTATAATCATGTGATCAGTTCCAGAGTAATAATAAGATAAATACTGCAGATAATAATTGTGAGATAGGCAGGATAGGACATTTAGGAGGGGTTGCATACTCCATGTACAGAACTTCCCAGGGTTTGTATCATGGGTATCTTTGTATATACACTATTTTAAAGAATTGCATTTTTAGCAATTATATATAAGTTATCAGTGTATTTTTTATATATAAGTTACAGTTATCAGTGTATTTTTTTGCAAAATGTGTCCTTTCTTTAAAGAAAAAACCTTTTTATATAAATGAAATGTACTTTTTATGATGTTCGTATGCCTCTGTCAGGAAGCAAATCAATCATTTCAAATATATGGTATGCTGTGATATTGTAGCATTCAAATATATATTTCATCATTGAAGTGCAAAACACTTATCCCGAAGCTACAAGTTAACTTATTCAGCAAAGAGTTAATGCTATCTGTCTGTAATTTAGAAGCATAGTAATCCCTTTCCCAGGATAAACATTAATCCAGGTCTGTCTTCAGAAATATATAAAATTCATCACCCGACTAATCTGTGTGGTATTTTGTATTTTAAGGTCTTTGTTTCCAGGCCTGTAATTCATTCAGATCCACAGTGTTTAAGGCATTGGCATTTTTGCAATGCCTTTTGTTACCAGAAGAGAAAATCTGGAATCAAAAAAGATCTCTAATTGAAAAGCTGGGTATTGTTTTCAAAAGGTGGAGATGAAGAAATGAATAGGTTCAACAATCCAGGGACAATTTCAGAATGCAGTGGGCCTGTGTGCAAGATCATATGTTGAGCAATCTTCCTTTTCTCCTTCTTGTGACCAGAACCATTTCAATCAATATTTAAACAGTATAAGTAACAATATGTAATGGTTAAAGGCACACTAAAAGGTTCCCTTTTTTTTCTTTTAAAATACCAAACATGTCAAACTTACCTACACTGTGCAGTTGGTTAAGCACAGAGTGGCCCTGGTCCTGCTCTTCTGGGGTCCCTGCAAAGAATGCATTGAGGTGAAAAACTGGGAGGGTTTACAACCCCTTTAACTATACTCATAGGCTAGGTTCACATCTATGCGGCTTTGCAAGCCGCGTTTGCATGGACATGGTAGCCCATTCATTTGAATGGGCTGCTGTGCCTGCGTTTCATGCAGCAAAAAAGGTTCCTGCACCTTTTTTAAAATGCAGCCGGACGGAAATCACATGGCGCTTTTGCACCTTTCGATTTCCAGTAACCGAAAACTCATTGCGGTTTCTGATGCATTGGGGCTGTAAACCCTCCCGGATTTCACATTGTAGCAGCTGCTGTGTTCGTGCAGCCGCTGAGTCCCAATAGACAGCAATGGGACTGCCAGCATGGGGGTGCACACAATTTCTGCAGTGTGAATGAGACTTAAGACCCCTGTGGTTTACTGGTACGGGGATTGCAAAGGTATTGTGCCATCCCCATGCCAGTAAAACAAAGTTTTGCAAGGTACACCGATTAAAATGCCCCATGTGAACAAGGTCTTGGGTCTCATTCACAGTGCAAAAATCTGCTAGCTACAGCAAGAATCCAGCCGATTCTTACAACAGGATTCACAGGTGGATGCAAATAGTTGAGGCTTATTAACCTATTACAAAGAAACAACAGACACAGCTGTCCACTGGTGTGTTAATGTAATCACACATGGAAAGCAAAGGGGTTTTGGGACTTTGAGTGAGGCACAAGACACGTGGTAGGAGAAATTGTAAAAATGTTTGATAGACATATAAACAAAGCATACCTTATAAACATGTGATACATGGTTGAACATGAGTATTTTATCTATATACAAGGCGATGGTATACAAAAAAGAGGAATTCATATATATACATCCACACATCTGAAATTGCATAATATCCCATGGAAGTGACTAGTATAAAAGCCAAATGCTTATTGAGTAATGGATACAAATGGGTTATAGGATGCAAATGAATCACAGCTAAGGTCAAGCTATGTGTTGGAAACATGATGACAATGATAGGCTCGGCGCGTTTCGTGGCCGGATGCCACTCATCAGGAGAAAATGCATAGCATATCTGAAAAAAATGAAAAAAGGTACCAAATAGGACCTAATGTTTTGCCCAGATAGTAAGAAAGAAGGTAGGGGGGAGGGGAAACAAGATGTGTATCTCCCTGGAATACCTACATATAAATTGTTCCAAAAGTCACACTGTGAAAAGTCAATGGGAGGCAGTTTTCAGGCGCTTAGCAGAGGTTATTTCCAGCTCTAAACTGCCTGAAAACTGCCCAAGTGTGAAAGGGGTCCTACATTCAAATACCGGTTGACAGCTGCAGCTGTTGTCAACCTGTTATTGCTTTGTATCTGCATTCACCTGAAACTCCAGCTGCTGGATTATTGCTGCAGCTAACACATTTTTCTCTGTGTGAATGAGGCCTTATGAAGGCTAAACGAGGAGAAAAACGAGCTGAGAGGGCTGGAGTGGAGTATTGTGTAGTTGGAGACAGGTAAGGAATGAACTAGTAACAAAAAGCTTGTAAAAGAAGGGATGGCAGAAATGTGTAACAATAATGGTAGTTAGAAAAAAAATTTAGAACTATATGGAAGGGATATACCAAGAGGAATGGATTTGCAAACAGGTATGTTTAGTGCTATGAGGGAGAGGATACGGTGTAACGTAAGCCTAGCGTAGCAGTAGCAATCTTGAGAGTAGTTTCCAGCAAGGAAGAGGTACTATTTAAAAAGAATGAATGGAATGTATAGCAATGAGAATGACAGCGACAAGGTCCTGTGAAAAGTGTATTTACAACTAACATAAAGTAATTAAGTGGAACAGCATAGTGAAGGACTGTTAGCTAGCATTGGGTGCTGGATAGTGAACTACCAGACCAAGCTAAAATGCGTAGAGAAGACAGGTGAGGTTTGCACTAGAAAACTTTGACTTTAATAAAATAAAAATATTAAAACACTCTACTCTACTACTTTACTCATCACAGAGATGATGACGTGTTCCATCCTTGTAGAATAATTTTGACTCGAACACATCAATGTAAAAGTACTGTTGCAGTGATGATTTGTGTACACAGCCAGTAGCTCAGATAAGCTTTTCCTTGCGAGTTTGTTACCCTGTAACCAAATTGTTACATTTAAAGACTGTGCATCTTATTTAACAGCAACACCACCGCAGAAGATTTCTGGATCTATACAAGGATACGTCTGTCAGCTTCAGTGAATCCTTTTTGAAATCCTAGTTTGTTGCTGTTACAAATGTGTGTTTTCCCATCCACATTTAAATATGAGAATTATTCAGTGGATGCTTAAATTTAAGTTTAATGATATTCTTAGCAGCTCCCCTGTCTTTTCTTGTGTGTTGTAGTACTTCCCTACCCCAAATAAGAACAACATGGTAGCTGTCTTGGAGATCTGCTATCCAGGAATACAACCCAATCTTTAAACTATATAGTCCAAATAGAGTTGCACTTTAATATTGAAAGGAAAAACAGAAACAAAAAACAAAAAAGAGTCCAAAGGGTGATAACCCGAAGTCCAAACAATCACAAAGTGCACTATCCCTCACCCAAATTGTGTGATCACAAGTGAAAAAGCCTCCACCTCATACATTGGCTGCTTACCAGCTAATTTTGACCTCCTGTTATGGAAGGTCTCTCTCACTTGTGGCTTTAAACCCAGCCAAGGCCTCTGTCCATTCAAGGGGATTAGGCTGAAGGGAACGGTACCCGCCACTCGTGAGGAAACTTGTTCACATGAAACTCCAAAGAGATAAAGCTTCCATAGCATAAACATTTATTAGTAAAATAAAGATTGCACTTACAAAATGTAGCATGAAAACATTCATGGATATAAGCTGGCCGGCTCTGTATAACAGCCCTTTCTTCTGGGATTTGGGCAAATGCAGTGACGTCAGCACGTCGCTCCACCTGACGTGTTTCATCACAAATCTTTTTGTGACGAAACCCCTGTAGCATCAGAGGTTTGATCCTATGACCTCCTACTATTGCCTTAAATACCAACTCAAAACTGAATCTTTCATCAATTACACCTATCTTATCTCACCATTTAGTAACAATACATAAACATTACCTCCGTGAAATGTTTTGTCAGTTAAAACATAGTGAAAAAATAAATAAAACAAATTCAATATTCAAAAATAACTTAAAGAGTAGGGATGGGCGAACGGTTCGGCCTGAGTATAAGTTTGGGCCAAACTTTCGTTGTTCGTTCATTCGGTGAAAATCCTAACAAACGGGTCATTTGACCGTTTGTTCGCCCCTCCCCCCGAAACGACCGCAATGCTGAACGGTGCATTGCAAGCCCTGATTGGCTAAAGCAGTGAAAGCTTCAGCCAATCAGGGCACAGAGCACTGTCAGAGTCATGATTGGACACTGTCATCCAATCATGGCTCATTCCTGGCCCACAGTATAAAAGTATTCTTTCAATGGCAGCCATTTTCAGTGTGATTTCAGTGTGGAGAGAGATAGAATAGGGCTCTGTTCAGTGTTATTAGTTAGTTAGTGTGCTATTTTGCTTCAATTGTCAGTGTAGAATATTAGTTTATTGTCAGTCTAGGGATAGTGTGAGTGTAGTGAGGAGGACCATCATTCAGGTTTGCATAGTGTGCAGCTACAGTAGGGACAGCTCAGGTAGTTTCACTGTAGTGTAGTGAGACTGTGTCATTCATACATACATTAGTGTAGAGTAGGGACAGCTCATATAGTTTCAGTGTAGTGTAGTGAGACCGTGTCAGTAATCTTTACATTAGTGTATAGCTAGAGTAGGGACAGATCAGATAGCGTCAGTGTAGTGACGGTTGAACACCGTCTATATGATTGCGTTACTGCCAGTTTAATGCCATTTACTTTTGTGTGCGTTACTGCCAGTTTAACACCATTTACTTCTGTGTGCGTTACTGCCAGTTTAGCGCCATATAATTTTGTATGTGTTACTTCCAGTTTAACGCCATATAGTTCTTTGTGCGTTACTGCCAGTTTAACGCCATATACTTTTGTGTGCGTTACTGCCAGTTTAACGCCATATAGTTCTGTGCGTCACTGTACATTTGGCGCACTATATTGCAGTATATTATAGTGTATCTGTCGAGTGTGTCTGTGTAGTGTGAGTACTCAAATTAAGATGCACCAAACACCTCTTTACATTGATTAAAGTGCATCTACGTACAGATTTCCGCTTCTTCTTTACATTTGCTTATAAGCACCGCTCCCTCCCAATAATGTCTGGGAGGTCAACAAGGAGAGGCAGACATTCCCTTGGCATTGTAAGGGGGCCAGCAACAAATGTGTCCACAAGCAAAGGTGGACGTGGTGGTCAGTGCTCAGGCAGGGCATCATTTCCTCTGTTTAGTGAGTTTGCCCATGCTATACAGCCACAGCATGCAGAGGAGGTGATGGACTGGCTTACTAAGCCACTTGCTCCTTGATGATGCCCAGCCATTACTGGATTCAAATGTTGGTTCTGAGGTTGAGGATGACAGGAACATGAGCCTAGAGAGAGGAAGGAACAAACTGGCATTCATGTTCCTCAAGCCACAGCGTATTGCCAAGTTGTCTCCAGTGGTAATGATGAAGATGGAGGAGATGGAGATGATGATGATGATGAGGTCGCTGATGCGACTTGGGTGCCAGATAGAGCATATGAGGAAATTGAAGGTGAGGCAGCACAACCCCAAGGAGGCCGACATCAAGAAAGAGTAGAGAGCAGCCACCCTATTCCATCACATTCTGCAGCAGTTATCTCCCGGCCCACTCCCCAAAGCTCAGCTGTCTGGGCCTTTTTTAGCACATCTGCAGCAGATCACACTGGTGCTATCTGCAAACTGTATCTCAGGCACATCAAACGTGGTAAAAACACCAACCATTTGGGCACCACATGCTTAACAAGGCATTTAATGTCCAACCACTCAGCCCGTTGGCAAGAGCACCTAAAAGCCACAGGAAAGGAACACAAGTCTGTTCCTCCTCTTCCTCCATACCCACTTCAGTCTGCCCCTGCTATACCGAGTCATTACCTCTCAGCAGCCTCCACTGACAGGGATGATGGTATAGCACAGGGTGTCCCGGGTCCTAGCAGCACATCTGCCAGCAGCAAACCACCAGCTATAAACTGTAGCCGGCAAATTTCTCTGTCCCATCTGCTGCAGCGGAAAAATAAATACAGTCCCTGCCATCCACATGCCCATCGTCTAAATGCAAGCTTGTCAAAGCTGTTGCTCTCCAACTTTTGCCTTTCAGCCTGGTGGATTCTGCCCCCTTCCGTAAACTGACACAATGTGCTGTACCACAATGGCAGGTTCCCAGTCGCTACTACTTTTCACGTAAGGCCATTCCATCTCTCTACCATCACGTGGAAGGGAATGTTCTGGCATCGTTGGGTAAAGCAGTCAGACGTAAAATCCACCTTACCGCTGACACGTGGTCCAGCAAGCATGGGCAGGGACAATATATTTTGTTCACAGCACACTGGGTAACGCTGCTTGCAACTCGAAAGGATGCAGGACAGGGCTCAGTGCTGCAGCTTGTTGTGCCCCCACATCTCCATACAGCTGGTGGTAATGATGCCAGACCTGTGAGCTCTACCCCCTCTTTCTTCTCCTCCTCCTCCGCCACCTCTATGCCCACCTCTGCAGAATTGTCCTCTGAACATCATGTACCCCCTAAGCGTTCAAAGGGCTATTCCCAGAGTCAGGCTAAAAGGTGCCATGCGGTGCTTTAGCTGGTGTGTTTAGGGGACAGGAACCACACTGGAGAAGAGATTCTTGCAGCTCTGCAGGGACAGGCCCAGAGGTGGTTCACACCAAGCCAGCTGGAGTCAGGAATGGTGGTGTGCGATAATGGCTCAAACCTCCTGTTCGCCCTTAGACAGGGAAAATTGACACATGTGCCATGCCTGGCACATGTCCTCAATTTGGTGGTGCAGTGTTTCCTAAATATGTACCCAGGGTTGCAAGATGTGCTAAAGCTGGCCAGAAGAGTCTTTGAAGAAGAAAAAGACATGCGTCAGTCTGTAAGTGATAGCTTTGCAACCCCAGGACCCTTGGGAGTAGTACGAGGCTGTGAGGAGGAAGTTCCAGATACTGTCATCCTGAGTGACCCCGAGGAGTCTGCTTCTCAAGCCTCGGCAAATTTGAGGCGCATGGGCAACCTTATGCTTCAAAGCCTGCAAAAAGACCCAAGAATATGTGGCATAAAGGGGAAGGATGATTACTGGTTGGCAACCCTCCTTGACCACCGTTATAAGGGGAAGGTCTCAGAACTCATCCCGTCCCCACAGAGAGTGCAGAAGATAAAATCTCTTGAGGACACATTAAAGAGGATTTTATTGAACATTTTTTTCCTGACTCCAGTAGGTAACAGTGTCATGGAAAACGTAATTTTTTAGGTGTCCGCCTAAGTGAGGCATTTCAGAATTTTTTTAGTCCTTGACACCCAGGACTGTCAGCTTCCACATCCCATTGGCAGCGTCTGCAACACATGGTGGACGATTTCCTCAGGGCCAAAACAGAGAGCTTTCCAGCTCATGATCCACTGATTTACTGGGTCATGAGAATAGACCACAGGCTAGAACTTGCCCAGTATGCTATTGAGTTGTTGGGCTGCCCTGCATCCAGCATGCTTTCAGAATGGGCATTCAGTGCTGCAGGAGGTTTCGTTACTGATCATAGAACGCATCTGTCCACAGACTCCGTGGACCATTTGACTTTTATTAAAATGAATCAGTCCTGGATTACCAGCTATGAAGCCCTTGATGCCGATGTCACTGATTAAGTCTTTTTGGGATGTGGAATCTCTGCAGGACTTTGAGGCTACCTAGCTTTGAGGGTGTTTAATCATTTCATCTGGAAGAATGTTTTTGATATAGGTTTCATGGGCACAATTAACACCCAAAGACCAATTTTTCAGCACCTGTTTGGCAGGTGCATATCATTGCAAATTTTTTTGCCTTCATCAAGAGCACCTCTGTTTGACAGGTGCATATTATTGCAATTTTTGACAGCAAGGCCAATTCTTGCTTTCATCAAGAGTACCTCTATAGGGTTACGGTGGGAAGGCGCCACCGACACCCAAAGACCAATTTTTCTGCACCTTTTTGACAGGTGCGTATCATTGCAATTTTTTTACAGCAAGGCCAATTCTTGCTTTCACCAAGATATATAACCCTATCAAGATTTATAACCCTATATATATATATAAACCCTATAGGGTTACGGTGGGAAGGCGCCACCGAGACCCAAAGACCAATTTTCACGCACCCGTTATTTCTATCCAAAGTCAAAGTTGCACCAGAATGTATCCAAAAAATCTCTAATCTTGTTCCCAGTGCACTACATTGTGGCCTCGTCATAGACACTGGCTCCCCAGCTGTTGCTGAGCAAAATAAAGGCAGCTTGCAGGGAAAATTTTTTGGCTTTATAAATGCAATTATTGCTGCAGCAGATTCTAGACATGGTACAGATTTACCACTTCACAGGTAGATTAAGGGGGCCCTGCAGGCACTATATTGGAAGGATTTCTTCATTTTTATGCTTTCACTTTAAAAACCAAAAAATCCCTACTCATTTAAAATTGACGTTTTTTACAAACTTTTTTTTTTTATTAATACATGTCCCCCAGGGCAAGACCCTGGCCCCTATAACCATTGTATGTCCAATTACTTGCATATAAGCCTTCAAAATGGGCACTTTTGATTTTTGAGGTTTGGGTCCCGTTGACTTTAATGGGGTTCGATATTCGGGTCCGAACTTTCACGGTGTTGGAAGGTTCTGGTGCGAACCAAACAGGGGTTTGTTCGGCCCATCCCTATTAAAGAGGATCTTCACCCTGTAAACAAAAATGTAAAAGTTAACAGCTACAAATACTATAGCTGCTGACTCTTAAAAAAATACAAACGTACCTGTTCCAGGATCCAGTGATGTCCTTACCTGACCCGGCTCTTTGCCGGTCTCAGAGTCCAGGTGCTGGCATCTTAATTTTGAGCAGCCGATTGTAACTCCTTGTGGCTTTACAGCCGCGCTGTGCCTCGTGAATGGTCCCACGGTCTCCTGGGACATGTCCCAAGAGGCTGTGGGGGAAGGAGGGGGGAGGACTTCTGCTCAAGTCTCCTTGGCGATCCTACTAGAAGTGGGAGCAGGTACCTGTCAAAATCAAATACCTCCCCCCCCAAAAAAAACATTCCAAATATGGAGGAGGAAGGGGGGAGGAGGAAGAAAAAAGGAACTTCCCCTTTTGGGTTAGGTTCCGCCTTAATCTTCTGAATCCAGTTTAGAAAAAAAATAATAAAGTTGTAGGGTAGCAGTGTTCTTCTTTAGAGCTAAATTCCAAGCAAACAGCTAAATACATAGAAGAAATTCATACAGTACGTGGTGGCTTTTTTACCTGCCAAAGAATTTTCATTTGTCTCCATTAATTTCTGAGATATACACAGCATTGCCACACAGTTCTGTCTACGCAGTTCTGTTACGTAAGTAACACTCTCAGGTCACCTCCCCACCCCCAGTTTGTGAGTGGACAGTAAAAGGAGAAGCAGTAGACAAATGTGCTCATCTTTCTGTCACTCTGCTCTCTCCTCCCATAAGCATAATCCATGGCTTCAGCGAAACTGATTGACTCTTTGCCCTGCTCCTTTTTGTCCAAGTCTGAGATCTGATTTTTACTGCAAGAGTCTGATACAAAATAAAACTTACACAGCTTGTAGTTAGAAAAGTAAATTTAAACTGAAAGTTTAAATGAAAAACTGAAAATGTGAAATTATAATTTGCAATAACTAATCCCTACCTGCCTGTCCACAATCTTCGTTACACTGTTCTCTGAACTACAGCATGCGCCATAGTTAAGTCATCGTCACACAGCCAATCCAGATGGCAAAAGATCCTATATCAGGAAGAAGGCTGGGTAAACATGTTGGCAGCCAGCAAGGAAGCTCACAGCATCACATTGCTGGAGGGGTGGGATTGGAAGTATGGTACCACTTTAATAATGTATTATTGATTACAGATCTGCATCAATTTGTATCTTTTCTATCTGCCTGGAGTTCAGCTTTAAATAAGTACATAAGAGAGTCTCAATGCTGTCTCATTCCAGCGCTGCCAATACAGTGATTTCAAAATTTCTCAGTGAATATGATTGAAGAACAAAGCAAATGTGTCTGCTCTTGGCCTAAAAAATACAGCTTGTCAGACAGAAATGTGTTCATTTCACAATGCTGGCATGGACATTCCATAAATGTAGTTGATTTAAAGCTCAATTTGATTTCCCAAGAGAAAAAAATATTTACTGGCAGAATATTTCAAATCAAGAGATCACAGGCAGTGACAACGTAGAAGGAGGCAATGCCTAAGTTTATAAATGTCAATTTATTGGGACAAATGCAAAACAAAAAAATTATTATGAACACGTCAAAACAGCTCACATGGCTTCCAAAAGTATATTGTAAGATTTAAATATTCCCGAGTTTGAACCAGGAGCGTAGAACCCCTTAAGGTTTGTCTACTTCAAGATCTAAATAGGCTGAAGCAATACCTGTCAATGTTCACAATTGTTAAAGCACGGATGACGTTTATATTTTGTGAACAATGTTTTTTTGGACCATTCAACAATTAGAGGCACTGAAAGTCTATGTTAGCAGTCACTAACTTGTAGGCAGAAGCGACTTTATCACTGTGAATCACATCAAAATTCTCAGGAAGTGTCATTGTTGGAAAAGTAACTTTTCAAAGAAAAAAGTATAATGCCATTACATAGTTTAGCTTATAACAAAAATAAAAAGTAAACAATGTATTTAGCATCTGATATTGTAAGTTGTAATTTATATATTGTAAATTGATTGTAATTAGGAGGTTAAATATTTATTGTATGAGGATTTTTTTTTTTTTATAGTTAGAGAAGATAAAGGGAATTGACACATACCCTGGCTACACATCATATACATAATGTGCAGTATGTACAAATATTTTACCAACTATCAACCAAAGAATGAGTTTTTACATCATTGCCATCTGCTGAAGTTTTTTCTATACTCATTTTTGGGTTGTTAGGAACTGAGAAAGGAATACAAGGCTAAGATCCCAGCCAATCTTCCATAAAGGGTGAGAGAGAGAGAGGAATATTCCTAGAAAAAGGTATAACAATATGAGCGAAGGACAGAGAAATAAAAAAGGAAAAAGAAGAGATGTTGAAAGTGGTAATCATTATTTTACCATTGTGTTACCAAAGTCAAAGGCTATTAAGCTAGGAGGCGGTGTACAGACATTGCTTACATAATTTGAGAATTCTGTCCTACATTTGATCAGTCAACTGTCCATGCACACCATGTGGGAACCAAATTCATGTCTGTGCAGTCACTTTAGGGTGACTGCACAGACATGCGATAAAAAAAATATTAGTACACCTTTATTTACATTAGAGATTAACGCTGGTATTATTGATATGAGAAAAATCTGAGTAGAATTCTATATTCTGTTACTAGTACTTGATTATTTTTTTATCAAGGATGTCATCCTAAAATGTTTGTATGCTTAATGCTCTACCACACATAGCATGGTTCCCTGTCAGTGTCATTCCACGAACAATGGTCTAAAACCAATGAAAAAAATCTTATGCAGGATGTACAGAGATCAGTACCATCTGTTCTGTGAATTAGCATCCTAATTCTTTCTCTAATAATGTAGGACAAAGGACAAGTGCTGTATAAAATTGTGAGCCTGGCATTGTAGAAAAAATAGATGATATAATTAAGCCAATGCCTTTTAAGACAGAAAGCCTCAAAGATGTATGATCTTTATGAAAGGAGGACAACTTTTGGAGAATGTTGTAAAAACCTCTGAGTTGAATATACTAGATGTCAGTGTGGCAGGGACCCAGTCAAAAGGTTTAAAGTCCCCCAACGTAAGTTCAGTGTAAGTGCCCAAAGTTAAACTAGAGACACAAAAACTTTACCTTAAATATATTCCTGAATAGTTACAAAAGATATAAATCCACTTTTTGTACACCAAATACCTTGTTAAATCCAGTTACTACCTTGTAATAATAGCAGGGATGTCATCATTGTGCTGTACATAGCCTGTGTAACGAACAGAGTTGTGGGAGAAACCCAACAGGTCCTACCACAACAGGCTACCTGCAGAAAACTTCAGGGGGAGACAAGACCAGTCACCCTGCATAAGGAAAGAGCAGCGGTGACTGGCCTTTATTACTAAGGCAAAGTCACACACTAGATTACAGTACAGACTTGGAATACACAAAGCAAACTAAAACATCAAGATTCATTAAGAATATTCAGTGCATGCCTTATCCTCAAGGTCATCAATAAATTATTGATTTATTAAAGTCTTTTGGAGAACTAATTTTAAATATTTTACATTCATTTACTAGGAGTACAATGTTTAGCATATATACGTTCCCTTATGCCGTGTACACATGATCGGATTTTCCGATGGGAAATGTTGGATGTGAGCTTGTTGGCTGAAAGTCCGACCATGTGTGTGCTCCAACGGACATTTGTTGTCGGAGTTTCTGCCAACAAATGTTGGCTAGCATGTTCTCAAATTTTCGGCCAACAAATGTTTGTTATCCGACTTTCCAATCATGTGTACACAAGTCCGTCGGACAAAAGTGCAAAGTACAAACACGAATGCTCGGAAGCAAGGACGAGTCGGAAGCACTCGGTCTTGTAAAACTAGCATTCGTAATAAAGATATCACGTGCGTCTTGTACGTTACTAATAATAATTGTTGGACAACATTTGTGTGACCGTGTGTATGCAAGACAAGTTAGAGCCAACACCCTTCGAACAAAAGTCCACGGTTTTGTTGTCGGAAAGTCAGATCTTGTGTACGAGGCTTAATACTACTAACTTAGTCTGAAATGCATGATTTGTGATTTATAGTTCATCAAAGTGTTCAATTTAAGCACATACAAACAAATGTATGCAAATACCCACTCCTCACTCACTTCTTCCCTTATTTCATCACTTAGTCTGTATGCAAATAAGATAGATTTTCCCCTCAAAGTTCACGTCCATTTATTGTCACACTGTAAACCTTTCATGAAAATATTATGTATCATATAAAAGCATTTTTATTCTGGACCATGCTTACAAACATGTCTTGTGATCCAATTAACCTTGTCAGACAGCATAGGCAGGTCTGTGACCTACCTGCACACCACACTACAGTTAAGAAACAAAGCCCAGTCCAGGGCTAACACCAAGGAGTGACTAGGCAATAAAAAGGAAGCAGAAAACTTATTAGGTCACCCGTTGTTTTTTGCTACTCCTGTAAGCTTGTTCCTCATGTTAGACTGACAGCAATATAAAAATAAGTTCTAATCTAAATGCCATTTTCCAGGATATTAAAGGAAGATGATATTTGGAGCTCTAGGTATTTATGCTCAAAGTTTGACAAAATAAGAAAATAAACTTTTTTTAAATTAAGATTTAACGGGATTAAACTTTGTTTTTTTATACCTGCCTGCAGCTCATAACAATCTGTCAGAGCACTATACAAACTAGTGCAAGTGCAAGTTTTGACAGCTGCAAATTATATTTTCTAAGAATATAAACAGGAACACGGCCTTGCTCAGCATAAGTGCAACATGAGGATATGTATATGCCTGCCTTTTTGTCCTCCACAAAATTGAAACAATGTTATATTTCATTTCAAGGCACGTAGACCTGGCACTGGTATTTTCAATGCTCCTAGCTTTGGAAACTCTGTAGCTCCCCTGATAGTAATTAAAAACAATTATCTCCTGCACTAAAGCTCCCTTCAACAGTTAATCCTTTCTTATCTGAATATATCATCTAAACCCTTACCATTCACCCCTCTTCAATTCTACACCTTGAACACGACACTTAAAGCCAAAAACACAGACCCTCTAAGCTGTGCCCAAAGTAAATCATAATCTAAGGCCTAAAAGTAATAAACTTTTATTTTGCTGCCCTCAGGAGCCTTCGGGCTTAATTTACCGAAGAAATAAAAAAACAAAAAACGAGCAGGGATAAACTGCATTGGATCCCAGGAGGACTTGTGAGGACCTATGTACAGAATGCTTTCACTAAGCACTAAGCATACCTAATAAAACATACACTTATGCCGTGTACACATGACCAGACTTTTTGACAGCAAAGGTCCGATGGAACGAATCCGCCGGACAATTCGATTATGTGTGGGCTTCATCGGACCTTTGCTGTCAAAAAATCAGACGGACTTTAGAAATAGAACATGTTTCAAATCTTTCCGACGGACTTGAGTCCAGTAGAAAAATCTGTTCATCGGTATGCTAGTCCGACGGACAAACAACGACGCAGGGGCAGCTATTGGCTACTGGCTATGAACTTCCTTATTCTAGTCCGGTCATACATCATCACGTTCGAGTCAGTCGGATTTTGGTGTGATCGTGTGTAGGCAAGTCCGTTGCGTCGGAACTCCGTCGGAACTCCATCGAAAGTCCGTCAAAAAGTCCTTCGGAGTTCAGTCCATCGAAAGTCCGCTCGTGTGTACATGGCATAACTGATATACTTTTAAACATCCATATATTACTGCCAATGCAAGTAGTCAACATTTTACTGGAAAAAGTAGAAAAAAACACAACTGAAATCAAACAAAAATGGCTGTTAATAAACATGCCAAACTAAGCAGCATGTAAAAAAGATATCAGCCAGCATTTCCGGCTGGTTGAATGATATTCAGCTGCCGGGAGTGGAGCTGTCATTTGGGGCAAAAATCTGGTGGTTGAAGGTACTCGTGCATGGGCCATTGGTATTGTGCATGTGGGTCATGGGGGCATAATTCATTGTAATTGGAAATTGATCTACAGCGCTAGACAACGTGATTGATGATATATTTGCACTGTGAAACTTTTGTGCTTTCTTTTATCAACAAAAGGAATTTGTCCTGTTGTGGGTTAATTTATTTACATTTTTTTTGTTATGACTAACAAGGGGTACAATGTACACCTTTTAATTCACATAGGGGGACCCAGATATTATTCCGAAAGGAAGTTTAGGAAATAAATGAGTTTGGTTGTAAGAAACAGCACCACATCCCTAAAAAAGACTAGAAAAAATACAATACAGAGTGGGACTTTTAAGGTGCTGAGAGCCCCCTCTCAGAATAAATGTCAATACATAGTTGAGGATAAAAAAGTTTTAATCACAAAAATAGTCAAAGAGACACAAAAGACATACTATGGGTATAACCCCTTAAAAGCATGAGTTGTTGTTCCTATACATCTCCTTTTGTCCGTCTCTGGTGGATGGGGCAGGATTGAGTGGATGTGGGAGCAGTGTGCGGCCACTACCGCACATCCCGCCATTACCATGCATGTGTGAAGAATTGGCGCATGCGTGATGTACAGGTGGTCAGCGCATGAATATTTAATATGAGCCCTGAAAATCTGTGACTCTGCATGAAGTGATGTTAACAACGGCTGATAAAGAGTGATTATTCTGAATGCTTTATTACTCCCCATTTCTGGTGAGTTTAACCCCCTAGGGGGAGAGTGTTTTACACCGGGTGGAGTTCGTAGTGATCGGTGGAAGGTGCATGCGGAAGATTGTTTTCATGATCACCTGATTTTTATGTTCTGGACTACACCCTGAACTTTACATCACTACCCTTTATAAGGGACTTTCTATTAAGGGACTTTTCTGTTATTTGGTTTTCCTTTGCATGTGTTGTTGGCCACATATTTCAATTGCTCAACATTAGCGCTGTCTAGTGCGATGATTTAGTCCTATTTTGGATTACTTTATAACACAGTTTTCACATATGTTCTTAATAGATTCCTCTTTGGAACTTTTGGGCTATCTATACATAAGGGATGATCTATCTATCTGTTGAGGTGTTGCACTGTTATTTCGGGCAGTCTTAGCAGACACATGTAAGTACACTGTTATGTGGTTTCTTTATGGGCAGCGCCTATGGTCTGGACCCTCTCCTTGTTTGATATATGTTGTATGGCTACTCAGGATTGAAGAGATAGACATGTAGTTATGTTCTGCTTTTTGTGTTACTTTGCTTTTTTATCAGCATAAATTCTTGGGCTTTTGACCAGACAAGTCTCCTCTATTGGGCATCCGCTTCCTATCCCTGGGGTTGTTGCTTGTGGCCTGGAGATAGGGCCCATCTTGTCAACATCTGCGCACTTCTTGGCATTCTTGTCTAGGTCGGAGTGAGGAGTACATTCATCTTTCTTGATATCGCTAAATGCTCTGCTCTCATAATAATTTTTAGTTAGTTAACAAAATAACAAATTTCTATGAATTTTTATGTGTTTATTGTATATGAAATTGGATATTATGTGTATATATATATTTTTTCTTTCCAGTTGTTCTAAACCACACATATCCCCTGAACCCCTTAAGAAGCCAATACAGGCGAAACACGTCAGAACGAGTTTCCCTTCCCTGCTGTAACTTACTGTATGTTAGATCTATAATGTCAATTATATTTATATGATTTGTCTTTTTTGTGATGATGCTATATGCGAGAATAGAAACTCAATTTTCAGGGGTGTTTGATATGGTTTCAATACTATGTGTAGGAACAACAATTCATGCTTTAAGGGGTTATAGTATGTCTTTTGTGTCACTTTTACTATTTTTGTAATAAAAACTTTTTTTTATCCTCAACTATATATTAACATTTATTCTGAGAGGGGTTTCCCAGCATCTTACAAGTCCTACTCTATATTGTAGTTTTTCTGTTATTGTAAAACAGGCTTCCAGATTCCAATAAGTCATCCCACAGATCCCACATCCACTTGATCAGGGACATGGTGCCTTGCTAGGGGGAACCTACCCATTTTGAGCTTATTTGACCTAGTATGGTTCAGATAGGGGTTTGCCTGCTCACTGCCTCTACATTTCCTGGCCAGCCAGGCTTCATGCCTGGATAAGGGTCTAGTATGTTTTCTTTGGGGACTCCACACCTTTTTGTTGCCTTGTGCCCCCTTCTAAATCTATTCCAGATCCTTATCAATGATAAACATCTGGTCTTGATTTTGACAGTGGTCCAACCCTCCTGAAATATATTAGGCCACATGCCCTGCAGAAAAAAATGCATGGGGTCTCCAAAAATTCATGTTGAACCCTTTTGCTGGACAAGGGTCTATAATGGATTTTAAGGGTGCCCCATGCAAAACAAAAAAAAATATAATGTGCACCTTCCCCCCTAAATCCATGCTAGACTATTAGCCCCGATAAAGGCCTGGTATGCATTTAGAGAGGGACCCCAGGCAAAAAAAAGACTGGCTAGCCAGGAAAGGGAGGGGCAGCCAATCCCCTCTCCAGAACCATACCAAGCCACCTGCCCTCAGCTTGAGTACCTCGTCAGTGGGCTCCCCCCAAACAAGAAACCATATCCCCAATCTGGAAATTTCTTCATCCTCACATTTCTGGGGGGGTAACTTATCAGAATCTGGAAGCCCCCTTTAGATAAAATTGAGCCCCCAAATATCCACCCAACCACATATGAATGAGTATGGGGTACCACTTAGTACTCATTAACAAAAAAAAGGGAAAATGTAAATAAATACACCCTCATCAAGACACTAAGAAAATGTCCCATGGTGTAAATCCATCATCAGTCATGCCATCCATCAATGTAGATCTATCATCAGTCATGCAGAACAGCACTCTGATGATGCACCAACACAAACACAATGACCTGTGCAGACGATCCTCTCCTGCTTGTCTGAAAGTCAACAAATTAGCCAGTGATGCTCGCTGATGTCATTTAACATGCATGTGCTGTCATTGATGCAACCTGGGTTTCCCCTGACCCTTTGTTTACTGATTGGGAAGGATCTGTCATTTAACAGTAATAGTTTCTAATTTTATTGCCACTTTTGATTTTGTGCATCCTACAGGTATGCCCCTTCATGTGCAAGTTTAAGGCATCACCAGAAGTTCCCTGCTTAACAGTATTTTTTTTGTTTTTGCATCACTACATGGCAGTACCCTTCTTTAACCCCACGGCAGTGCCCTTCTTTAACCAAAATATTGCTAGCTGGCGATGGAAAAAAGGGGTTTAGGCACCTTGTTTGGGGTTCGTGAAATTAAGGCTGGGTTTGCAGATCTTCCTGCAAACCAAACCTATGCTAATTTGCTTATCATTAAATCACTGATATCTCCATTCCAAGCACCCACATATGGAATTTTGAATGCAATATGGTGCTTGATAGATACACACATATGTGCTGCACAAAACCCTCCAGAGAAGAGTTCACTAATGCCGTGTACACACGACTGGACTTTCCGGCAGAAAAGGTCCGACGGAATAATTCCGTCGGACATTCTGATCATGTGTGGGCTTCATCTGACTTTTTTCTTTCTAAAATTCTGACGGACCTAGAAATAGAACATGTTTCAAATCTTTCCGACGGAATCAGTTCCTATCGGGAAAACCGCTCGTCTGTATGCTATTCCGACAGACTAAAAACAACGCAAGGGCAGCTATTGGCTACTGGCTATTGAGCTTCCTTTTTCTAGTCCCATCGTACGTCATCGTGTTCTAAACAATCGGACTTTGGTGTGATCGTGTGTGGGCAAGTCCGTTTCAGCAGAACTCCGTCGGAAAGACCATCAGAGTCTATTCTGACGGAAAGTCCGGTTGTGTGTACGCGGCATTAGGCTTCTTACAAATTAAGGTTTTATACAAGTTCCTTTACTGATAGCAGTGCACCCTGTAATGAAGTAGAGGCACATGGGAGAAACCACAGAGCCCAATGACAGATGCTGGCATCTGACACACCAAGAAATTTATTGGATTTGAAAATTCTTTGGGTGGCACGTCAAGTCGGTGTGTTCATTTACAAGTGTGTTTGTTTTTATGTTTTATTTCAGCAACACTCAATGTAAAAAGCACATTTTATTGTATATTATGCATTTCCTGGGTATAAATATTCACATATGGAAATCACCGTCTTGATTAATATGCTCTCCAAGGCATATTATGTACAAGTAATATTTAGACACAGATATCTAGACCTATATAAAATACTAGTTTGAAAATAACACTTATCCATCAAAGACAATCTCCAGAAGTTTTATTTTAATCCAGATATAAAAAAGGAGTCCTGTCTCAAAGGAAGGAAAATTTTTCCAGGCCCCACAAAAATAGTGTGATCAGTTCCCAAAATCAAAACGTTTCCAATTTTCCATTAGGAATTATAATGGTAGATGCCATTGTTTATGAGAACCACAATATTTTTTCCTATTGTGTTATTGAAATTGTTAGTACCATTTAATGTAGTAAGAAGAGCCACAACCTAACTGCTATGCTGCTAGAAAAGATGGCTATCCTCTACATGAAACAGGCTCCCCTTCATCCTTTGCACAGTACTTTATACAGTCCTGGGAAGAAATTGTTAGATTAATAGATTATAGGCATTTTCTGCAACCGAAATTTAATTTTTGGTTACATGCTCCCAAAGAGTCAATTACTTATAAAGGGATGCTGACACTGCAGCCTTCCTCATTAGAACACTGAAAGTGCATCAGCTGAATAATGAAAAGTCACTTAATTCAAAATTACTTGCCAAAAACACTAGAAACTAGAACAAACAGATGTTTCTTGAGAGCAGAAACAGGTAGGAATCTCCAAATCTGCAACAAAGCTAATTAAAAATCTTTGCAATGTACATTGATTACCCAGAGGGCCTTGTGTTTTTCTCAATAAAAGTGGAAGAAAAAAAACAAACAAAACATGGCTTTGTTTTCTAACAAAGCCATGTGATCATTACTGCACTGACATACTGATCAATGGCTTGGCATTGCCTAGAAACAAGGCCATTTCACTGACAACTTCCATGTATTTACATTAGATTTGCACCTGGAAAGAAATAGTTTTTCTATAGAAGACAGCATCCAGTAAAAAAAAAAAAAAAAACACTATTTTGTCCATTTGAAGAATTAGGGTTCCTCTGTTCCTTACTAGCTGATGTTCCCATCTAACAGAACAAGAACATCCCAAGTGTCTTTCCATTCTGTTGACTGCAGCAACCCCATTTCTTGTACAGGTATCACAAGGACAGGAAGTAAAGGAAAATCTCCCCAGTTCGTCAACAGATAGAAATAAAACTCTTCTAACAAATACATCCAGCACCACATCCTTTATGCCCCATACACACGATGAGATTATCGGACGAATGATCGTCTGTTTTTTATTGCATGCTGATCTCAGATCGAATCTGATGAGTTTACTAAAGTCACGAAAATTCCCGCACGACAGAAATAAAATTCGGAAGTGATGTCATGTGTTGTAATGCATTCGTATTGCATTTTCGAAACGATAGCTGTACTGATTAAACGAAAATCGTACGATCTGGCATCGTACGAAAAAAATTTCCTGCATGTCCGATAGAATACTATCGGATGAACTGTCCTGATCGGCTCTCAAAAGCTCTGTACTAACGATCCGATTATCCCCTGATGAAGTCACGTGATTGGGTGACGTCACGCGTAGGGACGGGATAGGCACTGATACAGCTTTGGATTGACGAGCTCGCCGCTCGTAGGATTTTTATGTGTTATGCATCTACTGCATGTGAGTACATGCTTTTAACTTTAATAAAAACAGCGATTGGTTTGAAATACTACACTATCTGGTACCCTTCTTATTCTCCCTTATGTTGACTCTGCTACTGTTGATGCTGGTACTGAGGGATTGAGACACAGGGACCACCGGCTCCGGTCCAGGGACCCCAAAGAGAGACCATCTCCTCCATATACCTTCTATGCGGTTGTCCTTTTGCCGCAAGGTAAGGGGCCACCCTTCACTTGTGTGTGTTTGAGCACGAAAAGGATATATACACCCTCTCTCTTTCGGCACCCCACCCGATTTTTTAGCTGCACAATTGGATTGCCAAAGGGATCACAAAACATTGCATTTGAAGCTTGCACCGGCATCTTTATTATATCCTAAAAGACTTGGTTCTGGACTACATGTTGCAATAATTATTGGGATTATTACTAATTATCTGTGTGTTATAGAGAAACACCCCCCACCTGTTTGTCACATTTATAAGTTTTTGCACATTATCTTATACAGGCTGCACAAAGTCTT
The DNA here is from genome assembly GCA_037952925.1 of Lithobates clamitans. Lineage (NCBI taxonomy): Eukaryota > Metazoa > Chordata > Amphibia > Anura > Ranidae > Lithobates > Lithobates clamitans. The sequence continues at coordinate 2,184,885 of JBBGZY010001281.1, read as the reverse complement.
TTACGAATCATGGTTTCTGCATAAGTTTGCACTTTTATATCGCCCACAGAGTGAAGTTTGCACATGTTATGTGGATATTATTTATTATCCTGATTGCTGTTACTATATGTATATGATTATTCTATCTCTATGGGCCGCAGAGATATAACAGCACCTTAAGGTTTTTTCATTTGTTTTGCACCTACTGTGCTGTCACTACCCTTATAGAGAAAAAATCTGACATAAAGAATCGTGTTATATATTTATATACTTTTTCCACAGGATACTGTGCATACAAACACAGTACCCGCATACCTTTTTTTTTTCGCTTTCATCCGGAATTTTCTCCTTGCACAGGCACGACAGCACTTTAAGAGTGTATTTGCACAAGTTATTAGGTGTGTATGAGAACCATTTGCATTGGTTCCCCACACACAGTGCACTGTCGCATCCTTTTCATAGGTTCAAAGTAATATAGGATTTGTTTTTTGTCTTCTGTTCTTTACACTCAGATTTAGTGTATATACAGGATACTGTGCACACAGACGTAGCACCCGTACACTCCATTTCATAAGGAATTGTGTTATATATCTATATACTTTCTTCACAGGATACTGTGCATACAAACACAGTACCCGCATACCTTTTTTCACTTTTCTATTCTAATACCCCTTTTTGCACAGGCACGACAGCACTTTAAGGGTTTATTTGCACAAGTTACTAGATGTGTATGAGAACTATTCGCATTGGTTCCCTACACACAGAGCACTTTTGCATCCCTTCTACAGGTTCAACAGCATATAGGATTTTTTTCACTCAGATTTAGTGTATAAATACAGGATACTGTGCACACAGACATAGCACCTGTACACCCCATTTTTTCATTTGTTGATATAATTTTCTTAAATAAACACTGTTACACAAACATATCACACTGGATTAGCGCAGCACTTTCCACTTTTGTTTTGCACTATTCATGGGCTTTGTTTGATCCCACTCTCTGCTTGCAGCTGTCCGTACACACCGCTGTTTCCAAGGTAGCGCAGGGATAATCCATATAAACGATCCGATTATCGTACGATCGCTTCGAAAGCGGTATTTTCCGTACGATTTTCTGATCGTGTATGCGGGGCATTAGTTTCGGTAATGTATGGCTAATGGTGACACCATGAAACAACCAGTAGAAAAGAAAGCCTGCACACAACCAGTCGATCTCAGGATTTTAAAGAGGTTGTTTTGCAAGAACAATGTACAAATATGCACAGTAATCCATAACATATCCATATTTTGGGGGGCAAAGTAGACCCCTTTCTCAAGATGACAGTAAAGAGTGAAATAAATCACATACATACTGTATGTACACATTCTATTAGAGAGAGTTCACCTGTGCAAACACAACCTCCAGAGTCAAATGGCTCAAAACAGGACTAGTCAGACTGTGAACAACCTTAGTATAGTCAAATACGTTAAAACATAAACATCATACCATTACAGCAGAACCCTGTGTGCTGGATGCCAGTAAATGTTGCACTGTATGGATAGCATGTGAAATAAAAACCTGACAGAAATGTTGTCTTTCCTATTCCTATCCAAAATTAGAAAACTAATTGTAATGTTAATATTTAAGGCCTTGAATTAAAAAAAGTATGAAAAACTTACATTAAAGCAGTATTAGACCCAAAACTAAAATGTAATATATTGCAGCTTACCAATCATTAGATGTGGTGGTTGCGTTTATTTTCTTTTTTATTCTTTTTTCCCTCTGTTTTCACCTGGTGATCTGAATAGTAACACACCTCCTGTATCAGAGCACCCCCACTCTGGATGAAGGATCACAAGGGGCACATTTGGACATAAAGAAAAGCTGACAATTGTAAGGCCAGCCATCGAATGTTGGCTGGTTCAGCAGAAACTGGCCGAGATTCGAACCATGTATGGGCAGGCTTGATCGATCAACTAACCAAACTGCCAGATTCACTTGTAATTATCGCTAGCACCTGCTATAGCCACTAGCAATAATCACTGTTTTCTCACGGCGATGGCTTCCCCGCCCGACCCTGCTCCCTCCCGGGAGCAGATAATTGCTTGGCAGGAGGTATTTCCCTGTCAGCACTGTCTGTGCAGATGGGGGGAATTATGCACATTTCTTTCCTGCAATCTATGGCCTGCCTAAACATGCCGTCTGCCAGTGCTGTGTTTTGGCCTAGGCCAACAAGGCCCAGGCCTAGGGTGGCACTTTGCGGGGGGCGGCAAAATAGCCGCCACCCCAACGATAAAGGCACCCATGCCCTCCTCCCAACTCCCGCAAAACAGGGCCACCATCAGGAGAATACAGCTTAGGAGTGCAGTGGCGTCGCGGCTGCGGAGGGGGCCAGAAAGCAGTTTAAGTAGGAGCCGTCAAGCCGCCCCCGTAAAGCCGTGATTCTCTCTCTGAATGACGCTCTGCTGTGGCCAATCATGGGGAGGGAAACAGCGGGCAGGAAGCTGGGTGACGGCACAGCAAAACCAATTAGAGCCGCTCTCTCTTCTCCCTTCGACTGACAGCTAGGGGAGGGGGGCAAGTGGGGGAGTTCTCTGATGCTGCCGAATTCTCTAGGAAATGGAGCAGCAGCGCTGTGATAGGGAGAGGTGAGATGCCGGCCATCTGTGTATCTCCCCAGCTCGCCCCCCCTCCCCTTTCTGTCAGCCGAAGGGAGAAGATAGAGAGAGAGGCTCTAATTGGTTTTGCCACGCCGCGGGCCCAGCTTCCTGCCCGCTGTTTCCCTCCCCATGATTGGCCACAGCAGAGAGCCAATCAGAAGACTCTGGGGGGCATCATGGGAAAAGTTGTCCCTGAAGAGTGGCGGCCCCAGTGTGTCCACAGACATCATGCTACAGCCCCCAGCATGCATGCACTCTGCTGAGGGGGGTGTTGCAGGAGGAGAAAAAGAGAGTACTGTGCTGGGGGAAGACAGAGAGGGAGCCACATTGTACCCCTGTACCCGCAACACCAGAGAGCCACACTGTACCCGCACCACCAGAGAGCCATGCTGTACCCACACCACCAGAGAGCCACACTGTACCCGCACCACCAGAGAGCTACGCTGTACCCGCAACACCAGAGCAAGAGCCATGCTGTTCCTGCACCACCAGAGAGAGAGCCACGTTGTTCCCGCACCTCCAGAGAGGGAGCAATGCTGTACCCGCACCACCAGAGAGCCACGCTGTACCCACACAACCAGAGAGCCACACTGTACCCGCACCACCAGAGAGCCACGCTGTACCCACACCACCAGAGAGAGACACGTTGTTCCTGCACCACCAGAGAGGGAGCCACATTGTACCTGCACCACCAGAGAGCCATGCTGTACCCGCACCACCAGAGAGAGAGAGAGAGCGCCGCGCTGTACTCGCAACCCCAGAGAGAGAGCCACTCTGTTCCCACACCATCAGAGAGAGAGCCAAGCTGTACCCACACCACCAGAGAGAGAGCCATGTTGTACCCGCACCACACTGTACCCGCACCACCAGAGAGGGAGCCACACTGTACCCGCACCACCAGAGAGAGCCGCGCTGTACCAGCACCACCAGAGAGAGAGCCACGCTGTTCCCCCACCAGCAAAGAGAGAGCCAGGCTGTACCCGCACCACCAAAGGGGAGAAAGATAAAGTTACTGGCAGGGTACAGACATGCTACACTACTGACTAGAGTCAGCCTGGGCAACCCAGAGTGAGCGAACGTCCAGATGGAGAGATTACTGTTGCGGTTTTACCGGGTCTGGTAAGAGAGCCTGTCAGCCATTATCCATCACTGTTCCCAGGGACTGAGCCATTAGGAAGTGCCTAACCTGACAAAGCAGATCTTAAAAAGGAAAGGGTGTGGCCTTGACAGGAAGGGATGGGTCATATTTAAATTAGGGGGTGCACAAGCTTAGTCAGGACTAGGGCAGCACAAAACCTAAATACACCACTGCCGTATGCCAATTGTTACACGTCAGGTAAACTTTTTCTGGAGACGCAACCACAGTATGCAAACACCCCCATCTGCTGGCTATTGCAGCTTAAAGGAAGGGGCAGTTGGCGGGCGTCAAAAATACAGATCAACCGAGCATTGTTGCTGCCCTCAATCTCACGTTTAAATGAAGCCTTAAATTTTAACCCATGAGTGTCATGCAGTGAAATCCAAACACTCATGTTGGAGTCCCTAGAGAAGACCCGGTACTCCAAAACCTCTGTGCCTTGGCATAAGCTTACAGCTACCACAGGGGCGAAAGGATCCATCCTAGCTTCAACACCTGTGAGATCAAATCCTACCCAAAAAAAGAACAAAAGGTCCAACTTTGTCATTGGTAACAACTTAATTTATATACTATTTGTTTATCACTTATAGTATATTCTGGCAGTAGGAGCAAAAGATAGATATGTATTTCAAAAGCATAAAAAAATTATACCAATAAAAAACTACATCTCACACCAGTTTTACAATGTTTCGTGGCCCTGATATTTTTATCCTAACACATCAAGGGTGATGGAAGCTTCTTTTTGCTGTCAAAGTGATCAAAGAGAGGTTGAAAAAGAATCCATAAACAGATGCTGCCCAGTGACAAACCTTAAAGAACAAGACTGTGGGGCCAGATGTTTGAGTGACCTTCGGACTATGGAACATGTTGGCATGGTGTTGATTTAGATCGCTGTTGGCAGGGGCCTTCGATCCCGTAGTTGAAGAAAAAAAATCTGAATTATAGAAATATTTTTCTTTCTCATCTTTCTCTCTGTACAAAATACAAAACCACTGGTCAGTGGGGCCGATGGCTGTCAAAGAAGTTGAATTCAAAACACAACCCTGCCAGTAGGTATCACATCAAAAGGAACTTAGCAGAATGAACAAGAACATCTCCAGGCAGTGCCATTTTGCAATCTCTCTAGTTTCAACAGCTGTTTCTTGAGTGAATACAGATGCAAAATAATGTTAAACATCCCAAACAAATCAAACAATGAACAAACAATATCTTATAAAGCATGATCTCCAAATATGAGACTTATCACATCAGCTAACAGACCTTAGGATTAGCGTACATTGTTTATGTCTTTTCCTACGGCAAAAACATTAAAGGATATTTAATATGAAGGAATAGGATTAAAATGTTTACATTATCCATATAATGACCTTCGTAATCCTCTATAGGCTATTTGTTTCTAAAGTTCAATATCTGTAGGCTAAATGTAGAAAATTAAGATATAAAGTCTTCTAATATTTGATGTGATTGAAGAGTGCACACCAGTTCTTACGCTTTTAGACATTTTGTCACTTTACCTGGAGAAATATACACTGCTTATTCTGAATTGCTGCTGATGTCCAGTACTTGTCAAAACCGTTATCTGTCAAGCATTTCACAAAGTGTTGCAAAATGACAGATCAGGATGTCTGAATAGATGGAGCCCCGGGAAAAACAGAACAGATAGAAAATTCCTGACTTTAAACTACATCAAAGCGACTTCTGTCAACATCTTGTCAAAGCAAGGAGAAGGGAACTGTTCATTTCAGGACTTTTTTTCTTTACTATTATATAAACACCATCTTTCTCACACTGCTTGAGCAAAGTGAAATCAATTTGATTTAGCATCCATACGAATTACTAAATTTATAGGTAAATCTTAACATTAGGTTAGGTTGTCTATTTTAAAGAGTAGCAAAAGTGAAGCTGTTGTTTAAAATATATAACTCACTAGCAAATAATTTATTCTTTTTACTGGCGAATATCTGATATTTTACTAGAATAGTACAAAATGTGATAAACCATATATTTTTTTTAAATGGGATGGTACATCTTTCAGTAAGTTAAAATAAAATTAAACTTTAGAAAAATAATGATGCAATTAATCTAGAATGTTTGCACAGGAAAACTGAACTCCACCCAGACTAGGTTCAAACTTCTCTCTTTAAAAACCCTGTCAATAATTTTCCTCCGTCAGACCTCTGGATCAGCACAGTGACATAGAGAGTGTGGTCTTCAAATCACCTAGATTTTACTGTTCATTTAATGCTGTTCCAAGATCTCCCTCTACTGTTCTTCCAATATGAGAGTATGGACTTTGCGGAATGGACACTTTTTATTATTTTTTTAATTTTAAGCATGTTTTGCCTTTGACAGAAGATAAGCAATTTCTATTAAGTTCAATATATCTGCGTATAATTTAAAGATGCTTAAGAAAGTACATTTACACTAAAACAATTGAATTTCTTATCCACTTTTTTTCCTTATCCTTATGCCACTTAATTATTGCCAGAAATCCTCACCATGCCACTGCTTTCAACGTTTCAAATAATCATAACAATATGCACTTGCAGCACTACTAACAAGGGTTCCAATGAATGGGTGTTGTTACACAGAGAGGTCCCCAGTAGCCTTTAATCTAATGAAGATGCCCCTTACAAAAGCTATAAGCACATGTTGCACCAGTGCTGTAAATACACCGAATGAGGAAAACTGGCTTTTTAATATGACCCACCCAGTGCAAAATTGTTTTCTCCAAATCTTTCTAATGGATTTACCTAAACTGAATTTAAATCCAATCATTGATGAGAAAGGGATTTTGTAAACATTGGCTAAGCCCTCCTAAGAGACAATGGAGAATGAGATTACTGGAGCGACATACAAAAGAATTGTTTTATGTTCATAATACATGTTCTGTTAGCTCTGTGGTTACCCTACAATCATTTATATCATTTTTTTAAGTGATACTTTGATTTTGCCTGTGATGTATCCAGTGGCTAACTGAACGGTTGAAATGCACAGGGCATATGTTCTCATCTTCGCTTGCATTAGAATTAAAGGAGAAGTTAGTGTGAGAATTAATATTAGGGTCACAGGGAAGGTTTGTACGAGGATTACAAAACAGATCTTCACCTATTTAACATTGCGCCCTTATTTACATAAAGTTTGAATATACTTTGTATGTTCATAGGCAAGTTAAAATGCATTTACAGCTTTGTTTTGGATAGAATAACAAAAGATTAGAACCCTGTTAGTTAAGAACCACTGTTACAATAACACATTTAAGGGTAAATCTTCCAATTGGGGCATCTGTTTCTGTGACAGCTGTAAAAAATGGTAATTCTCCTAACTTTATAGAGATTTCCTGTCACTTCTCATTGTGTCTCCGGGACAGCAAAAGAAGGGAAATCTCCCTGACAAGATAAAGACAGTAAATAAATAATACGATTTTAGCACTTTGCCAAACTCTCTTTCTCTCTCTTTTTAAATATTTTTATACAGTATATATTATTATTACGGGTACCTATATAGCGCTGTTAATTTACGCAGTGCTTTACATATATTTATACTTTATTATATACATTCACCTCAGTCCCTGTCCTCAAAAAGCTTACAATCTATGGTCCCTAACTCACATTCATACATATACATACTAGGGCCAATTAACCTCTCAGCATGTCTTTGGAGTGTGGGAGAAAACAAGAGTACCCAAGCGAAATCTATGCAGGCACAGGGAGAACATGCAACAACCCTAGTGTTGCTAGGTAGAAGTTCTATATACTCTAATATCCTAAGTTCTATATACCCTAAGACATAACTAAATATGATTTATCAATACATTTACCTCAGTTTTTGAAGCTAAAATCTGCTAATTTGCAAATTAGATGATCTAGGAAAATAGGTACTGGCCAGAAACAATTTGTAGATGTTCTGACTTAACATCAGCGTGAGTCATTGGTATTTATGAGTAGTAGGTGACCCATAGTTCTTTTTTTGTAAATTTTTCATTATTTACAGTGGGGATGGAAAGTATTCAGACCCCCTTAAATTTTTCACTCTTTGTTATATTGCAGCCATTTTCTAAAATCATTTAGGTTCATTTTTTTCTTCATTAATGTACACACAGCACCCCATATTGACAGAAAAACACAGAATTGTTGACATTTTTGCAGATTTATTAAAAACGAAAAATTGAAATATCACATGGTCCTAAGTATTCAGACCCTTTGCTCAGTATTTGGTAGAAGCACCCTTTTGATCTAATACAGCCATGAGTCTTTTTGGGAAACATGCAACAAGTTTTAAAAAACCAAGCGCTGATGTGGATAGGTATAGGTGATATAAATAAAATGTGCTTAAAAATATGTATATATTGATACAATTAGTGCTATGATAAGATCAATAAATTAAAGCTATCAATGTAAGGTGATCAGATAACCAAGACAAATTAGTACTAAGTGTAAGATTGATGCGCTTTAAATAAGTATTGCACAATATGCTACTGCGAATTAGCTTAAATACAAGACTATACAATGCATATATGTAAATAGAATAAATAAATAATTATGGTGCTCATACATGTATTAAAAATAACCAAAATAAATCTACAAATTCGTGATGTGCCGGTGAGTAAAAAATTATATATATTAATGACACTCTGAGTATAAAATGTCCAGGCGGAGATAAATAATGGGGGAAATAAGAATAATTAAACAATTTCTTCCCTTAATCCAGATTGATTGATTCACTGGGTTAAACCGTTTGTTTCAGGATAATTAATTTTTCTTGCATCCCACTTCAGCCATAATACTACTGGTAATTCAGCTCTCAGGGTGAAGATTTATGCAAGGTAAGCAAAAAGATAATAGATCATTGTGTAGTAAACTTCTTAGATAGTAGACAAGCAAAACAGGGACAAGAGATACACTCACAAACTCCCGGTCTATTGGAAGCATACAGATATGCAGATTGCAGTCAGCCGCTGTGGACAAGGCTTCCCATAGAGAAACCGCTGCTGTTAACCTCCAGGTGTATTGCAGCACTGAACGTCCTAAGCTCCTCCCACGCGTTGCATCACTGGCACGTGACTTTCTCAAGGATAAACACAGGAAGCCACGGCCTCTGCACCTGGTGGGGTGCAAAGTTTTTCACACCTGGATTTGGGGATCCTCTGCCATTCCTCCTTGCAGATCCTCTCCAGTTCTGTCAGGTTGGATGGTAAACGTTGGTGGACAGCCATTTTTAGATCTCTCCAGAGATGCTCAATTGGGTTTAAGTCAGGGCTCTGGCTGGGCCATTCAAGAAAAGTCAGTTGTTGTGAAGCCACTCCTTCCATATTTTAGCTGTGTGCCTAGGGTTATTGTCTTGTTGGAAGGTAAACCTTTGGCCCCGTCTGAGGTCCTGAACACTCTGGAGAAGGTTTTCGTCCAGGATATCCCTGTACTTGGCCGCATTCATCTTTCCCTCGATTGCAACCAGTCGTCCTGTCCCTGCAGCTGAAAAACACCCCCACAGCATGATGCTGCCACCACCATGCTTCACTTTTGGTATTGTATTGGATAGGTGATGAGCAGTGCCTGGTTTTCTCCACACATACCACTTAGAATTAAGGCCAAAAAGTTCTATTTTGGTCTCATCAGACCAGAGAATCTTATTTCTCACCATCTTGGAGTCCTTCGGGTGTTTTTTAGCAAACTCCATGCAGGCTTTCATGTGTCTTGCACTGAGGAGAGGCTTCCATCGGGCCACTCTGCCATAAAGCCTTAACTGGTGGAGGGCTGCAGTGATGGTTGACTTTCTACAACTTTCTCCCATCTCCCGACTGTATCTCTGGAGCTCAGCCACAGTGATCTTTGGGTTCTTCTTTACCTCTCTCACCAAGGCTCTTCTCCCCCGATAGCTCAGTCTGGCCGGACGGTCAGCTCTAGGCCAGATGGTGGAGCTCGGCCACAGTGATCTTTGGGTTCTTCTTTACCTCTCACCAAGGCTCTTCTCCCCCAATAGCTCAGTTTGGACAGACGGTCAGCTCTAGGAAGGGTTCTGGTCGTCCCAAACGTCTTCCATTTAAGGATTATGGAGGCCACTGTGCTCTTAGGAACCTTAAGTGCAGCAGACTTTTTTTGTAACCTTGGCCAGATCTGTGCCTTGCCACAATTTTGTCTCTGAGCTCTTCAGGCAGTTCCTTTGACCTCATGATTCTCATTTGCACTGTGAGATGTAAGGTCTTATATAGAAAGGAGTATGGCTTTCCTAATCAAGTATAATCAAACACAGCTAGACTCAAATGAAGGTGTAGAACCATCTCAAGGATGATCAGAAGAAATGGACAGCACTTGAGTTAAATATATGAGTGTCACAACAAAGGGTCTGAATACTTAGGACCATGTGATATTTCAGTTTTTCTTTTTTAATAAATCTGCAAAAATGTCAACAATTCTGTGTTTTTCTGTCAATATGGGGTGCTGTGTATACATTAATGAGGAAAAAATTAACTTGATTTTAGCAAATGGCTGCAATATAACAAAGAGTGAAAAATGTAAGGGGGTCTGAATACTTTCCGTCCCCACTGTATGTTTAGAAAAAAAATAGATAAATAACTGGTTGAAATTTAAAAACAAAAAAATGAAATAGTCCAACATCCAACAAAGACTTCAGCGTTTGATACTTCTGATGGTAACGGATGTCTATGTTGCCTACAGCAGACTGATGCAGGGGTTAGAGGATGGGACCACAGCATGTGGTGGAGGGCACAGGCATCTGGAACTCCTGGAAGTATCAAATACTGAACACTTTATCAGAGACTCCAGTGAAAACAGTCATTGCCTAAGTATGTTTTGCTTTAATTGCCACTAACACTGTTTTTCCCATCTTTTAAAAACTTTTTTGTCAGGAAGGTAATTTTCCTATGACAACAAGAGGCACATTTAGTAAGCATTCTCCCTGTTGGCGGTAAACATTTTGCTGTGAACAGAACTGTGTTATTTCCTGATCCTGTTACACAGAGTACATGATTTACTGAACACACAGATTTAACCTTATGTGGCTTACTCCATTAAATAAACACGGGTGATACATTAATAGATTCAAACAGTAGCTTTCCTAATTAGTTTTCAAATGCGTGGCTCAAAGTTCCCCTATAAATCATTAATATGTATAACCTAGCAAATACTGACATGGTGACATTAATCCAAGACAGGAAAACAAACAGATAAACAAAGAACAATGTGTGTGTAGTTTCACCTTGATGAGAGTTGAGAAATCAGAATGATATTAGGCATTTGATACATATTTAAGGTTTTTGTAAAGGTAAAAGGTTTTCTGCATTCTCTACATTAAGATAAAGAACCTTTCCATGACAGCTCCACCAGCCCCTCTTAAATACTCACGGGAAACTGATCTCAATCCAGAGCCATGCCTGGCTGTAGCAAGGCTGCTTTTCTTTCCCCTCCTTTCACAGGAGGCTTGGCAGCATCAGCGATTGGCTCTTGCTGCTCTCAATCAAATCCTGTGAGCAGAGAAGAGAGGTCAGTGCTGAGCCGCAATGTGTGTGTCAATAGATGCACACAACAGCTCGGGATCAAGCCCACACCCGTGTCCTCACAGCAAGCAGCTTGCTAGTGGGGCATTCAAAACAAAGAAGAAGCCAGGAGTGCCTGCGAGGGACCCCAGAAGAGGAGAATTGGGGCTGGACTGTGCAAACCCATTGCACAGAGCAGGAGAAAGTAAGTATAACGTTTATTATTTTAGAAAAGAAAAACCTAAGCCTTTACAATCACCTTAACGGTATCCCACAAAAAAATGATCTATATTTCCATACAGTGAGAAACCAAAGTCAAAGCTATCCTGGAACACGACAGCTTGAGAATAAAAATCAGAATCTGATTGGTTGCTGTAGGACAATTGTCTCCATACTGAGGTCCGAGGGCTGGATGTGGCCCTTTGCTTGCCTTTTTCCAGCCCCTGGGGCACTATTCCTCCCACGGATTTGAGACACTATTCTGCCAGCTGACACCAACAATGGGGCAGCGCTTCTCCCACTGACACCAAAAACGGGGTGCTATTCCTCCCTATGATACCAACGATGGGGCACAATTCCTCCCCCTAATACTAAATGTGGCAATGTTTACTCCCACTGATCCCTGGAAAATTTCTACTCCCACAGGCCAAAGCCTGGCCCTCCTAGAGTCTGAAGGACAATAAACCATCCCTTTGTTTAGAACGTTTGAAGACCCCTGCTGTAGGAAAATGCAGATAATGTGAGATGTGCCATGTGTTTAAAAGAAAAAATTGCTATGTTTTCCATAGCTGCCAATTAGATTTAAAGACGTGTTCAAAGTATCTGAATCTACAGGTCCAAATCTAATTGGTAGCTTTAGGGAGTAAAAAAATGTGCTTACACTTTATTATCTGAGACTCAAAACAAAAAGCCCGAATTTCTAAATTATCTCAAAATTCTAGGTTCACTATACATGTATGCAACGTGTTGCTTCAACAGCTGTGATGCAATGGGCTCACGATATAGTGTTTGTCTGTTTCTCTAATAGTGTGTCACATGAGCTATGTGCACAGGTATGCTCTAGATGCTGCTAGAGACCATCCCAGAATTGGTGTGTTATGGCCTAGAACAGATGCAATCACCCAGTATGCGGACTGCATGGGCAAAGTACAAAATGGTTATACAAAAGAAAGGGAGGAGGAGAGAGGCCTCCAAAAGACAGTCCACTTGAGAACAAGCGAGTGTTTACCTAAATATCTTTATTGATTGTCCTTCGGTCCTCAATAATCAATCCATCTATAACTTTACTCAGGAACTTTATGATTTTGAGATTAGACCCGGGTCTCCTATATAATGTTATACATGCGTGCAAGTGTATGAGTGATTAATGTATGTGGAATGAATCGGTGGCCACCTATGCAATATAGGACTCCTGTCCTATTTTTAACTTATGGTATTTGGATAGATGTCCTGTATTAATTGGGACAATCAATAAAGATATTTAGGTAAACACTCGCTTGTTCTCAAGTGGACTGTCTTTTGGAGGCCTCTCTCCTCCTCCCTTTCTTTTGTATATGCAATTTGGTCCCCTGAACAACCATTTTCTTGATTGTTGACTAATTATTGCCAATCCAATCAACAAATGGACTTGTGGTATTAAGGGTATAATAATCAAGGCAGGCAATTTTAGGCAGTTAATCTAACCTTGGCTATACCTTTAACCTAACTTGGATGAATTTAAGGTGTCCCCCTCCCCTTTGTGTCTCTTCAAAGTACAAAATGGTGACTGTGCCAGCAGGGCAGCTGAGTAGCAGTAAGCTCTGAGCAGTCATCCCAGCTTTAGTAAGACCCTGAGTGAACAAGTTTGAAGCAAGCTGGAATGTTTGGGAATTAAGAGGTGAACATTTAGGCTACTTTCATACTGAAAGCGCCCAACATTAGCGGTTAGCAGCTTTACCGTCATTTTAGCGGCGCTTTTTGGCAACTAAAATGGCCGCTGCTTTTAACCCCTGCTATCAGCTAAAGAAAGGGTTAAAAACACCCGTGTTGTGGCTCTGCTGAAATGCTTTGCAGTTGCTAACCATTCATTGCAATGAGCAGAGTGTTTTGGGAGCGGTGTATACACTTCTCCCAAACCGTCCCCAAAGATGCTGCTTGTAGGACTTTTTTTCCCATCCTGCAAGGGCACTGCTCCAGTGTGAAGGCATGAGAGGCAGTTTTCAGGCACTTTACAGGCACTATTTTTAGCGCTAAAACGCCTTCAATGTAAAAGGGGTCTTATAATTATCAGGAAGTGTTAAGCCTCTGTCTGTCAAAATGTTTTTTTTTTTAATTTATTACAGGTAATGACATCAATTTACATATATATTGTATATACACATCAGTCCCTGCCCTCAAAAAGCTTACAATCTAAGGTCCCTAACTCACATTCATACATACACATACTAGGAGCCAATTACCCTACCAACATGTCTTTGGAGTGTGGGAGGAAACCCATACAGACACTAGGAGAACATGCAAATCCCAAGTAGGTAGTGCCATGGTTGGTGCTGCTAGATGGAAATTCTAACAACTTAACCACTGTGCTGCCCTATAGCTTAGCATTTGTGAAAACCAGGTACTTAAAATTTCCAAAAGTGACTGAGTCTTTTATTTGTACCTAACTTTCTTTAAATATTTTTACTGGTTTCTATGGTTACATATCTTCATTGTCTCTTTGAGGTAGATGTGTTGTTTTCTGGAATTCACCAAGATTACACAGAAATATTTCCCGAGATTACACAGATCCTGAAAGTTTTTCAGGATCTGGCACACTTCCCCAGCTGTGTTGTGTGGTTCCTTCTGCTATGTCCTAATGTGACATATAGGCAGATGAATGAAACCACAGAGTGCAGTGGGGGACACCAGCATCTGACACTCCCGGAAGTGTTGAATGCAAAACATTGTTCAGCAAGATTAGATTTTCAGTGCAGGGAGGATCCGTAGCGCAGGCAGCAGGACAAGCAAACATGAATTGCCTTCTATTGCTTTTTATTTTTAATATTTTTTTAATATCTGACAACTTTTGCATGGAAGTACCTTTTGCCAGTGAATAAAAGGCCACGCAAATTAACAAAATGCAGTGAGTTTCAAACAATTGATGAGGTTGCAGACAAGCCAGCAATAAGAATAACAGCATGTGGGACGATCATCGAACAATCGTAGAACAGAGCATATAAGTATTGTGGGTCTCCCAACAGTCTAATAATCCACATGCAAATGATTAACTTCTATGCGACCAAATGAAGACTGTTTCAGCGGGTTCTGGGGGTTTAAGTGTGCTACAATCTCCTGTGTATTGCTTGCCTACAGTCTACCTGCTATTTTTTTAATGCTTACAGGGGTTTTCATGGATTCTGGCTGCCGATCCTATTTCATTTCAGCTTCTTGCCAAAGCGCCTTTACCTTTTATTCACCAGAGTTGGCTTTTTGTCTTTAGCCAAATATAACACCCACTACTTCACAGACACTATAAAGCTGCTTTAGGCAACAAAACCCGATGATAGGGGCCAGTGATCCGGAAAGAAGCTCTTGCTTAATGTTACAAGTATATGTTCTCATTTTTCTCCAAGAAATAACCTTATGCTGTGCAAGTCTAACTTCAAGCTATAGCAGAGGACAAAAACACAGCTGATAAATATAAAAACGAAAGCAAATATTAAGACAACATAAAGAAAAGCAGCGTTTTGCGTCAAAAGAACAGATATAAAAACCTGCATGATTTTATTAGGACTAGTGAAAGCAATTGCTGTTTAATTCTTTAAATATCATGCCAAGCTCAAAATGCCTTGATTACTATTGGCTAAAGATGTTTATTACAGAAAACTGTATGGAGGGGTATGCTTGAAACTACAGCGATAGGTAATAATCCTCCTTTACTCAATTACATTGATAGTAAGCATTAGTGAAGATGTATGCATTTCATTTCATGGTTCACAAAGAACAAAGTATATGTATATGTGCTAGCAGTAGGTGGCTAATGAAATGGTCTGACAAGCATAAGCTTATACATAATCATACCCGAATGTGGACTGGAACACCTGTTCCTGCTTCACAGGCTTGCCATCCTTAAAGAAAACTCACAATTCACTTGAATTGCAAGAATTGCTGTTTTGACATCATTGTACAGCTGAGGAACCAAAATACCTTTTTCTTCCTTGCAAATATCAGAAAAGGGATATAATGATTTGAAATCCCTTTTACTGGTGTCCTAAGAGTAATGAAAACTTCACACATGCATGAGGCTCCAGTAATTATTTTAAACTGCCTTCTGTTGTCCCCCTGTGGAACACAGTGGTATTTGTTTGATGCAGTTTAATTAGTGTCAGGGTAATTAATGCTATGCTATCTACATGAGATCAAAACCCTTTCTTTCCAGTGCTCTGGTAAGGAGAATATAAAACATGGAGAAGAGATTTTATCTGGTTTATGCACATTAGGCTGATGTATTTACAGTAAGCAAATTAAAGGCATTCCAGCACACATTTTTAAATTACAAACCACCTAGATTAACACAAATAAAATGTAAAATTGAACAGTGCAATGCATGTGTATACATTACATTTAAAGGAGCTGTCAACTTTTAAACAGCCCTTAACATGTAGCCCATCTGTAGAAACTCAGAAGGGACCTCAAACAAACGCTTCTTCTTTAGTCTACACCACAAAGGGGTCAAAGGGCCTATCTGCACTGCTTTCCATAAATATGAACACTTAATTCATCTAGGACTGGATGGTGCCTGTCTTGAAACCACAAATAGTTGAACCCGTACAGTAACTTGCATACTTTTTGAGTTTATTGTACATATAGTTAAAATGTTGTTTTTTTTGTTTTCTTCATATTTTCAGTCTTAGCTTTTAAATGTGCTAATATAATGGAACATGGGTTCTTTCGTATTCTCCCCTCTTTCATCCAAGACTTCTCTCCCTTAAAGTGTTACTAAACCCGCAACAGTAAAATCTGTCTTTATATGCAGTAAAGCATGCTCTATATAACTCACTGTGTAATCTAAGGGGTTGATTCTCTGCATTGTGTAAAAAGATTGTTTGATCCTGTCTCCTCTGATTCTCCCATTCTTCCACAGTCTCCAATCCATCTTCAGATAGTACAGAGGCTAGGGGACAAGTTGCACATGCTCAGTTGGGTGTGTATTTCTAGAGAGGTTTTTTTTTTTTTTTTCTTGGGAGGGTGCATGTGATCAGTACAGGGCCAATCAGCACTGTTCAGACATAGGGTCAGGGGTCCTGCAGCCTCATTGGACAATCACAGGAGAATGAAAACTCCTCCTACAAGCTTTAACCAGACACTGATAGAAGTCACAAGACTGCTCTAACTGTTGATGAGAAAAGTTATTTAGCAGTTTATATTTACTAAAACTATTGCAATACCATGTCCTGTGTACTACGGGAGAACAGATATAGTGAATGTAGGGTCCTGGGTTTAGTAAAACTTTAAGGCCTACACTAAGTGCATTTTCCCAGCCTAACTCTGAAATAGTATAACATCTGTGCCTGAATCTGTCCACCCAGTTTCAGATTTTCATTGCTTCAAAGAATGTATTAGCAACAACTCTATGAAAATGATGGTAAGTTATAGGAAGTACAGCAATCTACAGACATTATTTGGTGCCAATTATCTTTTACTGCATGAAGGTCATGCAAAGTAATGGTGTACATTTTGATTGCTGGAAACACTGTCTCCAGCAATCTTCTGATGTTAGTGGTTGTTAAATATGACTGTTTTGCTCTTCTACTACCGTTTTATAAGCACAATATACTTTTTTTTACATTTGCAGTACCCAACTTTTACCAGGTATATGTGTGTAACCTACTACAAACAAAATGATATGATAACTAGTGTTGCTCCAACACATCTGTGTTCGATTCATCAGCAGCTTGGTCAAACAGGCCTAAAATTGGCAAAAAAAAAAAAAACTAACCCAAACACCACTGAAGTCAATGGTGATCAGATCAAATTTGGGCGGGCTGTTCAGCAGCCTGGAAAACTGTCAAAACCTTATATGGGGGCTTTCATAGTGTCTGCAGCAATCTGCAGGATCGTAGCAATACCTGTTTTAGGCACTTTTGTATAATTTCTACCCCCAGGGGGTGGACATCAGAGAAAAAAAGGCCTCAGATTGGCCACCACACTGACATCTAAGCCACTGATTGGCCAGGAAGGCCCATCAGATGCAGTGATTGACACTGAATTTACTTCTGGTGACAATAAAGTGTATCTATGGCCAAAATTGAAAAAATATATCTTTATTTCAACCCTATAATTCAATTAGTTTTAGCTTTTTCCCAATAATATACAATCTGGAAGTTTGTCAACTTACTTTGTAAAGATCTCCACACATTTGCTTCCTCTAATTCTGTGAAATGTATTTACTACGCACTGGCACTGCTGTGTCACACATTTAGCAGAGCCTGCCTTCTGAACTATAGCGTTTCTGCTGGTGAAATCAGTACAGGAATCGCAGTTTGCAGGCAGCAAGGTACCATGGGATATGTAATTCTTAGAAAGTGAAACTAAACAGCAGGAGAGAAGTTGCAAAGCAGGGAATCCAAAAAGATGTGCAAAAAGATGGTTAGCAAACATGCAGAACTCACAACATGAAAGAATATTCTCCAAGTAAGCTTATAATGGATAGTCAAAAAAACTATTGTTTGTACTGCTATTACAATGTTGATGCTATAAAATAATGTGTATGCTGTGACTATAACACTACTTTAATAAAATTATTTAAAAAACAGATATGTTTTTATGTTTTCTTATTTAAAAGATGTTTTTAAAGTGTTGGTGTGCTCATTTTTTTTTTTACTTTTTGGGGGAGTGGAAAAAGGGTACCAATCCACTTCCATATTCCACAATAAGCTCTCCATTTTACTATTACCGCCACCTCCTGTTTGGGGAAAAGGCCCTTGTCCCTCAGCTTTGGGACAAGGGTACTTTATAAAGAGGGGTGGGTTGGCCACCGCCTTGCAAGGCGCCCCCCATGTTGAGAGGGAAACAACATGGTGTGGTATATAAAGGAGGGATGCCTGGTCTGGCTGGAATAGTAACGGGAACGGCGCATTTTTTTTTTTTTTTCAGTTTAATTACTACATACCGCCTACAGATATGGGGTCATTTTGGTGACAATATGTTGGGGAATTATTAAGTTCTCCTGTTCTGGATTAAAATGTAAACATTTAAATAGACATTTAATTATGTGCACTGTTTGTCCTTTAATAAAAAATTAAACCCCCTCCCAATAATCATAACCTAGTCAGCTGCCAATGGAAAAGAATCTACACACCAGTGTGTACTATATATATATATATATATATATATATATATATATATATATATATATACACAGTATCTCACAAAAGTGAGTACAGCCCTCACATTTTTGTAAATATGTTATTATAGCTTTTCATGTGATGACACTGAAGAAATTACACTTTGCTAAAATGTAAAGTAGTGAGTGTACAGCTTGTATAACAGTGTAAATTTGATGTCCCCCCAAAATAACTCAGCACACAGCCATTAATGTCTAAACCGCTGGCAACAAAAGTGAGTACACCCCTAAGTGAAAATGTCCAAATTGGGCCCAATTAGCCATTTTCCCTCTCCGGTGTCATGAGACTCGTTGATGTTACAAGGTCTCAGGTGTGAATGGGGAGCAGGTGTGTTAAATTTGGGGTTATCACTCTCACTCTCTCATACTGGTCACTGGAAGTTCAACATGGCACCTCATGGCAAAGAACTCTCTGAGGATCTGAAAAAAAGAATTGTTGTTCTACATAAAGATGGCCTTGGCTATAAGAAGATTGCCAAGACCCTGAAACTGAGCTGCAGCAAGGTGGCCAAGACCTATGTATGTATATGTATGTATGTATGTGTGTGTGTGTGTATATATATATATATATATATATATATATATATATATATATATATACATATATACAGACACACAGTATATCCCAGCGTTAGGTTGCTACTACTACCAGTCATTAACAAAATGGTTCCAATAGGTAAGTAACCATGTATATTTAAAGTCCAAAAAAAGTCCATGTTCTACACTCCTCTTATTGTCCCCCAATCTCATCAACCACATGCTCAGTGCTTATCGTAAAGAGGCTTACTGGAAAATATTGACCTCCTATAATAACATATGTCATATATGGCTTCACCCTTACGGGGATTAATCACATTGAATGTTAGATCCATCTCCTCTCTCAGGCCAGATACTCCCACTTCACTCCTTCCCAACTTCCATTGATCCTTGATAACAATATTTAGCGAAAAAGAAACATCCCCATACTGCAGTATCTCTCAAACTTTTAAAGTAATATTCACAAAATGTTACACTCACATTTCATTAAGAAATCACCATATATTAAACCTTTGTGCAATGTTATAATCAAATACTGTATGTACAGGGACTTCCTTTCTCCTCACTCCACCTATTGTATACTTCCAGGGGCACTCTGAACTGGTATTGAAAACGTTTCCATAGTGTAGTATCTTAATTATTCAGCATTAAATATACATATCACTAACAGATAGTAAAATGTGCAACCCCAGATCTTACAATATTACTGAGGTTCACCAGATGTCAATGACCCAATTTCCAACAACGTTAATCATTAAATTATCCACACAGTAGCACCATCACCTCGAGTTACCCACATATGATAGACAGAGGAAAGCTCGTCAGAGAGAACTGACCCCTTTTCCCAAAGTGACTCATAAACACAATTCTTAGATATCCAAAAGAGATCAAAAGAGATCCTCTCTCAATTTTCCTCCATTGCAGGTTACTCATATATAATAGAAAACGGAGAAGCTCACCAGAAAGAAATTACCCCTTTTTTTAAAGTGAGTCAAAAACAAATTTCCTAAATATTCAAAAGAGATCCTCTCAATTTTCCTCCACTCCAGGACAAGAACCAGACAAGAACTTCAGCTTAGGACAGGCACTTAGCTCAGGACACTACCCATATATTGCACTGACAAAGTATTAAAATCAATGTTCCTTTAAAACAATGTACAAAACCAGCACTTCCTGGTGCACGTGCATGATGACGTCACATTTGGTGAACCTGTTCGCCATATGACTTCTTTTAGGAGCACAATATATGTAATAAAAGTGTTTTGGTTTTAATAGTACTTAGGCTATAAGAGCATTTATTTTCTGTTAAGCTGAATTGGGTCCTCTCCCGAGTTGAGCACACTACACTACAGTGTATACTATGCAAGCTATGGAAATCTTCTATACTTCTAAACTTCTGACATATCATTGTAGCCAAATTTGACCAACCATTGATTGGTCAAATATACACAATACCAATAAGCTGATGGGGATCTTAAAAATGAGGCAGCGTCTAGAAAGTTTGTTGACATTTAGCATCCGGCCGGGAAGCTATCAACTGTCAACTGTACTGCGGTCTTAGAAGATTGTCATGGTGCAGATACTCATGCTGGCAGGTTGATGTGGTAATTAGATTTACATCACTGGACAAAGTGATTGATGTTGGATTTACATTGTGTTAAAAAAATAAAGGACTTTTACTAGAGAGTGTATGCATTATTTACTGTTAACACTTTTTTGTAAATAATTAACGAGCGGTATATGTAGTCCATACCCATCCACGTTGGGTGGATGGCTATCCTGGGGCCACTTATTTAAAAAAGAAAAGGCTTCCAGATCCCAACAAGCACCCCCACAGGCCCCCGCATCCACTGGGCCAGGGAGGTGGGGATGTGGACTTGTCCCTATCAACATGGTGCCTTCCCTGGCAGGCCTCCCTAGAAAAGTACTCTCCCTATTTTTAAGGCAGCAAGGCTGGAAGGGTTGGTATTCTGTAGCTTTACTTATTATTATTATAATAAATAAGTGACAGTATAACCTTTTTTCTGCAGTCTGGACAGAGTGTCAGTTATTAGTCCTTGGGTTGAGGCAGGAGACATTTAAATGTCTCTGGTACTGATCTAACATTTTTGCTCTGACAGGAAAAGAATACAAGTAAACAAAAACATACACAAGCCTATTCCTAATGAAAAAAGTGCACTGTTATAAATTAAGAGCAGGGATAAAGATTTTTCCTATTCCTTACTAGTTCTTTTTTTAACATCAGAGTACTAAAAGAAGTAAAGATAGATGTAAGAATATGCTAGTGATCACTTAATTCCCAAAATAATGTATTTCTTTTTTTTTGTGCAGCAAGTTAATAGTACATTGCCAGTGTTTGCGTTTTACATGAAGTTATAACAAACGACCACTACTACTCTTAAAGTGAATGGAAATTAAAGCTAAGGGATATTTAACCTTCCAAAATGCACTACAATTTTATTAACTGGAAATAGGACAGTGCCTTCCCTATGATCTTTCTTGACAAATATAATTTGTTCCAAATCCTACAGGTACAATGTAAGAAGGCTACACAATTTAAAAATGTGACACAGTAAGCAGATAGAATATACCAACATCTGCTTAATATGCTCGTCACCCTAAACAAACAGTTTAAATTAAATCCAAAGAGATGATCTGATTATCACTTGGTTATTGGTAAAATTTTAATTAAGCAACCATAAATAAAACATTAAACAATCTGAGTATTTAGCAAAGGAGGAACATTAAAATTCATCACACTTGGTTCCATATTTTGCTGTTAGTATTGTTCTAATATCACTAAAGGTGTTTATAGCCATTATATGTATAATTTATATCACCTAAAGATCAAGGAGGAATTTAAGTGTTTTTAAATGACATGCTTTCCAGGCCAAATTTACATGTTATTAACTGCAGGAAAAATAACAAATATATTTGTCTGTGTGGAAGGAATTTTCAATATAAACTGGATTTTATTATAGGAATAGGAAAAGTGTGCTCAAACAGGGCATTGAATGCAATCCATTTCCACGTGTGATGGGGCAATCATACAGTGTATATATCCTTTTACAGAATTATTATTATCATACAGGATTTATATAGCGCCAACAGTTTACGCAGCGCTTTACAATATAAAAGGAGACAATACAGTTACAATACAATAAAATACAACAGGATTAAGAGGGCCCTGCTCAGAAGCGCTTACAATCTAATAGGGTGGGGCAGGTGGTACAAAAGGTTGTAACTGTGGGGAATGAGCTGATAGAAGTGATAGAAGATTAGTTGGAGACATGATAGGCTTCCCTGAAGATATGAGTTTTCAGGGATCGCCTGAAGGTAGCAAGAGTAGGGGATAGCCGGACCAGTGGAGTTAGCGAGTTCCAGAGGATGGTTGAGGCTCTGGAGAAATCCTGGAGACGAGCATGGGAGGAGGAGACGAGAGAGCTTGAGAGTAGGAGGTCTTGAGAAGAGCGGAGGGGACGATTTGGGTGATATTTGGAGACAAGATTGGTAATGTAGCTCGGGGCAGAGTTGTGAATGGCTTTGTATGTTTGGTTAAAATGTAGCTACATGACTAAGGGGAGGAGCAGGTCAGAAAAGGGTTAACGATGCATGAGCAAGGCATAAGGGGGTGTAGGTTTTACCTGATTGGTGGCTGATATAAATAAAATATTTTTTTTTATTTTTTTTTATTATATTGTTTTTGCACATGGGACAGCTCATTTTGCTGTTGCAAGCTACTGATCCTACACAGGTACCTTTTCACACCAAGCACTCCAATGTGCCTGGCTGTGTTTCTAATATTCACACTTTTTCCATATTTTCACTTTTCCTCTAGGGATTGATTTTTTGACATCCCTTTTCACATATCTGCAGTCTTGTACACACTCTTCCCTGGCCTCA
Organism: Lithobates clamitans; assembly: GCA_037952925.1. Taxonomy (NCBI): domain Eukaryota; kingdom Metazoa; phylum Chordata; class Amphibia; order Anura; family Ranidae; genus Lithobates; species Lithobates clamitans. The sequence continues at coordinate 2,161,833 of JBBGZY010001281.1, read as the reverse complement.
TTATCTGCCTTACCATCACAACAGGTTGGTTTATACACGCATTCATGCATTCCATTATATACTCCATGATCATTTTGCAAATTTAGCAATGTTTGTTGATACACCTATTATACTATAGTTGAAACCTGAACGGATTATCTAGGGGCGTCCACTGGAGCCATTGTGGGGTTATAAATGGCAGAGCACACATGACTGGGATTTTTCATTTCACTCTTTCACCTCACATGGGACAGCTCATTCTGCTGCTGCAAGCTATTGATCCTACACAGGTAGACATCTTTATCCTCCACATTGAGCACTTCTCTGTGCTTGGTCATGTTTTCTATGTTTCTTATATTCACACTTTTTCACGTTTCTCTTTTTTGTTTTTAGGTATTGCCTTTTCTGACATCCCTTTTCACACAACTGCAGTATTGCACACGTTTCTCCTTTGCCTTATCCGTTTTACCATCACAATAGGTTGGTTTATAGATGCATTCATGCATTTTATCATATACTCTGTTACTATTTTGCTAATTTAGCAATGTTTGATTATATACATATCACATTATATTTTAGTTGACACCTGAATGGATTATTTAGGATCTCCAAGGTCACTCATTTCTACCCATGCCATGTCTGCCTTCCCATTGTTCCTTGGTCGAGAGTTTTTTGGTTGGCATTGCTTCCTTAGATCCCTTCCCAAGCATATATTGCTGCCATCCTCAGTGAACATAGCCACAGGCACCTAGGCTTTGCCGATTGGTAAGTATGGGGTCTTGCTTTTCTCCGTGAGGCCCCTCTTACCATTTGTCCATTATTTATTCATGTGTTACATTACTTTTTGATCATTAATTTCCAGATATATCCCACATGCATCCACCCCTTAAGAACGAGCCAAATCTCGCGAAACAGCTCAGATGTTATAGGTGTCAAGTATACTCATTTACTTTAAATGCAATGCAATCTTTACCATGTGCAATATTGTATTGGCTTTGCCTTTGTTTATGTTATTTTTTCATGTGAGAATATTTCTGTAATAAATATTTTACTGTATATACATTTGTCAATTTTATCGGCCAGTTGTGCACACCTCATATACAGTCCCAAGGGTGACGTGTTTCTTGTTTCTGATTAATGGCTGAAGGTCAGATGGCCAGGGTGGAGCTGCAATTGGCAAATGGTTCCTGGCAAATGGCAATTCATTCCTGAAAGTTCAGATAAAGAGAAAGTTTCTCCACCTGCTTGCGGTTTGTCAGTCAAGGATTGTTGGGAGATATTCTTATCGGGTCAGGGGGTCTTTTCGAGGGTTCAGTTAATACTTGAATTGTTACAAAGCTATGTGTGTTGGGGGGGGGAATCTGGGATATGGTGCTTTCTGTCAGAGAACAAGCCACAGAAGAACTGGCATATCTCTCAATGGCCAGCAGAACTGCGCATTGGCGAACGGAATTTCACCATTGCTAAAGTGCATGCACATATGGGCAAGAACAGTCAAGAAGATATATGCCCTGCAAAAGTGCACGCAATGCGTGACAGATTCTGATTCCCAGTGGCCTATTTAAAGCCAGCAGCAGCAACCACTAATTTCTGCATGATCGTCAGCCCCCCTGTGTTCCTGTGCCTTGTGTATCCTGATCTTGGACCTCCTGTTATCGAACCAGCTTGCCTTTTGACCTGATTCACCTTGATTCCTGGCTCTGACTCCTAGCTTGAACTTCTGATTTGCTTCCACTTCATCCACAGCGCATCCTGCCTGTTCCTGCTGCCATCTGGTGATCAGCTCTGCAGACTACTACCACTGGCAATCAGTGCTTATTTTGGCACTGCATTCCCTGTACCACCTCCAGGGGTGTTCTGCACCTAGCCACCAGGGGAGCCCTCTCAGCACTTCGGTCTCTGACCAGGTACATGACACTTCCACTTGGTTATTGGTGGTTCTTCGACGAACTAGGTCCCCTGGGAAAAAAGTAAGTGTGTGCGTTTGTAAAGTCTTTGTAGATGGTTGGGGGTGCAGCTGAGACCAATTCTAGTTATAATTGTGTCTTTAAGGACACCCAAAAACCCCCTCCTGGTTGCACTTTCGAAATATTTTATTGTTATATTAATGTTATGGTATTTATTTCATTTTTGTAAATAAAATGGCTGCTGTGGACGTTTAAAAACATGTCTCGCTATAGCGTCTTTAAGAGCCGATGTATAGCTACGTGGATTTGCGCAGCCATGCCAATCTGCCACAGTATAACTGCGGAGGCTGGTCGACGGGCTTAAAGATATAGACAACATATATTATAGCAAGAAATTACAATATTAATAAAATACTGAATATATAAATTATTCAAACCAAAAACTACATCAATATACAGGATCCAAGTGTTCAAAAGTTTGGTGCAAAAATGTATACCTTGATCCATTGGCAGACACTATATTTTGGAGACCTTTTCACCTTCCTTTATATATTCTATGTATTTTGTCACTCAATATCTGACCTTACAAAGGTCAGATAACATGTGCCTTGGAAATATTAACCAGGTAGTCAGCCTCCACACCAAACACTTCCAGCAGAGATGGATTCCTCTTCACAATGAACTCCAAGCTTGTACTCAAAGAATTAGTAGCTGTAAAAGTCAAGCTCAGCCATTAGCACAAGTCAGGCTTTAACAGGCTGTAATGCTGCTGCAGTAACCAATTTTTCAGATTTTCTCATGTCATAGACAGCATGGTCCATGGGTAAAACCCAATAAGGACATTATGGGGTAGATTTACTAAAAGCAAATAGACCGTGCACTCTGCAAGTACAGTTGCACTTGTTTTCCACAGAAATTTGATTTCAGTCACCGAGTCACATGCAAGCAAAAATGCTGTTTTTTTTCTTTGCACCTGATTGGGTATTCATTATAAACAGAAGCTTTACCGCAGTTACAAAGCTCTGAGGAAAATGAATGCAACTGCACTTGCAGAGTGCACAGTCTATTTTCCTCTAGTAAATCCACCCCTATGAGTGATTTCCTCCCAAGACCATATTCGTAAGTAGATTAGCTTCTTCGCTAATAGTGGAAATACCAAAGGCATCAAGGTGCACTTTCAAATGAGCCAGGTGTTTTTCAGATATTTGGCCTATCTGAAAGTGCACCCTAGTAGTTTTGGTATTTCTGTTCTTAGGAAGAAGCTAATCTACCCATTTATGTGTTTCTGTACAGGAGAATATTGACTGCCTTTTTGCACTTTTTTTGCACTGATCTTTTGAATAATTTATGTATTGAGCACTATATTAATATTGGAATTTCATGCTATAATACGTTTTCTGTATATCTAGAAAACCACTTTATCCATAGTGCTACACTTTTTTATTTAATTTTATTATTGAATTAATTTTCTTATCACTTTGAGTTTTCTGCTTGGGTTTACACAGTTTTTAAGCTTGTGTACAAATTTTTCTTTTTTACACATTTTAAAGGGAGGTTAGTAGAGGTTAGACGAGTCATTTAGTCATACAGTTTTGAAGTGCACAGTATGGCACATCCAGTAGCGTGTATAGAGGGATGTGGAGTACAGTATGAAAAGTACAGAGAAGAGTGGCTTGCAATATGTAATGTACAACATGGAGGAAGGATACCTTATGGTGGAGTAGGGAAGGAGTATGGTGGGAGCTGACGGTAGAGGGACAGGAACTGGCAGTAGAGTCCAGGGGCAGAGAATACAGAAAAGTGGGAATATATATTGTGTGGGTGAAAGGAGAAGGTAATATGAACAAAGAAGACATGAGATGTGAGGATAATAGAATGAGAGGATGGAATCTTCTGGAATCTGGAGGGCACCATATCAATAAGTGCTGACATTTCTGACCAGCTATCACAGATACACAGTTTTTGTACTCACTAGGTTTATAATTGGGATGCTTATGCTGCATCTTAGTTTGAGTGACCACCAATGTAAGGGAACATTCTTCGCGACTGTCCATCAATGTAAGGCGTATTCTTCTTCCTTCTAACTATCAATGAAAGGTGGAATTTCTATCCACAATGCCCTTTTTCCACCATTCTTCTTCCGACTATCCACAAGTGTAAGGAAGAATTTCTATTGACCACCAATGTAAAGCTAGCCATAGATGGGTAGAAATTAATTAGGGCTAGGCCGAATTTCGTTCCATGTGTGCTTGTCTGACAGAAGTCAGATTGTTAGATCAACTTCTGCTGAACAGACTTCTTGGTAATCTTTTCTCAATCATCCAACTGTGGTCGCTGCTGAGTGTAGTCTGACAGTGGAGAGTGCCTCTATCCACCTTGTTTGTGTAGATTGAGGAATCCACTCATTTTTTCTACTAGCTGATCCAAGAAACAAATTATATAATGATTGAGTCATCTATGGCCAGCCTAATTGAACATTTTTATTTCCACTGACTACCAAAAAAATGAGCATGCTTTCCTCCACTGATTACTAATTTAAAGAGCATTCTTCCTCCCAATGGCCACCAATAAAATGAGGTATTCTTCTATTTACTGACCACCAATGTAAAGGAGCAGTCTTCCACTGACCACTAATAGCCATCAATGTAAAAGACATGTTTCCTTTTAATGACTACCAATATATAGTGGCATTTTCCTTTCTCTGAACATCAGTTCTTCCTACTCATTTAAGGTGTAAATGAGGGTAAAATAAAATAAAAAGATATTCAGTACATCTCTGCAATATATGCTCATTTCCCCATGTTTTGTATGGGAAAAAAAAAACCTGTTGATCTTAATGATCCTACCAGAAATAACGTGAGGGTGTGTTGCTAGATTAATATCTCATCTTCAAATAAATTATTATCTTGAAATGCACTAAAACCAGAAATAGAATTCACAAAGATCCTATCTAACAGAAAAACAGTCTTGTGTACTACAGAGAAACTTCATTAACATCTAGCTTAGTGTTATAATAGGCAAATAAAGTGAAGCTGCAAAGAACAGAGAGATGCATAACGCTCCAGGCAAACTCAGGTGCAGGATGGATCACAGGTGCAGACCTCGACTCACCACCGTTGAAGACGAACAAGACTAGGAATTGGTCGCACACTGGAACTCCAAATTATCTCGATGTCATCTTTATTGTCAAAAAAGGGTCAGACAGATACAGGCAAGGGTAGACGTTTCACAAGCGATAGCTTGCTTGTTCACAACCAGAAATAACGTGAGGGTGTGTTGCTAGATTAATATCTCATCTTCAAATAAATTATTATCTTGGATTGCACTAAAACCAGAAATAGAATTCACAAAGATCTTATCTAACAGAAAAACAGTCTTGTGTACTACAGAGAAACTTCATTAACATCTAGCTGCTACTGGAGTCCCAAATTTGGAAGTTACCGTATATTAAATTGCTGAATTTACCACTATAATGCCCCGTACACACGGTCGGATTTTCCAATGGAAAACGTCCGATCGGAGCGTGTTGTCGGAAATTCCGACCGTGTGTGGGCTCCATCGGACATTTTCCATCGGATTTTCCGACACACAAAGTTGGACAGCAGGAGATAAAATTTTCTGACAACAAAATCCGTTGTCGGAAATTCCGATCGTGTGTACACAAATCCGACGGACAAAGTGCCACGCATGCTCAGAATAAATAAAGAGATGAAAGCTATTGGCCACTACCCCGTTTATAGTCCCGATGTACGTGTTTTACGTCACCGCGTTTAGAACGATCGGATTTTCCGACAACTTTGTGTGATTGTGTGTATGCAAGACAAGTTTGAGCCAACATCCGATGGAAAAAATCCTAGGATTTTGTTGTCGGAATGTCCGAACAAAGTCCGACCGTGTGTACGGGGCATAACAAAAATGGACACTAGTATAAAAAGAATATAAGAATTTCTATTATTATAAGAAGAATTTATAAGATTTTCCGAAAAATGTAACACTGTAATGCCCCGTACACACGGTCAGGATTTTCCGACGGAAAATGTGTGATAGGACCTTGTTGTCGGAAATTCCGACCGTGTGTAGGGTCCATCACACATTTTCCATCGGATTTTCCGACCCACAAAGTTTGAGAGCAGGATATAAAATTTTCCGACAACAAAATCCATTGTCGGAAATTCCGATCGTGTGTACACAAATCCGACGGACAAAGTGCCACGCATGCTCAGAATAAATAAAGGGATGAAAGCTATTGGCCACTGACCGTTTATAGTCCCGACGTACGTGTTTTACGTCACCGCGTTTAGAACGATCGGATTTTCCGACAACTTTGTGTGACCGTGTGTATGCAAGACAAGTTTGAGCCAACATCCGTCGGAAAAAATCCTAGGATTTTGTTGTCGGAATGTCCGAACAAAGTCCAACCGTGTGTATGGGGCATAAGAAGGAGACTCAAAGGTGCACTGCTGATGGCTGTCAGATATATATATATATATATATATATATATATATATATATATATATGTAGATATCTATATAGATATATATATCTATATAGATATCTATATATATATATATATATATATATATATTTATATATATATATATATATATATAAATAATATCTTTTTTTTAGACGGATAGAATTATCTTTTGCAGTAATAACCACTGTTTTGTTTTTCTTTTCTTTTGTTTTTACTATTAAAGGAAAAAAGACTAATGCCGCGTACACACGGTCGGACTTTTCAGCTACAAAAGTCCAACGGACGCTGACGGACTAAAGCTGGCTGGTAATCCGATCGTGTGTGGGCTTCTCCGGACTTTCAACGTACTTTTTTAGCCTCAAATCCGACGTACTTTAGATTTGAAACATGCTTCAAATCTTTACGTCGTAACTACGACGGACCCCGAAGTCCGCTCGTCTGTATGCTAGTCCTACGGACAAAAAAACGACGCATGCTCATAAGCAAAAACTAAACGGAAGCACTCGGTCTAGTAAAACTAGTGTTCGTATTGTAGGTAGCACATTCATCACGCTGTAAAATCTGTGATCGTTGAATGCAGCGCATTTTATTTCTTCTTTACGAATGTTCTAAAGAACGAAGGTGTTTTGCTGTTCATAATCAGAGTTCTCCCAAACTGATTTCTGGATTCTTTTTCTCTTTGATCTCATGAATGATATAGTATGCTTTTTAAAAACAATGTTTCCATACTAATAATACTTTTTCCCTTTATATTTTTTTTTTTTAGGTTTGTAAAGTTACCACAAAGAACCCATTATTCTATTTTTTTTTTCTAGTGATTATTTTTTAGTTTTTATATAAAGTGAACCCAAAGCACCGTTTTTGGTTATGTAGATTTTTTTAGTTTCAAGACTTACCACTTGAACATTATTAACATTAGTAATGTATTTTTGGTGTGTTTTTTTCAAACTCAATGAGATTGTTGTCTCTTGTTAATTTAACATTGTGTGTAAAATCAATGATTTCAAAGAAAACACATAAAGTCTTTTGCTAAACTCAAAAAAGATCCATTTATTCATGGTCAAAATAAAATAAAGAGGAAGTCAACGCTGGAAAAAGTCGTTGTACAAGAAAATTGGGATCTTGCGGAGTCCATATAAGAGGGAGCACAATCTGGTCCAAGAATCCCAGAGATCAACAGCACCAGCAGATGATCTAGATGTCCCCAGACTGTGGTCCTACAACAGCCTGCGTCTTCTGTCAGACCAGACTGAACCCAGGTCATCACTTTCTTCTCTTCCCTGCAGCCTTTCCTCCACGCTGCCCTGCAGCCTTCCCTGCAGCCTTCCCTGTAGCCTTCTTTTGAGGCTGTGGCTCTGGTGTTTCAGTTGTGGCAGGAGGAGGAGGAGGAAGAGGAGGGGGGGCTGCCTCATGTAGTTGGGTGTTTTGTGTTAGCGTGCCCTGCAGCCCCTTATGGATTGTTTCCCCCAAATAGTCGCTCACAAATGAGGCGCTGCTCCCAATCCATCTGAAGAAGCCTGCTGGCTAAGTAGCAGCCATAGGATTCTTCCGCTTCGGGGGGGCTCGTTAAAAAACGGGTGGCCTCTTGCATGAGGCGCAGGGATGCGTCCTGTGTGACCATCCCCTTCCTGGCCCTTTTTTTGGGAAGGTGGAGGGGAGGCACTTGGGATTGGGTCAGGCTCCTACTGGGCCCAGCCACCTCACTTGGCCCAGCCACCTCACTTGGCCCAGCCACCTCACTGGGAGCAGCCACCTCCTGCCTGACACTGGGCCCAGCCTCCTCCAGGATGATGGTGAATCCGGCCTCCTCCAGGCTGTCCATGGGCCCGGTCTCCTCCTGCCTGCCACTTTCCCCACATTCCTCCTGGATGGACTCATCCTGTGTATAAAAAAAGGACAATAGTTTTAGTTTCTTTTTTTGGGTTCATCAATGACACACAGTTTGCTTCTCATGACTAGCAAATTCAATGTGAATACATCTCTTTAATAAAAGAGTCTAATCAGACACCCTAATTATTTCAAGCAGGTGCCAAACATATTTAGCCACTACTGTCATTTGATATGTATACACAATTTTGAGTGCAAAATTATTTTAGACAATTATAACATCCAGTTAACATCATTAATATTAGTACAGTAAATATTTGTTAAAATAATTTACCTGACTCCAGATGGTCATATCCGGTTCATCCAGGATGGAAGACCCAGCTTGCTCCTCATCAGCCTCTGCTGGGGTGGAGGGAAGGGTGGAGGGAAGGGTTGAAAGTGATGCCCTGGCTTCATTCTGGTCATCAAGAAAACGGAGTTGATTGTAGTACCACAGCCTGGGTACATAAACATCATCTGCTGATGCTCCTGATCTCCTTGATTCCTGGATCTTCCTATGCTCCCTCTTATACATGTTCCTCAAGACCCCAATTTTCTTGAGCACTGTCTCCATTGTTGCTCCCGGGATGGTCGCCTGGACAAAGGACAGAAGTCTCTCCAGCGTTGACTTCCTCACATGCTTGGCATAATACTGAGGGTGTTTCACCTCCCACAAATTCCTCATCTCTCGATATTTTGAAATAAAAGCTGTAAGGAACTCTGGATCCTTAAATAGGGGATTCATTATATCTGGAAAAGAGAAAGTCACAAGACCAAAAACACTTATTATAGGTTTCTGCTAACCCCTCATCATCTTCTCCCTATGTAGGCCTCATCAATCTATCAAGCCATATAGGCCGCTTGCTACAAAGTCATGACCATAAAACCCCCCCAAAAAAAACAAAGAAAAAAAAAAAATAAAATTACCTTCGTTTTGTAACGTCCTGGTCCACTATCACCTACGCACAGAGCGTACGTACGACACGTGCGCAAGGCCCCTCTTTATACACTACGCATGTGTGAAACTCCGCCTGCGTCGCCCGCCCCTGACGTTCGAAATTAACTCATGTTCTCCGCCCCCTAATTCGACGCACAGAACGTACGTACGACACGTGCGCAAGGCCCCTCTTTATACACTACGCATGTGTGAAACTCCGCCTGCGTCGCCCGCCCCTGACGTTCGAAATTAACTCATGTTCTCCGCCCCCTAATTCGACGCACAGAACGTACGTACGACACGTGCGCAAGGCCCCTCTTTATACACTACGCATGTGTGAAACTCCGCCTGCGTCGCCCGCCCCTGACGTTCGATTTTAACTCATGTTCTCCGCCCATTTTTAGTTACGGCGCGTAGTGGGGTAAATAATGGCGGAGACACCTGACATGTCCTCAGGTAGTGGAAAAAGCCCGGAGGCTGGAACGTCCACAAAATCTGTGAGGCCTAGATTTAAGGCCTCCAATATGAGTTTTAAAGAAATGGTGGAGATGGTGGCCATTCTTCACAAAGACGACTATGATGGGAAGTATGGGCCGTACGCACGGCCAAATTTGCGCAAGGCCAAAATAATGGCGAAGGTCGTGGACACTTTGCAGGCTTCTTTTGGGGTACAGCGCTCCCGAGATCAACTTCGCAAAAGATGGTCTGACCTGAAACTCAGGGAGCCGGATCAATATAGACGGATCCGGAAAGTGCTTAAAAAAAGTAAGTACTTGTCGTGTTTTTCTCTTGTGTTTATTACCTTGTATACTGCTCCATGTGCTTTTCCTTCCTATACGATTTTTTTTGTTCATCGTTTCAAACGATCTTTTACAAAACCTCGTTACATATCAATAGATAGATCTATGTAAAAATATATATATAAAAATATATATATATATATATATATATATATATATATATATATATATATATATATATATATAAAAATATATATATATATATATATATATATATATATAAATATATATATATATATATATATATATATATATATATATATATATATATATATATATATATATATATATATATATATATAAAAATATATATATATTTAAAGATATATATAAAAATATATATATATATATATATATATAAAAAAAAAATATATATATATATATATATATATATATATATATAAAAATATATATATATATATATATATATAAAAATATATATATATATATATATAAAAAAAAATATAGATATAGATAGATAGATATAGAAATGTAAAACATTCTTTTGGAATATTTTAAGTTATCTTTTTTTAATTACATTTAGTTAGATATTTATAGATTTTGTTCCAGATATATAGAGAGAGAGAGAGAGAGAGAGAGAGATCAAAAGATTATTAACTATATTTTGAGATATTGATATCTAGATATCTATCTATCCGATATGTCTTTATAATTTTAAATATGGAGGTAAAATAGGAACTCTACACAAACCACTTCACTACAAATGTTTTAGAAAATGACTATGTACTAAAATATCTGTGTGCTAAGTAGATTAATAATTTTTGGTTTCACCTAGGGGAAAAATCACTCAGCCAACAAGAAGACAGTCCACCCCAAGCCAAACATGATTGGGAAATCAGCCCAAGCCCCACTGAGGATGTGGAGGAAGGAGAGGTGGGCGACATGGGCACCCCACCAGGTGAGTGTCTGACACACCAGCTTACGGTAATCTATGCATGGCTGCCTTTTGTTTAATGTAATTTTTCTACTCTATTTTAGGGGATCTGGTTGTGCTTGATTCAAGCAACAGTGCCACCCCCGAGGATGTGGAGGAATTAGGCTACATGGGCACCCCACCAGGTCAGTGTCTGAGACAACAGCTTTATTATGGTAAGGTAAACTATGTATGTGTGCATATTTCTAAATACATTTTTTGGTTTCATTCCACTTTAGGTACACAAAGTGACTATTTCACTTCAGAAAGTGCCCAACGGCTAATTGGTCAAATAATGGCCTGGAATAAGGACATGGATGAAATGCGGAATCGGCTGGATCGTATGCAGTAGGAAATGAAGGACATGATTGATGTTTTGGGTCGAATCTAAATGCCCTTTTTGAAACCCCAAAACATCGATCATGTCCTTCATTTCCTGTTTTGCTGACCCCATTCTGGGCCTTCTCTTTATTTTTTTGGCTGAACATAAATGGCTGTTTAACCTAATTTTAAAAAGGAGGGCTGTTTCTTGAAAATACATTCAAAATCCACAAAAAAATAAATTTTGTTTTTCAAAAAAACAACAACCAAAAAAAAAAAAATATTTTAACTAAAAAAAAAAATAAAAAATTGATTTTAAAACCCCCAAAAAAAATAATTGATTTTAAAACCCAAAAAAAAAATAATTGATTTTAAAACCCAAAAAAAAAAAAAAAATTTGAAAACACAAAAAAAAAAAAAAGATTTTAAAACCAAAAAAAAAAACAAAAATTGATTTTAAAACCCAAAAAAAAAAAATTGATTTTAAAACCCAAAAAAAAAATAATTGATTTTAAAACCCAAAAAACAAAAAAAAATTTGAAAACACAAAAAAAAAAAAAGATTTTAAAACCAAAAAAAAAACAAAAATTGATTTTAAAACCCAAAAAAAATAAAAAAAATTTGAAAACACAAAAAAAAAAAAAAAAAGATTTTAAAACCAAGAAAAAAAACAAAAATTGATTTTCAAACCCAAAAAAAATAAAAAAAATGATTTTAAAACCAAAAAAAACAAAGTATTGATTTTCTAAAAAAAAAATAAAAAAATAAACTGGATTTAAATAAAAAAATAAAAAAAAAACATAAAAAACTTGATTTTAAAAAACGCAAAAAAGGAAAAAAACTTGATTTAAAAAAAAAAAGGAAAAAAAAAGCATGTTTGCAAAAATCAAAAAGCCAAAAATATTTTTTGTGGATTATGTCTAAATATTTAAATATAATTATATTTTTCGAAATTATTAAGATATCATTATATTTTTGTCTATGAACATTTTATACTAAATGCAGAACTGAATGCATAACAACCATTAATAAAAACATCTCCTTATAGGAATTAAATAAATGTGTGGTTTGTTATTTCAATGCTCAGTATCAGTTTGGTTATAATTGTCAAAAAGTTGTTTACAGTGGCAATGGAGATTTTATTTAGACATTTAAAATGAAAATACAGTTGGCACTACAACTGCTCGACCATAACCTAGGAGAAAGCCCAAAAGAAAGGCAAGCAAGAAATATAATTCAAGATTTCATCCATATTTTTTTTATTTTAAAAAATTAAATATCATGGCCCATTGCAATGGCCCCCCTACCCATAAAATAATTAACATATTGCTGTCTAACTTGATGGGCACTTTAGGGGGCCAAGCCAGTACGGACATTATCCAGGCCCGTAAGGTTGTCATCTATAAGTCCGGCCTCAGGCCCAACTGTGCCTATATAATTCTGAGAATGTTTGTTTAAAAAGTTGTGCAGAATGCAGCACGATAAAATGATAAAATTAAGTTTGTATTCCGCCAAATTAATGGCTGTTTGAAACAGGCGGAACCGGCTGGCCAGAATTCCAAACGCATTCTCAACCACTCTTCTAGCTCTGGCCAGCCGGAAATTAAAAACCCTCCTCTCCGGGGTGAGGGTTCTTTGGGGGAATGGCCTCATGAGGTGCTTGCTCAGAGCGAAGGCTTCATCGGCAATGAAGACAAAGGGGAGTCCTTCCACATTATCCGCATCAGGTGGCAATCCCAGGCCACCACTCTGGAGACGCTGGCAGAACTCCGTCTGGGCAAATACTCCTCCATCCGACATCCGGCCATTCTTCCCCACGTCCACATATAAAAATTCATAGTGTGCAGACACCACCGCCATTAAAACAATACTATGGAACCCTTTATAATTGAAATAGTATGACCCCGAATGGGGTGGTGGCACAATGTGGACATGTTTCCCATCTATAGCCCCTCCACAATTGGGAAAGTCCCAACGGCTGGCAAAATGGGATGCCACAGTCTGCCATTCCTGTGGCGTTGAAGGAAACTGGGGAATCAAACAAGAAAACCAAAATCAATTAATTTGGAAGCTAACATTGCAATAAAATTAGACAATTCAAAACATTATTCCCCAGCATCAGTATAACATTAAATAATTTAATTCTTCAGGAAAAACTAATATGGAAAGGCACACTTATCAGATTGCTCACCCCCTCTGATGGAACATTGATTACATTTTAGGGGGTTGGGAAATCTAGCTAATTGCTAATTAGCAGTACACTATTTGGAGTGAGTTTAGGTGGGGGGGGGGGGTTGGGAAATCTAGCTAATTGCTAATTAGCAGCACACTATTTGGAATGAGTTTAGGTGGGGGGGGTTGGGAAATCTAGCTAATTGCTAATTAGAAGCACACTATTTGGAGTGAGTTTAGGGGGGGGGGTTGGGAAATCTAGCTAATTGCTAATTAGCAGCACACTATTTGGAGTGAGTTTAGGTGGGGGGGGGGTTGGGAAATCTAGCTAATTGCTAATTAGCAGCACACTATTTGGAGTGAGTTTAGGTGGGGGGGGTTGGGAAATCTAGCTAATTGCTAATTAGCAGCACACTATTTGGAGTGAGTTTAGGTGGGGGGGTTGGGAAATCTAGCTAATTGCTAATTAGCAGCACACTATTTGGAGTGAGTTTAGGGGGGGTTGGGAAATCTAGCTAATTGCTAATTAGCAGCACACTATTTGGAGTGAGTTTAGGTGGGGGGGGGGTTGGGAAATCTAGCTAATTGCTAATTAGCAGCACACTATTTGGAGTGAGTTTAGGTGGGGGGGGGTTGGGAAATCTAGCTAATTGCTAATTAGCAGCACACTATTTGGAGTGAGTTTAGGGGGGGGGTTGGGAAATCTAGCTAATTGCTAATTAGCAGCACACTATTTGGAGTGAGTTTAGGTGGGGGGGGTTGGGAAATCTAGCTAATTGCTAATTAGCAGCACACTATTTGGAGTGAGTTTAGGGGGGGGGTTGGGAAATCTAGCTAATTGCTAATTAGCAGCACACTATTTGGAGTGAGTTTAGGTGGGGGGGGGTTGGGAAATCTAGCTAATTGCTAATTAGCAGCACACTATTTGGAGTGAGTTTAGGGGGGGGGTTGGGAAATCTAGCTAATTGCTAATTAGCAGCACACTATTTGGAGTGAGTTTAGGTGGGGGGGGGGAATCTAGCTAATTGCTAATTAGCAGAACACTATTTGGAGTGAGTTTAGGTGGGGGGGGGGGTTGGGAAATCTAGCTAATTGCTAATTATAAGCACACTAAATACACTCAAACAAAATACATTCAAAATGAGTAGACTAGGTAGATATGTTCCCATCACTGCATGCTGGGGAGGTTATTGAAGGAAAATATACATGCATGACAAAAAATAACAGGAAAAAAATCCAGCATGTGTGAGGATAAAAAGGGGACATTCACACTATATTGCAATGATGGTAAGTAGTGTTTGAAGCAAGAAATACATTACATTATCAAAGATTACATAAAAGAACATGTGATGCTAATAAAAGCAAAATATCTTACCTTAATATAGTCCTTCTGCAGGACCTGGATGATGGCAGAACAGGTCTCTGGGATAATGATCCCCAGAGCCTGGGGGGAGATGCCTGTCGAGAACTTAAGGTCCTGCAGGCTTCTCCCTGTGGCCCAATACCGCAAGGTAGCGACCAGCCTCTGCTCCGGAGTGATGGCTTGCCTCATGCAGGTATCCTGCCTGCTGATATAGGGGGTCAGCAAAGCCACCAAACGGTCAAAAACGGGGTCCGTCATCCGGAGAAAGTTCCTGAAATCCTCAGGATTATTCTCACGGATCTCACGGAGCAATGGCATGTGACAGAACTGGTCACGCTGGAGCAACCAATTCTTGGTCCATGAACTCCTCCTCGCCCTGTTCATGGACTGGTCTTGGGCTGAAGAATAAACTACAGCACCAAACACATACAATGCACGAGCTCGACGACGAGTACGTACAGGTAACATGGTTTCAAAACGGTCGGCTGGTCAGAACGCACTAAACAGAACGCACTGAAGAACAGCAAGGCCTGTGAAGAACGACCTGAAAATCAGGAACGAGCGGCCAATAAAACAAAGATTTCTCAATGCCAACTGACCAAACGCACTGAAAAGCAGATACAAACCTCACAAGCACAGACTGAACAACAGTTAAAACGAACTGAAAAATACGAGTCTCACAAGCGCGAATCGTCTCTCACCAAAATTCTACTAACACGAGATAAACACGAGATTAGCAGAAGGAGCCCAAAGGGTGTCGTACGGGCTATTGAACTTCCGTTTTATAGTCTCGTCGGACTTGGTGTACGTCACCGCGTACTAAGCTGTCATACTTTTGTGTGGTCGTGTGTGTGCAAGTCCGTTCGTAAGAAAGTCTGCCGCAAGTCTGCCGAAGGTACGCCGGAAGTATGTCGGACAGGCTGTCCAACTTTTGTAGCTGAAAAGTCCGACCGTGTGTACGCGGCATAAAAGTTTTGAAAAAAGATGGCCCCTCTACTATTCCGGTGATAAAGCATATCAATGACATTACAAGCAAGGTGATCCTATTTTTTGTCATCATTTTTTAAATCGAAAAAAATATGCTGGTATTGAGGTGGTTAGGGCGCACTTAGTCTTTAAAAGTCACCCACTGGCGCCAAGTGCAGGGCTTCTATTTTTAGTTGAAGAAAGTCTTAAGGATGACATTTAGAGTGAAATTGCATTGCACTGAAATTGCATTGTGTGCAATGGCTAGGTGTCATGGATAAATCGCAAACACTTTAATCTTCTGCAAAACAATCCCAAAATCATTGGTGGTCAGTGGCACTTTAAAACTTTCCACTCCCCCCCAAATAATGGACTTTTTCTAAGGTGTTACTTAGAAAAGGCGTTTCTGTAGGTGTTTTCATTTACTGGTTTACTTTTTTTGTGAGTAACAAGGGATACATACTCATTCATGTAGAGGGAAGGGCCAGATATTTAGGGGCCCCTTATTTTAAAGGGGCTTCCATTTTCTGGTAGGTTCCACCCTGAAGATCTATACATTGATTGGGACAGAGATGTGAGGAGCAAGGTTCCTATCCAGCTGGGAGGCTTAGGCCCCAACAATGCAAGGTACCCTTCCAATGTTTAAAACATGTGGCTTGGTATGGGCATGCTCGCTTCCTCCCTTTCCTGGCCAGCAAGGCAGCATGACCGTATAAGGGTCTGGTATGAATTTTTGGGGAGACTGCATGAGATCCCCCTAAAAGTCCTCCTAACCACGATAAGAATTTAGTAAAGAGTCTGAGTAAGATACTAGGCTTTTTTTTTTGTTTTTGCCTAGGATCCCCCTCTAAATCCATATCAGGTCTTTTCCTTTACATTTATATGATCTCCACTGCCTTGCTTAAATTGTGAAGCAAGCTGGCAGACCGGAAGTTGCCATTTAGTGGTAGTAGTGATACCATCACTCAGGGCCCATTCACATTATGTGCAGATACCTGAATTTTTCCTCACTGGATGAACTTTTCTATCTGTCATGTTCTCACTAGAGTGTTATATGCTTCATCAGCGAATAAGTTTGCTCTCCATGTCAGATTGCACAGAGGGACAGGTAGGAGCTCCTCCCTGCACATAGGGCCATGTATGGAAGCGGGGAGTGGTCCCCCGTTATCCATCGGCCATGTGCAGGTGGAGCCTACCCACCGGGGTGAATCAACTGTTCAGTTCATATTTATGCACTGCAGTATGACTGTTATGTAACTACATCTATATTTCAGTTAAAGACAAAGTCGCCCAAATGTAAATCTCCCCTGATGAAGGAAAATATATACCAATAAATTCCAAAACATGTTGGGATACATGCTATACATCTTCATGGACTGACCATAGTTTGAATCTGGCAGTACCTGGATTATTCGCCTTTGGTTTGACATATATATGTATAACTTGGTTCATTGGTATATCCTGTATATTTGAACAGTATTGTCTATGGCTATGTTTATAATGTTTATTACGTTGTGTACTCAATAAAAGTGACACTACGTTGCCTTTTATCTATTTTTTTACTCTTATTTTCTGCCTAAAAAGTCCAGGGGGGCGACCCCTGTTGCAGTTGATGCATACCTCCCTTCTTTATATTTAGGATGTCGACAACTTTACACATTCAATCCCCATAAATAGTTTTTGTCATCTTTATGTAGAACAACAATTTTTTTTCAGATCCTCAGAGAGTTCTTTGCCATGAGGTGCCATGTTGAACTTCCAGTGACCAGTATGAGAGAGTGAGAGCGATAACACCAAATTTAACACACCTGCTCCCCATTCACACCTGAGACCTTGTAACACTACCGAGTCACATGACATCGGTGAGGGAAAATGCCCCCCGAAATCCTGGTCTGGTATGGTATGGAATTTAGGGGGACCCCACATGATTTTTTTTTTTTTAATTTTGACCGGGGTTCCCCTTAATATCCATACCAGACCTAAAGGGCCTGGTATGGAATTTAGGGGGACTCCCACGTCATTTTTTTTTAAATTATGGTTCGGGGTTCCCCTGTGGGGAATTCCCATGCTGTTTTTATCAATGAACTTCTATGTGTATTGTCGGACCGGCAATGCAATAGCCGCGAGTAGTTTTAAATGGCTTGTTTCTTTCAAATGTCATTTTGCTGTCAGACTGTTCTAAACACGGGAAACATGCGCCCCTTTACAGGCATACTATAGACACCCCCCAGCTGCTTCTGAAAAAACGGCCGGTTTAAAAACTTTTTTTTGCATTGATCCATGTCCCCTGGGGCAGGACCCAGGTCCCCAAACACTTTTTATGACAATAACTTGCATATAAGCCTTTAAATTTAGCACTTTTGATTTCTCCCTTAGACTTTTAAAGGGTGTTCCGCGGCATTCGAATTCGCCGCGAACACCCCAAATTGTTCGCTGTTTGGCGAACTTGCGAACAGCCAATGTTCGAGTCAAACATGTGTTCGACTCGAACTCGAAGCTCATCCCTAATATATATATATATATATATATATATATACACATACATACATACACACACTCATTCACACATACACAGTCCTATATATACAATCCTATACTCACAGTTGATGCAGAGGAAGGAATTGTGAGGGGGCATTGTATCAGCTACACTTCTCCACTGAACACTAGCGTAAGGACATAAAATGAATGCAATGAAGAAATTAAAACTAACACATAATAGGTTGATTTCATTTTCAAAGTTAGTCGAAGAGGATTATGTTTATGAAAACAGGGAATATTCAGGTTGCAACCTTTTTTTTTTTTTTTTTTTTTTTTTTTTACAATACACTTTAAATCAAATTTCTAAATAAAATATTTGGTCATTTTCATTTTTAAATAACTGTGCCACATGATAGTAGTAATTAAAGTGTTGTACAACAACTTTTTTTTTGGGGGGGTCACCAAAATAGGCCTTATGCTTTCTAGTTACATGCTTGTCTTATGTGTTTAATATTTGAGAGTACTAAGTACATAATATACAAAATATAGATGATAGATATTTACAACCAATTATATGCACTATTTTTAAAAGAATGAGTTGAACAACATAGAAAAATAGACAATCTCCAGTCAAAGTCCTGCTATGAAGTTTCCGAATGTATGTATGGATTTGAACTAGGCAATCCAGCTGCCATTATAAGAAATATCCCAGTATGCAATGCAAACACACTAATGCCCTGTACACACGGTCGGATTTTCCGATGGAAAATGTGTGACAGGACCATGTTGTCGGAAATTCCAACCGTGTGTGGGCTCCATTACACATTTTCCATCGGAATTTCCGACACACAAAGTTTGAGAGCTTGCTATAAAATTTTCCGACAACAAAATCTGTTGTCAGAAATTCCGATCGTGTGTACACAAATCCGATGCACAAAGTGTCATGCATGCTCAGAATAAATTAAGAGACGAAAGCTATTGGCTACTGCCCCGTTTATAGTCCCGACGTACGTGTTTTACGTCACCGCATTCAGAACGATCAGATTTTCCAACAACTTTGTGTGACTGTGTGTATGCAAGACAAGTTTGAGAAAACATCCGTCGGAAAAAATCCATGGATTTTGTTGTCAGAATGTCCGATCAATGTCCGACCGTGTGTACAGGGCATATGACTCCCAATAGGTCTATAGTAGCATGTCAACTACGAACTGTCTTCTCCTCTGCGATTTCTCTTTGTGTCTCCAAATGCATATTTTCATTGCTGGATGTCACACTGTAACAGACATTTAATTTCTGCTGTTTGACTTTGTTTACAGCAAAACAGCTTGCAAACACACCAAAAATATCAGATAATTAAATAAAGCATGAAGGTTCAACCATTGTGACCAAACTATATGAGAGGACGCACAAACAAGTGACCTTGACTGACAAGCTCGCTCCATGCCAGCAATAAACAGGGAAGCTGCAGATAAGTGTTCATTGGCGCAGAGAGTAATTACCTATCTGTCAACGTTGCTGGTGTATGCGAAATAGTATAAATGAAACATACATAATGTACAGCAATAATACCAGGCATGCAGAACCTAATGTATTATCATCATTCTCGGGGCCTAGGTTTATGTGACTGCCACCTCTGAGTAAATGCCTTCCAGCCATGATAATTTCATTCTAATCTCTCTTCCATATTATAATTTTCATAGCTAAGAGATACTGAGAGGCAATACGTTTCAATCAAGGGCTAAATAGAACACAACCTGTAAAGCGGGTGTTTCAAACACACACAGATTTTTATTTCAAAGGAATTTGGTCAATTTTAAAAGAGCCATAAATGTAAAAATGACAAATCTGGTGTAAAGCAATGTCAATGTCTGGAAAATTGAGCTGTGAAGACATTTAAAAAAAGATGCTTTATGAATAAGCGGAATAAGTTCTCTTTCAAAAATATAAAGACATCATATTACATTTTGTTATTTTATTATTCCTTTGATTTTTTTTTTTCATTTTTGTCCTTTCTACTCTAGTCTCTAATATCACTGGCAAAAAATATATAACACTACCTGATTTAATGTGCAGTGATAAATAGGCGAGCTCTCTAAGTTTATGGATTTTGCTGCAGTAATGCTCTTGCAGCATGTCCGCAAATTCAGTCTGTCCCCCAGCAACTGTTTTTCAGATTTTTAATTAATGACAGTTAAAGATTATGGGAGAAATATGGAACTGCCATTGCTGATATAATTTTTAAAAATACTAGTTTTCTGGCTATCATTCAGTACCTCTGACTTCAATAATTTTGGAAATACTGGCCAGAAATAAGTAGGTGGATTATGTGTTTTGACTTAAAGAATATCTAAACCAAAACATGAAAATGTAATATATTACAGTTTACCACTCCATATATGTGATGGCTTAATTATGTTTTCAGCTTTTTTGCCTTTAACTTGTTTTCTGGTTATCCTGCCAGTAACACACTTCTTGTCCTAAAGTAACAACGTTCACTAACTGTGCTGTATATATATGAAGGAGCAGTGGGGTCACCCCAGGACAGAAAACCTCTGCACCACTTAGTGAGCTAGAAACAGTGTAACTGATAACAAAGCAGCAGTGACAGAGATCAGAGTAAGGCGCACTGAGAAAATTTCTTTTATCTAATGGCAGATGCTACTCAATTATGGTTTGCCTGAACTCCATTCAGATCTTAAGAGTAAGCAAGAAATCCATATTTGCTTAGTAAAAATGTCACAATACATGCAGTAACGCAGACTGCACGTACATGATTGCCGTAAGCGGCCTATTTAAACCTGAACTCTGGACAAGTTCCTTGCTGTATGGTCTTCAGCCTCGTTCTTGTGATCCAGTCCCGGATATGCATCCTTGATCCTGTTATTGACCCAGCCTCCTCTCTTACCTTTCTCTCAGATTACCGTGTCTGCTACTACCGACCCTGGCCTAGACTATTGACCATGCTTCTGACTAGTAAATCTGTACCTCGCTGCCTGATTATTGCAGACTTCTGTCCATTCCTGACTCTGATTCTGCTTACTACTTGGTGTCTGTCCACTCGGCTGTCATGTAAACAGGTTAGGGACCTGACTCCACCATCAACTGGACTTGGCTTCTTCATGGTCATTGCCAGCTGTACCTCTGCTCATCAGTTACCAGCACTCTTATGTTCCTGCTTACAATGTCTACACCTTGGCACTTATGTCTTTCCTTCACCCCTGCAGTCTCAATATCCAGGGGTACTTGGATGGGAACTGTGCAAGAGGCCACCCTAGTTATCTCAGGTTCTGCATACAGGTGGGTGATATGGGTTTTAGAAATTTAGACAAAATTTGTATTAGGCAAGGTTCAGAGTAGGGTTGAGGTTTGGGCTCACTGCTATCAATGGTTCATTTGCCAAGTTTGCAAATCACAATTTATTGGCTGAAAATTTCACAGGTTCTTTGTCCGAAATAAGGAACCTTAACCTATAAGGCAGTGCATGGCTTTTACTCCTGATCAGATGAATCACAAAAGCCAATCATTTGAAAGATTCCTATCCCCTTTGCTGACAATAGCTTATTTATTAGCTCTAAAAATGTCCAGAACTGAATAACAAGATTTGCACCCCCACATACTTATATTGGGTTCACCCCACTATTTGTGAACTTGATCAAGGTAAATAAATGATTCAAACAGAACCCGGGCAAATAACTTATCACTACTTCAGTCATCTAAAGGGTTCTGATATAAAAACCTAAAAAAAAAAAGACTTTGGGGGTTATTTACGAAAGGCAAATCCACTTTGCACTGCAAGTGCACTTGGAAGTGCAGTCGCTCTAAATCTAAGGGGTAGATCTAAAATGAGTGGAAACTCTGTTGATTTTATCATCCAATCATGTGCAAGCTAAAATGCGTTTTTTTATTTTCCTTGCATGTCCTCCTCGGATCTACAGCGACTTTACTTCCAAGTGCACTTGCAGTGCAAAGTGGATTTTCCTTTAGTAAATAACCCCCTGTGTTTCCATCAAAATGTCTTCTTTAATTTATCCTATGTTTTTATCATTTTGCAAAGCTACAATTACATTAAAAAAAATAAGCTAGTAGAAATACCCATGTGCCCCTCAGTACATTTAGAAATATAGTATTGAGCAATTTTCTTGAGTGAAGGACAAAAACAAGACTTGAAGAATTTGCATAAACATGGGCAGAGGTGGTCATCCATCAAGGGAGAATGGCAGCATGTTCACTCCAGCAGTCAGCCAGCAAGGGCTCCAGCTGACATATGCAGACTTAGTTTGCCCTTTGTCATGTATGTGTTTCACCTCAAAAACTGTCAGGGACTTGTCAGAATCAATCAGAAAGTCGAACATAGTTTCCTAATGATGTACAAGTTTGGACAGGATGACATGAAATTTCTGGTACTGTGTGTCAAGTACCATATGAAAACAGATGTCCTCATTACATTACAGCTTGGTATTAAAGGCTGCATCTTACCTTTGAGTGACCTATATCTTCTAGTGCTGAAATATTCACAGCTGGGAGGCTCTACGTATATATATATAGGCAAACAAAAAATTATTAGTCAAAAATGATTAACTAAAAGCTATTTTTACAACGGAAAAAGATTTTAGAGGGAATCCATCATCAAAAGTTTGCATAATCATATTCACATTTTCACTTTGCCTTAGGTGGCATGCAGAAGATTCATGTTTCATAAGGAAGATATTTGCACAAAACCAAGCATATTTATCCCTGGAATAAAGTCTGTACTGTGTCAGTGTCTTTTAATTCAACCATCAGACATCTTCAGTGAGGTCTTTAATTCAACAAGACCTTTCATCCACAGTATTTATACATCTAAAATCAACAATACAGAGTGCAGTACTAAAGCTGTACTCAAACACTAATAAAACAAGATGAGTATTTACAGATTAAATTAAGTATTACAATTTACTTGCTTGTGGCGCTACTGTATTACATAGTCAAATACTGTATATCTACCTGAGTCAGAGCCGTTTCGCTAATTCTCAGCTGAGGTTTAACATGGAAGGTGTACTGGGGTTTATTTACTAAAGGAAAATAGGTTATTCACTTTGCAAGTGAGGTTGCACTTTGCCAGGGAATTTGTCCCAGAGTGAATGTAGTGATTTTCACTTTGCATAGAATACCCATTAATGTGCAAGGAAAATGAAACAAAAAACAGCATTTTTGCTTGTTGATTGGAGGATGGAAGATAGCAGAGCTTCGCTTCATTCACTAAGCTTTGGGGAAAATCCCTTGCCAAGTGAACACCCTAATTGCTTTTAGTAAATCAATCCTGCTTACTCTTGCGTGAATAAGTAATCAAACTTCCAACTTGTTTAAGGCTGGGCTCACAAAACCTGACCAGAAGACGCACAGGACCCTTCTTTAATATGGACGGCGTCCACCCCAGAGCTGTGTGAACAGGCTCCGTTAACTGCTAGTCCCAGTCTCCTGTCATGCGTCAGGAGATATGTGTTAACCCAGCCCTAATGTTTAAAAAATAATTACATTTACAGTTTAAAAAATCATAGATGCAGGTAGCCATAGCTATTTGTCACATGTCCAGGTTGTGTCTTCTGCTTAGTACTAATGTTTAAATGTTCATCTAATTTAACCGCTTGCCGACCGGCTCACGCCGATATACATCGGCAGAAGGGCACATACAGGCAGATTAACGTACCTGTACATTGCCCTTTCAGAAGTGGTTTGCTGGCATGCGCCCTCCACGACCTCCGTGAGTGTGATTGCGGGTCCCCCGATCATCTCACGGAGAGGAAGAACAGGGAAATGCTAATGTAAACAAGCATTTCCCCGCTCTGCCTAGTGACAGGACACTGATCACAGCTCCCTGTGATCGGGAGCAGTGATCAGTGTTGTGTCACACACAGCGCCTCCTCCCCACAGTTAGAATCACTCCCTAGGACACACTTCCCCCCTACAGTGCCCCCTAGTGGTTAACCCCTTCACTGCCAGTCACATTTACACACTAATCAATGCATTTTTAATTGCACTGATCGCTGTATAAATGTGAATGGTTCCAAAATCGCGCCAAAAGTGTCCAATCTGTCCGCCATAATGTCAAAGTCACGATAAGAATCGCTGATCACCGCCATTACTAGTAAAAAAAAAATGATTAATAAAAATGCCATAAAACTATCCCCTATTTTGTAGACGCTATAACATTTGTGCAAACCAATCAATAAACGCTTATTGCAATTTTTTTTACCAAAAATATGTAGAAGAATAAGTATCGGCCTAAACTGAGGAAAAAAAAATGTTTTTTTATATGTTTTTTGGGGATATTTATTAATTTATTTATTTAAAAGTAAAAAATAATGAGTTTTTTTCAAAATTGTCGCTATTTTTTTGTTTATAGCGCAAAAAATAAAAAATGCAGAGGTGATCAAATACCACCAAAAGAAAGCTCTATTTGTGGGGAAAAAGGACATCAATTTTGTTTGGGAGCCACGTCGCACGACCGCGTAATTGTCAGTTAAAGCGACGCAGTGCCGAATCGCAAAAAGTGTTCTGGTCTTTGGGCAGCCAAATGGTCCAGGGCTTAAGTGGTTAATGAAAAGTTATGCATCATTCACATGTTACTATTCACACAACCATAACAAAACCCACATATTTACAATTATTATTTGAACACAGCTGCATTGTTTTCAATGAAGGCATTCACATAGTTGCATAATCATGTGCTATGTTCAGATCTGTAACACAAAATCTAAAAATTTGCATCTGAGAACATGCGTATACATATATGCCATTAAAAAGGAACAGGACCAGTAACTTGTACACAGATGACTCTCACACCGCACATGGCCCTCCTAGTAATAGGCAAGCAGGCCTTTTTACATCATATGCAATAATTTGCAACTCATACCCTCATTGCTGCCAGACTAGCTGTTGCAAAATGATGGAAAACCGGACAACCACCTCATATCCTTTACAATCACTTCTTGCTAGCATTCTCAAATGCTAAAGCCCATCTCACAACTTCTAAATGACATGACCAATGGGCAGACAACAGGAGCAAACTAGTCTCCTAATTTAATCTCACCTTCCACTCCTGTTTTCACCTCCTTTCGGACCTAAAAACCTATTATGACTAAAATATATATTATAAGCTCTCAAAGAACCTTACCTTCATTGTGTACTTCTCTAGATCCAATCTATGTACACTAAGGTAAACATAAGGGTTAGTGCCATGGGTAGGATCCACAACAACTGGAGAATGCTGAATAAGTCAAGTTCTTACAAGCCCTTTCTTTCTTGCAGGCCACAAATTACTTCAAGAGAGGGACTGCCAAAACAAACCACACGCACTCCTGCACTGAGACAGGTGCACAGCACATGTACCAGGGGCATAGGGACTGTATTAAGTGCAGAACAAAATAGAATGCTATCCTTAAAGGGCAAGTAAATCAAATGCTCCTCAAGTACATACTTGGTGTGTCAGACATGAAACCAATGTGTCCTACACATATGAAAAGACATTACTTCCATGCGAGACACAAGCTCTGAATCTGAATTGAAGATGGTAATAGGGGTCTCAGACATACTTAAAGGTAGAGGTTCAGTAGGGTCAGAATAAGTTTTTTTGTGCACAGAATCTGAAAAAAATATATGAGAGGTCTTGTGAAGATATGGAAAGTCTCAGCCACAAACTGCAGAGCTATATAAGACTCAGATGAGGATGACCCTATAGTAAAAAGTGTCCTAGGATTTAGGTTATAGCAGTTGCTTCCTTCTGGAGATTCCGGAATAGAACACAATAGGAAACAATAGAACAGTGTGGGCTGAGGTCTCTCATAACAGGAGGGCTGTCCTCTGTCTGTCTTTTAAAACACATATTGCACTGCATAATGGAAAAATAACTAGGCCCAAAGTGAGACAAGGCCACGCATACTCACACACCAAAGCAACAAATGCTGAAGAGAGTTGTAGGCAGCCAGAAGTGACCAAGTCATTGTAAGTGAGCAGTGGATTAAGACCAGAGAGTGTTGAATCCACAAATTGCCTGAAAAGCAGGAGCATTAGCAGGAAGTCGCCCTCTCTAAGCTTAACCTCCCTGGCGGTATGATTATTTCGGATTTTAGGTGCTGAAAGCAGTATAATTATTTTGCATGGAAATTAGGCGTTTTATATTGTAGGCCTGTAATTCTTAACAATAACACACTTAAATCTGTCCAAACAAGAGTCTACTAGATATCCCGGGTATGATGAAGTTTGAAACACAAAAACATAAATTATAATATAATAAATAAATATAAAAAATTTTAAAAAATAATAATATAATAATAATAAAATACATTTCTCCACGATTCACTATCGCTCAATTCTGCAAGTGTTCTAATTTACTATCGCTGTTTTCTAGCTGGTCTAAAGCCACTTTTGACGTAAAGGGACACTTTTTGGTTGCTATGGACAATCTCCAGTTTCCAGGCAGAAAGAACAGTAGGGCATGGGCCAAAGCACTGGGGACAAAAGGGAAGTGAAATAATTTCATACAGTACTGTAATCTGTAAGATTACAGTACTGTATGTGTTATGGTTTTTACATTTTTTTGAATTTGCCACCAGGCTCCGCCCCCGTGCGTCGCGACGCTCGCAGAGAACGGAGCCTGGCACGGAGAAGCTTCTGAGGAGACAGAGCCCGCAGATACAGCGGGGGACATCGCAGGATCCTGGGGACAAGGTAAGTAATGCCGCACCAGGATCCTGCAATGTAATCCCGAGTGTGCCTCGGGGTTACCGCTAATGGGACTGAAATTTAACCCCGAGCCACACTCGGGAAAACCGTCAGGGAGGTTATGGGTGGGAGAAAAATATCAGAGTGCACGTACACAAAACTCAAATCTAGCGGATGACATCAGCAATCAGTTCACTTAGCCTTACTCCATTACCGCTGGTGAAGGCAGGAATTTTAAAATGGCACCCAATGATACCAACTATGAGGTCACTCTCAGCACTAATATAGCTGGGTACTATCATTTAAAAGGTAAAGGGAATATCTGATTGCAAACCCTAGCAAAGCATGATCCAATTTTCCCCTGTTGTAGCAAATTGGATCATGCTTTGCTAGGGTTTTTCGCCTTCCTCTGGATCAACTGTGGGTATAGGATTGTGTATATGGGATTGTATGGTTGTTTGTTTTTTTTTTGTTTTTTTAATCATTGAACTAGCTGGACTTGTGTCTTTTTTCAACCTGACTAACTTCAGCCCAGCTACTGAGAGACACCCAAGGTTGTGCCACATTTCTGGACCTGAAGAGTGTCAATTAGCACAGCACACAAAGGACTGGAAAGCACCCAAATGCAGAGCTCAGTGCCCAAAGGTAACATTCCATGCTGACCCCACAGTTTTCTAATCTAACAGGGTCTGGTCACTGCTTCTAAAGCTATTGCAGAGGATATACTAACCCATATAGGTGTTCAAGCTGAATTTTTGGAAGTCTTGATTGAACAAAAAAATGTCAAGTAAACAAAAACATCAACTAAAAAAAAAATAAGGATAAAAAAACTGGACAAATTAAAAGTAAAATTTTTCTCAGCTTGGCTGAGAAAAACGTGGCCCACTTTCTAAGACTGTAGCAAAAAATTGAAGTATGATGATTGGAGGGTTTTAAAGGGTATTGTTTTTTTTTTGTTTGCCAGTGTCCTAACCTCCTGAAGACAGCAGTATAACCTGCATGTCCAAAATGGCTAAATCCTTGTGTCCCTCAATGGACAAAAAAGAAAATGGCTTAAAAAAACACTTTAATCTCTATGCCTTTATTATAGAGCCTAATACAATGCAGGGCATGATAAAAGGATAAAATGAGTAACCTTTAAAAGAAATAATTTAAAAGAAATAAGAATAAAATATGTTACATACAGTATCTCACAAAAGTGAGTAGACCCCTCACATTTTTGTAAATATTTTATTATATCTTTTCAAGTGAAAAAACTGAAGAAATTACACTTTTCTACAATGGAAAGCAATGTGTGTACAGCTTGTATAACAGTGTAAATTTGCTGTTCCCTCAAAATAACTCAGCACACAGCCATTAATATCTAAACCGCTGGCAACAAAAGTGAGCACATCCCTAAGTGAAAATGTCCAAATTGGGCCCAAAGTGTCAATATTTTGTGTGGCCACTATTATATTCCAGCACTGCCTTAACCCTCTTGGGCATGTAGTTCACCAGAGCTTCACAGGTTGCCACTGGAGTCCTCTTCCACTCCTCCATGATGACATCACAGAGATGGTGGATGTTAGAGAGCTTGCACTCCTCCACCTTCCATTTGAGGATGCCCCACAGATGCTTAATAGGGGTTAGGTCTTCTTTAGCAAGGCAGTGGTTGTCTTGGAGGTGTGTTTGGTGTTGTTATCATGTTGGAATACTGCCCTGCAGCCCAGTCTCCGAAGGGAGGGGATCATGCTCTCCTTCAGTATGTCACAGTACATGTTGGCATTCATGGTTCCCTCAATAAACTGTAGCTTTCCAATGCAGGCAGCACTCATACAGCTCCAGACCATGACACTCCCACCACCATGCTTGACTGTAGGCAAGGCACACTTGTCTTTGCCGCCGCACACGCTTAACACCATCTGAACCAAATAAGTTTATCTTGGTCTCATCAGACCACAGGACATGGTTCCAGTAATCCATGTCCTTAGTCTGCTTGTCTTCAGCAAACTGTTTGTGGGCTTTCTTGTGTATCATCTTAAGAAGAGGCTTCCTTCTGGGAACAACAGCCATGCAGACCAATTTGATACAGTGTGCAGTGTATGGTCTGAACACTGACAGGCTGACCCCCCCCACCCTTTCAACCTCTGCAGCAATGCTGGCAGCACTCATACATCTATTTCCCAAAGACAACCTCTGTATATGACGCTGAGCATGTGCACTCAGCTTCTTTGGTCGACCATAACGAGGCCTGTTCTGAGTGGAACCTGTCATGTTAAACCATTGTATGGTCTTGGCCACCATGCTGCCGCTCAGTTTCAGGGTCTTGGCAATCTTCTTATAGCCTAGACCATCTTTATGCAGAGCAACAATTTTTTTGTCAGATCCTCAGAGAGTTCTTTGCCATGAGGTGCCATGTTGAACACCAAATTTAACACACCTGCTCCCCATTCACACCTGAGACCTTGTAACACTAACGAGTCACATGACACCTGGGAAGGAAAATGGTTAGTTGGACATTTTCACTTAGGGTGTAATGTGAGGGTGTACTCTCTTTTGTGAGATACTGTACATAGTATAGTTACATAGTAGGTAAGGTTGAATAAAGACAATAGTTCATCCAGTTCAACCTGTGTAGGTGTGTGTGTCAGTGTCGATAATCATTTCCCATATCTCTGTATGTTGTGTTATTTAAGATGCACGTCCAAGAGTCTTAAAAATATCAATACTTCCCGCTGAGAATTAATCAAATAAGTAATTTAAATGTATTAGCATATCACATTTGTCATATATAAGATATAACACAAAAAAGACTACATGTTTAAAGCTACAGTTTACTTTTAAAATTGAAATTAGTATAGCAAAAGAAAAACATTTTTACCAATCTAGATACTATGTCTTTAATTGTGCTAAATGAACAGCAATAAATGTCTTCATCATCTGTGCAATGTAAAACACTGTTACGTTTTGCATTTAATAAAATACTGCCAGGGTAGGGCATTGTAGCTATGTAAAGTTAACAGTCTGTCAAGAAATTAACGTTGCTGATTTCTAAAGAGAAGAGGAGTTCTCGCAACAAATCTGGGTTTATCAGATGGGACAGATTGCTGCTTGTCTGACTGACTTAGTTTGTGTGACAGCACAGTGAGCTGCCTTTGGGTTCACAAGTCCTTCAAAACCAAAGATTCACGCTAATAGAAGGCTTTTCACATGAAGCAATCAACAATCAGACTTAAAGTTTTATTTATTGGCTCTGACCATCTACTTCTGTTATCAAACATAAGGCTCCGTACACTTCATCAACTCCTAACAATGGCCGCGAGCTTGGACAATCTGTCTTGCGTCTTCATTGGGTGAAGCTTCAATGAAGCAGCATCGATTACAGGGCAACACGCACAGAAAAAAAGGCATCTCATTATCACAAAGTGTTTTGTAGAAAATGGTAATATCTGCCCCAAATGAATTGAACAGATTTGTTTTGTAAAAGAAAAGAGTCTTTGCTTAATCTATTTATTTGTCTAGTTTGTTGCTTCATTTATATTTGCTTCCATGGTAATGAAGCATAAAATATATTTATAAGAGCTTTATAGTTTGGTTTGTGCTTGTTTTTTTTCTTTTATCAATGATTCGTTCCCAACAATGCATTTCTATTAAATGCCTGAAGCTTCAATATGCAGCACCAGGTTATCTTTGTTAGGTAATACAAACTCTTGTCTGCATTAAAGAGTTTATTCTCCCTGACTTGCAAGTTGTTGCCTCAAAACCTCACCTTCAACTGTGATAAAGGACATTCGCAAAGGTACATTTCATCATAGGTTTCTTTAAAATATTATCAGCAGAGACAGATTTTTTTTCACCTAATCATCTATGTATTTTCCTGTGTAACCAAATAGATGTAGCATTTTCCTTATAACTCTATCCAAGACAAAACATAGATCTAAGTTTCCAGTAAATAAACTTTTCACAGGAAGTTTTTTGTTTTATCCAAATTTTTCAAACAATCTGACCCTAATGTATATGTACATTTTTTTGGTGAAAAGTCCTCCAGCCCCCCTCCCTAGCCCCCTCAATACCTAGACCTGAAAATGCCCCCCAGCAGCCCCATACTTATTTCCTCCAATGGCAGAGGCACCCCACAATGTATGCTGACTGGACAGTAAAAATCTTGTGTCTGCATACCAAAGTCCTACAGTGCATTGAAAAAAGTATTCATACCCCTGGAAATTTTCCACATTTTGTCATGTTACAACCAAAAACGTAAATGTATTTTATTGGGATTTTATGTGATAGACCAACACAAAGTGGCACATAATTGTGAAGTGGAAGGAACATGATAAATGGTTTACAAATAAATATCTGAAAAGCGTGGCATGCATTTGTATTCAGCCCCCTTTACTCTGATACCCCTAAATAAAATCTAGTAGAATCAATTGCCTCCAGAAGTCACCTAATTAGTAAATAGAGTCCACTTGTGTGTAATTTAATCTCAGTATAAATACAGCTGTTCTGTGAAGCCTTTAGAGGTTTGTTAAAGAACCTTAGTGAACAGTTGTGGAGACGTTTAAAGCAGGTCATTAAAATACCCAAAGCTTTGAACATCTCATGGAGCACTGTTCAATTCATCATCCAAAAATAGAAAGAGTATGGCACAACTGCAAACCTACCATGACTTGGCCGTCCACCTAAACTGACAGGCCGGGCAAGGAGAGCATCAATCAGAGAAGCAGCCAAGAGGCCCATGGTAACTCTGGAGGAGCTACAGAGATCCACAGCTCAGGTGGGAGAATCTGTCCACAGGACAACTATTAGTCATGTACGCCACAAATCTGGCCTTTATGGAAGAGTAGCAAGAAGAAAGCCTTTGTTGAAAGAAAGCCATAAGAAGTTATGTTTGCCGTTTGTGAGAAGCCATGTGGAGGACACAGAAAACATGTGGAAGAAGGTGCTCTGGTCAGATAAGACCAAAATTAAACTTTTTGGCCTAAAAGCAAACCGCTGTGTGTGGCAGAAAACTAACACTGCACATCACCCTGAACACACCACCCCCACCATGAAACATGGTGGTGGCAGCATCATGTTGTGGGGATGCTTTTCTTCAGCAGGGACAGGGAAGCTGGTCAGAGTTGATGGGAAGATTGAAGTAGCCAAATACAGGGCAATCTTGGAAGAAAACCTGTTAGAGTCTGCAAAAGACTTGAGACTTGGAAGACTTGAAAATTGCTGTTCACAGATGCTCTCCGTCCATAATGACAGAGCTATTTTGCAAAGAAGAATGGGCAAAAATGTCACTCTCTAGATGTGCAAAGCTGGGAGAGACATACCCAAAAAGACTTGCAGCTGTAATTGCAGCAAAAGGTGGTTCTAAAAAGTATTGACTCGGAGGGGCTGAAAACAAATGCGCGCCACATTTTTCACATATTTATTTGTAAAAAAAAATTAAAACAATTTATCATTTTCCTTTTACTTCACAACTATGAGCCACTTTGTGTTGGTCTATCGCATACAATCCCAATAAAATACACTTATGTTTTTGGCTGTAACATGACAAAATTTGGAAAATTTCAAGGGGTATGAATACTTTTTCAAGGCAGTGTACATCTACATTTTTATTAGCTGGGCTGTAGACATCTTGGGAGGCCACAGCTTCCGATGAAGTAAGCACATAGCCCTTGGAGGGAGGACCCAAAACTATGTATTGAGGGGTTTAGAGAGGGGGATGAGAGATTTTTTTTTATTTAAAATATACATGTACTTTAACACAATAGAATTTCTCTTATCCAAAGCTTGATCTTTTCATTAAAAGTGAACCAAACATTTGAATTTAGCAATGGCTAAATGGCATTGGGAGTCCAGGCACTGACCTAGGTGACTTGTCCCAAAAAAACACAAAAATGTAATCATAATTCAAAGGGGATAGACCATTTTAGAGCAACTCAAATGGCAACATAAAATTATGCTATGCCTTTAAATAACATGTTTGGGGATGTCCTAAAGCTGTACATGGAATCACAGAATGTTATGACACCATATTCAGGCATTACATAAATTGCATGTCTACTTTTACTTTACTTTTACATAGGTGCTTGGCTTACATATACAGAAGCAGCAGCAAACCAATATGATTGATTTCAACTCCAAAAAAATTTTGCTGTAGATAGTTTTGCCAGAAACAACAGATTTTCAGTGGAACAATAATAATTGAGAGTTGGAAAGAGCAATACAGCAAATATCAACTGTAAGTTACCGTATATACTAAAAAAAAATACTAAACCTATCAATGTTGCATAAATTAGCAAAATTGGGAAAAACAAGTAATAGAGCATTGCTTGTTGGGCTCTTCTATTCAGTAGCACACTGTACTTGGCCACTACTTCAGATGCAACATATTTGATTAAAATAAATCAGTTTTTCATTTTGTTTTTTCATTTAATATGTTATAGTCAAGAGCAAGAAATATTACAAGAACATACAGCACACCATGTAAGTGTTTTTACTAGGCAGCAATGCAAGATGTTGAGAAAAGGCACATTTTATCCTCCTAAGATAGTGTGCTTTTTCAGAGCCACAAGCCATTAAAACTAAACTGATTAGCTGGACAATATACAGTGGGGACGGAAAGTATTCAGACCCCCTTAAATTTTTCACTCTTTGTTATATTGCAGCCAGGGGCGTAACTACCACCATAGCGACCCATGCGGGCGCTATGGGGCCCGCAGCTGAGTGGGGCCCAGTGAGGATGAGAGCACCGCCGGCACAGTCTCCCAGCCAGGGGAAGAGAGGAGAGGAAGAGGTGAGCTGTCCGTATCAGCAGAGAGCTGAATTGCCCGATGTAAGAGCTTTCTTTAGAACTTGCAGTGTTCCCGGGGCTCACGTCACATAGCTCCACCTCTTGGCCCGGTGCCTTTGATAGACAGAACGCCGATCCAATGGGGGATGTGTGACGTCATCAAAGGCGTTAGGCCAAGAGGTGGGACTATGTGACGATAAGCCCCGGGAAGACAGGAAATTTAAATGAAAGCTATTACACCGGGTAATCCCACTCTCTGCTGATCCGGGTGGCTTGCCTCTTCCTCTGCATAGGTGGGGCTGTATGGGGCACAGGCAGACCAGGCTGTATGGGGCACAGGTCACGCTGTATGGGGCACAGGTCACGCTGTATGGGGCACAGGCAGACCAGGCTGTATTGGGCACAGGTCACGCTGTATTGGGCACAGGTCACGCTGTATGGGGCACAGGTCACGCTGTATTGGGCACAGGCAGATCAGGCTGTATGGGGCACAGGTCACGCTGTATTGGGCACAGGTCACGCTGTATGGGGCACAGGTCACGCTGTATGGGGCACAGGTCACGCTGTATGGGGCACAGGTCACGCTGTATGGGGCACAGGTCATGCTGTATGGGGCACAGGTCACGCTGCATTGACACTAGGGCAGCTGTGGGGGGGGCTGTCTGCAGGGGGGCCCCATACAACATTTTGCTATGGGGCCCTGCTATTTCTAGTTACGCCCCTGATTGCAGCCATTTGCTAAAATCATTTAGGTTCATTTTTTCCCGCATTAATGTACACACAGCACCCCATATTGACGGAAAAACACAGAATTGTTGACATTTTTGCAGATTTATTAAAAAAGAAAAACTGAAATATCACATGGTCCTAAGTATTCAGATCCTTTGCTCAGTATTTAGTAGAAGCACCCCTTTGATCTAATACAGCCATGAGTCTTTTTGGGAAAGATGCAACAAGTTTATCACATCTGGATTTAGGGATCCTCTGCCATTCCTCCTTGCAGATCCTCTCCAGTTCTGTCAGGTTGGGTGGTAAACGTTGGTGGACAGCCATTTTTAGGTCTCTCCAGAGATGCTCAATTGGGTTTAAGTCAGGGCTCTGGCTGGGCCATTCAAGAACAGTCACGGAGTTGTTGTGAAGCCACTCCTTCATTATTTTAGCTGTGTGCTTAGGGTCTTTGTCTTGTTGGAAGGTAAACCTTCAGCCCAGTCTGAGGTCCTGAGTACTCTGGAAAAGGTTCTCATCCAGGATATCCCTGTACTTGGCCGCATTCATCTTTCCCTCAATTGCAACCAGTCGTCCTGTCCCTGCAGCTGAAAAACACCCCCACAGCATGATGCTGCCACCACCATGTTTTACTGTTGGGACTGTATTGGACAGGTGATGAGCAGCGCCTGGTTTTCTTCACACATACCGCTTAGAATAAAGGCCAAAAAGTTCTATCTTGGTCTCATCAGACTAGAGAATCTTATTTCTCACCATCTTGGAGTCCTTAAGGTGTTTTTTAGCAAACTCCATGCGGGATTTCATGTGTCTTGCACTGAGGAGAGGCTTCCATCCGGCCACTCTGCCAAAAAGCCCCGACTGGTGGAGGGCTGCAGTGATGGTTGACTTTCTACAACTTTCTCCCATCTCCCGACTGCATCTCTGGAGCTCAGCCACAGTGATCATTGGGTTCTTCTTTACCTCTCTCACCAAGGCTCTTCTCCCCTGATAGCTCAGTTTGGCCGGACGGCCAGCTCTAGGAAGGGTTCTGGTTGTCCCAAACATCTTCCATTTAAGGATTATGGAGGCCACTGTGCTCTTAGGAACCTTAAGTGCAGCATAAATTTTTTGTAACCTTGGGCAGATCTGTGCCTTGCCACAATTCTGTCTCTGAGCTCTTCAGGCAGTTCCTTTGACCTCATGATTCTCATTTGCTCTGACATGCACTGTGAGCTGTAAGGTCTTATATAGACAGGTGTGCGGCTTTGCTAAGATTCTACCTGATCTGGAATAGCCTTTTTGTTTTTCCGGAGGAAGAGAGCAGGCAGATTACAAGTAAATTAGAAGAAAATTTTGAGCTCTATTCTACATTTGAAGGCTGAAAAATGGAACAGTTTTGAAAGACACCGTTTAAGTCTTTATTGTATAGACCAATATTCTTGGAAGGAGGGAGAGAAATCAGATTGCACATTGAAATCTAAAATGTGTGCAGTCTTTGGAAAATGAAGGATGGAAAAAATGTGATCGTTTTACACCCCAGCTTTTAGGACAGTCCACAATTTACTATGTGCTATTGAACAGACATTTAGCATAGTGACTTTTTTTGGACATTAATGATGAAAATAGCATACAGGTTTGCACCAACGCTAAAAAACATGTTTGGACAGGCTGAAATTTCTGAGAGCTTGAGCACTCATTTGGCATTCTAAAAACAAATATTAGTGTCTTCTTTGGGGCACTGATGATGAAAATAGCATACAGGTTTATGCCACAGCTAAAACATCCATTTAGAGAGGCCACAATTTCTAAGAAATTTTTTTTTCGCACACTGAGAATGGAAAAAGCATCTTCTTATGCCGCATACACACGAATTTCGGCCCGCAAAAGACCGATGAGAGTTTTTCGTCGGAAAATCAGACCATGTGTATGCTCCATCGGTCTTTTGCTGGTGGAATTCCAGCCAGCAAAAGATTGAGAGCATGCTCTCAATTTTTCAGTCAGGAAAAGTTCCTATCCGAAAATGCGATCGTCTGTGGCAATTCCGACGTGCAAAATTCCTACGCATGCTCGGAAACAATTTGACTCATGCTCGGAAGCATTGAACCTCATGTTCTCGGCTCGTCGTAGTGTTGTACGTCACCACGTTCTTGACGGTCGTAATTTCAGCAAACTTTTGCGTGACCGTGTGTATGCAAGGCAAACTTGAGCGGAATCCCGTTGGAAAAGCCATCATATCTTTTTCCGACGAGAAGTCCGATCGTGTATACGCGGCATTAGTATCACAACTAAGAAACTGGTGTGGACAGGCAACAATTTTTGATAGGTTGAACTGGCAAGCATTTTGCACCAAGAGATTGTATATCAGTGCCTTTGTTTTGGCCACTGAAGATAGAAACAGCACCAAAATAATTGCCTTTTTTATAGCGTAAGATGTACACCTTTGTAAACATTTACAGACTGTCCACTATTTGTGTGAGAGAGAGAAAGAGAGCACAAGCAGATAGCACCATACAATTAATTTATTTTTTCCCATGCAGAAAATAAAAACATTAAAGTACTTTTCAGCCCAGGCTTTTATACAATTTTTTGGGCAGACCACTATTTCTGAGGGACAGATTTACCTTTAAAGGGTAACTCCACTTTCATGGGGAAAAAATAGTAAAAAAAATAATATAGTGTATATAATTAATTCTCTTGTCATATTGTAATTGAATGTTATTAACCACTTCCCGACCGCCTCACGCAGATATACTGTGGTAGAAGGGCACATACAGGCAGATTAACGTACCTGTACGTTGCCCTTTAAAAGGAAGCTTGCGCTGGAAGATCCATGAGCGTGATCGCGGGTCCCGCGGACTCGATGTCCGCAGGGATACCCGCGATCGTCTCACAGTGAGGAAGAACAGGGAGATGCTAATATAAACAAGCATTTCCCCATTCTGCCTAATTACACTGACACTGATCACAGCTCCCTGTAATCGGGAGCAGTGATCAGTGTCGTGTCACACACAGCCCCTCCCCCCACAGTTAGAATCCGATCTGTCCACCATAATGTCGCAGTCATGATAAAAATCACTGATCGCCGCCATTACTAGTAAAAAAAATTATTTATAAAATGACATAAAACTATCCCCTATTTTGTAGACGTTATAACTTTTGCGCAAACCAATCAATAAACGCTTATTGCGATTTTTTTTGTACCAAAAATATGTAGAAGAATACGTAACAGCCTAAACTGAGGAAAAAAAGGTTTTTTATATATTTTTTGGGGATATTTGCGTTTTTTGGGGATATTGGTGTTTTTTTCAAAATTGTCGCTATTTTTTTGTTTATAGCACAAAAAATAAAAACTGCAGAGGTGATCAATTACCACCAAAAGAAAGCGCTATTTGTGGGGAAAAAAGGACGTCAATTTTGTTTGGGAGCCACGTCGCACGACCACGCAATTGCCAGTTAAAGCGACGCAGTGCCGAATCGCAAAAAGTGCAATGGTCTTTGGGCTTAAGTGGTTAAAAATTACATTTCCTTTTCAGTCTGCAGCACTGTAATTTTCTGTAAAATAAAAAGCAACATGGCTACCTGGAGGTGTTCTGTACACAGATGGTATAAAGAAAACCCCTTAAATATTTGAATTCCTGCTTGTGTGATTGGCTTACTGATTTTGCCAGAAGTCTGCACTAAGATACAAGTCAGAGTTTTGACATACCCTGCAACAAAACAAGTCATTTTTGGTGTGATACTCCCAAAGTGAAATCATGTATAAAGGGATGCAGACACTTTCCATCCTCATTAGAGCCCCGCAGGTGCAGCAGCTGATTGATAATTATAAATCCATTCCCATGCAGATTTACTTTAAACATGGACACAGATAAACAGCTATTTCTTCAGAATAACAAAAGGTAGGAATATTTCAGCAATACCAAATCATGTTGTATGTTACAGACACCCCCATAGATATCAACTATATTGCACACCTTTGTGTCATCAGCAGAATGACATACCTTACCCACCAACCCTTTAGTTATATCACTTACATATAGAGTAAACAGTGCAGGACCTGAACACCATTTAAACCAACTGCATAGCCACTGAACCATCCAAGGGTTAAGTCCTAGCTTGTACAAATTTTTAACTTAGATCATTATGTGGAACTTTATCAAATGCTTTGCTAAAAATCAAGATGGGCTATGTTCACAACACTGACATGACCTGCCCTCAAAAAGCCATGTTGCTTTGGGTACAAGTTGTGTATTTTTAAGTGATCAAAGATCCTTCTTTTAGGAGTGATTCCATTAACTTGCTTAAAACAGATGTTAAACTCACTGGCCTGTAAATGCCAGCTTCTACCTTGCTACCCTTCTTGTGGATAGGTATAATATTAGCTGTCCACCAGTCATGGGAAACTTCTCCTGTTAGAAGAGATTGATTAAACAGATCCATTATTGGTCCAACACCTATACCTCAATTCCCATAGAACTTTGGGGTAAATACAATTGGAGCCCATTACTTTTTGCTACCTTTTGTCTCTAGAAATCCTGAAATGAACAATCATTACTAGAACCAATATATAAAAATAATTAAGAAAGACTGCGCTAGAAACAATGACATGTGATGTAACTAAACAAACATGATTGCGTGTATGAAAATACAATTCATCGAGTGAGAAAAATAATAAAACACCAAAAATCTAATGAAAGTGAATATGGAAGAAAAGTGACTGAAAAAATGAAAGTCCCAATTAAAGTTAAAAAAAGTGACTAAACAGTCAAAAAAACAGACAGTCCTTGGGGCCAAGGCAGATACAATCGGTGATCGTAGACGTATAACACCCAGTGAGGAATCCTCCACCTATTAAGATGTGTGCTTACCAGAGGTAAGCTGTAAATCAGCTTATTAATGAACATCCACTTAGGGGAAATCAGCTCCTCAGGTCTCCACACAAGGAAGGGGGCGGACAGGATCTTTCAATGAGATGGACTCAATCCGCATAACAGGAGGACCCAAAAGGATAAAACAAATTCTCCATAGTGTAAAACTGTATATCATTTATTGAGGTAAAAAGATGGTCACACTTACATGTAAAATCACGATAAAAGGCACATAAGATATACAACAGCCGGCCGGCTCGCATGCACCCGTTCAAACGAAAACGATGACGTCAGCGCGTCAGCCTTCCGACGTACGTTTCGTCCTATTGGACGTCGTCATGGGAGGATTACTAGAACCAATATGATCACCCTGCCTTTTATTGTTAGTACAATTTATTTATGAGACTGAACAGAAGTAATTGTTTAAATGGTTCGCTACATTCATGTCTCCCTCAACATATGTGCTGTGCCCAGTTTTTATTTTAGTAATCCAACTGTATTTTTTCCTCCCATCACTGATGTATCTACAAAAAGGTTTAATCTCTTCTCTTAGACTTAGACATTTCCTCCTCTTTCTGTGCTTTGGCAGCACTAATAATGTGTCTGGCCTCCTATTGTCTTTTTTTATACACTTCTCTATCAGCTACACTACCTGTTTCCTTGAAACACCTACATGCTGATTTTTTTTTCTCCTTTACTATCCTACCTACCTCTTTAGTGAACCATATTGTTTTTTTCTTCAATTTACTCTCACTAATTTTCCTGACATATAATCTAGTCTACTCCAGGATGGTAGACTTTAACAGTGCCCACTGATTACTGACCCCTGTCGTATTACTCCAATCACTATTGTAAAACATATACTTTGCAGGGCTACAACAAAAGTTCAAATATAGAGAAAGAACAAATACAAATTATATAATTATATGCAACCAACCGAACAAACATTTTTATTTGTAGATATATATATATATATATATATATATATATATATATATATATATATATTCATACGCCTTGATATTTTCCACATTTTGTCATGTTACAACCAAAAACATAAATGTATTTTTTTGGGATTTTATGTGATAGACCAACACAGTGGCACATAATTGTGAAGTGGAAGGAAAATGATAAATGGTTTTCAACATTTTTTACAAATAAATATCTGAAAAGTGTGGCGTGCATTTGTATTCAGCCCCCCTGAGTCAATACTTTGTAGAACCACCTTTCATTGCAATTACAGCTGCAAGGCTCAGCAATGGCATGCAATGCCAAGCTGCTGCTAATAAAGCAAACAGAATATTGGCATGCATTAAAAGGGGGATCAACACAAGAGATAAAACGATAATTCTCACACTCTACAAGGCTCTGGTCCGGCCGCACCTGGAGTATGCTGTCCAGTTCTGGGCACCATTCCTCAGGAAGGATGTACTGGAAATGGAGCGAGTACAAAAAAGGGCAACAAAGCTAATAAAGGGTCTGGAGGATATTAGTTATGAGGAAAGGTTGCAAGCACTGAACTTATTCTCTCTGGAAAAGAGACGCTTGAGAGGGGATATGATTTAAATTTACAAATACTGTACTGGTGACCCCACAATAGAGATAAAACTTTTTCGCAGAAGAGAGTTTAATAAGACTCGTGGCCACTCATTACAATTAGAAGAAAAGAGGTTTAACCTTAAACTACGTAGAGGGTTCTTTACTGTAAGAGCGGCAAGGATGTGGAATTCCCTTCCACAGGCGGTGGTCTCAGCGGGGAGCATTGATAGCTTCAAGAAACTATTAGATAATCACCTGAATGACCGCAACATACAGGGATATATAATGTAATACTGACATATAATCACACACATAGGTTGGACTTGATGGACTTGTGTCTTTTTTCAACCTCACCTACTATGTAACTATATGTAACTATAAGTCTTTTTGGGTATGTCTCTACTAGCTTTGCACATCTAGCATCTACAGAGTGACATTTTGCCCATTCTTCTCTGCAAAATAGCTCAAGCTCTGTCAGATTGGATGAAGAGCGTCTGTGAACAGCAATTTTCAAGTCTTGCCACAGATTCTCAATTGGATTTAGGTCTGGACTTTAACTGGACTATTCTAACACATGAATGTGCTTTGATCTAAACCATTCCATTGTAGCTCTGGCTGTATGTTTAGGGTTGTTGTCCTGCTGGAAGGTGAACCTCCACCCCAGTCTCAAGTCTTTTGCAGACTTTAAGAGGTTTTTTTCTAAGATTGCCCTGTATTTGGCTCCATCCATCTTCCCATCAACTCTGACCAGCTTCCCTGTCCCTGCTGAAGAAAATCATCCCCAAACATGATGCTGCCACCACCATGTTTCACTGTGGGGATGGTGTGTTCAGGGTGCAGGGTTAGTTTTCCGCCTCACATAGTGTTTTGCTTTTAGGCCAAAAAGTTAAATTTTGGTCCAATCTGACCAGAGCACCACATTCTTCCACATGTTTGCTGTGTCTCTCCATTTTCGGATGATGGATTGAACAGTGCTCGGTGAGATGTTCAAAGCTTGGGATATTTTTGTATACCCTAACCCTGCTTTAAAATTTTCCACAGTATGCTGGAACAGGGATAGGTAAAACTCGAAAATGGGCTAGACTCTCGTTAGCCCGTAGGTCCGCAAAAATGAGGTTATGTGTGGAGGATATCAGGTGAGATTGAGGTATCGTCTGGATGCATGGTCTTTCGAAAGGGGTAAGTTGTCGCGAGCATTGCGAGTCTTTGTCTAGGAGTTTGAGGTGATGGGCAAGTAGGAGGTAGGTCCAGGTGGGAATGGGTGGACTTTCCATTCGGTTTTAGAGTTGTGAGGCTGTCAGGAGTTTCTCTTGGTGAAAGAACTGGTAGGTTCTAATTTGGTCTTGTGGCCAGTGGTCCTTAAACTACTTTTAGTTTATGTTGGAACTACAGTTCAATATTATTACCATATATGTGATCTTTTCTTTTGCTGCCACCATATGTACTTATGTATGCTAATTGTTAAAATTTAATAAACAAATTTGATAATACTTTTTCAAGGCACTGTATATACAGTATATACTGACTCATAAAAAGTGTATTAAACATTTATATCACAGAAAATGAACAGAGGATGTATTATTCACATGGTAACAGGTGTAGTGCTAGTTCTTTGAAAACTCATATAAAGAAAGTTGTTGGTCTTGGAGTTATTGAAGATGACTGTAAGGCATTAAATCATAAATGTTAAAGATTATCCATTCCTTTATAGAAACACTGCAATGGTAAATCTTTCAGATCAAACTGAGGGCTTGATCAGGGCTCATCAACAGCTTCATGTACTGCTGGAAAGATAACACAATCCCCAAAGACCACTATTTAGGATCAATTAAAAAAACATTTGCTGACAAGATCTTCCAGAAAAAAGAATTGCATCCATAAACTGGAATCAGCACGCTGG
This sequence comes from Lithobates clamitans, assembly GCA_037952925.1. Lineage (NCBI taxonomy): Eukaryota > Metazoa > Chordata > Amphibia > Anura > Ranidae > Lithobates > Lithobates clamitans. The sequence continues at coordinate 2,119,154 of JBBGZY010001281.1, read as the reverse complement.
GGTGATACAGCCACTCTGTAAATATTATATAGACATTATCCAGAAGCCCTTGGCATTCTAAACATTAAATGGTCTCAAGGTGGATTTAACCTATAATCCGTAGTAGAAAAAGGATTGTCCACACACAGATTTCTACAGGAACCCCTAAGCCAACATGTGTATTAGACGTGTGCAATTAGTTTTGTTCCAAATTCGTTTTTCGATAAAATTTGACAAATTTGTTAATTCGGAAATATTCAAATTTATAAAAACCCGTTTAATACATTTTTCCGAAAACGAAAACTAAAAGAATTTGAAAATCCGCAAATTCGTAAATTTGAAAATCCTAAACTAAGAATGAAAATGCAAAAACCCGAAAATCTGAAAATTAGAAAACCCGAAAATCCAAAATAATAACTAACTAGTAATAATAACTAATACTAACCAATAAATTATAGGTATTGGAATTTCCTTTCAAATTTGGCTGTTAGTGAATGTAACAAATACGAATTAATCCAAAGTTACGAATTATCTGAAATAATGAATACCGCATCTAAATGAATGGAATGTAACAAATTATTAATAATAAATAATAATAATAATGATAAAAACTTACATTCCATTTGTTTAGATGCAGCATTTGTTATTTCGGATAATTCCTAACTTCGGATAAATTCGTATTCGTTATGTTCACTAACAGCCAAATTTGAAAGGAAATTTCAATAATAATAATTTAATAGTTAGTTAGTTATTATTAATTAGTCATTAGTTATTATTTCAGATTTTCAAATTTTCAGATTTTTGAGTTTTCGGATTTTCGTTCTTTGGAATTTTCAGATTCTTGTTCTAATTTTCAGATTTTCAAAATTTCTGAATTTTTTAATTTAGAACTTCTGAATTTTCAAATTTAGAATTTCAGAACTTCCAAATTTCCAAATGTTTGAATTTTCAAATTTTCAGATTTTCGAATTTCGATTATAAGGAATGACCCGAAAAAGGAAAAAAAAAAAAACTGAATGAAACTTAATTTTCAGCAGTGCACATGTCTAATGTGTATTGCTTGCATGTTATCCTCAGGTCTCCAGGTGAATTTAACCTGTAATTTATAGTAGAAAGAAATGTTTACACACAGGTTTCTAAAGGCACCACATATACATACCCTGTCCTCTAGGCATACCTGCTGCAGCACTGAATGTCACCTTTTTGCCTGAGCCATTGTATAGCAATTTCCAAAAAGGGGACAGTATCCACCGGCTGGAAAGGAAGGATTGATAAAAGCAGCAACTTGGACAAGCTGGAATCTAGCAGCTGGGACAGCAAAATGTGCCTGCTCAGTGCTACATGTGGTGGGGTTGGCAGAATTAGAGCAAGTTTGCAGCCAATTCTTGCCTCTAGTCTGCATGGCCCCTTGCAGACCCTCTTTTCTGCTGGTGGAGCCATGGAGTAAACCTCTGACACCCCTTGATATACCATCATTCCTATTGCAAGGGAATCTTGTAGAGTGGAGGTAGAGGTGGAAAGGGAGATGCTGGAGTAGCATTCTGGTGCTGTTCCCAACTGGCTTCCTGATGAGAGGTCAGATGTCTCTTCATACACACGATACCTAAATGGCCAATAGTATTGTCACGCTTGATACACTGGAGACAGAGACTTCGAGTAACAACTGTGCAGTCTGCCATACCCATGTGAAAAGGGCCCACACAAGTGATCTCTGGGGGTGACCAGGATAGTTCTTCCATCTGGTGAAGTAGGGCAGATTCTCCCTCCACTTCTGTGCGAGTTGTCCCTGGATGACATCCTGCCTTGCTGGGTGTGCGCCTCTCCCTCACTTTCCTCATCTGCTCTATTGGTCACTCAGGTATGGTCAGAGACCTCACCATCAACCCCTTCCTCTTAATCACTGGTGCAAACTTGGCTAATTGGTTCTCACTGCCTGGTGTACCCTCCCTCTAGGCTTCTGTTAGTCTCCTCCTCAACCTTAGAGCCCATGAATTGCTATGCATTGTCTATGCAAATGATGCACCATTCTCATGAACACAGCTTTGGCCTGTACACATAGAGGCTGCTCATCTCCCCAAAGCTGCATGGGAACTTCTTCCTCATCTTGTATTCCTGCCAGACATGATGCTAATAATGTGGCACTCGTTGCCTAGTTTAATTGGCAGCTATTAGAAGAACTGTATAGAGAGGAGTGGTGCTTGTGTGCACTGTAAACTGTGGTGCTTTGATGGAGCATATCCTTAGGAGACAAGGAGGATTGTATAAATTATGAACTGGTATTTCAGCAGCAGGGGGGGGGAGGTCCCTGACACAGGAGCTGACAGGCAGGGAGGGGGGGGAGAGGAGGACAGGAGAGCTGTGGATGACGGAGGCATGTAAACTGACCACAGTGTCAGGGCTCGGCAGCCATGATACACATTGGTTAGCTTACGGGGGAGGGTATAGCCAGGCAGGATCAGCCAGGTTTTTTAGGTGTTACAGGGGGCCAAATTACACAGCACAAGCACTGTGCTGTATAACATTATTTAAGGGAACAGGATCCAATTTTTTTTTTTAGGTTAACAGGCGCTTTAAGAATACACATGCCTCTTGTTATTTAGATGTAACTGTATGAGTAATCGTATGAATGATCAAACTAAGATCAACTGTAATTTGCAGTTTGCTAAACAGTTGCAAAATTTGAATCAATATTTTAAAAACAGGTTAAAGATGTCAAAAAACATGCCTATACTGCAGAGTAATACAAGATGGATGAAAGATGCACGGAGAAAGACTCTTCACAGAAAAGTATCTGTGACTCAATCAGTGAAATATGTGGATTCACAGCAAAGTCTCTATAAAAATATATAACAGAGAGGTAAACGAAGAATCACTACTTAATAAAACAGAACAGAACAAGCTTCTTGCAATTTTTCCCAAAACAGTGGTCCTCACAGTAAAGTCCAGGATAGCTCTGGTAATACAGCTGAACATTTGGAGTGATCTAGGGCCTGAGGACAAAGTGCAAACCCACTGGAACTGCAGTACTCTATAGCAACTGGAGAATTGTACCCCAGCTGTATGCTATTAGGCTTAGGCCCAACTGTCTGCATGCTGATTCTGACAGTGGAGGACCTTTCACCTGGCTACAGATTCCTTGCCCAGCTACTGTTACCTCATTAGGTGTAGCCTCTCTGAGGGATGTAAGCAGAATAAGTCATCCTCCTTGGGTGTGTCCAGGAACCCAGGGAGTGATGGAATAAGGAGTGAAAGGGGCCTGCACCTGCATCTGAGGATAGTGAGTAAATCGCCACTCCACTATATAGGTTTATGATATCTCCATCAAAGCTGCCAGCCCCTATGGTGACATTAAAAGGCCAAGCAAGGAAGTCTGCTTTTTGCTGGATTCTCCATTAAATGAAATATGTGTCCTTCATAATGGTCAATGCTGATGGATGGATCCCTGTATAGACTAGCATGTATTGCCTTTAATAGGATGTTTAATAGAAAATAGAAAATTGCCTTTAATAGAAATTTTAAAGAACCTAATTTTCTTGTAAAAATATATTGTTTGGATCTATAATTTTACTGCACTCTAACTATGCTCAATACTGACCACAGTAATATAGTATGGGTATTTTAACTTCAATAGCTTGGAGAAAGGCATGCTAAATGAAATGAACTATATTCTCAGTTACTTGCATATACTAAATGTCAAGAGAAATTTATTTTACACAAAGAAGCTCTACAGATATACTCACTGACTGCTTGCTGCAGCAAGGAGTGTCACTTCCCAACAACAGGCCTCCAAATGACATAAAAAATGCCATTACATTATGTGAATCATTGAGCAAGTCCAAACTCTTCCATATGACTGCAGTGTCACAGGAAAATGTTCCTCTGGGAGGTTTTTCTGAGCACCAGGAAATATTCTCATGTTCTCGACACATGTGAAACAGTATAAATTATCCAATTGCAAAATCTGTCTTTCATCAAACGAAGGATGAAAATACTGTTATACTGCTACACAGAGACAGTACAGTAAAGAAAGTATGGACTTTTACTGTAACAATACCAAAAGACAAATATGAGCAGCAATTCTTTACATCCAATCGTTTCAGCTTTGGGGATTACAGATACTAAAAAAGCTTAAATCTGATTGGCTGTTATGGGGTACTGTACATTATTATGCTCTCACATTATCTTTGAAAATCATTAATAAATATGGTCTTGGTAACCCAGAACCACAAACAAACAGGTATGTTATATATAGTCTTAATGTAAAAAAAACTGCTAAAACACTTTACAATTGAAGGTCAAAAATTACACCTACGTAATTTGATGTGTGGGAGGAGACCTGCTCAAGCACAAGGAGAGTGTGCAAGTTGCATTCCATTAATGTCCTTACTGGAATTTGAACCAATGACCCCAGTGCTGCTGGAAAACCATGAAGTAGTTGTCCTGCCCTTTCTATGTGTCTATAGTTGTAGTTTAAAAAAAAAAGTATTAAAACTTAATATTTCAAACTGAGCGTGAGAACTTGAGTAAGCACAGGTCAGTGAAAACTGTCAAAAAAATTAGTAGATCAAATTTTATAAGCAGCCGAAATTAGATGCAAATATCAACTTTTCCTATAAAAGTTGAGCTTGTTTTCGTTCTGTTGGTACATAAGGCTGATTATTATTATTAATATTATTATTATTATTATTCAGAATTTATATAGTGCCAACAGTTTGCATAGAGCTTTACAATCTAATTATCACATCAAACAACCAATAGGGAGGCACAAGAGATGGAAGGAGGCTTGGCCAAGCTCACTTATCACAGGAAAAGTCAGGGTTTGCATACAGTTCAGCTGCCTATATTTTATGCGTCTACTGACCATTTTACTAAGAGTCAATTAAGCAGGTTCATGACAAGCTCACTGTAAATCCTTCAATCTACCATTTTGTGCCCTCTGTGACCAGAGGTAATTTAAACCAAGATGTCCAAAACACATTTAACAGCATCGTTAAAGTGATTCTAAAGGCTGAAGTTTTTTACCTTAATGCCCACCACCCATTTTACTTACCTGAACTCAATCTCGATCCAGCACAGTGCATGAGAGCAGCGGTTCTCTGCACTCTCTCCCTCCTTATAGGCTCAGAGACAGCAGTGGGAGCCATTGGCTACTGCTGTCAAACACAGCCAGTGAGGAGCGAGCAAGGGGCGGGGTCAAGCCATGCTCTGCGTGTCAATGGATTTGTAGCTTCAATTGTGCTTCAGCAAAAAACATTAAAACAGAACTCCAAATTTGGGAGTCTAAAAATGATAAGAACAACAAATCATTTGACAGCTAAGAAATTCACATATGTGTATTTCATTTGTGCATTTACCTTTTTGCCTGGAGTTTAGCTTCCAAAAATCCCATAAAAAATACATCATTGTCTGCTAATTGTAGCAGTACATTGGCAACAATAAGTTGTCTAGAGGATTTTTCAGACTTTAGCAAATACAAAACCAAAAAGGTCTTGTTGTGGAGGTTCAATTAGATGGGATGAGCTTTTTTATTGTTGCAGGTTATGGCTCTCTCAAGAAGCAATCAAGTTGGGTTTTTTTAAGCAGAGCAGACAGATTTAAACATATATATAATAAGAGCAGATCATCTCATCTATGTGCACAGTTCTGAGAAATAAATTGTGCAGCCACTGTTATGGCCCGTACACACGATCCAAAAATCTTATGAAAAATACCGCTTTCAACGCGATTGTATGATAATCAGATCGTTAGTACAGAGCTTTTGAGAGCCAATCACGACAGTTCATCTGATATTATCCGGTGGGACATGCACAAAAATTTCTCTCGTATACCAGACTGTATATGATTTTCATTCAATCAATACAATTGTCTTCCGAATACACAGTACAAATACACTACAACACATGACATTACTTCCGATTCTTTATTCTGTCATACGAGAATTTTCGTAACTTTAGTAAACTCTTCATTTTTGATATGCGACTAGCATGCAAAAAAAAAACAGAAGATTTATCGTCCGATTTTCGGATCATGTGTACAGGTCATTAGGTTACTATGGGGTTGATTTACTAAAACTGGAGAGTGTAAAACCAGGTGCAGCTCTGCATAGACATGAATCAGCTTCCAGGTTTTATTGTCAAAGCTTAATTGAACAAGCTGAAGTTAGAAGCTCATTGGATACCATGTACAGCTGCACTCTCCAGTTTTAGTAAATCAATTCCTGTGTGTGCTTTCCTTACCCCTTGCTGACCAGCTGCCGTCATTTTACTGCGGCAGGCCAGCACGATCCCGGGAGCCGTCTTAGCTATACGTCGGCTCGCGGGATCGGGATAGCAGGCGCACGTGCCCGCTGCACAGAGGGAGTGCCGATGCTCATGGCCGACGGTAGCGATGACCGCCGGCCACAAGCGATCGCGGGCACGAGAGGCACAACAGGAAAGTGTGGGTTCTGTGAGGCGTGACAGATCGGGAGTTCCTATTAGCTAGGAACCATGATCTGTCACTTCCTCTAGATCAGTCCCCTCCCCCTACAGTTAGAAATACCCATAGGGAACACAAATAACCCCTTGATCGCCCCTTAGTGTTAACCCCTTCCCTGCCAGTGACATTTTTACAGTAATCAGTGCATTTTTATAGCACTGATTGTTGTCTAAGCCAATGGCCTGGAAAATTTGTCAAAAGTGTCCGATGTGTCCGCCATAATGTCGCAGTCCCGATAAAAATCACAGATTGCCAGCATTACTAGTAAAAAAAATAAATAATAAAAATGCCATAAATCTATCCCCTATTTTGTAGATGCTATAACTTTTGCGCAAACCAATCAATATACGCTTATTGCAATTTATTTTACCAAAAATATGTAAAAGAATACATATCGGTCTAAACTGAGGAAAAATGTGCTTTTTTAAAAAAAAAAAAAAAATGGGGATATTTATTATAGCAAAAAATACAAAATATTGCATTTTTTTCAAAATTGATGTTTTTTTGTTTATAGCACAAAAAATAAAAACCGCAGAGGTGATCAAATACCACCAAAAGAAAGCTCTATTTTAGGGAAAAAAGGACATCAATTTTGTTTGGGTGCAACGTCGCATGACTGCGCAATTGTCAGTTAAAGCGACGCAGTGCCGAATCGCAAAAAATGGCCTGGTCATTCAGCAGCCAAATCTTCCGGGGCTGAAGTGGTTAAGGCTCATACTCACTATAAGAAAATCGGGTGAACATTTTCGTCAAAAGAATTTTCGTACAATTTTCGTATAGTGTGTACGATTTGCTATGAAACAACAAGGAAAATCGGATGTTCGTTTTCCCGATTTTCTTATAGTGTGTACCCTACATTAGGGCTATGGCCAGATGCAGTCACAATCCCACAAGTTCTATACTGATAGAAATACAGTATCAAATTGCAACAGCAATTATTTTTGTAGTAGGAGCAATAGTATTCCATCTACTATATAATTAAAGCTTCATTCATTGGAAAACTAAGTCTTTAACAAATTTGTTTAGTGTTCTTAAGAAAATTTGCTTGAACATTTCTTTAAATAAAACATATATTTTTGTATACTAAACTATCTCTTTAGGCAAACCTGCAAAATGATGACCTTAGAGAAGAACATCATCTCAATAGATAAGTAAAAGGGGCAGAACTGTGACAAACACTCTGATACAACTTTTACCACAACAAAGAACTTCTGCATAATAGAGCAACAATCCAGTCCTTCTTATTGCTGTTCATTGCCTTCCACTATCATAAACTGCAACCTTCTGTTTGCAGGGGAAACAAAATAGAAAGGGCATGGTTTCAAGAAGAAATGAATGCAAATGTTAATGTGCAAAGAGTTTGTGAAACCAAGAAAATAGATTGAAAACACTGAATGTTAATGTCCTCTTTTTTTTTTTTTGCATGTGAACCCTTTTCTTTAGTTTGGAAACATAAGGCCCGTACACTTCATTTAAGTGCAACAATGACTGTGAAGTCTGGTGAATCTGTCTTGTGTCTATCTGGGGTGGAACTGCAATTGAGCGGAATCAACACATGAACAGAGCTTGCGTTCTGATCTCCAGCTCATTAAAATAACGTTAAAAAAGGGTAAAATCTCAATTGTACCAGAATAGTGCTTGACTTTTTTCAGTGGGACAAATGTGATTAATAAACCATACATTCATTAGCTTTAGAGGTCTGCTAAGTGAATTGTGAGTTCCTCCCACTGGTCTTTGTGACTGGAGGGGGAACTACAATGAAACTCACATTTAATACTGATGGAAAAACAGGACTTAAAAGGGTGTTCCGGCTGTTATATATATATATATATATATATATATATATATATACATATACAGGTGCATCTCAAAAAATTTGAATATCTCAAAGTTAACTTATTTCAGTAATTCAATTCAAAAAGTGAAACTCATATATTATATATAAATGTGTTACACACAGAGTGTTATATTTCAAGCATTTCTTTCTTTTAATTTTGATGATTATGGCTTACAGCTAGTGAAAACCCAAAATTCAGTATCTCAGAAAATTTTAATATTACATAGGACCAATAAAAAAAAGGATTTTTAATACAGAAATGTTGGCTTACTGAAAAGTATGTCCATGTACAGTATAGTATGCACTTGATAGCTGATGCATTGTTGGGTCTGGTGTCTCTCATCTTCCTCTTGACAATACCCCACAGATTCTCTATGGAGTTTAGGTCAGGCAAGTTTGCTGGCCAATCAGGCCAATGCGCTGACTTTGGACTTGATAAAACACAGTGGACCAACACTAGCAGATGACATGGCTCAAATCATCACTGACTGTGGAAACTTCACACTGGACCTCATGCAACTTGGATTCTGTGCCTCTACACTCTTCCTCCAGACTCTGGGACCTTGATTTCCAAACGGAATGCAAAATTTCCACAGTCTGGGATGATTTGGGAAGCCATGTCATCTGCTGGTGTTGGCCCACTGTGTTTTGTCTGTGGGGTATTGTCAAGAGGAAGATGAGAGACACCAGACCCAACAATGCAGATGACCTGAAGGCTGCTATCAAAGCAACCTGGGCTTTCATAACACCTCAGCAGTGCCATAGGCTGATTGCCTCCATGCCACGCCGCATTGATGCAGTAATTAATGCAAAAGGAGCCCCGACCAAGTATTGGTATAGTGCATACAATACTGTACATGGACATACTTTTCAGTAAGCCAAAATTTATGTATTAAAAATCCTTTTTTATTATTGGTCACATGTAATATGCTAATTTTTTGAGATACTAAATTTTGGGCTTTCACTAGCTGTAAGCCATAATCATTAAAATTAAAAGAAATATAAAATATATATTTATATATATATTTCACTTTTTGAATTGAATTACTGAAATAAATTAATTTTTTTGATGATATTCAAATTTTAAGATGCATCTGTATATATATAGTATATTTAAAAAAAAACATGTATTTCTTTATGTAACGTGACCAGTATTTGCTCTAATGTTTCATGCGCATGCGTGTTTGTATGTGTGTCCCTAAATATCCTTCATTTGGGAGGACTATCCCTCTTTTGGAACCATGTTCTTCTGTCCCTCTTTCTTCCCCATTTCTTCTGTCTCTCTTTCCTCATCAGTTGTCCCTCTTTTGAGGTCTTTCGGGTCCACAGACTAATGTGACTGTTTTTATGTTCTCTGTAAAACACTCTCAAATATATCAGATCTATAAAAATATATAGTACATATAGCATATAGGAGGGATTTTCTCTTGTTATTCTACTACACAGGCTAGTCAAATATTTGATTTAGTTTTGTATATATGAGAGATCATTCCTTTATCTCTTGAGAACAATATGCACATTTGTTCAAATTGAGAATAGGGGGTCTGAAGGGTTAGGGAATAGTGTTCTGAAAAAAAGTTTTTCATTCCAAACCTATGCTTTGGTGGGAGACAGATCTAGACTGCTCCCTTTCCATTGAGAAATGGGGTACCATAATAGACAACCTATGTCAATGTACCTACTCAACATCTATCAGAGAAACACCTATGAAATTACACACTAGATTGCATATGACCCCCTCTAAGATACACTGCTTATACCCATTAGCCTCCCCTTGTTTTTTTAGGGGATTCCCTGATCAAGGCACTTTTGTGCACATTTTTAAGAGTTGTAAATTTCTACAACCTCTGTGGCAACAAACTGCTACAAAGGTATTACAATTAGCAGGTAAAACAACCTCCTACCCCACAAGTATGCCTCTTATTTGCTTCCATACCCGATATACCCACCCCCTGTGTTAGATTATTACATAACCTTTTTAGTTCCATCCAAATGGACGATAGCATATAATTGGTGTTCTCCTTTTCTTCCATGGCCACAGGTATTAGCAAGAATGGAAATGATTAAACTATCTGAACGCATCTATTATACACTTTATGATACTATGCATATATTCAACAAAAAAATGGGTTTACTGGGATATGCCTTTGTCTTCAATATGTAACACATTAGTATATCCATCCCTTGAGTATGTACTCACTGATACTACTCCTGTACAGATAGCTCACTGTACATACATATATATGTGATATTTTACTAAGACAATATAATGTATCGAAAGTTCTTCTTGTCTATAACATCTGGGCTTGTTATATGTTTTGCCCTTATGAGACATTTCAAGGCTTTGGCCTTATCTCAATATGTGCATTGTAATATCACTGTACAAGTTTTCTTTTTTTATATGATTGTATGTGTTTTTGATCTTCCTAATAAAAAAACGTTTGTGAATAAAATATTTGATTTAGTGACAATACTGTATCACTTTCTTCACTGATACTCACCATCAGGTGGCATTCACACTTTCACTTAGCGGGAGCAAGCGTTCCCGCTTGTGATTTTGTTTTAGTGATTTGCATGCAATTGTGTGTCTCATAGGGCCATCCCATTCACTTGACTGTGCTTCCCTATGTGCATTTGTCACGGAAAAGAATATCCTGCTCCTTTTCGGGCGACAAGCTTTATGCAATTTTTAAAGGCGTGATTTGCTGCAATTGACAATTGGATCAGAATCACATCTTGTTTCGGGTGCCATTAAGTGATAAAGGCATCTAAACACGCATTATGCAGCGATCACCACACAATTTGAAATCATGGGCAGAATCTCTTATTCTGTGTAAATGGAGTCTGAGGGCTGTGCTGCCCTACCACTCCTTTGCTCTATTATAACTCTCAAAAAATTTCTAGTGCTTATGAGTATGGAGGAGCATGTGATCTTCTATGAGGATATAGTGCTCTGACCTAAGTGGCCTATCACTAGGCCAGAACATTGACACATGACCAGGAGTTGAAAGGCGTTAACCCGGTGTAAGCACCAACACCGTCTGACACAGAGCTTACACAGGATAAGGACTGGTTTTGAAAAGAGAACAAAGGGGTAGGCTTGTACAGGAAAGTTAATTGTCAATGGGTGAGAGGGATTTGCCAAACCTTTATTTATCGATACTGCTTGAACTGAGAAGAAGGGTGTAGATCCCTGAAAACTTGTCCTGAAAATGGTATTGTTTCATAAGTTAAAAAGTCATGGACAGTACTCAGTTGAGTTGTTAAAAGTATTATGGCTACAACCAACTTACGCGTGTACTAAAATAGAACAATTAAATATGATTTCTAGTTTATTTTTATGTGTTACTGTTGCATTTATGTTTCGCCTTGTGCAGATGACCCTATCTTATTAAGGCTAAAAGACTATTGCAGTTGTTATGATGACTTTATGATGCATGGCAATCTTCTCAATAGCATGGATCATGACACCTATCATTTAGTGATAGATAAAATAGCAGGAAGGATATTAGTAAGGAAAGCAGACAAAGTGATTTTTTTTGTAATAAAGGTTATAATCTATCCATACTATAAATACTATGTAGCTTTACCCAATTGTTTGCAGGTTAAACTGAGTAAAATATGTTGCAACAGAGAGAAAGCTGAAGAGGACCCTGATATTATTTTTGCCACCTGGTTTGACAACTGATTCCAGTGCAGCTTTTGACTAATAACTAATGCCGCGTACACACGTCCGGTTTTGCCATCGGAATAAACTCCGAAGGTTTCTCCGACTGAACTCCAACGGAATTCCATTCAAGCGGTCTTGCCTACACACGGTCAACCCAAAGTCCGACCAAAGTCCGACCGTCCAGAACGCGGTGACGTACAACACTTACGACGGGACTAGAAAAAGGAAATTCAATAGCCAGTAGCCAATAGCTTCCGTCTCAAACTTGCTTCACAGCATGCGTCGTTTTTGGTCTGTCGGAACAGCATACAGACAACCAGTTTTCCTGTCGGAAATATTTAGAACATGTTCCATTTCTAGGTCCGCCAGAATTTTCGAGAAGTCCGATGAGGCCTACACACGATTGAAATAGACGATGAAAAGCTTCTGACATTCCGCTCGTGTGTACGCGGCTTTAGACTAACCAAGCAGAAAATCCCAATTTTGCTGATATAGCTTCTTGGCAAAATCTGTTTGATAAAAAGTTTTGCTCTATTTTTCTTGATTTAGAGGGTGTGCTTTTTGGAAGGTGCAATTAGGGTAATTTAGTTTAATTTATTTTATGTCAAGCTTTGTATGTGTGCATTTGTTATATGTGTACTTTTAAATTTTATTAATTTTAAGTTTTATTTTACTTTTTTTCACTCTGTGTTTTCTCCTTAAACAATGAGACTATTGGGGCCAATTCTGACAAAAGAACGGATCTAGGGAAGTTGAAAGGAGCTTCCATAACTCTCAAGAGCCATGTACAGCCTTAAAGTGTATGTTTGGGCCAAAACAATGCAGTACAATTCCACCATGCATGCACATTTTTACATACTTTAGTCTTGCAAGTACAGAAATAGACCCGATGATTCTTTCAGAAATTCAGTAAGCTCCTGTTAGGTAACGACACTGTCACTGGTAAATTGATACTCTTAGAAGCAGCTCTGCCTAAATTCTCCTCTGTGGACTACACAACCTTGACTATCCCTGGCCCTCTGTGTTCCTCCCCACATGCATTCAGTTATATTTTTTCCAGCAAAAAATATTGCTGCCTTGACTTCTTTGTGCTTGCCCACACACTGTAGTTGTTAGGGGCCTGCCTAAGTGAAAGGGGACTAACCTAGGACACCCTGCTGATCCCTCCTCCCTGCAGCTGCCACTGAAAGAAATTTACAAGCCTGCTGATGACATCACAGGAAGTAATAAAAACTGTTTCTCCCAACAGAACAAAGAAAAAGAAAAAAAAATAATGCTGGAACATGCTTTCAGACATGGGAAGAAAATAGAGGAGTACATTTTGGTCATGCTTATACAAATCCTTTCATTTTATCTTCCTCATTGAATCCATTTTGACAAAATTTTGAAGACATGAATACTCTCAATTTTACTTTACTCTGTCCATAAACATATATCATTTATAATTCATGAATAAAATATCTTCACCAGGAAACAGGCACAATTAATCTGTTTACACCAGTGGACCATAAAACAGTGGTTGGGACCTTGCTATGATCTTGATGGAGCCATCTTATCGCATTTCCTCTCATTCTATTTATCAAACTTCAAACATCAGATTTCTAGTGATTAAACTTTTCTTTTAATGATGCTTTAAATGGCGCTGCACATAACCAATCATCCACTTTGATTTGTGTCTGAAATGATTTAAACATGTTCATGTTTTCTTATAGCCAAGCAGAAATGGGTCTTAATGAAAGCGTAGCCAGGCTACATCGCATAATATAATTACTCGATAATACAAATACTTATTAAATATAAACACATATGCTTATTTCGATTTGTTAGAGAGATTTGTTAATTGCTTAATGAAAGATATCTTCCAGAAACTAATTTGATCATTAGGATGGACAGATTACATTTCCTATGTGAAGATATTAGTATGCATATAGTGAAGTGACAAGGACACCAGAAAATACACTAATGGAGTAAGTGGCACATGCTCACTCACAAAGCTTGAAACTATAATGACAGCTAATTGTTCTAAAAATACCAATTCCAGTGAGCTTCATTACTAATAAAATGTCCCATACTGAAATGCCAGAATAAACAATCCATATTTATAAACGAATGTGTCTGCAGTATGAGTTCTTATAAGGTCACCAGGTTTTGTTTATTCTATCTTACATGGTAAATAAAGGGGATAAAGCTCTACTTATAGTACTTCAATTGCCCACCACTATTGGGGAACATGGGTTGAACTAAAGGGACTATCTATCTCAAATTAAAAACCAGCTCATGTCATTCAGCATACGTGAATCATGCACCAAATTTAAAGAGCATCTTTAAAAAAAAAAATAACAATAAGGTACAAACTGACCACTTTGCCTGTTCTATTCATTTACTTTTCATGTGCCTGTAGGTCCTGCTAAACCATGGCAGATATTCTACTCCAAAACTTTCATGGGGGAGGAGTCAATTGGCCAAGCTGGATTCTTTAGTCATTGCTGATTTCTCCATAGAGAGGATGAAGGAAAGTGATATCTAGAATATGAGCGCCCAACTCAAACGTACAAGCTTGTACCATTATCAAACTTTCAAGCTTTGAAAAGCTTTTACAGTGACCACATCATGCATGATTCAGGTACTAGAATATCTGTAGATAGCTTAAAGTGATACTAATGTCTCATTTTTTTTAGTTTAAAAAAAGACAAGATGCAGTGGTTTTGCACAGAGCAGCCTAGATCCTCCTCTCCTTGGGTTCCTCCCCGGCGCTCCTGACTCCTCCCTCCTGCCAAGTGCCCCCACAGCAAGTAGCTTGCTATGGGGGCACCCAAGACGAGCCGCAGCTACGTGTCTAAATGGACACACTCGGGCCTACCCCCTCTCTCTCCTCATTGGCTCACTGAATTAGATTGACAGCAGTGGGAGCCAACGGCATACGGCTGCTGTCTCAGTCAATGAGGAGGGAGAGTCCCGGGCAGCCAAGACTCTCGTGCAACATCGCTGCATCAAGATGGGTCTCAGAGGAGCTGAGGGGGACTGCTGCACACAGAAAGTGTTTTATCTTAACCGCTTCAGCCCCAGAAGATTTTACCCCCTTCCTGACCAGAGTACTTTTTGCGATTCGGCACTGCGTCGCTTTAACTGACAATTGCACGGTTGGGCGATGTGGTTCCCAAACAAAATTGATGTCTTTTTTTCCCCACAAATAGTATTTGATCACCTCTGCAATTTTTATTTTTTTGCGCTATAAACAAAATAAGAGCGACAATTTTAAAAAAAATGCATTATTTTTTACATTTTGCTATAATAAATATCCCCCAAAAATATATAAAAAAAAGCATTTTTTTTCCTCAGTTTAGGCCAATATGTATTCTTCTACATATTTTTGGTTAAAAAATCGCAATAAGCGTTTATTGATTGTTTTGCGCAAAAGATATAGCATTTACAAAATAGGGGATAGTTTTATGGCATTTTTATTATTAATTTTTTTTTACTAGTAATGGCGGCGATTTTTATTGTGACTGCGACATTATGGCGGACATGTCGGACATTTTTGACACATTTTTGGGACCATTGTCATTTATACAGCGATCAGTGCTATAAAAATGCACTGATTCCGGTGTAAATGACACTGGCAGTGAAGGGGTTAACCACTAGGGGGCAGGGAGGGGTTAAGTCAGTACTAGGGAGTGATTACTAACTGTAGGGGGATTGGATAGCTGTGACACTACACTGATCACTGCTCCCGATCACAGGGAGCAGAAATCACTGACATTGTCACCAGGCAGAACGGGGAGATGCTGTTTACATCAACATCTTTCCGTTCGTCCTCTCCATGGATCAAGTCGATCAAGTCCGCGGGACCCACGACCCGACTCACGGAGCTCCCGGCCGGCATGCGCGCGTGCCGGCGGCGGCGCGCACGCAATGGCACGACGGGAAATTTAAATGGACGTACCTGTAAGCCCATTTGCCCAGCCGTGCCATTCTGCCGACATACATCAGTGTGCGCCGGTCGGGAAGGGGATAATGCATAGAATGCATTAAGATAAAAAACGTTCTGACTTTAGAACCTTTTTAAAGTAGAATTCAAGGCTAAGCCTAACTGGCCTTCAAAAAGCCCCCCCCCTCCTAACACCTATACTGACTAACCTGTGTGAAAAAGATGTACATACTTACACTTACCTATTTTCTGCCCATTCCAGTCTGGTCATGTCAGTCAGTGGCAGCTGGGGGGGAGAGGAGGGAGTTCCGATAAGGGCTTGGCCATAGGAGTCTACGGGTGATGTCAATGCTCTAGGCTTTGGCACCCATTGTCAAGTGCTCTCTACTCTCCCCTGTAGCTGCTGCTGGTTGACACAAGTTATCCCATGACCCAACCAGAATATCTGAAAATAAGTAAGTATATACATGTTTCTTGCGCAGGTTAGTCAGCATAGGTGTTAGGAAGGAGGGGTTGGAGCATTTTTTAAGATTAGTTATGTTTAGTTTGGAGTTCTACTTTAAAGCTGATCTTCAAAAATAATTTTGGACCATTTTCTGTGTAATATTAAATTACCACTATTTACTTATTTCCCCACAGTACTGTAAACTTTGAATTTTTGGTGCTGAATCTTATAGTACTGCATGTAGTACACTAATCATTGCAGGTCACTCATTGTACACCTCCTCCATTCAGAAAAACACTTGTTTTTTAACTAAATGCAAGACTTTCTGATAGCATAATCTCCCCTCCTCCAATCGTAGAAAGCCTTCCAATAAGTAAAATAATAGGAGTTCAACTTCGCTAGTCCAAAAGTTCATACCATTCATCTATTATTACCAAGGCTATGATTACCAAGAGAGGACTCAGAAAAAGTATGATGCAGTTATCACAAATAATGCTTATCACTCAGCTTCCTTTAACAAATAAGCACAACGCAATTCATAGTTGGCTTCCTTTTGAGCTCTCTGCATTTATTTGCATAACATCCTAAAGCTGCAAAGGAAGTCATGATGAAAGATTTATTTTTCCCAGGTGCTGTGATCTCAAGTCTGAAGAGGGAGCGGATAACTACATATTGTTCAGCAGCAGTCACTTCTCTGATTAGAGTCTGGGGAATATCACTACCCAGGACCACCAACCTAAAATATATTATCTCTACTGTTCCATGGGGCAAATGCCCCCCTGCTTCCTAAACTCAGTCCTCCCCTGGTGATTACATAAACTCACACCCTTACCACATTTATGCTAGTTCTTTATTCTGTTGTTAGGAGGAAAAGTTGGTGATCCCTCTCTTCTATCCTATAATGACAGCAAGTGCAGCTAATACAGAAGGCAGAGCAGTAAGCTAGATTTTGTATCTCTATAACAAACTCAGGCATTAGGGATGGGCCAAATACCCCCGGTTCGGTTCAAACCAGAACACTGCAAACAGGCAAAATGCTTTAGCGAACATGTGAACCCTATTAAAGTCTATGGGACACGAACATGAAAAATCAAAAGTGCTAATTTTAAAGAGTTATAGGCAAGTTATTGCCATAAAAAGTGTATGGGGATCCGGGTACTGCCATAGGGGACATGTATCAATGCAAAAAAAAATTAAAACAACTGTTTTTTCAGGAGCAGTGATTTTAATCATGCTTAAAGTGAAACAATAAAAAAGAAAAATTCCTTTAAATATTGTGCATGGGGGTCCCCTTAGTCTGCCCTTATTCTGCCTGTAAAGTGGCACATCCGTGCGATGTATAGAACGCAAAATGACATTTCTAAAGGAAAAAATGTAATTTAAACTTGC
Organism: Lithobates clamitans; assembly: GCA_037952925.1. Lineage (NCBI taxonomy): Eukaryota > Metazoa > Chordata > Amphibia > Anura > Ranidae > Lithobates > Lithobates clamitans. The sequence goes on along the minus strand of JBBGZY010001281.1, from coordinate 2,101,429 downwards.
TCACGGCTATAATGTATTGCCAGCTCTCGGCAATATAGATAAAGAATCAAAGAAAAAAATGGCGTGCGGTCACCCCCTCCCCCCAGTCCATACCAGGCCCTTCGGTTTGATATGGATACTAAGGGGAACTCCATGCCAAAATTTAAAGAAATATTAGCGTGGGGGGTTCCCCCCAAAATCCATACCAGACCCTTGTCCAAGCGTATATATATATATATATATATATATATATATATATATATACACACTAAACTGCCTGCACGCCACTAACTAACCTGCCTAATCTAGCTCAAGTTCTCTCAATCTCCACGTTATCACACTACATACGGCCGCCGTGTAAGCAGCCTAATATAGTGTGGGGTGTCGACTTAGCCCTCTGAGCCATGATTGGCCAAAGGCACTCTGCCTTTGTCCAATCATGGCTCTCACAGCAGATCGCGCTGTGATTAGCCAAACATGCAGGTCAGGTGCATGCTTTGGCCAATCAGCAGCAGTCAATGCACTGCGATCTCGCAGTGTATTATGGGGCAATCAGCGGCGCTCAAATTTGCTGTGAACGCCCTATATGTTCGGTTCGTCTGTGAACAAACGAACACCCGATGTTCGAGTCAAACTTACGTTCAATTCGAACATCGGGAACCATCCCATCAGGCATCAGAGGAAAGTCAGAACTTGCAAATTGGAGCACTCTAGGTTTTGGAGCTCCAGGGGTGCACTGAAAAACTAAGATGTGCTTGCACAATCTTGCCACTTTATAACAGATGGAGAGCATACATACTGTATATGATTTAAAGAGATATTTAACCCTTAGACAATTGACATTGCCTTTGCTGTTAGGCTCTGCGCAATTAGTAGCAAAAACATTTTCTATTGTGCCCCAAAGTCTTACTTTTGGTAGTATCTAGGTTTTACTCAATCTGTTATCTGCAGCACTTTCCCGAACATCCAGTCAAGGAGAGTGCACTGTTGCCTCATGCAACCTATATTCCTGTCCCATGAATGCATGCACTATCTAGGCAGATTCCACAGAACACAGTCCCTGTCATTCAACACCATTGTAGGAGGAGCTGGAGAGTGGCTTGGGATGTAGGGCTTCTATGCAGTTTCTCCATATACCCAGCTGGGACCATGCACTTATGAGTGGCTCCAGGCAGACCTTGCATGCTGGAGAGCCACCCTTAAGAAGAAAATTGAGATCACTGAACTACTGGTGGCTAATTTAATGAAAAGACAAGCTGGATCAAAAAAAGGGTATAGCAAACAAGGAACCTTATTAGCTATGCTGCTACATTATTTTATCCCACTTAAAAATATCAGAGTTTAGAAGGCACTGTGCTGTGTTTGAGCTTAAGCAACCATAGCATTATCATGGCTGACACATGAAGCTGCTATTCATTAAAGGAAACCACTCCTGGTTCATATTGTACCCGTCCACTTTTGACAACTGAGTAGAAGGAATAAACATGAACAGGTCCTAATGTTTTAACTTTCCATATGTTATGTTATAAGGATAAGTTATAGTCAATATAAAATAATAAGCAATGTGGCTGGTTTAAGCATAGTGGGACCACAATCAACCACTTGATGGGTGAAGATGATTTCTTGTTTCTAAACTGTGGACATCCCCTTTTCCACCAAAAATTAGAGTGGTACTGGGCATAAACTACATTGTACGAGTCAGGCATGACTGCTATATGGTACCTTGTACTCACTTTGTGGAAGGCCAAATTTCCCTACATGGCAACTTTTCCCTCTTCACCCTTCTTAATCTATTTTCTTTCCATTGTATGTTCCAAAAGAGCCAGTGATGTCTTAATTTAGGATATAATTTTTATTTGTAATTATTTCAGACCATATTTAGACTGTACAGTACATTATCCGAATCAGCAATAGTATGTGGAGGGAACACAGGTTGAGGCTAAATAATCTGATATACAGTACCAGTAGGTCATCAACCCAAAAAAAGTTCAATACACAATAAAAACAGATAGATAGGGTGTTCAAGGATGACCCACCAGTATGTAATACAAGTAACAAATCATTCATTAAAATCATCAATACTAATCCAGTATTATAAAAGATAACTACACATAAAAAGTGACTAGACATGATACAAAAAGTAATAAAGGGACATAAAGCTAAACAGCAACTGTCACATTTAAAGTCAACACTTTTCGTAGTCACCACCGCTTCTGATGGACTTTATCTCAGATATGTCGTAAACATCAACATTGTAATAAAAACAAAACATGGATAGAGAAAGCTAGTCACATCCTCCAAGGCAGTGGGGAGACAAATGAGGGACAATTGATGGAGAGACTGTCAGAATGAATGTGAGTGTAGAAGAATTGTAAAATCCCAATAAAATGGACCCAAGAATCCTCTAAACGGGAAAGGGGGGCCAATCGGTATATATGTGTTTGTGGTAAACCAATGGTCGGAAGTTTCCAACACTGTACATACGAGGGCAAGGTCCCTCATTCTATTAGAATCACAGTGACTTAGGACAAATATAGAGTACCATATCAGTATTAGCAACAGTCATGATCACGGTTATCCATCTCATTACCACCATCACTAACACTTTGTGATTTTTTATTTTTTTTGTTAAATGCCTAAAATGCCTAAATCAATTACTTAAGTCTGTGTTATTAAAGAAAATCTGTGTCGAAATAAACTGAAAGGCTTCCCTTGCTTCAATGGCTTCTCAAATGAACCAAGAATCTATGTAACCAGGGTGCTATGATATGCAAATACTTACTTTGAGAACCAAAGTCAATGGCTGAGCACCCTCCTGTACCTAACTATTGGCCTACAAAACTGAACTCAGGGCAAATAGCTATATACAGCTAAAATGCATATACTGGAACTGTAAGTTATCTGTAATTTTGTCCTGTAATCCATACACTTCTGCCAGAAAGCATAGCCAGGGGCATGAACCTCTATGAAGATTGCACTGCAGTAGCAGCTGCTTGAGTTGTGAAAAGAAAACAGCTGAAGCATTGTATTCTTTCCTAAATCTTTTCCAAATAGTATTATTTATGCATGACATTTAAAAGAACATGACTTTTCTAGATTCTTATTCAATTAAGCTTAGAACAGTACACAGAGTCAGCAAACATCTCATAACAGCGTGCCCTTTGTATGCAATCGTCAGTCATGTGACTTCTGAAGGCTGAATTCCAGGAATTATTTGTTTAATGTACTTATATTGGTCCAGCTTGGCACAATGTAGGTATACATGTCTCAAACCTGGTGGTCATTGGGGAACCTGCAAATCACTGTATTCCTACAGTGATAACCACAAACTTTCGGAACCTGCCCCGGCTCTATGCGAGCAGCCTCCCCTCTGCACATTGACCACAGGGGGTAGCACTGCTGCCATTCATAGCATACCTTTTATCATTTCCAATAAAAGCAAGGCACTTTCTGATTGGATGAGGTTTTAAAATTTTTCCACGGAAGGGAATTTAACCACTTACAGAATGGAAGATTTGGCTGCTTAATGACCAGGCCATTTTTTGCGATACGGCGCTGTGCCGCTTTAACTGACAATTGCGCGGTCGGTGGATGCTGTACCAAAACAAAATTAGGTCTTTTTTTTCCTCACAAATAGAGCTTTCTTTTGGTGGTATTTGATCATCTCTGCGTTTTTTATTTTTCGCGCTATAAACAAAAAAGTACAAGGATTTTGATAGAAAAAAAAATATTTTTTACTTTTAAATATCCCCAAAATGTTTTTAAAAAACAAATTTATTCCTCAGTTTGGCCAAGATATATTCTTCTACATATTTTTGGTAAAAAGAAAAAAGCGTATATTGATTGGTTTGCGCAAAATTATGGGAAAGATTTATGGCATTTTTATGGCATTTTTATTTTTAAAAACTTTTTTATTAGTAATAGCAGTGATCTGCGATTTTTAGTGGTATTGTGACATTGCGGCGGACGGATCAGACACTTTTGACACATTTTTGGGACCATTGACATTTATACACCGATCAGTGCTATAAAAATGCACTGATTACTGTATAAATGTCACTGGCAGGGAAGGGGTTGTTTTGGCAGACAAAATGCCTGACACATTTCTATTGGTTGAACTGGATGGACTTGTGTTTTTTTTCAACCAGATTAACTATGTAACTATGAACAAAAAAAGCTGCCCACACCTTTTTCATAAGGATACGTTGTGTTTTGAGCCATTCCGGGGCTAAGTGACACTAATGCCGTGTACACACGACCGGACTTTTCGTCCAAACTGGTCCGACGGAACAAATCCGTCGGACAATTCGATCGTGTGTGGGCTTCATCGGACCCTTTCTGTCGAAAAATCTGACGGACTTTAGAAATAGAGAATGTTTCAAATCTTTCCAACGGACTCGAGTCCGGTCGAAAAATCAGTTCGTCTGTATGCTAGTCCGACGATTAAAAAAGGACGCAAGGGCAGCTATTGGCTACTGGCTATGAACTTCCTTATTCTAGTCCGGTCGTACGTCATCAGGTTTAAACCGATCGGACTTTGGTGTGATCATGTGTAGGCAAGTCCGTTTCGTTGGAACTTTGTCGGAACTCCGTCGAAAAGTCCTTCGGAGTCCAGACCGACGAAAAGTCCGGTCGTGTGTACACGGCATAAAAGGAAAAAATCTGAATTTATTTCCATCACTATGATGTAGCTTCATATTTGACAATATCTCTTTATATAAATATTGCAGTCGAGAGAAATCGCATTCATCCATAAACTTAAATAACACAAAGCTGTCTGTACAAGGCATTTTATAATAATAATTTCACTAATTTCCTTTGGGATTAATAAAGTACAGTGGTACCTTGGATTACGAGCATTATTCATTCCAGAAAAATGCTTGTAATCCAAAGCACTCGTATATCAAAGTGAGTTTCCCTATAAGAAATAATGGAAATCTGTTCCAGTGGCACTGCTAGTGTATGCAGTACCACATGTAACCAGAGGTGGGGGGGTGCCGGAGACATTCGGAAACACTCGGAGAGCACTCAGAGCCGCTCAGATGCACTTGGGGAGGCTCAGAGACACACGGGAACTGAGTGTTTCCAATCGGCTCCGAAAGGCTCCGAGTGTCACCGGCACCCCCGCACCTCTGGCCAAATGCAGTACTGCACACCCCAGAGGCTTGAATCCTGCTCGTTTTGCAAGACAACGCTCACAAACCAAGTCAGGATTTAAAAAAAATAATAGCTCGTATTGGGAAACTCTCATAAACCGCGTTACTCGCAATACGAGGTATTACTGTATTCTCAATCTGAATTTTCTTCTGAAGGCACCACAATGCATTGACTGTGCATTGTGGTACACTAAGTTTTCAAAAAAGCTATATGTTTTTTTTTTTTCAAGAAAAGTAGATGTGAGGAGCTGGGCTCCAATCTTTTATTCAATAAATGAAAGGTGGTAGTGATACTTGATAGAATGACCCTAGAAGCTCTAAAACAGTGCAGGGGGTCCCCCAAGAGGTATGGGCTACCCAAATTGAGAAGTCGATGTGAAAGATGAAAGTAGAGTAAGAAATATTTGTTTGAAGCCACATGTACATTGGTGTTTAGCTGCGGCTGGAGAGAACAGGTGCACAATCCAGGCCCACTGCCAGCAGCCTGTCAAACTCTATGAGAGTCGGCTAGATGGGAGTGGGCAGTGCACTCAGCGGTACTTTTGTTTAGGGCATTATGCACCCAGGGATAAATGAGCTGCTTGCATTGCAGGCATTCATCCCTGGGCACTTACTGCCCTAAAAATAAATAGCGGTAAGTGCACCGCCCTGCCCCATCTAGCCGCAGCAGCTGTCAGACTCTCAGAGTTTGACAGGCTGCCAGCAGTGGGACTGAATGCTGTGCCTATGACCTCCAGTCGCAGCTAAACACCAGAAACTCATGCACCAGGGCTAAACGTCCAGTGTGCATGAGGCCTTTGACTCCACAAATCTCATAATAATTTGAGTAGGCATTGGTTTAAGAATGATTAATATACATTTTCTACTCTTATTGTGTTTATAATTTTTATGAATTTTATTCCCCAGTTCTTTTAGGTTGGGTTCACACTGGAGAATGCAGCGGCTCATAGCAGGAGTACGGTACGTCTCCATTCACCATTTCAGGTCCGATTTCAGACAAATTTTTGGCTGAATTCGTACCTGAAATGGACCAAAATATGCACAGGGCTCCTGTGCAATTCGCAGCGGAGCCGCTGTGGAGATATGTAAACTGGCTCCATAGAGAGCCGGTCACAATCTTTGCTATGCAAATTGGATGCGGAGAAACCCACACCCAAATCGCAATAGTGTGAACCCAGCCTTATAGTATTATTGTATTTTGCTTCAACCATGAGGAAGGTGGATTTTTTGGCCCCTGAAATGCACTTGCTACTACTTGCCTTCCTGATTAAATTATTATCAGCAATAAAGATTTATGGACACATAGGAAATACATTTGGCATTTAGTTTTCCCACGAACAGTTTCCATCCATTGTGGTGCGTTGGCAGCCAATTTATATTGAATGGGCAACCTTAAAGCAACGTAAGTTAACTCATGCGCATTATAACACTGCAAAGGACTGCTACAGTGTGAAGGGACCCTTAATGTTTGTTTGAATTTCATTGTGTGCAATGGCAAGTATACAATAATGAAAAAAGAAGAAAAAAAAAAGGAGGCTGATGTTTTTGTAAAGTTTCTATCCTGTCTTAAATATTATGGAAAAAACTTCCTATTCCAAAAACAGGCGATCCCCGAGTTACAAACATCCGACTTGCATACGACTCATACTTACAAAAGGAGGGAGACAACAGGAAGTGAGAGGAAATCTACCCCTAGGAAGGGAAATTCACTCCCCTAAAGCCTCGTATACACAATTGGATTTTCAGCAGACAAAGTGTCAGACTTTTGTCCGATGGGTGTGTGCCATGAACTTGTCTTGCATACTAACGGCACACAATTGTCGGCCAACAAACACGAACGTAGTGACGTACTACGTGGAATTTCAGCTCTTGAGCGCCACCAATTGGGCACCTTCTACTAATATCGTGTTTGGTGAGCATTGATTCCGAGCATGCGTGTTTGTACTTTAGACTTTTGTGTGACCGACTTGTGTGCACACAATACGAAAATCTGACAACAGACTGATGTCCGCCGAAAATTTACTAGCCTGCCATCCAACATTTGTTGGCGGAAAGTTGGACAACAATTGTTTGAAGGAGCATACTAACGGTCAGATTTTAGGCCAACAGTTTGTCATCACACAATTCCCTGCCGAAAATCCGATCGTGTGTACTTGGCTTAGGAGTTATCATGGGAAAAAAGTGTCTCCACTGGAGCTTTATCACCAATCTTCCACGACAACCCAAAATTTTCAAAATCCAATTGTGACAGCCCAGATAGCAAGGATAACTTGCCACAAATTTATGGCAGTGTTGAATTGTAACTCTGTTAACTTGCTGCACATTTTTACTGGCAAGTTGTACACTTGCAGAGCACTTGAAGCACAAGTTCTAGTTGACACTTTTCCAGTTTGTAGCAAATTTGCATGGTAAGCCTCTAGCAAGAGCAAAGTTGCAGTGTTGACGCCAATGGCCCATACACATGATACGAAAATCTGATGAAAAATACCGCTTTTGACGCGATCGTACGATAATCAGATCGTTAGTACAGAACTTTTTCTCGTACGATACCAGATCGTGCGATTTTCGTTTAATCTGTACAGTTGTCGTCTGAAAATACAATACAAATACACTACATCACAACACATGACATCACTTCCGATTTTTTATTTTGTCATACGAGAATTTTCGTAACTTTAGTAAACTCTTACGGTTCGATATACGACTAGCATACGAAAAAAACGGACAACCTGTCGTTCGATTTTCGGATCGTGTGTATGGGGCATTAGGCTGGGTTCACACTTCTACGACAAACGCTCCGACATTGGGAGCTCATGTCGCATGATGTGTGAAAATCAATGTTTCCCTATGAGAGCCATCTTAGCTGGTCCGACACAAGTCGGTCCGACTTTGCCATGTGACTTGTGCTCTGATGATCTTGAAGGGGAACTCCACGCCAAATTTTTTTTTTTTAACACAGAAAATGTTTATTGAATATGTTGTACTTTACAATTGGATGCAGTAACATATCATTGTACAAGAAGCATCTACAAATAATTACCACAATTCAAGAAAAAACATAGTTCAATGTAGGGTTATAGCTGGGCTCATGACTTAGCACTTATCACATTTGGTAGTAAATTTTTTGATACTATAGAGGATAAAACCCTTTCTCGCCTACTTTGTGTATTATATCTGGTTTTTTCCCTTTATATTTGTCATTGCATAGGGTAAGTCTGATCTCCGTGAGACTCTTCCTAACTGGAAAATGTTGCGGTATTGAGGGGAGAGGGGGGGGGGGGAAGCCAGAGAGACATAGAAGACCTGAGGATCGGGGAAAAGTATGAGGAAAATCACCGAGAGGAACAGGGGGAGATGTATGAGAAGTGGTGAAGGGACAGAAGAAAGAAGATGGCTGGAGGGGGGGCAAAGGAGGTGCCCAAAGGGTGATCCCCCGCAGCATAGGGGTAAAAAAGGGGGGGTTGGAGAGATAGAGAAGGGATGACACGGAAGACAGTCAGAGCGGAGATTCGGGGAGGCTCGCCCATTTCCAACCATGCCACCATAAATGCGCCTTAGTGCCTTTAAATTCAAAGAGTAGGATCCCCACACACCACCCTCGACCAATCTGCCCCTCAAATCCCACACCCTTTGTATATCACACCACCAGGCCGCCCAGATTTTGTCGAACTTCTTGGGACAGTTTCTACCCATGTAGATAAGCTTGTATATTGGTAGTACTGCGTTTATCTGTGCCCTCCACGCCTCAACGGTAGGGGGGTCAGATTGCTTCCAGCGTAGCAGAATTTCCTTCCTAGCATAGTAGGCTGCGTAGAACACAAAAAGTTTGGTATGTTTGCCTGCTGTCAAATTATCCGTAATACCCAGGAGGAACACCATTGGGTCAACCTGTAGTCGCAACCCCGCCACACCATTCACATCGGACACTACTTCCCGCCAGTAGGCCTGGAGGGTCGGGCATGCCCATACTACGTGAAAGAAAGTCCCCACCGACTGTCTGCATTTGGTGCACCTGTCGTCAAGCCCCGGATAAATTCTAGACAATTTTTGTGGAGTATAATACACTCTATGAAGAAACTTCAGTTGGACAAATCTGTCCCTTGCTGAAATCATAAAAGGTATGCATTGCTGCAGACCCTCTGACCAGTCTTCCTCGGTCAAAGCCGGAATATCCATTTGCCATTTGTGAAATAGGGGGAGCATTTTGGAAGTGTCTTTACACGTAAGTCTGAGATATATGGAAGATAACGTTCGATCTAGTTGATCGGTCATCAGGAGGGATTCCACCGAATGGGTAGACAGCTCTATCCCATGTGGGAATTGCGCTTTAAGCGCGTGTTTAAGTTGAAGGAAGCGAAAAAACATCCATGGGGGTAGATTATGTCTAGTTTTAAGTTCCGTGAAGGAGACAATATGTCCCTCCCTGAATATATGTTTCAATGTTCGGATCTCGTACCTGGCCCAGACCTGAGGATCTGGAACAGATTGGAGGTGCGGCATTGTTGGATTACCCCACAGTGGGGTATGTGGTGATGCAGTCCCGTCACGGGCAAGATGTGAGGAGACCTGCTGCCATACCTTAACCGTCGTTTTCATGGGTGTGGTGACCTGTGGGCTGTATTTCGGGCCTCTATAGACCAAGTTACTAAGTTCCGAGTAGGAGCCTAAGATTGCTGCCTCCAGGTTAACCGCTGGGTTATTTTTGTCCTGGGCGAACCACCAACGGACGGTGACAAGTATCGCCGCCCAGTAGTATTTTTTAAAATTTGGCAGAGAGAGGCCTCCCTCTGTGAGTGACAGTTGCAGCGTATGTTTGGCTACTCTGGGAGTGGCCCCAGCCCATATAAAAGAGGTAATAGCTTGGTCTAACTTGAGGAAGAATGAGTTTGGAATGGGAACTGGGGTGTGGCGAAAAGCGTATAAAAATTTTGGGAGGAAGGACATCTTAAGCAGATTTATTCTCCCTACCAGAGTTAACGGTAGTGTTTTCCACACCGCGCAACGCTGGATGAGTTGGTTCAGAATAGGATAGACATTGTCAACCAGATAGCTTTGTGGGTCGGATTGAATCTGTATACCTAGGTATTTAAATTTGGTCACTTTTTTAAGGGGGAGATGGGGGTCTGTCAATTTTGGGGCGTCAGTCAAGGGGAATAGGAGAGATTTCTCCCAATTCACCCTGATTCCCGAGAATGTTCCGAAACTGTCAATAATGGATAAGGCCGCTCTAAGTGATTGTTGAGAGTCGCGAAGATATAGCAGCATATCATCCGCATAGAGGGAGACCTTTTCAACAAGGGGCGGGAATGAAATGCCCCCCACCTCAGGGGACCTTCTAAGAGATTCTGCCAGCGGCTCGATCGCAAGAGCAAACAAAGCCGGCGACAGCGGACAGCCCTGCCTGGTGCCTCGGTGGAGGGGAATGGAGGGCGACAGAATCCCGCCAGTTCGTATCCTAGCCGAGGGGCCGGTGTACAGCAGCTGGATCCAACGTATGAATTTGGGCCCCATCCAAAACTTATGGAGGACTAGCCATAGGTATTCCCACTCCACCGAGTCAAAGGCTTTTTCGGCGTCCAGGGAAGCCACCACACCCGCCCCCCTCTCAGCATTTGTGCTTGTCAGGATAGTATAAAGTCTCCGCAAGTTAATATCGGTACCTTTGCCCGGCATGAAACCAGTCTGGTCTCCATGTATTAATGATAGGATCACTGAGTTAAGCCTGGTGGCTAGTACCTTTGCAAGTATCTTTGCGTCCACGTTTAGGAGCGAAATAGGCCTATACGAGGAGCAAAGTTCAGGGTCCTTACCAGCCTTGGGTATCACCACTATCACAGCTCTGGACATAGAAGGGGGCAGCGAGTTTAATTCAAAGGAGGCAGATAAGATTTCCTGGAGCCTAACAGCTACAGTCTCTATGTGCGTCTTATAGAATTCTACTGGGAGACCATCATCCCCTGGGGTTTTCCCAGATTGTAGGGAATTGATGGCCTTTTGGAGTTCCTTAAGGGTGAGCGGAGCGTCAAGCCTCCCACGGGCCTCCTCCGAGAGGGTGGGCAGTTGAATGGCCTCAACATATGCACAGAGTTCCGCATTGGAATACTGCACTTTAGATGTGTATAAAGCCTCGTAGTACGAGGCAAAACATGCATTTATGTCCCTGGGGTTGGAATGTAGCCGCCCGGACGCATCTTTGATATTGGCTACTGAGGTTGTCACCGTTTGCTCCCTAGACAGCCACGCCAGGAGTCTTCCCGTCCGCTCACCCTGCTCAAAGATACGCTGAGATTGATGTAGTAGCTGTGTTTTAGTGGCCGCTGCTCTAAGGAGTGTCACCTCACGCACTGCACACTTTAAGTCTGCTCTAAGTACCTCATCTCTATTAGCGATGTATTGAGTTTCCAACTCAGAAGCCTTTCGCTCAGCCTGGAGCAAAGCTGCCCCAGTTTGGCGTCGGGTGCGAGCAATCGCCATCCGATAGTGATCCTGAGCATGGAGCTTAAACGCCTCCCAGCCAGAAGCGGGTGTCGTAGCTGGGGGATTATTGGACCAAAAGTTCTGCATTGCAGCTGCAGCATCTTGGTCGATGCGGTCGTCTGAGATCCAGAAGCGGGACAGGCGCCAGAGGCAGTCGGTGGGAACAGGACTCACATTTTGACTAAGCAGTATGGGAGAATGGTCCGATATACCCCTGGGCAAGTGAGAGACCTCCTGGACCATGTTAAGGGCAGTGGTGGTGGCATATATCAGGTCAATGCGGGACATAGCCCTATATGAGGCCGACTGACAAGTGTAGGATCTCAGCAGGGGATTCTTCCAGCGCCAGACATCTTTAAATGCAAATGTCTCAGCCCATCTGGACAGGGGGGATTCCGCGGCCGCATCAGGTGTTAGTCTGTCCAGATTAGGGCATGGCGTCATATTGAAGTCCCCGGCGAGGACCACACTGTCAGTGGGATAACGTGCAATAAGGGTGGTGATCTTATGGAGGGCTACCATCGATGCCGGTGGAGGTATATACAATCCCACGATTATCATGGGTACATTGGCGATGGCTGCATGCAAAACTACAAATCTCCCTTCAGGGTCCAGGTGCAGGTCCAGCAGCACGAAGGGCAGGGTTTTGCGTATTAATATGCTGACTCCCCTGGCATAGGATGAGAAGGTGGCGTGGTAGTAATGACCCACCCACGGTTTTTTAAGGCTCAGTACCCGACCTCCAATGAGGTGAGTCTCCTGCAGGATGCAAATATCGGGGGAGTATGTTTTAAGATAGTTAAAGATTAATGAACGTTTTATTCGGGAGTTCATACCCCGAACGTTCCAAGAGATTAATTTTATGGGGGCCATAGGGAGTCAGAACACATTATAATAGCCGTCAGATAAGGGAGGTCACCTGGACCCCTCGGGAAGATAACAACGCCAGCCTCTTGTATTCCTTCGTGATATATCACATACATTAGCAGCAAGATACTTATATTGGTATGGTGCACAATAAAACATATCTGTGTATAACTGGTATAACCTTCCCCTCCCCAACGAACATCCCCCCCCCCACCCCGCACACCCCCCGAACCTGGGTATGCCTGATTCCCAAAACCAAAAAAGGTCATTGACCTCACGGAGTCATGAACTAGATGACTAGAAGCAGGTAAGAACTACTTAAGACACAGAATGTCCAGTCTGAGGAAGATGCCGCCATCAGCGGGGATAGACTTGGTTTCTCCTGATTGATATCAGGGGCACATACTTGGTATAGGCACGAAGGTTGAAGTTCGTTTCCCCCCCCTTTCCACCCCCCTCCCCCCCCCAAAAACAGTCCCAAACAGAGCAAAGTTGGTATGCTTTTACCCACGATGCAAACAATCAACATTGCAGTTAGCCCTTATGTGATTTGTCACAGCGATCCATTCCCTCCCTGGTTCCCCAGGCCGGGTAGGATATTCAGGGGCATAACCAGCCCATATAATCCACAACAAACTCGGGGAATCCACAATCCGGACAGCAGAGGCCCAAAACCCCTTTTTCCAGTGGATATGTTCAGATCAGCTTAAGGGGTGTATTCACTTTGTGGTATCCACATCCAGCAGCGTGCTTATTTACCCCTCCTTAACGGTGTCGGCATAGCATGGGAGCCAGTCAGAGGACGTATGTTCCCCGGGTTGTCAAAAAAGAGGGGGGGAGAAGAAAAATAATAAGGGGGAATTCGTGAATATTTACCATTAAAAGGGGCTCCATGACGCTATGTCATTTTTCCCGGGCCACGGGTTAGGGGCACGAAGCGGTCCATCAGAAGAGGGGTAAGTCACATACCTAGTGCTTAGGCAGAGTATTGAGCCAGCGCGAGGCCTCCTCCGGGGAGGTAAAGAACCGGACGCTCTCACCATCTTGCACCCGAAGTCGGGCGGGGAACAGCATGCTGTAACGTATTCCCTGGGTTCTCATAGCCTGCTTCACCTGATCGAAGGACTTCCTCTGCTTCTGGGTATTGATGGTGAAGTCTGGAAAAAACATCAGGCGAGCCGCCTCGTGACGGATTTCGGCCATCTTGCGTGCCTCACGTAACACCAGGTCCCGGTCTTTGTAATTAAGCAGTCGGAAAATAAATGTGCGAGGCGGGGTTCCGGGTGGGCCGCGGTTCGGTGGCATCCGGTGAGCCCTCTCAACAACGAATTGAGATGAGAAGTTTGCCTGGGGGAATAGCGTGCGGAGGAGTTTCTCCGTGTAATTGGTGGTATCAGAGCCCTCCGATCCCTCAGGGAGTCCTATGATCCTCAGATTGTTGCGTCGATTACGATTTTCGGAATCCTCGGCTCTCGCTTCCAGGTGCTTAACTCTCACTTGCAGAGTGTGTAGGGAGGCCGAGTGATCCCTAATCGTATCTTCTGCCTCCCCTACCCGACACTCCACCTCGGTCACCCGCTGCCTCACCTTCTCAAAGTCTTGCCTAATGAGCCCTATGTCGAGTTGCACAGTGTCAATCTTCGTTGCCAGTGTGGATAAGGTAGATTGGCATCCTGTTATGGCCTGCATCAAGGCGGCAAAGTTGCTCTGCTCAGTGAGAGCCGGGTCTGGATTCTCCGTCTGGGTCGCCATATTGTCCACCTCCACACGTGCGGCCGGTCTGTCCGAGCTGTTCCGTGTATTGCTCTGCTTGTGCTGATCCAGGCGGCGCCGGTTTCGTGTCCGCATCAGCAGGGGGGGAGCAGGAAGCACCTCAGATGATTTTGGAGATGGTCAGGATGTGGCAAAAGGATTAATTTCCCGCGATGGCTGCAGAGCTCCTCGACTATGCGTCCTACACCGTCGCCATCTTGGACACGCCCCCTCCACGCCAAATTTAAAATAAAAATTGGCATGGGTTCCCCCTCCAAGACCATACCAGGCCCTTCGGTCTGGTATGTATTTTAAGGAGAACCACACATGCTGAAAAAACGGCGTGGGGGCCCCCCCAAATCCATACCAGACCCTTATCCGAGCACACAGCCCGGCAGGTCAGGAACGGGGGTTGGGAAGAGCGAGCACCCCCCTCCTGAACCAGGCCGCGTGCCCTCAACATGGGGGGATGGGTGCTTTGGGGCAGGCTGGGCCCTGCGCCCCCCACCCAAAGCACCTTGCCCCCATGTTGATGGGGACAAGAGCCTCTTCCTGACATCCCTGGCCTTGGTTGTCGGGGTCTGCGGGCGGGGAGTTTATCGGAATCTGGAAGCCCCCTTTAACAAGATCCCGGCCCCCTTGGGCCTCCGGATGACATCACCCGGTAACCCCGCCCCATGTCAATATAAGTAGTGGCACACCACGCACCTAGCATTAGAGTGGGAGAGAGCGTCGAGTCAACATCGGGAGAAGAAGAACAGAGGCAGAAGACAGCGAAGAAGACCCAGCAAAAGAGCGAGAAGAAAACGGAGAAGACCCAGCAGAGGCAGAAGACAGAGGGAGAAGAACCGGAGAGGGCTAGAAGAACTGGAGAGGGCTAGAAGAACCGACAGAGGCAGAAGACATCAGCAGAGGAGGCAGAAGAGCTGAAGAGGGGAGAAGAGATAGGAAGAGACGCTGGAGCTGTGTTATTAAATTACTTTAAAACATGTGTAATGTGTTTTATTTTTTACACTTTTTTTTTAGGTGAATGGGTAGGGGTACAATGTACTCATTCACAAAGGGTGGGGGGCCGGGATCTGGAGGCTCCCTTGTTAAAGGGGGGTTCCAGACTCCGATAAGCTCCCCGCTAGCAGACCCCGACAACCACCAGGCAAGGGTTGTCAGGAAGAGGCCCTTGTCGCCATCAACATGGGGGAAAAGTGCTTTGGGGTGGCGTTTGGAAATGGGAAGCCTGAAAACATGACCTGTTGGGGCGCCTTGAGGACTGGAGTTGAGAAACATTGGCCTACAGCAAGAGCTCTGCAAGTCTACAGTAGAGTTGCCACCTCATCCCTTTAAACCCGAACACCTTTGAATTACACAGGTTCTGAGGCTAATTAAATGCAGATAAGCACAAGTGAGTTTAATTACCACCTTAATCAGCCACAGAACCTGTGTAATTAATATGTGTTCGGGTTTAAAGGGATGAGGTGGCAACCATAGTCTACAGCATGTGGTGGGATGACTATTGCACAACATAACTGAACCAGAACTTGCAGCAGACTTGCAGAATGTTTGCAAAGAAAATTGATCTGGAGTCATGCAATGCGGACAATTGTGCAACAAACTTGTGAAGCCTGGCCAGTCTAGCAAGAGCTTAGCAAGTCATTTTCAAACTTGCAGCACAATTACTTGCTATCTGGGAGGGACAAAAAGTGAGGTGAAATCTTCTGAACAGGGGCCCAGACAGAAAAACAAATGTCACAGGGGTGTTAACCCTTCCCTAATCTATCCAAAAAACAACATTTTTTTTTTGGCTGGAGTTACACTTTAAAAAATGTACCTGTTCCAACTTACATACAAATTCAAATTAAGAACAAATCTACAGAACCTTATTTGTATTTTTATATCGTATTTGCAACCTGGGGATTGCCTGTAGAGTAAAAAAAAATATTTTCTCTTTGCAGTTTTTTCCTGGTGTTTCCCTGTAAATACTCTATAAACCAATTCAATCTGAACTACTTTCCGCTTTAAGTTATAATTATTTCTTTGCTGTAAAACTGTGTAAATCCAAATGACTGGAATACTAGCTGGGTGTTGAGGTTGTAAAGAATCTGGTGTGTGAATTCATTCTGGAACTCTGCTTTCCCCAGAAGAGTAGAGAGAGCCCTCTAGCTTCCAAATGTGTGTCTTGCTGGATTTCTAAACAGCAAATGTACAGCTGCTTCCCATTGCTATCTGATTGTAGAATAGGGTCATCCCACCACCTTCTTTTCAGATCAATATGATTGGGATAAACAATAGTTTGATTTTGATTGCTGTATATTACGCCTGGGTAGACTCTCTGAATGCAAGTGAATTGCTTTGAGACAATGGGCTGGTTCATCATCCAAAGCGTCCCTTTTCAGACAGCTGCCTCTGCCACACTCACCCTGACAAACGTCCAGAAAAACAGATGGTTTCAGCATTCAACACCAGTTTAGCAAAAACCTCAAGAGGCAGCTATTCAATACAGCTATTTGTCAACCCCGTGATAATAACAATCCTTTTTTTTTTCTTCTGAATTAAAATGTTAAAATTCACCAAACATGAAAAAAATGTTCCAAAACATAAACACCTTTCCTTTTTTTTTAGAACTTTATTTATAAATGTATTTAATTACTTTTTTTTTTTTTAGAATTTTATGTATAAATTCATTTAATATCATTTATCAGTTTAAACATACATCATTTTTAAACATGAATCCTTACACATCTATAAAGCTATATATAAACAAATTGTTTAAAGCCTAACTCCATGAGAAAAAATGAATTCTCCCATGCAGGGTGGCTGTGCCCGCACTACATGGGTTAACTGCTCGTTTTGTCCAGGGGCTCATGGAAAATTCTTACCCGGTCCTTCGATCCTCCGAAAAACCGCGCTCCCCTATGTCTGGTGGTGGACTATTCCTGCCATCCTCTCATCCACAGCTAGTCTATGGGCGTGATGACGTCAGGAAAAGGCCATTCAAAAGTCCGCTAGCGTGCGGGGGTGGGGGCAGGAGTGTCGGGGACCGGTCTTGTGCTCGGATTGGCGGATTAGGTAAGTATATCTTGGCTCCGAAATCCCTAGACAAAAACAAGCAGTTAAGCCATGCAGTGTGGGCACAACTCCACTACATGGGAAAATACATTTTTTCGCAGAGTTTTTCTTTAACCGCTTCAGCCCCAGAAAATTTTACCCCCTTCCTGACCAGATCACTTTTTCGTGTGACGTTGCACCCAAACAAAATTGACGTCCTTTTTTTCCCTTTTTTCTTTTGGTGGTATTTGATCACCTCTGTGGTTTTTATTTTTTGCGCTATAAACAAAAAAAGAGCGACACTTTTGAAAAAAAAGCAATATTTTTTACTTTTTGCTATAATAAATATCCTCCAAAAATAAAACACATTTTTTTCTCAGTTTAGGCCGATATGTATTCTTCTACATATTTTTGGTAAAAAAAAAATCGCAATATGCATATATTTACTGGTTTGCGCAAAAGTTATAGCATCTACAAAATAGGGGATAGTTTTATGGCATTTTTATTATTACTTTTTTTTATTAGTAATGGCGGCGATCTGCGATTTGTATTGTGACTGCGACATTATGGCGGACACATCAGACACTTTTGACACAATTTTGGGACCATCGTCATTTATACATCGATCAGTGCTTTAAAAATGCACTGATTACTGTGTAAATGACACTGGCAGGGAAGAGGTTAACCACTAGGGGGCGATCGAGGGGTTAGGTGTGTCCTAGGGAGTGGTTCTAACTGTGGGTGGGATGGTCTACCACTCACATGACAGCGATCACTGCTTCTGATGACAGGGAGCAGTGATCTCTGTCAGGTCACAAGGCAGAACGGGGAAATGCCTTGTTTACATAGGCATCTCCCTGTTCTGCGGCTCTGTGACACGATCGCTGGGACACCGGAGGACATCGAGTCTGCAGGTCCCACAGGCACGGTCACACTGTACGCGGCGGGCACACGCGCGCCCGCTAGCCCTGCCAATTAAAGGGGACGTACAGGTACGCCCATTTGCCCACTGCTGCCTTTGTGCCGACATATATCGGCGTGCAGCGGTCGGCAAGTGGTTAATGGATAATACCAGCATTAATGTGTATCTAAAACCAAAGCTAAAGATGTAGTGGCTGCATTCGTTTTCTTTTTTTTTTCAGACTTTAATACTTTATTTTCACCTGGTGATCCAGCCAGTAACCCTTCTCGTCTTAGGATGGCTACACTCATTTCTCTTTTACACTGTATCCGGGGAGGAGCGATAGAGCCATCCTTAAAGAGGAGTTCCACCCAGGGGGTTCAGTAAAAAAAAAAAAAAAAATTAAAAGTCAGCAGCTACAAATACTGCAGCTGCTGACTTTTAATTGGACACTTACCTGTCCCTGGGTCCAGCGATGCGGGGGATCGAAGCCCCGCTCGTCTCCCCCTCCGTTCAGCGGCGCCGGCATTGCAACTGTGGGCGCCGGGCTGTGGCTTCACAGCCTGGCACCCACTGCGCATGCGCGAGCGGCGCCGCGCGCCGTGATTGGCCGCTCAGTCACCTGGGACCTGAAATGGGTCCCAGATGATTGACAGGAGGGAGGGAGCAGAGCGGAGCCCTTCCTGTGCCGAGGGGGAAGTGATGTCACCAGCCCAGGCACTGGAAGGGGCAGACTACGAGGGACCCCCTAGCAACAGGCAATTAGAGGTAAGTTAAAAAAAAAAAATATCCAAATGTTTTTTTGGTTTTTTTTTAGGATTTTTCATGTATTTTGGTTTTTTTGGGTGGAACCCCACTTTAAAGAGAAGCATTGTCAACCTGTGGAGAGGGCAGTACCTAATGAACTAATAAATTTAGATGTCAGCTGGCACTTTTTAGGCAGCTACAGAAACTTTTTTTTTCCTTTTGGGATAAAAGTTTTACGTAATGAATAAAAGCTGATCATTGTAAACTCTCCTGCCAGTGTCAAATGGTTTGTCTTAACACACTGCGTACACACGGTTGGACTTTCTGACAACAAATGTTCGATGTTAGCTTGTTGTCAGAAAGTCTGACCGTGTGTATGGTCCATAGAACATTTGCTGTCAGACTTTACACAAACAAATGTTTGAGAGCAGGTTCTCAAATTTTCCGACAACAAACTTTGTTGTCGGAAATTCCAATCGTGTGTACACAAGTCTGACCACAAAAGTTCATGCATGCTCGGAATCAATCAGAAGAGCAGCACTGACTATTGAACTTCATTTTTCTCGGCTCATCATACGTGTTGTTCGTCACCACGTTCTTGGCGATCGGAATTTCTGACAACATTTGTGTAACCGTGTGTATGCAAGACAAGTATGAGCCAACATCCTTCGGAAAAAAATCCACGGTTTTGTTGTCGGAAAGTCCTATCGTGTGTACGGGGCATAACTGCCACTTTTGCAAAGACTAAATAGATAACACTTCCACGCTAAGCCCGGGTTCACACTGCCCCTGGCTTCAAAGTCACGCAGACCCCAGCGCGACTTGAGCACGACTTGCATGCGACTTCTTTAACAGAAGTCAATGCAAGTTGTACTAAAGTCAGATCAAAAGTAGTGCAGGAACCTTTTTATTAGTCAGAGCGACTCAAGTCGCACTGATTAGAATGGTTCCATTGCACTGAATGGGGTCCATTTGGGGTCAAATCAGTTCTGATGCGACAAATGCTCCAAAATCAGAGTGATTGTCGTATCAGTGTGAACCAGGCCTAACTCCTGTTTACAATGAATTATAAATAACTACAGGTTGCTACAACCATTAATTGTGTTCCACAATCATCAATTCAATGAATAATATATTTTAATTATTGAGCTGCCCCTTTTGCTGGACAGCTTGACTGTTAAAGAAAGATGAAAAATAACAGATTCACCAGGTGAAAATTAAAGAGAAAATTCAGAAAAAGGAAAGCTACGGCAACCAATACTTGTAAGGAATGGTAAGCTGATTACATTATTGTAGCACCCTGGTGTATAGGCAGGGTTGCTAAGTAAATTTAATTGCCAGGCAGTAGTTGCCCTGGTTAATCTCTAGTTCTGGACTTGCTGCACCTTCTCTCTTCTGTCGCTAGGTGGCAGCATGCTGGTGACATTAGATAGATAAGGGCTTAGCAAGGTCAGGTAATGAATGGATGGGGTGTCTCAGCCAATTGGCATAGGCTCTTTACCACGTGGCCCCACCCCCACTATCTGACTGTGATTGATAGTAGCAAGAGCCAATGGTTAGCCAATGAGGAGGGAGAGACACGGGAGAGCTGAGGCTGTTGTTCACATCGCTGGATCGAGATGGGGCTCAGGTAAGTTTTAGGGGGGCGCTGGTGCGCTCAGAAGCTTTTTTACCTTCATGCATACAATGCATGAAGGTGAAAAAACCTTGAGACTTTACAACCACTTTCAGTTTCTCTCCCTTTGAAGCCAGAATGGGGACTTTGCTGCCACCCT
Organism: Lithobates clamitans; assembly: GCA_037952925.1. Lineage (NCBI taxonomy): Eukaryota > Metazoa > Chordata > Amphibia > Anura > Ranidae > Lithobates > Lithobates clamitans. The sequence goes on along the minus strand of JBBGZY010001281.1, from coordinate 2,080,733 downwards.
CTGTGTCTGCTTGTGAATTGGGTCCTCCATGGACAGTTTTTACAGCACATACTCCAATGCCACTGGCAGTTTTTTGTTGAGGCTGTATGAAAGACAGGCAGATATCAATCAGATCATTTCAGATCAGATCCAAATTTTTTAGCCTGCAACTATGACATATTCTCCATACAGTCTAAATACACCATATTGCATAGCTTAAAGGGTAACTCCACTTTCATGAGAAAACAATAGCAAATAAAACAAATAATATAGTGTATACAATTTTTACATAAATTATATTGTAATGGAATGTTATTAAAAATTACCTTTCCTTTTCAATCTGCAGTGCTGTAATTTTCTGTAAAATGCAATGCAACATGCCAACCTGGAGGCGTTCTGTACACAGCTGGTGTACGAAACACCCCACAGAAATGCCATCTCCTTGTATGATTGGCTTACTGATTTTTCCAGAAGTCTACACTAAGATACAAGTACAATTTTAGGCATCCCCTGCAACAATATTTTCATTTTTGGTGAGATACTCCCAAGGGAAAATCATGTCTAAAGGGCTACAGATCCTGCCACTTTCCTCATTAGAACCCTGCAAGTGCAGCAGCTGATTGATAATTATAAAGTCACTTTCGTTCACATTCACTTTGCACTTAGACACAGACAAACAAAAAGTTTCAGAATAACAAAAGGTAGTAATCTGCAACAAAGTTTATTGAAATCCTTGTAATGTACATAGATCACTTAGAGGGGAATGTTTTTTTTCTCAACAAAAGTTTAGTAGGAGATTCTGGAGATAGGGGATAGTCTGGCACTGAGAACTCTGCTGGATGGCAGGGTCTCTGATTCAGGGCCCACTGCTGAATAGAATTCTCCTAGAGATAGAGTCTGGAACCAAGTGTATTCAGGGTCCTGTGCTTTAAAGTGGTTGTAAATCTCAGACATGAAATATGAACAAAGCATGTCCCTCTATAGCAGCCATTCTCAACCAGGGTTCCTTGGAACCCTGGGGGCTCCCCCAAAGGTTGCTAGGGGTTCCTTGAGCTATGGCTGATTGACCTCCTATCTTTGGATGACTGCATAGTTCTGGGGTCAACACCACTTGGTAGAGCCAGTTGCATGAAGCTAACAATCTTTTAAGCCATCTGTAGGGATTGCATTTTGACAACCACTGTAAGGGTTGCCTTATTCCACATGACCACAAACATAAAGGGCGTTTTTTTTTTCAATGACACCCAAGTAGTTAGGGTTCCTCAAGACCTGAACAAGATTTCAAGGGTTCCTCTGGGATAAAAAGGTTGAGAAAAGTAGACACTATAGAGCAGTCTATCTCAATCCAGTGCCATTTCTCTCTGCTGCCTCGTTCTTCTGCTATCTGCATGACCATGAGTCACTTCTGACAAGTCTTCCTGACACCAAGAGAAAAAAGGTAACAGGGGAGGGACCTCCAGTGCACAGTGTGCGATTGACAGCCTCAACTCTATTTCTATGTGATGTGTGAAGGGGTGTGTGTTCCCTCCCTCCTATCAGCTCTCACTGAGCTCTGCAGAGTATAATTTCAGCTCCCCATCCTGCTTTTCAGAGTTAAGAGATCCTGTCAGTGACAAGGTCATCTGGTGCCAAGGGCGAAAATGGCAACCTGAGCCCCCCCCCCCCACCCCCCCAACCTCACGGGTGCTACGAAAGAGTGAGTGTCATTTCAAAACATACAGGAAAATGCCCTGTGTTGATTGTTAATACAAGGCTCTGGGTTGTGATTCGACACAGCCAAACAGCAGGTCCCAGCCATAATCATTGGCTGGGATCTGCTGACAGACTCCCACTGCGTCAAATCACAGGGGAGAAGGCAGCTGGAGCATGGCTGGAGCATGAGCATGCACCCAAAACCCTAAAACAGGCAGCAACGTATGGGTATGTTTCAGTGCCTGTAGCTACTGTCAGGGCCGTCTTTAATATTGATTGGACCCCGGGCAAAACTTTTCTTGGGCCCCCCCCATGCAGTTTTGCTCTCCACCTGCTCTGAGACATCCAATAAATAGCAGCTGGACTCATTATCAGTTTACTGAATCAGATCAGGCAGCGATTGCGATTGGTTGCCAGAGGTTACAGTGTATCATTACCGCTCACTGACTGGTTGCTAGAGGTTACAGCACACATTACGGCTCACTGATTAGTTGCTAGAGGTTACAGCACATGATTTTTGCTTGTTGATTGGCTGCTAGAGATTACTGTAGAGATGACCTCAGGGGGGCATGATATACATATCAATGCCGCCGGCTGCCGCTATTTACATATGAATGCTGCAGCTATTTTCATATGAATGCCAGTAACTTACATGTAAACACAGGGTCTGCAGGTGAGTCATCTGTACACAACAAAAGGGCAGAGCTGGGCAGCATTAGTAGCAGCACTTCACATTGAGATATTGGGACACAGCATGGAACTAAAACCTCAAGGTACGAGGGAATTTAAACCAGGAGAGTTGGCAAGTATGAGGCAGCTGCTTTGGGACCCATAACAATGACAGGGCCCTGGGCAGCTGCCCCTTTTGCCCTGCCTTAAAGACGGCCCTGGCTACTGCCCTGTCACAGTATATGTACTGCAGCAGGTCGGCAAATGCTTAATTATCAATGGTATTTGTAATATGCAGCATGAAGGGGTTCATGTACTGCCACTGGTCACTGATGCAATAGTGGCACCAGTGTCAGTGTTTATAAACCCCTTCATGTTGCAGCATAAAGGGGTGAATTAACACTGACAGAACGTAACCAGTTCAGCCCCAGCTAGTTCACACTGACACCGTGTGACATAACATTCATCTACTCATCTACTCACGGCGGGCTGGGACTAGGAAGCACCTGTCGAGTGGAGATCACACTGCATGACAGGCAAGTGAAGGGTTGGTACTAGACTTGTGCTGGTTGCGAGAACGCACTCGGCACAGTGCTGCAGCTCTGGCTGTGCAAGTATTGTAGTGTGGCCGGAGGCAGTGTACTTGTCCAGCCCAGGTATTGCAAAATTTTAGGAACACATTGCACTCCACCTGCACTCCCCACAGTAAATTGTGCCCCCCCCCTGACCGTCCAGACCCTGGATCGTGTGTAAACGCTGCACTTTTAATGGATGTAGAAAAGAGGGCTGCAGATAGACAGGTACGTATGTAGGAGGATTTGTTTCATCTCTTTGCATCACCTGAGGCCAGTCACTTCACTGGGTATATGTGAAAGTTTACAACCACTTTAAGTGTAGTGACTCCACTCTTTGCTATTAAGCTGGAAATATTCAAGTGTAACGTGTGTGTCACGAGCTGGTGGAGGTTAATCAGAGCCTTGCTGCTTCCTCGAAATGACTCAGTAGTCAGTGACAGTACAGGCGTTACTGGCAAGTGATAATACACTATGCTTCTGTGTTTTGTTTTTTTTGGGGGGGGGGGGGGCTAGTGAAGTAGTTTGGCCTCCGGCCATGAGATGGTGCGAACCCATATGTGAATCAATACAAGTCTATTTTACTAAGTTCCCCCCATTCTGCCCCCCTCCTTACAACTGTACATCCAAGTGTATGAAACAAAGCTATGTTAAATACCACCCACATCCAAGGACTGCTACTTTTAACCAGTTTTAGGGTATTTGGTCATTTTTTTAAATACAGAAAAGAAGTGGGAAGGTGCACAGGGAGGAGAAACAGCCTGTGAAATAATCCTGGAGTTGGGATTTAAATGATGTCTGGCTATAATAAGGAACCTATTTCAAAAGAAAGGGCTATTAAAAACACAAAATAATCACAACTAAACCCTTCAAAGCACAGTTCAGTACCTTTATCTATCTTTACGTATCTTTGTTAAGCAGAGCAAACTTTCCATGAAGACAGTATTATGCTTTTGTGGATAATGTAGCATTTTAAACCAAAAATCTTCTCAAAGCATCCATACCTAAATCTTTTACATTACATTTAGCTCTTAAGACTCTAAGCTATCGCTGTCAGGTTTACTAGGTCTCCAATTCCAACACTGGACAAGCACTGTCCACAAATAGGGGGCTGCAAAAAGCATCTCTGCGTCATGGAATCAGATGATACTACAGCAGACACAAAGTACTGCATGCAAACACAGAATAAACCTAGATAAGCATAAAATTTAGCCTACAGCTAGGAAATGTTCTACGTGGCACACTTTATTATTTTAACAGGAGAAGCATGTAAAGCACAGTAATGGCTACAATGTATTCCCATGGTCTGGAAAACTCTAACAGGCCTGTGACTTTAATAGTAATAATTGATTTCACTGCCCAGCAAACCAGATGCCTTTAGTTTAAAGAAACAATTTACAGATCACATCAATTGCAGCGTAAAGTTTGGACAGGAGCATAGCCTTGCATATTTAGGGCTCTGGGCTTACAAAATACACAGAAACAGAAGATATGGACACAGGCTAAATTAACCAGCACTGAAATATGGAAGTAGGAAAATGGGGTCAAATCCTGTACAGAGTAAACATTGTTCTAGCTGATTTGCAGTGGCAGAAAAAATGCAAAACATTGAAGAAGCTTTTAGAGCGAAGAAAGCAGCAACTATTGGAAAGGCAACATCTACACATAAACATTCCAGTCAAATAAAAGTATTCCCAAGCATATATAAATGGCTAAAGTCTACTTGTATTTTTTTTCTAAAGTAGCACCCTCTAGGTAGGTAGGTGCTAGAATAGCTTTTTTTTTTGTAGGTGAGGTAAATTTAGGCAGGCCTGGCTAGCTGCCAGGCCTGTTTGTTTTGATGTGGTCTGGGCTGGGAGTGGCACAGGTTAGTAGTTGGTGACTCACAGGCAGCTTTACTGAAACCTCCCTCTTCTTTCTAGAGCTTTCTGGAAAGTACTGGAAAGAGAGGAGGAGAGGTGGAGCTGCCTGGGGTGTTCTAAGGAGCCCTGACCAATCCCCAACCTGGATTGGCAGGGGGCAGGCCTCCTTAAATATCCAGGGTCAGCCCAGCTGGGGAGAATTCAGAGTTGTTCAGAGCTTGGAGATGGAATAGTCTGTTGGGGCCTTTGAGGGAGCTCCCCAGTCTGCTGGGGTGGGCGACCTTGCGCCTGGGCTCGGGTGCGGATGTGGCCCTTCAAGAAATCATGAAGGTTCTGGACAAAAGGCACAGGAGGAGCAGGAGAGGACAGCAGGAGAGAGAATTGCTTGGCAAGTCTCCAGGGAGAGGAACAACTGGTCGCAACCAGGAGTGCTGGTGAGTGACATGCACAGTCAGGGGGATTGAGGATGCATGCCTGAGAGGACTGGGAGCATGCAGTCTGGGATGGGTGCAGAGCCAGTAGAGTGGACTGTGGTGTCATGGGCAGTGGAAAAGGGCAGTTGCAGCCAAGAGGGTTGGCAGGGCCTGAAGTTGGGTTACTGGGCTTAGTAACCAAAGTTAGGGCAGCTAGCCCCAAGAATTGCCTATTGCTACACTAAAGAGGCCTGCGGTCCTTGCCTGCAAAGGGCAGTTGCTGAGGCCTGGCTGAGCCAGTGTTAGGCCTAACCACGCGGTGCTAGCTGTGCCTGGAAGCTCAAGCAGGGAGAGTGCTGGAGGAGCAGAGGAGTAATAGTCTGCAGTAAGAGTTGTGCTGGAGGAAGAGAGGCCTGTATATACCTTAGTGTATATAAGTTGTCCCAATAGTTGTTTCCAAATCCATTGGGCATCCCATACTTCCTATACCCAATCCAAGTTTGATCTCCTCAATAAAATACAAAAAACAAGGCTAATGGACTGTTCATTGTCTTGGAGTGTCTGGGTGGTGAATGCCGGGCTGGGCAGGGTGACAGGTGGACCACAACACTTAGCACTCCTCACGGGGGGTACCACTACACTATTTTTCAGTAGTCAAAATAATAAGAACCTTCAATTTTATCAATGTTTTATGAATAGCTTGCAATTTCACCTATCCCCCAGATAGAGAAGATGGAAAGGGTAGTAGTTAAAGCAAAGATTATAAAAATATACATGGTAAAAAAAAAATAAAACACCAAATCTGCAGAAAAATTATTTAGTGGCACTACAATACATTATTTATAATTTTAAGAATAACATAATGGGGGCATTAACAAAGAATAGTGCAAGCATAAGGCTTTGAGCCAGTTTTGAGCTGTTGGGGATCTGAGGCAGTTTCTTCAATCTGTCAATCAGGTGCAGACTCTGCACTAGTTTCTCTGAAATAGAAACTGGCACTGGTGGCACAGATAGACCAGAAATAGGTATATCTGCTTAGTTAATGTGGCACATGCCATTTCCAACAGTTTTCTGCACAATTGTAATGGTATAGGAAGCTTAGCTATTTCCCAAGAATAATGTGGCACTTGATTTACAGTCCTTAAAACGTGAAATTGATAACAATGCCCTGAACCCTAACATTAACCCAATCATTAGGATGACCTTTTCACATATCTCCCCCTACCTGAGCCCTACAACTTAAAGGAGTTGTAAAGGTGGAAAGCTTTTTTTCTTAATACATTCTATGCATTAAGATAAAAAACCTTCTGTGTGTAGCATCCTCCCCAGCACCCCCCAATTACCTACCTGAGCTCCTTTTTTTCTCCAGCAATGTCTACGATCCCCTCAGCTATCCAGTACACTCCTCCTGATTGGCTGAGACAGAGCAGCGGCGCCATTGGCTCCTGCGACTGTCAATCAGTCAGTCAGCCAATCAGGGGAGAGAGGGGACGGGGCCAGGTCGGGGGTCCGTGTCTGAATGGATACACGGAGCTCTGACTCGGCTTGGGTGCACCCCTGTAGCAAGCTGCTGGCTGAGGGGGCACTCAAAGGAAGGAGTGGCTAGGAGCAGCAAAGAGGACCCGAAAAGAGGAGGATCGGGGCTGCTCTGTGCAAAACCAACTGGAAAGTATAACATGTTTGTTATTTAAAAAAAAAAAAACTAGCCTTTACAATCACTTTAACCCAACCCCTAAACTCAATCCATTATATTCCCTCAACACTTAGGGGTCTTTTACCAATGCTTTCACCCAAGATGCACACCACTTTCACCTGAATTTCACAGATTATTCACATAAGATTCAAATTAAAAATGTGTGGATCCCCCGAAGTCGTACAGGAACCTTTTTCTAAGTCGGAGCGACTTGCGTCGCTCCCCTTAGAACGGTTCCATTGTACTGAACGGGACGCTACTTGTCTGGCGACCTAGGTCGCCTGACAAGTCGTCCTAGTGTGAACCGAGCCTTAGGGTGGCTATGTTCACTCCTCCATCATATTGTCAGCCTGTAGAATGGATTGGTAGATTTAAATGGACTTTATACAAGTGACTAACGAATTAAAGTCTAACTCTAGCTAACACTAAAGTTAAAGTGGTTGTAAAACCTTACATACAGTATACCCAGTCAGGGCCCTCTTTAAGGCAGGGCAAAAGGGGCAGCTGCCCTGGGTCCTGTCATCATTGTGGGGCCCAAAGCAGCTGCCTCATATTTTCCAACTATCCCAGTTTAAATTCCCTCGTCCCGTGTCCTGATATCTCAGTGTGAAGTTCTGTTACTAATGCTGCCCAGCTCTTCCCTATTGTTGTGTACAAATGACTCACCTGCAGACCCTGTGTTTATATGTAAATACCAGCATTGATATGTAAATAGCGACGGCATTCATATGTAAATAGCTGCGGGGCGGTACTACAAATGCGGAAGAAAGTCCCAAACCCTTTTTCAAAATCACACGGTGCCAGGGCACATGTCAGTAGATGCGTGAGGGTGTCATTAACAATGAATGGCACTGCTGTGTATCTGCTAAAGGGCAGCACATTTCTGTGGTGTCAGGAAAGCGATTTTGCATGCGTTCCTGACACACACAAATGTCAACGCAGGCTAAATGTCTCAGTTACATTGGTGGTCAGTGTAAATCTTCTCATTACATTGGTGCTTGGTGTAGAATTCTTTCATTCACAGTAGTGGCCAGTGTGAATGTCCCCCTTACATTGGCGGTCAGTGTAAATCCCTCCTTACATTGGTGGTTACTGTGAATGGTTCTATTACATTAGTGGTCAGTGTAAACCCCTATTATATTGGTGGCCAGTGTTGAAACTCCTCTTTATATTGGTAGTTGGTAAAAAAATCAGCATTGCCATTGATCACACTCTCCCCTCCCCCAGCACTGCCACTGATCCCAGTAGTCCTGGGATCCCTAGGAGTTTTCTGTCTATTAATGGGTCCCGTCATCTCCCCAGTCCATGTTATGCAGGCAGTGAGGAGATGATGTGCTGTAGGTGGAGGGTGAAACTGCATGGAGGGGGGGGGGGCAAGAAAATTTTTGCCCAGGGTCCAAGCAATATTAAAGATGTCCCTGTACCCAGTGAAGTGACTGGCCTCATGTGATACACAAAGATGAAACGAATCCCCCTACGTAAGTTGTACCTGTTTATCTGTAGGATTCTCTTCTCTACCTCCGTTCAAAGTCCAGAATTTTTAAAGCTGGTCTGAGCTGTCAAAAAAAGTGGGCAGAGAGCTGAACTTACACTCTGCAGAGCTCAGTGAGGAGAGGTCTGAGAGCTGATTAGAGGGAAGAGACAAACCCCTTCACACAGCAGACAGGAACAGAGCTGAGCCTGTCGATCTGCTGGAGATCCCTCCCCTGTCACCATTTTTCTCTTGGTGTAGGAAAACATTTAGAAGTGCCTCACGCTGATAGCAGAGCAATGAAGCAGTAGACAGAAATGACATTTAGTGCTCTTAATTGAGACACACTCTATAAAAGGATATACTTTGTTTATATTTCATATCTGAGGTTTACAACCACTTTAAAGCAACAGTTTTTACCTTTTGGGACACACGTTTTAACTAAATGAATAAAGGTTGATTATGGAAAGCACCCCTGTCAGTGTTGGATGGTTTGCTTAACCACTTGACGACCGCCTCACGCCGATGTACGTCGGCAAAGTGGCACGGACAGGCAAAATCACGTACAGGGTACGTGATTTGCCTTCCGCGGGTGGGGGGTCCGATCGGACCCCCCCCCGGTGCCCGAGGCGGTCGTCGTTTGTCCCCCGGCGATCGGTGATGAGGGGGAGACCATCCGTTCGTGGCCCCCCCCTCGCGATCGCCGCCGGCCAATAAGAACACTCCTTTGCTGCTGTATGCTAAACAGCAGCAAAGGAAGTGATGTCATCTCCCCTCGGGTCGGTAGTTTCCGTTCCGGCCCGAGGAGAGACGACAAGTATGTGAGTGCACAACACTACACACACACAGTAGAACATGCCAGGCACACAAATCACCCCGATCCCCCCCCCGATCGCCCCCCGATCCCCCCCCAATCACCCCCCCCCCCCCTGTCACAAACTGACACCAGCAGTTTTTTTTTTTTTTTTTTTTTTTTTTTTTCTGATTACTGCATAGTGTCAGTTTGTGACAGTGACAGTGTTGGGACAGTGTATATTACCCCCCTTTAGGTCTAGGGTACCCCCCTAACCCCCCCTAATAAAGTTTTAACCCCTTGATCACCCCCTGTCACCAGTGTCGCTAAGCGATCATTTTTCTGATCGCTGTATTAGTGTCGCTGGTGACGCTAGTTAGTGAGGTAAATATTTAGGTTCGCCGTCAGCGTTTTATAGCGTCAGGGACCCCCATATACTACCTAATAAATGTTTTAACCCCTTGATTGCCCCCTAGTTAACCCTTTCACCACTGATCACCGTATAACCGTTACGGTTGACGCTGGTTAGTTCGTTTATTTTTTATAGTGTCAGGGCACCCGCCGTTTATTACCGAATAAAGGTTTAGCCCCCCGATCGCCCGGCGGTGATATGCGTCGCCCCAGGCAGCGTCAGATTAGCGCCAGTACCGCTAACACCCACGCACGCAGCATGCGCCTCCCTTAGTGGTATAGTATCTGAACGGATCAATATCTGATCCGATCAGATCTATACTAGCGTCCCCAGCAGTTTAGGGTTTCCGAAAACGCAGTGTTAGCGGGATCAGCCCAGATACCTGCTAGCACCTGCGTTTTGCCCCTCCGCCCGGCCCACCCAAGTGCAGTATCGATCGATCACTGTCACTTACAAGGCACTAAACGCATAACTGCAGCGTTCGCAGAGTCAGGCCTGATCCCTGCGATCGCTAACAGTTTTTTTGGTAGCATTTTGGTGAACTGGCAAGCACCAGCCCCAGGCAGCGTCAGGTTAGCGCCAGTACCGCTAACACCCACACACGCACCGTACACCTCCTTTAGTGGTATAGTATCTGAACGGATCAATATCTGATCCGATCAGATCTATACTAGCGTCCCCAGCAGTTTAGGGTTCCCAAAAACGCAGTGTTAGCGGAATCAGCCCAGATACCTGCTAGCACCTGCGTTTTGCCCCTCCGCCCGGCCCGGCCCAGCCCACCCAAGTGCAGTATCGATCGATCACTGTCACTTACAAAACACTAAACGCATAACTGCAGCGTTCGCAGAGTCAGGCCTGATCCCTGCGATCGCTAACAGTTTTTTTTGTAGCGTTTTGGTGAACTGGCAAGCACCAGCCCCAGGCAGCGTCAGATTAGCGCCAGTACCGCTAACACCCACGCACGCACTGTACACCTCCCTTAGTGGTATAGTATCTGATCGCATCAATATCTGATCCGATCAGATCTATACTAGCGTCACCAGCAGTTTAGGGTTCCCAAAAACGCAGTGTTAGCGGGATCAGCCCAGATACCTGCTAGCACCTGCGTTTTGCCCCTCCGCCCGGCCCAGCCCAGCCCACCCAAGTGCAGTATCGATCGATCACTGTCACTTACAAAACACTAAATGCATAACTGCAGCGTTCGCAGAGTCAGGCCTGATCCCTGCGATCACTAACAGTTTTTTGGTAGTGTTTTGGTTAACTGGAAAGCACCAGCGGCCTAGTACACCCCGGTCGTAGTCAAACCAGCACTGCAGTAACACGTGGTGACGTGGCGAGTCCCATAAGTGCAGTTCAAGCTGGTGAGGTGGCAAGCACAAGTAGTGTCCCGCTGCCACCAAAAAGACAAACACAGGCCCGTCGTGCCCATAGTGCCCTTCCTGCTGCATTCGCCAATCCTAATTGGGAACCCACCACTTCTGCAGCGCCCGTACTTCCCCCATTCACATCCCCAACCAAATGCAGGCGGCTGCATGAGAGGCATTTTTATGTCCTCCCGAGTACCCCTACCCAACGAACCCCCCAAAAAAGATGTCGTGTCTGCAGCAAGCGAGGATATAGGCGTGACACCCGCTATTATTGTCCCTCCTGTCCTGACAATCCTGGTCTTTGCATTGGTGAATGTTTTGAACGCTACCATTCACTAGTTGAGTATTAGCGTGGGGTACAGCATTGCACAGACTAGGGCACACTTTCACAGGGTCTCCCAAGATGCCATCGCATTTTGAGAGACCCGAACCTGGAACCGGTTACCGTTATAAAAGTTAGTTACAAAAAAAGTGTAAAAAAAAAAAAAATATGAAATAAAAAAAAATAGTTGTTGTTTTATTGTTCTCTCTCTCTCTATTCTCTCTCTCTATTGTTCTGCTCTTTTTTACTGTATTCTATTCTGCAATGTTTTATTGTTATTGTTATTGTTATTGATTGTTATTGTTATTGTTATTGTTATTGTTATTATGTTTTATCATGTTTGTTTTTCAGGTGTGTAATTATTTACACTTTACTGTGCTTTATTGTTAACCATTGTTAACCATTTTTTTGTCTTCAGGTACGCCATTCACGACTTTGAGTGGTTATACCAGAATGATGCCTGCAGGTTTAGGTATCATCTTGGTATCATTCTTTTCAGCCAGCGGTCGGCTTTCATGTAAAAGCAATCCTAGCGGCTAATTAGCCTCTAGACTGCTTTTACAAGCCGTGGGAGGGAATGCCCCCCCCCCCCCACCGTCTTCCGTGTATTTCTCTGGCTCTCCTGTCTCAACAGGGAACCTGAGAATGCAGCCGGTGATTCAGCCAGCTGACCATAGAGCTGATCAGAGACCAGAGTGGCTCCAAACATCTCTATGGCCTAAGAAACCGGAAGCTACGAGTATTTCATGACTTAGATTTCGCCGGATATAAATAGCGCCATTGGGAAATTGGGGAAGCATTTTATCACACCGATCTTGGTGTGGTCATTTGCTTTGAGGGCAGAGGAGAGATCTAGGGTCTAATAGACCACAATTTTTTCAAAAAAGAGTACCTGTCACTACCTATTGCTATCATAGGGGATATTTACATTCCCCGAGATAACAATAAAAATGATTAAAAAAAAAAATATGAAAGGAACAGTTTAAAAGTAAGATTAAAAAAGCAAAAAAAAATAAAGAAAAAAAAAAAAAAAAAAAAAAAACACCCCTGTCGCCCCCTGCTCTCGCACTAAGGCGAACGCAAGCGGCGGTCTGTCGTCAAACGTAAACAGCAATTACACCATGCATGTGAGGTATCACCGCGAAGGCCAGATCGAGTGCAGTAATTTTTCCAGTAGACCTCCTCTGTAAATCTAAAGTGGTAACCTGTAAAGGCTTTTGAAGGCTTTTAAACATGTATTTATTTTGTTGCCACTGCACGTTTGTGTGCAATTTTAAAGCATGTCATGTTTGGTATCCATGTACTCGGCCTGAGATCATCTTTTTTATTTCATCAAACATTTGGGCAATATAGTGTGTTTTAGTGCATTAAAATTAAAAAAAGTGTGTTTTTTCCCCAAAAAATGCGTTTGAAAAATCGCTGCGCAATTACTGTGTGAAAAAAAAAAATGAAACACCCACCATTTTAATCTGTAGGGCATTTGCTTTAAAAAAATATATAATGTTTGGGGGTTCAAAGTAATTTTTTTGCAAAAAAAAAAACTTTTTCATGTAAACAATAAGTGTCAGAAAGGGCTTTGTCTTCAAGTGGTTAGAAGAGTGGGTGATGTGTGACATAAGCTTCTAAATGTTGTGCATAAAATGCCAGGACAGTTCAAAACCCCCCCAAATGACCCCATTTTGGAAAGTAGACACCCCAAGCTATTTGCTGAGAGGCATGTCGAGTCCATGGAATATTTTATATTGCGACACAAGTTGCGGGAAAGAGACAAATTTTTTTTTTATTTTTTTTTTTTTGCACAAAGTTGTCACTAAATGATATATTGCTCAAACATGCCATGGAAATATATGAAATTACACCCCAAAATACATTCTGCTGCTTCTCCTGAGTACGGGGATACCACATGTGTGAGACTTTTTGGGAGCCTAGCCGCGTACGGGACCCCGAAAACCAAGCACCGCCTTCAGGCTTTCTAAGGGCGTGAATTTTTGATTTCACTCTTCACTGCCTATCACAGTTTCGGAGGCCATGGAATGCCCAGGTGGCACAAAACCCCCCCAAATGACCCCATTTTGGAAAGTAGACACCCCAAGCTATTTGCTGAGAGGTATAGTGAGTATTTTGCAGACCTCACTTTTTGTCACAAAGTTTTGAAAATTGAAAAAAGAAAAAAAAAAATGTTTTTTCTTGTCTTTCTTCATTTTCAAAAACAAATGAGAGCTGCAAAATACTCACCATGCCTCTCAGCAAATAGCTTGGGGTGTCTACTTTCCAAAATGGGGTCATTTGGGGGGGTTTTGTGCCACCTGGGCATTCCATGGCCTCCGAAACTGTGATAAGCAGTAAAGAGTGAAATCAAAAATTTTCACCCTTAGAAATCCTGAAGGCAGTGATTGGTTTTTGGGGTCCAGTACGCGGCTAGGCTCCCAAAAAGTCCCACACATGTGGTATCCCCATACTCAGGAGAAGCAGCTAAATGTATTTTGGGGTGCAATTCCACATATGCCCATGGCCTGTGTGAGCAATATATCATTTAGTGACAACTTTATGAAAAAAAAAAAAAAATAAAATAAAAGTGTCACTTTCCCGCAACTTGTGTCAAAATATAAAATATTCCATGGACTCAATATGCCTCTCAGCAAATAGCTTGGGGTGTCTACTTTCCAAAATGGGGTCATTTTGGGGGGTTTTGTGCCACCTGGGCATTCCATGGCCTCCGAAACTGTGATAGGCAGTGAAGAGTGAAAGCAAAAATTTACACCCTTAGAAATCCTGAAGGCGGTGATTGGTTTTCGGGGCCCCGTACGCGGCTAGGCTCCCAAAAAGTCCCACACATGTGGTATCCCCATACTCAGGAGAAGCAGCTAAATGTATTTTGGGGTGCAATTCCACATAGGCCCATGGCCTGTGTGAGCAATATATCATTTAGTGACGACTTTTTGTAAATATTTTTTTTTTTTTTGTCATTTTTCAATCACTTGGGACAAAAAAAATAAATATTCAATGGGTTCAACATGCCTCTCAGCAATTTCCTTGGGGTGTCTACTTTCCAAAATGGGGTCATTTGGGGGGGTTTTGTACTGCCCTGCCATTTTAGCACCTCAAGAAATGACATAGGCAGTCATAAACTAAAAGCTGTGTAAATTCCAGAAAATGTACCCTAGTTTGTAGACGCTATAACTTTTGCGCAAACCAATAAATATACACTTATTGACATTTTTTTTACCAAAGACATGTGGCCGAATACATTTTGGCCTAAATGTATGACTAAAATTTAGTTTATTGGATTTTTTTTATAACAAAAAGTAGAAAATATCATTTTTTTTCAAAATTTTCGGTCTTTTTCCGTTTATAGCGCAAAAAATAAAAACGGCAGAGGTGATCAAATACCATCAAAAGAAAGCTCTATTTGTGGGAAGAAAAGGACGCAAATTTCGTTTGGGTACAGCATTGCATGACCGCGCAATTAGCAGTTAAAGCGACGCAGTGCCAAATTGGAAAAAGACCTCTGGTCCTTAGGCAGCATAATGGTCCGGGGCTCAAGTGGTTAATCCCTCAAATTTCCATCTCAAATGCTGATCGAAAGCTCCTGCTGGACAGACAGCGGTACACATGTACCGAAATTCACCTGGTTCCTGCTGAGCTGGCCGAATTTCTGTACAAGTGTAATGGGCTTTACTGGCAGAATGAACAAGCAATACAACTATTTTACAATGGGCAATCACAAAAAAAGCATTGCTGTGTTAATGCCAGACTGCTTTATATATATGTCATAGTTCCACTTGTAGCTGTAGGGATTTTTTGTAAATGCTTCTACTGATCCTCATACACTTCCTATTGCACAATCCATACCAGACCCTTATCCAAGCATGCAGCCAGGCAGGTCAGGGAAGGTGGGGGCTACACATACCAGGCCACATGCCCACAACGTGGTGGGGGTGCTTTAGGGCAGAGGGGGCTACTTTACAGCCAAGAAAGCTGCCATCTTAGCTTCTGTTTGAACTGCAGTTGCCATGGCATGGTATGCCATAAGTTATGACACCAGACATTTGATGGTTTGCAATTTGGTGGTGAGCACAAGTAACTGTGATGGTTATAATTTACAACATATCTTGAATGGAGCTGTTTTGGTAAACTTTTAAATTGAAGAGTTTAATTCTGCATTTTCTCAATGGGCTTTTGTTAGCTTCAAATAGGTTTTGCATTTTTATACAGGTCTATGGAAATGCAAAACCCACTTTAAGCAGGTCAAATGAAGGTTGAAAAGAGGTTAACTGCAAGTTAAATGCACCTGTCAATGAATTTCCGTTGATCTCAAAGCATCTCAAACAAATGTCACATTGATGCCATCGACAGAAGCCAGTTGACACAGGCCGTAACTCTGCTCCCAACCTATGCAGCATACTAATGATCCAGCACTGTGTAGTAAGGCTGGGGTCAGCAACTGAGAATTGGAAAGCCAATGACCACGTTAAGGGATCAAAGGCAACATGCAAGCACCTGAAGGTAATTACAAATTCACAATGAGCAAAGAGTACAAAAAATATTTCCGTACAGGAAGTAAGGTGAGATCTTCCCTCTGATGTCAAAGACAGCAAAAACTATTTGGAAAAGTATTTACTTTACTACAAGTCTAATTAAGGCTCATCCAGAGTTAGGATTTACACCTTAAAATGTTCACTTAAATTGGATTTTCACTCCCCCCCCCCCATTTTTTTTTAAATCCCTGCTTACCTGGTGGTGAGTTTTGCAGATTTCAGATACCCACCCAGTGGGATGTTCGAAATGAACATTGGGTGTTCATTTGTTCACAAACGAATTGAACATATGAGGCGTTCGCGGCAAATTTGAGCGCCGTGGAGCTCCCCATAATGCACAGCGAGATTGCACCTGACCTGCATTCTTTGCCCAATCACAGCGCGATCTGCTGTGAGAGCCATGATTGGCCAAAGGCAGGGTGCCTCTGGCCAATCATGGCTCAGGGGGCTAAGTCCATGCCTCACACTATATAGTGTGATATGTGGAGAAGACAGCAGTTTAGTGTAGGAGAGGTCTGAGAGCATATATATATATATAATTATTTTTTTCAGAGGAGAACCGCACCCAGCATTAAATTTCAGGTCTTCCCATCGACCTTATATATAATGAAGAAATCCAAGAGGTTGCTGCACTTAAAAATCTTTGTTGCTTTATTTCATCAAGTCCTGGAAGAAGATTACAAAGCAGCCATAATCATTCCAGACAAAGTAATAATCGTTATCGGTTCAGACATGAGTGGATTACGTTTCGGGCTAATTTGCTTACACCCTTCCTAAGATCCATCAAAACACATCTGAGGGTTTCCCCACAATCATCTGTTTAAATAAGTGTTCACAGGTATCATCACACGTGGAAACAATATGGTTAATTATTCATATCCTTAATTCTTTGAGTGTTTATACATACAAATTATCTACCGTGAACACAGAATATGGCTAATAGCGGCTGATAAATTCATCCTCTCATTTATCTTCTTCAAATATATCCAGAAATCTGAAAGAGATATATACATATGTATATAATAAACACACATACACATGTTGTTCTCCAAAAAATAGATATAATAATCTACCCGAGCAGATGAACATGTGTATATATATATGTCCACCCGCTCAAACACAAAGCAATGTCCATAAAGGCATGGATGAGCGAGTTTGGGGTGGGGGAACTTGACTGGCCTGCACAGAGTCCTGACCTCAAACCGACAGAATACCTTTGGGATGAATTAGAGTGGAGACTGAGAGTCAGGCATCATGTAACATCAGTGCCTGACCTCACAAATGTGCTTCTGGAAGAATGGTCAAACATTCCTATAGACACACCCCTAAACCTTGTGGACAGCCTTCCCAGAAGAGTTGAAGCTGTTATAGCTGCAAAGGGTGGGTCAACTCAATATTGAACCCTTAATTTACTTTAGTACTTGGTTTTGAACCCTTGGTAACAGTCTCATCCACTCCAACCTCACCAATCTAACCAAAACCCATGCAGTATACCTTTGGCTGGGCACTATGTACTGCTACATCTTGTCATTTACTATCCTATTAATTCCCTTTGGCACCTTGTTGGAACCCTTGGTAAGAGTCTCATCCTCCATGACCTTAACAATCCAAATCAAAATACATGCAATCTACATTTGGCAGGGCACTATGCAGTGCTACATCTTGTTATTTACTATCCAATGATTTGCTTTAGTATTTGGTTTGGCACCCTCGGTAACAGTCTCATCCACCCTGACCTTAACAATCAAAACCAAAACCCATGCAATATATCTTTGGCACTATGCACTGCTATATCTTGTCACTTACTATCCTAATAATTGGCTTTAGTACCTTGCTGGCACCCTTGGTAAAAGTCTCATCTAACCTGACCTTACCAATCTAAACTAAAACTCATGCAATATACCTTTGGCTGGGCACAAGTGGCTACGAAAAGCGCACATAATTGCCTGTGGCCCATGATTAATTGCCAGTGTTTGCTACACATGCATTTGCACACAAATTTGGAGCATTGTGCTGCCATTAGCAATTATTCACTACTACATGCTACACTCCACTGTTCCCTATGTGTAGCAATTGGAAGCGATTAATCACAGGGAGATTATGGGTGATGATCACGCTAGAAAAAAAATGACTTGTGTGCATTAGTCTTTAAAGAGATGCAATCACCAACTAGCAAGTGCAGTAATCTGAATCTCCCATCTTAAATGTTTTTAAGTGAAGCAATTGGGCTGATTTTTTTCCTTGCAATTTGAACAGCCTCTTGCCTTTAGTAAATCATCCTCCTTATCCCTCACTGATTATCAGAAGTGTCAGGCTCTCAGATAATCCTCGCTAATAACTATAGAAACTGTAAGGATTACATAAACCCATTTTTTTCCTGCAGCCCAGACAGAATGCCAGTTTCAGTCCTGAGCTCATACAGGAGAAATGTCATCCTCTATAGGGGCCTTACAGCCAGACCTGGCCTGACATTTTTGCTCTCACAAGGAGAGAATATGAAAAGATAATAGCGCACACACCAACCCTGAGTGGATAGGTTATTATACAACTTACAGAAGAACTTTTCTCAATTATTAATTTAAAAAAAAATGTACTGTAGCTGCGGTCTTTTAAGAAATAAGTACTAGGCAGTCCTTGAGTCCAGCACTGTCTTCCTTCAAGCCAATTCAAGCTGTGCTTTGGCTCTCTGGCAGCGCCATCTTGGATATGGGAGTCAGCTGTGACTTTCCGATGTCTCACAGCCGAAGTGGTCAAATGGGAAGTGGTCAAAGCAAACTTTTGCTTAGGCAAGAACTGCGTAAAGCCTGGTACACATGGGCCAAATATCAGCTGGTATCGGCCTGTTCAACAGAAACCAGCCGACATTCAGCCCGTGTGTACAGCAGCCTGCCCGACAGAAGTAGGCTGAACGTCCGGCTTCTGTCAAATGGGCATGCTGGAAAAACAGCTGTCATATGGCATCTGATCAGCCCAGTCTAGGAGTGTCATATCCCTGATACTCCCACTCCACAGAGGTGGAGGTTTTATGATACCACCAAAGGCACAATAATGGCTGAAATAGAACTTTGGTTATTTTACTGCTATTTTATCCCTCTTAGAAATAGGGGGCTTTTACATACACGTATGCTGCACTAAAGTGCATGTCATGTACCGCAGTCAGTGGTGTTGCATTCCAAAATGTGAAAATGTTACCACCTGAAAAAATCTGAATATCTATTACTGTATATTAGTTTCCTATTTTAAAATTCATGGAGGCATTGCTGTATCTATACATTGGAGGAGTTATACACACTGTCTTATGGGGCTTCCATTTTGCATTAAGGCAAATGAAGACGTGTCAGCTGCTTTACCTCCATCTGCAGATTATAAAATGGAAAGGATTTCTCAGGATATAAATGTAATCAAGTTAATAAAATGTATTTGTTAATTATTATGAATTAAATATATAATATTTAAAGCAAAGTTTCAACCAAAAATCGAACTTCCACTTTAAGTGATGGTGACCCCCTGACATGCCACATTTAGCATGTCATTTTTTTTTGGGGGGGGGGGAGCGTATACCCAGTTTTTATGGGCACCCAGCTCCACTTCCTCCCGGGGTTCTGCGGCACCAGAACGAAGTTCACCTCTCCCCCCTCCCTCCCTGCAATCCTCTGGGACACGTCACAGGTCCCAGAAGATTGCCCGACCATTCACAGCACGCAGCGTGGCTTGTGAAGACACAGCCGGGCACCCACAGTTAGAATGTTGGCACCTCGGAGAGGAGGGGGAGAGGAGCGCGGGACAGGTGAGTGTCTGATTATTAAAATTCAGCAGCTACACTTTTTGTAGCTGCTGACTTCTAAATGGGTGAAACTCCGCTTTAAGTTACAAATATTGCAACTACCACCATTTTATTCTACAAAGCTTCCTCTTTAAGAAAATATATAATTGGGGTTTTAAGGATTATCTAGCAAAAAAACGAAATAAAAAATTGCTCTGAGTACAAAACAATAATTATGGTATGGTGAGGATTTGGTATCATAACCATTTTTAATGTTTATGTATTTTTATTCCATGCAATTCTGAACTTTGAGCAGTGTGGCTTGCCTTTTTTTGATAAGGATCTTCTGCCAGTTACATAGCTGAAATTGAGAACAAAACAGTTTTTGTTTTTGTCTTCTCTAGCAAGTTAGTAGTAAAAATACCCTGACTGAGCTTTTTTTTTAAGGCAAACAACACTATGCAAAGTGTAGAAACTTTTACCAAACAGATGGCAGCTATGATTTGATTACAGTATCTGAAATCATATTGGTTAGTATAGGTTTCTGTACTTTGCATGTCAATCACGCTTTATTTAATTAACCTGAGATTAGTTGAAATTCTGCAACCAGGTTTATTTATATAGCTGATCCTTTGTAATGCATAGCTATTTTTTGTATATACAGTGGGGGCGGAAAGTATTCAGACCTCCTTAAATTTTTCACTCTTTGTTATATTGCAGCCATTTCCTAAAATCATTTAAGTTCATTTTTTTCCTCATTAATGTACACACAGCACCCCATATTGACAGAAAAACACAGAATTGTTGACATTTTTGCAGATTTATTAAAAAAGAAAAACTGAAATATCACATGGTCCTAAGTATTCAGACCCTTTGCTCAGTATTTAGTAGATGCACCCTTTTGATCTAATACAGCCATGAGTCTTTTTGGGAAAGATGCAACAAGTTTTTCACACCCGGATTTGGGGATCCTCTGCCATTCCTCTTTGCAGATCCTCTCCAGTTCTGTCAGGTTGGATGGTAAACGTTGGTGGACAGCCATTTTTAGGTCCAAACGTCTTCCATTTAAGGATTATGGAGGCCACTGTGCTCTTAGGAACCTTAAGTGCAGCAGAAATTTTTTTGTAACCTTGGCCAGATCTGTGCCTTGCCAAAATTCTGTCTCTGAGCTCTTCAGGCAGTTCCTTTGACCTCATGATTCTCATTTGCTCTGACATGCACTGTGAGCTGTAAGGTCTTATATAGACAGGTGTGTGGCTTTCCTAATCAATTCCAATCAGTATAATCAAACACAGCTGAACTCAAATGAAGGTGTAGAATCTCAAGGATGATCAGAAGAAATGGACAGCACCCGAGTTAAATATATGAGTCTCACAGCAAAGGGTCGGAATACTTAGGACCATGTGATATTTCAGTTTTTCTTTTTTTAATACATCTGCAAAAATGTCAACAATTCTGTGTTTTTCTGTCAATATGGGGTGCTGTGTGTACATTAATGAGGAAAAAAACGAACTTAAATGATTTTATCAAATGGCTGCAATATAACAAAGAGTGAAAAATTTAAGGGAGTCTGAATACTTTCCGTCCCCACTGTATTTCTGTTTTTTTTAATAAAAACATAAAACGTGATTATCATATAAAAAAAAAATTGGGGTTGAATAACTAAAGGAAAGTCGAATATTCACTTTGCAAGGGAAGCTGCACTTTCCAATTTTCCCCAGAGCTTAGTGAATGAAGCGAAGCACTGCTGACTTTCATCATTCAATCATATGCAAGTAAGAATGTTTTTTTTTATTTTCCTTGAACATGATTGGGTATTCTTTGCAAAGTAAAAGTACCCCATATTCACTAAGCTCTGGGGAAAATTCACTGGCAAAATGCATTTTCATTTGCAAAATGAACAGTCGAGTTGCCTTTAGTAAATAAATCATTTTAATGCCCCGTACACACGGTCGGATTTTCCGACGGAAAATGTGTGATAGGACCTTGTTTTCGGAAATTCCGACCGTGTGTAGGCTCCATCACACATTTTCCATCGGATTTTCTGACACACAAAGTTTGAGAGCAGGATATAAAATTTCCGACAACAAAATCCGTTGTCGTAAATTCCGATCGTGTGTACACAAATGCGACGGACAAAGTGTCACGCATGCTCAGAATAAATAAAGAGATGAAAGCTATTGGCCACTGCCCCGTTTATAGTCCCGACGTACGTGTTTTACGTCACCACGTTCAGAATGATCGGATTTTCCGACAACTTTGTGTGACCGTGTGTATGCAAGACAAGTTTGAGCCAACATCCGTCGGAAAAAATCCTAGGATTTTGTTGTCGGAATGTCCGAACAAAGTCTGACCATGTGTACGGGGCATTACTGTATCTAGTTACCAACCCTGTAATGTGGCATTTTCTAAAATAATAGAAGCTTAACATTTTTTTTTTAAAAACACCAATTATTATCCTTTTTTTTGTTTTTTTGTTTTGTTTTGGGTTCAATATCATTTTCTTATTGTATATAGAAGAATAGAAGATCAGAACATTTCAAACAAATATGAAAAAGGAAATTTCATAACATTTTAGAATTTGGGAATATTCCCATTGCCTAACATACACAAGACAACCACTTAATCTCTAAATATATACTTATGAATAAAAGGGTACCTAATCACCCCATGATGGCTTTGCAGATCCCACAATCTCATAAGATACACAACTAACAAACTAGGCTCTGTGTCAACACAAGCCTAGAGGATATACAAAAAACAAAATAAAAAATCTTAACACAAAAATTACTCTCCGCCCCAGTAAACCACCTTAAGAGATGTAAAAGATGTATCTAAACTCCGGCATGTTACGATATGTAGTCCAAGTAGCCCAGGTTGCAAATTATTCATCCAAGCTATCATGTTCCACCGCTAGTAAATATTCTAGATTCAGGAGCGAATCAATTTCCAATACCCATTCAGCCAAAGTAGGCACCACTGAAGATTTACAATGTCTAGGGATTATTAATCTAGCTGCTGTCAGAAAGTGGCAAAATATATCACATTTTGCATTTCTAACTGAACTTGGTAATATGAACAATAAAGTAATCTGGGGGATGTTGGGGATAAAGGTTCCTGTCACTTTACAATAAAGCTGTAGAACAGAGGCCCAGAACCTCTTAATCAGGGGACACTCAGCCCATATATAAAGCATAGTACCCTCTTGACTTCCACACCTCCAACACAGAACAAATGCAGAGGGGTATATACAGTATGGTGTAAAGTATCTGGACACCTGTACCATCGTGACAGAACTTTCAAACTTTTCTCTTGTGCTACGCTGGCTATGGAGTGCTTGTGAGACAGTATAAATGTCTTCTCCCAAACTTTCTCACCAATTTGGATTTTTAATTCCTTCTCCTATTTGACAGGGTAAGCCAACGGGGTAAGCTGACTGGTTTGGATAAAAAAAAAAGACAAAATGCAATACATTTTTTAAATTGCTTGCCTTGGAGGCGAATCACCAATCCCCCTTTCACACATATATGTCCGTTTTGACAGACTCCGCAGGGATCGATCCGTTAAGCCGGTGGACGACAGGTCCGTCTCCGCTTACTGTGCAGGGACGGACCTGTCAGAGCCCTGCTCTCCTCTATGGGGGATCAGATGAAATGGACTGCCTGTCCATTTTCATCCGATCCGCCAGACGGATGGAAAATAGGTCCCTTCCACACGGGGCGGATCCGTTTAGCGGAGTCCGCCAGCTCAGCAGGAGAAAGCTCTGTTGATCTCCACTTAGCCGGCGGATGACAGGTCCATCTCTGCTCACTGAGCGGGGAGGGACCTGTCAGAGCCCCGCTGATTTCTTTGGGGAGATCGGAGAAAAACAGACAGCATTTTCGTTTTCATCAGATCTCGTCCGATCCGCAAAGACGGATGGCAGTTGTATCGCCATACGGCTGTCTTGAGCGGATCGGATGGCAGGCGGGTATCAGTGGACACATCTTCGCTGACATCCACCTGCCCATAGGAGTCAATGGATGGCCCGCTCGGATCCGCCTGAAAAACGGACAAGCGGATCTGAGCGAGCTTGTGGTGTGAAAGAGGCCATAGGGTTTCCATCCATCTGCATTTAGCGGATCGGATGTCAGCAGACATATCGCGGCTGACATCCGTCGCTCCATGGAGGTACATGGAGTGTCCGTTCAGGTCCGCCTGAAAAACTGACAGGCGGGCCTGAATGGTCCACATGTGTGAAAAAGCCCTTATTAGTAAATCTTCAAATGAAGTAGGAAGGGAAAAGAGTTTCTGTTTGTCAGCAACTGAAGCAAGAAGTGAACTCATTTGTTGTTGCAAAGTCCTTATTCTTGACCATGTAATGCCTGTTTTCACTTAACTGAGACCAAAGGACACAAACTGTTCAATAATGAGTAAATTCTTGATTTAGAAAATGCAAAAATGCTTGTACTGTCCAACAAGGAAAGGTAATTTAAAGACCATTTCTGGGCAAAATTTAGCAACTGCCATTTAATTTTTTCAACTATTTGCCCATGATACTTAAAGTGATTGTAATGGCAGAATGTTTTTTGTGTGCAGCATGCATAGAATGTCTTCTGTGTGCAGCAGCCCCCCTCAGCCCCCCTCTAATACTTACCTGAGGTCCCTCTAGATCCAGCGATGTTGCACAAGACACTAGGCTGGCCGGGACTCCCCTCCTCAAAGGCTAATACAGCAGCACAGTGCCAGTGGCTCCCGCTGCTGTCAATCAATGTCAGTCAGTCAGTGAGGAGAGAAATGGGCGGGGCCGGGCCATGGCTTCGTGCCTGAATGGACACAGGGAGCTGTGGCTCGGCTCAGATGCCCCCATAGTAAACTGCTTGCTGTGAGGGCACTTAATAGGAGGGAGGGGCCAGGAGCACCGAAGAGGGACCCGAGAAGAGGAGGATCTGGGCTGCTCTTTGTGCAGAACCACTACACAGGACAGGTAAGTATAAAATGTTTGTTATTTTTTTAAATAAAAAAAACAAGACTTTACAATTACTTTAAAGAAGGCCCACAATTCCAAACCTGCTTGATAGCTTGCTCACATTACATTTACTGACCTGCACATTATTCTTAGCTTTAAAAGCCTCATTTGACTTAACCTGTTGCCGACCAGCCGCCATCGTTATACGTCGGCAGGTTGGCACGCCTGCACAAACTGCCGTAGGTGTATGTCGGCTGCTTTAAGAGCTGTGGGAGGCGTGCAACGCCAGAGCCGATGCGCGTGTCCGACGGCCATGATGTCTGCTAGCCACCCACGATCGCTTCACAGAGAGCCAGAACAGGGATCTGTCAATGTAAACAAACAGATCTCTATTCTGTCAGGGGAGTAGAGAGAGAGATCATCTGTTCCTAGTAATCAGGAACAGCGATCTCTCTCCTCCTCCAGTCAGTACACTCCCCCTCAGTTAGAAACACCTCCCAGGGAACACCTTTAACCCCTTTGATCACCCTCTAGTGTTAACCCCTTCCCTGCCAGTGACATTTACACAGTAATCAGTGAATTTTTATAGCGTGTCACTGATCCCAAAAAAGTGTCAAAAGTGTCCGATCTGTCCGCCACAATGTCGCAGTCCTGCCAAAAATCACTAATCACCGCCATTACTAGTAAAAAAAAAAGTACAATAAAAATGCCATAAATATATCCCCTATTTTGTAGCTGCTATAACTTTTGTGCAAACCAATCAATATACGCTTATAGTGATTTCTTTTTACCAAAAATATGTAGAAGAATACATATTGGCCTACACTGATGAAGAAATTTGTTTTTTTTTTGTTTTTGTTTTTTTGGAGGATATATTAATTTTAGCAAAAAGTAGAAAATATTGGATTTTTTTCAAAATTGACGGTCTTTTTTTGTTTATAGGGCAAAAAATAAAAACTGCAGAGGTGATCAAATACCACCAAAAGAAAGCTCTATTTGTGGGGAAAAAAAGGACATACATTTTGTTTGTGTACAACGTCACATGACTGCGCAATTGTCAGTTAAAGCAACGCAAAAAATGGCCTGGTCAGGAAGTGGGTAAATCCTTCTGGGGCTGAAGTGGTTAATTTACTCTCTATACCTGCTGCAGGGTAAGTTTATAATTTCTGAAATGTAAGAGAATCTAAACAGACTGAATGTGACTGTATTTGTCTGCTTTTTAATATATTCCGTAGTCTTGTCCAGCATCCTTTCCAAAATGGCCGCTGGTGCTCACAAAAGCAGACACTTCCTGTCTGGTATGCAGGTTAAATCAATAAGATCTCCCAAGTGCCCGCTGTAGCCAGCTGGTGTAGAGAAAGCACACAAATCCTAAGCTTCACAAGGTAACAAGTTTCCGCTTGGAGAAAGGAGCATAGTAACTAGTGGTTTGCCACAGGCATTTCAATCCAAACCTTAAAATCCTACTGTCCTGAGGCCCAATAACAGTCCAAATTTGCCTGAAGGATCCTTTATGTCTTTGGCAGTATTCAGCAGGATACAACAATACAGTAACTCTGACCACCTTTTCAGGAAATGCATAGCTCCTCAATGTAGTAGCTGGGGCTCACACCAGTAATAAAATTAACTACATATAAATAAAGTACATACACAAACACACAGGCTGCAATATCTCCATATACATCAGAACAGTTCCAAACATCTGGAGGCTTCGATTAGCATTGCCGGAAGGCAAGCACATGTCTAATGTTGTCTGCAGCATCTGAGCTAAGGCTGTACTTGGTTAATAATGCAATGCTAATTGACAAAGTTAACAATAATTACAACAGGAAAAAAGTAGAAAATTACAATAAAATTACATATAAAAACGAAATAATCACAAAATAGTTTGTTGGTAAAATGAAATGTTTTTTTTTTATAGAAAAAATGAAGGCACTGATTTACTACAAGGTGTGAATTTTAAATCAAACTCCCAAAGGAAAACTTCACTTGTATTTACACAAATGATATGACATTTATTGTATAATTGGTACAATAGCCGATTGATAATTCATTGTTATTGAAATGACCTATATATTTCAATCTGCAGTCCTATAGTTTGACAAAATTATTAATAAAAAGTGGGGCAGTTTACCTCTTATCATAACTCTAGGGTTGACCATAGGACAAAAGGGGTTCCCACTCGCTTTATCTGAGTTAGTTAATGGAATGGCATGTCTCAACATCTAAAATCAAACTACAATGATGTGTAATAATGTGAGAGCAATGTTCTGAGCAGGAGTACTCTGACCCCAGGTCAGTGTGAGGGTGCAACCCCCAGTGGATGTGGCCATGACTGCCTGTGGTCATGTGGTCACAGGAAGTGGGAATTGTGATATCTAGTGGGCAAGCAGACTTTTTGCAGGTTATGGCTTCAACATTTTTACCAACAATCTTTCTTTAAATTAAATCACTATCACTCTATTAAATTTCAGCGAAGTCCCTCAAAGTGGTGAAGTGGAAAAGAAGTGGCAGAGCAGGGATTGGCACGTCTCCTACCTGTAGCTTTGATAGTATCATAATAGCTGTGCACGGGCATGTTTTAAATTAGGCCTGTGCCTATAGATATAGCACCAAGTAAGGTACTAGTGTTAGTGCAGGCAAATTTATGTTATAATTCATGGTTAGTTTGTGTGTCTGAAATTGGGTCGGGGTTTACTGTAGGTCAGGCTGGATGGGTCCACAGAGGCAGGTCTCTGGTACCTCCCCCTGGATCTGGAAGTTTGGAGAAACTTCTAGAAGTTAGTGGGCGGAGGCCAGGAGGACTGATCTTCATATTTAAGAGAACTTGGCAAATCCCTGGGCAGAATGTCTTGGAAAGGTGGCTGAGTCAGCCTTTAAATATGGGGGAGCCATGCTAGGAGGGGAGTTGGGTGGAAGATGGAGTGCTGAGGAGACTGCCAGTGATCTAAGGAGAGGACCCCTGTGTCTGGGGGGGCTCTGCCTCCAGGCTGGGCTGGGGCTGGCTTGGGAAGAACCTATTAGCATCTTGGTTTAAGGAGGATACTTGCCTAACGAGCAGCAGGCAGCAAGTAGGACAATGTGAGTACATCAACACACCCAAGTATTCACAAGGGGATAGACTGCCACATGTAGCAAGCTTTTCAGGAAGACAGCTTAATCCTTCCTATTCCTTGCCCTGGGATATCTTCAGAGCAGCAAGGTGAGCTGGTGGATAAGCAGTCAGGAGGGCTAGTAGTTTCTGCAGGCAATAGAGCTGGGAGCAGTTGCTATGGTGGAGTTGGCGAAACTCCTGAATACAGTTTACAACACACTCTGCTGTTTTCTACGGGACTGAGAGTTCCTAATCCTCAAGGGGCTTTTGATTTGGATCACCAAAGACTGTCAGACTGGGTCCATACCTATGCGAATTAGATGCGGGTTTCCCCACATCCAATTCGCATGACAGGAGATTGTGAGCGGTTCTCTATGGAGCTGGTCACATATCCTCGTGGCGGCTGCGGAGAGGCTTTGACTTCGTTTCAGGGCTGAATTTAGGCAAAAATTCAGCCCTGATTCGTCTTTGAAACAGAGAATAGGGATGCACCAGACCCCTGCTGCGAGCCACATACATCTGAGGTGTGAACCCAGCCTCAGTGTCCAGGAAGGAGGACAGTTCTGGATCTTGTACATAGGAAGTTTATTGTTTCAGTCAAGCTGGGCATCCCATAAATTCTATTCCCCATCCAAGTTATCACCCCTAATAAAACAACAAAACCAAAATCAGAGACTGTATCTGATGTCTGGATAAAAGTGAAAAATGCTTGTCGCCTGGCTGTGCAGGAGACAAGCAGGCAACGTTTGAGCATGTAAATGATAGCTTAAATGTGAACTCTGACAAACACTTTTTTTTTCCATCTTGACTAGCCATATGACATAACTCGTGAATTAAAAAAAAACAACAACCCTTTTATGTGAAAAGAGATTATCACACGCATGTTAACACATGTTATGCCGCACACTGACATGCCATGTTTTAAGGCTGGCCATTCATTTTCAATGGGCTGCCAAGGCACCAAATTTCTGACTCTTTTTTGGGAATGCAACGCAAGGTGTCATACTGCAACAGAGATGGGTTGCTTTCACGTGTTTTAGTGCTTGTAAAAAAAATTGAGCACGACATGTTTACTGTGAAGTGATCTTTACTGTTTATGGTGCTAATATGCCTTTAACAGTCATGCAAATGTGAGTTAAAATGCTTTGGAGCCACTCTTCATGCCACCGCTGTCAGTATCAGGCTGGACACAGGCACAACATGTCTCAGACTGACTCCCAATGATCTTAAAATAGAATGGACATGGAAGAGTTGTCTGGTTGAAGAGATCAGCTAATTTCTATTTTGCCAGCAATTCCAGTTTAGGATAAAATAGACAAAATCTAGACAAAATCTCTAACAGGAACAGTAGTGCCCTTAAAATGATGTAACTGTTTGTCTCCAAGCTGTATTCCTCAATCTATTGTTGCTGTTAATCTCTCATCATACTTCTGAGGTTATCCATGCTTAGTACAAAGAGCCACTGTACATTACACAATCATTCTATTTGTTCAGGGTTAGTATTAGCCAGTTAACAAGCTTGGATTTTGTGTTCTGTCCTCTGAATGATGGTTTCTCATGCTCCTTATATTACATCCTTTTTAACCCCTCACCACTGACTGCACACATATATGCGGCCCCACAGAAGTGGACTTTTTTTCATGGGGCTGTATATATGCATATCTCCCCTTGTGCTGGGAGCACGCCGCACAGCGAGCTTCCAGCACAGAGAGCTTCCAGCACAGAGATACAGCTCTCATCGAGAGGCCCAGGACTCGTACTAAGGATCGGAACCCAGAACTTTCGGTCCACGTCACCTGATCGCTGTGATAGACTCTGATTGGCTATCACAGTATTCAGTCACTATGAGCCCGCCCCTGTGTTCTGAATGAAGGTAAAGATACGTTGTAGGAGAGGAAAATGTAAGCAAAACAAAATGTGTAAAAAAAAAATAAATGAAAATAAAAATTCAAAATAAAAAATACAAAAAATGTTTTAAAAAATATAAAGGAAAAAATAAAAAGATCAAGGTTTCCCAGGGTTAATGTTAGGGTCAAGGTCAGGGGGGCAATAGTAACGATCAGAATAATTTGAGTAGAATTTAAAAAAATAATTTTTTTATTATTATCAGTGTCAGTTATTGTCAGTGTGTTATAGGTAGGAAAAAAAAAGCAAAATGTGCACCACTGTTTCTGGGTTGTACTACAGGTACAAACAACAAATAACATACATATATGTAATATCGCTGCAATCGTCAGGAGCACGAGAATTTATTTTCAGTTGTTCTTTGGTGGTAAATTATGATAACAGCAGGAAGTATACAGCTACATTTTGGGCCAGTTTTCCTTAGATATTAAAAATAAAAATAAAAAAAATCAGGAGATATTCTTTACCGTTTACCACTAAAAGCCCAATTTGTCCTGAAAAAACAAGGTATAATCCACTTGGATACACAAAACAGTTGTGATGATATGTACAGTTTTACTAACACATGTCAAAGTTGCAAAATTGTGCTTAGGCATTTACATTTGTTTTACCCTTAGGCTTGAAGGGGTTAAAAAGGTCAGACAGAAACCAAGTAGTCCCTGCTGGGTCATTTTATCCTATGGTCTCCATAAAATATGCATATTATTATTTCTAGTTCTATGGTGCAAATGTATTTTCAAAACTGTAATAAAATAATTGGGTCCTACTTATTTAAGTAATAGATGCCATCAGCAATACCTCTGAGGAAGACACGTGATCCCTGTGTCGACACGCGTAGGGGAGAGGACAGTGTACGGTGTAGGCAGCAGCAGCCTCACGAGGAACGAGGAGCTGTGGACATACAAACGGCTTCATTTGGGAATATACAGTGACTGTACAACATAGATTGGTGCGCTGTAAGCACCCATAATGTGTGAGTACCTCTATTGACTTTTAATAAACAGAAGTGGTTTTAAAACTATATGAACATTTGAAGCTTGTTTCTTATTTATTTGCACCATAGATATCTATTGAAAGGATCGGCATAGGAGCCTGGAGATCTTACCAATTAAAGAGACTAGGGGTGGCTCACCAGCGCTGATTGACCAAATGTAATTGTGAGGTCACATTCCCTGAGGTGAGGATAATACCACGGGGGGTGGGGGAGCACGAGAGTGGTGGCACATAGATTGTGTTTGGAGCACCATCACAAGGATATATTCTAAATAAGAATTTCACAAAGGACACCTATTGATGGACTCGGAATTTATGAGCACAACAGTGCACGTATTGGGAAGAAATTTTCCAGTTATTGTTTTCAATATTGTCATCTTTGGTTTAATAATTTGAAATTATTATGCACATATATATGTTGATTTGTATTCACCCATTTGATATATTTGAATGCAGACCATAGCGTGACACTTTTTGTTGGTTTAACCTATTTATTTAAGTGTCTAAAGGACTGTGCTGATGAGCTTCTGTTCACCTCAAGGAGGAGTTTCAACTACTATAAAAGCCTATCTAAATGTAAAATCCAGGTCAAATGTAGGTCAGAATGGGTAAACTGCAGGTTAAATGCACCTGTAGATAAATTCTGAATGATCTCAAAGTATCTCAAACTGATGCCATTAACACAGGCCATAAGGCTTTATACACACAATTAAAGACATAAAAGTGTACCCAGCACCGGTATGACCACCCACAAAGTAGGGCTATGGTGAATAATACAGTACCATAGCCTAGTGAATGCTTTGGTTAGCTGATTGTGTACTCAGAGTCATTGAACTCAGCATTGCCTCTGATTTTAGGTATAAGGCAAGCATGCTAAGCTCTCTATTTCGATGCCCATGACATCCTGAGCTTGGAGTTGGGCTAATAGTAGTTATTAGTTTAATTGGAAGCATATAATAGTACAGCGGTTTTGAAACTACAGCCCACTGCTACCAAAGACCAGCCTCCTTGCTGGTTGCAAGCTGCACTGGGAGATCCCCTGTGTGCAGATTGGCAGTGGAGCACTCCAGCACCCAGCAATATAACAAGTAAAATCTTTCCCAATGTTGCCAATATAGTCCTAGTCATGATTTCATGGAACAGCACAGGACATGGAACTTGCAAGGTAAGTCTTAAGCTGGGTATAAACTAGTAGAATTTCAAACGAAATGCATTTGAAATTCTATCCATCTATGGCCAGCTTTAGTGGCTTAAACACAAAACTCCACACACTACTAGTGTACAAGGTGAGTAATCTGCAACTGGCAAAAAAAAAAAACTCTGAGTCTTTCCTAGAAAGATTTAGTTATTCAGTGATTCAGTATTTTTCCAAATCTAATGGAATGTCAGTACTGATATGCAACTGCCACCTCATTTTCTGTTCTTCTACTGATATTAGTGAAATAGGGTATTTTATGTAAAATACAAGTGCTCCGCATTTACCTAAATTAACCATGGCCATTTTCAAAAAGCCACAACTGTTGTCTGCTTAAGCAACTGCTGTCTTCTTTTGCTCTTATTTCCTCTGGTGAGTACCACGTACATCAGTACAACACTGTCATCACCTGCTTTACAATGAAATTGCCCAGTACTACAAGGAGAGGAGAACATTGAGTAGCCTTTCTCAACCAGGATTTCGTGGAACTCTGTGGTTCCTCCAGAGGTTGCTAGGGGTTCCTTAAGCAATACATTTCTGCCTCTCAGATAGGTATTCAATGACAATAAAAAGCTATCCGTAATGAGGGATTATTTACAAACACCACAAATGTAGGCAACATTCTTTCCAGTGACCATCATGCGAATGTACCAAAAGCTGTGGATATAGTAATTATTAGCAGAGTTCCCTGAGGCCCGGAAAGTTATGTCAAGGTTATGTTTACATCCTTATTTGACATCATGAGCAATGCCTTTGATCACCACCTTGTCTATTATATCACCAAAACCACTACTACGTTCTGCATAAAATACTATCTGGCAGCCTCTATGTTTTCTTCCAAAATAAGGATACCCAACAATTAAATTTTTTATGTTTTCTTTTAGTCAGTGTCTGGAGAAGCCTCTGGTTTAAGAGATGAATGCTCATGGGATGCTGTAGGAAGTTTCACAGTGACTTAGCAGGCTTTGGATTTGTTGTCCCCAGAAAAACATTTACTGGCATCCAGTGTATTATAATCACCTAGGGAATTCAAGTATTTCCATGATGGAAAACCAAAGCCCATAGTTGGAGGACCATATGTATAGGTCTTAAATTTGTTAGGCTTTCAATTTAAATAATTTCCATAATCAGCATCACTGAACAAGAATGCTATACCAGCGCTGTTAAAAACTTAGAGCAAAATTGTCAGCTTTCATTGCAGGTGTATCAGGCACATCATACAGTACTTATAGGAATACTTTAGTACTATGTTAAGGGTTAGGTTAGGGCCAGTTCTCAACCCCAGGATGAGGGGCTTATAGTAGAATTAAAGGCAAAACCTTTTTTTCAATTTGGATAGTGTACCGTGTTGCCATCTACTATGTCCCACTGGGGAGATTTATCTCCATATCCAAACAGGAAGTGAAAGGAAATCTCTCCAAAGTGAGGGAATTCCTGATTGTCAGCGAGGTCACCAGAACTAGTGGTTGGTTCATATTTACAAATTAAAATTTCACCACATTTACTAAGCTCTGGGGAACATTCCCTTGCAAAGTGGAACTTGCCTTGCAAAGTGAAAAGCCTATTTGCTTTAGCAAATCAGTCCCTAAGAGTTTTGAACTGCCTAAGACAGCATCCAGGGATACAGATTTAACACGTAGGTATAAAACATATTTACAAATGTATTAGTCGCATCATATTTAGAAATATTTTTTAAGCTTATTTGTTGTATCTTTGGGTGTATGTCTAAAAAGTCCCTGCTATTTACCTTGTTGTAGTCATTTATGGTTTGGGATGATGGCACTCTGGGTGTCACTCTCTTTTGAATAAGGGTTTCGTACTCTTGCTTTGCAGCTCTATGTTTGGATCCCACTAAGGTAGTGTATATGTCCTGTCCCTTTGTTTGGGATGCCTCTGGGTATTCAGTCCCCCATAACTCAAATGCATGCTGATAGGTTATCTAGTTTTGGCCAGAATTAGTCTAGCTTGTATGACTGTAACATACTGTGGATATTAGTTTCTGAGCTCCTGGTGGACAGTAACTGAGGTATTTGTTCCCTGTAGTTTGCAAAGTGATGTGTAATATGTGGGTGATATATACAGTATATTGTGGGACTTCAGACTTGAAAAGCAGGCAAACAGGAAACCACGCAGTGAAAATTTTCAAGAACCGTGATACACATTTAAAGATTCTATCAGATACCAAAGCAAGTCATTATTCTCAAAACACCTCTACATCAAAGCTGTGTGATATACAGTATATGTTGCCAGCAATGTGTTAAGATCTGTATTCTATCAAATGTCTAGGAAATCTGAAGAATACCGAAAATGGAACAGTAAAGTATAAAACACAAAAATTAACACTTTTCCTAGGCATTCTATGCAATGCCAAAAGGCAAACCGGCAAAGTATAAAATACTAGTGCTAGTGATATTTTTATTGTCATGTTGTATAGAATGCCTATGAAATCTATGTGTGAACTTCTAAAGAATGCCTAGTAAATTCATATAATACCTAAAAAAAGCGACGTCAAAGAATGAAATATATATATTATATATTGCATATATTTCCTAGGCATTCTATGCATTACCAAAAGGCAAAACTGGCAAAGTATACAATGCTCCTGATGTTTTTATTATTTTACTTCCTCTGGTCACTTCAGTCTTTTGTTCAGCAGTGACAATTTTTGTGTAGCAGATGCTAGGCCATAATGTGCTGTATGGAGGAGCAAGGTGTAGTATCTGAGCAAGAATCACAGAATTTTGAAATGATAATTCTTTAACCACTTCAGCCCCGAAAGGATTTTCCCCCTTAATGACCAGGCCATTTTTTGCAATACGGCACAGGAAACACAGGATCTCTGTCTTCCCTTGTCACAGCACGGCGATCTGCCTTGTTTACATAGGCAGACCATTCTTCTGCCTTTGTCGGGAAGGGTCGGCGGGTCCTGGAGGACATCGAGACTGCCGGACCCGCTGATTGGCTCCCGCTGTGTTCAATCACAGGTACGTGATTTCGCCTGTAGGAGTCGTCGCCCTGCTGTATATGTACGTGTTGCGGTCGACAAGTGGTTAATGTACAGTACTTCCTGACAATGTGTCCATTGTCCATGGAGGAGGTGACAGAATGTTGAAAGAACTTACACTCAAGTACAAGAACAATACTCGTCATGATATTGAACTGCACATTCACCTTTGTGAGCCATGCCAGAAAAAACAAAAAAGGTCTTATAAAAAGTGTTAGCCTATGTTTTTTTTGTGAATTCAGTTACCACTGTCAGGTTGATCTCATCGATTTTCAGTCCCATTCTGACAGGGAATATAAGTTTATAACGATGTACCAAGATCATCTAACTAAGTTTGTCATTCTCAATGCTCTGACATCAAAGAGAGTGGAAGTAGTAGTACACATCGTCGTGGACATATTTACGTTGCTTGGTGAACCATCGATTCTAATGCCAAGGAATTTGTTAATAATGTGGTGAGGAACCTAAAGGAGTACTGGCCAACTTTGAAGATGGTCCATGGCGAGCCTCACCACTCACAAAACAAGGATAGTGTGAAAGAGCACTTAATTAGTACACTGAAAATATTCTATGTACTTGGATGCAAGATGAAAAAACTGACCAGTGGAGTGAGCCGGGCCTTTCTTTGGCTGCTAAGCTAAAGTGGGTCTCACAAAATCTTCCCTACCCCAAGATGTATGTGTTGTCTGTTTTAAGGAAACCAATGATGTCCATACATGCAGAAACTGTGGCGGAAACGTTCATGTCGCCTGTGGGAATGGCAGCAAAGATGGAGATGGGAAAATGGAAGGTCAAGAGGCAGGGCTGGTGCTACCTCTAGGAGGACTAGGCAGCCGCCTAGGGCGCCCAGCCGCTGGTTATCCTACTTTCCACAGAGCAGAGCTTGCTGCAACTATAATCCACCAGGCAGCCACTCTGAGCCTCTGACATGTGTACAGCAGCACCCCACCATGTGCGGGTTGCGGGTCTATGCTCTGACACTGACATGTGCCCAGCACAATATCCCCTCGCCCCCCCCCAAGCTGCTCTCTGCTCTGATACACACTGACATGTGTCCACACAGCACCACAACCACAACCAGCGGGAAGTGTTCTGACATGTGTTCAGGTCCAGCAGCCCCCCCCTCCCCCAAAAAAAACACTCTCCTGGCCGTGTCACTGGAGTGGAGCAAATCATTATGGGATACAGGCAGCGTGGTGCCTGACGGTGGCTCTCTGGGCTTGGGGACAGGCGGAGCCTGGGCTGGAAGAGGCACCAACAGACAGAGGCAGGTAAAACAGAGTTTTATATTGGTGCATGCGAGCGAGGAACAGGCAGCAAGCACAGGGTCACGACGTCGGTCAGGTACAAGTTTGCTGAGCCCATGACCGTTGTTCTTCACTTGGTGTGGTGAGTAAAAACTGTTGCTTTTATTATGACAAATGACGTGCAATTTGTGTGTGTATATGTATATTAATTGATCTACCAAATGCCAAGTATGTACCGGACCCCCCCGTGAAGCAGCATTAATGGACACAGCCTGGTGAGACTGTATTTGATGGTATGTGATGGGCACAGGTGAGACTGTCTGCATTTGATGGGCACTGGTGGGGCTGTATTTGATGGTATGTGATGGGCACAGGTGAGACTGTCTGCATTTGATGGGGGCTGGTGAGGCTGTATTACATGGTATGTGATGGGCACAGGTGAGACTGTCTGCATTTGATGGGCGCTGGTGAGACTGTTTTTCATGGTATGTGATGGGCACAGGTGAGATTGTGTTGCATGCAAAATAGTAGCAGTCTTTAAAAATGTGGGGTGAACATGGGCAGGGCAAAGGGGGTGAAGTCAGGGGTGGTGCCGGGGGGGGGCGGCAAAATGAGGTTTCGCCTAGGGTGTCAAAAATCCTTGCACTAGCCCTGTCAAGAGATTAATATTTTGTGCACTCTTTGCCTGATTAACCACTTCCCGCCCGCCCTATAGCGGATTGACGTCCGGGAAGTGGTTGTGTTATCCTGACTGGGCGTCATATGACGTCCAGCAGGATAACATGCCGCAGCGCGCCCCCGGGGGCGCGCATCGCGGCGATCGGTGGAGCGGTGTGTCAGTCTGACACACCGCTACACTGATCTTGGTAAAAAGCCTCCGGCGGAGGCTCTTTACCACATGATCAGCCGTGTCCAATCACGGCTGATCACGCTGTCAATAGGAAGAGCCGTTGATCGGCTCTTCCTCACTCGCGTCTGACAGACGCAAGTAGAGGAGAGCCGATCGGCGGCTCTCCTGGCAGGGGGGGTCAGCGCTGATTGTTTATCAGCGCAGCCCCCCCGCAGATCACCCCACTGGACTACCAGGGAAGGGGCAACGTGGATGGCCAGGTATGTACCCCATGGCCATCCACATGTGCCCAATCTGTGCCAATCGGTGCCCACAAATGGGCACTGATTGGCACTAGTATGCCCATGATATGCCCAGCAATGCACAGCAATGTATATCAGTGCCACCTGTCATTGCCCATCTGTGCCACCAGTCATTGCCCATTGGTGCCACCTGTCAGTGCCCATCTGTGCCCATCTGTGCCCATCAGTGCCCACCTATCAGTGCCCATCAGTGCCACACATCAGTGCCACACAAATACCCATCAGTGCCACCCATATATGCCAATCAATGCCACCTACAAGTGCCCATCAGTGCCGCCTATGTGTGCCCATCTGTGCCACCTATGAGTGCCCATCAGTGCCGCATACCAGTGCCACCTATCAGTGCCCATCAGTGCCGCCTATCAGTGCCCATCAGTGCCGCCTATCAGTGCCGCCTATCAGTGCCCATCATCAGTGCCCGTTAGTGCCACCTCATCAGTGCCACCTCATTGGTGCCACCTGATCGGTGCCCATCAGTGCCGCCGTATCAGTGCCCATCAGTGCAGCTATATCAGTGCCCATTATTGAAGGAGAAAGCGTACTTATTTACAAAAAAATTTAACAGAAACAAAGAAAAACTTGTTTTTTTTCGAAATTTTCGGTCTTTTTTTATTTGTTGCGCAAAAAAAAAAAAAA
Source organism: Lithobates clamitans (assembly GCA_037952925.1). Classification (NCBI taxonomy): domain Eukaryota; kingdom Metazoa; phylum Chordata; class Amphibia; order Anura; family Ranidae; genus Lithobates; species Lithobates clamitans. The sequence continues at coordinate 2,043,013 of JBBGZY010001281.1, read as the reverse complement.
CGCAGAGGTGATCAAATACCACCAAAAGAAAGCTCTATTTGTGGGAACAAAATGATAAAAAAATTGTTTGGGTACAGTGTAGCATGACCGCGCAATTGTCATTCAAATTGCAACAGCGCTGAAAGGTGAAAATTGGGCTGGGCGGGAAGGTGCCTAAGTGCCTGGTATTGAAGTGGTTAATGAGCATGCTGTCAAAGGTAAAATTGGATCTAAGTTAAATCTGGAAATACAAGACAAAAAAATTAAATTTGGACTCTGACAAAAAATTTCCTCCTGCATCTTTGGGACACTGTACAAGTTCTTTATCCTGACACTGACAAGGGGTGACTCAAGCAATTTGTTGGCAGCTGTTATGAATGTGACAGAAGACAGTTTTTACCAACTTGGAACTGCTCAAGGAATTTTTAACCAACTCTATGCCAGATTACAATTCACTTTATGTCCAATGGACTTACTCAGAGTTAAAGATGTTCCTTACCAGGAAATACCACTTTGGTTAACTGCTATCACTCAGTCCACTGGAAGCAGACAAAATTTCATAAGGTGCGTGACAAACTACGAAGTGCTCTTGTGTGAAAAAGACTTTTGAATACAATTCAACATGCCATCTTTTTTTTTTTCAGTATTCAGTATTTTTCAGTAAGAAAGTGCTATACTGTAGTTTGGATTTCTTCTTTCATTTTCATATATGGCTTTTCAATAAAAAAAGTCCCTTTCATGGCTTTTCATAATTTGCCTAAACAGTACTTGTCGTTCTGCATAATGCCTAGGTATTTATACAATGCCTTGGTGAAGTATGTAGTAGAATTAAAATTACACAGACATTTCATACTTTGCCAAAAATGTCACACATTCTATATAATTCCTAGGTATTCTATAGAAAGCCGGAAATTTCCACACACATTTCAGGTAATATATATATTTCCAGAACATTTATTTTTAACTTAAACTTAACTTAACTTTATTTTTTAACAATAAAATAAGTATTGGTTGACAATGGCCAAAGTCAAAAGAACGAGAGAATGATAAACTAGGGAACTAGAGGCTGGCTACTGTCTCTTCTGCAGGGCTGGATTTCCAGAACTGTTATTCGTAAGCACAAAACCGTTGATGCCCAAAGGAACTGCTAGGTTTCACCAGACTGCATCTGGGGAGCATTTGCATTCTCCTATTTCAGCTCAAGAAGACACCTTGCCATTTCAGGGTCCAGAATGCACCATCTTCTCATCTTCTGTGGTCGGTGCTTCTGTGGAGGGGAAGCATGTGAGCTCCTCTCATGATGGGGGGGGAAAGGGTGAGCTGTGGGCGGGGGGGGAAGGGTGACCTGTGGACGGGGGGGAGAGAGGATGAGTTGTGAACAGGGGGGAGACGGTGGGCTGCAGATGAGGGGGGAGAGGGTGAGCTGTGGATGGGGGGGGAGAGGGTGAGCTGTGGATGAGGGGGAGAGGGTGAGCTGTGGATGGGGGGGAGAGGGTGAGCTGTGGATGGGGGAAGAGAGGGTGAGCTGTAAATGGGGGGAGAGGGTGAGCCATGGATGGAGGGGGGAAGAAAGGTAAGCTGTGTATGGAGGTGAGAGGGTGAGCTGTAGACGGGGAAGGGAAGGTGAGCTGTGGATGAGAGGGGGGAGAGGGTGAGCTGCAGACGGGGGAGAGGGTGAGCTGTGAAAGTGGGGTCGAGGGTGAGCTGTGGACAGGGAGAGAGGGTGACACTTGGATAATGGGGAGGTGAGCTGTGGATGGGGGAGGAGCAGGTTAGCTGTAAACTAGAGGAAAAAAGTGACATAGGGATAGGGGGGAGAGGGTGAGCTGTGGATGGGCGGGGGAAGAGGGTGATCTGTGGATGGAGGGGTGAGGGTGAGCTGTGGATAGAGGGGTGAGGGTGAGCTGTAAATGGAGGGGTAAGCTGTGGATGGAGGGGTGAGCTGTGAATGGGGGGAAGATGAGCTGTGGACAAGGGGGGAAAGGTGAGCCTTGACCAAACCCATTATTTGGCATCAATTTACTTCTCTTTTCTGAGGAATGGCAGGATTGGTGGTTGGATTGAGGATGGGAGGGGTGGGGTTGGAGTAGGATTGGGGGCAGAAAGGGTGAGGTTGGGGTGGGAAGTTGACTGGGGAGGGTGGGTTCCTGCATCAGAGGTATGCCTGGAGTTCCACTTTAGAAGTATTTCAATTAAATTACTTCAGTAGTAGCATATTACACTCATGGAAACAATGGTGATTAATTGGTGCCCAACCTGCAGCGAATGGGCCACATTGCCCTGTAATAGCAGTGATCTCATATAGCATGCCCCTGATCACCAACAACTCCTTTATTATGTCCCTAGTCTCCAACAAATCCTATAGCATGTCCCCAGTCTCCAACAACTCCTATAGCATTTTTAAAGTTTTAGACTATCTCTTGTAGGGTGCCCATAGTCTGACCATTTACTGTTACGTGTCTGCAGTCTCTGACAGCTTTCTGTAGCATTACATTTACTGAATATAATATAAGACTCTTAGTGATATCAAGGGCCACGCATGAGGCCCCCTATATAAAAGAAAAAAGTTGACCACCACTACTCTAAAGTGACCCAAGAAGAAGACACAGCAAGGCAACCCAAATGCACTGGCATATTAGGTATGACATTTTATCACACACATTTAGTTAATGGAAAATAAAATGTAAATATGTGCATCTCTCCATTACAATCAATCAGATTATAGTTTTCATATATTTAATTTAGTCAAAGCAACTACCTCCTACTGATTACCTGCTGTGAGTTACTGTTATTCAGTATCAATCTACATATTATAAAGTTATTAAAATAATTGTAAACCTTTACATTTGTTTAAATGTCTCCAAACCGCGGCCAAGTCACTATTCCTTAACTGATGCGAGGCACTATTCCTCCCACTGACACCAATCATGGGGCACTATTCCTCCCACTGACACCAGTAATGGGGCACTATTCCTCCCACTGACACCAATAAGGGGGCACTATTGCTCCCACTGACACAAATGATGGGGCACTATTCCTTCTACTGTGATCAATGATGAGACGCTATTCCTTCCACTGACACCAATAATGGGGCAGTATTCCTCCAAATGACACCAATGATGGGGTACTATTCCTCCCACGGACACCAATAATGGGGCACTATCCTCCCACTGACACCAATAATGAGGTACTATTCCTCCCACTGACACCAATGATGGGCACTAATTCTTCCACTGACACCAGTTATGGGGCACTATTCCTCCCACTGATACCAATGATGTAAGCCTATGGCATTGTTTACACCCACTGATGACAAGGTATTTTCTACTACCACTGGCCACAGTCTGCCCCCTAAAGTTTGAGGAACAGTAAACTGGCCCTTTATTTTGTACGTTTTACAGACCCCTGTTTTGAAATAATAAACATCCTGATCCTTCTCTTATGGGGTCCCACCCAACTGCTCCTGGCTCCACCTCTTTGGCAAGCGCCCTCATAGGAAGCCGCTTCCTATGGGGGAACTTATGCGGGCTCAATCCTGAGCCATGCTGCCTACATCTGTAAACATATGCAGCACAGCTCCGCCTCCCACTTCCTTGTAACAGGATTTGATTGACATCAATCAGTCTATCAATCTGCCCTGTGAGTGGGTAGAGAGCAGAGATAGCGGCTGCTCTCGGGAACAGCGCTGGATTGAGATCAGGTTCAGGTAGGTTTAAGGGGTGGTTGGTGGGGATCCTGTGGCACAGAAGGTATTTTTACTTTAATGCAGAAAATTAATTAAGGTAAAAAATATTAAGCCTTAGGACCACTTTAAGGTCTATAATATAAATATTATAATTGTACCATAAAGTAATTATTGCATGACTGTATTAGTATTCCCTTTCAAATGTGTTTGTAGAAGAGGTTTGCAAAGTAACAATAAGTTACATATATGTTTATTATATGTTATATGTTGTAAAGCTCTGCGCAAACTGTTGGCACTATATATATCCTGTATAATAATAATAATTATTATATACAGTATATAAACGTAGTGCAGAAGATGTGCAGGGGGTGTCAAGAAATAAATTCCAGAACAAGATACATTAGACATAATAAGGAGAATTAAAAGAAATGGCATAATACAAAGGATCAGCCTGAATAATGGCCAAATGATTAGTCATGCAAAATTTACCGCCAGTTAGACATGTGGAATGTATTCAAGTTTCTCAACATTTAGATAACTGTGACCCAACAGCTTAGAGGTTTAGCATTCCATTTACACTGGGGAATATGCAAGTTCACCAGGAATTTTCATGGAATTCATGATAAGGTGGGCTTTCCCTTTCACAACCAAAAATATACTGACAGATTAACCTGTTTATATCCAAACTGCTCCTAAAGTATGTCTATAGGACAGTTATTTGGAAATCACAAAGAGGGAAATTTAACAAAACCAGTACAGACAGAATCTGAAACAACTTTACAAGGCAACCAATCTATCTCTCATTTCTAAAGCTTAAAGCCCAGGGGTGAGCACAAAGTTTATACCGTACTTACCTGATCTGCCAATCCTCTGGAAAACCGCACACCTCCATGATCCAGTGGTGGACTGTTCCTGTCTATAGGGCGTGCTCTGAGCATGCGGATGCCAAGGACAGTCCGTTTTCAAGATCACTGGAGCGTGGGGATGTCGGACCAGCCTTATGTGGGGAAGATCAGCGGATCAGGTAAGTATATCTTCACTGTCCTCTCCCCTGCATGGGAAAAAAATGTGCCGGGATTTCAGCTTTAAAAAGAAATTAGAGTCTTGTTTTTTCATTTTTTCTAAAATAACGAACATGTTATACTTACCTGCCCTGTTCAGTGGTTTTCCACAGAGCAGCCCCTATTCTCCTCTTTTTGGGTTCCACGCCGGTGCTCCTGGCCTTTCCCTCCTGCCGAATGCCCCCACAGCAAACAACTTGCTCTGGGGCACCCAAGCAGGCACGCATTCACACACGGAGCCGCAGCTTGGCTCCGCCCCCTCCGTCTCCTGATTTGCTCACTGACTGTGATTGACAGCAGTGGAAGCCGATGGCTCCCGCTGCTGCCTAAAGCCAATTAGGAGTGTGAGTCTGTGGAGAGCCAAGGCTCCCGTGGACATTGCTGGATCGAGAGGAGTCTCAGGTAAGTAATGCTGCACACAGAAGGTTTTTTACTTGCATGAATAAAATGCATAAAGGTAAAAAACCTTGTGCCTTTACAACTACTTTAAGGCTTCACTTAGTTGTGTGTAAAGATTGCTGGCCTCTGAAAAGAGTCTTGTATTTGGATTGCTTTTTAGAGGTGTTTGACAGGCAGTAGGAGGTGATATATCACCTTCTCCCTACCTGTTTTAAACCTGTAAATGCTGCACCATCACATCACAACCACCAAAATTGGAGTTCCATTTGTTTGTGTGGATTGCATTAGTTTAAAGAAGAACTGCAGTCTACTCACATAATTTGTAATAAAAACATCCTTTCCATTCTGAAGCTTCCCTCCAACCACTTTGCATATTATTGTATTGTGACAGACCGTGGGCCCTGGCATTTGGGGGAACGGTGCTCTTTGTGAGCTGTATGCCTGGGGACCCTTCAGGTGGTATTACTGTGGATTCGGTTCCTGGTCCCCCCAGGACACACAGACTCTGGGGACCCTGGATTTGCCATATTAGAAATAGTGGCTGATTCATAATGCTGGGACAAATACTGTTAGGAGATGCTGATGTCAATTCCAGCCACCTGTCTGTCTGTTGCCTGCTAGAATGTGTATTGTAAATAAGTCTAGTATGGGATCTAAGAGTCATTAGATCCCCATTGTTGTTTGTGTTAATTAACTCTGCTATTGTGTGAAGAAGAGTTCTGTGTTGATTTGTGATAATGTTGATTGGGTTTTCTGAGCTACAGAACGGCCAGTCTGGCCTAAAGGTCATGCCTGAGTCATCTAGGCTGTCTAAAGGGATTAGTTAATTAGCCCATGTTAATTAGGTTTCTGGTCACAGGCGTATGTTCAGAGTAATATGAGCAGGAGGTATGCACCTCCTCTTTTACTGTATAAAAGAGCCTGTATTCCTTTCAATAAAAGAGATTCCTGTTTGAACTTACATACAGCCTGCCTGTTGTTTGTTCTGAGCTATCACAACTGGATTCGATCGGCAGATAGCTGTAGTTCGAATCCCGGAGCATTGGATGACCGAACCATCAGATGTTTGCGATCTGCAATCTGATTCTATAGCTGCAGAGGAGTGTCGGGAGAGTGGAATCCAGCGAGCAGGGGCTCGTTACATGTATATATACTGTGATTCTGTACTTGCCAAATATGCTGTAGAAATTTCCCTCCACTGAGTCTGGCTGCATTAATTTTAACTGTGGGCAGCTGAAGCTGCTGCCTGTTCACTTCCTTGATTTACACAGACACACCTCCAGCTCTGCAGATCTCATTGGCCCTCTTATGACTCACCCCCCCCTTTCCTGGCAAACTCTCACGAGAGTGAGAGAAAGAGCTGTGCATGATGTCATAAGCCTAGGCTAATGACCAGACAAGAAAGAGGAAGTGGGCTGTATAAAGTATTTACTGGCAGAAAAAAAATGTTTTACTATCCAAAGTTAAAACAACAAGGGCAGAGGATGTAATAGATGGAAAGATGAAAAAAATGACTGAATGTCCACTTTAAGCAACTGACAGCAAAATGTGAGGGGGGGGGGGTTAATTTTTGCTAAGTATAACAGCTGCAGCTTGTCCACTGCCTTCAAGCTTAAGGAAGGGGGTAGTTGTAGGCAGTTAAACACTGCTCAACCGTGCATTTTTACCACCCACCAGCCATAAAAGAACCCTACCTGAACAAGCTGTGGACAAAAGATGCACAGCAGATCCAGATTCTGTCTGCTCCAGTTTTGATAAACCCCCTCCCCCTTCCCCATTGCAGCTCCATCAAGTGATGAGACTAATGTGAATTGTCTGTGTGTTCTGTGAAACACCGTGGAATGTGCTGATGATGTAAATATATGATCAGTTTAGGAAGTTTAAGCTTAGCCTCTTCCCCATGCTGTGCCTCACCATTGTTCACTGACGCTTAGCATAACATAGATGGTTAATAGTGGGACACAAGAAGGGGGAGGAAGCAGCCATTCCAGAAATCGTTTGCTATGCTCACAGTGTCTACAGCAGCCTTTCTCAACTTCTTTTTTATCCTAGAGGAACCCTTTAAATAATTTTATGGTTTTACAAAACCCCTGCTAAAATGACTTCATCCGGGGTCAGTGGGAAGGATGCCATTTACATTGGTGGTCAGAATGCCCCCTTACAGACAGCTATATAGATTATTGGTGTTTTGCCACCAGATCTGCCAAGTGGCCTTGGATCCAGATTTACAGGTACCATTCCAATGGATGAATGGATGGATGCAAGGTCAATCAGCCACAACTTAAGGAACTCCTAGCAACCTCTGGAGGAACCTTAGGGTTCTATAGACACCCGGTTGAGAATAGCTGGTCTAGAGATTAGATTTAAGTACTTTGCTTGTTTTTAGATTCATTTACATTACAGAGGTCACAGCATTCACATACATTTTCCAGTTTGTTTTTAAAAACAATACGTAATGTAAACTTTATTCCAGTAAATATGCTTTGTGCAATCACCTATCTTTCTACATGCTACACATGTCAGTATATTCCACCTACCACTGGGACTTGTAGTTCTTCAACAATGCACCAGGCATTTATGCCGGATCAAGCTCACACTGCCTCAATCAATTAACAAATTCCCATCTAAGTATGCATTTTAGCGAGAAAAAACTGAACATTTTGTTTCACTGATGTAAAGGCAGACCATTGTTTTCAATGTGCCTGTATCCACAGAATGTAAACATGCTCTGCATATAGATCAGTTAAAAAAAAATACAGAAATCTGCATTGTTGGTCAGTATTTTTACACGTGTACGCATTTTTTCTGCCAAGAATGTCTGAAGTTCAAACATCAGTACTGTGTGCAAGCACCTTAAAGCTACACGCGCATGGGCACATGGGTGTAGATGGCTGTTCACCATAGATGTGCACAGCCTATTGCATTAGGGTGTGCACCCCAAAAATATAACACATATGCGTGTGTGTGCATGTCTATATATACTGACAACATCAGTAGAGCAATAGATGGTATCAGTAGGGCAGAGATTGGTCAGTAGGGCAGTGGACGGTGTCAGTAGTTTTTATTTTTATTATTATTATTATTATTTATTTTTATTTTTTTTACAATGTTATTTTTTTATTATTTTTTTTTACATTTTTTTTTAGAAGCCCCATTAGGGGGCATGGAAAAATATCAAGGGTGGGAATCTGCACCACACAGGGTGATTAGGGTGTGCCCAGGCACACCTGGCACACCCTGTGCGCACACCTATGCTGTACACAGCTATTTGCATAAAGGACATCACACACACACGCACCAAAGCTACCTTATACAAATAATGGCACATAGCTGTGTACAGCCACCTTCAACCATTCATGTCTACGGACGGCTGTATGCAGCTCCAGGACCTTCGGGGACAAGAAGTACTCAGTGTCTTTAAATTACGCGGTTTGAACCTATGTGCATGTAGCCTAGGTGAGATCAGTGAAGAACAGAACCAACCTACAGTTGGGTGTTTACTTACATGTTAACAGTCTTGTGGAGGTGTATAAAAAAAAATGTTGCTTCTAACTCCTCCAGGGCCGGTCACATGACCAATTGGTCTACAACTTATTAACTACTACTTTCTTAACAGTATAATGGAAAAAGAACAAAAAGGTAAAAAAACCTTTTACCACAAATGGGTACTTTAGAGGCGACGTTCTTAAAGTGAGGTAACTAAATTGGATTTAAAAAAGATTTTTTATTACATAATTCAATTAAAGGAGTTTATTAGGTCTTACATGACTATCCAAAATAATTATAATTAACTGCAATCATCATATAAAACACCATACAGGTATCAAATATGTTGTAAAAGTTGATGCTGATATATCTTGGTGGTTGAATCCAACGTGCTTTGCAGCCAACTGCTGCTTCATCAGGGAAACCATGAGACCATCTGAAAAAGCTTGAAAACATTTACAGTGCAAACTCATTTCATCCTCTTTTAATTAAATTATGTAATATGGGCAGCATAGTGGTGTAATGGTTAGCACTTTTGCCTAGTAGCAAAAGGGTCGCAGTCGCTGGTTCGAATCCCAACCACGACTCTACCAGTCTGGAGTATGCATGTTCTCCTTGTCCCTGCATGGGTTTCCTCTGGTTTCCACCCACACGCCAAAGACATGCTGATAGGTTAATTGCCTCCTTACTTGGCTGGCAAATATAATAGTGTTCAGAGAAGGCTGCTATATAAAAATAGGTCAAATCTGGCTTTAGTTTTCACCTTCTCTGTAGTCAAGATTAGGGATGGGTGAACGGTTCGGTCCGAGCATAAGTGCGGGCTGAACTTTGGTTATGGAAGCCCAGCAACCTGGGCTTCCATAACACCTCAGCAGTGCCGCAGGCTGATCGCCTCCATGCCACGCCGCATTGATGCAGTAGTTCATGCAAAAGAAGCCCCGACCAAGTATTGAGATCCTATTGAAAATATTTCACCAAAAATGACATTTTTGTTGTAGGGGATGCCTGAAATCTGACTTGTATCTTAGGCAGACTTCTGGGAAAATTGGTGAGCCAATCACACAAGCAGGAAATGATGTTTCTGGGGAGTGGTCATTACATACAGAACACCGCCAGGTCGCCATAATGCATTGCATTTACAGAAAAGTACAGCAGCTGCAGATTAAAAAGGAAGGTCGTTTTTAATAACATTCAATTACAATATAATTTGTACCGCAATTGTACACACTATATTATTTTTTGTTTATTTGCTATTTTTTTCCTCCATGAAAGTGGAGTTACCCTTTAACCACTTCAGCCCCGGAAGGATTTACCCCCTTCCTGACCAGAAGCACTTTTTGCGATACGGCACTGCGTCGCTTTAAATGACAATTGCGCGTTCGTGCGACGTTGCACGCAAACAAAATTGATATCCTTTTTTTCCCACAAATAGAGCTTACTTTTGGTGGTATTTGATCACCTCTCCTGTTTTTATTGTTTGCGTTTTAAACAAAAAAAAAAGTGAAAATTTTGAAAAAAAAAAGCTATATTTTTTACTTTTTGCTATAATAAATATCCCCAAAAAATATATAAAAAAACAAATGTCTTTCTCAGTTTAGGCCGATATGTATTCTTCTACATATTTTTGTTAAAAAAAAATATATATATATTGATTGGTTTGCGCAAAAGTTATAGCGTCTACAAAATATGGGATAGATTTATGGCATTTTTATTATTATTATTTTTTTATTAGTAATGGCAGCGATCTGCGGTTTTTATCGTGATTGTGACATTATGGCGGGCACATAGGACACTTTTGACAACATTTTTGGAACACTGTCATTTATACAGCGATCAGTGCTATAAAAATGCACTAATTACTGTATAAATGACACTGGCAGGGAAGGGGTTAAATACTAGGGGGCGATCAAGGGGTTAAGTGTGTCCTAGGGAGGTGTTTTAACTGTGGGGGGGGGGGATGGGCTTCCACTGACATGACAGCAATCACTGCTCCCGATCACAGGGAGCAGTAGATCCCTTTCATGTCACTAGGCAGAATGGGGAAATGCCTTGTTTACAAAGGCATCTCCCCATTCTTCCGCTCTGTGACACGATCGCGGGCCCCGGCGGACATCGAGTCCACGGGACTCGCAGTCACGGAACATGTGGCGCGCGCGCGCACACAATGCTGCATCTTAAAGGGGACAAACCTGTAGGCCCATTTGCCCAGCCGCGCCATTGTGCCGACTTAAATCGTCATGCGCTGGTTGGCTAGTGGTTAATAATTTAGTGCATGGAGGGAAAGATAGATACCTGTTCCACCACATCTTCTGTTAGCATCTGTATATGTAATGTATATAATCATCAACCACTTCTCATTCACCTGATGGTGGTGATGCATTGTGAATATGGTCAGCAGGTGCTTTCCCTGACTCCATTTGTCTCCTGTCTTGGAATTATATTTTTGGAAATATGATGCAACTGGCCCTGCCTCGTGGTAGGCTGTTTATCCCGGGTTCAAGATCAGCCCAACGCCTTGGCATTCTGTAAGCTCTGTACTCTGGTCCCCTGAATGTTACCCTGTATGTTACCTTGTTGTAACTTAGTTACCTAGTTTGCTCTTTACCTATCTTTGCCTGATATTAAAGTTTAACTAAAGGCAACATTTATTTTTTACAATTTTGAATAGAGTAAGGAAGGATAAGACCTGTCCGTTTTTTTGCCATCTGTGTCCCATTTCTTCAAAGTAACTAACTTCAAGAAATAACTTCAAAGTGAATCCCAGTGTGTCACCAGGGTCACCAGAAATAGTGTCCCCATTGGGAGATTACTCCTCCATTAGCGTTCTGATGTCAACCCAGAATTTGGGATTTTCATCAATTCATCTCTACTGTATCTATACAAAACTAAAGAAAAAAAGTTACACTTTAGGTCATGCCTAGCTATCTTATGTTGTCCAGAATGAAATTTTGCCAGATATACACTATACTACCAAAAGTATTGGGATGCCTGCTTTTTACACACAGATGAACTTTAATGGCATCCCAGTCTTAGTCTATAGGGTTCAATATTGCGTTAGCCCACCCTTTTCAGCTATAACAGCTTCAACTCTTCTGGGAAGGCTGTCCACAAGGTTTAGGAGTGTGTCTATGGGAATGTTTGACCATTCTTCCAGAAGCACATTTGTGAGGTTAGACACTGATGTGGGTGAGAAGGCCTGGCTCGCAGTCTCTGCTTTAATCCATTCCAAAGGTGTTCTATCGGGTTGAGGTCAGGACTCTGTGCAGGCCAGTCAAGTTCCTCCACCCCATCCATGTCTTTATGGACCTTGTTTGTGCACTGATGCGCAATCATGTTGAAACAGGAAGGGGCCATCCCCAAATTGTTCCCACAAAATTGGAAGCATTAAAATTGTCCAAAATGTCTTGGTATGCTGAAGCCTTAAGAGATCGTTTCACTGGAACTAAAAGGCCAAGCCCAACCCCTGAAAAACAACCCCACACCATAATCCCCCCTCCATCAAATGATTTGGACCAGTGCACAAAGAAAGCTCCATAAAGTCATGGATGAGCGAGTCTGGGGTGGAGGAACTTCACGGGCCTGCACAAATGATGGAACACCTTATGCTGCGTACACACGACCGGTTTTGCCGTCTGAATAAACTCCGAAGGTTTCTCCGACAGAACTCCGACGGAACTCCATTTAAGCGGTCTTGCCTACACCCAGTCAACCCAAAGTCCGACCAAAGTCCGACCGTCAGAAACGCGGTGATGTACAACTCTTACGACGGGACTAGGAAAAGGAAGTTCAATAGCCAGTAGCCAATAGCTTCCGTCTCGTACTTGCTTCAGAGCATGCGTCGTTTTTGGTCCGTCGGAACAGCATACAGACGAGCGGTTTTCCCGATAGGAATTGGTTCCGTCGGAAATATTTAGAACATGTTTAATTTCTAGGTCCGACAGAATTTTCAAAATGAAAAGTCCGATGAGGCCTACACACGATCAGAAAAGACAATAAAAAGTTTCCGTCTGACTTTTTCTGTCGGACATTCCGCTCGTGTGTACGTGGCTTTTGGGATGGTTTAGTGCAGATACTGCGAGCCAGGCCTTTTTCTTCTGGAAGAATGGTCAAACATTTCCATAGACACACTCCTAATGCTTGTGGACAGCCTTCCCAAAAGAGTTGAAGCTGTTTTAGCGTCAAAGAGTGGGCCAACTCAATATTGAACCCTACGGACTTATGCCCCGTACACACAATAGGATTTTCCAATGGAAAATGTGTGATAGGACCTTGTTGTCGGAAATTCCGACCGTGTGTGGGCTTCATTTTCCATCGGAATTTTCAGACAAACAAAGTTTGAGAGCTTGCTATAAAATTTTCCAACAACAAAATCCGTTGTCGGAAATTCCGATCGTGTGTACACAAATCCGGCATACAAAGTGTCACGCATGCTCAGAATAAATTAAGAAATGAAAGCTATTGGCTACTGCCCCGTTTTATAGTCCCGATGTACGTGTTTTACGTCACCGCGTTCAGAACGATCGGATTTTCCGAAACTTTGTGTGACCGTGTGTATGCAAGACAAGTTTGAGCCAACATCCGTCGGAAAAAATCCATGGATTTTGTTGTCGGAATGTCTGATCAATGTCCGACCGTGTATAGGGCATAAGACTTGGATGCCATTAAAGTTCATGTGCGTGTAAAGGCAGGCGTCACAATACTTTTGGTAATATAGTGTGTTTCACTTAGTTACTTGGACTTGGTCTTCTATATAACATGGTATGCATCACTTGTATATACTGTAGCCTTTTTTCTGGCTCCTGTGTGTTCTTTTTCAATTGTTTCATCATTTGTTTGCCATACTTGTTGTGCCAGTTTTCACTTTAGTTGCATCATTTTTGTATATAGATTCTATGAATAAATCTATTTTTTTATTTAGTCAGTACTTCCTCTCTGTCTGTTGATCTTTCTTTCAGGATTGGATTCTGTTCTGCAATTCCTCACATTGTTCAACCCTGGGCTGTATTGATGACAAGTAGGTACGTGTACGCGTTTTAATGTTATAATAACATACAAAGATATGCTAACATTAATAATCTTATAGTAGCCTGCAGACATGTCACAAGTAGAATTGAACACTAGGGATGGGCTGAACATTTGCCCCTAGTCTAGTCTAGTACACACCAGTTTTATTTTTTTGTGTTCAGTCCAGCTTAGAAGGAGACGCTGTACTAACAGTCCAATGTTAGTACAACAATCTTCCCTGCTGTGCTATTGCGTTCTGACAGGGGGGCAACTCCGCCTGCCGCCAGAACATTCTGGTCAGGAGCCGATCGCCAGACCTTTTTTGGTCATGCCCCTTATGGCTTCTGTCAGACTGGCTCCAGCTGGTTTCCATTAAACTGGCCGATGCCACCAGACATTCGGCCTGTGTATACTAGACTTTAGTGTATACACCAAAAATATTTTCTTAGCTTTAAAGAGTTAGTTTACCTTTACCAAAAAACTGCAAGTAGATAAAAACCTATGCCGTGTACACACGGGCGGACCTTTCAATATCAAATGTCCGACGGTCTTTCTGACAGACTTTCAACAGAGTTATGTCGGACTTGCACACACACGAATGGACTAAAGTCTGTTCGAAAGTCCGGTCGTTTGAACGTGATGACGTACGACCTGGCTAGAATAAGGAAGTTCATAGCCAGTAGCCAATAGCTGCCCTTGCGTCGTTTTTTGTCTGTCGGACTAGCATACAGTCGAACGGATTTTTCGATCGGACTCGAGTCCGAAACATGTTCCAATACTAAAGTCCGTCTGATTTTCGACAGAAAAAGTCCACTGAAGGTCCGATGAAGTCCACACACGATCGGATTGTCCGACGGATTCGTTCGGTCGGACCAGTTTGGTCGGAAAGTCCGCACGTGTGTACACGGCAAAACAGTTTTGCAGCTTTGACTAAAGTTGAAAAGGAAAAGCTACGTGTTGCTCCTAGTAAGCAATCACATCCTTAATTCTATTTTCTCAGATCCTCTTGAAAATCGGACCTGATTTCAGTTTTGCCTTTTTCCAGTTTTTATGAACTTTGTCCAGTGAGGTTGGCTATTGTCCAGTCTAAGGCCTGGTACTGGCTGAACGAAAAACGAAAAAAAACTTGACGGACCAGTGCTCTCTGCCATTGGACTGCCTATCACAGGGTGGTGCACTGTAATAGCCAATCTTACTGGGCGGGTGCAAAGGGCACCATCTTGTGGAAGGCGACACACTCACTGATTTTTTGTTAACCCAGGATACTAGACAAGAAAAGTGGTACTGTGCAGAGTCCATACATAAAGAACATACCTATAAACTTTTGAGCTTAAGAAAGAGGGGCATGACAGGGAAGCAGTGTCCTGCGGAGCGTGCAGCGCAAAGCTGCAAAAAAGTGGGTGTGGCCAAACATGATAGTGGGAGGGTCTTAAGGGACACGGTTAAACAAAACCTGTGCTTCCTTGTACCTATAAAATATTCCGATGCTGAGTCCTCCATAACTGCTGTTAGCCTATTAGGCCCTGACTGTTCACATGTAGCGATTTGGGATTGTGGGCAGAATCGCTGTGATTCTGTCCGCAGTTCTAAATCACACTGCAATGCTGGCAAAACGCAGCACGTGTTTGCGTTCCATTCATTTTTAGTGGTACCAAAACACGGTGTGATTCTGGATGCTTGTTGTGTGATAAATCGCTCAACAAACACAGCAAAAAGACACCACATTGTGGTGCCAGTAAAAATGAATGGACCACAAACAAATGGGCTGCGTTTTGCCAGCATTGCAGTGTCATTTGGAATCAGGGTGCGGTGGTGGGCAGAATCACAGCAATATTCTGCCCATGATCCCAAATCGCTACATATGCCTAACAGGCTAACACAGTAGCAATTATGGAAGACTCAGTCCAGCGCCTCAATCACCAACTTTGCCAGCGGTTGCCACAATCTCAGATACCAGTAGAATGACAGGAAGAAATTCTGCAGCACTGCAGTTCTAAGCTAGCCTGACTGAGGAGGACACAAGGGAAAGAGGGACACATCTAGTGACCCGTGGGGGACTGGGTCAACGGACAGCAGCAACAGCCAGCAGCACTTCATAACATCATCCACATACATGTTCACATGGCAGGCTGGTGGCTAACAGCACCCTTCAGGGTCCAACTTCTCACCCAAGCGGCAGTCAAAGGTGGGAAGCGGCACTGCAGGGAGGCGGAGCCAATGGAAATAGAGAGGATTGTAGGTTCCGGCTGCTCCCGCTCTGCTCAGTGCTGCCTCCTGTCCTGGTGGCTGCGGCTGGACAAGTCAAGAAGACATAAGATCATATAAAGGAGCCTGGAGGCAATGAGGTGCAGGTGCAGAGCAGCGAGAGCCAGGACCCTCTTTAATCGCTCAACAAACTAAAAAATTAAAATGAAATGGACCCTGGGCAAACATTTTCAAAATCAGTTTACTGTGGTAGATCAGGCAGCGATTGTGATTGGTTACCAGAGGTTACAGTGTATCATTACTGCTCACTGACTGGCTGCTAGAGGTTACAGCACATGTTACGGCTCACTGACTGGCTGCTAGAGGTTACAGCACATGTTACGGCTCACTGATTAGTTGCTAGAGGTCACTGCACATCATTTCTGCTGCTGATTGGTTGCTAGAGGTTACTGCACATCATTTCTGCTTGCTGATAGGTTGCTAGAGGCTACTGCACATCATTTTTGCTTGCTGATGGGTTGCTAGAGGCTACTGCACATCATTACTGCTCACTGATTGGCTGCTAGGGGTTACTGCACATTACTGCTCACTGATTGGTAGTGATAGATTACTGCTTATTACCGCTCACTGATTGGTTGCTAGAGATTACAGCAGTGTGACAAAATACCAGCCCTCCTGGGATACAGTTGAAAAAAAAAATCTGTTGAGCATGCCGCAGAGTGTAGTGGGCATGACCAGATTGGGTATAAGAATGGCCTAAGCCCCCGTTCACATTGGAGCAACTTGTGCGATTCGACCTGTCAAATCGCATGACAAGTCACACCCTATTGCTGCCAATGGCCATGTTCAAATGCCGCACTGATTTGAAGAAGTAGTTCCTGCACTATTTATGGTGATTTCAGGTGCGACTTACATAGACATCTGTGCATGAAGCAGATGTCTTCCAAGTCACACCTGAAGTAGCACTCACATGCTGCTTTGAAATCATTGCGATTTCAGATGAAGCTGCACGATTTCAAAGCCGCAGTCAATGTGAATGAGGGCTCAAAGGGGATGAATAAACAGAACCACCCCCTCTACCTCTAAATGAACATAGCAGCTGCATTGTTGACTACACATTGCCGTGAAATCAATGCTTAGCTTCACGGTGTTGCCATTAAACTTGCCCATTGATGTCACAGTAGCCGCAGCCACAAGCCAAATGCACAGATAATCAGAGACTGCAGATGGATTACAGGAAATGACCAGAGACTGCGGATGTGACTACAGGAAATGACCAGAGACTGCGGATGTGACTACAGGAAATGGCCAGAGACTGCGGATGTGACTACAGGAAATGACCAGAGACTGCTGATGTGACTACAGGAAATGACCAGAGACTGCGGATGTGACTACAGGAATTGACCAGAGACTGCGGATGTGACTACAGGAAATGATCAGAGACTGCGGATGTGACTACAGGAAATGATCAGAGACTGCGGATGTGACTACAGGAAATGACCAGAGACTGCGGATGTGACTACAGGAAATGATCAGAGACTGCGGATGTGACTACAGGAAATGACCAGAGACTGCGGATGTGACTACAGGAAATGACCAGAGACTGCTGATGTGACTACAGGAAATGACCAGAGACTGCGGATGTGACTACAGGAAATGGCCAGAGACTGCGGATGTGACTACAGGAAATGACCAGAGACTGCTGATGTGACTACAGGAAATGACCAGAGACTGAGGATGTGACTACAGGAATTGACCAGAGACTGCGGATGTGACTACAGGAAATGATCAGAGACTGCGGATGTGACTACAGGAAATGATCAGAGACTGCGGATGTGACTACAGGAAATGACCAGAGACTGCGGATGTGACTACAGGAAATGATCAGAGACTGCGGATGTGACTACAGGAAATGACCAGAGACTGCGGATGTGACTACAGGAAATGACCAGAGACTGCGAATGTGACTACAGGAAATGTCCAGAGACTGCGGCCTTCACTACAGGGAATGACCAGAGACTGCAGCTGCGACTACAGGGAATAACCAGAGGCTGCGACTACAAAAAATGACCAGAGACTGCGGCTGCGACCACAGGAAATGAGCATAACAGCGAGTCTACTGTCAGGGCAGTGTGTATTGGCAGAAAGACCTACCGGGCCAGCGGGCTCACCTCCCGCTCTTATAGGTCAGGGGGTGGGGCTTTCTGCAGTAGGAAGTGGGGTTTTACATGCTAGGGGCGGGGCTCTCATCGGTCCGGGGTGGGGCTCTAAGTGGTCCATGGCGGGGCTCTCAGATGTACAGGGGAGGCACTCTAAGCACTCCCCATTGCTCCGAGCCCATACAGGTTACATGGGGCGCCCCTCCCCTCCCTGCTGACAGAGCCTCCCTCAGCCCAACAGCCTGGGCCGGCGCACACCGGTGGTCGGACAGTGTAACAGCAGGCTCAGGCAGCACACAACAGAAAAACAAAGAAAAGAAAACTGATGCAGCCACCACATCTAATGATTGGTAAGGGTCAATATAATACATTTTTGGTTTTGGGTTTAAAAGCACTTTAAGGCCACTTTCATACTGAGACACTTTACAGGCGTTTTTAGCTAAAAATATTGCCTGTAAAGCACCTTTCCTGTCACTCCAGTGTGAAAGCACGCATGTCTTCACACTGGCGCGGTGCGCTTGCAGGACGCTAGAAAAAGTCCTGAAAGCAGCATCTTTGGGGGGGTTTAGGTGAAATGAATGGCCAGTGCTGCCGAAGCGCGGTGGCGGCGCTTTTAACCCTTTATCAGCCGCTAACGGGGTTAAAAGCGTCCCGCCAGCAGCCGAAAAGCGCCGTAAAAATGACGGTAAAGTGCCACTAAAACTAGCAGTGCTTTACCGCCACGCCCTCAGTGCGAAAGTGCCCCAAGCATTGTGTGACTGTTTATGTTTTGTTTATACTGATTAGCTGGGCCAGCACTCAATTAGTCCTTCAGGCATCTGTCCTCCTTGGCACCTTAGGTGACCATAGGAACAAGAGCATAAACATGAACCTCCACTAGATCTGGGTACAGTCTATCCAGTCAGAGCCAGTGTTAATCAACTTAGATAGAGGAAGTCTGGGGGGGTCCTGATAAGCAATATACAATAAACATACGTTATTGGCGCACTCCAGCTGGGGTTGTACACACTAAAAAACCCTAATGAGATAGTGATATGACCACCAATATATAGTCTGTAAGTCTGTGATGAATAAGTTTTTAGGTGGATAAAAAAAACTGACACCTTCAATGCCTACCAGCTCAGATGAGAGCTAGAATGGACTCTGAAGACACAAAAACGAAAATGCTGCAGAAGCGCTTTGCCGCCGGGTTTGCGGCGCTGCCCCATTGTTTTCAATGGGAAGGGGTGCTTTAGGAGCGGTGAATACACCGTTCCTATAGCGCTGCAAAGATGCAGTTTGCAGGACTTTTTTCCCATCCTGCAAGCGCACCGCTCTAGTGTGAAAGCACTCGGATTTTCACACTGGAGATACAGGAGAAGCGCTATACAGGTGCTGTTTTTAGCGCTGTAGCGCCAGTAAAGCGCCTCATTGTGAAAGTTGCCTTAGTGTCAGTGTGTTTAGGTAGGATACCAAAAAAGCAAAATGCGCACTATTGTTTCTGGGCTGTACCACGGGTACATACAACATCTAACATACACATATGTGGTATTGCTGCAATCGTTGGGAGCGGAAGAATTTAATTTGGGTTGTTATTTGGTGAAAGATTATGGTAGTAGCAAGAAATATACAGCTACAATTTTTTTTAAAAAGTTTGGTTTTTTTACTAGTTTTCCTTTGATAATAAAAAAAATCTGGAGATATTAAAAAAACACAGTATAATCCCCCTGGATGCACAAAGTCGTTGTGATTATATGTACAGTTTTACTAACACATGTCAAAGTTGCAAAGTTGTGCTTAGGCATTTACAGTACATTTGTTCTACCCTTAGGCGCGAAGGGGTTAATTATATACAAACTATAATACATTTTAGACCCCTTTGACACTGGAGGCGTTTTCCAGGCATTATAGCGCTAAAAATAGCACCTCTAAAGCACCTGAAAAACATCTCTCAATGCTCCCCAGTGTGAGGGCCCGAGTGCTTTCACACTTGGGCGCTGCGCTGGCAGGACGTTAAAAAAAGTCCTGCAAGCAGCATCTTTGGGGTGGTGGAGGAGTGGTGTATAATGTAAACTGAATTACAATTCTGCTGGAAAATAGTTGCAATTGTGGAAAGGAACTGAACCAATCAAGACAATAGCCCAGTGTTACAAAGAAACATTATTATTATTATTATTATTAACGATTTATACAGCGCCAACAGTTTACGTAGCGCTTTACAATGTAGAGGGGGGGACAGCACAATTACAGCACAATTAAATACAGAAGGGACAGGAGGGCCCTGCTCGTAGAGCTTACATTCTAAAGCAAGGGGGTGGTGGTACAAAAGGTAAAAGATGCAGGGAATGATTTGATGGGGGTGTCTCGGGGACAGTTGCTAGGTGGGTGTGGGATAGGCTTCCCTGAATAAGTGAGTTTTCAAGGATCTCCTAAAGGTGGACAGGATAGGGGCTGATCGGATATACCAGGACAGGGAATTCCAGAGGATGGGAGAGGCTCTGGAGAAGTTCTAAAGACAAGCATGAGAGGAGATAACAAGGGAGCTAGAGAGCAGGAGGTCCTGGGAGGAGCGGAGGGGACAATTTGGGCAATATCTGCAGATGAGGTTGGTGATGTAGCTGGGGGCGATGTTGTGGATGGCCTTCTATGTTATGGTTAGCATTTTGAATTTTATACAGTGGAGTAGTGGAAGCCAGCGAAGGGATTGGCAGAGAGGGGCAGAAGTCACTGATGAGTTAGTGAGGTGTGAGTCTAGCAGCAGCATTCATAATAGAATGAAGGGGGGATAGGCTGCATTAGGGTAGGCCATTAAGGAGAGAGTTGCAATAGTCGAGGCGGGAAATAATCAAGGAGTGAATAAGTTGCTTTGTGGTGTCATTAGTCAGGAAGGGTCGAATTCTGGAAATGTTGCGGAGGTTAAGGCGGCAGGATTTAGCCAGTGATTAGATGTGGGGGTTAAAGAAGGGATCAGAGTCAAGGATTACACCCAGCACCCTGGCATGTGTGGAGGGACCAATGGTTGTGTTGTTGATCTTAATGGTGAAGTCACAGGAGGGGGACCGTGAAGGAGGAAATATAACAAGCTCAGTTTTAGAAAGATTGAGTTTGAGAAAGTGGTGTGACATCCATACCGATATGTCATTCAGTAAGTTTGAGATCCGTGAGGAGATAGTGGGGGTGAGTTGAGTAGTGGAGAGATAGATCTGTGTGTCATCGGCATAGAGGTGGTATTGGAAGCCATGGGAGGTCATCAACTGGCCCAGGGAAGAGGTATAGAGTGAGAATAGGAGGGGCCCAAGGACAGAGCCTTGAGGTACCCCAACAGAGAGAGGAAGAGGAGTAGAGGAGATGGAGTTGTAAGTGACACTGAAAGTGCACTGAGATAGGTAGGAGGAGAACCAGGATAAAGCAGAATCACAGAGGCCAAGGGAGTGTAGTTTGCTGAGGAGGAGAAACTGATCTGGAACTGACTGCACTGGTGTGATTTAGAGCCATTGGAATACATGGAAAACACTGCATGCATTTTTAGAAAAAAAGCGCATGGAACTGCATCTGGTGTGAACTAGCACTTAATAAAGACATGTGTGTTCCAGTGCATTTTTGGTGCGTTTAGGAGCGTTCCAGTGCGTTTTTATGCTTTTTTATAGCGTTCCAGTACAGTACAGTGCAGGAAAAATGCAGCACGTTCTACTTTTTTTCTGGAACTGGAACGGACTGGAACTGCAAGCACTGGTGTGAACTATGCCATTGGAAATCATATAACCTACATCCAGGCGTTTTTGATGCAGAAAAAAAAACGCACTGGATTGCATGTGGTTTGAACTGGCCCATAGAGTACAGTTTTACTTCGATTTTGAGGAACAAAAAAATTATGATTTAACATTGTAAACATGACGATGATAAAACATTATAGCATTGAAAGTATATGTGTGAATAAAGGTAAATACTGAACTGAAATGCAATGCTGATATAAGGGAGCTCTGATAAATAGGGTGTTAAATATTTTTAAGGTTTTCATAAATTATATGCTGTTTTATATACTTACTTTCTTAGTGTGTGCATATTTAGAATTTTAAGCACCAACTAAATAAAAGTGTCACATGACATTTTGTTAATTTGTTGCATGACAGTGGTACGCTGTCAGTCCATGCACACACACACCCCCTTCTCTCCTCTCCATCCTGCAGTGCTGGCTGCCAACCCTTCTTCACTACACTATTTACAACACTGTGACAATGGTGTACATTTTAAAACACCTTTTAACTCAGAACACTGGCGTTTAATTACTTTGGTGGATGCTATTAGACAATAGAAATTCTCACACATCACTTTAAGGTGGCCGTACACTATGCAATCTGATTGTACAACCTCTGTACAATCTCCTTTAGACTGCATTCACACATGAACGCGGACAGAATTGCAGTGATTCCACCCCACGATTTCTAATAGCTGCAAAACAGGGGGCGCGATTGCGATGCCATTACTTCTAATTGCACCCCAATTGCGCAATGGTTTTGCTGCAATTGTCGCGCAGTATATTGCGCTGCAATTGCGTCGAATCATAACAAAAAAGAACATGAATTTATTATGGGCAACAGTGGCCATTTGCCATGATTGCAACGCGATTTATCGTGTGAAAATCGAGGCATGATGGGGGTGCCATTAGAGGTAATGGCATCGTAATCTTGTCAAGCATTTTGCAGCCATTTAAAATCACAGGGCGGAATCATGGTTATTTGTGAATGCAGCCTTAGCGTTAAGCTAGCCATACACACATAGGCTAAACAGGAATAATCGAACATATTCCCCCATCCACCCTACACAGCTCGGATGGATGAATCTCCTGCTCTGACTATTGTATTTTGACAGCCAGCCCCGCCAGCTGTCAGAATACCCGAACAGTAATGGCATCTCATTGGCTCAGCTGACAATTTTCTGCCCAATCTCCTTTAGGCTGCATTCACACATGAACGCAGGCAGAATCACCGCGATTCCACCCCATGCAATTCATTTGATTAGTATCAAAGGCCCTATTCGCATCTAGCGTAGCATGAACAAGCGTTTTTACACGTTCCTCTTTTGCGCAGTTTTCTATGTGTTGCACATAGGGCAGCCTATTCACTAGAATGGGATCCCCTATGCGCAGCAAACATGCTAAAGAAGCTTCTGAACCTTTTCAGGTGTAGAGCTTCTTGCAATTTATAGCGCATTTTACTGTGTTTGTCACGCGTTTTATAGCAGGACAAAATGTGCATCTGCTGTTCGCATTTGGGATGCCATTAAGGATTATTGGCACTGCAAACGTGACGTTGTTTTTTTTTTTCGTGCGTTGTAGAAACGCACAAGTGTAAATGGGGCCTCAGCCTTCGGGCACACCGAATGCGGCAAATTTACTTGAAGCTGCATGATTTCTAAGCCGCATGTCAAGACATCTGGAAGACATCTGTGCGACTTCATGCACAGATGTCTATGCAAGACGCACTTGAGATTGCAAAAAGTAGTGCAAGAACTACTTTCAAAATCAGTGCAACCGATTTGACAGCTTCCATTGCGGACAATAGTGTGCAATGAGTCATGCGATTTTAAACTTTTAAGTTGCATGACAAGTTGCACCAGTGTGCCCGGGGGCTAAAGGAGATTGTACAATCTGGTTGTATAGTATATGGTAAGGTTTGCAGAAATTTGTTGCGACTCGTTCACGACACTTAAAACTTTTGTAATGGAAACATTTGCTGTATTTACTAAAAAAAAAAAAAAATGACACATTTCCCTTTATTTAATCCCCATTTAGTGCATCAGAGCCCGTAGATTCCTGTACGATTTACTTATTGCTCTGGCTACTGTAAGCAGAGCATTCCCAGCAGTTGTTCTTATCCCTGATGTTACTACTACAATCAACAAAAACAAAAAAGAGCAACATATTAGTGTGAGGCCAGCTTGGCGTGGAAGAGAAGCCTATGTATTAAGGTGAGAGCTAGAGTGAAAAGTGATTGATCTTTGAAACCATAATAAGCTGTGTGGAATAAACACACATACCTCTTCCTCCTCGTGGCCCAAAACAGCAAGAATGTGGCTGTCACTGTCAGCAGCACAACGGCATCGATCAACAGCTGGATGGAGAATGTCATTGTGGTCTGAGGCGCCCCTTCCCCTTCCGCTACACAAGGCACTGCTCTTTCTGCAGCTGATCCTTATTTCTGGGTATTACTACTTACTGCATGTCACTGCAAAACTTTCTTCTCTACCTTTTTTTTTTTTTTTTTATCAAGGGGCGAGGCAGAGACAGCATGGATCACACAGAGAAACTCCTCCCTGGATCTTATGATTCCTGCTGCTGCTCCATAACAGGCAGACACAGGGAAATTCCAGCCAAGTGTTGCAACTTTAATCAGGCGAGAGCTCACCACACAAAACATTCTCCTAAATTCACTGAGAACCAGAAACAGTATGCTGGGTCTTGTAGTTCCATAGCTCCTAACTGTCCCTGATTTCGAGGGACTGTCCCTGATTTGAAGCAATGTCCCTCTGTCCCTCTTTCCTCCTCATTTGTCCCTCATTTTGGTCTCATCTATATAGTTGTATATAAAATGCACTTTTTATCTTTTAAAAAGTGATTTCCAATGCTAAATATTTCATCTAATTTCTAAATTGCTGCATTTGTCAAATTTAAAAGCCAATATAAAGGAATAGTAGTGGTAAAAAAAGTTCTTGTGGATTTAATGAACTTTTTTTTTTTTTGGTTAATTCTCCTTTAAGGGGGTGTGCAAGCCAGGGGGTGTCTCCTATGCCTACATACGTTTGCAATTTGGTGTCCCTCATTCCCATCTCAAAATGTTGGGAGGTATGCAGTTTCACACCTCCCTAGTTCTTTGGCTGGACAGCGTATAAGTGCTAGTGATGAGCCGAACGCCTGGGGATCAGATTCACAAACTCAACGAAAGTTTAATACCAACTCTGCTGAAGTCAGGGGGAGCTGAATTTAAAAAAAAAAAAAGAAAAAAACAGTAGT
The DNA here is from genome assembly GCA_037952925.1 of Lithobates clamitans. Classification (NCBI taxonomy): domain Eukaryota; kingdom Metazoa; phylum Chordata; class Amphibia; order Anura; family Ranidae; genus Lithobates; species Lithobates clamitans. Next base: position 2,018,047 of record JBBGZY010001281.1, on the reverse strand, counting down.
GGCAATTTTCTGGGCTTATAGGAAAGTGATTGGCATACAAACTCTGCCCTGGAGAACATGTACCAAAGCAAAAGAAAATGTTTCCAAAATTCCATTTGGTGGCGAGCACTGATTTAATTATGCTTAATAAGCAACTTTAAAAATACAGTATTCACTTTTAGACTCCATGCACACTAGACGTTCAAAAACTGCTGAAAAAAACACTGGATGAAAAACGCTAATATTTAGTGTTTAGGAGCAGTATCGTTTTCGTTAAAGAGTGGGAGGCTGCCGGCATCCTTAACAACCAGTGACTAGCTGGTTGTTAAGAAGCATGCTGGGAAGCCGGGCCATTGCATCTTTAACAATGGATGACTGCTGTTTCCCCTCCCCCAATCCATACCAGGCCTGGTACAGATTGCCAAAAATTAAATCCATACCAGACCCCTGTCTGAGCATGCAGGCCAGGCCAGGCGAGCAAACACCCCCCCCCCTCCGAACCATACCAGGTCACGTGCCCTCAACATGGGGGGGTGCTTTGGGGTGTCACTGGGGACAAGGGCCTTTTCCCCACAGTTGTGGGGGTCGACAGGCAGGGGGCTTTTTGGAATCTGGACGCCTGCTTAACAAGGGGGCCCCCAGATCCTGCCCCCCCCCCGTGTGAATGAGTATGGGGTACATTGTACCCTTACTCGTTCACCAAAAAAAGTGTCAAAAAGAAATAAAAACATCAACAGTTTTTGACAATTCCTGCTCCACAGTCTGACAGTTCTTAAACAGCTAAGGGGTGGGGCAACCCAGCGACATCGCCTGGTGACACCGCCCCCACGTGACCTCACTGTCCCAGCATGCACCAGTCGATAATGTCACAAGGGGGCGGTGCCACTGTCACTGTCAGACAGTGGAGCAGGCAGATGGGTTGGCGGTGGTCAATGGATCTACACTAGGGGACATTGTTTTGTTTTTGTTTCTCTAATAAAGGAATTGTCAAAAGCTGTCTCTATATTTTTATTTATTTTTTGACATTTTTTTCGGTAAATGAGTAGGGGTACAATATACTCGTTCACATCACTTCCAGATTCCGATAAGCCCCCTGCTTGCAGACCCCCAAGATGACCACCAGCCAGGGTTGTGGGGAAGAGGCCCTTGTCCACATAAACATGGGGACAAGGTGCTTTGGGGTACCCCCCCATATTGAGGGCATGTGGCCTGGTATGGTTCAAGAGGAAGGCCCTTCCTTGTCCCCCCATTTCCTGGTCTGCCAGGCTGCATGCTCTTGTAAGGGTCTGGTATGGATTTTGGGGGGGCTCCACGCCATTTTTCTTTATTTTGGCCTGGGGGGTTCCCCTCAAAATCCATACCAGACCCAAGAGTCTGGTATGGATTTGTGGGGAGACCCCACATTTTTTTTTTTTGGCATGGGGTTCCCTTTAAAATCCATACCAGACCAGAAAGGACCTGGTATGGATTAGGGGGGACCTAATGCAATTATTTTCACGATTTTTCATTACTGGGAACCCCACTAACAGCTGATGAGTCATCCGTTGTTAAGGACGCAGTGGTCGGCTTCCCAGCCTGCTCCTTAACAACCAGCTAACGTTAAAGATGATGGCGGCCACCGGCTCCAAAAATTTGCATCTGAACCGTTGAACAGCTGCTTTGGAAATTCACGGTGACAACTTTGCACTGGACATGTGTGAACCTAGCCGAAGTGATGGAATCTGAAAATCCTTTTAAATATACAAATAAATGGACAAGATTTTAAACCTTCCGTGGATAAGGTAAGTGAGAGAAAAGTACGTTGGGATAGCTGGGCCAGAAATGGCATTCGAAAATGCTTTTATTAATTATGAAAAGTGAAATTCGATCTGAAAAGGGGAACTTATCCTTTAAGATCAATTAAAAGTATTGTTTATTACAAACATATTTAAACCACATAAAGGGTATCACAGTAATTTGCACAATCATTGAAGAAGTGGAGCTGTTTGCAGCTGCACTACTCAGTTTTAAAAACATATTGGCTTGATTTTAAATGTAAGTACATTTCTTTTAATAAATTCTAGAGTGTTCACCTTACTACACTATGGATACCCACGTGTGTTTCTTTGAGTGACTGGACTGGGAGCCAAGGAAGTGGAACGGAGGGTCTCTTAAGGAGATACGAACCCATTTATGCTATTGAAGAAATCAAATATTTTAGAGGATACCAGTATTGAAGGAACATTAACCTAACCATACCCCTAGGGGGTCCAAGCACATGTGACCTAACAAACCTATGTTTTTAGGTCCATTGCAATGAAGGTGGTGGGATCACCCTTGCATGACGGTGGGGAGACATTGTATTGCCTATGCACAGAGTGAAGGAGTTTTGTGGAAACCTCACTTTTGGGACTTTTTCTATTATTAATAATATAGTTATAGATATTTTTGACATTTTATATATAGACTTTTATTAAATTTTATTTATTTATTTATTTATTTCAGGTTACTTTTATAGCGCCATCAATTTACGCAGCGCTTTACATATACATTGTACATTCACATCAGTCCCTACCCTCAAGGAGCTTACAATCTAAGGTCCCTAACTCAAATAAATAACAATGGAAGCTTTTGATTATATATTGTGATTGCAGAGTATTATATATTTTTTTTCTTTATTTTGTACGTTTATTTCTACACACAATTCTGCACTTATTACAAAAAGTTTCTTGAGCTTATTGAATTATTTATAGAAAGTGATGCATATGTATTCACATAAAACATAGGATAGGGATAGGGAGCGTCACAATATTTCCTACTTATTATAGAAGAATACAGGGTTGATCATATAAGCATACAGTATACATATATACACATACAGTATCTCACAAAAGTGAGTACACCCCTCACATTTTTGTAAATATTTTATTATATCTTTTCATGTGACAATACTGAAAAAATTACACTTTGCTACAGTGTAAAGTAGTGAGTGTACAGCTTGTATAATGCCCTTTTCGCACGATCGGCTTGCAAAGATCCGCCTGTCCGATTTTTAGGCGGATCTGAGCGGGCCACCCATTGACTTGTATGGGCAGGCGGATGACCGCGGAGCTGTGTCCGCTGACACCTGCCTGCCATCCGATTCGTCAAGATCTGCTAAAAACAGACAGATGGTGATATGCTCGCCATCTGTCCAGCTGACATGCTGTCTGTTTTCATCTGATCTTCACATAGAGAACAGCGGGACTCTGATAGGTCCATTCCTGTACAGTGAGCAGAGATGGAACTGTAATATGCCTGCTCAGCGGGGATCAACAAAGCAATCCCCTGCTGAACTAGCGGAGTCCGCTGAGCGGATCTGCCCTGTGTGAAAGGGGCCTAACAGTGTAAATTTGCTGTCTCCTCAAAATAACTGAACACACAGCCATCAATGTCTAAACCACTGGCAACAAAAGTGAGTACACCCCTAAGTGAAAATGTCCTAATTGGGCCCAATTAGCCATTTTTCCTCCCCAGTGTCATGTGACTCGTTAGTGTTACAAGGTCTCAGATGTGAATGGGGAGCAGGTGTGTTAAATTTGGTGTTATTGCTCTCACTCTCTCATACTGGTCACTGGAAGTTCCACATGGCACCTCATGGCAAAGAACTCTCTGAGGATCTGAAAAAAAGAATTGTTGCTCTACATAAAGATGGCCTAGGCTATAAGAAGATTGCCAAGACCCTGAAACTGAGCTACAGCACAGTGGCCAAGACCATACAGCGGTTTAACAGGACAGATTCCACACAGAACAGGCCTCACCTTGGTCAACCAAAGAAGTTAAGTGCACATGCGCAGCATCATATCCAGAGGTTGTCTTTGGGAAATAGACGTATGAGTGCTGCCAGCATTGCTGCAGAGGTTGAAGGGGTGGGGAGGTCAGCATGTCACTGCTCAGACCATACGCCGCACACTGAATCAAATTGGTCTGCATGGCTGTCTTCCGAGAAGGAAGCCTCTTCTAAAGATGATGCACAAGAAAGCCTGCAAACAGTTTGCTGAAGACAAACAGACTAAGGACATGGATTACTGGAACAATGTCCTGTGGCCTGATGAGACCAAGATAAATCTATTTGGTTCAGATGGTGTCAAGCGTGTGTGGTGGCAACCAGATGAGGAGCACAAAGACAAGTGTGTCTTGCCTACAGTTAATCATGGTGGTGGGAGTGTCATGGTCTGGGGCTGAATGAGTGCTGCTGGCACTGGGGAGCTACAGTTCATTGAGGGAACCATGAATGCCAACATCTACTGTGACATACTGAAGCAGAGCATGATCCCCTCCCTTCGGAGACTGGGCTGCAGGGCAGTATTTCAACATGATAATAACCCCGAACACACCTCCAAGACGACCACTGCCTTGTTAAAGAAGCTGAGGGTAAAGACAATGGACTGGCCAAGCATGTCTCCAGAACTAAACCCTATTGAGCATCTGTGGGGCATCCTCAAACGGACGGTGGAGGTGCGTAAGGTCTCTAACATCCACCAGCTCCGTGATGTTGTCATGGAGGAGTGGAAGAGGACTCCAGTGGCAACCTGTGAAGCTCTGGTGAACTTCATGCCCAAGAGGGTTAAGGCAGTTCTGTAAATTAATGGTGGCCACACAAAATATTGACATTTTGGACCCAATTTGGACATTTTCACTTAGGGGTGTACTCACTTTTGTTGCCAGCATTTTAGACATTAATGGCTGTGTTGAGTTATTTTGAGGGGACAGCAAATTTACATTGTTATACAAGCTGTACACTCACTACTTTACATTGTAGCAAAGTGTAATTTCTTCAGTGTTGTCACATGAAAAGATATAATAAAATATTTACAAAAATGTGAGGGGTGTACTCACTTTTGTGAGTTACTGTATATAAGCATTGTAACCGATCTCAGAAACCTCGGCTGGGCACCTCCACCAGACCTGTGTCTCCTGTTCTCCACCCACAGCCGGCAGACTCGCTATAACCAGCCCTTAAACATGCAGAGCATAAACTTGTTATTAAGTACATAACTTTAAACACAGTTAGGGACTGTCATAGAGGGGGTAGGGGACAAGGAAGAACCAATGAACACTCAACACTTGTATATTCAAACAACTATAGTTGAAACACACCAAGGTTTTATAAGCAGGCAGCCCCTCCTTACACATCATCCACTGGGATGTGTCTCCACACCTTTTGTCTACGTGCCATGACCTAACATAATTAAACACAATAACAAGAGGGGGGATGGGGAAGAAGGGATGCAACTTACATAGAGACCTCATTATATTATACCAATGCAATTTTGTCCCCAAGTCTCTCGTTCTCTGCTGAGCCATAATCTGTGGGTAGGAGGCCAGCCCACAGCCCCCTCCAAAACACACAGTGACAGTGGGTTCTGTCACAAGTAGGGATGAGCCGAACACCCCCCGGTTAGGTTCGCACCAGAACCTGCGAACGGACCGAAAGTTCGCACGAACGTTAGAACCCCATTGACGTCTATGGGACTCGAACGTTCGAAATCAAAAGTGCTCATTTTAAAGGCTAATTTGCACGGTATTGTCCTAAAAAGGGTTTGGGGACCCGGGTCCTACCCCAGGGGACATGTATCAATGCAAAAAAAACTTTTAAAAACAGCCGTTTTTTCGGGAGCAGTGATTTTAATGATGCTTAAAGTAAAAAAAAAATGTGAAATATTCCTTTAAATATCGTACCTGGGGGGTGTCTATAGTATGCCTGTAAAGTGACGCGTGTTTCCCGTGTTTAGAACAGTCCCTGCACCAAATGTCATTTTTAAAGGAAAAAATCTCATTTAAAACTGCTTGCGGGTTTAATGTAATGTCGGGTCATGGCAATATGGATGAAAATCAGTGAGACAAACGGCATGGATACCCCCCAGTCCATTACCAGGCCCTTTGGGTCTTGTATGGATATTAAGGGGAACCCCGCACCCAAATTAAAATAAGGAAAGGTGTGGGGCCACCAGGCCCTATATACTCTGAACAGCAGTATACAGGCGGTGCAAACAAGACAGGGACTGTAGGTTTGTTGTTAAGTAGAATCTCTTTGTAATTTTGAACGGGTACATTTTTAACGTGTTTAGCTCCAGCCAAAAAATCTTTTTTAAGCTTTTTGGAAAACATAGGGAAGGGTTATCACCCCCGTGACATTTGTTTTGCTGTCTTTCCTCCTCTTCAGAAGATTTCACCTCACTTTTTGTCCCAATGAAAAAATGTTTTTTGAAAATTTGGGTTTTTTTGTGGAACAAGGATTGGAAAGCATCAGTGGAAAGGAGACTTTTTTTTCCCATATTAACTCTTACAGGAGAGAATTTCCCTTCCTAGGGGTAGATTTCATCTCACTTCCTGTTGTTTCCTTCCGTTTGCAAGTAGGAGTCGTTTGTAAGTTAGATGTTTGAAAGTAGGGTCCTGCCCTATATACTCAGCAGAAATTTGGGCCTTAGGTGTTGCTGTGGCCACAACACTGTAAGCCCTCGCAGGGCCCTGCTGTGAAATATTAGATCAAGAATTGTAATTACATGCCCCTGTTGAACAGGAGCTGAAAAATTAGGCCTTAGGCACTGGTGCTGGTGCCACAACACTGCAACCCCTTACAGACACTCTAGTTGGAACGCAGGAACGAGCCCTGCTGCAAAGTATTGCATCAAAAATTGTAATTACACGCCCCTGTTAGACAGGGGCAGAAAAATTGGGCCTTAGGCACTGGTGCTGGTGCCACAACACTGCAACCCCTCACAGACACTCTAGTTGGAACGCAGGAACGAGCCCTGCTGCAAAGTATTGCATCAAAAATTGTAATTACACGCCCCTGTTAGACAGGAGCAGAAAAATTGGGCCTTGGGCACTGGTGCTGGTGCCACAACACTGCAACCCCTCACAGACACTCTAGTTGGAATGCAGGAACGAGCCCTGCTGCAAAGTATTGCATCAAAAATTGTAATTACACGCCCCTGTTAGACAGGAGCAGAAAAATTGGGCCTTGGGCACTGGTGCTGGTGCCACAACACTGCAACCCCTCACAGACACTCTAGTTGGAATGCAGGAACGAGCCCTGCTGCAAAGTATTACATCAAAAATTGTAATTACACGCCCCTGTTAAACAGGGGCTGAAAAATTGTGCCTTAGGCACTGGTGGTGGCGCCCAGAACCAAAAATGTTCTTACAAGCTATCAGCGTGATGATTGAGGAGGAAGAGGATAATTACTCAGGGATAGTCACTCAGCATCAGCATAGGCAGTCTTTGAAGGGATCTGAGATTTCAAAAAAAATTATTCGGTTACATCAGCATCAGGTGCTTGGTAGCTGGTGGTGATCCAAGACTGATTCATTTTTATGAAGGTCAGTCGATCGACCGAGTCGGTGGACAGACGCACCCTGTGATCGGTTACCACGCCTCCAGCAGCACTGAATGTGCGTTCCGAAAGAACGCTGGATGCAGGACAGGCCAGTAGCTCAATTGCATACTGTGCAAGCTCTGGCCAGTGATCCATCCTCAAGACCCAGTAACCTAGAGGATTTTCGGTGGGAAAGGTGTCCAAGTCTGATCTTGCCCCTAGGTATTCCTGCACCATGTAAAACAGACGCTGGCGATGGTTGCTGGAACCGATCATACCTTGGGGCTGCGGACCAAAAAATTGTCTGAACGCATCGGTCAGACGGCCACCTTCTCCACTGCTCCTTCTTTGACTGACCGAAGCCTCAGCAACACGTTGTCCAGAAACAGGAGTTTGTAACCTCCCAGTCTCTGGGAACGCGTTGCACAGACCTTTCTGCAAGGCCTCCCGAAGATGTTTCATCCTCTGCTCCCTCTGCGATGGCAAGATAAGGTCCGCAACCTTACCCTTGTAACGTGGATCAAGGAGGGTTGCCAGCCAGTATTGGTCCTTCTCATTGATACCACGGATACGAGGATCCTTACGCAGGCTTTGCAGGATCAGGGAGGCCATGCAGCGTAGGTTTGCTGAGGCATTCGGTCCGGAGTCCTCTGGGTCACTAAGGACGACATGGTCCGCAGCCACCTCCTCCCAGCCACGTACAAGTCCATGTGTTTCTTGGGACTGATCCCTTAAAGACTGCTGCTGATGCTGAGTGCCAGGCTCCACCTCCATACTGACACAATCTTCCTCCTCCTCCTCCTCCTCGTCCTCTTCCTGTGTGATCGGCGGGCACGCAGGAACACTGTCTGGATAAAGGGGGCCTTGAGAGCTAAGGAAGTCCTCCTCTTCCTGCCTCTGTTCTGCCTCAAGTGCCCTGTCCATTATTCCACCCAGCGTGTGCTCCAACAGGTGGACAAGGGGGACAGTGTCACTGATGCATGCACTGTCACTGCTCACCATCCTCGTGGCCTCCTCAAATGGTGACAGGACAGTGCATGCATCCCTGATCATGGCCCACTGGCGTGGGGAAAAAAAAACAAGCTCCCCTGATCCTGTCCTGGTGCCATAGTCGCACAGGTACTCATTGATGGCCCTCTGCTGCGTGTGCAGCCGCTGCAGCATGGCCAACGTTGAGTTCCACCTGGTGGGCATGTCACAGATTAGGCGGTTCTTGGGCAGGTTAAACTCCTTTTGGAGGTCCGTCAGCCGAGCACTGGCATTATATGACCGGCGGAAATGCACACAGACTTTCCTGGCCTGCCTCAGGACATCCTGTAAGCCCGGGTACCTGCCCAAGAACCGCTGCACCACCAAGTTAAGGACGTGAGCCAAACAGGGCACATGGGTCATTTGTCCCTGTCGGAGGGCAGAGAGGAGGTTGGTGCCATTGTCGCAAACCATCATTCCTGCCTTAAGTTGGCGTGGCGTCAACCACCTCTGAACCTGCCCCTGCAGAGCTGACAGAACCTCTGCCCCAGTGTGGCTCCTGTCCCCCAAGCACACCAGCTCAAGCACCGCATGGCATCTTTTGGCCTGCGTACTTGCGTAGCCCCTTGAACGACTACGGAGCACCGCTGGTTCCGAGGAAGAGGCCATGGAGGAAGAAGAAGAGGAGGGGGTGGAGGAGAGAGGTGTGTCACAATCATTAGCATTTTGGAGGCGTGGTGGCGGAACAACCTCCAACACTACTGCACCTTGTCCTGCATCCTTCCCAGCTGCCAGCAGAGTCACCCAATGCGCCGCGAAACTTAGGTAACGTCCCTGTCCATGCCTGCTGGACCATGAGTCAGCGGTAATATGCACCTTACCGCTGACCGCCCTGTCCAGCGAGGCATGGACATTGCCTTCCACGTGCCAGTAGAGAGCCGGAATCGCCTTCCGTGAGAAAAAGTGGCGTTTGGGTACCTGCCACTGAGGAACCGCACATTCCACAAACTCACGGAAGGGGGCAGAGTCTACCAACTAAAAAGGCAGCAGTTGAAGTGCCAGCAATTTTGCCAAGCTAGCATTCAACCGCTGGGCATGTGGATGGCTGGGAGCAAACTTCTTTCGGCGGTGCAGCAGCTGGGGCAGGGAAATTTGCCTGGTACAATCTGACGTCGGTGTACCAAAAGCAGATTGCCCACAAGTACTTGGCTGTGACACACCTAATTCTACACCTTCATTCCTCTCAGTGCAGGTCTCAGAGAGGACTGAAGGTCTAGTGGGGTTGGAAATCTAAGCTGATGAGGAGCAAGGAGAGGTCCTCTTTGTTCTTTGGTGTGGGTCTTTTAGATGCGCTTGCCAATGAACTGCATGGCAGGTCAACATATGTCTGGTCAAGCATGTGGTACCCAAGCGGGAGATGTTTTGGCCACGTGAGATACGCTTGAGACATATGTTGCAAATAGCAGCGGTGCGATCTGATGCACTCGTCTCAAAAAAGGCCCACACCAAAGAACTTTTTGAATAACGCGCAGAGACTGCAGCGCCCTGCACATGTGATGCAGTCAATGTGCTGCCCTTAGGCTGGCCCCTGGAGGGCATCCTGCCTCGTTGGTGATGTGCCGCCTCCTCCTCCTCCTCCTCTCTCCTATCAGGCACCCACGTTGAGTCAGTGACCTCATCATCCCCTCCCTCCTCATCACTGGAGCAAACCCGGCAGTATGCTGCAGCAGGGGGAGCATGACTGCCAGATTGCTGTCCTTCTTGGGCACCCCCTCTGTCCGTGCTCATGTTACTTCCTTCATCGAGCTCAGTATCATCATCAGAGCCTTCCAAACGCTGGGCATCCTCCTGGAGCATGTACCCAACACTGTGGTCAAACAGTTCTAGGGACTCCTCAGGAGGACATGGTGGAGCTAGGGAAGGAGTCACTGATGACATTGAGCCGAGGGAAGAGGCCGCTGCTTTGCCAGACAAAGCACCCTGGGCATGGGTGAGAGAGGATGAGGAGGATGAGGACGGCTTGGTCATCCACTCGACCAAGTCTTCCGCATGTTGCGGCTCAACACGGCCAGCTGCCGAAAAAAAGGCCAAGCGTGTCCCATGGCCACATGCTGATGAGGATGCACTGTCTCCACGACCAGCACTAGACACAGAGCCTGCTTGCCCTCTCTTATTGGCTTGTGACTGTCTGCCTCTCCTTCTTGGCCTTCCAGACATACTAATGGCCTGTAGCTGCACTAAGCTGGGATATATATATATATATATATATACTGCAGCTAGCAAAATCAACTACCTGCCTGTAGTATGAGAACACCAACAACCTTCTACAGGTAGCTTTAGCTGAACACTGTGAGGTGGACACACCCCACTAACTTGTAGGTTTAGCTGAACACTGTGAGCAGGACGCACTGCACTAACTGTAAATAGTCTAGCTGCCTGACCGTGGTACTAATAGGATCAAAAGAACACCAGTAATTTTCTTTAGGTAGCTGTAAATACTTTAACAAGACAAGCCTGCCTGTCAGTAGGAAGATAACAGGAACGGATCTAGCTGAACACTGTGAGCAGGACGCACTGCACTAAATGTAAATAGTCTAGCTGCCTGACCGTGGTACTAATAGGATCAAAATAACACCAGTAATTTTCTTCAGGTAGCTTTATATACTGTAATAAGACAAGCCTGCCTGTCAGTAGGAAGATAACAGGAACGGATCTAGCTGAACACTGTGAGCAGGACGCACTGTACTAAATGTAAATAGTCTAGCTGCCTGACCGTGGTACTAATAGGATCAAAATAACACCAGTAATTTTCTTCAGGTAGCTTTATATACTGTAACAAGACAAGCCTGCCTGTCAGTAGGAAGATAACAGGAACGGATCTAGCTGAACACTGTGAGCAGGACGCACTGCACCAAATGTAAATAGTCTAGCTGCCTGACCGTGGTACTAATAGGATCAAAAGAACACCAGTAATTTTCTTCAGGTAGCTGTAAATACTGTAACAAGACAAGCCTGCCTGTCAGTAGGAAGATAACAGGAACGGATCTAGCTGAACACTGTGAGCAGGACGCACTGTACTAAATGTAAATAGTCTAGCTGCCTGACCGTGGTACTAATAGGATCAAAAGAACACCAGTAATTTTCTTCAGGTAGCTTTATATACTGTAACAAGACAAGTCTGCCTGTCAGTAGGAAGATAACAGGAACGGATCTAGCTGAACACTGTGAGCAGGACGCACTGCACTAAATGTAAATAGTCTAGCTGCCTGACCGTGGTACTAATAGGATCAAAAGAACTCCAGTAATTTTCTTCAGGTAGCTTTATATACTGTAACAAGACAAGCCTGCCTGTCAGTAGGAAGATAACAGGAACGGATCTAGCTGAACACTGTGAGCAGAACGCACTGCACTAAATGTAAATAGTCTAGCTGCCTGACCGTGGTACTAATAGGATCAAAAGAACACCAGTAATTTTCTTTAGGTAGCTGTTAATACTGTAACAAGACAAGCCTGCCTGTCAGTAGGAAGATAACAGGAACGGATCTAGCTGAACACTGTGAGCAGGACGCACTGCACTAAATGTAAATAGTCTAGAAGATAACAGGAACGGATGTAGCTGAACACTGTGAGCAGGACGCACTTTACTAAATGTAAATAGTCTAGCTGCCTGACCGTGGTACTAATAGGATCAAAAGAACACCAGTAATTTTCTTTAGGTAGCTGTTAATACTGTAACAAGACAAGCCTGCCTGTCAGTAGGAAGATAATAGGAACGGATCTAGCTGAACACTGTGAGCAGGACGCACTGCACTAAATGTAAATAGTCTAGAAGATAACAGGAACGGATCTAGCTGAACACTGTGAGCAGGACGCACTGCACTAAATGTAAATAGTCTAGAAGATAACAGGAACGGATCTAGCAGAACACTGTGAGCAGGACGCACTGCACTAAATGTAAATAGTCTAGAAGATAACAGGAACGGATCTAGCTGAACACTGTGAGCAGGACGCACTGCACTAAATGTAAATAGTCTAGAATTTAACAGGAACGGATCTAGCTGAACACTGTGAGCAGGACGCACTGCACTAAATGTAAATAGTCTAGAAGATAACAGGAACGGATCTAGCTGAACACTGTGAGCAGGACGCACTGCACTAAATGTTAATAGTCTAGAAGATAACAGGAACGGATCTAGCTAAACTGAGTACAGTGTATATATATATATGCAACACCTGGGATGCATATATATACACAATACACTGTAAGAGCAGCTAACTGACTGACTGTTCTGCCTAATCTATCTAACTCAAATCAAACACTGTCTCTCTGTCTATCTCTTTCAACGCCGGAACACACTCTACACAGGGCCGCCGTGCAGGCGGCCTTATATAGTGTGGGGCGTGTACTAAATCCCCTGAGCCATAATTGGCCAAAGCCTCCTTGGCTTTGGCCAATTACGGCTCTCTGTTCAGGCGGCGCTGTGATTGGCCAAGCATTCGGGTCATAGTGCATGCTTGGCCAATCATCAGCAAGCAATGCACTGCGATGCCGCAGTGAATTATGGGCCGTGACGCGCCACACGAATTTGGCGCGAACGGCCCATATCGTTCGCAATTCGGTGAACGACCGAACAGCCGATGTTCGATTTGAACATGGGTTCGACTCGAACACGAAGCTCATCCCTAGTCACAAGCCTATAAGCATATACAGCTGATCAATCAAATAAATGTTAGAATTGTGTGGATAATAAATTCGATTGGCTTAGTAATGTTTGGAAATCATAATAGAGATAGGGTTTATTTGATGTGTTTTGCAGAAGTTACTCTGCTTCCTCAGGAATTGTAGGAGGCATATAGTAAAATGAAAGGAAATAATTTCTGCATATGGTCACAGTCCAATAAACATCAATGGGAAGATCGTAGGAAACTAGAAAACTGAGAACCCCATAATAGAATCAAACTTCAACTTGTTAAAATTAATAAGGCCAGCTTAGAAGTACACAGCTGTAGCAAAATACACATGATATGTACATGATGCAAAAGAAAACATGATTTATCAGACCAGGCCACCTTCTTCCATTGCTCCATGGTTTAGTTTTGATGCTCACATGCCCATTATAGGCCCTTTTGGCTGTGGACATGGGTAAGTATGGGCACTCTGACTGGTCGGCGGCTACGTAGCCCTATACATAACATACTCCCATTTTTTCTGCTTTCAACACAACAACTTCATGGACAACATGTTCACTTGCTGCCTAATATATCCCACGACCTTTAGATATCATTGTAAGGAGATAATCAATGTTATTCACTTTACCTGTCAGTTGATATGTTATGCATAGGTTACTGCTAACAATAGTCAGATATATGAAGATCGTCCATGGTATTAGAGGTCAAAGAAATCCTAATGCAGGGTAGGTCTTCATGGATGTATTATGTAGGTGAATGCCCAAATAAGCCCACTATCAGCCAACAAATGAAGGTTCCCATTAGCAAAACAGATGTCCTCCCCAAGAAGATCAGACTTGTAGGTTGGACAGCTCTAACAAGCAAAACCCCATTTTAAAATGGCTCTTTTGCTAAATAAAAAAAGTTTTAAAAAGCTGCCTGTAAAGAAAAGGTTTAAAACTTACCAGTCCCAATGATCCTTATTCTTTTAAAGACGCTCATTTATAAAAAAAACCTTTGCATCCTGCTCACTTCTGGATGTGTTCAATTTGTGGTCTCTTGCTATGCGCTGTGGTTCCATCTACCAGCCTCTAAGCTTGCCATACAGGGCTTAAATGTTATCCAATTCCTTTAAAGGAGAAGTTCACTTTTTCAGGCAGAATTTCAGTTTTCATAATAACAACTGTCCCTGATTTGGAGCAATGTCCCTCTGTCCCTCATTTTGGTCTGATCTATATAGATGTATATAAAATGCACTTTTTGTCTATCAAAAAGTGTTTCCAGCGCTAAACCCTTCATCTGTTTTCTAAATTGCTGCATTTGTAAATTCCAAAAGCCAATATGAAGGAATAGTAGTGGTAAAAAAAGCACTTGTGGGTTTAACCAATCTTGTTTTTTTGTACAATTCTCCTTTAAGAGGGTGTGGCAAAGGGTGTGTCCTATGCCTGCATACTTTTGCAGATAGGTGTCCCTCATTCCCATCTCAAAAAGTTGGGAGGTATGTAATAAATAGAAGTGTTTGCCATTTGTGGCCCAGCTATCTCAATATGCTTTTGTCTTACTTACCTTATCCACAGGATGTTTAAAATCTTGTCAGTTTATTTGTATTTTAAAAAGGATTTTCAGATTCCATCACTTCTTCAGCTTTCACTTCCTTTTAGGTCATCTTCCAGAAGCTTTCACTTCCTTGTTGCATCACAGAAGAGGGTGTGGTAGGGGTGTGTTCACCACTCTGGACCACACCTCCCTCATTACAATACTATATTCCACCCACTTCCAATGCATTCTGATTGTACAATCTCCTTTAGACCTCCCATCAGCTATGTAGTACAAAGGCCTGTATGATTTGATACAAACTTAATGGATTTTTCAGGTGTGTCCTCCAATTCTATAATTCTGGTAAATCTAAAGGAAAATTGTACAGAGATTGTACAATCACATTGCATAGTATATGGCCATCTTTATACAAGTACATGAGAGTGAGTGGACTAAGACACTAAGTTGTCAGGCCGCGTTCACATCTCCACATAACGTAAACTCACATTTCTGCATGCATCTGTTCTGGATGTTTTGGAGTGTTTTCACTTGTCACGCATAGGACAGCCCAATAACTTGAATGGGCTGCCTTACACATGACAATCGCCCCAGAAAAGCTCCAGAACTTTTCTTTGGAATGAAGCATGGTGCGTTACCGCAGCTTTTGGTGCGTTTGCCACACTTGAGGTACCTTTAACATGTAATGACAACACAAGCACGAGGCACATTCGTAGCGTTTCTGAAATGCAGGGCAAAGCGCGCATTTTGGAAACATACAGATGTGAATGGCGCCTCATTGTTTTTTGTGTAAACGCACCAATTTCACTTTCAGGCCTCATTCACACCTAGAATAGTGGAAGAACATGTTTTTTATCTTGTTTTTTCTGTAACAGACATAGGGCAGCCCGTTGACTTAAATGCACTACGCTACATGTGGCAAAGTAGCTCATGGGGAATTTCGGTGTGGAACGATTTGCTCGTTTTTTAGTTAATGGGTGAAGGGTTTGTTAATGAGGTCGGCTGGTAAATTCCTTCCTGTGTCTTACTGGCTCCTCTGTCTCTGTTTGTATACCAGGGAGTATCTGAAGCTTTCTAAGCAATATAGCAAGGGCTAAGGTAAGGCCTTGTTCTCAAAATTAAAGAAAGCTTGTATTTTTCTGCAACAGAGGTACATTAAAGTAGTTGTAAACCCTTTACAACCACTTTTTACTACAGGCAAGCCTATAATTAGGCTTGGCTGTAGCTACACTCGATATCTCTGTATTTGCATGTGCACGTTATAGGCACATGCCCACTTAAGCAAACTGAAGCAATGGCACTTATGTGCCATTGCATTAGTTATACTGTGCCGTTACCAGCGGCTCCTGGGTGCATGCGCTGGAGTGACGTCATCGCGGCTCCGGCCAATCACAGCGCCAGAACCGCGATACCCGGAATTAACCCCCGGGAGAGATGTCGGCCGCTGGAGCGGTGAAAGAAGTCCGCTGCGGGGGCTTCGACCTCAGGTAAGTCATTTATAATGAGCTAGTATGCTATGCAAACAGATAAAACTAATAAATAAATGCGCTATTACAAAAAATAAGAAATAAAATAAAATACAAATGATAGCTGTCAGCATATAGCAGTATGGTACACCGTCCAAAAAAGTTATATAAATGATAAACAAATGCAGCGCTAAATATAGTGGATAACAGGAAGGTATGTTCACATCCTATATACAATTTGCATCCTATATAATATAGTGAGTGACAGGATGGTATACTCACATCCTATATGAAATTCATATGGTGATAGTTACAAGTGATGTTTGTAGGCTAGGAATAAACAAAATAGACAAACATTCACAAATAACTAAAAATTGTCCATAATGATGGAAAGTTCATTGACATATATAGTGCAGTGTTCTTAAGGTCAAGTGGGAACAAAAATCGAGTGCAGATGATGATTTCAATTCAGGAAAAAATCCTCATACATTCAAAATCAATATGTGAGTGGCAGAAGTGAATACTCTTACCAGAGGAGGTGGACACAGTCACCATACGGTGGAGTGTCATGCAAGCTTTTAGGGATCAAGCGATCCCAGGGGTACTGTGCTGGAAAATCCTGATGGTAGGTTCCATCCGGGACACCAGTGGTTGTAACGTGAAATATGGATCCACAGCGGATGGAGGGATGACTCTCAAAAGAAGCAGGCTGCTGGGGAAGACGACTTCCGCCCCATGTGTGTTCAATTCATAAGGAAAGAAAAAATCTCCACATAGGGCATGAATCCAATATAAAAGGTTGTTTTATTAAAAGATGATGAAAAAATACTTAACACGCACTAGATCGAGTGGATAAAAAGTGATCACAAAATAGTAATAAAAGTCACGTGATAGCAGAACATCAAAAGCTTTAGCGACCTGACATGTTTCGGACGATGGTCCTTCAACTGGGGCTATGCATATTAGCTCATTATGCCTTTGTTTTGCGTTTTTTTTTTTTTTGGAATTTTTTTTTAGGGTTTACAACCACCTTAATGGTATTTTGGTACGTAAGGCAGCTGGATTTTAGGAAAAAAAGGTGAACTTAACCTTTAAAAAGTTTGTGGCCAAGCTATCAAAAGTGCAATCAAACCTGGAATTCTACTTTAAGTGCAGGTATTGCGAGACACTTTTACTCACTTTATACTTATCACTACGGCTCGGTTCACACTGCAGCGATGTGAGAACCCTGCAAATCCACTGCGGGTTCCAGCATTGCATGTCTCCCGGCTGCAGTTCACACTGCCCTATGTGAACTGCTGGGAGTGTCAATTGAAAGTTAATGACACCCCCAAACAGGGCTGCTAATAGAAATCGCGGGGCCCCGTACAGACTACCTGACAGGGCCCCCCCAAGACAATATTAAAGCTATATTTCACTAAAAATACATGTAGCGCTGGTAGATTTGCGATCTACCATCTGATAGGTAAATTTAGTAAATAGCTTGTTAGGGGAAGTTAGACTTGCCTCTGTTCCAGCTTGGCTGATGTTGCATGTGTTTCCATACTGGGCCAGTGGGTGTCGTTGTTACTATCAGCTAGTGTTGGAAAGGCAATGTGTCAAAACGTATGGATGCTCTTCTGTCCCGGAGACAACTTGGTGGAGGTGGTCCTCCGAGTGGGATTCTGGGAGAGGGTATTTATGGGACAGACGCCATGTTTTAGGGTCGTTTTACAGCCACCTGCTGGCCCTCCTGGCCGACGGGTATGCGTTAGAGTGCTACCTCGTGGTCCTCCGTTCCGGAGGCCCGCGGCGCATAGGTGGGCCCAGAAGCTTGTCTGGGGCCTACCACAGCAGCCGAGGAATGGTCCTGAGCTGTCTATCCAGAGTGAAGAAGCTGGACAACCAAGGAGATCCCAGGGGAGGACCCGTCATGGAAGGATCATGCAGAGTGCTGGTCTGGAGAGGGCCTGGTGACTCGGTTGGAGGACGTATCCTAAAGTAACTTTACAGCATAGTGTTGCCGGGTTTGGCTTAAAGGTTCAAGCACTGTGACTGACATTCACCACAAAACCAATACATCCTGTGGCAGAGGATCGTACGGGTTTATCCCAAGCAAGTCTGTGGCAGAGACTTTTGTTCGTGCTACGTACTGGCTGCTAGGCAAGTGAGAGAGGCCTATCTAGGCGAGCAAAGAGTGTGTCCCATGAGGGGAGCGCATTCTATTGTAATATTCAACTCTAGAGGACATTTATCAAGAATCCTACAGAAAGGTATTTGAGCTTTCCCTGCAGTTTCCCTTCTGCCTCTTTCCTGCTACTTTCTTCGTTAATTGTTCAATAAAGCATTGAAATCGTACTCAAGTGTTGGCGCTTGTATCGCCCGGAGGTAAACTCAACAGAACCCTAGACTTGGTGCCGGTGAAACAGAGGGAAGGAGAGTGAAGGTAACAAGCCTGCTTAAACCAGCAGCTCCACCGAGAGTTATTGCTACATGTGGGGGCGAAGTCCGTGATTTGTTGACCGTCAATTCTCGCAACCTAGAGAAGTATTTCACCGGGAGTTTACGGTGAGAGCTGGACTTTGTCAAAATTTTGCAGGAAGAGAAGGGGTTAAAACTACAGGACTGTGTAGGCGGCGGGTGCCAGTGAAAGCCCGGGAGCTACGTGATCAGAGGAACAAGTGGGAGGAGCCTACCCTACTTGATACCGCGTGGGACGCGTGTATGTGTTTGGTGCCAGAGGAAAAGAGAAGCCTCGTGATCGTGCTGAGGAGATCAGAGTGTGGCTATGTCTTTTACGGCAATGCAGCCAATTATGGGACCGAAAATGTTCCCTGCAAACACCGTGTTGAATACTGTGCTGACCGGAACCCTGCTTACGGATACTGGAGTTCGTTTGAAGCAGCAGGGGAGGTTTGTTCTGTATACCTCAGGAGATATTGAGGGACTGGGCATGATCTGCCATCGATGTGAAGGACTGGCCATGCATCTTCGTCCGTTTGGCCAATGTCCGCAATGTGGAGAGTACTTGTTTGTGGTGGAGCAACCTACCACGTCGCCCTGTGCTTATCGGATGGATTGGGCAACAGGTATCGCCACAGTAGAAGCTGCTACTACTACAGAGAGAGAACGGCAGGCCACCACTTTGCCTGTTGTTGCTGAGAATGTTCCGGAGAGAGACACTTCTGTTGCCGTCTCATCAGGGGACATTACTATGATTTCTGCGTCCACTACACCTACTCCTGTTGTGCCTGTTCAGAGAAGGTGGGATATGTGAAGGCTTACCACGGCCGTGGTCGAGGCCTACCTCAGAGGTTACCTGAACCGGAGCTACCAGAGTCCACGTCAGGAACGGGTAAGCCACTGATGGGGAATGTATCTGGGACTGTAAATACGTATCTGCCAGCGGAAGAGTTGGGAGATTCGGAAATAGAATCCATGTCGGATCTTTCCCGTGATGATGACTTATTTGAGACTATGTCTCAAGAACTGTTGTGGTCACAAGGCGAAGACGTCGCCTCTGCTATGACTTTCCCTGAATGGACAGCCCTGAGTTCTGGGAAGACGTCACCCTGTGTGGAGTCGCACAGTACTGTTACTGAAACTTTACCGAAAGTTGCTAGTTCACTACAGACACCGGTTGGGTCTATGGTGAGCAAATCATTGGATTCCTGTGTGCCTCCTGGTATAGGGAAAGACAGATCTTTGCCCAAACTTGCACATTTGCAGAGAATGTTAAACAAGCGTGTGGCTGCAGAGTATGGTTTGGAATTCCCCTATGTGCCCCAGGACATAATGCAAGTGATTGAACTTAACTGGGAACTTTGGTACAGTGAAGCTGTTTGGGACTATTTGTCTGTGTCTAAGCCTTTCCGAAAGACTGGATGTTCTGTTAAAATGGATGAACGTTTTAGTGGATGTTTTATGCACTGGAACTTAGGTCGGCACATATATGCTGACAAAGTGGTCATCTGCAGGCCCGGAAAAGATGACGTTGTCTATTTCATTACCACAGTGGATAAAACGGGAAAGACACTGACCTTGCCAGATCCCTGGTTTTATTGGTGATTATGGACAAAAGAACTTTGAAGTTAGATAGTTAGTTAGTGTCAGTATAAAGAGATCTTCGTGGTCAAGATCTGCATATTCTGTTCAGTGTTTCAAATCCAAGGACTTCTTTTTTGCTAGCCGGATTATTATACAGGGATGGACTCCTTAAGATTATTTTGATATAGGTAAAAAGGAAGAGAGGCTCATTTAAAAAAAAAAAAAGATGAGGCTTTGCTCCTGATATTGTACAGTATGTGTGTGTGTTTAATATGTTTTCCCTTTCAGGAACTATTGGATCTCCTATCAAGCTGGGAGGCTTTTCAGCTAGATAGATAGTGAGGTTATGTACAGTCATAGGATGGCTTTGTTTACGGATGTGAACATAATGTTTTGTAGATGTAAGTCTTATAATGTCTTTCCACTGTCTTTCTTTCTTCTCTGACCATCCAAGTTATTTTAAAGCTCAAATACCCACTCCCAGACTTGGGAGTTACTGTCATTGTTTTTGGACAGACGTTGGGGACAACGTTTACTGTAGTGGGGGAGTATGTAGCGCTGGTTGATTTGCAATCTACCATCTGATAGGTAAATTTAGTAAATTGCTCATTAGAGGAAGTTAGATTTGCCTCTGTTCCAGCTTGGCTGACGTTGCATGTGTTTCCATACTGGGCCGGTGGGTGTCGTTGTTACTATCGGCTAGTGTTGGAAAGGCAACGTGTCAAAGCGTATGGATACTGCTCTGTCCCGGAAACAACTCGGTGGAGGTGGTCCTCGGAGTGGGATTCTGGGAGAGGGTATTTATGGGACAGACGCCATGTTTTAGGGTCATTTTAGAGCCACCTGCTGGCCCTCCTGGCCGACAGGTATGCGTTAGAGTGCTACCTCGTGGTTCTCCATTCCAGAGGCCTGGAGGAAAAGAAACACAATGGTCGTCTGTCACTAATCCCCCTGCCTGTGTGGTCCTTCCTATGTTATGGTCCCCCCTATCAGTGGCCCTGCCCCCAAATCAACTTGCATATCGAAGTGCGAACTGCAAATTCGGACAGGAACTGGATCGCATGGGTATGAAGACCCATGCGATCCGATTCTGCTACGGACCAAAAAAAGTGTCCTGTGCGAGTTTGGTCCGAATGCGATGCAAATTCAGTCATACTATCTGTATGGCTGAAATCGCATCGCACAGAGATCACATGTGATGTGCACTGCAGTGCGGTGCGAATCACATCTGATGTCGGACATCACACCAGTGGGAAGCGACCTTGAATGCACTTTTACTCACCTTTTCTCATTTTATTTCCTCTTAATATTACTTTTATTATCACACCTTTGTATTCTTTGTTGTTCAATTTTACCTTTGCCAGTGTTCTAATGTCACTGACCTCACATGGAAAATTTGGGGAAGTTAGTTAGATTGCCATTGTTTAAGGTGGGCAGATGTCCAGGGCTTTAGAATGCATTTTGGTTTCATGTGCTTACAAGTCCCCTGTGGCTGGTATGTTTGGTAAATGTAAGGTTATTGATTAATGTAATTTCTATTGCTATAATTCAAATATTGAATCTTTGGTCTAAATGTAAGTTGCATGTTGGAATTGACATCGTCTTTGGCATGGTATTATTTGTATGTATTACTATTACTAATATGTTGAATATTTATTACTTTACAATTTGTCACTCATATTATGGAATTTTTCCAAATAATGTTGCGCTATCTTTATAAATGATATATATAAAATCACCAATACAATGCACAAATATAATATGTTTAAACATGTTCTAATTATAATGTCCAAATTTCCCACATCTGTGAACTTTGAAAACATAGCACTTAACCGCTTGCCGACCGGCTCACACCGATATACGTTGGCAGAAGGGCACGTACAGGCATACTAACATACCTGTACGTTGCCCTTTAAGAAGCGGTTTGTGCCCGCTGCAAGCCCTGTGAATGTGATCATGGGTTCTGCAGACTCGATATCCTCGGGGATACCCGCGATCGTCTCACGGAGAGGAAAAATGGGGAAATGCTGATGTAAACAAGCATTTCCCCATTCTGCCTAGTGACCTGTAATTGGGAGCGGTGATCAGTGTCGTGTCACACATAGCCACACCCCCCCACAGTTAGAATCACTCCCTAGGACACACTTAACCCTTTACTGCCCCCTAGTGGTTAACCCCTTCACTGCCAGTCACATTTACACAGTTTTCAAAGCATTTTTAATCACACTGATCGCTGTATAAATGTGAATGGTCCCAAAATAGCGACAAAAGTGTCCGATCTGTCCACCATAATGTCGCAGTCACGATAAAAATCGCTGATCTCCGCCATTACTAGTAAAAAAAAAATTATTAATAAAAATGCCATAAAACTATCCCCTATTTTGTAAAAGCTATAACTTTTGCGCAAACCAATCAATAAACGCTTATTGCGATTTTTTTTTACCAAAAATATGTAGAAGAATACGTATCAGCCTAAACTGAGGAAAAAAATGTTTTTTTATATATTTTTTGGGGATATTTATTATAGCAAAAAGTAAAAAATAATGCGTTTTTTTTAAAATTTTGGCTATTTTTTGTTTATAGCGCAAAAAATAAAAACCGCAGAGGTGACCAAATACCACCAAAAGAAAGCTCTATTTGTGGGGAAAAAAGGTCGTCAATTTTGTTTGGGAGTCACGTCGCACGACCATGCAATTGTCAGTTACAGTGACGCAGTGCTGAATCGCAAAAAGTGCTCTGGTCTTGTGCCAGCCAAATGGTCCGGGGCTTAAGTGGTTATTCGTTGCCAACAACCTTTCCTGTGACTTCCACACCACCATGAAAAATAATAGATCCTTACTAAAAGACACAGACATCTAAATTAAAGGAGGTCACAAGTGCTTTTTATGAATGTGAACCATCTCTTAGATGGTGAATGGCATCTGCTGGCAAGGCCCCACTGTCGTATCTCAATATTAACCATGTAGAAAGAAAACACTCCACATAGTGTAGTAAAGTAAAACCACTGCCGTTATTATTAAAGGTATTGCACTTAACGTTTGCAGAATCAAAAGCAATGACTATATTCCTATGCTCTCGCCGCTCAGTCCAGGAAGGAAGTCCTGTATCTCCTACATAGGTCTTTAGTTAGACCTCATTCACAATACTGGGGTTGATTTACTAAAACTGGAGAGTGAAAAATCTGGTGCAACTCTGCATAGAAACCAATCAGCTTCCAGTTTTTTTGATCAAAGCTTCATTGAACAAGGAGGCTAGAAGCTGATTGGCTACCATGCACAGCTACACCTGATTTTCCACTCTCCAGTTTTAGTAGATCAGCCCCAATGTGTCCAGTTCTGGAGATCTTGCTTACAAAAATATATTGATAAGATAGAACGAGTCAATCGATGGGCAACAAAAATGATGAAAGTTCTGAGGGATAAAACATGTCAGGAGAGACTGCAGGAACTTAAAGTGGCTGTAAACAATAAAAAAAAACAAAAAAACAAAAACAAAGAACCTGCAAGACAAAGGCATAATGAGCTATTATGCATAGCATGCTAGCTCATTATGAATTACTTACCTGAGATCGAAGCCCCTGCAGCAGTCCTCGTTCACCGCTCCGGCAGCCGACATCGCTCCCGGAGTTACTTACGGGCATCGCGGGCTCCGGCGCTGTGATTGGCTGGAGACGCGATGGCGTCACTCTCGTGCATGCGCGCGGAAGCCGCCGGTAGCGGCACAGTCTAACTGAAGCAACGTCACGTTTGTGTCGTTGCTTCAGTTTGCTTCAGTGCGCATTTGCAGATGACGTCAGCACATGCAAATACAGGGAATATCTCCTAAACCGTGCAGGTTTAGGAGATATCCTTGGTAGCTACAGGTAAGCATAATTATAGGCTAACCTGTAGCAAAAAGTAGTTGTAAAGGGTTTACAACCACTTTAATATGTACAGACTGAAGGAAAGAAGGGAAAGGGGTGACAATATTGAAACCTTTAAATACATCAAGGAGTAAATAAGGTTGAGGAAGGCAGTATTTTCAATATGAATTAAAAAAAAAAACATGAGGACATGACCTCAAACTAGCAGGAGGAAAGTTCAAAACTAAACTTAGAAAGTATTATTTTACCTACAAAGTAGTTGGTACTTGAAAGAAACTTCCATCAGGGGTAGTGAGTCAGTTAACAATAAGTGGATTCAAACATGCTAGGGACAAACATAGATCTATACTATACTAGGCATAAATGCAGGCTTATTGTTTGTGCCTTACAATGATATATTAGGAAAGTCTATTTATTTTTATAACATAAAGAAGAGTGCACTCACATCCACATCCGTAGGTTTAAAGGGAAACAAAAAGAAAAGATATACTTGCTAGGTACCCCAGGTCAGATTTTTTAGGCATACGAAACAATAGCAAAGTATAAAGAAATTACAATGTTTATTAAACAAATACAATACATGAATAGAGCATTCAAAGAGTTAAAAATCATATATAATGATACAGAGTATACAGTGACCCCTTGTTCGTCAAAGCGTTTCACCGTTAGGCTTTTTCAGGACACAATCAAGGTTTCAAAAGTAGCAGAGGAGAGAACGGATCTCACTTTAACATCTCATACAACATACTCATTTTAAAATTCTGATAATTATGACATACACATTAAAAATCACTTATCTGTCCAAAAAGAAAGGTAAAGGCACACATAGACACAAAAAAAAAAAAAAACACAAATGCCAGAACTACCTTGCAGGAGAGTGAGCCTCATATGCAGGTATCCAGATAATATAAATATTCACTCCCGGAAGGGGGAATACTTCCTATGATCTGTATACAGATAGATGGAAAAAACGGCCAAATCTGACAATCAATACATAATCACACCGTAAAATAGGTATCCTAGTATCCCCTAAGGAAGCAAAAGTAAAAACTAGTACCCCAAAAAATCAAAAAAAGGAAAAATAGAAAAGAAATACCTGCTAGTATAAGTAGATCAAGGATAACAGACGAACTGTTCTCAAACAGGGGCGAAGCACTGCCATAAAGGGTAATCCAGGACCGGTAACCACAATGAAGGGCACTAGAACAACAAAGCCAAGCTGCCTTAATGGCTACCACACAAAGAGTCCTGTATCTAGATAGGTAATATGGTCCCTATGTGGTAATCTATAATAAGAATAACAAAACAAAGATACAAAGCAACATGCTTAGTTGCAAAATACAGACCAAAACAAGCTTATATAAAGTTAGAGGGAGGAGGAGGAAACAAAATTACTTACTTAGAAAATGGGCAAATATCGAACAGCCCCTGGGAGACA
Source organism: Lithobates clamitans (assembly GCA_037952925.1). Lineage (NCBI taxonomy): Eukaryota > Metazoa > Chordata > Amphibia > Anura > Ranidae > Lithobates > Lithobates clamitans. The sequence continues at coordinate 1,992,745 of JBBGZY010001281.1, read as the reverse complement.
GCCTTACGCTAGTCACAAAGTTTGTCTGCAAATGGAGTCTATTTATAGTCCCTGGTGGATTTGCGCCAGAAAAACTATTTATTTTTAATATTCACAGCTTGGAACGTATGCATAGTTTATGAGAATGTTTATATTAAGTAGTAAGGATTACTTGTACTTTCCCTAAAATTACACTTCTGCAATTGGCAGATAATGTGCTTCCAAAAGATAACTTTAAAAGCTATAGGGGGAAATTACCAAAGAGAGGTGCAAGCACAATGCTTGCACCACTTTTTTAAACATAAAAATGGAGCAGATACTACTTCTAATTACCAAAAGGGACACAAGCCTCTTTGTTCATTAAGAGCCATCAGTTATCTGTTCTGCCGTGTCTTTGACAGACTCAGCACAGAAAAGGGGAGAGCTGGAGTTGCATTATCCAATTATAATGGTGCAGGAAGCTTAGCTAATTCCCCTGTATGACTTTTTTTCTCTGTGCAATCAGTAGGTGTACTGCATGCTTCAGAGGAAGATGCGGTGTGGTGTTTATATCAGACTTCCTAATAGTGAATAATGGCAGGCACAGACCCTGTTCATCTGTCTTCCTTTCATACATTGCCTGAGGTTTGGTTTCCTTGATAAATTTGTTATTTTAAACTAAAAAAGCTGAGTACTGTACACATAACATGACTCAACTGTTTTATAACAACTGTACTAATACAGCTGCCATCATCTTAAAGCAGTAGTACTAAACCCAAAAGACAAAAATGTAATATGTTGCAGCTTACCAATCCTCAAATGTGGTGGCCGCATTTGTTTTCTTTAGGTATACTTCCTTTATTTTCACCTGGTGACCCAACCAGTAATACATTTTCTTTCTTAGGGGGTCTCTACTCTGGATGGAGGAGCAACAAAGACACCTTTGGTCAGGAGCATTGTCTGTCTGGGAAGAGGGTAGTTTTAGATGAACTAGCAGATTTATATGGACAGTTTTTCCCTGTTGGGATAAAGGATTTACATAAATAAATAAAAGCAGACCTTGTACGCTCTACTTTCAACATTCAATACTTTGTCTCAACCCTCTAATTGCTACTATCAGGTGTTCTGCAAAGTCAATGCAACATGCCGTAATGGCTAAACGGGCCCTATGGCTGAAACCTTGGGCTGATGATACTGCATCCAAGCAGAATTGATGCAAAATACCTTTCGACGGGAAAGCATTTTTTGGTGAAAAGTTAGAAGAAGCCATCTCTCGCTTCATGGGGGGAAATTCATCAAACAGGTGAGATTTGGGACTAGGACTAAGTACCTTAAAAGTGCAAGTGGCAGCCATTTCTGAGGCAACCGGCAGCAGGTGGGCAGAAGACCCATTAGTGGTACAATTTTTTAAAGCAGTCAGGAAGATATGTCCGCCTATCAGACAGTCCTTTCCCTCCTGGGACTTATTTATCATGGGTATGCTGCCATGGAGGCACCAGGAAAACAGAAAATTATTTCATACTTACCGTAATTTTCTTTTCCTGGTGCCTATCTATATTACATAAGAATGCTGGGGGGGTCTCTGACCCTCTCTTTTAAATGATATTCACTGATCCTGAGAGAGGAGCCAAGGCGGAGCTTGTCACGAGTATGCTGCCATGGATAGGCACCAGGAAAAGAAAATTACAGTAAGTATGAAACAATTTTCATTTTCTTTTTCATTTTAGATAGAAGAGAGGGTTATATCCCCTGTTCGTTTATATTTTCCCATCTGTACCCAATTTGGGAGAATTACCCCCCATAGCCAAATCAGGAAGTGAAAGGAAATCCCTGCAAAGTAGGGGAATCCCTTGGGAACCTCCAGGCCTCCAGAACTAGTTTCCCTTTTGGAAGATTTCCCCTCTATTGCTTTTCTGGGGACAACCCAACATTTGGGGATTTTCTTTTACTTTCACTTTCAATGCTAATGGTAAATAGGGCAAATAGAGAGGGTAAAACTGACAGGTTGTCTAATCGCTCTCCAATCGATCCAAAGCATTCGGCCTATAGCAGAATGACGGCCGGGCGGTGGTTCAGTTATCCTGACTGAGCGTCATATGACATCCTTCAGGATAACAGCCGCATCGCGGCGATCGGTGGGGAGGTGTGTCAGTCTGACACACCGCTACACCGATCTCGGTAAAGAACCTCCGACGGAGGCTCTTTACCATGTGATCAGCCATGTCCAATCATGGCTGATCACAATGTAAACAGGAAAAGCCGTTGATCGGCTTTTCCCGTCATTGAAGAAGAAAACTTACTTATTTACAAAAAAATGTAAGAGAAACAAAGAAAAACTTTTTTTTTTCAAATTTTCGGTCTTTTTTTATTTGTTGCACAAAAAATAAAAATTGCAGAGGTGATCAAATACCACCAAAAGAAAGCTCTATTTGTGGGAACAAAATGATAAAAAATTTGTTTGGGTACAGTGTAGCATGACCGCGCAATTGTCATTCAAATTGCGACAGCTCTGATAGCTGAAAATTGGCTTGGGCAGGAAGGTGTATAAGTGCCTGGTATTGAAGTGGTTAAAGCAGCACAGTGCTAAATAGCAAAAAATGCCCCAGTCATGAAGGGGTTAAAACCTTCCGGTGGGCAAATGGTTAAATTGGAGAGGTAAAAGTACATAGGAGCAGAGTATTCGATGCCCACTGAAGTGGGTACTGTCAGAGGGCCTGCAGTACTCCAGGGAGAGAGTCTCAATTTTATTTTTGCCCAGGGACCCAACTTTTCTAGAACTGGTTCTAAAGGGAACATACTGAAGCTATGACTGTCCCTGGCCTGCAAAAGAAGAAATTCTTTTATTCAGAACATCCCAAAGTGTTGACAGAAAACTGGTAGATGCATTTCACACACTCCAAGTGTGCTTAGTCATTACCTGTAAGAATTTTGATCGAGTACAGAGTGTGGCCATTTCTTCTTTTGACTATATGCAGAGGCGAGCCGAGGCAGGCACCTGTCCAGATCATCAGGCTTTTAAATCCTCACCTGGAGCAGCGAGTCTTCTTGTTTGGATATCTGTCCCTTGCCTGCAGCTGCTTATCTTCTACTACAGTGTGCTGGGTTGATGATGCAAGCCTATTACATTCAGTTACACATGACAGTTTGATGAGGCAAACCCACCAACATAGAAATGTACAATGAGGCAGCATAGGATGTATTTTTGTTTACCATGTCTATGATAAAAAAAATCTAAATTATTAATGTTAAACAACCAGTGCATAGTAATTCAAGCGATCATACCTACAGATGCAATCACTCAGATCACTAGTAGACAATGGTGTAAGGTTGGGGACACAAAGCAGTGAACCTTATTGAACCATAAGTATAGAACATGTTGTACATAATTTCCAGGATGCTGGAAGTGATTTATGTCAACAATCTGCTGGTTCCATTTCTAAAAAAATGGCAAAAGTTTTACCTTCTGTGTGTTTCATGAAACTTTGCACAAGTTTGGAAAGAAGTTATAAGGCCATTGGGCAAAATTTGTGATTCACCAGTTTTTTTTTTCATTCATTTTTCATTCTTTTTAAATATATGCATGTTTATTTGTCTAGTTTGCAGATAATTAAAAACATTACCAATTGGGATTGCCTGAATGCCTAACTAGTGTAATTTTCTTTAGATGTTATTATTAAGGAGAAATAACATTGAAGAATCAGTGAGTCTCATGACTGGCATTCGCAAATCGCAACCCAGAAATCTTTAATGAGGTCAGACAGATTTGAAAGTTGTGCCAAAGGCCTGGAAAGTATGGCCAGTTTTAACGACTACACTAAATTGCCGATGGCGCGCCATCCTTACCATGCCCACCGCTGCCTCTTGATCTCTTTGGTAATACTAGGCTGACTGCTCCTACGCCCACCACCACGGAAACCACCAGCGCGGCCGGCAACGTGGGGCGCTGCAGACGACAGCCCTCCACCCGGACTTTGGCACACTACATGGCTATTTATCTACGTGCCTTTTATTCTCCACTACCATGTGAGTGTATCCCTATTAAACATGTACCTTTTTAGATAGCACTGCACTTAGAGTGGCACCTCTTGTTCTTATCTCACCGCCGTTCCCCAACCTAGCAATCCAGTGAGCACTGGAGGAGCAGAGCAGAGAACAATGATTGACAGTCACTGTTCTCCACTTTAAACAGACCAAGGCTGACCAATAGGGATGAGCCGGAAACCCCCCCGGTTCGGTTCGCAGCAGAACATGCGAACAAGCAAAGAAATTTGTTCGAACACACAAACACCGTTAAAGTCTATGGGACACAAACATGAAAAATCAAAAGTGCTAATTTTAAAGGCTTACTGTATATGCAAGTTATTGCCATAAAAAGTGTTTGTGGACCCGGGCCCTGCCCCATCGTACATGTATTAATGCAAAAAAAATTTTTTTTAAATTTTTTCAGGAGCAGTGATTTTAATAATGCTTAACCACTTCAGCCCCGGAAGGATTTACCCCCTTCCTGACAGAGCACTTTTGCGATTCGACACTGCAACGCTTTAACTGACAATTGTGCAGTCATGTGTTCTTTTTTTTCCGCACAAATAGAGCTTTCTTTTGGTGGTATTTGATCACCTCTGTGGTTTTTATTTTTTGTGCACTGTGAAGGAAAGGTAATGTCCTGGCCCATGCCTGCTGGACCATGAGTCAGTGGTAATATGCACCTTACTACTGACCGCCCTGTCCAACGAGGCCAAAACATTGCCTTCCACATGCAGGTAGAGAGCCGATATGGCCTTCCGTGAAAAGAAATGGTGTTTTGGAACCTGCCACTGAGGTACAGCACATTCCACAAATTCACAAAAGGGGGCAGAGTCTACTAGCTGAAAAGGCAGCAGTTGCAGTGCTAGCAATTTGGCCAAGCTAGCATTTAGATGCTGAGTATGTGGATGGCTGGGACCAAATTTCTTTTTACGGTTCAGCTACTGGGGTAGGGAAATTTGCCTGCTTAAACAAGATGGTGGTGTACTGCTAGCAGATTGGCTGCAAGTACTTGGAACACCTATTGCTATATCTTCATTCCTCTCAGTCAGGTTTTTGAGAGGACTGCAGGTATAGTAGGGTTGGAGATCCCAGATGAGGAGCAAGAAGTCCGCCTTTTTCTTTGATGTGGGTCTTTCAAGTGCTGTTGCCAATGGACTGCATGGCAGGTCGTCATATTTCTGGTCAAGCATGTGGTGCCCAAGCGGCTGCTGTTCTGGCCACACTTGATCCGCTTCAGACATAAGTTGCAAACAGCAATGGTGCAATCTGCTGCACACGTGTAAAAAAAAGGCCCACACCAAGGAACTTTTAAAAGTCAACAGGGAGTCAGCAGCGCCCTGCACCTGCGGAGCTCTGCGGTGTAATGCAATAGGGTGGCTGCCCTTAAGTTGCCCCCTAGAGGACATCCTGCCTTGTTGGAGTTGTGCCTCCTCCTTCTCCTCTCTTCTCTCAGGCACCCAAGTAGAGTCAGCGACCTCATCATACCCTCTTTCCTTGTCACTGGAGCAAACTTGGCAGTATGCTGTCACTGGGGGAACATGACTGCCAGTTTCATGTCCTTCTTGGACACCCCCTCTCTCTAGGCTCACATTACACCCTTCCTCAACCTGAAAACCAACAACGGAGCCTTCAAATCGCTGCACATCCTCCAGCAGCATGTATCCAACACTGTGGTCGAATAATTCTGGGACTCCTCCGTGCATGATGGTGGGGCTATGGAAGGAGTGACTGAGGAGCCGGTGAAATAGGCCGCTTTGGCAGCTGTGTTGGAAGGCAAACTACTCTGAGCCTGGATGACAGAGGATGAGGGGGATGAGGACAGCTTTGTTATCCACTCCACCAACTCTTCTGCATGCTCTGGCTCAATAACACGGCCAGCAGCAGAAAAGAAGGACAAACTTGCCCCATGGCCACCTGCAGAGGATGCACCATGTCCACGATCAGCACTGTTGACTGTAGACACAGAGGCTGCTTGCCCTCTTTATTGGCCTTCAAATCGCCGCGCATCCTCCAGCAGCATGTATCCAACACTGTGGTCGAATAATTCTGAGGACTCCTCTATGCATGATGGTGGGGCTACAGAAGGAGTGACTGAGGTACAGGTGAAATAGGCCACTTTGGCAGCTGCATTGGAAGGCAAACTACTCTGAGCCTGGATGACAGAGGGTGAGGAGGATGAGGACAGCTTTTTTATCCACTCCACCAACTATTCTGCATGTTCTGGCTCAATAACACGGCCAGCAGCAGAAAAAAAGGACAAACTCGCCCCACGGCCACCTGCAGAGGATTACACCACACTACACTGTATTAGATACTGTGTACACCACCTGCACTGTATTAGCAACTGTACTATGGCTACACTGTATTGTGTACTGTGTACACCACCAGAAGTGTAGTAGAAACTGTATCAGATACTGTGTATACCGCCTGCACTGTATTAGCAACTGTACTACGACTGCACTGTATTGTTTGCTGTGTACACCACCAGAAGTGTAGTAGAAACTGTACACACTGTATTAGATACCGTGTGCACTGCCTACACTGTATTAGCAACTGTACTACAGCTGCACTGTATTGTGTACTGTGTACACTGCCAGAAGTGTAGTAGAAACTGTACACACTGTATTAGATACTGTGTACACCGCCTGCACTGTATTAGAAACTGTACAATGGCTGCACTGTATTTTATACCGACTACACCACCAGAAGTGTAGTAGACACTGTACACACTGTGTTAGACACTGTGTACACCGCCTGAAGTTTATTGAAAACAGTACACCACAGAATGTACTGTAGATATAGGCTACACTGGATGCAGAGTATCAGAGTATACAGTGGGGCAAAAAAGTATTTAGCCAGCCACCAATTGTGCAAGTTCTCCCACTTAAAAAGATGAGAGAGGCCTGTAATTGTCATCATAGGTATACCTCAACTATGAGAGACAAAATGTGGAAACAAATCCAGATAATTACATTGTCTGATTTTTTAAAGAATTTATTTGCAAATTATGGTGGAAAATAAGTATTTGGTCACCTACAAACAAGCAAGATTTCTGGCTCTCACAGACCTGTATCTTCTTCTTTAAGAGGCTCCTCTGTCCTCCACTTATTACCTGTATTAACGGCACCTGTTTGAACTTGTTATCAGTATAAAAGACACCTGTCCACAACCTCAAACAGTCACACTCCAAACTCCACTATAGTGAAGACCAAAGAGCTGTCGAAGGACACCAGAAACAAAATTGTAGACCTGCACCAGGCTGGGAAAACTGAATCTGCAATAGGCAAGCAGCTTGGTGTGAAGAAATCAACTGTGGGAGCAATAATTAGAAAATGGAAGACATACAAGACCACTGATAATCTCCCTCGATCTGGGGCTCCACGCAAGATCTCACCCCATGGGGACAAAATGATCACAAGAACGGTGAGCAAAATCCCAGAACCACACGGGAGACCTAGTGAATGACCTGCAGAGAGCTGGGACCAACATAACAAAGGCTACCATCAGCAACACACTAAGCCGCCAGGGACTCAGATCCTGCAGTGCCAGACGTGTTCCCCTGCTTAAGCCAGTAAATGTCTGGGCCCGTCTGAGGTTTGCTAGAGAGCATTTGGATGATCCAGAAGAGGATTGGGAGAATGTCATCTGGTCAGATGAAACCAAAGTAGAACTGTTTGGTAGAAACACAACCCGTCGTGTTTGGAGGAGAGAGAATGCTGAGTTGCAACCAAAGAACACCATACATAGTTACATAGTTAGTCAGGTTGAAAAAAGACACAAGTCCATCCAGTTCAACCTTAAAAACAATAAATAAATAAAATAAAAAATATCGTACAATCCAATATACCCAATTTTATACCCTCAGTTGATCCAGAGGAAGACAAAAAAACCTCAGCAGAGCATGCTCCAATTTGCTACAGCAGGGGAAAAAAATTCCTTCCTTATCCCCCAAGAGGCAATCGGATTTTCCCTGGATCAACTTTACCTATAAATGTTAGTACCCAGTTATATTATGTACATTTAGGAAAGTATCCAGGCCTTTCTTAAAGCAATCTACTGAGCTGGCCAGAACCACCTCTGGCGGGAGTCTATTCCACATTTTCACAGCTCTTACTGTGAAGAAACCTTTGCGTATTTGGAGATGAAATCTCTTTTCCTCTAGACGTAAAGAGCGCCCCCGTGTCCTCTGGGTTGACCGTAAAGAGAATAACTCAACACCAAGTTCATTATATGGACCCCTTATATATTTGAACATGTTTATCATATCCCCCTTATTCTCCTCTTCTCAAGAGTGAATAAATTCAGTTCCTCTAATCTTTCCTCATAGCTGAGCTCCTCCATGCCTCTTATCAGTTTGGTTGCCCTTCTCTGCACTTTGTCCAGTTCCCCGATATCCTTTTTGAGAACTGGTGCCCAAAACTGAACCGCATATTCCAGATGAGGTCTTACTAATGATTTGAACAGGGGCAAAATTATATCTCTCTCTCTAGAGTCCATACCTCTCTTAATACAAGGAAGGACTTTGCTTGCTTTGGAAACTGCAGCTTGGCATTGCATGCTATTTTTGAGCTTATGATCTACCAAAACCCCCAGATCCTTCTCCGCCGGATTGCCCCAGTTGTACTCCCCCTAGCATGTATGATGCATGCATATTCTTAGCCCCCAAGTGCATAACTTTACATTTCTCAACATTAAACCTCATCTGTCACATAGTCGCCCAATTAGACAGTGCATTGAGGTCGGCTTGTAAATTGGAGACATCCTGTAAGGACATTATTCCACTGCATAGCTTGGTGTCATCTGCAAAGACAGAAATGTTACTTTTGATCCCAGACCCAATATCATTTATAAAGATATTAAAAAGTAAGGGTCCCAGCACTGAACCTTGGTGTACACCACCTTAGACCATTCAGAGTAAGAATCATTAACCACTACTCTCTGAATTCTGTCTTTTAGCCAGTTTTCTATCCATTTACAAACTGATATTTCCAAGCCTGTAGACTTTACCTTACACATGAGCCGCGTGTGGGGAACTGTGTCGAACGCTTTTGCAAAATCCAAGTATACCACGTCCACAGCCACCCCTCTGTCCAAGATTTTACTTACCTCTTCATAAAAAGAAATCAGGCTTGTCTGACAACTTCTGTCTTTCATGAATCCATGCTGTCGGTTGATTAAAATGTTTTTTTTTCCAGCAAGAACTTGTCTATGTGGTCTTTTATTAAACGCTCTAGTATCTTCCTGATTATAGAAGTTAAACTAACAGGTCTATAGTTACTTGGTAAAGACTTTGATCCCTTTTTAAATATAGGCACCACGTTCGCCCTGCGCCAATCCAGTGGTACTATTCCCGTCATTAATGAGTCCCTAAAAATTAGATACAATGGCTTTGAAGCTACAGAGCTCAATTCTTTTAAGATCCGTGGGTGGATGCCATCAGGTCCAGGTGCTTTATCCAGCTTTAGTCTGTCTAAATAATTCTGGACCATATCACTTTTGAGCCATTGTGGATCATTCGGGGTTGTGTCACTACCACCCCCATTATGGACATAAGCTCCCCCATGCTCGTTCGTTTACACAGAGCTGAAGAAAGTATTTAATAAATTTGCCTTCTCTTTGTCCCCAATCACCCACTCTAGATTATTTTGTAAAGGGCCTACATGCTGAGACCAGGCCTTTTTACTATTAATATATTTGAAGAATTTTTGGGGGTTTGTCCTACTATCTTTTGCAATCTGTCGTTCGTTTTGAATTTTTGCATCCTTGATTTCCTTTTTACTTGTTCTGTTAAATTCTTTGTAACATTTAAACGACACTAGTGTTCCTGCATTTTTATATTTTTTAAAAGCTCTTTTCTTATTGTTTATAGCTTTTTTAACTTTGGTCGTGAGCCACATAGGTTTTGTTTTTAGCCTTTTAAACTTATTGCCAATGGGAATATACTTTGCAGTAAGGTCCCAAACAGTCTTTTTGAATAATTCCCATTTCTGTTCTGTGTTTATCAATGCAAATATTCCCTCCCAGTCTAAATCCTGGAGAGCAGCCCTCATCCTTGGAAAATTTGCTCTCTTGAAGTTAAGTGTTTTTATCTTTCCCGTATGTATTTCTTGTTTACAGCTAACATCAAATGAAATCATGTTATGATCACTGCTACCCAGGTGTTCCTTTATCTGGACATTAGTAATAAGCTCTGCATGGTTTGAGATTACCAGGTCCAACAGAGCTTCATTCCTAGTTGGGGCCTCAATAAACTGGACCATAAAATTGTCCTGTAATAGGTTTATACATTTTTGCCCTTTAACATATCTACATACCTACTGTGAAGCATGGGGGTGGCAACATCATGCTTTGGGGCTGTTTCTCTGCAAAGGGAACAGGACGACTGATCCGTGTACATGAAAGAATGAATGGGGCCATGTATCGTGAGATTTTGAATGCAAACCTCCTCCCATCAGCAAGGGCATTGAAAATGAAACGTGGCTGAGTCTTTCAGCATGACAATGATCCCAAACACACCGCCCGGGCAATGAAGGAGTGGTTTCGTAAGAAGCATTTCAAGGTCCTGGAGTGGCCTAGCCAGTCTCCAGATCTCCACCCCATAGAAAACCTTTGGAGGGAGTTGAAAGTCTGTGTTGCCCAGTGACAGCCCCAAAACATCACTGCTCTAGAGGAGATCTGCATGGAGGAATGGACCAACATATCAGCAACAGTGTGTGACAACCTTGTGAAGACTTACAGAAAACATTTGACCTCTGTCATTGCCAACAAAGGATATATAACAAAGTATTGAGATGAACTTTTGATATTGACCAAATACTTATTTTCCACCATAATTTGCAAATAAATTCTTTCAAAAATCAGACAATGTGATTGTCTGGATTTGTTTTGTGGGAGAACTTGCACAATTGCTGGATGACTTTTACCAAAATACTTTTTTGCCCCACTGTATGTGTTAATCACAGGTAATTCTTGACGGTGACCAGACTCCTATGCATGTGTATTTCAAATGTGGAGATGGGGGTTTGCTCAGTTTTGATCTAATGCCACTTATCCTTTCCACATATTAATTTTTAACTCCCACAATACAGGTATGTAAAAGATGGCAAAGGAAATAAGAAGGGGATTCCAGAATAGTGTAGTATGTTTAAACGACTTGATTTATTAGGTAAAAATGGTAGATGCAAGGTACTCACATTTACAAGATGAAATTCAGTTAAAAAACCACTAGCACCGAGCTCGCCTGCATCACTTCCAGTGCCTCTGTCTCCCTACGCGTGTTGTCACGGTCACAGCTAGAAAACCATAAAGAAACGACAGAATTCATCACACTCACAACTCAGTTAAATAAGGACCTTACTAAGAAAGATAAGGTAGTACAACTAAGGAAAAGTAAGAAATATACTAGGGATATCAATGACTTCCAAACCGATCTGGCATTTAAATGGCAAAGCCAACTTGGACAAATGGATCCCATTTCAACTTTCTCCACACCTGAAAAAACAGAGTTCAACCACAATATGCCAATACAGAACCCGACTGAAATATACCCAATCAGGAATCGAAAGAAAGAAATTGGGTAGAAACCCCAAGACAGCCAAGAAACGATGAAAGACAGGGGAATCAGAATCATCATACAGGCATACCCCACTTTTAAGTACTGAATTGGGTTTATTTACTAAAGCTGGAAAGTGCAAAATCAGGCTCACTTCTGCATAGAAACCATTGAGCTTCTAATCCCAGCTTGTTCAATTAAGCTTTGGTAATAAAACCTGGAAGCTCATTGGTTTCTATGCAGAAGTGAGCCTGATTTTGCACTTTCCAGCTTTAGTAAATAAACCCCATTGTGTACTTAAAAGTGGGGTATGCCTGTACTCCAAATAGAGTTGATAGAAGACCCACGAATTATGAACGAACCCCACAGAATGGATGGAAGAAACCACACTGGAAGAACAATAATAATATAAAACCCTATTATGGACATAACAACTGGCATAGACCACTTCATGATCAAAGAGAGAATAGGGGACCCCCATATGATCAAAGGGACAACAGGGGTGCCCCCTATGTACATGGAGATCATAGGGGACCATCGTATGGACCCTATGGATAGAGGGGGAGGAGCCCTGCACCCTCCTACGAATATGGCTATGGAGAAACAAGAGGCCCACCACCACAGGGCCCCCAGCGGCCATATGAACGCAGCCCAATACAAACAAACAACTACTATGCTTCTCTCAGGAACCAACAGGAAGAGGATAGACATGAGTGACAATACTATCCTGATACCGATTATAATAGGACTTTTTTTTAGGGAGAGGCCGAGACCTGCCGAGGAACCCAGACGAGACAAGAAACACGAGAAGAAGTCCAGAAAGAGGACGCAGATCAGGGAAGAGACAACAAAAGAAAAAGAGAATAAAAGGCAAGGGCAGTTTTAACCATAGTGGTCAACAATTGACACAAGAAGATATAGGAGTTCTCGATAAAGATATAAAATATGCACCCATAAAGAATCTTGACAAATTTCAAACCTATATAGGCATTCAAAAATACATTAGGAAATTGAACATCAAAAAATACATTGCTGGGCGTGACCGGATGCGGCGGTGAGTGGAGGTGTGTGTGCTCCCTCCTCGCTTCGGCCCCTTGCTGCTATTGCTACTGCTAATGAGGTGATCCAGCGCTAGTCAGCGTCCACCCCTTCCCCATTTGTCACAATTCCTGTCCTGCATGGTATTCCTCCCCGCATAGCTCACCATCTGACGGGTCTCAGGAACGAGCGACCCGGTGTTGTGCGGTGGAGTGGGAGAGGCGGACCGGCACCGGAGGAGACTGACGGCTGGCTCTGAGTGGCTCTGAGTGGCGGCGCCTTAGAGTTCACGTGCCGGTGGGTTGCTCGGCAACGGCCCTGCACTCTCACGAGAGAGCCCTGCAGAGAAAAGTGCCGAAAGCGGCTACAGATGAACTTGATGTGGTGGATGTCCTAAACGGCACTAAATCCATGAAAGACAACTGTGAGTAACCTGGACTTGGCTGTTGGAAAGCTGCATTATACCGCTAGGAATATACAGCGGTGAACCTGGTAAAACTTATATTATACACTGGTCTTTCTTTATGCTGTATGGTATTGAAAAATGGAGGATCTGTTTAATGAAATATAAAGATAATATGTGACGGATGTGTAGCAGCACTTTGCTTTATTAAAGGAACTCTTTACGATTTGCGATTTTCTCGCTATTTTTAACCTGTTTGGCACCCCCTAAAGCAGCTCTCTACCTTTGCTGCCACACTGTGAGTTTTTGTGATCGTGGTAATATGACTAGGAAAAAAGGGGAGGAACAGGTCCAACATACCCAGGAAAGCTCAGTAGCCCAAGCTACCCGTTCGCTTAAAGAAAAGGGAAATCAGGCAACGTCTGCGATGGCAGCGGCAGCCAAACTAGAAAAGTATGCACATACTTCCTCGCACTCCCCAGCCATGGGTATACATACATCCCAACCAGGAGGCACAGGGGATAGGAAAAGCGTAGGTAAAACTTCATCCACGCCATTAAACCCTGCTAAGGGGTCAAATAAAAAAAGCCCCGAGAAGACCTTATTGGGAAACATGTTAGAAGATGTTCCTGCCCTCAATGAACCAAGTGAACCTGAGCCTACATTAAAAGAGGTGCTAAATGCAGTTAATTTATGTAGGGGCTCGCTGACTAGCCTGAATGACCAGCTAGGGGGCCTTAAAGAAGAGTTGCGCACCATGAGCCAAGAATTACAAAAAGCCGCGGAAAGGGCTACCACATTGGAGGAGAGGTTAAGCCAAGCTGAGGATGTTTTGTACCCAATGCAACAACAATTTAAAATAATGCAAACTCAGCTGGATTTCTATAAGTCTAGAATGGATGAAACTGAGAACAGGCTACGGAGACAGAACGTGAGGGTACTGGGTCTCCCAGAGAATAGCGAAGGCGCCCACCCTGAAGAATTTTTGGAAGGATGGTTGAGGAAGGTTTTTGGAGCGGAGACTTTTTTGTGTTTTTTTTCTATTGAAAGGGCACACAGAGTACCCACTAGGGCATCCGTATCAAGCACTCACCCTAGGCCCATGATCATGAAATTACTCAATTACAAGGATAAGGTGACAATAATGCAGAAATCCAGAGAGAAGAGGGATATTTTCTATAAAGGAGCCCGAGTTTCATTGTACCCAGACTATTCCCCTGAGTTACAGAAGAAGAGGGCTGGATTTATGGATATTAAGCGCAATCTGCGAACTCTCAACATACCATATGCGCTACTGTATCCGGCACGACTGCGCATTGAAGCCTTAGGGGGGACACAATTCTTTGATACTGCAGACAAGGCCACAAAGTGGCTTGAAGATAATAGAAGGAACTTTTAGAGCTGGATCATATTGAGTGAAATTAATGTGGACTTTTTTTTTTTTTTTTGGCAGCGGGGGCTGGAGGGGGGAAGGGGACTGGTGAAAGTGTTAAATGAGAGTAGGTCAAGTGTGGAAGGTTGAGGTTGTTTTTCTTCTTTTTTTTTTTCTTAGAACACTAACGCATGAAATTAAGATGGGAGACGAGGTGGGGTTGGGGGGATGGAGGGTGGTGAAAGGGGGGTTGGAGGGGGGGAGGGAGCGTTGGAATGAGCACATAGTTGGGGTTAGAATGGTCACAAAGTGTGCCCCTAGGGCGTGCCAAGTCAGGTTTGGGGGAAGGAGGGAGGGATTGAAGAAGGGTAGAGGGAAGCAAGGGGTTCAAATAATAAGTAAGAGTCACATTACACAAAAAGAGTTTAAAAGAAAACACAGTTTACGGAGGCACTTCTACACAGTTAAGAAACATAAAGCAAGGGTAGTAGCAAGGGTAGTAACGGAGCTAGAGGTGGAAACGACATTAAAAGATAGACACGTTAGTCAGGGTGATTATGGCAGAAAGCACAGGAGCACTTTTGGTCATTTAAAACATTTTTTTTCTTCTTGTTTTCCTTTTGTTTGGACAACTGATTGAAGGGGCAATATGTTATTTCTCTCTTTTTTTCTTATTAATGATCATTTTTTATTGCTAATGATGCCCAGTATTGTAGGTGTAAGTTCATGGAATATTAGGGGTATGGGTGACCCCATTAAGAAAGCTGCTGTATTTACTGAGTTGGAGTCCCACAGCTCGGGTTTGATATGCCTCCAGGAGACCCACCTAACCAATGTGACCAAACTATTAATTAGAAATAGGAAATTTCAAGCTCAGTACCACTCAGCATATTCATCGTATTCAAGGGGGGTTAGTATACTAGTAAAAAAAGAGGTGTTGTTCTCCTGCAGGGATGTCAAGATCGACCCTAAGGGTTGCTATGTATTTTTATATTGCTTTATAGAGGGATACCCATTTATTATAGCCAACCTGTATATTCCCCCACCTTTTAAACTGAAAATTTTGTATTGCTTGCTGGAGTACGTTGAGGACAAAGCTGATGTTCCAATTATAATAATGGGTGACTTTAATATGGTCTTGGACAGCTCCCTGGACAGGTTTCCGCCTGGGCCCAGGCAGTCAGGGGTGCCTGGAGGGCGGTTGGCTCAGTTCCTGGAGGAGGTTGGGTGGTGCGACCTCTGGAGAGCCCGGAACCCAGAGTCACGGCGATACTCTTGTTTCTCGGGGTCGCACCACACACTTTCTAGAATTGACCTAGTGATAGGAAACCAAGCAGCACAACCCATTATAGATAAGATGGAATACCAGCCGAGGGGGATCTCGGACCATTCCCCCTGACGCTGAAGATAAAAATCCACAATAGGTACATACAGAGGGCCTGGGCTTTAAACCCGGTATGGTTGGAGATTATAAAGGGACAGGTAGACATTTCTGCAAAATTAGAAGAGTACATTGGAAATAATCAAGGCACAGCGTCGGAGGGGATGGTTTGGGACTCCCTAAAGGCATTCCTTAGGGGGGTGCTTATACAGCAGGTTTCACGGGTTAAGAAACACTCGAAGGTAGAGAGTGAACGGATTAGAGAAGAAGTATTGAAACTGGAGAGGCGGTATGTGGGCGATCCAAGCCTGGAAAATCAGGAGTTATGGTTAAAAAACAGCGGGAGTATAAGATTGATACAATTAGAAATGCCGAGAATAGGAGACTATTCCAGAATCAGAAGTGCTTTGGAGAAGGAGAGAGGGTTGGTTGTATGCTGGCACTGTTGGTCAACACCAACTCCCCCTCCTCACCACTGGCTATGATTAGGACCACTACTGGAGAAATTTCATCTGACCCTTTGAAAGTCAAAGAAACATTCTTTAATTACTACAGGGATCTATATAAGTCACAGCATAGATTAGAATTAAAGGAAATGGAAAAATTCCTGGAGAATGTCCAACTGCCGACACTTCCGGATAAGGATAGAGCCGACCTGGAAGCCCCTATAACCCTTGAAGAATTAAAACGAGCAGTAGCAAACATGCCTAACCAAAAATCCCCTGGCCCGGATGGTTTACCCGCGGAAGTCTATAAGCAATTTGGTGCAGTGATGTTACCAGCGCTTTTGGAAATACTGAACTGGGCACTTATAGAAGGAAGGCTACCCTCTTCGATGTTAGAGGCCAACATAATATTGATACCGAAAGAGGGGAAAGACCATCTCGACGTATCGTCATATAGGCCAATCTCACTCCTCTGTTCTGACATTAAGATCTTGGCAAAAATAATGGCAACCAGACTAAATAAAAGTATCTCGGGCTTGGTGCACTCGGACCAATCGGGATTTATTCCTAATAGGTCCGCTAGTGTAAATATTAGACGGATGTACTTGGCCCTTCAGTCCCCAGCAGGGAGAAAAGCCCCTAGGGCGATACTGTCCTTGGACATCGCCAAGGCATTTGATAGCTTGGAATGGGACTACCTCTGGTGGGTACTGGAGAGACTTAGGTTTGGCCCCACGTTCATAAGATGGGTGAAAATATTATACTCTCATCCAATTGCTAGAATAAAGTTAAATAATGACTTTTCTGAATTCCTGCCTCTTGAGAGAGGGACAAGGCAGGGGTGCCTATTGTCACCCCTGCTGTTTGCCCTAGCTATGGAGCCACTCGCGGAAGTAGTTAGAACATCAGCCGGGGTGCAAGGTTTTAGGAGAAGTAATGGGGAAGATAAAATTGCGTTATACGCAGATGACGTACTACTGTTTTTAGGGGACACGGGGCCATCAGTAGGAAAAGTGATCCAACTTGTGGAAAGGTTTGGAAAACTATCAGGCCTTGCAGTTAATTGGGGTAAATCTATGCTTCTACCAATTGATTCATCTAATAATGCCCCGACTGGCTGCATGACTAGGGTAAGGGTAACAGAGAAAATGAGGTATCTGGGTATAGTGGTATCTAGCGATCCATATCAATATATTGAAGATAACCTAGCCCCTTTGTTGGAAAAATTTAAAAGGAAAAGCGACATTTGGGGCAAATTTCCTCTTTCTATGGCAGGTAGAGTTAACTTAATCAAAATGGTATGGATGCCACAACTTTTGTACGTACTCCATAACTCCCCGGTATGGATTGGGAAGAAGTGGTTTTTGAAAATAAATACCCTATTTAGAGAACTAATCTGGAGGAAAGGGCAGGCAAGGATTAGTCTGCAAACGTTACAGCGCCCTACCAGGGAGGGGGGATTAGCAGTGCCCCAACCATACAACTATTTCCTTGCTGCTCAGTTGCAGCATATAGGGGGATCTGAGACCCAGGACTGGAGGGACCCTAGTGGGAAAATCATGTTGCAGGATAGTCCGCATAAATCCTTGATAGAGGCATTGGAGGCCGGGTCACTGCAGAACGGCCACCCAACATGCAGATTAGTTAATAAAGTGTGGCAGATGACTAAATGGATCATGGGGTACAGAGGGCTCACGGAATTCTCGCCTATATGGCATAACAAATATTAGCCGGAATTGACAGCCATGGGAAAAAGCAGGTCTTGGAAATACCATGGAATAAACAGGTTGGCTCAGTTGTACAAGGACAAGAAAACGCTAAAATCCTTTACTGAGCTTAGGAGTGAATATGAAATCCCAAAAACAACATTTTACTGCTATCTACAGGTCAGGCATGCCTTGGGCAGTCAATTTAAGAACTGTCCACCTGTATGGTGTGAAATCCCTTTTTTGGAAAGTATTGTTAGAGCAAACTGTACCAAAGGCCTGATAACAAAGATATATGAGCAACTGTTTGAAAAACGACTTGCCCCGCAGATGACCATGGGAGTTAGGGCGAGATGGGAGGCAGATGTGGGGGAGATTACAGACGACCAGTGGAAGAAGATTTTGGAGTCTAGCCCGCTGGTGTCTGTTTCTCCGTCGCAGCAGGCTTCGCAGCTCCTCCTACTACATAGAGCCTACTACACCCCAAAGAGATTATACAAATTTGGCAATAGACTAGATGATAAATGCCCCAGGTGTCTAGACACCGGTGACCTTGTACACATGATGTGGCGGTGCCCAAAACTAGCGAGATATTGGGGAGTGATAGTAAAGACTATAGAAGCTAGGTGGAAAATTAGCCTAACGTTGGAGGCTAAGGTATGCATCCTCAGCCTGACAGGGGAGAATATAGGGTGCAATGATACTGGGATTGCTGTAGGGAGATGCCTCTACCAGGCAAGGAAATTGATAGCCCAAGCGTGGCTCTCGGCCACACCTCCAACTCCGGAGGAGTGGACCGAAGCAATGAATAAACTGGTGTGGATGGAAAAAACAACGTATATTAGAAGGGGTGGCTATGGTAAATTTGTAAAGATTTGGAGACCATGGTTAACCTGGATGGGCGTTTCACCTTGAGATGCAGAGGAGCTGACATCTTATGCATGTGAGAATATAGTCTATAGAAGTAAGGTGCGGTGAGGAAAGGGATTTGGGATAGAGTACTAGTTAGACTGATAATATTCCCTGCTAAACTCCCTGCTTGGGTGGGGTGGGGGGCGGGCAATCTTGGGTGGGGTGGGAGCGGGCGGGGGATGGGTAGACCTAACACAAGGGAGTGAAGGGAGGGGGAAAAAAGAAAGTAAGGGGTAAAAAGGAAAATGAAAACTCTTTCTATGGATACCTATAGCAGTATTTATTAATTAATAACTTATATGTTTCTGTAATTGTGCCTGTATTGGTATATGTGTATTGCACCACAATTTATTAATAAAGAACATTAAAGACAAAAAAAAAAAAAAAAAAAATACATTGCTAGCAATCCATGCAAATCAAATAGGCCAATACAAAGTGAGGAGATTATACATAGCACGTTAAGAAATAAAACTTTTTTTAATCCTCCACAGAAGGATAATAAATATATTGATGTGTTTAGGAAATTGGTCCATCAAGATTTAAAAGACCTCAAGGTGTATAAAAAGGAAGAACCCAAATACATAAAAAGTGGCATTCGTAAATTGACCAAAAGGAAAGATCTGGTCATTCAACCAGCCGACAAAGGTGGGGGTATTGTCGTCCACACTAAAACACAATACAATGAGAGTATGAGTCTACTATTACAGGATAGATGTACATACAGCTAACTACCAAGTAATCCCATGTTCAAATGTAGGAAGGCTTTGGAACAAATAGTACATTTGGGCCTCAAACGGGACATACTCAATAAAAAGGAAGCAACATTTTGAACACCAGAATCATGTCGCACACAAATTCTGTATTCTATACCAAAGATGCTTAACTGCTTGACATCCGCGCTATAGCCGAATGACGGCTAGAGCGCGGACCTGAATTCCCGGGAGGCCGTCATATGACGGCCTCCCCTGTGCACGTGCCCTGCGCGTGCCCTGCAGGGCGCACGTGGAGCGCGCTGTGATCACCGAGTCACTGAGACTCGGGTGATCACCGATCCAAGTAAGGGGCCGGTCCTTACAGGTCCTCCAGTAGCGAGGGGGTCGATGTACTGGCTCCCTCCCTAGCAGTCAATATTCAGTAGCAACCAGATACGAAACCACGTTATGGAGATCTATGGTCTGGTAACAAGGTATGGGAAGTGAAAGAGTTAGTAAGTGCAGACATGAGGTCCGCACTAGTTGCATGGTGGGACCCCGTTCTGTCTCTGGGATTGAGATAACAGAGATATGGGGAGAACTTCCATCTTAGACAGTAGTTGAAATATTTCCTCTCATCACCTGCTCTCATAACAATTTAGGATTTCCACTTCTTTCCCAGGGCCAGATCCAGCTTGTCTGATGTGGGGGTGCAGTAAAAAATGTCAAGGGGCAGAGGATGGGAGGTTAGCAGGGCAGTGCACAGGGGGTAAGCAGGGCAGAGGATAGGATCAGTAGTTTGTAGAGCAGTGTAAATATGCTATTAGTTTGTAGGGCAGTGCAAGTGAAAACATAAAAATGAAAAATTCCTTCCAATATAGTGCCTGGGGGTCCCCTTAGTCTACCTGTAAAGTGGCAGATCTGCACCATGTCTAGTATCTGCTGGAGCAATAATTGCATTTATAAAGCCAAAAAAATGACATTTTCCCTGCAAGCTGCCTTTATTTTGCTCAGCAACAGCTGGGGAACCAGTGTGTATGATGAGGCCACAACGTAGTGCACTGGGAACAAGATTAGAGATTTTTTAGATACATTCTGGTGTCACTTTGTCTTTGGATAGAAGTAACGGGTGCGTAAAAATTGGTCTTTGGGTGTCGGTGGCGCCTTCCCACCATAACCCTATAGAGGTAATCTTGATGAAAACAAGAATTGGTCTTTCTGTAAAAAATTGCAACTATATGTACCTGTCAAACAGGTGCAGAAAAATTACTCTTTGGGTGTCGGGGGCACCTTCCAACCGTAACCCTATAGAGGTGCTCTTGATGAAGGTAAAAAAAATTGCAATGATTTGCATATGGTTGGTGTTTTTGCCACATTTGATGTGCCTGAGACACAGTTTGCAGATAGCAACAGTGTGCCGGAGGAGTGGGCCGGGAGATAACAGCTGCAGAATGTGATGGAATAGAGTGGCTGCTTTCTACTCTTTCTTGGTGTTGGCCTCCTTGGGGTTGTGCCGCCTCACCTTCAGTTTCCTCTTCTGCTCCATCTGGCACCCAAGTTGCATCAGTGACCTCATCATCATCATCTCCATCTCCTCCATCTTCATCATTACCACTGGAGACAACTTGGCAATACACTGCGGCTTGGGGAACATGAATGCCAATTTGTCTACCAGTGTTCCTCCCTCTCTCTAGGCTCATGTTCCTGTCATCCTCAACCTCAACATCTGAATCCAGTAATGGCTGGACATCATTAAGGAGCAAGTGGCTGACACTGTGGTCAAATAACTCAGCTGACTCCTCAATGGCTCATGTTGGGGTTACGGCAGGAATAGATGTGGACAAAGAGGTAGGTTTATCCACTCTGGAAACTGGGGGGACTGCACACTTGTCTCTGCTTGCGTGACAGAGGAGGAGGAGTATGAGGAAGGTTTAGTAAGCCAGTCCACCACCTCCTCTGCATGCTGTGTCTGGATAGCACAGGCAAACTCACTAAACAGAGGAAATGATGCCCTGCCTGAGGACTGACCACCATGTCCACCTTTGCCTGTGGACACATTTGTTGCTGGCCCCCATTATTGGGAGTGAGGAGGCAGTGCTTCTAAGCAAATGTAGAGAAGAAGTTGAAATCTATACGTAGATGCACTTTAATCAATGTAAAGAGGTGTTTGGTGCACTTTAATTTGAGTACTCACACTATGCAGACACACTCCATGGATACACTATAATATACTGCAATATAATGCACCAAACGTACAGTGACACACAGAACTATATGGCGTTAAACTGTCAGTAACGCACAAAACTATATGGCGTTAAACTGGCAGTAACGCACAAAATTATATGGTGTTAAACTGCCAGTAACACACACAGAAGTATATGGCGTTAAGCTGTCAGTAAAGCACACAGAAGTAAATGGCATTAAACTGGCAGTTAAGCACAAAACTATATGGCGTTAAACAGGCAGTAATGCACACAGAAATATATGGCGTTAAACTGGCAGTAATGCACACAGAACTATATGGGGTTAAACTGGCAGTAACGCACACAAAACTATATGGCGTTAAACTGGCAGTAACGCACACAAAACTATATGGTGTTAAACTGGCAGTAACGCACACAGAAGTAAATGGCATTAAACTGGTAGTAACGCACACAAAACTATATGGCGTTAAACTGACAGTAACGCAATCAAATAGATGGTGTACCACCGTCACTTCACTGACGCTATCTGAACTGTCCCTACTCTAGCTATACACTAATGTAAAGATTACTGACACAGCCTCAAAACATTGCACTGAAACTATCTGAGCTGTCCTTACTCTACACTAATGTATGTATGAATGGCACGGTCACACTACACTACAGTGAAACTATCTGAGCTGTCCCTACTCTAGCTTAACACTATGCAAAGCTCAATGATGGTCCTCCTCACTACACTCACACTATACCTAGACTGACCCTAAACTAATATTCTACACTGACAATTGAAGCAAAATAGCACAGTATAACACACTAACTAACTAATAGCACTGAACAGAGCCCTGTTCTATCTCTCTCCACGCTAAAATCACACTGAAAATGGCTGCCATTGAAAGAATACTTTTATACTGTGGGGCGGGAATAAGCCATGATTGGATAAAGTCATGATGACAGTGTCCAATCATGACTCTGATAGTGCTCTGTGCCCTGATTGGCTGAAGCTTTCACTGCATCAGCCAATCAGGGCCTGCAATGCACCATTCAGTGCCGCAATGCATTGTGATTGGTTCGAGGGGGTGAAAAAATGGTCGAACGACCCGTTTGTTCGGCTGTTCGTCGAAAGTCCGAACAGCGAAAGTTCGGCCCGAACCTGTGCTTGGGCCGAACCGTTCGCCCATCCCTAGACAGGAGTCCCTGCTGTGTGAAGTGCAGGGATGGAAGAAGGAGCTCAGGGGCAGGGCTGTACAGTATTTTACTTGCAAATGTGCCCAAATACACGTACGCATATAGGTCACAACCCAAGAAACGCTAGAAGAATTTTTTTTTTTAATGGGAGAACACGTGCATTTATTACACGGCCCATCCTTGCGTTTTTACGCAGGAATATTCCACCAGGTATCTGTTTATACATCAGTATTGTGTGCATGTACCCTTGGGCAACATTCACATGGCCATAAAGAGGCTGTAAAGATTTTATTGAATATTGGACACGGAACAAACTGCATTAATGATCCATAAATAGATCCATTTTGTAACGTGTAAAAGTTGTCAAGTTCTTTTTCTCAATAGTATATGTGCATATGAATGTCCTCAGATGCAGATTTTTGAGTAAGGATCTGGACGCAGTCCATGTTTACATATCTGTGTGACAATGCAGCTGCAATCAGATCCATTAAAAAAAATGGTTGTAACTACATCTTTTTTTACTCCCGTGTGACTGAAGCCTAATGCCCCGTACACACGGTCGGATTTTCCGATGGAAAATGTCCGATCGGAGCGTGTTGTCGGAAATTCCGACCGTGTGTGGGCTCCATCGGACATTTTCCATCGGATTTTCCGACACACAAAGTTGGAGAGCAGGAGATAAAATTTTCCGACAACAAAATCCGTTGTCGGAAATTCCGATCGTGTGTACACAAATCCGACGGACAAAGTGCCACGCATGCTCAGAATAAATAAAGAGATGAAAGCTATTGGCCACTGCCCCGTTTATAGTCCCGACGTACGTGTTTTACGTCACCGCGTTTAGAACGATCGGATTTTCCGACAACTTTGTGTGACCGTGTGTATGCAAGACAAGTTTGAGCCAACATCCGACTGAAAAAATCCTAGGATTTTGTTGTCGGAATGTCCGAACAAAGTCCGACCGTGTGTACGGGGCATTATTGTGTCAGCAATTTTTGCAGTGCTTTACAATAAGGCTACATTCATATGGGTGTAAACATTTTACTGATATTATGTGTGTTTTTCCTTCTAGCACAAAAGTTCCCATGAAATGATCAGTAAATACTTGCGTAAAACTCTCCTTTTTATTTGCAATACATGCATCTGGCATCCATGCATACAAATGTCCTCAGACGTGGATTTTTGTATTTTGGGTCTTCAATGTTTTCACAGTTCTGCAGTGCGGTTTTCCCATACCATAGTTGCAACGCTGCTTACCTGCATGTTTGGAGCAGATTAGGTGCACTTTCTTATAGAGTTACATTGTGTCCTGCATGTTTGGTGTGTTAAGTTAAGATGCAGCTTGCAAGAGTTTGAATGCAGAGAGTTTGCATGCGGATCTGAATGTGTGAATGAATGTCTCCATTGAATATAATGCAGCTGCATTCAGATCTGTAACTAAAAACTGCTTGAAAATTTGTTTGTTGTTTTTTTTACACTTTGTGAATAAAGCCTATAAAATAAGAGAGTACAGTTACAATACAATTCAGTACAAGAGGATTAGGAGTTATAACATTAAACCTGTAGCTACAGACCCGTCAAGAAGATTATATTCACTATAGATTGTAGATAAAGTAAATTTGCGCAACCAAATACAATAAAATATCTACAAATTCAAGTCTATATTGTGCTCCAATAAATAAACCGTGATGTTGAACACTCAAGTAAGGCTTGGTACTTCTGTTCAGAAAATGTGATAAGAAAGGCAGCTTACCAGACAGGGTGGATCTCAAATTATAGAGATCAAATTCGCTCATCCAGGGATCATTCAGCTTGGGAATACTCCTCCAGGGACTCCTCCAATGCAGATATCTTTTTCGGTACAGCAGGCTCCTAAATTCATGTAATATTCCTCACAAATGTGATGGCAACTCTTTCTCAGTAATCTCCAGCATTGGAATATATCACAAGATAAAAAGAAGAGGCTTCATGGTGCAGTACTCCTGTTTTAAAAGATGTATTAAAAACTTCACAGGCACTGACATCCAAAAGCAATGAAACAAAATTTTTCAAACAGCCGTGGCTCCAGCCAGCCAACTGGTGCATGGTGACGTCAAGAACTGGTGCTCCACCCGACACGTTTCCCCGTACAAAGCATCGAATGGGAATGGAGCCTGTTGGAGATTACTGAGAAAGAGTTGCCATCTCATTTGTGAGGATTATTACATGAATTTAGGAGCCCGTTCTACCGAAAAGGATACCTGCATTGGAGGATTCCCTGGGAGAGAAGGAAGGTATAACAGTATTATAACAGTAACAATCTTGATGTTGCGCAGGAACAACATCAACATCTACCCAGATCTACTCCTGTCAATTGACGCAGAAAAAGCGTTTGATAGGGTAGACTGGGGTTTTATGATGACTACGTTACAACATTTAGGACTGGGTTTAAAATAATGAAGTGGATCAAAAATCTATACAACAGGCCTACGGCAAGAGTAAGGGTAAACGGTAAAATGTCGCCAGTGTTTGAAATGTTTAACGGAACACGGCAAGGTTGTCCGCTCTCGTCCCTCCTATACGTATTGTCATTGGAGCCATTTTTGGGGATTCTGCAAAATAATCAGGAGATAGAAGGTGTCAGAGTTGAGGGAAAAGAACATAAAGTCGCGGCCTATGCCCATGATATCCTATTATACATGACTAAACCCAGAGCGACCCTGTTAAACATCTTGACAGAAATAGATAAATATGGTGAACTCTCAAACTTTAAAATAAACCCCATAAAAACAGATATATAAAATCTTGGACTAGGGAAAAAAGAGGTCCTGGCCCTTCAAAAGGAATTCTCATTCACGTGGGTGAAAGGGGAACTACCCTACCTAGGAATCAAACTAACACCATTTACCCTGCAAACTAGATCCCATTATTAAATGAGGTTAAAGCAGAACTCAAGAAGATAAGTATACAATCAATATCTTTGATTGGAAGAGTCAACACGCTTAAAATGATAATATTACCAAAAATATTATATAAATTCCAAATGTTACCAATAAGGATCCCACAGAGCTTTTTCAAAATTATACAAAAAATATTGATAAAATATATTTGGCAAAACAAAAAGCCGAGAATAAAATTTGCACTAGTTTCCAGAAAAAGACAGCACGGGGGTTTGTCAGCACCTGATATTTTTAGGTTTTACAAAGCAGTAATCCTAGCACGCATGATTGAGTGGCCAAAAGAAAATAAAGAAAAAAAATGGATCGAGTTAGAAAACACTTTAAGCAAAACTACGCTTCACAAAAACATCTGGATCTCAAACAAGTATAGAACACTAGATTCGGATTCTCACGATTTGACTAAAAATGTATTCAGAATTTGGGACGCACTACACCAGAAACAAAAGTGGGCACACAACTCACCGTTAATTGTCCTCACGGGAACAAATTTTTTTACACCACAAATTAAAGATATAATTAGAAGGGGGAAGATGAAATCTGCACAAGAATTGGAGATCAAATTTGGTGGTAAACTACGTGAATGGGAACTTTTTCAATTAAATCATTTAGTAAATGCATTACCACACCCGTTCAGAGATGAAGAAAGACTAAATCGGATAGAAAAGCTCTGTATAACACCAATAATATTAAAAGGAGGCATTTCGAAAATCCATGAAATCTTGGTGGATCTTGATGGAAAAGGAAGGCCCTCCTTTATAGAAAAGTGGGAAAAAGAATTAGAAATAAATTTGGAAGAGAAACAAGTCGAGAAAATGATTGAAGGTGGATACAACCAAGCATGGGACATGAACACCATTGAGATGAACTACAAATTCCTGGCCAGATGGTATATGACCCCAGAGAGACTCCATAAAATTAATCAAGACGCATCACCATTATGCTGGAGAAATTGTGGACAAAAAGCCACAATGTTAAATATTTGGTGGGACTGCCCGAAAATTAGCACATTTTGGCAAGAAGTAATCAATTGTGTAAAAGAAATAACGGGCGAGAAGATAGAAAACAACAGATTGATTTGTTTATTTCATGATGCCACCACTCTTAAAAAGCAATACATGGAAAAAGCAACGTCAAAACTATTAAACACCGCAAAAGGATTGATCCCAAAAAACTGGCTAAAAAGTGAAGGTCCTGACTTAAGGGAGTGGTTTAGACAAGTAGATTACTACTGCAAAATGGAATTATTAATATGTAAGGATAAAGGGCGATTAGATAAATTTAAAAATATCTGGAGTGGGTGGGAAAAATTTAAAACCTTGGACAGCTACTGGCAGAAGATGTTGGAAGGAATAGGGCCTTAAGAAGAGATAACATCTGGGAGAGGAAGGAATAATTTATTGGTGAGTTAGGGGAGGTGGGTGGAAATTAGTGAGGGGGGGAGTTGGTGGGGGGACCAGAACGAGATACATTTTATAAGCTCTTCATACAAATAAAAAAAGTTTTGTTTTTTTTTTGTCTTTTTTGCTTTGTAAGATACCACAATGATGTGAATTTGAGAAGAGACATAGTTTGAACGTCAAGCTGAAATAAGTCTCTCAGTGGAAAAAAAAAGAAAGAAAGAAAATAAATAAATAAATGACAGAAGGTCTAACCCATCCCCATTCTTTCCAACACTAAAAAAAAGCATTGCGCAAACTTTAAAGTGGTTCTAAAGTCAGCAGGTTTTTTTTTTACCTTAAAGTGTTACTAAACCAACAACAGTGAAATCATTCTGTATATGCAGTAAAGCATGCTTGTTATACTCACTGTGGAACCTAAGGGGTAATCCTCTACATTGTGTGAAAGGGCTGTTTGATCCTGTCTTCTCTGATCCTCCCCTTTTTCCACAGTCCCCAATCTACCTACTGATAGAACAGAGCCTTGGGGGCAAGTTGCACACGCTCAGTTTGGTGTGTATTGCTGGAGAGGTTTTTTTTTTTGTTGGGGGGTGCATGTGATCAGCACAAGGCCAATCAACACTGTCCAGACAGAGGGTCAGGGGTCCTGCAGCCTTATAGGACAACCAGGGGAGAATGAAAACTCCTCCTTTAACCAAACACTGATAGAAGTCAAAAGACTGCTATATACTGGTGATGAGAAAGTGGTTGGGTATTTTGCAGTTTATATTTACTAAGATAATTGCATTTCCATGTTCTGTGTACTGTGGGAAAGCAGATATAGTGAATATAGTCCTGGGTTTTAGTAACACTTTAATGCATTCTCTGCATTAAGATAAAAAACCTGTGTGCAGCAGCCCCCCCAGCCCCTTAATACTTACTTGAGCCCCATCTCTATCCAGCACATGTTGCACACGAAAGCATCGGCTGTTTGGGGACAATCCCTCATTGACTGAGACAGCAGCGAGACCATTGATCAAAATCAGTGAGCCAATGAGGAGAGAGAGGGGGTGGGGTGGAGCCACAGGTCTGTGTCTGAATGGACACACAGAGCAGCTGCTCGGCTTGGGTGCCTCATAGAAAGCTGATTGCTGTGGGGGAACTTAGCAAGAAGGAGGGGCCAGGAGCACTGAGAAAAGGAGGATCTGGGCTGCTCTGTGCAAAACCACTGCACAGAGCAGGTAATTATAATATGTATGTTATTTTTATCCACTTCAGCCCCGGAAGATTTTCCCCCTTAATGACCAGGCCATTTTTTGCGATATGGCACTGCGTCGCTTTAACTGACAATTGTGCAGTCGTGCGACGTTGTACTCAAACAAAATGTATGTCCTGTTTTCCCCACAAATAGAGCTTTCTTTTGGTGGTATTGATCACCTCTGCAGTTTTTATTTTTTGCGCTATAAACAAAAAAAGAGCGACAATTTTGAATAAAACACATTATTTTTTACTTTTTGCTATAATACATTTCCCCCAAAAAATTAAAAAAAACTATTTTAGGCCGATATATATTCTTCTACATATTTTTGGTAAAAAAAAATCACATTAAGTGTATATTGTTTGGTTTGCATAAAAGTTATAGCATCTACAAAATAGGGGATGGATTTATGTCATTTTTATAATTATTTTTTTTTTTTACTAGTAATGGCGGTGATCTGCGATTTTTATCGGGACTGAGACATTGCGGTGGACAAATCGGACACTTTTGACACTTTTTTTAGGACCAGTGACACTTATACAGCGATCAGAGCTAAAAATAGCCACTGGTTACTGTAATAAATGTCACTGGCAGGGAAGGGGTTAACACTAGGGGGCGATCAAGGGGTTAAATGTGATCCCTAGGTGTGTTCTAACTGGGGGGGAATGTGGTTCCTACTTGGTAGGAACACATAATCTGTCTCCTCTCCCCTGACAGAACTGGCATTTGTGTGTTTACACACAAAGATCCCGGTTCTCACTTTGTCACGAGCGATCGTGGGTGCCCGGAGGTCATAGCCAGCGGCGCCCCTGCTACAGCTTCTTATAGAGTCGCCGTACAGCTACAATGGCTCGCTCAGGGGAGCCAACCTGCCGCAGTATAACTGTGGCGGCTAGTCGGGAAGGGGTTAATAAAAAAAAAAAAAACAAGACTTTAATATCACTTTACGCTAAAGAGATTATATAGAAAATATATAATATATTTGTAAAATATGGGGATGGCTTTATTCTGAACATATTATGCATGCTTGCACATTATGGCATGAGCTGCGACCCTTCACCTCACCACAGTACTGCTTTAAGATATCCAATTATTTCTAAAGATACCATTAAGAATCACCATCATCATCAGATTCATAGTTTCATAGTTAGTCAGGTTGAAAAAAGACACAAGTCCATCCAGTTCAAGCATAAAAAATAAATAAATAAAATAAAAAATGTTGTACAATCCAATATACCCAATTTTATACCCACAGTTGATCCAGAGGAAGGCAAAAAACCCCATCAGAGCATGCTCCAATTTGCTACAGCAGGGGAAAAAAATCCTTCCTGATCCCCCAAGAGGCAATCAGATTTTTCCTGGATCAACTTTACCTATAAATGTTAGTACCCAGTTATATTATGTACATTTAGGAAAGTATCCAGGCCTTTGATTCACTGTCAGGCTTGATTTACACCAATGCATTTTTAGTGCTTTTTGCATTTTGCAGGTTTGCACTACAGAACTTGTTCTGTTGGAAGCCATGTTGAATGGACTGTAGTGGAAACCTGCAAAATGCAAAAAGCACTAAAATGCATTGGTGTGAATCAGGCCTTACTGTCCTTATATCTCTTTGATGTGTTTTAAATATCGGAGGGCAAATTAGGGTTTGAGCTTTGTATCCAATCTGCCCAAATCCAGTCCTAAACCAAGCACATTATCTATGTTATTGCCTTATAAAGCCAATAAAACAGGTAAATTGGGAGGTATGCATATGCATCAAAAATGGTAGCAAATACAAATTGGCTCATTTTATAATAATAATGGAAACATTGTTGATATCTGAAAGTGCTCCCCTGATTATAGGATTGGGCAGAAATAATTAAATGTTTCAAATCACACAAAGACATGCTCCTAGCTATTTTTCATTATTGGCTTGAATGTTTAGTAGTGTGTGTCACAGGCTGCATTTAGTTCAGGAAGAACATAACTGTATAAAACAGAAACTAAGTTGTGTCAGCCAGCATTGCTTCATTGAGCAAGTCAACATCTGTGGTTTACCCTTATTTCTTACTTTTGTTAAAAAAATCTACATGTACTATTTATTTGAGGATTTCAAAACATACATGTCAACGTTTTACCCATGGTGCGTAAGTTTTGCAGTGTGGGGGGATTTGGTCTAGGATAGTGGCTTCAATTTTTTCTATGAATCATAGCTTGGGTGACTCTATTTTTCACCTCTGCTATATTTAATTTGGGGGTTTTCCAGACTCTGGCTATTGTCTATTTAGCCACTGTGGTAAATTGGAGAAGAAGATGAAGTTGTGCTTTTGTATAGTCCCCCTGCATATGATTTAACAGTGCCAGTGATGGGTCTGGGTCTAGAGTATCCCGAAGTAGGGTGGAGGCCATGTGAAATATTATTATCCAAAATTGTTTCACAATAGGGCATGACCACCAAATATGGGTGTGTGTGCCCCTCTCTCCGCAGCTTCCGAAACATATGGGGGGATAATTCGGTAGAAATTTAGAAATCCTTGCTGGGACAAGATACCACCACATGAGGACCTTGTAGTTTGCTTCCAGCGCTATAATGTTGTGCGATGAAAATTTTGTGTTGGTCCATATGCTTACCCAGTCCTCAGCATTCAGCTCAATCTGTAGATCTTTGAACCACTGTGCAGCATAAGAAGGGAGGTTAGCTGACTGGGAAGTGAGATGATTGTAGAGACGTGATATGATGCCTGGCGCATGTGGGTCTTGTTGTCTTGACTTGCAAATACCTTCATAAATTGATAGGCCATCTAAAGAGGAGCAAGAGCCTATTACTGTGTGGGCAAAATGGGCAATTTGGAGGTAGCGGAAGCATTCAATAGGAGGAAGATTGGCCTGAGACTGAAGAGCAGGAAATGTTTTAAGGGCGGTATCGGTGACCAGATCACAAATTCGACTCAACCCTGCTTGGGACCAGAGCTGAAACAAACCTGGTTCGGTAAAGGATGGATAGAAATGTGGGTGGCCTAGGAAGGAGAGTGAGGGGAGATTAATTTGAAGGGGCCAAGTAAACTGTCCCACAACCTGAGAGAATGGCGTGTGACTGGGTTGGATATAAAGCCTCAGGTTAAAGAGGACAGCCATAATAAGTTAGACACCATAAGGGGGAGAGTTCTATCGCTTCCAGACTGACCCACAGTGGAATTTCACTTTTTGCGTGTAGTAAGGTTATTTGGGCCAGCTGGGCTACGTGGTAATAGCGGGCAAAGTTAGGGAGTCCTAGACCTCCACTAAGTTTGCTGTGGAGGAGAATGGATCTGGGCACCCTAGGTTTTATGGAGCCCCATATATATTTAAATACCTGGGTTTGAATGATTCGGTGGAAATAGGAGGGAATTGCAATCGGGAGAACTCTGTAGAGATACAGAAGCTTTGGGAGTAAAGACATTTTAACAGCCGCAACCTGTCCAAGCCACGAGACACAAAGTGGTCGCCAGGCGTCCAGCAGGGAGGACAGGTGCGATAGCATAGGGAGATAATTTTGCCTGATAAAGAGAAGCGGAGTTACCAGTGAGCTTTATCCCGAGATATGATATTGATGATGTGAACCAAAGAAAAGGAAAGTGGTCCTGTAAACGAGTAAGTTCCTTTTGAGGGAGAAACACGTTGAGAGCCTTAGACTTAGATTGAGTGTCGTACGAGGAGAGATTACAAACAAGAGTGCGTCAGCGAATAGGCAGATTTTGTGGGACGTTGAAGCAACTTCCAATCCTTTGATGTCTAGACTCGCTCTAATCAAAGCAGCTAGGGGCTCGATCACAAGGGCAAAAATTAAGGGAGAGAGGGGGCATCCCTGTCTAGTCCCCCTTTGAATTTGGAAGTTATCTGAGCGAAACCCCGAGTACTTAACAGCTTGTGGTTGATTATATAGGGAGCTAACCCATTGCCGAAAATGTGGGCCAAAGCCCCAGCGCCGTAAGATAAAGTGCAGATAAGACCAGGAAACCATATCAAACGCTTTCCTTATATCCAAAGATAAAAGGTGCATTGGTATTTTGCGTGATTGGGCTAGGTGTTGGAGTAGAATAACGCGTCGGATATTGTCGCTGGCTTGTCGTCGTGGTATAAAACCCACTTGGTCTTTATAAATTAGCCCCCCAATAATCGGATTAGGACGTAGCGCCATAATTTTAGCTAGAATTTTAATGTCTAGATTAAGTAAGGCGATAGGCTTGAAATTGGACCAAATAGAATTATCCGTGTTGGGCTTAGGTATCATGGCTATTATAGCTATTATAGCTGTCAACGTGTCTTGGCCAAAGGCATGATGCTGGAATTAGAAAGAAGTGGAGCTAAGACAGTAACACATTTTTTACAGTAAATGCTGGAGAGGCCGTCAGGACCAGGTCGTTTATGGGGTTTAAGTGTTTTGATAGCTAAGAGGACCTCTTTGGCCATGACCGGGCTCTCCAGGGACTCACGATTAGCATCCGACAATGTGGGTATTCGGATGTCTCGGAATAATGTCTCGGAAAGAGAGTTTAGCTGTATACAGTTCCTCTAGCCTCTTGCAGAAAGCAGAGAGTACTTTAACAGAAGGAGGAAGGAGGGAGGAAAGATGGGAGGGGAAGTAAAGGGAGACTATTGTTCAGAGCAGTTTGGGCTATAATAGGTAGATGCCGGTGCTGAATGTGACTGCATAGTTATAACATTTTAGCTTTAAAAATGAGTATAACAGAGGTATAGGACAAATAAAACTTATAAACCAAAAATAACAATAAATTATCCGACTGAACATACATTCGACACCAGGTGAAAGAAAAATAAGTCTGAATCTGTGCAACCCCCTGTGGGTGGAGGGGAACTGCGTAGGTCAACCACCTAAATGTGTGGAGGAACCCACAACAGAACATTCCCCCTGTGTCTTGGTTGAAGAAACATCATCAGATGTTGTGTGGAATTTCAATCAAGAGTCTGCTGTTGGTACAGGAGAAAAAAACAGAAGAGCAGGATTTATGAACACTCTCAGCAGGGTATATATAGTTGCGGGTCATTAGTGCCATCCCGAGGTGATCGAGAAGGAGTACCCTTCTGAATTGAAGAAGGGCCTGGTTGGGGCCGTTTTGGAGTGGCAGCATATGGATGAGCAGTAGTGCCGGCTGGTGTGCAAGGTAACATAGTCTCTGGTTGGTGAGCTGGGGCGGTCAGATGAAGGGATTCAAGGAGACGTTGAAGGGATTCAGGTGATGTGCAGGAGTGTTGCTGCCCTTGGTAAGAGAACTGCAGGGTGAAAGGGCCATGTGTATTTCAGCGGGTGCAGCATTAGAATTTGAAGTTGAGGCTTCATGGCACGGCGCTTGGCTATTGTAAGGGGTGCCAAGTCTGAGAAGAGTTGGTACTTATGGCCCTGGAACAGGAGGGTGTCTTTGTTAGGGGTGGCAGCAAGCAGTTGTTCCTTTGTGCGGAGTGCAGTTTGATAATAATGTCCCGAGTTGGGCCATCAGTTTGACGGCGGGTGAGAGCCCTGCGAATTCTATCGAATTCTAAACATTCTATCGGTATGGAGGGTGAAAGTTCTTGAAATAGGGCAGTGGAAAAAGATTGCAAATCATCTATTGTTTCAGGTATACCGCATAGGCGCCGCAGATTGGATCTGCGGGAGCGGAAGTAGCTTTCAGTGCCTTTTGCAGCATAACTTCCATATGTTTGAGGAAGTCTGACTGGGACATACCTGAGGGTGGCAGGGTAGGGGAACCGCTGATGTGAAGATCTGCTCCATCTTCATCATCACTGTCAGCATGTCTTGATCTGTCGGGGAAAGCAGCATGCTGATTAGCTAAAGCCCTCGCCGCCATTTTGGAGGAGGCGCGGGCCATTGCTTCCTTGATGGGTTTCGGTTTGTTCATGCCAGGATGCCCCGTCAAAACCATCCAGGGAAGAGCTGTGATGTACAGAGTGGTGATAGTCATTACAGCGGGGTTGCAGGGCGGCTCAGGTGCGCGTCAAAGTCGCGATATTGCAGCGGAGAGTACAGAGCTCTAGAACACGTCTTCCATGTCGAGCCTATCATCTACTAAGACCCCCAGATCCTTTTCCATCCTAGATTCATCCAGTGTATAAATTGCATTCATATTTTTGCCACCCAAATGCATTATTTTACATTTTTCTACATTGAACCTCATTTGCCATGTAGTTGCCCACCCCGTTAATTTGTTCGGATCTTTTTGCAAGGTGTCCATGTTCTGAGGAGAAGTTATTGCCCTGCTTAACTTAGTATGTTCCCCAAATACAGGGATTGAACTGTTCACCCCATCCTCCAGGTCGTTTATGAACAAATTAAATAGGATTGGTCCCAGCACAGAAGCCTGTTCTGCACTGAACTCGCCCTGGTAGCCAGTTTTCAATCCATGTACTCACCTTATGGTCTATGCCAACGGACCTTATTTTGTACAGTAAACGTTTATGGGGAACTGTGTCAAATGCTTTTGCAAAGTCCAGATACTCCACTTCTACTTTATTAGGTACACCTTGCTAGTACCGGGTTGGACCCCCATTTGCCTTCAGAACTGCCTTAATTCTTGATGGCATATATTCAACAAGGTGTTGGAAACATCCCTCAGAGATTTTGGTCCATATTGGCATGATAGCATCACACAGTTGCTGCAGATTTGTCGGCTGCACATCAATGATTCAAATCTCCTGTTCCACCACATCCCAAAGGTGCTCTATTAGATTGAGATCCAGTGACTGTGGAGGCCATTGGGGTACAGTGAACTCATTGTCATGTTCATGAAACCAGTTTGAGATGATTTGAGCTTTGTGACATGGTGCATTATACTGCTGGAAGTAACCATCAGAAGATGGGTACACTGTAATCATAAAGGGATGGACATGTTCTGTAACAATACTCAGGTAGGCCATGGTGTTTAAACAATGCTCAATTGGTATTAAGGGGCCCAAAGTGTGCCAAGAATTCATCCCCCACACCATTACACCACCACCAGCCTGAACTGTTGATACAAGGCAAGATGGATGGATCCATACTTTCATGTTGTTGATGCCAAATTCTGACTGAACTATCTAAATGTTGTGGAAAGGGACCCTGAGAAGGGACACTAGTACCCCCCCCCGGTACAAAGGGACTTTTAAGATGAACTTTGAAAGCGAATAATTTTTTTATAAAAACATATTATTTATTTGAAGAAATGCTTAAAAAACGCATGGATTAAAATAGTAATCTATACAAAACATTTGTGGAAAAATAAACAATTTATACATAATATATTCTTAACACATTCAAAGATGAATACAAGTTCCTCCGTAAGCCTAACATGTTTCAGGACGATGTCCTTTCTTCAGAGGCGTTTTTTAGGAGAGAAAATGAATGTATTATGAAAGAAAAGTGAAAATAAATTTACCGTAATATTTTGTTCAAGGCAGAGACAACAATACATTATCTGAAGGTGTCCAGTATACATACCAGTATTAAATTGTATGAAAAAGTATAATGCCCCGTACACACGGTCGGACTTTGTTCGGACATTCCGACAACAAAATCCTCGGATTTTTTCCGACGGATGTTGGCTCAAACTTGTTTTGCATACACACGGTCGCACAAAGTTGTCGGAATTTCCGATCGACAACCACGCGGTCACGTACACCACGTACGACGAGACTAGAAAAGGCCGGTTCAGAACCAAGCGCGGCACCCTTTGGGCTCCTTTTGCTAATCTCGTGTTAGTAAAAGTTTGGTGAGAGACGATTCGCGCTTTTTCAGACTCGTGGCTTTCAGATCGTTTTCTGACGTTCAGTTTGTGCTTGTGGGTTTGTATCTGCTCTTCAGTGCGTGCAGTCAGTTCGTATTGGAGTTTTCTGTGCGATCTTGTCCGCTCGTTGCTGTTTTTCAGGTCGCTCTTCACAGGCCTTGCTGTTCTTCAGTGCGTTCTGTTACTTCGTTCTGAGCAGCCGACCGTTTTCTAGCCATGTTGCGTATGCGTACTCCTCGTAGAGTTCGCGCTGTGCGGGGAGCTTTTAGGTGAAGAAAGCTGAAGATTGTTTTAAGAACCAGCTGTATATGTGAGACAGTATGATATACTGTAGAAAATATTTTTTTTAGAATAGCAAAAACCCTTAGCACTAGTTACACAGTCTTTCATGTTTACTGTAAGTAAAACAATTTTCAAAAATAAAATTGACCAGTTCTTGGAAACAATAAATCAAACATTTGTGTCTAATATAAAAACAGTAAGATGTGTCCTGTCCAGAAAGCCATGCAATGAAAACCAATAGTAAATAATAAGGAATATTTGGCTGTCTGGGCAATATTAGGAAAAATGGGCAAGTATGAAATCTTCCTTTTATCTATATCAAAAATGTAGTGCTTATTCCCGATGGAGTCGTTTGATGTGTCAGGTCCTCTGGTCCCATGACTCTGCTAACAGCTCTGTACTCTCTGGCTGGGCTGAAGATATAGATGCAGATCCCTGAGCGTATAAATACCCCCAACCCAGCAATACATACAGTATACACCAGAGAATGACACAGGCCAGTTTAAGTAGCAGTAAAGTATATTACAATTGGTGTAAACAATAAAACTGTATACAGGAATATAGCAGCAAGGAAAGGTTTTACTGAGTTGGTTTGCCATCAAAGATTATAACACAACAGGTAACAATCAAACATCTGCAAGTAGTAGTATTGTAGTAATTAACTAATGTGCTTAACAGGCTGCAAATAATGAATACTTAATAGTTCACCTCTCTCTTTAAGCTATACAGGGTAGCCTAACTAAGGGGAGGACCTATAGGTGGTTACCACTACAACAGTCAGTAGTACACATGTGCTAAACCTTCTGCTGGCCAGTTCGTTTGGGCACAAACCCTTGCGTTGGAGCATTCTGGGTAGGGTTCCTTTAGAAGTTGGAGCATGCAAAGGTAAAGTGTTCTGAGTCGGCAAGTCTGTCCCTTTGTAATGCCTAGTACACAAAAAACGGATAAAAAATACCTCTTTCAAATTGTACGATACCAGATCATACAATTTTTATTTAATCACTACAGTATTCGTCTGAAAAAAATCAGAAGAGCAAGACCATGCATGCTCAGAAACGAAAGAATACATTACATTATAACACAACACTACATCACTTCAGAAAACGGATGATCATTTGTTCAATATTCTCGCCGTGTGTATGAGGTTTTGGGCTGTAGTGTATGGTTGTCCACCCGACAGGAACTGGATCACCTGCTGGTGGCACTGTGGTTCCTGGACCAGAAAGTTGTAGTTCCGGTAGTCACCAGCAACTGTCTCCCAGCCATCTGATGCTGGCTGCTGGGAGGGTATTTAGTCTTCCCTCTACATTTCCCTTTTAATTCAGTGTTTTCCCTGCTAGCCAGATATCACTTCCTGATATATCCTGAGACTTATTCCTAATCCTGATGCTGATGCTGATCCTGCTCCCGCCCTTTACCTATATCCTGTGCCCTGCTTGCTTTCCTCCTCTTATTCATGATTCCAGTTCTGGCCCCCTCCCAGACTGTTCCTTTCACCTCCAGTTTTACCCTCTTAATCTGTGCTCCCCATTTTGAATATA
The DNA here is from genome assembly GCA_037952925.1 of Lithobates clamitans. Taxonomy (NCBI): domain Eukaryota; kingdom Metazoa; phylum Chordata; class Amphibia; order Anura; family Ranidae; genus Lithobates; species Lithobates clamitans. The sequence goes on along the minus strand of JBBGZY010001281.1, from coordinate 1,954,738 downwards.
TTGTATTATAGTTAGTTTGCTAGTTAGGTTTTCTGGGTCTTAGTTTGCTAATTAGGGTTTCTGTCACTTGGTTTATGGATCACTTCATGTTTACTGTGTTAGTTTGCTGGTGTTTTGTATCACGATTAGTAAACTTACTTTATTTATAAACAGTCTGGTTTCAGTTTCCTGAGTTCAGCTCCACAGATCTGGTCATCCTTGCTGCTGGATGCCTGCTCTTGGTATCACCGACACCAGTGGTCACTCACCAGTCCTTTATAAGCAGAGGCTTCTGCCCAAGTGCCAGGCACAAAGGGGCTTCCATTTATCTCTCTGGGGGTCTCCTCAGCATTTAGCTATTTACTGCATGGAAGGTTTCCCACAGTCCAGGTTGAGATCCAAGGCTCAAGGTCAGCATCTGCTGTGCTTCTTCTGCTCCCAGATAGAAACCTGCTCTCTGTCTTTGCTGCACTCAGGTGGGTCACAGTCTGTTTCAGCCCTGGTCTTCCCACATTAAAAAGAGTCTTCTTCTTCCTTTAACCTGGAAAACTACTACAGTCCCTTCCCTCTTAATGTCTCTCCCTTTGGAATTGTATTTTTCCAACCAACCTGTGGTACAGCTCAGTCTCCGTGATGACAACCTACTTTCCAGGCACATAAACCTACTCTTATGGTGGCACCATCGTCTAAAAAATGTCAACATTGGAATGCTTGGTACTCAAAAGCACTAGCCATGGAACTTTGTTAGTTATAACTTTTTTGAGGATCTCTCCCATGGCATTTACCAGAGCTGAAAGGAATGCAGCCTAGCATAGTATTGACCTCATGCTCACAGACATGGGAATAGTAGCCCCACATCCCTGGTGTGTCAGGTTGGTAGTATCAAGATAAAGAAAATTCTCAAAGTGCTCAACCAAGGGTGTGTGTTGGCGGTAGTTATTGGTATTAATCAGAATGAACATTAATAACTTCTGTATAAATAAGAGGGGTCACCAGGAAAATTCAGTGTATTTCAATTATCTTCTAATAAATAGATAGGTCTTTGTCCTGTTGGTTTTATATTTTTATTTAGAAAGCTAGCCACCTTTAATGTTGTGCTTTCCCAGTTAGTAGCATAGGCAGAGAATTAGCTGTGCTGCATCTCAATCCAGAGACATTTTTTGGCAACAGCACAAAGGGAAAAAAAAATACCCTACTTTTCAGTCCAGCCAAACTGGCAGCTAAAGTTATTAGTATAAATATATCTGTGGACTTTCTTCTACAGTACACTATAGTCTGCTTAAAAATTACTTATTTTTTTCCCATTACTGTTATGAAATATCAATGTCATCATTGCACATTTCTAATATGCGTCACTAAGAAACTTTTTACAGGAATTAGGAAGCATGCTGTTCCACAATATTGATGGTGCTTTATACTTCTTTACATCATCCTGAAATAAGTGTTGCGGGGAGTGCATAATTTGGTTAAAATGAAATGAACACTGTTCCCAGAATATTTTGATGACTAAAGCTTTACTACTGTAAGAAAAAAAAGTCCAGAATATTACTGTAGAAACAAGGGCACCGGTATCTATGAATATCCTAAGCAACAAGGTTTCTTAAATAGAAACAAATTTTATTGTTTAAGGAAAAGTCCAGTCCAAGTAAAGAAAGTATATGAGACACAATATTTTACAAGTGCCTCACTGGACTGGGGGGAGGAGCAGTTGGCAGGGATTAGTCCTGAAGTCAGCCACCTACTAGCAAAGTGAAACTAAGTTTTAGAGAAGCACAAAGTGGAGGCTTTGATGCTTTATAGGTATTAGTACACATGTTGTGCTATCTGCTGGTAAAGTAATATTAAAGTCAAGTTTTTTTTTTTTATAATTGACAAACATGTTATACTTATCTGCTTTGTGCAGTGGTTTTGCACAGAGCAGCCCTGATCCATCTCTTCTTGGGTCCCCTGCCACGGTTCCTGGCTCTGTCCTCCTTCTGCGCATGCCCAAAGCAAAGAGCTGTGGGTAAACCCGAGCAGTCTCGCTCCCGAGCCACTGCTCTGTGTGACCATTCATAAAAGGAGCCGAGGCTTGGCCCACCCCCTGTCTCTTCTCATTGGTTCACTGGCTGTGATTGACATCAGTGGGGGCCAATGGCTCCCTCCCGCTACTGTCTCAGCCAATGAAGAGGGATGTTCCCTGGAGAGCCGAGACACTTGTGCACATCACTGGATCGCGATGGGGCTCAGGTAAGTATTAGGGGGGCTGGGGGCACTGATGCACACAGAAGGCTTTTTACCTTTATGCATAGAATGCTTGTAGGTAAAAACGATGAGCCTTGCTGCGGGTTAGTTTTACACTGCTGTGTTATCTACAGTCTCGTAATTCTCATAGTAAAACACTTGCCTATACTCTTTGTCTCTAGCACACTTCAGCCAATTCTGCCTCATTAAAAATGTTCGGCTGCTGGCCAATTACAAAGGATTTGCAAAGTATTGAAGTCCCAATGTTGAAGGACAAAGGCCTCTTCCCCACCTTGGAGCCCCAAAAAGTAGTTGAGGGTAACATAGGAGGACTTTCTAATAATGGGGCAACCAGATATCAATTCTCTACCAGTGGAAAAGTACTGTTTTATTTTTATTTTTTAAAGAGCTTTGGCATATTCAATACAAACTGAGTAATGTAAAAGCCTACTTGCAGCACATTTAAAGTGTACCTTTTATTAACTTTACAAGTCTGCATGAATAAATTCCTGATGTGGTAAATTACAGCAACAGTTTCATTTTAATGCACATTTTTTTGTGAAAAAGCAGTCATTTGCATATAGTGTATAGATAAAAGCCCTCCCACCCATATCCCCTCCAAACTCTGTTTACTATCCAAGTCCTTACTAACCTTACTCATCTACTTATCTCTGTCCACAGGGCAGCGATTGGTTGTGCACTCAACAAATCTGGCCTTCATGGAAGAGTGGCAAGAAGAAAGCCATAAGAAGTCCAGTTAGCAGTTTGCGAGAAGCCATGTGGGGGGGAAACAACAAACATGTGGAAGAAGGTGGTCTAGTCAGATGAGACCAAAATTGAACTTTTTGGCCTAAAAGCAAAACGCTATGTGTGGTGGAAAACTAACATAGCATATTACCCTGAACACATAATCCCCACCATGAAACATGGTGGTGGCAGGATCATGTTATGGGGATGCTTTTCTTCAGCAGGGACAGGGAAGCTGGCCAGAGTTGATGAGAAGATGGATGGAGCCAAATACAGGGCAATCTTAAAAGAAAACCTGTTATGCCGCGTACACACGACTGGACTTTACGGCATACTTTGTCCAGCAGACTTTTCAACGGACTTTACGACGGACTTTCCGAATGAATGGACTTGTCTACACACGATCAACCAAAGTCCGACGGATTTGTACGTGATGACGTACGACCAGACTAAAAAAGGAAGTTCATAGCCAGTAGCCAATAGCTGCCCTAGCCTCGGTTTTTGTCCGTCGGACTAGCATTCAGACGAGCGGACTTTTCGACCGGACTCGAGTTCGCCGGATAGATTTGAAACATGTTTCAAATCTAAGTCTGTCAAACTTTTGATAAAACAAAATCCGCTGGAGCCCACACACGATCGAATTGTCTGACGAAATCCGGTACGCCGGACCAAGTATGCCGTAAAGTCCGATCGTGTGTACGCGGCATTAGAGTCTGCAAAAGACTTGAGATTGTGAAGGAGGTTCACCTTCCAGCAGGACAATGACCCTAAACATGCAGCCAGAGCTACAATGGAATGGTTTAGATCAAAGAATATTCATGTGTTAGGATGGCCCAATCAAAGTCCAGACCTAAATCCAAATGAGAATCTGTGGCAAGACTTGAAAATTGCTGTTCACAGATGCTCTCCATCCAATTTGACAGAGCTTGAGTTATTTTGCAAAGAAGAATAGGCAACAATGTCACTCTCTAGCTGTGAAAAGCTGGTAGAGACATCCCCAAAAAGACTTGCAGCTGTAATTGCAGCGAAAGGTGGTTCTACAAAGTATTGACTCAGGGGGGATGAATACATATGCACCCATGTTTGACATATTTATTTGTACAAAATGTTGAAAACCATTTATCGCTTTTATTCCACTTCATAAATATGTGCCACTTTGTGTTGGTCTATCACCCCCCCCCCCCCCCCAATAAAATACATTTACATTTATAGCTGTAACATGACAAAATGTGGAAAATTTCAAGGGGTATGAATACTTTTTCAAGGCACTGTACATGCATTTAATGACTGTAAATAATTACATTATTGTTCATATACTCAGTATCATAAGATTTAAATTACCTTACTTATAGCAGCACGTCTCCATCTTCTGGGTGCAGCACCTCATACTAACTTCCATTTGGGCATGCACCCTCTCTCCTACATGCCAGTGGCGTTACATCTCCCATCACCAGCATGCACCAGCATCAATATGCATGTGCATTTTTAAACAATCTGTCATAACAGGTGGGCTGGGCGGTCTGTTTAACCTTCACCTTTGACAGTGCACATGCAGTGTTGGCTTTATTGAGACAGTACTAGTAGTCAAAGTCACTGCAAAAAAATGGAACTGCTGCTATGAAAATAAAATAAATGATTCTAGGCTGAATTGGAAAAACAAAAAAAGGATGCATCAGCAAACAAACTTAGAGGTAAGTGATTCTATGTCAATGTTAATTAATGTTGATGTTAATTAACACTAGAATGTAATACCACTTGAATTATCATTGACCTCTTACTGCTTAATATAATAATGTCTATATGAACCTTGTGATTAGCTTTGTTCTGTAATGGTATTTTAAAAATTTTTTAATAATAAATGTTAAACAGAAAAAAAACAGTAATTGAACTTCAGTTAAGGGACTTTGCCTAGGCTGATAGGAAGTCAAGGATTTAGACAAGCTAATAAATCATCATCTTAAAGTGTTTGTAAAGGTATATTTGTTTTTTACAAAAATAACAAACATATTATACCTACAAGCTCTGTGTAATGGTTTTGCACAGAGCATCCCCGTTTCTCCTCTTCTCAGGTCCTCCGCTGGTGCAACTGACTCCTCCTCTTCATCCAATGCCCCCAAAGGGAGGGGCTTGTTATGGTAGCAATTGTGCAGGCTTGCTTCCGAGCCCTGCTGCCTGCATCCATAGATGCCCCCGCTTCCTTGTCACAGAGTTTGATTGACATATAGTGCTATGGATCTGCATATGAGGTGAACAGCCTCAGATACACAGAGATGAAACAAATCCTCCTACATAGGTTTACTTGTTTTTCTGCAGTCTTCTCTTCCCTACACCCCTTCTAAAGAAGCAAAAAAGTGTTAAAAATTTTCTTCATCTGTTAGGAGCACAGAGGAGGGGGCAGAGAGGCTGCAGTTGTAGTATGTGAGAGCTGATTGGAGGAAAGGAACACACTCCCCTCCACCCAGCAGAAGAACTGTGTTGTGAATAGACAAGCTGTCTGCTGAGCTCTCCTTCCCAACAAAAAATGTATCTCATGTGTCCAGAAAACTTGTCAGAAGTGACTCATGCTGATAACAGAGGAACGAAGCACCAGAGAGAAATGACAGCTTTGGAGAGAGATAAGTAAACACTACATATATATGTGCTGTGCTTAGATTTCAGGACTGAGGTTTACAACCACTTTAGGCTGAGTTTAGACTAGTGCGAATTGGATATATGTTTCCCTGCATCCAATTCACATACCAGGAGACTGTGTCCAGCTCACTATGGAGCCGGTTCACACATCTCCTCAGTGGCTGTGGAATTGTCCTTCTGGCTCCAGAATTGCCCTTGTGGCTCCGGAATCGCCTTGTGCGTCTTTTGGTCCGAATTCAGTTATAAATTTGGGCTGAAATCGGACCTGAAATGGTGAATGGAGATGCACCAGACTCCTGCTGTGAGCCACTGCATTCGCCAGTGTGAACCCAACCTTAATCTTGAATGTGCAGTTCAGTTAGTAGTGACAGTTCACAAGAAGTTGTGAAATTGAAAATGACACAGAGAATGGCAGCAACATTTATAAGTTACACAGAAGATTTTGGCTATGAAGGAAGATAAAATAAGAACCAATTAAAGGAAGATATGATCACCTTTAAGGATGTCTTGACAACCTTGAACTGCCATGCGTTACTGCAGTGTATGGTACCGCACCACTTCCTGTGGATTCAATGGATTGCTTCAAAAATGACTGGATGAGTTTCCAAAAGCACAAAATAATAATGACTACTTGTCTTTTAAAGCAAGAGCTAGTTGATGGAGGGAGTTATGTTATTGCCTATCGGGGTCAGGACCTTTTATTAAGGTCTTTTGGCCTACTCCTGGATTTGCTAGGGGTTAAGGGATATGAAGATGCTTTTTTTTCTTTTGCTTACCCAGTTTTACTTTGTTTTTCATATCGTTGAACTTGAGGACCTTTTTGTCCTTGCTCTTAATAGAATGGAACGGAAGGAAGAAAGAGTCAATTTTCAGTTTATTAACATAACGAGACTGTAACATCACAGTTTCTTTGAGAAATTACAGCAGATAACATTATCTAACACTGACAAGTGTAGAATGATGATTATTCTATTTCTCTATCAGCTAAATTGTTCTGTTCTAACAGTACTGTAAATCACAAAAACTAATTTTCATAAATTTAGTATATGAATGCTTGCAATAGCTATTTTTTTCTGTAAGGTGCAAAATTAACAGCAAAATACAGTGCTATTTTATATTTAGTTTTGATTATGACTTGATAGATAAGTGTATAAAAATTGCATTGCGTGTTTAAATAAATAAAATGGCAACTTTGATCTTTAAGGACCCATTAACAAATCCATAAGGAACTCATATGGCATTAAGTGTCAGCGTAAACACTTTCCCAGGACCTGCATGTAAGCATTGGGGAACGGAATGCTGATTAATTTGCATTTTTTCACATGTGGGTTAAAGGATCAGTTCACTTGAAATAAATAAATAAAAACTGTATGCATTTATTATTTTTCATTGCAGGACCGTGTAAAGCCTGTAAAGATCACTGGTGTTCTGCAGGTCTCCTGCAGATCTGTCAATATATCGGCTTGTTCGTACCTCACACGAGCAAGCCGATACATTCTGACAGGAAGGCTCAATGAACTACCACAGCAGTCACAGCTTACAAGCTAGCTCATTGAAAACTACAAGCCGACAGCCGCAAAGGCTGCCAGACCTTGTCGTTTTCCAGTCACAGAGGACTGTGATTGAGTGACACGGCCAGGTGGGTGTCTTTTCTGAATTGTGGCAGCAGACACAGGGAGAAGATCCCTGGTCTGCTGTCACATCAGGAAGGCACTGCATTCATAACATGTCACATGTTACACCCTAAACATGGGTGTAACGTGTTATGAAAGGTGAACTTACCCTTTAATTCCATCTCATGACCAGAAGCCAAATTACTTCACAAGAACCCACATAAAAAAGGATAATTTCTTATACACCTGCCAGTGACACCTGTCCCAGCACTGACCACTGAGACATTTTGAGGGGAATAGCACTAAGCACTGATTGCCCTCTACCATCTCTTCACAATACACTTTACTCCTTACTCATGTTCAACTATGAAGACAAAGACGGGTACCAATGCACTAACTTCACAAGGCCTTACACACCGTTGTTCCAAGCCCAGCCCCTAGCAGAGTCTCATTTCACAGCGGGCCCTAAAATAGGGAGCTTGATAACTGGTAGAGCTTGCCAAGTGCCAGGCTACACCTACCCCCATCACTGGCCACCACTGTTCCCTCACTCAAGCTGGCTGCTCCTCCTCCTTCACATTCTTCGCTCCATAATCTCAAGGGTTAACTGTAATTGTATACAGTACTTTGTTTCCCACTTCTCCAATATACTGTAAAGCATGCTCTCTTCCAAAGTAATTCAGGCCAGATGAATCGCTAAACTGGTAACTTCTATACTGAATAAAGTTATTTTTACAGCAACATACAGAACCACTGTTACATATTTATCCTTCTTCATTACACCTGCTGTCACAGGTTCAGCTGTGCTCTATCAATCTGTGTGGTGTTGTCCATACCTTTCTATAGTGTAGTTCATAGGTTTGTGCAGAGAGTGTGTCAGGTGTGCCTGGGCACAACCTAATCACTGTGTGTGGTGCCAATTCCCACTATTGCCTGGCCTTCCCCCCGTGTGTTCATTCATAACTGAAGCATAGTAACTGTGTTTACTATGCTGAAGTTTGTGAATGAACAGGAAGCCGCCCAGCATTGAGCACTATCCCGTTCATGCACTGTCCAGTGCAGCTGAGGTTGCAGAGAAAGGCATGTGTGGGGGGGCGAATGCGCGGCTCGTAAGATGGCGGACGCATAAGACCATCTATCCGAAGCTCCCGCTCTGCGACATTAGCCTTTGCAGCTTCGGGAGCCTACTCACCTGCTTTGGAAACCTCCCAGCTACCCCACGGACATTTTATGGGTAAGATTGGAGATCAGAGGCACATATATTAGAGACATTCCTCACAGGCCGCACTCCAGCCCTCCCACCTTATGGATTGTTACCTGCGTAGGCCGCAATCCCCGGCCTCAGGTACTCCGGCGGATGCAGCGGACCCACCAGATGCTCTCTTCACTGAAAAGCCCCCAGCTAAGCCACAAACAGCCGTTCAACCCACTATGATGGCTTTGGTGACAGTGGAGGTACTGGATCTAAAACTGTAGGCCCTGCTTTAAAGCCTCACCCACAATATAGCTAAGGAGGTTAGCAAGCTTGCACACAAACTCAGGGGGGAAATAGACCAACTGGTGGAATGTACTGATACCCTAGAATCCAAATTTGATGATATGGTGCAATAGTTTCACGTTTAAGAAGACGGAAATCTGAAAAACGCGGTGTCACAACTGCAAATGCAGCAGGAAGACCTTGAAAACAGGGAACATAGACACTACGGATCTGTGGGGTCCCTGAATCTATCACACACAAAGAAATTCGACCCTATCTTCTTGCTCGTTTTATTACCCTGGCACCCAACATCCCTGATTGGCGCCTTGACAGAGCGCACAGATCGCTGGCTCCTAAACCCCCTCAAGGTGCTAATCCCAGGGACATTATTGTTCGCTTCCATTTCTATGAAAGCAAAGAAGCTCTAACCATCGCCACCTGTAATAGATCAGAGTTGATTTCAAGGGTGCTAAAATTCAAATCTTCAGTGACTTGTCTACCATCACATTGGCTAAACGACGCACCCTGCGCCCTGTTACTGCTCACCTACAACATCATCAGGTCCCGTACCATTGAGGATTTCCATTCCGCTTGTCAGTGACCAAAGATGGATCACAACACTCCATGAGGGATCTCCAAGAATGTGAGTCTTTCATTAGGAACCTTGGACTCCCCCCTATCCCTGAAGAGGACAGATACAAGTACAGATCCCAGCAATCAGACCAATCTCCACCCCTGGGAAGATCTGGACCCCAGTCCACCAAAGATCCCAGAAAAACCTCTTTTACCCCCCAAAAGACTGCAACGTCTAAAGGTCCCACCTGGGACTGACCTTTGAATTGCCACTATGATTCATTTTTACACAGAAGTCCTGATCTCCACTTCTGTGTCCAGAGACTCTGGGCTCAGAGCCTGATTTACATCTCAGTTATATTTTTTGAGGGAACCATCCTTGGAACAGTTGCCTATTATAGTTCCCTGTTTGCCTCTTACAGTTGCTGTTCGGATTAGACTGAGGCCGGTGAATCAGTTCTTGCGGGCTGTCATGTCCCCTCAACATGGTCCCAAAGTACGTCCATGGTCCCCTGAGGAGTCTATTCTCCTCAGGCCTTACACCTACATGGTTTATATTTTTTGTTTTTTTCTTTTCAACTTGGATCCTTTTTGATCCCCCATCCAATCCTGTTCTCACTTTTGATTCTCATATACATTTTATTTTGAATTCTTTTGTTTTTTTTAACAACAACAAGAAGAAGAAAGGAAATGGGACTTTGTATGAGGCAAGTCATTGAATTGGTCAATTTATTTAAAAAGTAGCAGATTACATTATGGAAAGTGTCAATCTGTAATACAGGACACAATCCAGTGTAATACATTTGCATACATATAAAACAATTGTACAGAATAGAATACAAAATAATAAATAAACATATTAATTACAAAAGGACACTCATCCATTCATAAAAGTTCAATGAACATGATCGATTTTTCATGGTAGGCCAAAATTGTCTAAGCATCAGTTTAATATAACTCGACGCACGTTTCATGGCTCTTGCCAATCATCAGGAGTAAGATGCTCTGAAAATAAATCAGTAATATCTATAGTAAGGATATCCTTTAAACGGAGAAACAATCTCTCAAAATAAAGGTGTGTAACTTACAGTGCGGCCAAATGGTGGCGCCCAACCTTGGATCCAAAGGAAGAAGAGGGACAAGGATGATCATCTCACCCGGGGCTGAGGTGAGGAATCCCATCCAAGCCAGAAACAGTGGCCAGGTGAAGACCAGGTGACCATGTCACAATCATGTGGTTCTGGTGTGTGCTTATCAGTCCATACTGCTCTGCAATGGTAAGAAAATGAAATCATGTGAAATGAATGTGTGTGAGTAATGAATGGAGCCTATATCAGTGGATAAGTAAAGTGATGAATGGTGTTGTGATGAAGTGTATGAACTAAAGAAGTTTTTTTTTGTTTTTCGGATCCTTTTTCGATCCACTCAAGAAACACAGATGTGTTTCCACTTTTTCATTTCAATTTTGCTCATTTAAATCTATATTTATAGTTCACAAGTTCTCTACATCATGGTATCTACACAACTTATGTTTTATGAAAGTAATGCGTGCTATTTCCACATTGCTGAGTTAAGGCTGTTAGCTTTTTATCATGTAACGTTAAGGGCCTGAACTCCTTTCGTAAAAGATGGCTAGCGCTGAAGGAGTTCAGATCATGGTTCAGGAGACACATTTCAAGGCAGAGGGCTCATTTAAATTTGCATCTAAATACTTCCCCACTGCCTTTGTAGCCTCTGACCCTTCTGGAAAGGCTGAGGTGGCCATTCTCATCAAACGCTCCTCTGCCATACGTATAGAATCCTCCTACCTAGATACCCATGGCCGTTATGTTCTCCTAAATTTTGATCACATGAATACTTCCTTCACCCTTGCTAATGTATATGCACCCAACTCGGGACAGCTCGGGTCTCTAGAGGAGTCTTTTGAAAAGTTACAACCCTTTTCCCAACCCTTTATGGTCATCGGGGGGGACTTTAATCTTTGTATGTCCCCATGCAAAGACAGATTTGCCCTGTTTCAAAACACCCCTTCTCTCCTGGTGCAAAAAACATCCTCTTCGTTTCGAAGAGAGATTCCGGCCCACAATCTGTTTGACACTTGGAGAGTGAAGCACCCAACTGCCAGACAATTCACGTTCTTTTCCCCACCCCATAAACTATACAAGAGATTGGATTATTTCTTTATCTCGGCACCATTACTGACATACATGGTAGATTCGAACATAAACCCGATTACATGGTCTGATCACGCACCCATAACCCTTGATCTCCTCCTATCTGCACCAACACCTAGGAGCTGTCACTGGCGTCTTAACGAATCTCTTCTTAACACACCTACAATCCAATTACACCTACACCAAAAATTGACCGAATTCTTTCAACTCAATTAGGGTTCGGTGTCCGAGACCTCCACTGTGTGGGAGGCTCACAAGGCCTTTTTCAGAGGTGAGTGTATCGCCTCTGGATCTCGCCTCAAACGAGATCGAGCCCTTCAACACTCATCTCTATTGGCTCAATTATCTGAAGCTGAAAGGGGCCTACCCAGATCTCCCACAATGGACCGCCTCCGCACTGTAACCTCTCTGCGAAATTGCATCAAAACATTAGATCTGAACAAGATCACTAAATCCATGCTTTGGTCAAAACAAAAATTTTACGAGTTTGCCAACAAACCTCACAGAATGCTAGTCAATAAACTGAAACCACGACCCCATGCATCTATACCTGACTTTTTGGCACAGCCTGATGGCAACCCCACTTATTGTCCTCAGGCTATGGCTAAGGTTTTTGGAGACTTTTATCAGAAACTGTACATTTGCCTATCCACAGATCCAGGGTCTCAATTCACTCAAGAGAATTTTGACACATTTGTTGATTCCCTAATTTTACCCACATTATCCTCTGACGATCGATCTGGACTCAACGCACAAATCACTGCTGAAGAAATCATTACGGTCATTAACCCATGTGGCTTTGTTTGCTTCGCTGATGAATGGAAGACCCCCCCACACTCAATTCTTACATGCTTTTATATCGGTCATCCCGAAACCGGATAAGGACTCATCGCTACCCGACAACTATCGCCCAATAGCCCTTCTAAACTCTGATTACAAAATTTTCACTAAAATATTAGCAAATAGACTCTCCTTACTACTCTCATCACTAATACATAAAGATCAAGTAGGTTTTCTACCCACTAGACATGCAGGGGATAATACTAGCAGCACCATAGACCTTATTGACCTTCTGACCAAAACCAAAAGACCCGCTATCGTATTAAGCTTAGATGCACAGAAAGCATTTGACCGGTTAAATTGGTCATTCATGTTTGCCACACTGTCAAAATATAGATTTTCAGGCCCATTTATACAGGCCTTAAAGGCACTGTACTCGACTCCTACATCCCAGGTACAGATGGCTTCCCATGTCTCAACGCCATTCCCCCTAAGTAATGGCACCAGACAGGGTTGCCCCTTGTCACCCTTGCTTTTTATTCTCAGTCTTGAACCTCTAGCTGCAGCCATCCTTTCTCATCCTGATATACGGGGGGTGGCATTGAGACATCAAGAGTACAAACTGTCCCTCTTTGCGGATGACATATTACTAACGATCACAAACCGTCATATTTCACTTCCATCACTCCATGCAACTCTTGACTCGTTTGGAAAACTCTCAGGTTTTAAAATCAACCCGACCAAAACTGAAGTCCTTCCTATAAATTTCCCGACAGACACACTTATGTCTTTACAAAGTAATATTAAATATCACTGGTGCTCTCATTCACTTAAATATCTTGGTGTCCGCTTGTCCCCCTCCTATTCCACACTTTATCAGGTAAATTTCATCCCCCTATTTTCAGAAATTAACAGACTACTAAAATCATAGACGAAGCTCCCTTTGTCTCTCATTGGGAGAATTAATGTCCTTAAAATGTCTATACTCCCCAAATTGCTGTACCTCTTTGAGACTCTCCCAGTACTAATCCCAATGGCCCAACTGAAAAAGCTTCATAGGAATTTCTTAAACTTTGTGTGGAACAACGCTTCCCATAGGATAGCCGGCTCAGTTCTCCTGACCCCCCGCTCAAGGGGGGGCCTAGGGGCAACTGATTTAGTAACATATTTTTATGCCACCCATTTGAGACTTATTACCTCCTGGACGTCTAGATACGCCCCAAACAGATGGTCAGAAATAGAGATGGGAATTACGGTCCCTGCTCATCCTTGTTGTATGCTATGGCCCTCCTCTGACAAATTTACCCCTCAGCTCTGTAAGGTCTGTTTGAACCCAATGTTATTTACGCTCCTAATTTGGAAACGTTGTTCCACTAAATACTCCCTATCATCCCTGTGTTCATCTTTGGTAAACATCCTCTTTAACCCAGAAATTCCCGATAGCCTATCTTACGACGCTATGTTGCCGTGGACCCAAGCGGGCATATTCCAATTACGACACTTAGTGTATCCAGTGACACGCAAACTACTTTCCTTCTCAGACTTTCAATATAAACATAAGATCCCAAAAACGCTCTTTTGCTCTTACCTACATATTAAACATTTCTTCACCACTAGAATCCCACAGACAACTCTAGATATACCTAACAAATTTGAAATGTTATGTTCCAGAGGCCCCCATGAACCCCACCAGATTTCCACCATCTACAAAATTCTCTATACAGCCTCCCCTATCACTGAACACAGTCATTCTTACATGAGGAGGTGGTCCCAGATACTTCATACAATAGGTCTATTTCCCTAGGTGATTGGGGAGAGATCTGGGATGCCACTTCCAGAGTTTCTAGATGTGTGGCCCAGAGAGAAACTGCCTATAAACTACTTATGTTTTGGTATAGAACTCCAGAATTCTTAGCAGCTCGCAAGCTGTCACCCCATAGTCATTGCTGGAGATGCGGTTCCTCTCTGGGCACCCATTATCACATATTCTGGGAATGTCCTGTAATTACCTGTTTTTGGTCACAGGTTCATGGTCACCTGGGGAAAATCTTGGAAATCCCCATTCCCCTCCAACCCATACACCTTTTACTTAGCTTACCTCTTCTGAAAATTCCTAAGCCCCTACTAGCGGCCAAACGTGTTATAGCGCAATGCTGGTTGGCTACCACTCCTCCTACCTTTACACAACTTCTCTCAGCCATTGCTGATATTTGTAGGGTGGAGCGCCTTATGGCTGTTATAGACAATTCCTTGCCCAGATTTGACAATATATGGGGGAAATGGGACTGATCTGAATTCAACACAGAGACACAATCCATGTCACCATAATGTTTGCCTGTTTGTCTACCGCCTAAATCCTTATGGATTTAAGTGAAAGGAATATCACTTGTTTTTAAGCTGAGTCTGTTCACATTAAGTCTATCTTTAGAACCATGATGTAATACTCAGTGTTGTCAAAGTGTTTTAAGCACTTTGACAATTTCCACTATCTTCTACTTTACAATGAGTGCAAATTTATTTACCTATTACAACATTATCCTTACTGTTTGAAATGTTTGGTTACATTTGTATATCTTGAAAAACTTATAAATAAACAATTTAAAAAAAGAAAGGCATGTGTGTTTAAGCTTTGAGGTGCACACCCTAATGCAATAGACTGCACACACCTATGGTGTAGTCCCATCAATCGTCTGGTCCTCAGAGCCAATACCAGGATCTTGCTAAAGGGTAACTCCATTGTACAGTCTAATTAAATCTTTTCTCCTTCCTCACTGGCTACTTCCCGTCCTCTGCCCTACTCCAGCATATATCACTACAAAAGCTGGAAATGACACATGCAGGGGAAGGCAAACCCCAGCACTGAGTCTTAACTCCTGCATCACCAAATATTAACCCTAATTTAGTAAATGCAAAGTTAACATTTTAGGCATCTGCCTACACGCAGTTGCTGCATACAGCCACCCATTGACAACAATTAGAAGATGCTGCTTTAAGTGGGTACTGGGGGTTGTCTAAGGCACCTGCACAGATGAATGCTCTGAATAAAAATAGTGTGCATTTGGAGCATTCATCTGTGCATGCACAAGTTCTTTACTCCCTAATGGATGTCTATGGGAGACTGTACACAGCAGCTGTGATTCCCAGTCATTCCCAAGTGTTTACGTCGGCTTTGGATGCTGTACAGTCCCTTTACAGCCATGTGCATGAGCCCTCAAAGTGATTGTAAAGTCTAGTATTTTCTTCTATTAAAATAACAAACATGTCATACTTACCTGCCCCGTGTAGTGTTTTTGCGCAGAGTAACTAGATCCTGCTTTTCCCGGGTCCCTCTTTGGTGCTCCTGGCCCCTCCCTCCTGTTGAGTGCTCCCACAGCAAGCAGCTTGCTATGGGGGCACCCGAGCCGCAGCTCTGTGTATCCCTCTCTCTCCTAATTGGCTAGCTGACATTGATTGACAGCAGCAGGGGCCAATGCTTCTGTGTCTCAGCCAAGCAGGAGGGAGAGTCCCAGATGGCCAAGGCACTCATGGACATCGCTGGATTTAGAGGGGGCTCAGGTAAGTATTAGGGGGGCTGAGGGGGGCTTCTGCACACAGAAGGCTTTTTATCCCAATGCATATAATGCATTAAGATAAAAAGCCTTCTGAGACTTTACAACCCCTTTAATGATGGGGACACATATACAGTGGGGCAAAAAAATATTTAGTCAGCACCAATTGTGCAAGTTCTCCCACTTAAAAAGATGAGAGAGGCTAGTAATTGTCATCATAGGTATACCTCAACTATGAGAGACAAAATGTGGAAAACAATCCAGAAAATCAGACATGTCTGATTTTTGAAAGAATGTATTTGCAAATTATGGTGGAAATTAAGTATTTTGTCAATATCAAAAGTTCATCTCAATACTTTGTTATATATCCTTTGTTGGCAATGACAGAGATCAACCGTTTTCTGTAAGTCTTCACAAGGTTGTCACACACTGTTGCTGGTATGTCGGCCCATTCCTCCATGCAGATCTCTTCTAGAGCAGTGATGTTTTGGGGATGTCGCTGGGCAACACGGACTTTCAACTGCCTCCAAAGGTTTTCTATGGGGTTGAGATCTGGAGACTGGCTAGGGCACTACAGGACCTTGAAATGCTTCTTACGAAGCCACTGCTTCGTTGCCCGGGCGGTATGTTTGGGATCATTGTCATGCTGAAAGTGAAAGACCCAGCCATGTTTCATCTTCAATGCCCTTGCTGATGGGAGGAGGTTTGCACTCAAAATCTCATGATACATGGCCCCATTCATTCTTTCATGTACACGGATCAGTCGTCCTGTTCCCTTTGCAGAAAAAGAGCCCCAAAGTATGATGTTGCCACCCCCATGCTTCACAGTATGTATGGTGTTCTTTGGTTGCAACTCAGCACTCTCTCTCCTCCAAACACGACGAGTTGTGTTTCTACCAAACAGTTCTACTTTGGTTTCATCTGACCATATGACATTCTCTCTATCCTCTTCTGGATCATCCAAATGCTCTCTAGCAAATCTCAGACGCGCCCGGACATGTACTGGCTTAAGCAGGGGGACACGTTTGGCACTGCAGGATCTGTTTTCCTGGTGGCGTAGTGTGTTACTGATGGTAGCCTTTGTTACGTTGGTCCCAGCTCTCTGCAGGTCATTCACTAGGTCCCCCCGTGTGGTTCTGGGATTTTTGCTCAGCATTCTTGTGATCATTTTGACCCCATGGGGTGAGATCTTGCATGGAGCCCCAGATCGAGGGAGATTATCAGTGGTCTTGTATGTCTTCCATTTTCTAATTATTGCTCCCACAGTTGATTTCTTCACACCAAGCTGCTTGCCTATTGCAGATTCAATCTTCCCAGCCTGGTGCAGGTCTACAATTTTGTTTCTGGTGTCCTTCGACAGCTCTTTGGTCTTCATTATAGTGGAGTTTGGAGTGTGACTGTTTGAGGTTGTGGACACATGTCTTTTATACTGATAACAAGTTCAAACAGGTGCCATTAATTCAGGTAATGAGTGGAGGACAGAGGAGCCTCTTAAAGAAGAAGATACAGGTCTGTGAGAGCCAGAAATCTTGCTTGTTTGTAGGTGACCAAATACTTATTTTCCACCATAATTTGCAAATAAATTCTTTCAAAAATCAGACAATGAAACATTTTGTCTCTCATAGTTGAGGTATACCTATGATGACAATTACAGGCCTCTCTCATCTTTTTAAATGGGAGAACTTGCACAATTGGTGGCTGACTAAATACTTTTTTGCCCCACTGTATAAGGCTGTACCTATAATATGTCAGCTTTTTCTTTCTCTGTGCTTTAAAAACATCATCACAGGTCCATCCCAAGCTAGTGTAAACAGAGGCGGCTCTCTAATTAGGCGGTTGCCTAAGGCCTCGCCCTCCCAGGGGCCTCGCAGCCACCTAGTTTGCCTAAAGAGCTGCCTCTGGCTATCTTCATACATCAGTCCTAGTACAGTCAGCAGGGCTTCGTTCCTGCCTCGTTCAGTGTACAGTCACTCCTCCTCCACTCTGCTCTGTAACACCACACCCCACCAGGGCACTGCCAATTCTCCACTCCTGTCATTAAAACTCCACCAGAACTACAGCTGGCAGAGACACACACAGAGACTGACAACTGCTCTGCCCTGCCCCGCCAGCAAATCCCATCCGTCCCTTGAGCCGATATCTTGCAAGGGCGCAGCTAGCACCTCAGCAGGATCACCAAGTCCACCCTCCTTCCAGGGCGGGGCCTCTGTGGTGGAGGCGGAGCCAATTCCAGTTCACTGTCTGTGTGCAGCCGACTGATTGATGAGCTGAGGATGCGCTGACTGAGCTGTGAGGAGACAGAGCCTTGCTATGTGTGAGGTACATGAGCATGGGGGCGGTACATGGGCTTGGGGGGTACATGTGACTTGGGGGTGTGCATGTGACTGGGGGTGTGCATGTGACTGGGGGGTACATGTGACTGTGGGGGTGTGCATGTGACTGGGGGGAGTGCGCATGTGACTGGGGGTATATGTGACTGGGGGGTGTGCATGTGACTGGGGGGTACATGTGGCTGTGGGGGTGCGTTGTGACTGGGGGGTACATGTGGCTGGGGGGTGTGCATGTGACTGGGGGGTACATGTGGCTGGGGGGGTGTGCATGTGACTGGGGGGAGTGTCCATGTGACTTGGGGTACATGTGACTGGGGGAGTGTGCATGTGACTGGGGTGTACATGTGACTGGGGGGGTGTGCATGTGACTGGGGGTATATGTGACTGGGGGGGTACATGTGACTTAAGGGGTGTGCATACTATTGTGGGGGTGTGCATGTGAGTGTGGGGGTGTGCATGTGACTGTGGGGGGGTACATGCGACTGTGGGGGGTACATGCGACTGTGGGGGTGTGCATGTGATGTAGGGGTGAGTGGGGGGGTAAATGTGACTGGGGAGTTATATGTGCATGTGCCTGCGGGGGTGTATGCATGTGCCTGCAGGGGGTGTGCATGTGCCTGCGGGTGTGTGTGCATGTGCCTGCGGGGTGTGTGCACGTGCATTGTGTTTACAGTCAGGTTTGCACAGCCCCTTCTCTTTTATGAGGCCTAGTTCAAGGAGCTCTATGCATAGTTGCCAACATTGTAAAAAAAAAATGTGGGACACTTTTGTGGCTGTAGGCGGAGCCGTACAATAATTAGGGGGCGGGGGCATTAGTTTGTAGGCGTGGCTTAGCAAAAAATAGTAAGTGCGGCGCGCGAAGCGCGCCGCGGCGAAAAATGGGCGTGGTTTACGCGTCATAGTGGGCGTGGCTTAAATGGGCGTGGCTCAAGAGGGTGTGGTTAGAGTCTGAGATGAATGAGGGATGGAGAGGGAAAGGGGGAGAGGGAAAGGGGGAGAGGGAAAGGGGGAGAGGGAAAGGGGGAGAGGGAAAGGGGGAGAGGGAAAGGGAAAGGGGGAGAGGGAAAGGGGGAGAGGGAAATGACGGGACAGCAGCCCCAGATCCTACACAATAAAAATATGTGTATTCTAGAAAGTTTAACAATCAGCAGATAAAGATACTCCAAACACCTGGTGTTAGCACTTCAATCATCCCGGCACCATGATTGTTATGGTGTCAGGATGATTGAAGTGCAGTATTTCTATTATTACATTGTAATATAAAATTAAATCATTCAACTCACCATAATGCAGAATCAGTGGGATCCCTGAGCGTGTCACTAGCCACGTCGCCTGCCCCCGGCAGAGTCCGTCCTCACATCAGGTGTCCCCGGCAGAGCCCCCCTCGCATCAGGTGTCCCCGGCAGAGCCCCCCCTCGCATCAGGTGTCCCCGGCGGAGCCCCCCCTCGCATCAGGTGTCCCTGACGGAGCCCCCCTCGCATCAGGTGTCCCCGGCGGAGCCCCCCCTCCCATCAGGAGTCCCCGGCGGAGCTCCCCCTCACATCAGGAGTCCCTGGCGGAGCCCCCTCTCACATCAGGCGTCCCTGGCGGAGCTCCCCCTCACATCAGGAGTCCCTGGCGGAGCTCCCCCTCACATCAGGCGCCCTAAGCGGAGCTCCCCCTCACATCAGGAGTCCCTGGCGGAGCTCCCCCTCACATCAGGTGTCCCTGGCGGAGCCCCCCCTCACATCAGGTGTCCCTGGCAGAGCCCCCCCTCACATCAGGAGTCCCCGGCAGAGCCCCCCTCACATCAAGAGTCCCCCAGTGGAGCCCCCCCTCACATCAGGTGTCCCCGGCAGAGCCCCCCCTCACATCAGGAGTCCCCCAGTGGAGCCCCCCCTCACATCAGGTGTCCCCCAGTGGAGCCCCCGCTCACATCAGGTGTCCCCTAGTGGAGCCCCCGCTCACATCAGGTGTCCCCCAGTGGAGCCCCCGCTCACATCAGGTGTCCCCCAGTGGAGCCCCCCCTCACATCAGGTGTCCCCCAGTGGAGCCCCCCCTACAATTTACCACAGCGGCGTGCGCCCCCTCCCCTACCTCAGAGTCTGCCGGTGTTTCTGTCTTTTTGAATTCCGCATGGATGGCAAAACCCCCGCCCCTTTCCCTGGCAGCGGGGCGGGGGTAGGCGGAGTGAGGCGGGGCGGAGCGGGGCGGAGGGTGGGCGGAGTGAGGCGGGGCAGAGCGGAGGGTGGGCGGAGTGAGGCGGGGCGGAGGGTGGGCGGCGTCGGAGGAGCTCCGTCTAGCCCCCCCCAGTCGTCTTCAAGCTTCTTCAAGATGGCGGCCGGCGGAGACAATGTCTCCACCGGCCGCAGACCTCTAGCGGCGGCGGCGGCGGCGGCGGGCGGCGGCGGCAAAAATCAAAAACCGGATTTTTCGGGACATTTACCGGGACACAAAAAATTCGTGAATGAAGTGTAAGTCCCGGGAATGTCCCGGGAAATCCGGGACAGTTGGCAAGTATGTCTATGTGAGTACAGTACTGAGAGGGACAGAGCACTGACACCAGCACTGAGATAGAGCACACTGACACCAGCGCTGAGATAGAGCACACTGACACCAGCGCTGAGATACAGTGCCCCAACACCCGTACAGAGAGTACACTGACACCAGCACTGAGAGCATGCCAGCACTGACACCAGTACTCTTAATACAGAGCCGCCTCTGAGTGTAAACATTGCTCTGTTTACCCTAAACCTGTCTGCAGTCTGCACTGCAACTACAGATAAGGAGTGAAAAAAAGCAAGACATCTATTACCTGTTTATTTCAATGCGCATACATTTTACTGTCTTGTCAATCTCCCATTACATAATGGGGTTTATTTATTAAAGGCAAATCCACTTTGCACTACAAGTGGACTGCATGCGCATTTGGAAGTGCAATCGCTTTAGATATGAGGGAAAGATCTGCAATAAAAGTCTGATGATTTTATCATCCTATCATGTACAAGCAAAAATGGTGTTTTTTATTTTTCTTGCATGTCCCCCTCAGATCTACAACAAATGCACTTCCAAGTGCACTTGCAATGCAAAGTGGATTTGCCTTTAGTAAATAAACCCCAATGTTTCAGGTAGCTAATTCTGGCAAGCAGAGGGCACAGCAGGAGGTTTCGGCATTGAGACTTTCTTACAGAAAGATTAGTTTACATCCCAAGAGATTCCAGATCAGGAGAATGTACTGTATGCAAATAAAGGTTGACTTTTTCCCTAAGTGTTTTAACCACTTGCACACCAGCCAGTAGTAATTTTATGCGGTGCAGAACTTCCTGGTTTACAGGTGGACATACTGGTCCACAGACCGGGTTTATCATATGCCCATGTTCCTAACTGCAACGGCCAGGAAAACATATGAGATAATAATGCATTTTATGCGTTTCAGTGACAATAACCTCTGTCATCCCCAAGGTGACCCTGACTATGATTGACTCCATAAAATTTGGGCCCTCATAATTTACCTGTCTCAGAAATTTGAGGATGTGTAAACGTGCCGACAAAACATCTGCATAGATGAGTCATTTGTACATTTTACTGGCAGGCTTGCAATCAAGCAATATTTACATGAAGAGCAGTGTTAGGGCTATGTGGGACATGTTGTGACCCTTGTTCATGGGGTACCATTCGTACGTGGACAGCTTTTGTCGTTGAAAATCCTCTCTGTGTCTACGGCTATAATCTAAATAAGGGAGGTGTAGACTTCAATGACCAAATGATGAAGTCATATTTAGCCTCCCGCAGAGCTAGACACTGGCACAAAAAAGTGTCTATAAATTTATTTCAATTGCCTCTATACAATGCGTTTGTTGTTTACAAAGCTACTGGCACCATTTGTAAGGGGACAACTTTTAAGCAAGCATGCCACTTTTTAGAGATTTGTTACTTAAAATAAATTGGCTGCTGTGGCACTATGTGACCTAATCACAGGGGCTTCCCCAAAGGCTCATTAACACCGCACTTAAAAAGGGGGAAAAAGCCTGCATGCCTAATGAAGAACTACTAGCAGTAAAATAGAAGGACAAATGTGATGTATTTATCCTGTCTTACATTCACCCAGACACGACGGTCTAAATTCACATAGCGTCTGGTGTCATTGGAAAGCCTCTCTCCGTCCACACGGCTATAATATAAATATAGACGGTATAGACTTCAATGACCAAATATTGAAGCCGTATTTAGCTTCTTGCAGAACTAGACACTTGTACAAAAAAGTGTCTATATACTGTATTTATCGGCGTATAACACACACTTTTTTCCCCTTAAAATCAGGGGAAAATCGTGGGTCCATATTATACACAGATCCCTGCTGTCTGAGGGAAGAGGAGCGAGAGCCGCTGAATTACTTAGAGCTACGATCTCCTGTGTAATCCCACCTTGGGCCACTGTTCTGTCTATCATATGAGCAGGACCAGGAGGCGTGGCTGTGAGTGACAGAGCGCCGGGTACACAGGAGATTGCGGCTCTGTGTAATTCAGCGGCGCTCACTCCTCCTCTTCCCTCTGAGACAGCAGGGATAATCCAACACTGGTGAGGCTGCAATGATGGGAAAGGTGAGGCTGCAGATGGGCACTGAACAGGTTGTATTGTTGGTCAATTTATAGGCTGCAGATGGGCACTGAACAGGTTGTATTGTTGGTCAATTTATAGGCTGCAGATGGGCACTGAACAGGGTGCATTAATGGGCAACTTAGAGACTGCAGATGGGCACTGAGCAGTGTGCATTGATGAGCTGTGACCCTAATTTTGCTTTAAAGATCTTTATATAAAATGTACGGTTTTTTCCTTAAACTTCCCTCCTAAAATTGGGGTGTGTGTTATACGCCTGTGCATGTTATACATCGATAAATACGGTATTTATTTCAATCTCAATTGGCTTCTTTTTTTTTTCTATGCTGGTCTTACTTTGAGCAGGAATTTACCTGTCTCACTGTGGTAAACAAAGTCATGGTAAAATACTTTTGGTGGTAGAAAAAGTATTAACTTATATATCTGTAGTTGTTATTACGAGTGACATCTACTGTATTTGCTAACCATGCTTGGGTCACTTTATGCCTATTTGTCGTTGGCGTGGTGAAGAACTATTATTAACCAAGTTGTAAGAATTTTTAAGTCAGGCTTTTATCTTCTTTGTTTTTATGCTAAAAACATAAAAACTAGAGCCTTTTTAATTGATATTCTCACAAACTTTTTCTTCTATAAATATTTAAACACTCAGTGGCTTGTGCCCAAAACTTATCCAACTATATTTAGTAGTTAGCACCGGTTAAGTGTAGAGATGTGACTGCAGCCTGGTACCAATAAAAAGCTCAGTTCTTCTTCTGCTACCTTGACTGGTGTAAAGTTGGTTCCCAAGGTGAAAACTAAGTGGTCTGCTGGCATATGGTGTAGCCTCCATTTGAGTGCTAAAAGCTGGATACTGTTTTGGAGAAACAGATGTTGTGGAGTGCAGCAATGCACTACTGAGCCTGTCTAACAGCTGGGAATCCTTCGTGACCCATATAGCTAGAAATAAACATGGCCCAAGCTTGGCAAAAATCGAAGAAAGCACATTTTCATTTGTTAAGAGCTTATCAAAATGAAGAATAAATGTTTTTCGCCATAAACTGATTTTAGTCACAAGAGGAATCCTACCAGCAGTTTATGTGATGGTCTGATATTATTACGAGCACCCACTGCCAGCTGAAGACTGCAGTTGCGTTGACAGATAGGGCAGACGGAAAATAAACATCTGCCCCAATCACGAGTGTAGACCAAAAGACAAGGTTGACGAATATTGTCTGGCAGGCTTTTCTTTGCAGGAAAACATATAACAGCGACAGAACCAAAACTATTGGCATCGTCTGGTCCTTATGTGGTTACTTATGTGGTTACTGACCATGAAGAGAGATGATTAGTATGTGCTCTCCAAGGAGGACTGGTGCAGATGCTCAGAATGATATCATTCCAACTTGCTAGCATAGGCTTTCAAGCTGCAGCGCCATGCTATTTGCAAATCGGCCTTAGATTGTTTTTCACGGTTCAACAACCTTTAGAACTAAAACTTTCTTGCCCAGTATTATGCTGCAAGTCCAAATAAGTATTCATGGTCCAATTGTAACGAGATCAATGTGCCATTGTATTTTATATGACAAATATAGTAAATCATAGTTTTTTTGTCCTAATTAAACTCAACTTTATAAGTGTACTTTTCAAAATTATCCTGGATTTTACTACTACTTTGTATACTAGATTTGTTAACAAAATCTTGATTATAAGCAAACAAATAAGCGTATAGCCTCAAGGAGGAAGCACTATCTATAGAAATGATGATCATAAAAGATAACTGGGCTAATTGATAGGTATACCATACCACATCCCAGTACTCTAGATTATATGAAAATATAAAAATTTAATTGGACCTTAAAGGTGCTACTAAAATTATAACAACAATGCCATAACAACACTAAGTACAATAAAATCTCGTATCTTTTAATTTCTGAAATAATCATTAAAACTGCATATAATAAAAATAATTTAGATTACAAACAGATTAAAAAGACCAATTTTGAGAGAGTGTCCTTCCAACAGTACTTGTCTAGCTATCCAGAGACCAAAGAAGCACACTTTGGAGGTGACATGAAGGTTGAGGAGGCAGAGGATGACTGTAATAATCCAAGGTACTGTTTTTGGAAGAGTATGAAAGTCGCTGTAATTTGTAGGAAATTGGAAGGCTTAATGCATGAGGTGAGTTGTGTCTAGCTGCAGCTATGCACAGCATTAAGCCTTCCCATTTTCCTACAAATTACAGCAAATGTCATACTCTTCCAAAAACAGTACCTTGGATTATCACAGTCATCCTCTGCCTCTTCAACCCTTCATGTCACCTCCAAAGCGTGCTTCTGTGGTCTCTGGCCAGCTAGATAAGTACTGTTGGGAGGACAAAGATGGTGCTGAATCCATGCTGGGAGATCCTGAGACAATCAATCTCCATCCAACATGGTAAAAGTACTTGAAGCTATTACTACTTGCCAGAATACTCTAACCACTTAGATAGACGAAGTTAGGATAGATATTTCTTTGATTTGGCAAGACTTAAATAAACTAGAAGATAAAGTCACAGGGGCTAAAACTAGTATTGGTACTGTGGAAGATCAGTGAAATCCTTTACAGCACACATTGGACCATTGTCACCTCCAACTACAGATTTGTAAAAATAAATTATAAAAAAATAACTTCTGCTTAAGAGGCCTCTTGGAAAAAGTGGAGGTGTCTGAGCCTGTGGGCTTTTTGGAAATCCTCTTGATTACCACTTATGACAGAGGGAAATTCTCTCACACCTTTTTTTGCGGAATAAACCCACCTTCTAAAGAGTGATCCCCACCTCTAGGGGCAGCTTCACTAACTTTTATTGTTAAACTACTTAACCACTTCAGCCCCGGAAGGATTTACCCCCTTCCTGACCAGAGCATTTTTTGTGATACCACACTGTGTCGCTTTAACTGACAATTGCGCGGTCGTGCAACATTGCACCCAAACAAAATTGACATCCTTTTTTTCCCACGAATAGAGCTTTCTTTTGATGGCACTTGATCACCTCTGAGGTTTCTATTTTTTGCGCTATAAACAAAATAATAGTGCCAATTTTGAAAAAAAACAATATTTTTTACTTTTTGCTATAATAAATATCCCAAAACTTTTTTTTTTAAATGTCTTTCTTAGTTTAACCTGATATGTATTCTTCTACATATTTTTGGTAAAATAAATCGCAAAAGGGGAAAATTGATTGGTTTGCACAAAAGTTATAGCGTCTACAAAATATGGGATAGATTTATGACATTTTTTATTATTATTTTTTTTTTTTATTAGTAATGGCTGCGTTCTGCGATGTTTTTATCGTGACTGTGACATTGTGACAGACAGATTGGACACTTTTGACACTATTTTGGGACCGGTGACATTTAAACAGTGATCAGTGCTATAAAAATGCACTGATCACTGTGTTATAATCAAAGGGGTGAACAGCGCTGATCAGCAGACATAAATAGGACCCTCTGAGGCTAAGTAAAAACTTTTAATTATTGCTAAAAAAATTATAAAATGTTCACCAAGGCATACAGCAGTCAATTGATGGCCATGCAGAGACTTGGATTAAAAAACTGACAGTACCTGGTGGCTGGAGCTGCATGGATGACACAGGGGCTTGGGGAAACCCAGCACAAAGCCGTTGGACAAAGAACACAGGAGCACCGCTGGTGGGGGGCACACCCAGGACCGTAAGGCCAGGGGTCCAATGAAGGGGGAACCAAACTGCAGGCACAGGAACTGTTGGGACCAGTATACAGCAGCCGCTCGCACTGTGTACGAAGTCTGGAAGTTATGTCACAGCCTGGTGAAAGTTAGCCAAAGAAATTCAGAGAGTATGGGCAAACCCTGCTGCTTCAGCCAATTACTGATTCCTGTGTAAATGTCACTGGCAGGGAAGGGGTTAAAGACTAGGGGGCGATCAAGGGGTTAAGTGTGTTCCCTCAGTGTGTTCTAACTGTAGGGAGGATGGACTCACTAGAACATGACAGAGATCACAGCTCCCAATGATAGGGAGCAGTGGATCCCTGTCATGTTGCTAGGTAGAACAGAGAAATGCCTTGTTTACAAAGGCATCTCCCCGTTCTGCCTCTCCATGTCACGATCGCGGGCCACCTGCGGACATCGAATCCACGGAACTCACGGGTACACTAACGCGGCATGTGCGTGCCCACTAGCCTATGATTTAAAGGGGACATACAGGTATGCCCATTTGCGCAGCTGCGCCATTGTGTCAACGTATATATCATCGTGTGCTGGATGGCAATCGGTTAATATTGAGGAATCTGGTTGTGCAATTCACTGGGGACATGGGCAATGTGTCTTTTTTAAAACACCATTGTTGCTGCTTTCCCAGACTTTTCTACAGAAATGAACAAACAAGGAGCTAAATGCATTGAGTCCAAATAGAGATTTAATGTACTCAACATCAAATATGCAATGCTGTACCCAGCTCTGCTGTGGGTTGCTGATAATGACCATACACTTTTCTATATTGCCCCTATTTGTTTAACTGGCTTGAGCAATAGGATCTTAGTAGGATTTTTCCTGAATTATGTCATAAGTACCCCTAGTGTTGATGGTCAGGCACTATAGCTGGCTCTGTGTTCTTCACCTATAGCAGCCCCCTTTCCTATGAGGCAACCTGTATTCGGTTGCCTCCAGGTCCTATACACAATGCTATAGTGCTTGGCTACCACACCGTGGCAGACACGAGCTAAGCACAGCAAATAGGTACTTGCAGTTGGCAGACAGACAGAGTGGTCCAATGGCAGTCCAGGTTCAATTCAGGTTATTTTCAGAGAGTAGTCAGAGTCATTCTATGGTCAAAAGGCAGGCAGAGTTCAGAGAGTAGTCCAAGTTCAATCTAAGTTCGATAACAGGGGAATTCAAACTAGCAGGCAGGGCGAGGATCAGGCGAAGGCAAAAGTAGAGGTAGAGGAACAAAGCAAACAAACAGGGAGCTTGAAGCACATGTTGCAAACACTATCACAAGCATGACACTAAGGGCTTGGCAGGCTTAAAACAGGTTTGGTCTCTACCCAGGGGCTGTGTGTACATCAATCTCCCTGCAGGTGGACAGTCAGACAGGCAGAGTGCAGCTCAGCCAAAACCAGGATGCTGGAATCAGACCAGCAGCTGCCATGGAACAGGAGGATTACACACTCCTGACACATACTATTCAGAAATAAAAAAGGTATATTTTTACCTTTTCAGAATTATATAAATTCACAGGTGAGGAGCTCTCTTGGGATATCCAAGGTGGCTCTTCCTCTGTGTGAAATGTTGAATCAATGGTTTACAACCACTTTAAAGTAAAAATGAACCTTGTGGTTCACAAAAATGCATAGAAAATTGGACACTCTATACATTTTTTGTATGCTGCAAGTAAATATATTTATTTATTATCTTTTTTTTTTCACCTTTCATTTCCTAGCTATGACCCCTGTGTCACTGGGTCCATTTCTGCATGAAAGGGTTATGGGAGTGAAGAAGCCACTCTGTGTTACTGAAGAAGGAAGTGCATGTCTTGGCTGCCAAATGGGGAAGAGGCAGTGACTGTCAGCCACTGCACTCTACAATAACAATAGCGGCCTGCAGTACTCACAGGAGGGTGACAATATTATTACAACTTGGAAACCACAGGTTTGCCTTTGTCACCAAGTAATGAAAATCCTGTAAGCATGGCAAAACTGGCAGAATCAATAAGTATTTTTTATTAGAAATCTACAATCATTACCCTTAGGCTAGTTTATCATGTAAATGGCATCTGTATTTACAAAAAAATATTGTCCACTTTAAGTTTTGCTATAATCTTGCAATCATCAGTAGGCAAAAATTGTAATAAAAATAGACAAGAGAACCAACCATGCACAAAGTCACACTACAGTAGGCTTATGTTCATCACGTGACCAACATCTTGTCATCATACTATTAGTGACCCTACTGGTAAATAAATTATTAGTGTGTGTAACAAGCAGGCCGCTGGTTGCCATAATATGGCCCCAATGGAAATACTTCACATAAAGGGCTTTGCAATTGCAAGTTGGATGAAGCTACTGAATGCAGGGTGGCAGTGGGTGTCTGGCGCTGGAACGCAGTGTTTCAGCACCCAGCAGTCTATTTTAGGCACTGTCAGGCAGAGGTATTCTCTGCCCATCGGTGCTTGTATAGTTCTGAGAATGAAGCCATCATGAAAAGTTGCTCAGACCCTGCACAAAGGTCACTGAACACCAATGCTAGGGAGCATTCCTAATCCCATTGATACCAATAATGGGACATTTATTCCTTCCACTGACACCAACAATGGGGCATTTTTTTTACACCCACTGACACCAGTGATGAGGCATTTTTTAAATTCCTACTGACCTTTATTGCTGGGGCATTTTTCTTTACTTCCACCATCCACTCAAGCCAGGGTACGTTTTTTATTCATATTTACTGCTGACACATTATTTTTTTTTTTAGCTTTCACTGACCACCAACACATGAGCATTTTCCCACTGTCCACGGGCTGGCCCCCAAAAAGTCTTACCCTTTGTAATAAAGGCTTTGTGCCACAAACACTGTGCCACACTTTATATTCTGGTCAGTACCTAAAGAGAAAAAATGTAAAGTCTGAAATCAACGCTTACAATATCTCACAAAAGTGAGTACAGCCCTCACATATTTGTAAATATTTAATTATATCTTTTCATGTAACAACACTGAAGAAATGACACTTTGCTACAATGTAATGTAGTGAGTGTACAGCTTGTATAACAGTGTAAATTTGCTGTCCCCTCAAAATAACTCAACACACAGCCATTAATGTCTAAACAACTGGCAACAAGTGAGTACACCCCTAGATGAAAATGTCCAAATTGTGCCCAAAGTGTCAATATTTTGTGTGGCCACCCTTATTTTCCAGCACTGCCTTAACCCTCTTGGGCATGGAGTTCACAAGAGTTTCACAGGTTGGAGTCCTCTTCCACTCCTCCATGACGACATCATGGAGCTGGTAGATTTTAGGGGCCTTGCGCTCCTCCACCTTCTGTTTGAGGAGGCCCCACAGATCCTCAATAGGGTTTAGGTCTGGAGACATGCTTGGTCAGTCCATCACCTTTAGCCTTAGCTTCTTTAGCAAGGCAGTGGTCACCTTGGAGGTGTGTTTGGGGTCATTATCATGTTGGGATACCGCCCTGCGGCCACGTCTCCAAAGAGAGGGGATCATGCTCGGCTTCAGTATGTCACAGTACATGTTGGCATTCATGGTTCTCTCAATGAACTGTAGCTCCCAAGTGACGGCAGCACTCATGCAGCCCCAGTCCATGACACTCCCACCACCATGATTGACTGTAGGCAAGACACACTTTTCTTTGTACTCCTCACCTGGTTGCTGCCACACACGCTTGACACTTTTAGAACCAAATAATTTTATCTTGGTCTCATTAGACCACAAGACATGGTTCCCGTAATACATGTCCTTAGTCTGCTTGTCTTCAGCCAACTGTTTGCTGGCTTTCTTGTGAAGAGGCTTCATTCTGGGACGACAGACCAATTTGATGCAGTGTGCGGTGTATTGTCTGAGCACTGACAGGCTGACCCCTCACCCCTTTAACCTCTGCAGCAATGCTGGCAGCACTCATATGACTGTTGCCCAAAGACAACCTCTGGATATGACGCTGAGCACGTGCACTCAACGTCTCTGGTTGACCATGGCGAGGCCTGTTCTGAGTGGAACCTGTCCTGTTAAACCGCTGTATGGCCTTGACCATTGTGCTGCAGCTCAGTTTCAGGGTCCTGGCAATCTTCTTATAGCCTAGGCCATCCTGATGTAGAGCAACAATTCTTTTTTTCAGATCCTCAGAGAGTTCTTTGCCATGAGGTGCCATGTTGAACTTCCAGTGACCAGTATGAGAGACTGAGAGCGATTACTCCAAATTTAACACACCTGCTCCCCATTCACATCTGAGACCTTGTGACACTAACGAGTCACATGACACCGGGGAGGGAAAATGGCTAGTTGGGCCCAATTTGGACATTTTCACTTAGGGGTGTACTCACTTTTGTTGCCAGCAGTTTAGACATTAATGGCTGTGTGTTGAGGTATTTTGAGGGTACAGCAAATTTACACTGTTATACAAGCTGTACACTCACTACTTTACATTGTAGCATGTGTCATTTCTCCAGTGTTGTCACATTAAAAGATATAATAAAATATTTACAAAACTGTGAGGGGTGTACTCACTTGTGTGAGATACTGTATGTAACATCACAAGATCCAGTAGATTGGATTGTTAAGGATTTTCAAGATCCAACAGGACTGGACTCTGAGCTATGAATCAGAGCTATGAAGTAGAGGGCGGTGGGGGGGGGGGGGGTTGCAAAGGTGAGAATTGTCATAAAACTGTTTGGTAGTGATTTATGATCATGCTTTAGGTCAGGGGTAGGCAACCTCAGCCCTCCAGCTGTGGTGAAACTACCAGTCCCATGAGACATTTTAAGACCCTGACGATCACAGGCATGACTCCTAGAGGCTGAGGCATGTTGGGATATGTAGTTTCACCACAACTGGAGTGCCGAGGTTGCCTACCCCTGCTTTAGGTGATTGTAGGCATATTAGTGCATTTGCAACAAAAAACAAATGAGTCTGTGATTAGAGATGAGCCAAACACCCCTGGAGTCGGTTTGGGGAGGTTTGGCCGAACAGAAGCTGAATCTGAACCCCACTGAAATCAATTGGTGCCAAATCTGTCAAATCAAGTTTTACCATTTTAAAAGCTAATAGCCAAGGGATTGGCAAAAAATTGAATGAGGGACTAGGTACCACCCCAGGGGATATGAATGATTGCAATTGAAAAAATTCAGTTTTGCAGGAAGCAGTGAATTTGGCCCAAGAGCTGATAATCTCTTTCCAAACTAATTGTACTAAAGGCTACAATATTATCATGTTTGCCACACAACAGGGAAGTGCAAAACAAGTGATACATTTTGTGAAATATATAGTTTGTAGTTTAGATTATAAATCCCCTCAAATTAATAATACAACAAAATAAAACTTTCCTTTGACCAGTTCTTAAGTGTTCATATATTTTAAATGAATAAATCTGATGTAGATATTTGCATATAAGCTGCAGTTGGCTGTCCAGGATTGCAGGGGCAGGGGTTTCAAACACACACACAAAACCATTCATAACCTTTTGTGAGATCAAATGCAGCAGGATTTTTGCTAGTTAAAAACCTAATTTTATCTGTAGTTTACTTTATACATTTCTCACACTAGCAAGGTCTTAAGTGAAGAGAGTCCCTTTATATGGACATTGTGAATTTCAGTGGCTTAATCCTGTTTTCATTCATATATTTTTCTGTGCTCAAATTATGAAAGTAGAGGAAACTGAAGCAATGATTTCCTTCCCCAGAGCAATTATTGTATATTCCTTTGTTTAAATTGAATTATGTTTTCTGATTGGTTGATATGGGTAATAGCAATTGTGCTGATACAGTTTTTGTATGTCATTATTGGTTTTCAGCTCTTGTCAACTTCCCTAGTTCTACAAACCCACTGTGTCTAGTTGCTCACCCCCACTGACTGTTTTTGGTTTATGCTCTCTGCCTGCCACATGCACTGACTTTCTGTTTTTGTTTCTTCAACTACACTTATCTACTGCCAGCCTTGACCACCAGCCAGTTCTGATGTCATTTTAGCTTCATGATTTGGTATCTTGAGCTGGTCCTGCCTCAACTGTTTCTTGAGCCTATTGAAAGACGTGCATTTTAGGACCGTTATATTCTTTCAATCAATAAAAAAATGTTCTTGCATAATCTCAGAAAAATGCAATTACAAAACCAGCTTTTGAATAAGCTTATACTTCCTTCCCAATACTTCTAAAATTGGAATGACTGTGCAATGGTGGCTTCTTTACAGGTAAGTAGCCAGGGTTTGCATGTGTACGTGGGGAGGGGGGCTGTCCAGGCAGAGAAGGTATTTTTATTTGTGGAACTACATCTTTTAGAGTGTGAGGTCCAGGGCTTGCAGTGCTGTGCTAGGCCCATTTATTCAGGGACTTCATGTAGGGGCTTCTGCACTGAAAACACCCTGAGGGTCACCACTACCTACCAGATTTCTACAATAGCTAAAGTCTCTTCTCTCTTTTAAAAGTGTCCTGTACTACTCTACCCTACTTTCACAGAATTGAAAAGCCATTCAGTCCAAATTATTGCTAGCAAATGCTTAACAAAATGCAATAAATACATAATACTTCTTATAGATATTCTGCTGGAAGATATCTGTCTGGAATACTCCTACTGCCATGACTTCAGTAGTACAGAAAAAAATATAGTGGACAACAGCTGAGCTCATTAGTTGTGTCCTGTTTTTACTCTTAAATGTAACCCAAACCGTTGCAAATGCATAATATGATTTTTTAAGATTTGAACATGTGATTTAAATAAATGTGACGTCCAGAAAAAATGTGAAAAAATGTAAAAAACATCTCAATGAAATAAAGGTGATTCATCCAAAATTCATAAAGTTTAATAAAATGGTTGTGAAGATGAATGTTTCCATTCCTCTCCGAATAGTGTAACTTTCTGTATATCCTGAAATTTTTTTAAGTCATGCTCTCCTATACCTGCATCATGGTACCAGTACTACAACATTAGGTATGTGAACCGGAAAAGTTGCTCAACGTGAGACAACTAATAGAGACAAAATGGTGCCCTGGGGAACCTGAAAGTCACAGCTTTCAAACCAGCAATAACTTCTGGTAACACTGGTCCTGAGGCAGCAGCAGTCAACATTGTTAAAAAACTCCCTTATGGTGTACTCATTAATTAACTGTACTGTTTGTTGATTTTAGATTGATTCACTGCAATCTCAGAGGGGCATTTTTGGAATCTGTATAATGGCATTATGCAGAATTTCATCTTCAGGTCTTAAATTCCCAGGGTGGTGTTTTGCTGGGACATATAGAAGATGAAGTGAAAATCAGGATGTGTTAGATAAAAATGGTAATGAAAATATTTTAAAATTCAGATGCAATTTTTGAAGATTGTCCCCACAGATTGAAAAAAAATTACCTGAAGCAAAGTCTGACTGACAGGCAGGTTTAGCGAACAGAGAACAAATGGTATGCAAAAAAGTATTCACTGCTAATTACCCAAGAAATTATTTTAATTAAGCTGTTTACCAAATAGGCCTTTGTGTCCCATAAATAAAGAAATGTCTATTGTAGCAATGTCTCAGCATTTAAAAACAAAAATGACTAAATGGGTATATAATTGTCTTGTATAATTGTTTTATTCAACAGTCCTGAAAAGAAATGTTGCATTTAGTTTATTCTCACCTCAAATTACTGGCATTTTGGCACGGAGCATTTCCACTTGCATACAGATACTTGTGCTGTTCGGATATCATAAAAGGCCTGTGACTAGGAATGAGCTGAGTGTTTGTTTGGTCCAAACAAATCCAAACCCCAAACATTTAGGGCTTTATACTTTACAATATAAATATCCTGAACAAAAATTACAACTTCCTGCTGTTAATGGTTGCTAAGAAAGCAGCAGGCGCCTGCACCCGCCATGTCCTTACTGACCACTGACATCACCTGGCCCACTTACATACATGACCAGAAATCCACAGCTATGTAAGGTAAAGGGAAAAGTGACATTAGTGACATGTGGGTAATGATGTCACCTCTTTTCCCGCTTCTTTCCTTTTATTGCTGATGACAGCTTCCTCCAACCCCAGCAACCTATCTAGGTCAAAATGACTAACTTTGTATCTGTTCTAGGGTCACTTTATAAATCTCCCTGACCATGTTCGACTCTCCAAGAAAACTCTGTCTCACAATAGTTCTCGGGTCCCAAGTTTCCTCTGTCTGCTGTCAGGAGCCAATATGTATGGAAAGACAGACAATTTTTTATATATTGTGTCATGTTGGGGTTTCTTAACTCAATGGTAGTGACTAAACAGTGAGTTTATTCCATGCCAGATATACTGTAGTTTTCAGCGCTTTCCTGCTCACTATTATTTAAAAGAAAGTCAAAATTCAAACAGGTATGTCTTCACACGCAGCGGATTCTCACCATCACTATGAATCAAACAAAACATTTAGCCTCCTGGCTCTCTAGTGGCAGCTTTACTGCTATGAGTACCTCTTTAGTGTCCTCCTGACCATTAATACCTTTGTTTGGTCCTCTTGACAATGAAATGCTTCCCAGTGTTAATGCACAGATGCTGCACCTCAGTTCTGCGCCTTCCTTACAGCTTCCTAACTGCTCTGTCCCTCATGGACTCTCTCAAAGGCCAAGGCTTTGGCCTGTCCCAACCTGGACAGCATGGTGCATAGCAGCACCTCTCACGGCTCCCTTCACACATTGACCTCCTCAGGTGGGTGGGGCTCTGAGCTCTACCCCTGGCTATCATAAAAAGCCAGCACAGACCTGTGCCATTAGTGTGCTTGCTTCTTAGAAAGTCTGGCGTAAACCACCATTTTACAGAGTGGCACGGGGTTGACCTGCCGCAATATACACATATGTATTGCCTTGTATTTCTATGTTTAACTGAATGAGTTGTTTTACACGGTAATGCCCCGTACACATGGTCGGACTTTGTTCGGACATTCCGACAACAAGATCCTAGGATTTTTTCCGACGGATGTTGGCTCAAACTTGTCTTGCATACACACGGTCACACAAAGTTGTCGGAAAATCCGATTGTTTTAAACGTGGTGGCGTAAAACACGTACGTCGGGACTATAAACGGGGCAGTGGCCAATAGCTTTCATCCCTTTATTTATTCTGAGCATGTGTGGCACTTTGTCCGTCGGATTTGTGTACACACGATCGGAATTTCCGACAATGGATTTTGTTGTCGGAAAATTTTATATCCTGCTCTCAAACTTTGTGGGTCGGAAAATCCGATGGAAAATGTGTGATGGAGCCTACACACGGTCGGAGTTGCCGACAACAAGGTCCTATCACACATTTTTCGTCGGAAAATCCGACCGTGTGTACGGGGCATAAGAGTTCACATATACGTTCATTCAAAAAGCAAAGGTATGCTATAGTCCTAGGCAACCAACCACAATACTTCTTTCTCCAGCTTATAGCTGGTACACTAATAAAAGATAAATACTGTACTGTGCAGTTTTTTGTTATTTGCATTCAATATGTTATAACACTAATGATTTATGATTATTAAAATAAATACTTTGATTCAATTATAATTATAATCCTTGATTATTTTAATTATTTACTATTGATATATGAAATGACTATGTCACTATTTAGAAAAAGAAACAAGACCAGTCTTCAAACAAAAAGCATTAATACTTACCCCTACCATTGCCTGACCTGCTGAACCCCACTGACATAAGCTTGTGGAAGATTCTTCAGAACCCAGCACTCTTCCAGGTGTGTGGGATTCCTGCTCCTCCAGTGTGCTCTGTGGTTCCTTTCACAGGCCCCTATGTCCTTTGAATGCAGGTATCTGATACAGCCAGAAGTGTCAGATGTGAAGATTTTTAAGCAGACATAGCTCCTAAAGACAAAATAGTTTGGTGGCACAGGTGGTGGGACAAGTGAATATTCATGTTTATCTTTATAGCCTGACTTTTTTTAATTACTTTTTTAGATAGTGAAATAGTTGCTTTAATTGTGGGAACTGTTTAAATTCTGCTTACTTCATTTACTAAGCCCTTGTTAGTTTTTGTTCCCTATTTAGTCACTATTAGGTGTGTGGTTTAACTCATTGCAGCTTAAACTTCTCTTTCAGCTGTTTTTGTATTCTTTACATTGAAAATGCATTTCTTCCAGTTCTGTTATACTACAGCTTAGGTTGGTATTCCAATAGAAAAAAAATAATTAAAACAATAAGAGATGAAAAGATTTAGCATAACACAAAAAGTTCACTTTGTGCTAAAGTACAATTTTTTCAAGAAGATCTAGAAGATTTTTTTTAAGCTTTCTTTTTTTTTTTCATGACAGTCCTGCAAATACCACACTTCCTTCCATGGGTAGCTACGTCACTTCTCCACTGTATCTGTGGAGGGAGCCATTGTGGAGGGAGCCATGGTTATCACCCTAGGCTGCTCTCCTAATATGAACTCCAAACATGTTTGTATCCCTTCATCTCTATTACATGGAGGAAGTGCAATTGGCAGGAATAAATAGCTAGGAAGGATGACATTCTTCTGTACAGCTCACAGGAAGTGACAAGGACACTGCATTGCTGGCAGGATCAACAGGTATCTTTTGTATTTGCTAAAAAATTTCTTAGCTTGGAAAAAAAGAAAACAAATGCAGCCATCACATCTAAGGACTGTAAGCAGCAACAGATTGCAATTTTGTTCTTAGGCTAAGTTATCCTTTAATTTACAGTAAGTCCTGCTTTTGCAGCTGCAGCTCCCTCTGGAAATCACATTAATTTCCAGGAAAATGCACGGTTTAACTCAAAGTGAAATACATTATTAATAGTTATGTGCTTTATTCCAATGAGGCATGGATGTTAACAATAGATTTACTTTAGGATCGACTGAGAAACGGGAATCTGACTCTCAATTAGAAAAGAGAGACTTGGCTTTAGATGCTTATAATTAATATTTCTAGACCAGGGGAAGGCAACCCCCGGCACGCAAAGCCTCTTTTGCTGGCACTGGCCTCCCTCCCCATCAGCAGAGCAGCGCAAGGAAGTGTCAGTGAGACACTAATGCATTCCCCATGGCGCGCCTGCACTGAGGGGGAGGCACTGTGCCCCCACACATTGTAAAAGATGGGAAACATTGTTTGGTTCTCTAACTTTGCTGTAGCTGCGATCATCAGCTTTTGTGATGGGGAAGAGTTTGGGTGCAGTTCTGCTGGGAAGGGGGGGCAGTCCCTGTTTCCAGGAGGAGGAGGACTATCTTAGCCACTGCTAAAGCCAATCACAGTCCTGCTAGCCCCATCCACCATCTGGAGGAAGATGACTCGCTTGGTTGACACTACCAATCTCAGAAAGAAAGGATTTCACTGTGATTGAGAAAACCCCAATCAGCTGACAGTTTGTGGAATTACTGTTGAGCTTCTGGGAGGGTACAGTGGTGGGGAAAATGAGCAGGAGGGCTTCTGAGGTAGGACAGAAGAGCAGGAGGGTACAGCGGTGGGGCAGATGTGCAGGGAGATAAGGTGGTGGAAGAGATGAGAAGCGGGTTCAGCAGTGGGACAGAAGAGCAGGGGGGTACAATGATGGGCCAGATGAGCAGGGGGGTTCAGTGTTATGCCAGATGAGCAGGGGTTTCAGTGTTGGGCCAGATGAGCAGGGGGTTCAGTGTTGGGGCAGAAAAGCAGGGGGGTAGAGCAGTGGGGCAGATGTGAAGGGAGGTGCATTGGTGGGGCAGATGAGCAGGAGGTTATAGTGTTGGGGCAGGAGAGCAGGGGGAACAGAGGCGGGACAGAAGAGCAGGGGGGTACAGAGGTGAGACAGATGTTCAGGAGGTACATTGGTGGGGAAAGCGGGTTACAGTGGTGTGGCAGATGAGCAGATGGGTTCAGTGTTAGGACAGATCAGAAGGTGATTCAGTAGTGAGACAGAAGAGAATGGGGATACGGCGGTGGAGCAGATGTGCAGGGAGGTACAGTGGTGGGGCAGATGAGAAAAGGGGTACATTGATGGGGCAAATGAGCAGGGGAGTTACAGCGGTGGAACAAAAGAGCAAGGGGGTACAGTGGTGGGGCAGATGTGCAGGAGGTACAGTGGTGGGAGGGATGAGCAGAGGGTTAAGGAGCGGTGGGACAGAAAAGCAGGGGGGTACAGTGATGGAGCAGATGAGCAGGGGGTTACTGTGGGGGGACAGATGAGCAGGGGGGTTCAGTGTTGGGCCAGATGAGAAGGGGGTTACAGTGGTGGGAAAGATGAGCAGGGGGATTCAGTGTTGGGGCAGAGGAAAAAGGAGGTACATTGGTGGGACAGATGAGCAGGAGATTACAGCGGTGGGGCAGAGGAGCAGGGGGTACAGAGGTGGGGCAGATGTGCAGAGGAGAAAGGAGGTACATCAGTGGAACACATGAGTGGGGGGTTACAGTGGTAGGGCAGAAGAGCAGGGGGAACAGAGGTGGAACAGATGTGCAAGAGGTACAGTCATGGGGCAGATGAGAAAGGGGTTACAGTGGCGGGGCAGATGAGCAGATAAGTTCAGTATTAGGACAGATGTGAAGATAGTTCAGTGGTGAAGCAGATGTGCATGTAGGTACAGTGGTGGGGCAGATGAGAAAGGGAGAACATTGGTGGGCAGATGAACAACAGGTTACAGTGGTGGGACAAAAGAGCAGGGTGGTACAGTGGTGGGGCAGATGTATAGGGGGTTACAGTGGTGGGACAGATGAGCAGGGGGGTACAGAGGTGGGGCAGATGTGCAGGGTAGTACAGTGGTGGGGCAGATGTGCAGGGGGTTACAGTGGTGGGGCAGATGTGCAGGGGGTTACAGTGGTAGGGCAGATGAGAAAGGGGGTACAGTGGTGGGGCAGATGTAGAGGGGTTTACAGTGGTGGGGCAGATGAGCAGGGGGTTACATTGGTGGAGCATATGAGCAGGGGGGTACAGTGGTGGGGCAAATGAGCAGGGGGGTACAGTGGTGGGGCAGATGAGCAGGGGGGTACAGAGGTGGGGCAGATATACAGTGGTGGGGCAGATGTGCAGGGGGTTACAGTGGTGGGGCAGATGTGCAGGGGGTTACAGTGGTGAAACAGATTTGCAGGGGGGACAGTGATCTGAGGTGTGAAGGTGCATAAATTGGGGTTCATCTGAAGTGTGGAGTTGCAGGAATTGGGGCTGATCTGAGGCGTGAGAGTGCAGGATGTTAATTTCTCACTACTAAAGTAGTTTACAGCTTTTACTTTATAAAAAATCCTTTTCGTGATTGAGAGTGTGAAGTTGACATTTTTTTGTTATAAAATCGGCACGCTCAACTTCTTTCAAAACACTGTGCTGAAAGGGTTGCCTACCCCTGTTCTAGATCTTTATCAATGCTTGATTGTGGGTGTACTCTCATCATTAACACATTTTAATACTTTGTGTACAGTATGGTTTTGGCTGGGTGCATGCAGTACTTGAATCTTCGTATACTGTATGCGATTTAGAACTTGTTTTTAGCAAGGATGGTTTGAGAAGGAGGTATTGACCAGAATTTCACTGAAGCTTTCCCTGTTTTTGCTGATGCAAAAATGTCATACTACTGCCCAATTTCTATCAAATTTTCATTGAAAATTAGGACACCACACATGATACAGCAGTGTAACATTTGCCAGTGAGAGGATAGTTTTAAAGAGCAAAACTAGGTTGACCTAGGTACTAAAGACACAGGGCACCTGCAAGTATTTTACTAAGGAATTAAGAAACCACAGGTAAGAAACAAGGCAGTGAAAGAACTAGCCACAATAGGGCAGTTTTAATGAATAAGACTAGCCCAAAATGTACAAGGGACACAGGGCACAGTGTGGAACAGGTTGAAAGAAAGAAATTAGCCTACTAGCCAGAAGTTCCAAGATATAACAAATGAGTGTGTGAGCACAATGAAAAGCTGTCAAGGTTGGAAGTGTTGCTAGGTGAAAATTATTCTTATGGTGAGACCAAAGTTTTATATGGGGTTGATTTACTAAAGGCATACTGATCATTCCTAAAATTAGGATCACTAATTGATTATTCAGTGGCAATGGTCGATGGGATATATTAGACAGCAAGTAAAAAAAAAAATGGAAATCGCAGTTTGTTATATATGGGGCTGCATAGCTGCAGACTGGTCAGGGTACCTGTGCTGACCCATGTCTATAGCCAAAAGAGCCTAAAATGGGCACGTGAGCATTAGAAATGGACCACAGAGCAAGGGAAGAAGGTGGCCCGTTCAATGAATAACATTTTCTTTTACATCATGTGGATGGCCGGGTGTGTGTGCATCACTTATTTTGGGAAGAGATGGTACCAGGAAGCAGTATGGAAAGAAGGCAAGCTGACAAAGGCAATGTGATGCTTTGGGCAATGGTTTGCTGGGACAGCCTTGGTCTGTCGTACATGTGGATGTTAATTTGACAAGCAACACCAAACTTAACATTGTTGCTGACCATGTAAACCCCTTCATGTAAACAGTATTCCCTGATGGCTTCTTTCAGCCATATAATGTGCCCTTCCACACTGCAAAGATGGTTCAAGAGTAGTTTGAGGAATACAACAAGTTTGAGGTATTGACTTGGCCTCCAAATTCTCCAGATCTCAATCCATTGAGCATTTGTAGGATGTGCTGCAAAAAAACAAGTCTGATCCATGGAGGCCCCACCTCAAAACTTACAAAACTTAAAGGATCTGCTACTGACAGCTTGGTGCTAGATACCACAGGATACATTTAGAGGTCTAGTGGTGGCGCCCGTGCTGTGACAGGTTATGGCTGTTTTGGTGGCGAAAGGGGGACCAACTCAATATTAGGTGGCTCATCATAGTGTTATGGCTGACCAGTGTGGGCTGTTCACTTATCACTTTGCAAGGGAATTTTTCCTTAGCCTAGCAAATATGGTGAATTTTCACTTTGCAAAGAATAACCAAACATGTGCAAGGAAAGTAAAAAATATATAAAAAATTAAAATGATCTAATAAATTGAATAGCCTATTTGCATTTAGTAAACCAACCCTATAGTCTATAAAGCTGGAGATGAAACACAAAGCTGCTGAGCCATATGGATTCATGGTTTCTACTTCACAAGTGACCCACAAAGTTATGGAAGGAAAAGTATTCTGTAAGGCTAAAAAATACTTAAAAAAAAAAAAAACAATAAAAATAAAAAGGTAAATTATGACACATGTTCCTTAATACTTATGTTTTTTTTTTGTTTTGTTTTTTTACTAACCTGCAAAAGTAAAAGAAAGAGTTACCCATTTCATTTGTCCCAGGTTTCATAAACTATCTTTATACTGCCACATAGGTAGATAGGAGCTTATATATCAGAAACAATATTTATTTTATCTAAAATCACTAGCTCCTATCATATGCAACACATACTTGTCTATTTGGAATTGTGTCACTATCATGAAGGGAAGAATAATGGCTTTTGGTTCATTTGCTGCTAAAATACATATTAGCTTGAATGTGGCCAAGCATTTCAATAGTAAGATCTTCTTTTATCTATTTAAATAATTAGCATGTTACAGAACACCACCAACCCTATTTCTTACATTACTGGCAGGCTGAAATGTAATAATGGAGTGATATAATGTACAAATTGAAAGATCAGTGTAATATTGTACATTATTAAACTACTTGTATCACTTGAATGGAGAAATGATAAAACACGGCTGGCTCATCTAATTTATTCACAATCAGTACACAGCCATCTGGATTTTCTGCTTTCCTTTGAGATTCACATTTGGTCTATGGCAAGGTTGGAAGGCGATAAGGACCAAAAGTGAAAGACAACAGACAAGGAAGCAATTATTTTTCCCAAATTAGGGACTTGCATATATTTACAAATGAAAAACTTGGATCATTGTTTTTAATTAATGGCTCTTTCTCAAATTCCAGTTCTTGGCAGCATTACCAGGAAAAAAGTACTAATCTTGTCTTTCAGTTTGCGTTCACATTTTTTTTTTTTTATTAGCATGTAGTGCCGCTTCCTGGTGACCTTCGCAATAACAAATAACAGTAAAAATGGTACCATGATATTTACTGTAATTGTAGTTGTAACTGTACAAATATGAATGTTGTAATAGTTTTCTTTATTACACAATGATCTAATCAACATGTCGCAATGTTTCTTTGTATACTACAGCATCAGTATGCATTTAATATAAAGAATAGAAATTAATTATTAGGTGGTAAGAATCCTAATTTTAGAGTACAGAACTTTAGCTTCCTAATCCTAATTTTAATTTTAGAGTACAGCTTTAGCATTTAAAGCAACTCCATAACTCAGGCCCAATAGCCAATTTGGTATTAATATGCCTGATAAGGTTTTTACACACGATTCATAGACAGCAATTACATACAAAGCAGTGTGTTTACATATTCCTGTTTAAATGTTATTTTCTTATTTCTTTTCATTCTGAAATCTGCACAGATAAAAGGTTATTTCCAATAAGATATGGACATCAAGCACAGAGGAGTAGCTTGAGGCTTGTGGGCCCTGATGCAAAAGTTGACCTGGGGCTCCCCTACTACCACCTGCTGCTTCCACTGCACTCCAAGATACTCCCACCATGCGCCAAAATACTCCAAGTGGCTAAAGAGTTATTTCACATCTTTATTTACATATT
This sequence comes from Lithobates clamitans, assembly GCA_037952925.1. NCBI lineage: Eukaryota > Metazoa > Chordata > Amphibia > Anura > Ranidae > Lithobates > Lithobates clamitans. The sequence continues at coordinate 1,911,818 of JBBGZY010001281.1, read as the reverse complement.
GAGAGGGTAATTCAAAAGATTTTGGAGAAAATGTCCACATTTCGACATACCTCTCCAATTCTTTTGAATGCCCTGGAGCAAGGTTAGGCAACCTTTGAGAGGTGGAGATCTACCTAGACAACATGAAAAAGATCAAAGATCACCATCATTTGGCGCCCTTTTTTAAAAGAAATCAGCAAGCTCTAACTAAATAGTGAAGAAAACGTAGAAAAACATAATAAAACAAATATCGCCTCTAAAAATATAAATTTAGCCTACCTTAAAAGTAGACAATGTCAGTCAGTAGGGCAGTGGACAGTGTCAGTAGGGCAGGGGAGACAGGTGAGCACACAAGGGGTCTGGGCAGCAGAAATAAGAGAAACCTGGACAAGTGGACAGGAGGGGGAGCATGGGGGGGGGGGGGGACTAAGCATACAATAAATTCAGGCTACACCTTTTGATTGGACATGAATTTCATTTTGGCTAGTTCAGATAGTTGCAGTGTGGATATAATTTATCTCTGGGTAGCTTTTATATCAAGGCAAAGCAGAGTGCAATGACTGCAGATATTTCACCATTGAGTCTGGTTGATTGTTATAGGTTGCTGCCTTTTGAGCAGGTATTACTCTTTACAGTACTGAAGTTGAACTCCGGGCATTACTTCCCCCCCCCCCCAACACACACACACAGCCTAGATGCATCAGCCATGCAACTTAGCTTTTAAGGTGCCACATCCCCAAATGCAATATAGTGCAAAAAACGAAATGATTGATGAGATGTTTAAGGCAGCACAAAATGATTTATTTATAGAGTAAAATGCATCAATTTTATTTGTGCAAAAATGAAAAAAGAACCCGGAGATTCCATTACATAAAGCAAACTAAAAATCAGATCTAACATGATCATCATCAAAGTCATAGATCCACTAGAGGAGTCCCTAATCTGTAAATGCTACCTCAACGCCTGTCAGCTTCAATTGTCTTCTTCAGGAGCTTGATGAAATGGATTATTCCTACAAAAAAGCAATATAATGACCAATAAGTATAAAGATCGTGTACAAAACAAAAAACGTAATGATAATGAAACACATTATCCATTAAATCAAATTGCACTCACAATATCGATAAATTGAAAATGTAGTCATTCAAAGATGTCTCCACTAGATCACATGGGGTGGAGAGTTTCCTGATCTCCAACCACACAGATCGCATCCTCTCCTCTTTATACCTATGGATATCCTGTGAGGATTCCGGCGGTGGGACCAAATTGTTTCAGAAATGGAAAGAGGATCAACCTGCCTTGAAGGATGATGACTGAGAGGAAGGGATCCAACAATATACCCCCTTAATGATTTCTGCTAGAGACATATTCATTCAACTCAGATTCATACACAGAGCGTACTATACCCCACAAAGACTAACGAGAATATACCCTATACAATCTGACAGATGCCCAAAATGTACCACTGAAATGGGCACCTTCTTTCATGTGGTTTGGTCCTGCCCCCTCATACAAAACTTCTGGTTAGATGTAGTCTCTACGATCAACTCAGTTGGAGACTTGTCAATAGGCCTAGATCCGCTTATTCTGCTGCTAGGTATATGTGATAATGTCACACCAAGCACACACAAACAGCTGTTCATATTCTATGCAACATTCTATGCCATGAAAGCTATCCTACTCCATTGGAAGCAACCAGAACCTCCCACAGTCTCACACTGGAGAGCCATGATCGACTCTATTCTACCACTACACAAACTCATGTATATGAGTCGGAAATGTCCCCAAAAATTTGAGAAGATATGGGGTAGCTGGGCTAAGAACTGAATAATAGACATTGTACAAGTACAGGAAGGTCAATACCATCTATTGTTAGACCTAGTAGTAATTGATTGCAAAATAGATGAATGACTAACTGTGGAACTCGAAACCCACACAATTTAACGTTGGTTCCCCTTTGGTTCATTCTCAACAGATTATTGATGGTATTATTTTATATTTTGAATTATAGTACTATGACTTGGAAGACTGATTGTACACCGTAATTTGTGCTAAAAATATGTAAACTGCTATGTTAATTTGTATGCCATGTCTCTCCTCTTGAAGACAAATAAAAACGTATCTATTAAAAAAAAAAAAAAGATGTCTCCACCCAACATTGATCACCTGAGCAGACAGAGATGAGTACAGGGGACAACAGCAGCCGATGCACGAAACTGGATTACTAAAAAGTACATAAATGGAAGAATATATACCAGATCAGTGTTTCTCAACCTTTTTCGAGTCGGGGCACCCTTGAAAAGTATTCTCAGTCTCGAGGCACCCCAGTCTAAGGCTTGGTTCACATTACTGCTATTCACACTACTATTGCACGCGTACCTGACAAACACATTGCTCTTTACCAGATACACAGGGATGTCATTATTCTTAAAGGTACCCCCACGCATTGGTGGTGTATTTTCTGTGCAGCGCAATTAGAAATGAAAAGATAAGGGAATTCTTTCCCTGTGTTTCTGTGGGGCAGCCCACTGAAATTAATTTGCTGCCCTATCAGTGTTTGAGGGGGGTAAAACCACGTGCTTTAGCTGTGTTTTTTCCACCCCCAACTGCTCCCCCTTTAGCTGCAAAAGAAGCAGCTGGGGGGTACACATGCTGTGGCTGTGGCTGGAAGTATACCCCCATGGCTGTGCTTTAACCACCCCACAACTTTGTGCACTGAACACAGTAGCAGCATAGTGCTAATGCATTTAGGGGGCTAAAACAGAGGCAACATATGGCCTCTTCACTGCCTGTCAAATGCCTCTGACAAGCAATCTGAGCATGGGTCGCTTTTCAAAGGAACTGCTATTTCTTGCTGGTAATATGAACAATACATAAAGAAACACACACACATACTGTATTTACTCATCATCTTTCACATTTTACAAAAATATTGGGGTATGTATTGTGTTTATTTTTTATTTCATTAAAACATATTTTTTCCAAAAAATTTGCATTTGCAAAACCACTGTGCAAATATCATGTGACATAAAAATTGTAACGATTGCCATTTTATTCTCTGCTAAAAAAAAATAGATAATATTTTGGGGTTATAAGTAATTTTCTAGCAAAAAATACTGATTTAAACTTGTAAACAAAAAGTGCCAGAAAAAAGCCTGATCTTAAAGTAGTTGTGAAGCTCCTATTGATTAATTGTACCTATAAGTAAGCCTATAATAAGGTTTACCTATAGGTACTGTAAATTTCTCCTAAACGTGCACCGTTTAGGAGGTTTTTATTGTATATGCAGCCAATGACGTAATCGGCGCATGCGTTTTGAAGGAACAACCACCCGTGCTGTTCCTTCAGAGCCGTGACTGGTGGCTCACACGCGCATGCCCGGGAGTGACGTGAAGGTGAAGATGGATGCGGCCTCCAGCGGTGATAACGCTAGCACAATATGCCTTTACTTTGCAGGTCAGAATTAAAAAAAAAAAAAACAGGCGGTTTACTTCCTCTTTAAAGTGGCAAGACATTAAGAAAATATTTGATACTGTTCCTGGCCCTATTTCCAGTACGTCTTGTGACACTGGGGGTTCCGCCTACATTTTCCTCCATTGGGTCACTTCTTTTAACCACCATCTGAGGGCATATGTTAAATACACTGGGTAACACTCTGATTTTTTCCTGATCAACATGAGGACTAGGCAGGGGTGTCACCTCTCTCCCCTCCTCTTTGCTCTTGCCATGAAATTACTAGCGCAACCAATACGCTCTGACCTAACGATCAAAAGTGTCGAGGTGGGGAGGCATCAACATAAACTATGTCTCTTCGCAGATGATGTGCTTCTGTTCTTTACACCACCACCATGCGTAACCTCCTCCACACCTTGGACAGTTTTGCAAGCATCTCCGCACTGGCTGTAAACCCATAGAAATTGCAAGCCCTCAATATTTCTTTGCCTGAAGAGGAACTAAATCATCTACAAGAGACAATCCCATTTAACTGGCCTCCACACTAACTTTCATGTCTGGGCACTAAGCCACCTCGTAATTTTGTTGATATATACTGCCTTAACTATAGCCCATGCTGACCCACCTAACATCGCTGCGCACCCGCTGGTCCTCTCTCATGATATCTTGGATAGGAAGAATAAATGCAGTAAAAATTATTATTTTTTTACCAAAAATATTTATCTCTTCTGAGGGTTGCCCATTACAGTCCCGATGCACTTATGAATTCTCCAAAGGCAGATGACACATTATATTTGAGAAAATGTAAAGCTTCCTCTCCCCAGATGCACATTGGAACTCCTAGACTTTGTGGCGGACTAGGTCTTCCCAACATTATGAAATATGTTGCACAACTTCTGAAATACCATGCAATCCACGAAACACTTTTTTGGGTGTGATTGGAGGCTTTTGATTGTGACACCCTCTCAGTTGCTAACCTCTTATAACCTTGTCTCTCCAACAAGAGAAATATTTTAATATTTACAAACCACTTCCACCTCATCTGGGACCTCCATAAAACCCTTTTTGCACTCCAATCGCCCCATAACAGCTTTTTATTCTTCCTCAAAAACCTGGGTGTTTTACCCAGCTCTTATCTCTCCTGCTTTTTTCTGTGCCTGGAGGGCCTCACACATAATTGGACTACACAAGCTGACCACCTTCTAAACCTCCACCTGCTAGACAAGCCTGATTTGAAAATGCCCCATATACACAGGCTGGTGGGAAAAAGACCTTGGACTCTCCTCCAAAGCAATTGATTGGACTAATGTTTGGGCCATAACCAAATCTTCTGTCCAAAATATTAGAGTATTAGAAGCCAATTACAAAGTCCTGACCTGCTGGTACTTAGTTCCTGCTAGAATTTCTAAATTTGTTCCTAACCATCCCCCAACATGTTGTGCTGCCAATGGCACCTTCTTGCATATTTGGTGGTCCTGCCCTATTGTTAATCAGTTCTGGGACAAAATAGTCTAAATTATCTCCATATTTTCTTCCACTGTGATCCTTCCCAACCCTCTTATAGCACCGCAAAACGTATGCCCCTCAAATTTATCCTGGACCAAATTTAAACTGTTAGGCTCCTTTCACACGGGCTGGATATGGTTTTCCTCAGGGGATCCATTCACTGATCCCCTTCTCCACTGAACAGAGCGGCCAGATGACAGGTCCATGTCCGCTGCGCTTATGCAGAGTGGACTCGGACACAGCCCACTCTGCTCCGTGGGCAGTCGGATGTAAACAGACCGGCTGTCCATTAAGACCCAGCTGCCCTCTGATCCAATCTGGCCAAACAGAAGGGAACAGATCTCCTTCCATTTGTTTTTACTAAATTTGATCGGAGGTAGCCAGGTGTTAATGGACACAAGTCCATTTACATCTTACTGCCCATAGAGGAGAAGGACAAAAACTGACAGGTTGACCCGATTGGACCTCTTGTGTGAAAGGGGCCTTACTCCAAGTAACAATAGCTGCAAAACAAGCCATAGTAAAGGCCTGAAAGACTAATGCCGCGTACACACGAGCGGACTTTACGGCAGACTTTGCCCGGCGGACTTTTCAACGAACTTTACGATGGACTTTCTGAATGAACGGACTTGCCTACACACAATCCACCAAAGTCCGTCGAATTCGTACGTGATGACGTACGACCGGACTAAAGCAAGGAAGTTCATAGCCAATAGCTGTCCTAAAGTGGCTTTTTGTCCGTCGAACTAGCATACAGACGAACTGACTTTCCGACCAGACTCGATTTAGACGGATTGATTTAAAACATGCTTCAAATCTAAGTCCGTCCAACTTTTGAGAAAACAAAGTCCGCTGGAGCCCACACACGATCGAATTGTCCGAAGAAATCCCGTCCGCCGGGCAAAGTCTGCCGTAAAGTCCGCTCGTGTGTACGCGGCATAACTCCCTTAAAATAATGGGGACCAAACCCAGGATTACTAAAGCTATGATTCATGCTAAAATTGAGGCAGTTCTTTAGGATAAGGTACATCATTGTACCAAACTATGAGAGCCATGGATCCATCACTTTGTACCCCCTCTCTTCTACTCCCCTAACACCACTGTCTTTATCAACTTTTTTTCCTTATGCCGCGTACACACAAGCAGACTTTACGGCAGACTTTGCCCGGCGGACTTTACGACGGACTTTCTAAATGAACGGACTTGCCTACACACCATCGACCAAAGTCCGTCAAATTCGTACGTGATGACATACGACCGGACTAAAACAAGGAAGTTCATAGCCAGTAGCCAATAGCGTATAGACGAGCGGACTTTTCGACCGGACTCGATTTCGACGGATTGATTTAAAACATGTTTCAAATCTAAGTCCGTCCAACTTTTGAGAAAACAAAGTCCGCTGGAGCCCACACACGATCGAATTGTCCGAAGAAATCCCGTCCGCCGGGCAAAGTCTGCCGTAAAGTCCGCTCGTGTGTACGCGGCATAACTCATGCCACGTCCCACTGACCCCCAGAGACTCCCCCTTCTCTCCCTCTTCTTCTTTTCCCTGCTACATTAGACATGGCTATTCGGAGTAGTCTCTTATCTAACTATGGATTTTCATTAACCTGTTAGGGGTACTACCTGTTTTACACAGTTCATTCTCGGTTGTAAAGCCACAATACTTTTTTCTACTCTATAGGTTTTATAGCCTTGTGCTCTATTTACACCTTTGAATAAAAGCTCTTGTTATATTGATACTGTCAGTGGTAATACCTTTTTACGCAGCTACTGCACAACCTATGATCTTACCGTTCTCTCTACTTTGAAAGCCATGATATTTGCTGAACTAATAAAAACATTGAACATGAAAAACAGTCTGAGAAACAGTCTGAGAAAGTAAATTAAGGATATAGAGAGTGACTTACCATGATATTTCGCACTGAGTTCAATAAATATAAGCCAGCGAAAATGAGAACCCTTTGTCCCCACTACCTGGACCTATCTATATGACACATCTAGTGTGCTCAGGGAATGTTTTTTTAAAAAGCTTCATGAGTAATATGGGCAACTTTTAATACATTCCTTTTTTTTTCTAACTTTTGCTAAAATTTCCCAAAAATAAATTGTATAATTTGAAATTAAAAAAAGATATTATATTAATCCTTAGTAACAACCAACAAGGAAAATGTAAACCCAACAAAGGGAGGTTTCTGGAAATATTCCTAAGGGGCTGAATTGATCATAGTACAGTTTTCCCAATTATTTAACTCTAGATTAAAGCTAAATACTTTGCCTGCAAAATGTGAGCGGTGGATCCCAAGTGCTTTCACAGAAGAAACCTCTATGTCACCTGATACATCTCTTAAGCAGGAAATAAATATTGACCAACACCGTCACAGTCACAGTCACAGTCACAAAAGTTATATCTCAGCATTTGAATGCTGATGCTTATTTTATATTACATTTTTTCTTAGGATAGCTGAGGAACTCACCTAATGCCCTGTACACACGATCGGACATTGATCGGACATTCCGACAACAAAATCCATCATTTTTTCCGATGGATGTTGGCTTAAACTTGTCTTGCATACACACGGTCGCACAAAGTTGGCGGAAAATCCGATCGTTCCGAACGCGGTGACGTAAAACCCGTACGTCGGGACTATAAACGGGGCAATAGTCAATAGCTTTCGTCTCTTAATTTAATCTGAGCATGCATGGCACTTTGTCCGTCGGATTTGTCTACATACGATCGGAATTTAAAGGATCGGATTTTGTTGTCGGAAAATGTTATAGCCTGCTCTCAAACTTTGTGTGTCGGAAATTCCGATGGAAAAAGTCCGATGGAGCCTACACACGGTTGGAATTTCCGACAACAAGCTCCGATTGCACATATTCCGTCGGAAAGTCCGACCGTGTGTACAGGGCATAAGTCTTGCAAAATGGCATACTACAGGTATCATTTAAAGCCTGAGAGTGCCAGCATCTATTACTGTTAACATGTATTAGAATGTTCATACAAATACCACTGATCAAGACCATATTGGTCTGTTATTAAATGCCCTGAAGCTAATATCTGTGTGTGGAATTATGAAATTGGATTATCCAACATACTGGGGTTGATTTACTAAAGGCAAATAGACTGTGCACTTTGTAAATTTCGGCCCCTTTGTTTGATATGGTAATGGCGGAGACTGTTTCACATATGGCGACTTAGATTTCCTGTGACTTTTGGCCTTGCACCTTTTACAGTTGTACTCTATTATTAGGATAATTAGTCACAATTACCTATTTGCAGTTTGGGTCATGTGGCTCTACATGGGAGGATTCTTCCAGTGGATACATTGTAGGATGGTACATATTATATCTTTTAACCGCTTTTGGACAGCCCACCGTAGATATACCGTGCCCCACCGCCCCGGCTGTGCTGCAATTCGTTGCAACACAAACCAATCAGCAGGTGCTGCCCACTGATTGGTCGCCAGCACCTGCCCATCAGCTCTGGTAATTACAGTAATTATTGAAGACACCCCTGTGTATGTAAACAAACACAGGGCTCTCTTCATACAGCAGCAATGTGTTGTTTTTTCTCCCTGCAAAGAAGAAAGTAAAAACCAGCACATTGCTTAGTAAAAACCGTAAACAACAGCACACACATCAACACATGTTAGACACACATTTAACCCCTTGATCATCCTAGATGTTAACCCATTCCCAGCCAGTGTCATTAGTACAGTGACAGTGCATAGTTTTAGCGCTGATCACTGTAATAGAGTCCCTGGTTCCCAAAAAAGTATCAAAAGTGTCAGGTAGTGTCCAATTGTCTGCTGCAATCCTACTATAAAGCTCTGATCGCCACCATTACTAGTAAAAAATAAATAAAAACTCTATAAATATATCCCATAGTTTGTAGACACTATAACTTTTGCACAAATCAATCAATGTACTCTTATTGGGATTTTTTTTTACCAAAAATATGTAGCAGAATACATATTGGCCTAAATTGATGAAGAAATTCGATATTTTACATTTTTTATTGGATATGTTTTATAGCAGAAATTAAAAAAGTTGTTTTTTTCAAAATTGTCGGTCTTCTGAAGCTGAAGTGGTTGTATACTATACTGCGGCAGGGCGGCTCTATTGCACGAAACAACGTACATGTATGTAGTTTCATGCAATAGATACAGTGGGCGAGCGCGCATGGGCCCAGTGGACTCGATGTCCTGCCGACCACCCGTGATAGCTGCATGGAGAGGCAGAACGGGGATCTGCCTTTGTAAACAAGGAGGATCTCCATTCTGACAAGGGACAACATGGAGATCTGCTGTTCCTAGTGATCAGTAACAGCGATCTTTGTGTTGTCCCAGTGTGCCCAGCCCCACAAAGTTAGAACACACCCAGGGAACACAGTTAACCCTTTGATCGCCCCCTAGTGTTAACCCCTTCCCTGCCAGTGTCATTTATACATTGATCAGTGAATTTTCTTTAGCACTGACCACTGTAATAATGTCATTGGTCCCCAAAAAGTGTCACTTGGGGTCAGATTTGTCGGCTGCAATGTCACAGCCCCTCTGAAAATCGCAGATCTCCACCATTACCAGTAAAAATATAAAAAATATATAAATGTCCATAAATCAAGCCCCTATTTTGTAGACGCTATAACTTTTGCACAAACCAATCAATATACGCTTATTGCTTTTATTTTTTACCAAAAATATATAGCAGAATACATATTGGCCTAAACTGATAAATATGCATATATTTTTTTAATTGGATATGTATTATAGCAAAAGGTAAAAAATATTGTTTTTTTTTTTTAATTGTCCGTCTTCTTTTGTTTATAGTGCAAAAAATAAAAAACGCACAGGTGATCAAATACCAGCAAAAGAAAGTTCTGTTTGTGGGAAAAAAAAGGACATCAATTTTGTTTGGGTACAACATGGCATGACCTTGCAATTGTCAGTTAAAGTGCTGCCGTGCCTTCTTGGGCTGAAGTGGTTAAAGATTGTTCAAATGTACTCCTGAAGAAAATCTTGTCAAATCTACATGTGTAGTGTATTAGATTTAAACAAATACTTGAACCCTATATTCAATATTTTATTGTTCGACTTGTGTTTTAGCTGTTATTAAATGTTATAATAAAATGTATGATTTTTATAAACGCAGTGTTTTCCTTGTATCTATATGTTCCTCTAAAAGTCCTTAGCTATTGATTGTAAATGACTATAGAATCAGGAGACTAAACATTGTTTTAATACCTCCTCTTAGATGAAACTTGTCATAAGGGAAATTTGGATGCTGCCCTTGCTGGTTCTAGGTTATTTTATATGGTGTGCACCCAGGAGTCCTGGAGCATTATGGTTTTTCTAAAGAGAGCACCCAGAAGCTCTTTCCTTTCAGTTATTCTGTCTCTCTTTTATTAAACTTTGGATATGCTTTCTTTGTTTAACATGCCTTTCAATAAACAGTTATTAAACAAAAATTTAACTTTGGATATAGCTGTCCTAAATGCTGACAGGGCATGGGATGAGTCTGAGCTATTTAGTAGCATGTAAACATTAGGAATAATAATAAAGCTTGAACTTATGAGCAAACCTAACATAGACTTGAAGGTAAGGTTGCTGTAGGTAGTAGACATGCTACTTTTGTTTATTGTACGTTAGAATCAATATTTGTTGGCATTCTGTCAATTGTAAATTATATATATATATATATATATTTATCTTGAACTGTATAATATTAAAGCAAAGCAGTCTTGATATTTTATATGTATGATATGAGTCATGAATAATGTATGAAAGCGTAATAAAGCAATTGCCTGCTAATTGAACACCTTTTCTCTTCTCCTAAGTAATGTGACCTGCTGTGATTACACTTTTGTTTTACCTTGATTTTACTGAGAAAAAAGAACTAGCCTCGCCAGTTTCCCATTGACCTTTGTGACTTAGTTTAAATAAGAATAAAGGTGGCATAGTTTTCAAAGGTGAGGCATGATAACATGTCACTGTAACTGACTATGAACTTGACAGAGCAGGGAATACTCAGATAGCATAATTTTTAGTTTAATATTTCACCAATGTTTGTCATACTGAATAGACTCGTTGGTACTTTTGAAAAGCACAATATGTTTAACTAGGTGCAATAAAAGTTTAGTTTACAGCAGAAGCACATTTTATGATCTTTTTTGATTTTATGAGTTCCTTGAGAAGAAATATACAATAGCTCACAAAAGTGAGTACACCCTCCCATTTTTGTAAATATTTTATTATATATTTTCATGTGACAACACTGAAGAAATGACACTTTGCTACAATGTAAAGTAGTGAGTGTACAGCTTGTATAACAGTGTAAATTTGCTGTCCCCTCAAAATAACTGAACACACAGCCATTAATGTCTAAACTGCTGGCAACAAAAGTGAGTACACCCCTAAGTGTAAATGTCCAAATTGGACCCATTTAACCATTTTCTCTCCCTGGTGTCTTGTAACACGTTAGTGTTACAAGGTCTTAGGTGTGAATGGGGAGCAGGTGTGTTAAATTTGGTGTTATCGCTCTCACTCTCTCATACTGGTCACTGGAAGTTCAACATGGCATCTCATGGCAAAGAACTCTCTGAGGATCTGAAAAAAAGAATTGTTACTCTACATAAAGATGGCCTAGACCCTGAAATTGAGCTGCAGCATGGTGGCCAAGACCATACAGTGGTTTAACAGCATAGGTTCCACTCAGAATAGGCCTCATCATGGTCGATCAAGGAAGTTGAGTGCACATGCTCAGCATCATATCCAGCGGTTGTCTTTGAGAAATAGACGTATGAGTGCTGCCAGCATTGCTGCAGAGGATCAAGGGGTGGGGGGGGCTCACCCTGTCAGTGCTCAGACCATATGCCACACACTGCATCAAATTGGTCTGCATGGCTGTCGTCCCAGATGGAAGTCTCTTCTAAAGATGATGCACAAGAAAGCCCGCAAACACTTTCTCACTTTTGTGAGATACTGTATCTTAGCATAGGGGACTGATTTATTTAAAGTGGAACTATAGGCAAAACTTTTTTTTAATTTTGGAAAAATTAAGGAAGGATTATAAACCCATCCAGGTTTTTCTGCCATCAGTGATCCATTGGAGAGATTTCTCTTCAATTCCTATTTCATAGTCAGAACAGGAAGTGATAGGAAATTCCTCCAAAGTGAGGGAAACCCTGGTTCTCACCAGGGTCACCAGAACCGGTGTCCCCATTGGAATATATCCCCTCCCCTTTCTTTTACTTTCACTTTTGATGAGAACGGTAAACAGGTCAAAGAGAGAGGGCTGAATTTCCCTAATAGGGGCACTAACAGCAATACAAATCTGATAGGGATTATAACCCCTCTCCAGTCTGTCCAAAATGGAAAAAAGTTTTACCTTTAGTTATACTTTAAGTGTGATGTCAGGAGGAGAGGAAACTTAAATATTACCGTTGTTTCTTATCTGGTAAATGTCAGCAGGACAGGAAGTGAGCGTAAGTGAGAGTCCTCAAACTATGAAAAAAATTGGCATACTTTGGCACTTTTAAGTAAAACTAAAGGCAAAAGTCTTTTTTTTTTTGTTTTTTCATTTTTGACAGAGAGGGCTAAAACTCCTGTCAGTTTGTTTTTTTGCCATCACATTGAGGAGATTTCCAATCACTTCCTGTCTCCTAGCCAAAACAGGAATTGAGAGGAAATCCCTCCAAAGTGAGGGAATTCCTGTTTGTCACCAGGGTCACCAGAACTAGTGTCGCTATTGTAATATTTACCCTCTATTCCTTTTCTGATGACAACCCAAAATGTGGGTTTTTTTTAAAATTTAACTCTTGTCGATAACAGTAAGCAGGACAAACAGGGAGGGTGAATCTCCCTATCAGTGACACAGACAGCAATAGAATCCTGACAGGTGTTCTAATCCCTCTCCACTCTAAAGCAGAAGTGCCCAACCTTTTGACCATCCTGGGCCACATTGGAAGAAGAAGAATTGTCTTGGGCCACACATAAAATACACTCACAATAAAGCTGGTTATACACGATCTGAGTATAGGCCAGTTCAGCTGGACCGACCTTCGGTACATGTGTATAGCTGCCTGTTCAGCAGAAGCCAGTCTCACCACCGGCTTCTGTTGAATGGGCATACTGGTAAACCAGTATATGATCAGCACATTGGCTGATCAGTGTATTCTGGCTGGGGGGAGGGGGGGTTGGCCCCCTGTCAGAACACAATAGCACAGTGGGAGATCGGTGCACTAACATCACTTGTGTTAGTACAGCAATCTATCAGTTTTGTTTTTTTAGTTCAGCCCGCTGGGCTAATGATCAGGATTCAACTATGTGCTCTTTTGGGAGGTGGGGGGAGGGTTGTTGATGGTGGGCTTTGGGAGGGGGGGGGCACAGCACCTAGATCCTAGATACAGCCACACAGCTTACTTGCCTGGCGCTAGTGGGAGTCCCTGCATTTGCCGCCACTGGTGCTATGCCAAACATAGCATCCCTACCATCCCTCCAGACGTTCCTGTGCCTGGTTTGTCTGTGCTGGCCACCACCTCGGCTGCTATGGCAAACACGACATCCCCAGCATCCTTCCAGACATGCCTGGGCCTAGCTTGTCTGCATCATCCACCATGGTGGCTGCTATGTCATGCAGTGCATTCCAGGCATCCTTCCAGGCATGCTTACCTCACTTGGGCCACATGTTGGACACCCCTGATCTAAAACATAAAACGTTTTGCCTTTAGTTATATTTTAAGTGCATGTGTTTGTGTGTGTATGCCAAAGAATAGTGTAATACTGCCTTATTAAAAAGTCATAAAAATATAGTAATGCTCTTACATTTACACAGAGTTCATAATGTCACAATCAATTAGGAAGTATATTAGCCACTAGTGGAACGCAGCCTGTGTTCCATACACCAGAAATGACACAGCAGATGTGACGTAAGATGTTCCTTGCTACACGTTTCATCAATTGGACATCATCAGGGAAGCTCCTGATGATGTCCAATGGCCCAAATGCTTAGGTAGGAGCATTTTATGTCACTTCTGATAAGTCCTTTCTGATGTATGGAACACAGGATGCATTCCTCTAGTGGCTAATATACTTTCTTATTAATTATAAAATTGTGAAATCTATGTAAATGTAATTGCAATACTATATTTTTAATAAAGCTGTATTACACTATTATTTGGTACCTTCCCTGTTCATTTCTTAAAATGTCCTGGTCTCCACTTGCTGGAGAGGAGAAGGAGTAATTAATCCTATACAAGGGGTATGCTGACCTGGTGTGTAAAGGTTGGGGATCAAATACCACAGGAGCTTGGGAGACCCACTAATTAAGTTAAGGGGTCACATATATCTGGTAAGTGAATTTGCCACTATGAGTGGCAAATTCATACCAAAATAATACCAAATGAATACCAAAATAATGAGAGGTATTTGCAATAGCACTTTTTTGGACTTTATTAAGAAGAGTTTGCACTTTTTTTCGGACTTTGGCTCATATACTATCCTGTCATTTACAGTATATGAAGTACACTTTATACAGATTTGTATATATTGAGTTTTATTGAAAAAGGAGGGGTTTTATAGTGTTATTTTCAATTGTGGATTAAGTGGATATATATATGTATGGTGATTGGCACATGTATATTCTAATGAAACATGGTTTGAATAAGGGCGCATTGTAGCATTTTGACAAGAAGGGAGGTGTATTGTGCATACTTAGATACAGTATCTCACAAAAGTGAGTACACCCCTCCCATTTTTGTAAATATTTTATTCTAACTTTTCATGTGACAACACTGAAGAAATGACACTTTGCTACAATGTAAAGTGGTGAGTGTACATCTTGTATAAAAGTGTAAATTTGCTGTCCCCTCAAAATAACTCAACACACAGCCATTAATGTCTAAACCGCTGGCAACAAAAGTGATTATACCCCTAAGTGAAAATGCCCAAATTGGGCCCAAAGTGTCAATATTTTGTGTGGCCACCATTATTTTCCAGCACTGCCTTAACCCTCTTGGGCATGGAGTTCCCCAGAGCTTCACAGGTTGCCACTGGAGTCCTCTTCCACTCCTCCATGACGACAACACGGAGCTAGTGGATCTTAGAGACCTTGTCCTCCTCCACCTTTCGTTTGAGGATGCCCCACAGATGCTCAATAGGGTTTAGGTCTGGAGACATGCTTGGCCAGTCCATCACCTTTGCCCTCAGCTTCTTTAGCAAGGCAGTGCTCGACCTGGAGGTGTATTTGGGGTCATTATCATGTTGGAATACTGCCTTGCAGCCCAGTCTCCGAAGGGAGGGGATCATGCTCTGCTTCAGTATGTCACAGTACATGTTGGCATTCATGGTTTCCTCAATGAACTGTAGCTCCTCAGTGCCAGCAGCACTTATGTAGCCCCAGACCCACCACCACCATGTTTGACTGTAGGAAAGACATACTTGTCTTTGTACTCCTCACCTGGTAATGTCTAAACCGCTGGCAACAAAAGTGAGTATACCCCTAAGTGAAAATGCCCAAATTGGGCCCAAAGTGTCAATATTTTGTGTGGCCACCATTATTTTCCAGCACTGCCTTAATCCTCTTGGGCGTAGAGTTCACCAGAGCTTCACAAACAAGGTCCATAAAGACAGGGATGAGCGAGTTTGGGGTGGAGGAACTTGACTGGCCTACACAAAGTCCTGACCTTAACCCGATAGAATACCTTTGGGATGAATTAGAGCAGAAACTGCGAACCAGGCCTTCTCGTCCAACATCAGTGCCTGACCTCACAAATGCGCTTCTTAAAGAATGGTCAAACATTCCCATAGACACACTCCTAAACCTTGTGGACAGCCAACTCAAAACTGAACCCTGGGATGTCATTAAAGTTCATGTGCGTGTAAAGGCAGGTGTCCCAATACTTTTGGTAATATAGTGTATGTTATGGAGATCCAGTTTCAATCTCCAACTCTAGACAGTTTTTTAAATTATTATTTATTTATTTACTTATTTGATAGAAAGGGGAAGTGTTAGAACTGCTTTCAAGTTTTATTGACAGCTTGTGTTCCTCCTTAAAATATTTATTAAAAATCTTTGTTTGTCTATTTCTATTTCATGGATTTGGCAGAATCTGCCATTTTAAACATTTTTTGGTAGAAAGGGGAAGTTATGGAAACCCAGTTTGCTTGTGTTTCCATGGAGGAGATCTTTCCTCACTTCCTGTCCATGTGACAAGTGTCAGGCAGAACAGAATGTAAGGGGAAATTTCTCCAACATGGACAACAAAAAATACCTGCCTGAATTTTTAACCCTTCTCATCTATACCCCAGTTTTGTTTTGTTTTTTTGGCTAGAATTGAGCTTTAAAGTTCAACTAACGTAATAGCATACTGTACTGGCTACTAGGATAAAAGACAAAAACTGCCTTCTTTATGACCACACAGCCGTTGATTTCACCATTCTGGAATCTCAGTTGGAACAGTGGAGCATTTAATCCATAATGTGATCTCATGCATGCTAAAAAAGCCTGAAATGTGACATTCTGCAATTTAGTTCAAATGATACCCAGTTCCTTAAAAAAAAATAGTACACATGTGCAGTTTTAAGTGGGTTATCTGTGGAAGTACTCTATAACACGGCAAGCACATGGAGACTGACAGAAGGTAAATTACTTGTCGGGAGCTCTGTATTTCAGTTCACAGCAGACTCTAAACATGATGTGCTGAATGCTCTCCACAACAGCTGCTTTCATTGCTAACTATTTTTGATGTAAATGTCAATAAAGCTGCAAGCCCTATCATATTTTTGGCCTTGATTGTCCGTCATTCCCCAGTGAAGGCTGGCAGGTGGGGGTTTCATTTATCTACTCTTAGGAACATGTCCGATAATAATGACAGTCTCTGGAGACCTTTTAAAATGATTGAGAGCAATGATTGGGACAATAGGCTGCTAAATTTCACTGTTGAAATTCATTTGACATGTGACTGCATTTTATTCTCTGTAATCACCTAGAGGACAACATCTGAAACACTCTGTTGTATCCTATTAGTGACCATTTACCTATTGATAGGATAGACATAACTACAGCTTGTTAATGGCTTTAAATAAGTCCAATCTGTAGTATAAGAAATATAGTCATTAAAAGATTTCTGTAATTTATATTTAAAAGGATTTGGAATTTTTCATGTACATCGTGTTTCTATGTACTCCCAATAAATAGGCAGACCTAACCTTTGTGCCAATTTTCATGCAATTCCTTTTCTTGCACTTTTAAAACAATAAAGCTGAATACATTTTATATGCCTACTTTTTCTTGTTGGACGCGGACTATGCTGCCAATCTCAAGACTTACGACGAGCCGATAAAAAGGAAGTTCAATAGTCATGTGCCACCCTTTGGGCTCCTTCTGCTAATGTTGTGTTTGGTGAGCATTGATTCCGAACATGCGTGTTTGTACTTTGGACTTTTATCCGACGGACTTGTGTAAACACGATCGGAAAACACATTTGTTGGCAGAAAATTTGAGAACATGCCAGCCAACATTTGTTGGCGGAAATTCCGACAACAAATGTCCGATGGAGCATACACACGGTCGGACTTTCCGCCAACAAGCTCATATCCAACATTTGTTGTCGGAAAATCCGATCGTGTGTACGGGGCATAAGTGTGATGGGGTCCCATTGCAAAACCATTAAAGTAGACCCTTTAGTAAAATGCAAGGTGCACTTTTATTTATTGGGCCCTCTCTCCCCATGAAAATTGAGGTCTATAGTATATCCAAAAGGTACCTGTAAGTGAAAAAAGTTAGATTTCATGCTTACCGCACTGCCATTTTTTTTGCCCCCCACAACTAGGTAAGGGTAATATAACAATCCTTCTGGCGAGATCTTGTGGAATAGGTATACAGAGATAAGTCCAATTTGGCAAGAAGATGCTCTTGCAATGGACTGGGGTGCCTTCTCGATGAGGAACTCATCATTCCCCAGAAATCTCCCTGGAGAAATAGTGATGTCATGCCCAGCAATGCAGAAGAGGGAGTGAGGTAAGTAAAAAATCTAACTTTTATCTTTAGGGCGGCAAGGTCTGGCTTAAATGGCTTTCATGTTTCTCTAATCTCTATTTAAAATTAAATGTATCCAGTATTACAGTATAATAATTGCTAGACATGTGCAATTTGTTTTCTTATGAATTGAAATTCAGCCAACATTTTTGTTATTCAGGTATTCGGATGAATCTGAATCTCTGAATCACAATAGTAACGAATTTCAATGAAGCCTAAATAAATTATACAGTCCAATCAAAGCATAGATGGTATTATTAACCAATTCCATACCTGACTAATTCTGGTGCTTCTTTCCTATATGTAAAAATCATATTATTTTGCTAGAAAATTACTCAGAACCCCCAAACATTATACAGTGGGGCAAAAAAGTATTTAGACAGCCACCAATTGTGCAAGTTCTCCCACTTAAAAAGATGAGAGAGGCCTGTAATTGTCATCATAGGTATACCTCAACTATGAGAGACAAAATGTGGAAACAAATCCAGACAATAACATTGTCTGATTTTTGAAAGAATTTATTTGCAAATTATGGTGGAAAATAAGTATTTGGTCACCTACAAACAAGCAAGATTTCTGGCTCTCACAGACCTGTATCTTCTTCTTTAAGAGGCTCCTCTGTCCTCCACTCATTACCTGTATTAATGGCACCTGTTTGAACTTGTTATCAGTAAAAAAGACACCTGTCCACAACCTCAAACAGTCACACTTCAAACTCCACTATGGTGAAGACCAAAGAGTTGTCGAAGGACACCAGAAACAAAACTGTAGACCTGCACCAGGCTGGGAAGACTGAATCTGCAATAGGCAAGCAGTTTGGTGCGAAGAAATCAACTGTGGGAGCAATAATTAGAAAATGGAAGACATACAAGACCACTGATAATCTCCCTCGATCTGGGGCTCAATTGAAGATCTCACCCCGTGGGGTCAAAATGATCGCCTGCTATCCCTGACTCAGCGTTGTCTCCCACGGCTGCTTCCGAGCAGAGTGAGTACATGCCCCATCTCACCAAGGCAGACCTAGAGGATAGCCTGTCCACTACGTATGATAGGCTGGCACGCAAGTTTCAGGCGGAACTACACAAATCGACAAATACCCTGACACAAGAGATCGCCACACTAGGAGGGAGAACCGACATGCTTGAAATTAAACATGACGAGCTACACCTGGCCTATGCTGACCTCCGCAAAGACCACAAATCGTTATCTAACATGGTCATACAGCTACAAAATCACCTTGAGGACCTTGATAACCGCAATAGGGGGAATAACATTAGGGTGCGTGGGGTGCCGGAATCAGTCACAGATCTGGCGGATGCCACTAAAAGGCTGTTTAGCTCCTTGCTTCCAGATCAACCTGAGGCCTCATTCCTTTGCGACAGACTGCACAGGGCCCTGCGATCCAAGCCACCACCCGAAAAACCTCCTAGAGACATTGTGCTGTGCTTAAAAGATTTTCTAATAAAAGAAGCGATCCTCCTCGTATACAGCTGGACGGGATTACCATACAATTATACCCAGATGTCTCCCCAGTAACCCTGGAGAAAAGGAGAAGAATGAAGGAGATTACCTCTGTCCTACAAACGGCGAGGATCCGTTATAGATGGGGTTTTCCGTTCAAGCTTTCGGTTCCACACAACGGCACGACATACACCACCACCTCTGTTGCGGAAGGCAAAGAAATTATGGTTAAACTGGGCCTCCTGGATCCTCACCCTTCCCTGAGGCATCCACCGACACCGCGCCCGTCGCCAGTGTGGGCTACTCCATCCCCTCAACGTGACAGGAGGAACCGCCAACGATCCAGAGATCCTATCTGATTCCTGCTAGATGGCATCGCTCCAGCTAACCCTCATCGTAGGAGACTGGTTTGCAGCTTTTATTGTTGAAAGTTTATGGTTTGCACTTTTTACAGCCAGACACTGGGGAAAGAAATATGTTTTTTGTTTTTTTTTCCTTTTTCTCCATGCAGGCATTTTTACGAACAACTGGGTCTCACACCCTCAGGCAGATGCCACTTTGTACACGCTTGAAAAGCACCCCCCCTCTACACCCTATATAATAAGGCAAAGTGGGACTTTAATTGAAGCAAAGCTGCAAAGTAAATATGCAAGGACATGTCTGATAATTCTTGGTCTACAAAAGAGATTGGGGGTAAAAAAATGTAGCAATGTAAAAAATGATAACAAATAGTAGTTAAACATCTTGTATTTCATATATATGCACACGTATGTTACAACGTAGTCCATGGGTAATGGATATATTGACATGAGGTACACAGTCATAGTAATGGTTAAATAAATTTTATTTCATATATATACACATGTACGTTACAATATGGTCTATGGGTAATAGGCACATTGACATGAGGTACATATTTTAAGAAAATGACATAGATCTTAAATTGATTTAAGAAATAAAACGTTGTAGATAGGATACGAAATCCAGGGAGAATTCAGACATATGCTTGCGAGTGGTAGCATGTAAATGCTCTACGCGTTTCGTGGAGTAACATCCACTCATCAGGAGCAGTTCCAGAGTTAAAATATCTATAGGAGGACAAATGAATATAGGGGTCAGCCAAAATAGCACAGAGGCAAGGAGGAGAAGGGGGAGAAACATAGCTTCCCCAAATGTTCTTACCTACAACAGGACTGGTAATAAAAAGTAAAATGTTGACAATTGTAGGCACCGTAGGAAATGAGTCTCCACCGGAGCTGAGGCAAAAGTATCCTTGACCACACACCGCCACAGTAGCTTGAGGGTAACACATCTAGGGGACTGTAAACTCCAGGGTGACATGTATAGCGTGTTCCAGAGGACAACTGTGTAAAAAATATATTGTGTATAATGTAAGTATGTAGACATGTCTGCACAAGGGCAGATAAGTGAAGTACAGCCTACGAGTGTGGAGTTAGGATGATAGAGCAGTGAATAGAGGAAGCCAGATGATTGAGCCAAGTGAACACAATAGGGACATGATAGTAGAAATAGGACCAGTATGGGAAGTGAAAAAGGAAAAAGGAAAAAGGAAAAAAGAAAAGAGAAAAAACAAGTAAAACAACCAAAAATTACCTGAATGGAGGTAAGTGCATAGCAAACAGGTGGATGTGGACTCAAAGGTGCAGGGAAAAGCTAGACAAGCGTGTACTATTGTGGCAGTGGATGGCCACAGGGTACCGCCAACGTCACGCTGCAAAGACAGAGGAGAAGCGGCACCAACGACCGAACAGCCAATAGTGCACGGCAGTTGGCGCTCAAACATCCCTCGTGGTAAATGCAGATGGAAAATCAGCACGCCGACGCACAATGCCACTAGGTGACGCCATGCGCTCGGCGAGCGAGGCGTCGATGTGCAGGGGGACCCGCCCACGACGCTGCGTCCCAAGGCGAGGGGAGGAGGGAGGGCCCCCAAGCACATCGCAGCTCCGGAGGTGGAGACAACCATAGGGGCCAGATAAATAAGGAAAAATAACCAAATGGTAGCCAGGGTGCTGGCTGAATCCCAATAGTGTCATTAAAACTAAAATAAAATGAATGCTACCGCAGAAAAATGCTTCCATCCCTTCCATCCCTCACTCTCTTCCCCCTATTTTTTAGGTAACATATCCTCTACCCCAACATTCTTTTGCAGAGAGAAGAACTTTGACTTTCCTGTTTACACTGAATACCCCTCTCCCACCCTTCTCTCCTTTCCCATCCCCTCTCCCTTGCTCCCCGCCGCTGTGAGGTGACCCCGAGCGTCTGTGGTAGTTTGGACATTAGTCCACAATTGTTAAATATATAGGCTGGGATGCTGTTTTCATCCTGGCCCCTTAGAGCTTATTTTTACTGTTATTGGTTATGTTTTGGTTTACTCTGTACTCTACAACCCGATGTCTATGCACTGATGATGACTTCAACCTATACTAACAGACAACCTGGGTATTCTGGTAATTCTAGGTATCTGGTACTGGAATCGCTAGTGCCCCCTTTGGTAATGGACTCGAATGACGCTAAAAGAATTTCTGACTTCCCATTTTTAAACACATCCTTATATTTTCAACCCCGTCAGTTTAAATATCTGCAATGGGTCTACACATAATATCCCATAATGTGAGGGGATTTAACTCTCCCTCAAAAAAGGAGAAAGGAGTTTAGATATTACAAACAACTGGGAGTAGATATTATACTACTGCAGGAGACACATTTCTCCACTACTTCCCACCCTCAGTTTTTTGAGAAAGCCTACAAACTACACCACTTCACAACGTTTGAGTCCAAGGCCAGGGGGGTAGCTATCTTTATTAAAAACACAGTACCATTTGAGGTTAAACATATATACAAAGATCCGTCCAGCGGATTCCTGATAATCCAAGGGGAATTACAGGGCCGTACACTGACAGTGGACAATGTATACCCTCCTAATAATTCCTAAGGAGCATTCTTTAGATCATTCTTCCAAGTACTGGATAGATATTCTTCTCCTCATATGTTACTAGGGGGGCCATTTTAACCTCGTGGCTCACTCTGCCTTAGATAGAAGTAAGACCACTAGTGTGGCTAATGCCTTTCCCAAATCACTAGTCAGATCCTTGACTACATTTCAATTAATTGACACGTGGAGAGCTCTTAACATTGGAGCAAAGGAGTTTACCCATTACCCAGTCCCCCATGATAGTTATGCCAGATTGGATTATTTCTTCAGTTCC
Organism: Lithobates clamitans; assembly: GCA_037952925.1. NCBI lineage: Eukaryota > Metazoa > Chordata > Amphibia > Anura > Ranidae > Lithobates > Lithobates clamitans. The sequence goes on along the minus strand of JBBGZY010001281.1, from coordinate 1,889,154 downwards.
CCAATCCTACTTGCAAACTCCTCCTCTGCTGACATACACTCCTGCCCCTGGTCTGATCACCACCTGGTCTCATTTCACACTTCTGGAGATTAAATGACTCACTATTAACGGACCCCGAACTGAATGCACAAATAGCAGAACACTTAACTGAATACTTCAGATTGAATGATGTTGGCAACATTTCCCCATCTATACTTTGGGCTGCCCATAAAGCAGTACTAAGAGGTTGCTTTATAGAACTTGCCACACTTAAAAAACATCAGAAAGTAGCCAACATTAAGTCTCTCACCTTGGAATTAGACAAACTTTATCATGAGCATGCCCTGACTCACTCCCCTGCGTCCCTTAGCCAAATCAACCAAAAGAGGGTAGAATTAGATACTATCCTCTCAGAACACACCAAAAAAGCCATGAGATGGTCTAAAGCTAGGTTCCTCTTGTATAGCAATTCAGCCTCTGCCATGTTTACACGTAAACTTCATCAATCCATCCAACCGACTCATGTCTATAAACTAAAAACAACTCGGGTCAATTGATTTCCCACCCTAAGGAGACATTGCAGATATTTACATCCTATTATAGGTCCCTTCTGACTTCCCCTGATACACCTTCCCCAATAGAGATGGTCTCATGGTTAGACTCTATAGCCCTTCCTTCACTTTCGGAAGAACAGCTACAAAACCTGAATACCCCCTGTACTGAGCAAGAAATACTAACTATTATAAAATCCCTAAAATCATCGACAGCCCCGGTCCCGGACGGATATACCACATCTTACTACAAAAAATTTGCGGACCAATTAGCACCTAAACTTGCCAGAGTAATCAATCATATATTACAGGGCCATAAACTCCCAGAAGAGATGCTCTCGGCCAATATGACTCTGTTACCCAAGCCTAATAAAGACCATTCCTTGCTACAAAACTACAGACCAATCTCAGTCCTGAATAATGACACTAAAATATTAGCCCGAGTGTTATCTGATAGACTAGCGCCCATCATATCCACATTAATAGGCCCAGAGCAGACCGGATTTACCCCATCGAGACAGATCACTGATAATATTAAATTAGCGGCTAACATAATTCAGGATGCTGATAACTGTTCTCCCAAAGTTCTGATTCTGGGCCTCGATATACATAAGGCCTTCGACAGCGTCCTCTGGCCCTATATAGACGCTGTTTTATCTAAATTTGGATTCCTGGGGGAATTTGTTAATGGGTTTAAAGCATTATACCATAACCCACACACCCGAATTAACCCGTTCTCCATCCCTCTTCTAGGCCGGGTCACGGCCATAAAGATGTCCATCCTCCCAAAGCTTTATATTTTTTTAGAGCACTTCCCCTGTATGTATCGCACCAAACAATCAATATGATCCAAATAGCCATTAATAAATTTATCTGGAAACCCCCCAGATTTGGAAAAATCCTCACACACAGACCGCTTTCACAAGGGGGCTTAGGGCTACCAAATATATGGCTGTACTATTTAGCGGCTAGACTAGCACAAGCGGCCCAGTGGCATGCTTCCCCAGATATGATTCCATGGTTGAGGTTTGAGCTGATTTCAGCTCGCCCATTTTATTTACCAGGTCTTCTTTGGTAATCTGGTGTAAAATCTAGAGAAGTCGGCACGCTGAATAGTATAGTAGGTCAAACCATACACCTATGGAATCTATACCAAAGGAAATTTAAACTTTAATCCGATAGGCCCCCCCTGGCCTCATTTCTAGGAGACAGGAGATTTTCCCCTGCATACGACCTACCCAAAGATTTCCAATGGTGGGAGCTCAGGTCCCTCACCACTTTAAATACATTAACCAAAGGATCACATTTTTACTCATTTACACACCTACAAGAACTATTTGATATCCCTAGAAATGAGTTCCATAGGTATCTCCAAGTAAGACACTTTTTTGAATCATTATACAAGCTGCAAGGTAACCCTATATTCTCACTGTATGAAAATTTGTGTCTTAATTTGTCCAGAGACAGAGGGACCATCTCTATGCTATACAGTCACCTTAACAGTTTTGACCTTCCGGAGAAATCATCGGCCATGATCAGTTGGGAAACAGATGTGGGCCAGGTATTCTCTACAGAAGACTGGTCGATCATGCTGAGTAACACGCATAAATGCTCCCGTTCCATGGCCGTTAAGGAGACAGTGGTCAAGTTACACACGAGGTGGTACTTCACCCCGGATAGAGTTCATAAATGTTACCCTGGAGTCCCAGATACTTGCTTTAGGGGTTGTCAGGAACAGGGCTCCTTACTTCATACCTTTTAGAGCTGCCCACAACTGCAACACATATGGTCCCAGGCGGCCAACAGAGTGGCACAGATAACAGGTACCATGGTGACTTTGACAGCCCCCATCTGTTTGCTTTTCACACCTATACCAGATGTACCTCCTTCTACTCAGAAAATTGTGAACACATTATTCTGTGCTATCCTGTGGGCTATAGCCTTGAATTGGCACTCCCCAATGGTTCTCTGGCCCCAACTGCTTCAGCGAATGGAATCAATTAAAATAATGAAACGGATTCATTACACTATAATGGACACAATGCATATTTTCCACAATAAGTGGTCATGTTGGACCACCTATGGATCGTTGTCTTAACTATACTACTTGAAACCAATTTTTCACCAAGGGCCCCCCCCAGCATACCAGGGCACAAAACAGATTTAACCCCTGAAGCTCAGAATCACTATCAATCCAGAATACAGAGTGTTTATTGTTTTTCTTTAATTCTGTCCTTTTTTTTCTTTTTCCCTTCTTAAAAGTAGTTACCGTATATACTCGAGTATAAGTCGAATTTTTCAGCCCTTGTTTTTGGGCTGAAAGTGTCCCTTCGACTTATACTCGAGTCACCGCCGTCTGTCTGCATGATCAGCGTGTCATGCAGGCAGACGGCGGCCGGCGTGTGATGATAGTGTTCGGCGGCTATTCCAGCTTTCAAAAGCCGCGCCTCCTGCTCGTCTGTGATAGGCTGAACAGCTGTCAGTGTACAGCCTATCACGGACATTCTCTCATCCTCGTCCGTGGTATGAGAATTAGAGAATGTCTGTGATAGGCAGTCAGCGGTCAGCCTATCACAGACGAGGAGGAGGCGTGGCTTTTGAACTGTGTAATGGCCGCCGAACACTATCATCACACACCGGCCGCCGCTTGAGGATGGAGATCGCCACAGGGAGGATGGAGATCGCCACAGGGAGGCTACACAGGACACAGGTAGGCTGCACATGCACACAGGACACATGCACACAGGGACACAGGAACACAGGACACACATGTACAGGACACACATGGACAGGACACATGCACACAGGGACACAGGACACACATGTACAGGACACACATGGACAGGACACATGCACAGGGTACAGGTAGGCTGCACAGGACACAGGGAGGCAGGCAGCTGCAGATGGGCATTGTTAACCCTCTGCATTTCTCACCCTTGTCTTATACTCGGGTCAATACATTTTTCCCAGTTTTTTGTGGTAAATTAGGGGCCTCGACTTATACTCGGAACGACTTATACTCGAGTATATACGGTATTATCTTTCCAGCAATGAACAAGGGTTATTCCCATTGTGACCTCAAACTGACAGTAGTATCCTATATGTGAGATTGTTATGTCAATTGGGTTGCATCCCAAATTGTTATAGTGACCTTTTACATAACAGAACTGCTTTGTAGTTTTTTTTATATATATGTTCATTCCCTAAACAAATAAAAAACGTTTGTATGAAAAAAAAAAAAATCAGACAATGTTATTGTCTGGATTTGTTTCCACATTTTGTCTCTCATAGTTGAGGTATACCTATGATGACAATTACAGGCCTCTCTCATCTTTTTTCAGTGGGAGAACTTGCACAATTGGTGGCTGACTAAATACTTTTTTGCCCCACTGTATGTTTTTTAGCAGAGACCCTAGGGATAAAAATGGCGGTTGTTGAAACTTTATGTCACACGGTATTTGTGCAACAATTTTTCAGACGTGTTTTTTTTGGAAAAAAATAAATGTTTCATAAATTAAAAAAAAAACAGAACACTAAAGTTAGCCCAATTTTTTGGTATAATGTGAAAGATGATGTTAAGCCGAGTAAATGAATACCTAACACGTCAAGCTTTAAAATTTCGCACACTTGTGGAACGGCGGCAAACTTTGGCACTTAAACATCTCCAAAGGCGATGCTTTAAAAGATTATACAGGTTAGTGGTTTAGAGTTACAGAGGAGGTCTTGGGCTAGAATTGTTGCTCTCGTTCCAACGTTCGCGGTGATTTACATATGCGGGCATGACATATGTATGCGTTCGCTTCTGCGTGCGAGCAGATGGGGACAAGGGTGCGGTAAAAAAAATTTTTCATTGTTTATTTTATTTTTACACTTTCCCTTTGATTTTTTTCATTGTTTATTTTATTTTTTTTTTTTTTTTTACACTTTCCCTTTTTTTATTTTTTGAATCACTTTTATTCTAATTACAAGGGATGTAAACATCCCTTATAATAGGAATAGGGCATGACATGTCCTCTCTACAGAGAGATGTGGGGTCTATTAGACCCCACATCTCTCTTCTAGCCTGGAAAGACTGAAATAAAAAAAAAGCAATCTCAGACTCTCCTGTAAAGAAAACAGCAGTATTTACATCTCCGAAGGTCATAGACACTGCCAGGGACCATCTGGTTTGAGGCTTGTCTCTGTGCTGTTTGGTGTATTGTAAGCAGGATACTTTATGGCATTTGCATAGTAACGGCTTTCTTCTGGTGACTCGACCATGCAGCCCATCTTTCTTCAAGTGCCTCCTTATTGTGCATCTTGAAACAGCCACACCACATGTTTTCAGAGAGTCCTGTATTTCACCTGAAGTTATTTGTGGGTTTTTCTTTGCATCCCGAACAATTTTCCTGGCAGTTGTGGCTGAAATTGTAGTTGGTCTACCTGACTGTGGTTTGGTTTAAACAGAACCCCTCATTTTCCACTTCTTAATTAGAGTTTGAACACTGCTGATTGGCATTCTCAATTCCTTTGATATATTTTTATATCCCTTTCCTGTTTTATACAGTTCAACTACCTTTTCCCGCAGATCCTTTGAGAATTATTTTGCTTTCCCTATGATTCAGAATCCAGAAACGTCAGTGCAGCACTGGATAAAAGATGCAAGGGTATGTCAGGAGTCCAGAAACTCATTGACCTTTTATACACACACACACTAATTACAAGCAAACAGATCACAGGTGAGGATGGTTACCTTTAAAAGCCATTCAAACCCCTTTGTGTCAACTTGTGTGCATGTTATCAGGCCAAAATCACCAGGGTATGTAAACATTTGATCAGGGTCATTTGGGTAGTTTCTGTTGCCATTATGAATTAAAAAAGAGTAAACATAGTTGATTGATAATAAATAGCTTCAGTCAAACACTAATCATAAGTGAAATAAATGTTTTTGTGTTATCATTCATATTCTCTGAAAATGGCCAAGAAATCATAAATTCTGCCAGGGTATGTAAACTTATGAGCACAACTGTATATGCAATCGCTGGCTTATGTGGCCAACCCCTTTATTTCGCGACCACCCTGCTTCCTCGTACAAAAAAAGCCCTGGGTATACATATCAGGTCTCTCCATTGCAAAAAATTGAGGAGGCAACTTATAACGTTAGAAACTGTCAAAAAAAACTCATGCATGGTTTGACTTACCAAATGAAATACCAGACCAGAAATAAATCCAAAGCAGCATTCACTGTTGAGTTACCTACATCTCAATATGCAGTAGTCCAATGTTAACTTTATTAAAAGAAAAGGATCTGTAGGCAATCTGTCCCACTTAGCAGTAAATGTGGCCAGATGGGACAGCTGGTCCACATAGGAAAAAGTCCTAAGAAAAGTGGAGGAAGTGATGTACCTGCCTGAGTTGGAGGTAGTGGCAAAGCACTTAGTAGAAAAAAAAAGAAAATACATAAAGGAGAAAAGAAGAGAAAGGAAAGTGGGAGGGGGAAAGAAGGGGCCCATGGCTAATATAGCCTGCTTGTCACTGTGAGTTATAAATCTAAGAAACTACAAGGTGGTCACATCGCCGCAACTTTCATTTACCAATGTGTAAGGAGGTAGTAGGCAGATGGCATTTCCTTTATATATATATATATATATATATATATATATATAAAGGAAATATATATCATATATTGTTTTCTGGGTGAATAGTAGTATTGGAGGATAACGACTTTACCTGTAAGGACTAAAGTTTATGTCCACCAATTAAAATTATTGGACCTCCATTCTTCTACAGTTCTATATTTACCGGGCATTCTCATCCCCTGCCCACAGTTTATATGTTTTTGCCAGTAATTAAAGCACGCTTCCTGGTTCCCTTTTTAAATAATTTGGAATACATTTTGTGTGCATTGATGCCATTGGGAGAGGATACTCTGGTTTTATAAGATTATTGTGTGACTAAGCACTTTAATGGCTCTAAAGAAGTGAATCAAGTCCATGAAACATGTCAGGCTATAAGGGATCAACTATGTCTTGCTTTAGCGCACTGGTTTTTTACCACTTGTATTACATTTGGATACTTTATGATATACTGTATAGATCGATATGAAAAATCCTTAAAATCCTTTTTGTAATTAATTGATACTAAATAAATGTTGTTTTTAGATATATGTCCCATTCTATTGCAATTTTTTCTTTTTTGTATAACAATTTATAGGAATGTGGCACTATTTCTTTTAATAACTTCAGTTTTTAAGTTAACTGGAGAACGCCTACATTTGACAAAACAGTGTAATCTGGGCTGCATCCTTGTTCCAGTATATCAGTTCGTCATCTCTAGCCTTTTAAACAAACTTTCCAAACTTTAGTATCTGGATACATTTTTCTGTATCTCTCTCAGTAGAAATCAGCAAACCAAATAGGTACTTTCATATATACCAGAGAATGCAAGCACTTGCACAGGCATTCTGACTAGATTCAAAATTATAAAGGAACAATAATATAAAGCTGCATGAGAAACTGGAACCATGTATTTGTCACTATATGAGGATGTATTGAGTTAAATATGGTAAAAAACTGAGCTGAGCTAGATTTACATTAGAGACCAAAGCAGTATATCTTAACCTTTTACTTTAAAACCAGGGAGATCTGTGCAGTAGGCCAAGAATTAGGCACTAGTATGTCCTGTGTGCTCACTGCAGATGATCATTTCCCCATTAATGACTTATATGTAGGGATGAGCTTCGTGTTCGAGTCGAACCCATGTTCGACTCGAACATCAGCTGTTCGGTCGTTCGCCGAATTTGAACGATATGGGCCGTTCGCGCCAAATTCGTGTGGCGCGTCACGGCCCATAATTCACTGCGGCATCGCAGTGCATTGCTTGCTGATGATTGGCCAAGCATGCACTATGACCCGCATGCTTGGCCAATCACAGCGCCGCCTTAACAGAGAGCCGTAATTGGCCAAAGCCAAGGAGGCTTTGGCCAATTATGGCTCAGGGGATTTAGTACACGCCCCACACTGTGCAGTGTGTTCCGGTGTGCTTAGAGAGAGAGAGAGAGAGAGACAGTGTCATTTCATTTGAGTTAGCTAGATTAGGCAGGACAGTCAGTCAGTTAGTTGCACTTAAAGTGTATTGTGTATATATATGCATCCCAGGTGTTGCATATATATATATACACTGTATTCAGTTTAGCTAGATCCGTTCCTGTTATCTTCTAGACTATTTACATTTAGTGCAGTGCGTCCTTCTCACAGTGTTCAGCTAGATCTGTTCCTGTTATCTTCCTACTGACAGGCAGGCTTGTCTTGTTACAGTATTTTGAAGAAATTACTGGTGTTCTTTTGATCCTATTAGTACCACAGTCAGGCAGCTAGACTATTTACATTTAGTGCAGTGCGTCCTGCTCACAGTGTTCAGCTAGATCCGTTCCTGTTATCTTCCTACTGACAGGCAGGCTTGTCTTGTTACAGTATATAAAGCTACCTGAAGAAAATTACTGGTGTTCTTTTGATCCTATTAGTACCAAAGTCAGGCAGCTAGACTATTTACAGTTAGTGCAGTGCGTCCTGCTCACAGTGTTCAGCTAGATCCGTTCCTGTTACCTTCTTACTGACAGGCAGGCTTGTCTTGTTACAGTATATAAAGCTACCTGAAGAAAATTGCTGGTGTTCTTTTGATCCTATTAGTACCACAGTCAGGCAGCTAGACTATTTACAGTTAGTGCAGTGCGTCCTGCTCACAGTGTTCTGCTAAACCTACAAGTTAGTGGGGTGCGTCCTGCTCACAGTGTTCAGCTAAACCTACAAGTTAGTGGGGTGCGTCCTGCTCACAGTGTTCAGCTAAACCTACAAGTTAGTGGGGTGCGTCCACCTCACAGTGTTCAGCTAAACCTACAAGCTAGTGGGGTGCGTCCTGCTCACAGTGTTCAGCTAGATCCATTTCTGTTATCTTCTTACTGACAGGCAGGCTTGTCTTGTTACAGTAAATACAGCTACCTGAAGAAAATTGCTGGTGTTCTTTTGATCCTATTAGTACCACAGTCAGGCAGCTAGACTATTTACAGTTAGTGCAGTGCGTCCTGCTCACAGTGTTCAGCTAGATCCTTTCCTGTTATCTTCTTACTGACAGGCAGGCTTGTCTTGTTACAGTATTTTGAAGAAAATTACTGGTGTTCTTTTGATCCTATTAGTACCACAGTCAGGCAGCTAGACTATTTACATTTAGTGCAGTGCGTCCTGCTCACAGTGTTCAGCTAGATCCGTTCCTGTTATCTTCCTACTGACAGGCAGGCTTGTCTTGTTACAGTATATAAAGCTACCTGAAGAAAATTGCTGGTGTTCTTTTGATCCTATTAGTACCACAGTCAGGCAGCTAGACTATTTACAGTTAGTGCAGTGCGTCCTGCTCACAGTGTTCAGCTAAACATACAAGTTAGTGGGGTGCGTCCACCTCACAGTGTTCAGCTAAAGCTACCTGTAGAAGGTTCTCATACTACAGGCAGGCAGTTGATTTTGCTAGCTGCAGTATCAGTACATATATATATATATATATATATATCCCAGCTTAGTGCAGCTACAGGCCATTAGTATGTCTGGAAGGCCAAGAAGGAGAGGCAGACAGTCACAAGCCAATAAGAGAGGGCAAGCAGGCTCTGTGTCTAGTGCTGGTCGTGGAGACGGTGCATCCTCATCAGCACGTGGCCATTGGACACGCTTGGCCTTTTTTTCGGCAGCTGGCCATGTTGAGCCGCAACATGCGGAAGACTTGGTCGAGTGGATGACCAAGCCGTCCTCATCCTCCTCATCCTCTCTCACCCATGCCCAGGGTACTTTGTCTGGCAAAGCAGCGGCCTCTTCCCTCGGCTCAATGTCATCAGTGACTCCTTCCCTAGGCCCACCATGTCCTCCTGAGGAGTCCCTCGAACTGTTTGACCACAGTGTTGGGTACATGCTCCAGGAGGATGCCCAGCGTTTGGAAGGCTCTGATGATGATACTGAGCTCGATGAAGGCAGTAACATGAGCACGGACAGAGGGGGTGCCCAAGAAGGACAGCAATCTGGCAGTCATGCTCCCCCTGCTGCAGCATACTGCCAGGTTTGCTCCAGTGATGAGGAGGGAGGGGATGATGAGGTCACTGACTCAACGTGGGTGCCTGATAGGAGAGAGGAGGAGGAGGAGGCGGCACATCACCAACGAGGCAGGATGCCCTCCAGGGGCCAGCCTAAGGGCAGCACATTGACTGCATCACACCCCAAAGCTCCACATGTGCAGGGCACTGCAGTCTCTGCGCGTTATTCAAAAAGTTCTTTGGTGTGGGCCGAGTCGAGTGCATCAGATCGCACCGCTGCTAATTGCAACATATGTCTCAAGCGTATCTCACGTGGCCAAAACATCTCCCGCTTGGGTACCACATGCTTGACCAGACATATATTGACCTGCCATGCAGTTCGTTGGCAAGCGTATCTAAAAGACCCACACCAAAGAACAAAGAGGACCTCTCCTTGCTCCTCATCAGCTGAGATCTCCAACCCCACTAGACCTTCAGTCCTCTCTGAGACCTGCACTGAGAGGAATGAAGGTGTAGAATTAGGTGTGTCACAGCCAAGTACTTGTGGGCAATCTGCTTTTGGTACACCGACGTCAGATTGTACCAGGCAAATTTCCCTGCCCCAGCTGCTGCACCGCCGAAAGAAGTTTGCTCCCAGCCATCCACATGCCCAGCGGTTGAATGCTAGCTTGGCAAAATTGCTAGCACTTCAACTGCTGCCTTTTCAGTTGGTAGACTCTGCCCCCTTCCGTGAGTTTGTGGAATGTGCGGTTCCTCAGTGGCAGGTACCCAAACGCCACTTTTTCTCACGGAAGGCGATTCCGGCTCTCTACCGGCATGTGGAAAGCAATGTCCATGCCTCGCTGGACAGGGCGGTCAGCGGTAAGGTGCATATTACCGCTGACTCATGGTCCAGCAGGCATGGACAGGGACGTTACCTAAGTTTCACGGCGCATTGGGTGACTCTGCTGGCAGCTGGGAAGGATGCAGGACAAGGTGCAGTAATGTTGGAGGTTGTTCCGCCACCACGCCTCCAAAATGCTAATGATTGTGACACACCTCTCTCCTCCACCCCCTCCTCTTCTTCTTCCTCCATGGCCTCTTCCTCGGAACCAGCGGTGCTCCGTAGTCGTTCAAGGGGCTATGCAAGTACGCAGGCCAAAAGATGCCATGCGGTGCTTGAGCTGGTGTGCTTGGGGGACAGGAGCCACACTGGGGCAGAGGTTCTGTCAGCTCTGCAGGGGCAGGTTCAGAGGTGGTTGACGCCACACCAACTTAAGGCAGGAATGGAGGTTTGCAACAATGGCACCAACCTCCTCTCTGCCCTCCGACAGGGACAAATGACCCATGTGCCTTGTTTGGCTCACGTCCTTAACTTGGTGGTGCAGCGGTTCTTGGGCAGGTACCCGGGCTTACAGGATGTCCTGAGGCAGGCCAGGAAAGTCTGTGTGCATTTCCGCCGGTCATATAATGCCAGTGCTCAGCTGACGGACCTCCAAAAGGAGTTTAACCTGCCCAAGAACCGCCTAATCTGTGACATGCCCACCAGGTGGAACTCAACGTTGGCCATGCTGCAGCGGCTGCACACGCAGCAGAGGGCAATCAATGAGTACCTGTGCGACTATGGCACCAGGACAGGGTCAGGGGAGCTTGGTTTTTTTTCCCCACGCCAGTGGGCCATGATCAGGGATGCATGCACTGTCCTGTCACCATTTGAGGAGGCCACGAGGATGGTGAGCAGTGACAGTGCATGCATCAGTGACACTGTCCCCCTTGTCCACCTGTTGGAGCACACGCTGCGTGGAATAATGGACAGGGCACTTGAGGCAGAACAGAGGCAGGAAGAGGAGGACTTCCTTAGCTCTCAAGGCCCCCTTTATCCAGACAGTGTTCCTGCGTGCCCGCTGATCACACAGGAAGAGGAGGAGGAGGAGGAGGAGGAGGAAGATTGTGTCAGTATGGAGGTGGAGCCTGGCACTCAGCATCAGCAGCAGTCTTTAAGGGATCAGTCCCAAGAAACACATGGACTTGTACGTGGCTGGGAGGAGGTGGCTGCGGACCATGTTGTCCTTATTGACCCAGAGGACTCCGGACCGAATGCCTCAGCAAACCTACGCTGCATGGCCTCCCTGATCCTGCAAAGCCTGCGTAAGGATCCTCGTATTCGTGGTATCAAGGAGAAGGACCAATACTGGCTGGCAACCCTCCTTGATCCATAAGGGTAAGGTTGCGGACCTTATCTTGCCATCGCAGAGGGAGCAGAGGATGAAACATCTTCGGGAGGCCTTGCAGAAAGGTCTGTGCAACGCGTTCCCAGAGATTGGGAGGTTACAAACTCCTGTTTCTGGACAACGTGTTGCTGAGGCTTCGGTCAGTCAAAGAAGGAGCGGTGGAGAAGGTGGCCGTCTGACCGATGCGTTCAGACAATTTTTTGGTCCGCAGCCCCAAGGTATGATCGGTTCCAGCAACCATCGCCAGCGTCTGTTTTACATGGTGCAGGAATACCTAGGGGCAAGATCAGACTTGGACACCTTTCCCACTGAAAATCCTCTGGGTTACTGGGTCTTGAGGATGGATCACTGGCCAGAGCTTGCACAGTATGCAATTGAGCTACTGGCCTGTCCTGCATCCAGCATTCTTTCGGAACGCACATTCAGTGCTGCTGGAGGCGTGGTAACCGATCACAGGGTGTGTCTGTCCACCGACTCGGTCGATCGACTGACCTTCATAAAAATGAATCAGTCTTGGATCACCACCAGCTACCAAGCACCTGATGCTGATGTAACCGAATAATTTTTTTTGAAATCTCAGATCCCTTCAAAGACTGCCTATGCTGATGCTGAGTGACTATCCCTGAGTAATTATCCTCTTCCTCCTCAATCATCACAATTTTTCAGCCCCTGTTTAACAGGGGCGTGTAATTACAATTTTTGATGTAATACTTTGCAGCAGGGCTTGTTCCTGCATTCCAACTAGAGTGTCTGTGAGGGGTTGCAGTGTTGTGGCACCAGCACCAGTGCCTAAGGCCCATTTTTTCTGCCCCTGTTTAACAGGGGCATGTAATTACAATTTTTGATGCACTACTTTGCAGCAGGGCTCGTTCCTGCATTCCAACTAGAGTGTCTGTGAGGGGTTGCAGTGTTGTGGCACCAGCACCAGTGCCTAAGGCCTAATTTTTCAGCTCCTGTTCAACAGGGGCATGTAATTACAATTCTTGATCTAATATTTCACAGCAGGTCCCTGTGAAGGCTTACAGTGTTGTGGCCACAGCAACACCTAAGGCCCAAATTTCTGCTGAGTATATAGGGCAGGACCCTACTTTCAAACATCTAACTTACAAACGACTCCTACTTGCAAACGGAAGGAGACAACAGGAAGTGAGATGAAATCTACCCCTAGGAAGGGAAATTCTCTCCTGTAAGAGTTAATATGGGAAAAACATTTCTCCTTTCCACTGATGCTTTCCAATCCTTGTTCCACAAAAAAACCCAAATTTTCAAAAAACATTTTTCATTGGGACAAAAAGTGAGGTGAAATCTTCTGAAGAGGAGGAAAGAAAGCAAAACAAATGTCACAGGGGTGATAACCCTTCCCTATGTTTTCCAAAAAGCTTAAAAAAGATTTTTTGGCTGGAGCTAAACACGTTAAAAATGTACCCATTCAAAATTACAAAGAGATTCTACTTAACAACAAACCTACAGTCCCTGTCTTGTTTGCACCACCTGTATACTGCTGTTCAGAGTATATAGGGCCTGGTTTCCTTATTTTAATTTGGGTGCGGGGTTCCCCTTAATATCCATACAAGACCCAAAGGGCCTGGTAATGGACTGGGGGGTACCCATGCCGTTTGTCTCACTGATTTTCATCCATATTGCCAGAACCCGACATTACATTAAACCCGCAAGCAGTTTTAAATGAGATTTTTTCCTTTAAAAATGACATTTGGTGCAGGGACTGTTCCAAACACGGGAAACACGCCTCACTTTACAGGCATACTATAGACACCCCCCAGGTACGATATTTAAAGGAATATTTCACTTTTTTTTTTTTACTTTAACCACTTGCCGACCGGGCCATAGCCGAAAGACGGCTGCAGCGCGGTCGGCTAGTTCTGGGTGGACGTCCGTGGGACGTCCTCCCAGAATACTGCTCTAGCGCGCCCCCTGGGGCGCGCACCCGAGAACTTCCGTGACCGCTGGGTCCAGAAGACCCGGCGCATCACGGATCACGGTAAACTAATCTAATCGCGGCCGTTTACCATGTGATCGCTCCGTCAAATGACGGAGCGATCACATGTCAACAGACCGGCGTCATGTCATGACGCCGGTTCCTCCCTCCCCTCTCTGTACCGATCGGTACAGTGCGAGGGGGGAGGGGGAGGGATCGGATGGCAGCACCGCTGTGGGCTGCATGTGTAGTGCCCACAGCGGTGCTCAGTGACATTTGCAGTCACATCCATCCATCCCTCAATGCTCAGCCATCCCTGCAATACTCTGCATAACACCCTGCAATACTCTGCACTATACCCTGCAATACTCTGCATAACACCCTGCAATACTCTGCATAACACCCTGCAATACTCTGCACTATACCCTGCAATACTCTGCATAACACCCTGCAATACTCTGCATAACACCCTGCAATACTCTGCATAACACCCTGCAATACTCTGCATAACACTCTGCAATACTCTGCATAACACTCTGCAATACTCTGCATAACAGCCTGCAATACTCTGCATTATACTGGGCACTACTCTGCAATATACCCGGGCACTACTCTGCAATATACCCGGCACTACTCTGCAATATACCCGGGCACTACTCTGCAATATACCCGGGCACTACTCTGCAATATACCCGGGCACTACTCTGCAATATACCCGGGCACTACTCTGCAATATACCCGGGCACTACTCTGCAATATACCCGGCAATACTCTGCAATATACCCCGCAATACTCTGCAATATGCCCCGCAATACTCTGCAATATACCCCGCAATACTCTGCAATATACCCCGCAATACTCTGCAATATACCCCCGCAATACTCTGCAATATACCCCGCAATACTCTGCAATATACCCCGCAATACTCTGCAATATACCCCGCAATACTCTGCAATATACCCCGCAATACACTGCAATATACCCCACAATACTCTGCAATAGCCCGCAATACTCTGCAATAGCCCGCAATACTCCGCAATTTTTAACCAGTTCCCGCCCACAGTCATATGACGTCCTTGATTTTGAGCGGGTATATCTGAATGATGGGTGCAGCTACAGGCATCATTCAGATATCAGCTTTTTCAGCCGGCGATTTCCTACACCATAGGAATGATCATAGCTGCTGTTCCACTGCTTGATCATTCTTATGGGAGGCGAGAGGGGACGCCCCCCCCTTCCCGCCACCCTCCGGTGCTTCTATTATTATTATTTCAGGCTTCCCAGCCTAGAGGTGAGATGTGGGGTCTTATTGACCCCATATCTCACTGTAAAGAGGACCTGTCATGCCATATTCCTATTACAAGGATGTTTACATTCCTTGTAATAGAAATAAAAGTGATCAAAAAATTTTTGGGGGGGGAAAAAGTGTCAAACTAAAATAAATAAAGTAAAATAAACAATAAAAAAAAAATAAAAAATTTAAAGCACCCCTGTCCGTGTGCTCGCATGCAGAAGCGAACACATACGTAAGTCCCGCCCACATATGAAAACGGTGTTCAAACCACACATGTGAGGTATCGCTGCGATCGGTAGAGCGAGAGCAATAATTTTGGCCCTAGACCTCCTCTGTAACTCAAAACATGTAACCAGGAAAAAATTTTAAAGCGTCACCTATGGAGATTTTTAAGTAGCGACGTTTGGCACCATTCCACGAGAGTGTGCAATTTTGAAGGGTGACATGTTGGGTATCTATTTACTCGGCGTAACTTCATCTTTCACATTATGCAAAAACATTGGGCTAACTTTACTGTTTTTTTTTTTTTTTAAGCACAAAACTGTTTCTTTCCCCAAAAAAACGCGTTTGAAAAATTGCTGCACAAATACCGTGCGAGATAAAAAGTTGCAACAACCGCCATTGTATTCTCTAGGGTCTTTGCTAAAAAAAAATATATATAATGTTTTGGGGTTCTATGTAATTTTCTAGCAAATAAATGATGATTTTTACATGTAGGAGAGAAATGTCAGAATTGGCCTGGGCGCTCCAGAACGCCTGGAGGTGCTCCCCTGCATGTTGGGCCTCTGTATGTGGCCACGCTGTGTAAAAGTCTCACACATGTGGTATCGCCATACTCGGGAGTAATAGCAGAATGTGTTTTGGGGTGTAATTTGTGGTATGCATATGCTGTGTGTGAGAAATAACCTTCTAATATGACAATTTTGTGAAAAAAAAAAAAAGAAAAAAAAAATCTTTATTTTGCAAAGAATTATGGGATAAGATGACAATTTCAAAAAAACTCACCATGCATCTTTCTAAATACCTTGGAATGTCTTCTTTCCAAAAAGGGGTCATTTGAGGGGTATTTGTACTTTTCTGGCATGTTAGGGTCTCAAGAAATTAGATAGGCCGTCAGTAATTCAGGTGTGATCAATTTTCAGATATTGGCACCGTAGCTTTTGGACTCTCTAACAGTCACAAAGACCAAATAATATACACCAAGTTGTACTTATTTTTACCAAAGATATGTAGCGGTATAAATTTTGGCCAAAATTTACAAAGAAAAATTACTAATTTGCTAAATTTTATAACAGAAACAAAGAAAAATTCATTTTTTTACCAAATTTTCAGTCTTTTTTCTTTTATAGCGCAAAAAATAAAAAACCCAACGGTGATTAAATACCACCAAAAGAAAGCTCTATTTGTGTGAAAAAAATGATAAAAATTTCATATGGGTAAAGTGTTGTATGACTGAGTAATTGTCATTCAAAGTGTGAGAGCACCGAAAGCTGAAAATTGGTCTGGTTAGGAAGGGGGTTTAAGTGCCCAGTGGTCAAGTGGTTAAGCATCATTAAAATCACTGCTCCCGAAAAAACGTCCGTTTTTAAAAGTTTTTTTTTGCATTGATACATGTCCCCTGGGGTAGGACCCGGGTCCCCAACCCCTTTTTAGGACAATACCATGCAAATTAGCCTTTAAAATGAGCACTTTTGATTTCGAACGTTCGAGTCCCATAGACGTCAATGGGGTTCTAACGTTCGTGTGAACTTTCGGTCCGTTCGCAGGTTCTGGTGCGAACCGAAACGGGGGGTGTTCGGCTCATCCCTACTTATATGGATGAGTGTTTGGTTTGCAGGAGGTTCAGCAAACCTAGGTAAAACTCTGCTAAGCCTGAACATAGCACTAAACCATATTGAAGTCTATAGGAGACTAATGTTGTTATATTTTTTCAGTTTTTTTAAGACCAGTTTGCAAGCTTTTGTTAAAAAATGTCTGGGTAGCTGGGAATTGCCATGGGTACATGTACTAATGAAAACAATGCTGCTTAAAGGGCATTAATAAAGATAGAAACATCCTATAAATAAGTTACAGGAAAGAAGAGGAAATTGGGACTTTGAATGAGGCCCGCCATAAAAATGATAATAAGAACAGAATAGGTACATAAATGTATGCATAATTAAATTGTTTATTGTTATAATCTAAAATTCATACCAGACTCTTGGAAAAACATTTGTATCGCATAAATTGGTAGTCACATGACTTACACTTGAAATATAATGCTCATAGCATGCCATACAATTGATGAGTTGACATGATAGACATAGTTAATAAATGGAATACATGAAAATTATACATAGGTAAACCAGATGTTTCTTGGCATCTATTAGCACTCAACGCGTTTTATGACGTTACAGCCACTCATCAGGAGTATAATATGACAATGTACTGTAAAAATAGATAAATATCAAGTGTTAAAAGTGCCCTCTAAAAAAAGGGAAGACATTTATTTTCCCCCAAAAAATGGAAACAGGCCAGTGACTTACAACTCTGCCCCAAGGCTGAGTCCAGCCTTTGAACGGGAACCTGTGAGGATCTCGGGTAAGTGTCTCCCCTGGGGTTGAGGCAGGAACACACTCCAAGGACCAAGGAGAACAGCCAAAGGAAGGCCAGATGGGCACAGCACAGTCCAGTTGTGATATGTGTGGTAATATCGTGCATAGTGTCCTACAAAGAATGTATAAGAGAAATGAATGAATGAGTGGAGATCCTATAAATAACATGCTTTGGGGAAGCCTAAACTGGCATGTGACGTTTCGAAGCTGTAGATCTGACATTTAGCAGCTGTAGCACAGCTGTCACTAAATGGCACATGCTTGCTGGCTAGTGTTTGTCTCAACAAACCAGGGAAACTGTTGTCCAATGGTGGTAGCATGGCTGCCACTACATGATAGATCCCACTGGTTTCTTTGTAAATAAACAGGCTGGGGATGGTGGGTGACATTCTTGACCAAATATAGTCATGAATGTACTGTATATGGTCAATGATGTCACCTAGTCATCTCTGACTTTTTGTTTACATGCAGGAACAGGTGGGGATCATTATCATTTGTCAGATCAACACACAGGCAGGTCATTGTGATTAGTTTCTACATTGCTGGATGATGTAATTGATGTCGGATTTACTGTACATTTGGGAACATTATTTATTTTTTAATTATTTTTCTAGTAAAGTACTTTTTCATAGTGTGGGTGTTTTCATTGAGTGTTTATATTCATATTTTGCAATCAGAGTACCGGCAGTTGATGATCATTGGGCATCGCAGGGCATCAACATGAACAGTTGGCGGATCATGGTGATGTGAGGCTACGTTGCGGGATGACCTAATTGATGTTGGATTAACATTATGGATATTCTTTTCTTTTTTAATAACATACCTTTTCAATGGTTTCATTGTTTTGATATAATTTTTCATTTTCTTAACAAGGGGTACCTCATTTACGGGGGGTGTCTATAGGCTCCTTATTCAAAGAAGGCATTTAGACTCTGATAAGTCCCCCTCACAGACCCCTATATTCCTGTTGGGGGATGAAGCCCGTCAACATGAAGACAAGGTGCTTTGCAAGAGGGGGATGCGTTGCTGTACGCCCCCCCCCCCTTCTGCAAGGTATTTTTTCCACAGTTGAGAAAATGTGACCTGACATGGTTCAGGAGGAGAGCAGCATGCTTGCGGCCCCCACCCCCCCCTTTTGTGACCAGCCATGCTGCTTATCTGGATAAGGATCTTTTTCGGGGGACCCCCACACCATTTTTTCTCTTAAATGCCCAGCACATCATTTTAAAAATGGTGTGAAGTCCACCTAAAAATTAATAAAGACCTTTATCCAAGCATGCAGCTTGGAAGGCCAGAAAAGGGTGAACCCCCATCCTCCAACAATACCAAGCCACATGTCCTCAACACTGGGAGGGTACATTGCAAGGGGGGCTTCACAGGTGTAATACAAGCCCCTCTACATCCCCAGATCCTGAGGGGCTGTCCTGGGATTCCCATAAAATTCCAGCATCCCACGGTTTCAGGACATGTCTTCCTTCTGGATACTGAAATGATGCACATGCCACATTTTTTTTGTTCCAGATGTTCCTATTAGAAGAGCTATAGTAATATGCTGTTTATTATTGTCATACCTCCTGTATGTGGCAGATAAGGAAGTAGTAGTTAATATACATGTAGCAGGTGTCTTGTTTCTTCCCCGACCCCGCCAACAAAGCCACCACGATGTAAGGAAGTAGCTGCAAAGGACTCTGGAGTATGAAGTTCTGGCACAGAGCGGCCCCATATTCTTGTATAGTGATTGCATAGTATAGTGATTGAAACTACCAAGACCAGCATTCTCTGTGGGAGGAAAGTGAAAGACTCCATTTTAATTCCTGAAGAGATCTCAGTGACCCTGAGGCAGTGAAAGGGATCAGACCTGAAGGAGAGATGCTGTCTCTCAGATGATCTCCCCACAAGATTCAGGCCTCCACCCCATGCTTTGGGGCTGTTTATCTGCAAAGGGAACAGGACGACTGGTCTATGTACATGAAAGAATGAATGGGGCCATGTATCGAGAGATTTTGAGTGCAAACCTCCTCCCATCAGCAAGGGCATTGAAGATGAAATGTGGCTGGGTCTTTCAGCATGACAATGATCCCAAACACACCGCCCGGGCAACAAAAGAGTGGCTTCATAAGAAGCATTTCAAGGTCCTGGAGTGGCCTAGCCAGTCTCCAGATCTCAACCCCATAGAAAACCTTTGGAGGGAGTTGAAAGTCTGTGTTGCCCAGCGACAGCCCCAAGGAGGAGATCTGCATGGAGGAATGGGCCAACATACCAGCAACAGTGTGTGACAACCTTGTGAAGACTTACAGAAAACGTTTGACCTCTGTCATTGCCAACAAAGGATATATAACAAAGTATTGAGATAAACTTTTGATATTGACCAAATACTTATTTTCCACCATAATTTGCAAATAAATTCTTTCAAAAATCAGACAATGTGATTGTCTGTATTTGTTTCCACGTTTTGTCTCTCATAGTTGAGGTATACCTATGATGACAATTACAGGCCTCTCTCATCTTTTTAAGTGGGAGAACTTGCACAATTGGTGGCTGACTAAATACTTTTTTGCCCCACTGTATTGTCACTGTCTGTTATTCCTACACAGAAATATTGCAGTAAAGACAATTTATGTGTTTTATGAAATATTGGTCATTGCACTTACATTATTGCCAGGTGTGCCAGAGGGAGGCTGAGGCTGTTACTAGGGTTGAGAGTAACAGACTGAACAAACAAAGTAGCTCCTATGGGGGTATCGCTACATACATTAAAAAAATTTTTTTATTATCTTCCTCTCACAACACAACCAGGAGAGGGATTAGTGGTGCTTGGAAGTGACTGTACGTATTGGTATGCAGTAAAGCTGATTTCATATATCTATATCATCTATATCATATATCTATATTTAAATTAGCCTTTCCTGCTATATAAATGTACCATTACCCCTATAATTTTTAAACCAATACTCTATCAGCGCAATCCTAAAACTATATATAGTGTACAAAAAAAGAATGTATATACATATATATATAAAATAGTGTACAAGATTAATAGTGTACACAATTTTTTATACAAGTGTTAAACCTAGTTGCTACTATCACTGAATCACATTAGCTGAATAAATATACCAACACAGTGCTACTAGAAAAAAAATCAAAACATAAAAAAAACCCATATAATGTGACACAGTAAAAAAAATCATCCATGTGTACAGTCCCAGTACCTGACGTCTCAGTGCTGTTATTATAGGCTCCCGTCCCAATTGCTAGGCAACACCTCCCCTCCTCTCTGATGCAAATCAGTCCAGGGCTAAGCCCAGCTGTGCAACAGCACACACACATTCCGGGACGGGATATGGTAGTCACCCAGCAGATTCCTAATGGGGACACCTCGATATATATCATTATCTCCTTCCAGATCAATGTTGGATGTTTCAAATATTAAGCTGGTAACTACATTGCGTGGCCCACCTAAATACTATAACCTATATCAATACTTCTATATTCAGATACAATAGGATAAAATTACCTACTTGGCTCACAATAAAATATAAATTCTAAACAAATATATATATACCAAATTAAAAACATAAAAATCACTAATAAAACAATTCAAAGTAAAATCATTTAGACCCCTCGGTGAGAGAACTTTGGCCTCAAATATCCAAAAAGATTCTCTTCTACTGAGTTGTCCAATATAATTACCTCCCTCCAATGTTTATCCACTTTTTCAATCCCTCAAAATGTAAGCAAACTTGGATTCTTATTATGTACCAGTTTAAAATGTTTGGACACATTATGAGTGGTTACCCCTTTCTTCATTTTGTTAATGTCTTCTCCTATTCTAATTTGTTGAGTTCTGGATGTACGGCCAATATACTGTAACCCGTATCCACATTCCAGCATATATATAATGTCAGTAGTGGAACAGGTTATAAAATCTTTAATTACGTATTTCTTTCCAGTACCGATTAACTTTTTTCCTTTTTTTCATATTATTCTATTATTCTGCCATGATGGCAGTCTCTACATCTGCCGAATGCAAAGAAACCAGTGAAACAACCAATAAGTGTATCTATCTTTTTCTTAGGGGATCTATCACTCCTGGGGTGATCATATCCTTTAGTGTTGTAGCTTTTCTGTATACAAATAAGCGGGTAACAGTGGTCCCAATATCCTATCTTTTTTTTAAATATTCCAATTTTTTTTTTTTAAATATTCTCAACTGAATTGGATATTATAGTCCAGAACTATTCTATATTCTAGATTAGAGGACACCCGCTGCTTACCCTCCAGTATTAATGGTTTCCCATCCATATTCAGTACCTTCATTTTCTCTTTCCCAAAACTTATAACATCATATCCTTTTTTTCCTAAATCTGTTAACTAATACTTCTGACTGTTGAAGAAAATCTACCTCCTTAGAACAATTTCTACGTACTCTCATAAACCTGGCCTTTAGGAATATTAACAAGCCAAGGCTTATGATGGCAACTGTCCAACGGTTGGTAGGAGTTTCTATCTGTGTGTATGAAATAATTCAGCGTATACAATCGACCTTCTTCCTTATAAATTTCTAAATCCAAGAAGATGATATGCTCCCTACTAATGGACCATGTTAAATTAATATTTTTTTGAATTTCCATTAATTTTGTTCAAAAATGTCTCAAATGATAATGTATCCCTCTTCTAGATGACCACAAGGTCATCAATAAACCTTTCATATCAAATAAGATCCTCCGGTTCGTTGGTTTAGAATCTCTTCACTCTCCCAACATGCCATAAAGAGGTTTGCCACACTCGGTGCAAACCTAGCCCCCATGGCAGTACCCCTACCCTGTAAATAATAATGTTCCCCCATACCAAAAATAATTATGACCTTAACAAAACTTGAGACATTTCAATAAATATTTTTATGTTTTCCAGACAGGTCTTAGCCTTCAAGAGGTCAATAAATTACATCCACGCCCATTTAATTCATTCCCTGACTTCCTCCTACAGGCGGATGGATCTAGAGCACACTGTCCCCGTGAAATGTCGAATATATTTGGCAAATTCTACCATAAACTACACAACTGTCTGACCCCGGCGAACCATTTTAATTTTACTCGGGAAAAATTCAAGACTTTTTTCTCTATCATAAAACTTCCCAAATTATCTTCAGAGGATTTAGCTAGTTTGAATATAGATATAACAGCTGAGGAACTCCTGACTATAATTAAGAAACTTCCATTACATAAATCACCCGCCCCTGATGGACTGCCCTACTTCTACTACAAAACTTTCTTTGACATTCTGTCTCCACACATGCTGACCCTCTACGATTCCCTGCTTAAGGGTACATCTCCTCATCCACAATTTTCCCACTCCTACATTTCTGTCATCCCAAAACCTGGTAATGACCCCCTTATTCCAGAAAATTATAGGCCCATAGCTCTTTTAAATTCAGATTACAAAATTTTTACCAAAATTCTTGCATCCAGACTATCTAGACTTATTCCCAAACTGATTCATAGAGATCAGGTGGGCTTTGTTCCTGGCAGGCATGCGGGGGACAATACCTGCCGTACAATAGATCTGATAGACCTTTTGGACAGATCCTCCCATCAGGCATTGATCTTAAGTTTAGATGCACAAAAGGCCTTTGATAGACTGAGTTGGCCTTATATGTTTACTGTTTTAAAAACATTTGGTTTTAATGGCCCTTTTCTAAAAGCTTTAGAAGCTCTTTATTCGACAGTTACAGCCCATGTCCAGATGTCATCCTTTCTGTCGCCTAGCTTCCCCATGACAAATGGAACTCGGCAGGGGTGTCCTTTATCACCATTACTTTTTATTTTATGTCTAGAATCCCTGGCCGAGTCTATCCGCACTCATCCGGATATTCGTGGGGTGGTGATGCGACAGGGGGAATATAAACTATCGCTCTTTGCAGATGACATTCTGCTCACTATTACCAATCCATTGATATCTCTCCCCTCTCTGCATAAACTACTGACCTCCTTTGGTGCCATTTCAGGTTATAAGGTCAACACTTCCAAAACTGAAGTCCTCCCCATACACATCCCGTTAACCGTAATATCACAGCTTAAAGAATTATACCCTTACAAATGGTGCAAATCCTCCCTCAAATATCTAGGTGTCCTTCTCACCCCCTCTTATTCTTCTCTCTGTTCTGCTAACTTTCTACCTCTGGTTTCAGACATCAATAAATCCCTGCTGGCTTGGACAAAATATCCCCTATCCCTGTTGGGCAGGATTAATGTTCTAAAAATGTCTATTTTACCCAGGCTGTTATATCACTTTGAAACTTTACCAGTTTCCATGCCCTCCTCCCAACTAAAAGCACTTCAGAGGAGTTTTATAAAGTTCACATGGGGTGATAGAGCCCACCTCATAGCGAGTTCTGTGGTATTTGCCCCAAGATCCAGGGGGGGAATGGGTGGCCCAGACATTATTAAATATTACTACGCCTCACATTTGAGGGCTATTGCCTCGTGGTCATCTTTATTCGCACCAAATCAATGGACCGCCATTGAAAAGAGAGTGTTATACACGGTTCACCCAAGCTCCTTGGTTTGGGGCGCTCCCCCATCCCTGGATCCCATTTTCAAACGTTAATGTACTGCTCCAATGTATTTCAACTTAACCATTTGGCGTAAATGCCTCAAGGATTGCCACCTTGCCTTATCCTGTTCTGCTCTTGTAAATGTGTTGTTTAACCCAATCATACCAGATAGTATGTCTCTAGGCTGGGTTTTCCCCTGGCTCAATGTCCCTCTTTTTCAACTCCGAGATTTGGTACATCCTATCATGCGGAGATTTTATACCTTTGATATTCTACTTGAGAAATTTGATTTACCATCCCAACTTTTCCATTTTTATCTGCAGGTTAGACATTTCTTTCACTCTAAATCCCCAACCTTAACTCTTGACAAACCAACCACCTTTGAGTATCTATGCGCACAGGGTTCTCACCAATTACATTTAATATCCTCCATTCACCGTATCCTCCATGAGTCAACACCTCTTACCGAGACCACACACAACTACATGAGGAGATAGACCTATTTCGGTCCAGGTATAGGATAGGATTTGGTCCTCTACTTTCAGGTCTTCGAAATGTGTAACCCAAAGGGAGACGTCTATTAAGATCCTCATGTTTTGGTATAAAACCCCTGATGTAATTCATAAATATGATCCCTCAATCTCGTCCCGCTGTTGGCGTTGCAGGATTGACACAGGTTCCTTATTTCATATTTTCTGGCAATGTTCTATGATCCAACCCTTTTGGCATGAGGTGAGGCTACTAATACAGAAGGTGATGGATGTGTCACTTCCGCTCGACCCCTTAAATTATTTGTTGGGCCTCTCTTTTTCTGGTATAACCAGAAAAGTTAATCGGCTTCTTTCTTATATTTTGTTAGCTGCCAAAAGGCTTATTCCATTATGTTGGCTGTCTAACACTCCTCCTTCTTGGTCCAAATTTCTACATCTAGTGGCAGAAATTCGGATGATGGAATATTTAACGGCCTCTGTACATGATACTATCCCCCAATTTGATAAAATATGGGAACCTTGGGATCGATCGGATTTTGGGACCCCTATGCCAACTATTGCATCTTAAATTATACTGGTTTTGTATTATTTGAGACTGCAGCACCTCCCTCTACTTCCTTATTTCCATGTATGCCATTTGGTGCCTTTCTGAATCTCTTATCTCGCATTGTATATCCTTCATAAAAACCATTGTCTTTTATTATATGATTGTTTTCTGGATTTAAACTTATATTACCTACTTAAGAGCTGTTTACCTTATATATCTTTGATATGCCGTGCAGACCACCCCTGTGCTCTGCACTCGTGGACTTTGCTTATTTTGTACCTTCTATTTCATTGTTATTTCTCTGATATCATTGTGTTTTTGATATCTATGTACTCTACATTATGTATCAATTCTACATTTGTTCGCTCAAAAAACCTAAAAACTCAATAAAAATACAATTTTGCAAAAAATAAAAATTTTGCAAAAAAACTTGCTTGTGGCTATAATGTTATGCTTGCTCCCGGTATTATAGATGAAGCATCAAGAATAAAAACCATGTGGGGCTCCCCCCAGTCCGTACCAGGCCCTTCAGGTCTGGTGTGGATATTAAGGGGAACTTCACCCCAAAATTTAAAAACAAATTGTCGTGGGGCCCCCACAAAATCCATGCCAGACCCTTATCTGATTAAGCAGCCTGCCAGGCCAGGAAAGGGAGGGGCAAGCGAGCACCCGAGCTGTTAGGGGTTCTAAATTGGTCAGCGATGGAGGTGGAGCTCCCTACATCGATGATGGAATCTACCATAGTCGTGATACATAAGGAAGGTAAGAATCCACTCAATACATCCTCATATAGACCCATCTCCTTACTAAGCACGGATGTTAAAATCCTGGCGAAGGTCTTGGCAACCAGATTAACTAGGGTCATCCAGAAGCTTGTCCACCCCGATCAGTCGGGATTTATACCTTGAAGATCTACTAGCATAAATATAAGGTGTGTGTACCTGAACTTACAAGTCCTGGCTGATGGGGATGGATCGAGGGCTATTTTGTCTTTGGACGCCTCCAAGGCTTTCGATAGCCTTCAGTGGCGATACCTATGGAGGGTCCTGACCGAGTTTCAATTTGTCCGGGGCTTCAATAATTGGATAAAAAAGCTATATAGGGGGCCAGAGGCAAAAGTAAGAGTGAACAATGAACACTCTGGCAAATTTCGACTGTGGAGGAGAATGAGACAGGGGTGCCCTATGTCCCCCCTACTTTTCACCCTTGCAATCCAGCTTCTGGCGGTGGCTCTTAGGCTTTCCCCGAAGGTAAGAGGACTTAAAGGGGAATAGCATAAGAAAAAGTTGCGGATGACCTTTTATTATTTCTAGGAGATACGCAGGCTTCCTTACTGAATGCAATGGAAATAATAACGAATTTTGGCGCATTTTCCGGACTTGTTATAAACTGGGAAAAATATGCATTGTTAACAATAGATCTTTTGGATGGTCCCTTGCCGGAGAAGGTTGACCAAATTCAAATAGTGAACAAAATGAAATACTTGGAAATTAATATTACAAGAAATTCCAAACAGTATATCATAGATAACATTGTCCTGCTTTTGGAAAAATTTAGGGGAAAAACTAAAACATGGAAACGTCTCCTATTGTCAGTAGCAGGACAATGTAATTTGATCAAAATGCTATGGATGCATAATTCTCCAGTGTAGGTATATAAAAATGGTTTCTAAAACTAGATGTTATTTTCAGAGAATTAATCTGGAAAGGTGATCCAGCAAGAATTCGCCTGCGTACCTTACAAATACAAACACAGGAAGGAGGGGATGCACTCCCACACCCTCAGAGTTACTTCCTCACGGCACAACTACAGCACATAGGAGGGTGTAATGGATTGGAAGGGGGACACGTAGGGAGGGAAAGGTTGCTACAAAATACCCCACATGGATCAATGGTGGAGGCTATGGAGGCGGGTTCTTTCCCCTCTAGGCTCCCCACATTAAATCCAATGGTTAAAACATTGGAGACAGTGAAGACTTTGCTAGGATATACGGGACTTACAGAGTATACTCCCTTATGGGAGAACAGAAATTTGGGTGAAATTCAGAAGATGGGGACAATTAAGGAATGGGAAAGGTGTGGAATAAAGTTTGCTAGCCAGGTATACAAGGGTGACATTATGAAACCTTTTCAGGAATTGAGGGAACAATACACAATAGCGAATAAATCCTTTTTTAGGTAAACAAAGATCAGGCACGCTTTGGGGGTCTGAGTTTAGAGAGAGGGGGCTTGAATGGAGCAAGATTCCCTTGCTCCAGAATGGAATTACTGCAACCACCCCAAAAGGCCTTATTTCAAGCTTATATCCGCATATATTTAAGGGGAGCCTGGAAGGGATAGGGGCCGCACCGAGTAGGAGGAGATGGGAACAAGATATAGGAACTATATAGGAAGAACAATGGAGTAGAATCCTTAAACTGGGCCCCCTGGTCCCACTCCCCCCCCCAAAAGATGTCACACCTGTTCCTGCTATATAGAGCATTCTATACTCCGCAACAACTCTTTTAGTTTGGCCGTAGATTGGATGCTAGCTGTCCAAGATGTGGGGAAATGAAAGGGGATTTAATTCATGTGTTTTGGAGGTGTCTGAAGCTATTCTGGAAGGAGGTATCCGGATTTATAAGTCAGGTATTCGGAGGACCTCCAAACCTGGATGTAAGGCTTTGTGTACTGGGGTATGTAGAGGGGGAGGGAAACCCCGGACACACCCAGATTGCAATCCTTAGGTTTCTTCCAGGCAAGGAAATTGATAGCACAAAAGTGGCAGTCAGTCTCGCCCCCAACTTGTATAGAATGGGATCGAGGCATGAAAGAGACAAACCTGAAGAAAAAATCTATATATGTCAGACAAGGTTGTATAAAGAAATATAAAGAGATCTGGAAACCCTGGTGGGAGGTAAAAGGATACCCTTCTTAGATTGAGGCGGAAGACACTGATTGCCATGAACCATCGGTATAGAGGAAGATAGACATAATGATTTAAAGAGAGGACGGGTATAAACGATACCCCCCCTTGCTAAAGGAAAAAGAAAAGTGGTAGAGATTGAACACAATCAAAATAAATGGTGACATACAGGAATGTAAGAGTAGTGTGAATGAGGGTGAAAGGTGTGGAAAATGGAGGGGAGAGAGCATGTGAGTGGGTATTGAAAAAATGAGATTCGAATGGGAAGGCCAAGGGAGGAATTTGGTATAGAATAAATAACTATTGTATTTGTTTATCTCTTATATTTTTGTACTTCTGTATATTAAATGGGGTGGGGAGGGGGAGGGAAAGGGGATATAATTTGTTTGGTATGTTAAGATGTTTAATGGGAAAAAAAATTTCAATAAAGAATAAAAAGTTAAAAAAAAAGAAATTTGCTGGGTGACTACCATATCCTATCCCGGAATGTGTGCGTGCTGTTGCACAGCTGGGCTTAGCCCTGGACTGAGTTGCATCAGAGAAGAGGGGAGGTGTTGCCTAGCAATTGGGACGGGAGCCTATATTAAGAGCTCTGAGACGTCAGGTCTCCACCCCTACTGAAGAAGTCACACCCATTGACGTAAAAAAGAAAAAAAGATTACAGCGCACACATACAAAAATGACATTTAACTCCTGCAAGGCTATTTAAAAACACCTGAGCATAATCAGAAAATATGGGGATTTAGTTACACCATATGGCTATATAGTGCTAAGCCCACTACTACGTCAAAGTACCCCAATATCAGTGGGTCCTACGCTATCCATAATATGGAAGATCCTGCTTCTCTGAACCATGGGAGACATACAGTCCTCTAAATGGAAGAATTAAAAGGTCTCCTCCTATAACACAGGTGGACACTAATAAGAGGCAATGATGGGGGGGTTGACATAACGCGTATAGGGGGAGAAGTCTTAGTTGTTGGCGTCATCATGTGGCCATTTCACTTTGTATGGAGATTATCATGTCTGGATAGCCCGCACTGCTTTAGTGTTTCGCTTGTGAGTACTTTGTATGTTGTTTTACTGGAGGAATAAATCATTTTAAACAGAGAGCACTAGATCCTGTATTTTTGTTCCCATTTATACCTGATATCCTTGAGGGAGATTCGAGGCTTGGTAAGCCTCTAGGGAAAAAGAGGGAGATACGGAGGATTAATAGGCCGGCAATCTACTGATTACCCCTAAAGCAGACCTGCTGTTTCTGGCCCACTGATAAAACAGGGGTCAGAATGTGAGGTGGGCGGCCAGAGCACACTGGTGGAGGAGAGCACTTGCACTTTGAATATTAACAATGCACAGTTTGGTGAAGCAAAATCCTTTGAAGTCACAAATTGCAAGCATTTGATATTGGGACTGTACACATGGACGATTTTTTACTGTGTCACATGATATTTTTTTTTTTATGTTTTGAATTTTTCCTAGTAGCGCAGCACTGCGTTGGTATATTTATTAACCCGTTGAGGACTGATGGAATTTTACAGACTCTCCTGCCATCCTAATGGTGACTTGCCCTGCAGGTGCACCTAACAACACACCAACCCACTAACAGCAACAATCAGAATTCAGGCTTGTTCTAGGTTTAAAGATGTATTTGCTCAATACCTTACCTTATTTGATCAATAGCTGGAGAGATGGTTGGGCACAAGAAATCCCCAAAAAACTGCAAAAAATATTTTATTCACAGAAAACTTGCTAATGGCTCTTTAAGAGAAGCCTTCCTAATAGTAGCAAATTTAATGGTGGCTCTAATATTTTAGTAGCTGGCTCCCAATAATATTTCGGTAGCTGACTCCCAATTACTTTACAGTATACTGTATAGGGGTTGATTTATTAAATGCTAACAGACTGTTCACTTTGCAAGATAAGTTGTACTTTGCAAGGGGACTTTCTCCAAAGCTTAGTGATGAGATGTAGAGAAAGCAGAGATGTAGCTCTGCTGACTTCCATCATCCAATCATGTGCAAATTTTTTTTTTTTCTTGCATGTAATTGAGCATTCTTTGCAAAGTGAAATTTCACCACATTCACTAAGCTCTAGGGAAAATCCCCTTGTAAAGTGTGCATCCTATTTGCTTTTAGTAAACCAGCACTATATAACAGCAGAACAGTCAAATATATTTTGAATAGCTGAGCAACGGACTCTGAAGAAGTTGCTACAAACAGATATCTATCTTGCAGTTTCTTAGTACTCTGCCACAGGCCAGTTAAGACTTCTTAGACCACCGTCACAGATCAGTGTAGATTTTTTAGGCCTCTTCCAAAGGCCAGCTAAGATTTTAAAGGACAAGACAGGTATCTTCCCTAACCTCCGCAAAAGGCTTTGGATTCTTTTGGCCTTTGCCACAGACCAGTTTGGATTCATTAGGTGCAAACAGGCAGCTAAGAGAGTAAAACCATACTTCTCTCCAGCTCCCCCCTGGGAAAAAGACCTGGGAGGCAAAAACTGGTCCCCTCTCCACAGATATCCTCTCCAGGAAAAGCCTGAGAGGCAAGGATCCTTCTAGAATGTCTAAATATCTACCCTCTTCCTCAGCCCACTCCACTGAACTAAACCCTTCAGTTATAAGTAAAGGCAGATATTCATAGCCCAACAAGTTACAACCTCTAACTATTGCAGGCAGAAGTAATCAATGTCCTAGGTGTACACGAAACCCAACGAACACACATAACATCAACAGAATTTAGTCTAGTTGAAAACACATGACAAGCGCTCATTCACACCAAATGCGTTGGAGCTACTCTTGCAACAACTTCAAGTGCAGCCCCAATGCATAGACAAATCAATGCAAAATGTCTTGTTTCCTATACTATCAGTTCACACCACACAGTGCTGAAAAAAAGTGTGTGGATTGCAACAGAAACCACTACAATCTCAAAAAAAAGTATACAATGCAGTGCTCAGAGATCCAGTGATTGTGCACTCACACTAGCTTGCTGGTGTGAATAAGCCTTTAAGGCAGTCTCCCTTCATAAGCATATATTCTGTGCATGGCATGTTTTGAGGAAAAGGTAACACTGCTGCAGCGAAAAGACAATCTCAAAAAAAAGTATACAATGCAGTGCTCAGAGATCCAGTGATTGTGCATTCACACTAGCTTGCTAGTGTGAATAAGCCTCCAAGGCAGGCTCCCTTCATAAGCATATATTCTGTGCATGGCATGTGTTGAGGAAAAGGTAACACTGCTGCAGCGAAAAGAACTGTAACAGTGGGGGTTATGTACTAAAGGCAAATCCACTTTGCACTACAAGTGTAAACTACAAGTGCAAAGTGCACTTGAAATTGCACTGAAAGTGCATTTGGAAGTGCAGTCGCTGTAGATCCGAGGGGGACATGCAAGGAAAATAAAAAACAGCATTTTAGCTTGCACATGATTGGATAATAAAATCAGCAGAGCTTCCCCTCATTTCAGATCTACCCCTCAGATTTACAGCGACTACACTTCCAAGTGCACTTTCAGTGCAATTTCAAGTGCACTTTGCACCTGTAGTTTGCACGTGTAGTGCAAAGTGGATTTGCCTTTCGTAAATAACCCCCAGTGTGTTGTACCAAGATCAGTGTATCAGGTCTCTTATGCCTCGTTTCCACTGAGTGGATCGGTTTGGGTCGGTACAGTTTGGAAGCCCTAGAATGGTCCGGCCTATTCAGATGAGCGTTTCCACTGTAAGTCGAACCGACAGGGGCCATACGTGGGTTTAGAAAAAATGCCTAGCATGGCGTCACACTTCCACCAATTAGTGGAATGTATCGTAGCTCCGCCCTAACCGAACTGTTTCATTTTCTATGGCCCCACATCTGAAGCAGGACCCTGAATGGTGCAGTTCGCTTCGGTTGTATGGGTCGCTTTCATAATGGAAACACTCAAAATAGTGTATCGTACCGAACCAAACCGATCCGCTCAGGGGAAACAAGGCATATGTGCATACAAGGGATGTGCATGGCTCACTGGTCTGCATAAGTCCTTAAGGCAGGGTTCCTACGTAAGCATGCATAGTGTATAGTATTGGGTTTTTTTCCGCACTGGGTGCATAAAAGGTCAGGCAAGGCTATATTTGAATTATATAAGCATAAAAGACAACACAAATATGGTGTGCAGGTGCAGTATATGAAATTAAGTCAATAGCCTATGCCAAAATCCACAAAGATTGCATTTTTATTTGTCTTCCAGAGCGAATTTACTAAAGGCCCCATGTGATAAAAGTGCATTTGTTATTCCTAGACAGCAAATGTTTACCATTTGGGATCATTGTCTCTTAGTCCCCCAGGTTGTTGTCCTCCAGAGAAGTTCTTTTGCTTCAGTTACCTGCACAAGCTTTTCTAGGCGACATTGATAGCCATATGTGAAGCTGCAGGAAAACAGATGCTGCTTTTCCATTTGTGAAATCGGGTTGTTGGAAAATAATCAGGTTTTCTGCCTGTGACGTTACAATTAATAAGCTTAAAAACACAATGTGCAATTTGTTTATTCCCTTCAAAATATTGCTTGACAAGTAAGATATGCAGTCATAAGATACAGCAGTCATGCACAACAGAAATGTTACATGCTAATTCCTTTCTTATATCAATAATAATAATAATAATTAGGGAATAGTAAATAACAATCTGACAAATAAAACAACACCTGGTTATAGGGAGCTGCCAATATCTGTGATTTCATTATAACAACTCTAGTCTATAGTATGACATTACAATAACACATGCAACATGTGCCTGATAGGAACAAGTCAGTAAACAACTCTGAACTTTGAGAATAAAAATATGCATTTATTTTTTGTGTTGTTATTGTTTTTTAGATTGTAAGTATAAAGGGAAAAAGAGAGAATAATTACCCAGAGTTTAAAAAAAAAAGTAAACAAGAAAAAAATTAAAATACTGCAAGTAAGCTTTTTTCCTGTACTGGTATCTTCTAGAATAATAGGTAGATATACTTCAAATGTTTAAAAAAGAACTTCGTTCCTGTTTTAAGAAATTGAATGTAATTAATGAATATTGATGAACTTGCGCGCTGCTATGTGAAAAGACTCAAGAAGGTGCTATTAATATATCGAATATAATCAAATAAACCGAACAGCTGCCTGCAACCATTTGAAACACTAGCGTGAATATGGTATTGTGTATATAATGTATATTATGTTATATATATATATATATATATATATGTATATATATATTAGGGCCAAGTGAAAAAAATTATAAATAAATAGATTTATAAAGTCCAAGTGCAAAGAACAAAAAGATGACTGCTCAGTCAGTATCGTAATTAAAGAGAGAAAAATATCCAGTGAAGCAAAGGAGCAAGCAGCAACCACCGCCACCAATGAATAAATTGGCCGCTCACCTCAGAGAATGACCTTATGGTCAGACAAAGCTTTAGATCTCAATGGCTGCTAGGGTCCCAGCTACAAAAGCTCCAACATGTCTGCATGAACACTTCAGCATCGTGCCTCTGTGTTTTTATCCCTACCTGTACTGTGGATGTGACCAAACTTTAATGTAAGCAGGTATTAAATAAATGTGATAGATTTTACTGGCAATATTGTGCTATGGATATTTTTTCTCTCTCTGAGTGATTATCGATCAAGAGGCATGATACTGCCAACCACCGCCATGATGCTGGCAGTGGTTGCTGCTTGCTCCTTTGCTTCACTGGATATATTTCAATCTTCAATTACGATATGGACTAAGCAGTCATCTTTTTGTTCTTTGCAATTGGACTTTATATATCTATTTATTTATTATTTTTTTAGCTTGGCCCTAATATATATGTTTTACTTGTCCCTTGTTTATCACTTGGACTTTTTTGTTAACTGAATGTAATTAATGCTGTAGCTGCTGAGTTTTAACAAACAGGTGCTTACCAGTTCAGGAGTCCAGTGCGGTCTTCGTCGTAGTTGATTCTTCTTCAGGCTTCGGATCCACAGTGTCGCCATTTTGGATGTGGGAGCTGGCTTTGACTCCCTAAAGTCTCACAGTTGGCTCCCCTCTGCACATGCACAAGGCAGGGCAGCACTGTGTTATTGGTCCTGCAGACTTCTAGGATGATGTGTGACATGTTCCAGAAAGTTTTAGGTAAGGGGGTCAGGCCAAGCTGACATAATTCTTGCCTAGGCCACTGTTAAATGAAGGTCCATTTTGGTTCAACCATTTCTACAACCTTTAATTCACTTACTCATTAGTTCAACTCAAGCTCCATAATTCATTATTCATCTATTCACCCATCTCGTGTCATTAACTCAACCTTTAGTTTATCTATTCATTGTCAAGTAAGTCTCTTATTCCTTAGTTTTGAGCCATGTGAATGGACATGTAATTGGCACTTTCCCATACCAAGTTAGACTATACAGTATATTTAAGTTGGGGTGTCCAAAAAGTTACCAAATTGTTTGACTTTTCTGGCTAGCAGTAGGTGTATGAAGAGGAAATCCCCACATTCCCCTGTAAGGGAGAGTGTGGGAAAGCATGGGGGGATTTTAAAGTGCCAAAAACTATATCAACTACTATAGTGTAGATTTAAAAAGATTTCTCTAATGGGCGTGGCCTGGACAGCGATGTGAGCAGACGTGTGTGAGTGAAGCTCCGCTCGTGGCAGATCCTTCTATACACATCCTGCAGCCAAAAAACCCTGCTTTTCTCCCCTGACCTGGCCGAACCTGCCGCTGAGACCGGGACCGATATGTCTCCACCGAGGAGGAACACAGCCTCCTCGTCTCTCGACCGTTACAGACGAACGGAGCGGGACATGGAGAACCAAGATGGCGCCTCGGACACACCGCATGCATCCCCTCCTGTGGAGAAGGAGCCGGACGGCACAGCAAAGGTACTAGAGGCAATCTCCCTTTGTCAATCCACACTTACAACTAAGATAGAGGAGGTGAAGGTGGACATATCACTCATTAGACACGATATGACCAAGCTCCGGGAACGAGTGACTGAAGCGGAGACTCGGATTGGGCAGGCGGAGGACATACTACACCCCATGCAGCACACACAAGACGAGCTGCGACGCCAGATTCAACAATTGGCGCAGAAGCAAGACGACCTCGAGAACCGCACCCGCCGGTCCAACCTCCGGTTCATCGGACTGCCGGAGGGCTCAGAGGGCACAGACCCGGCCACTTTCCTGGAGCAGCTCCTTATCAAAACATATGGCAGAGACTCATTTTCGACTACATTCGTGGTGGAACGTGCCCACCGGATGCCGGCTCGCCGCCCGCCTGAAGGTGCACCCCCACGCACTTTCATCGCGAAGCTGCTAAATTTTAGAGACCGTGATACGGTCCTGCGACTGGCCAGAATAAAAGGAAACATCCCATATCAAACCGGCTTCATCTCAGCATTCCCGGACTTCTCTGCAGAGGTCCAGAAGCAAAGGGCGCAATTCTCTGACACCAAGCGCCGCCTAAGAGCACTACACGTCAAATACTCCATGCTGTTCCCGGCTCGACTCCGCATAGTGGGTGAAGACCGAGTGCGCTTCTTTGAGGACCCTAACCAGGCCTCAGCATGGGTGGATCGTCTAGATGCACAGAGAAACCGTCCTGCCTAGGACGCAGCCCGACCCGCCAAAGAAGCAAGCTTCAATCTACAGCTTCCCACCTACATCACGTTCCAGGATTTGTACCACACATGATTGCCAAGGAAGAGACACCGACCTCAAACAACTCATCACTGGACAATCAGGGAAAATGACTCTGCGACACTGAGGCCCCAAACACGGACTGTTATTCTCCGCTGTTGATAATTTGGAGATCCCCCTGTTTTGGGCCCACCACACCATAGATCCCCTCCGGAAATTAGCCCTTATATCTTATGCCTCCAATTGGAGAAGATGCGTGCCCGGGCGTACAGCATTAACATCTCTTTTCCCCTTTTAATTTTCTTGACCCGGGCCGAACTTGAACTGCGCCATGCGAGAACACCGAAGAAGACATGTTCTCCCAAGACCGCACCTGATCCAAGCTGCCCGAACTGGACTTGGCTAATCTCTCCTCCCTACTTGCCACAGCGACGCAAGAACTCAGGTTTTATTAGTTTACTAGTTCTGTACATTTAACACTACCACATGTACTCCATCGTTGGATGTTTTTATCCAGAACTTGTTCGCCTCCGGCGGGAGACCGTCACATCAACCCTGGTGTAACCCTATAGGCTACCACCAGGATTGATCAGGTTACTGTGCATTTGAACGGGGTGGGGGCTCCCCCCTCCAGCATAAGTATTATGTTAGAAGTACTTTCTCTTCTATATTGCACACGTTTTGGGAAACAAGCCCCAGTCAAGTTTGGGCGACTGAGGGCAGGGAGGGAGGGCAAGGGAATTGTTATAATTATTGACGTGTTGAAGGATATATACTGCAACTTGCAATATAGGGATATATGTGTACATTTGTGTTGCCTACTGAAGGGCGGAGGAGGATACGGGATACCTCTGGTGCGGAGAGGGACATTGCAACCCCCATTTCTACTCCCCCAAACAAAATTAAACCCTCAATTACTATGTCCACCCTGAAATTTCTCACCTGGAATATCCGAGGGGTCCGCGACAAAATTAAACGCACTGCTGTTTTTGCCTGCCTAAAAACCTACCGAGCTGATATAACAGTTTTAGTTGAAACACACATCACTGGTCAGCTTCAGCTTGCATTAAAGCGTCCATGGATAGGATGGGCATTCCACGCGACTCACTCTCCGCACTCGAGAGGGGTCTCAGTCCTTATAGCCAAGACGACCCCCTTCGCACTCATTACTATACGCACAGACCCCCAGGGTAGATATATCTTCCTGCACTGCACCATAAATAACACGCAATATCTCATAATGGCCTTCTATATACCCCCTCCGTATAACTCCAACCTAGTCACTGAAGGCCTACTATACATGGCGCAATATCCCAACATACCCGCCATATGGTTGGGTGATTTTAATATGGTACTGAACCCTCAAAAAGACAGACCACAGACAAACCCAGACACACTCCCCCCAGACACGACCCGGCTCGGACGGTTGCTACAAGCATTTTCACTAACCGACACATGGCGCTACAATCACCCTACTACTCGTGCATACTCATGCTTCTCAGCATCCCACTCCACTATGTCCCGAATCGACTTTATCATGATATCCAACACACTGCTGCCCCGCCTGTCGGACTCGGGCTACCACACCAGAACTCTATCTGATCATGCCCCGTGCTGGGCGACCCTGTATCTCAATTCGAGGCCGGGGCCTCCTTCATGGCGTCTCCACCCTTTCTGGTTATCACTGTTGAAGGACCAGGAGGACACCTACGGGGAATGGCAGTTCTATTTTAAGACCAACAACAACACAGCCCCGGTGGGACAGGTCTGGGAGGCATTTAAAATCCATGTCCGCACTATTCTCTCCTCCCG
Organism: Lithobates clamitans; assembly: GCA_037952925.1. NCBI lineage: Eukaryota > Metazoa > Chordata > Amphibia > Anura > Ranidae > Lithobates > Lithobates clamitans. The sequence goes on along the minus strand of JBBGZY010001281.1, from coordinate 1,851,601 downwards.
TATACGGAGAATTAAAAACTCCTCTAACCTAATTCTCCACCAAGCCTCTGCTAAAGCAGATCTACTGACAAGGGAGTTTCAACAGGACCCCTCCCCTGACAAAGCAGCTGCAATTAAACTTCACACCCGCCTATTAGACCAACTTCATTATGAGAAAGCCAAACAGAAACTTTTCTTTGTGAAACAACGTATGTTTGAGCAAGGGGAGCGAGCGGGGAAGTTGTTAGCATACTTAGCCCGCCAGGAATCCAACCCTCCAATAACAGTTACCTTAGTCAACCCACACAATAATGAAACTTTCTCAGACCCCCAGGCGGTCGCTAAAGCATTCCAAAAATACTACACTGACCTATACTCCTCCAAGGTTGAGGTCACCTCACAAGAAACTAAAACCTTCCTACAAAACATCCCCTTCCCACAGCTCTCAGAATCCCAGGTGCAAGATCTGGAGGCTCCCCTCACGACAGACGAAATTGCCCTCGCCATAGCATCTCTTGCACCAGCTAGGGCACCGGGCGGAGACGGCATCCCTCTAGATTTCTATGCAGCCTACTCAGAAATTTTGACCCCTGAATTGCTAAAGCTATATAAACATATATTCGAAACCGAAACCCTCCCTGAAACCCTTCGTCAAGCAGTAATCATAGTAATCCCTAAACCAGGTAAAGACCCCCGACTACCTGATTCCTATCGCCCAATCTCACTTCTCCAAGCTGACATTAAAATATTGGCCAAAATACTAGCTATGCGCCTCAATAACAGTATCCTCTCCCTCATTCACTCTGACCAGACTGGATTCATGCCTGGGAAAAATACAGCCATGAATCTAAGACGCCTTCACATGAACATCCAGGCGGTCCACGACCACATGGGAGATAGAGCAATAGTATCCCTAGACGCCGCAAAGGCGTTCGATTCGGTTGAATGGAGCTACCTTTGGGAATGCCTACGAGGCTTCGGATTCGGCCCAAACTTTCTAAAATGGGTGCAGTTGCTGTATTACTCCCCTATGGCCAGAGTAGTGGTAAACGGTTGGATGTCGGACCCATTTCCATTGACACGGGGAACTCGCCAGGGGTGTCCATTGTCCCCATTTCTATATGCCCTAGCGGTGGAGCCCCTTGCCATCTCCCTTAGGATGAACTCAGACATACACGGACTGCGAATAGGATCCCTGACCGAGACGCTGAGTCTATATGCTGACGACATGCTTCTCTACCTGGAGGACACGGGCCTCTCCCTCCAAACAGCCCTAACGACCATTGAAGAATTCGGGAAACATTCGGGCCTTAGCATGAACTGGTCCAAATCACAGATCCTCCCTTTAGACCTTTCACCCCCATCACAAATCGCGGCTTCACTCCCCCTACAACGAGTCGCCCGCATTAAATACTTAGGAGTAGAGATTACCAAAGACCCACTAGATTACATCAGTAACAACATCGAACCACTCTTCACACACTTAAAATCCCGCATACAAATCTGGGCAAGACTCCCCCTGGGAATAACGGGCAGGATTAATTTATTTAAGATGATACTACTTCCCAAATTCCTTTATATATTCTGGAATTCCCCTGTACGTATACCCCTTACTATATTTAAATCACTTGATAAAATACTTAACTCATTCATATGGGGGCCCAACAGACATAAACTAGCCTGGAACACGCTCAAAAACCCAACCTCCTCGGGAGGAATGGCCCTACCAGATCTATACGCGTACTACGTTGCAGCACAACTTTCGCATCTATATCATATCCACAAAACAGATGAGATCAGATATCAAACTCTAGTATGTAAAAAACCAAATAGCAACATGCACTCCCCATTACAGGTTATATTCCGGAAAAACAGCAAACAAGACAAGCACAAAGACCGAGACTTACTACTCTCACAACACAGATATGTGTGGGAAAAGGCGATCCAGTTACTTGAAACCGACTCCTTTCACTCACACACACCCTTATGGCACAACCCTCAGTTAACAGAACTAGCCTCTCTTCCAGGAGCCGCTAGATGGGCAGCCAAAGGAATAGTGTTCTTATTTCAGGTCACCACCATATTCGGAATCAGAAGCTTCCAGACACTTAGCGAGGAGTTCGACCTCCCCCCACAAATGCAATTTAGCTATATACAGTTAAAACACGCACTCCAAACTCAATTCGGCTGTGGACTCCCCAACCCACAAATACTACCATTGGTAGATATTATCACAGGATCAAACCCAGAAAAACTTATATCCACCCTCTATAATACACTACGCACCACACCGGTGGCAAGGATAATAGACACGGCTAGAACTAGATGGGAGGAAGATGTGGGACCCATAGACCACTCTGACTGGGAAGACATATTGGCAAATGTTAAAACCACATCCCCTAAAATTTCCGAGCGCCTAACCCAGCTATATATAGTACACAAATCATATCTCACACCCTCCAGAATAGCAAAATTTTCTCCACACCAAAACCTAAACTGTCCAAGATGCTCTGGTGGCCCATGCACATTCTTTCACCTACTCTGGTCCTGCCCAGTAATACAAAGCTTCTGGGTACAAATTATAAAGTTCCTACATGACCACATGGGCTCACCGGTGCAACTCGACCCCAAGCCCTGCCTTCTTGGGCTTCTACCAGATGCTGATAAAGATAGACCCCTGATAACACTCCTCAGCGAATCACTCTTTAGCGCCAGAAAACTAATAGCCAAACATTGGTTGAGAGCAGAACCTCCCACGATACAAGCCTGGATTAAGGAAATAAACTCAGTACTACCATATAAAAAAGTAATGTACAAACACAGGGGCTGTCCGAATAAATACCACAAAATATGGGACAAATGGTTGGAAAAAACAAGCACTTGCACGGATTAATCGACTATACAAGATAGACACATGAACTGCAGTAGATGGGGTAACCAATTTAGCTGATGAAACCTATAATAAATGCTTCTGATGTTCTTAAAGCTATCTGTACCGCTGTATTTCCCATGATCATACGCATATATATATGTACTGTATGTATCCCCACCCCCCTTTTTTCTATTTTCTATTTTGCCTACCTTTCGGTAAAATGCTTTGTAATGTATCTGTACAATATCCTCATGTCGTCAATAAACATGTTCTCTTTTCAATAAAAAAGATTTCTCTAAATTCTATTCATACTAAAAATATTTTGTATGATATTAAAGTATGATATCAAAATTACAATGACTTGAACAATATACGGTCGTTCTGTAAAATGATTTGTAGCGCAGCACTTTGCTTATCTGTAAGTGTATTTATCAGTTCTCAGTGGTCACAGCACTCCCCCTGGCTTTTGTGGTATTTGTGGATGAGGCTCTTTATCTTCTCAGATGATAAAGCTGCCTATTCCTCTTGGCAAAAAGCCTCCAGTTCCTGTAAATTCTTAGGCTGTCCTTCATGAACTGCACGTTTGAGAACTCCCCAGAGTGGCTCAATGATAATGAGGTCAGGAGACTGAGATGGCCACTCCAGAACCCTCACTTTATTTTGTCAATTTGTGTGCATGTTATCAGGCCAAAATCACCAGGGTATGTAAACTTTTGATCAGGGTCATTTGGGTAGTTTCTGTTACCATTATGATTTAAAAAGAGTAAACACGGTTGATTGATAATACATGGTTTCAGCCAAACACTAACCGTGAGTGAAAGAAATGTTTTTGTGTTATCATTCATATTCTCTGAAAAATGTCCAAGAAATCATAAATTCTGTAAACTTATGAGCACAACTGTATTGTATATTGCAGTCCATAACAGGGGTGTGTGATGAAATTAAAGTATATAACAGTTCATTCTCCAATGGTGATGTGCCCGATACAATCACTATTTTCCAAATAAGATGCTTGTTTCGTGTATATAGAAAAACAAATCGGTGTGCTTTCCCCTCCTTGTGACACTTCTATGCTCTCAGAACTCTCACCTTAAAAGTCATTAAAGAAAGCCTTGTGGTTGTAATATTTGGGATGATGTTACATCAATCCTGGCTTCATTCTAGGTATTCCAGAAGTATCCAAGTAATCCTTAGTGGTGGTCCCTTTTAGACTCCATCTCCCATGCTTACTCGATATATTAGGGTAAAAGAAAGTAATCCCCCATGGTGTAGTATTTTAAAGCAGTAATATATTAAAAAATAGTATCTCTTACATTTAAAACACTCTGTAGTGTGTTATTACAATGATTTGCCAGTCTCTCTTACATCACTTCCAGTCCGCAATGCCCTACGCGTTAGAGACTGGCAAGAGACTTGGTAGGAAAATTAAGGTTAATGGCCAGGTGTGTCATGAGAAGGTCTCTGACATGGAGATGGGCACAAGATGGCCCATTTCCATGTCCTAAAGCCTCAAGCAGGAGGGTTGTTGCTCTGGTAGGAAGAAGTAAGGCAGGGGTTTGTGCTCTTGGTACCAATACACATCCATTCACTAATCCCCTTACACCTGTACAGTTCATGGCAGTTTCTCAACTTGTGACTTGCTGCTACATAGTTACAGTGTTAACAGTCTAATCACTGTGGAAGAGGAGGCTGAGGAAATACTTAAATTATGACTAAAGGCAAAACTTTTTTCTACTTTTGGATAAACTGGAGAGGGATTAGAACACCTATCAGATTAGGTTGTCACCAGAACAGGAATATAGGTGAAATGTTCCAAAGGGAACACTAGCTCTGGTGACCCTGGTGACAACCAGGGATTCCATTACTTCGTAAGTGTTTCCCCTTGCTTACTGTTTTGGCTATGGGACAAGAAGTAAAGGGAAATCCCACCATCTCTGATGGCAAGAAAAATTGACAGGAGGCTCTATCCGAAATTTAAAAAAAAAGATTGTAGTGAGTGTACAGCTTGTATAACAGTGTAAATTTGCTGTCCCCTCAAAATAACTCAACACACAGCCATTAATGTCTAAACCATTGGCAACAAGAGTGAGTACACCCCTAAGTAAAATTTTTTTGTGTGGCCACCATTATTTTCCATGCCCCTCTTGGGCATGGAGTTCACCAGAGCTTCACAGGTTGCCACTGGAGTTCTCTTCCACTCCTCAATGACAACTTCACAGAACTGGTGGATGTTAGAGACCTTGCGCTCTTCCATTTGAGGATGCCCCACAGATGCTCAATAGGGTTTAGGTCTGGGGACATGCTTGGCCAGTCCATCACCTTTACCCTCAGCTTCTTTAGCAAGGCAGTGGTCATCTTGGAGGTGTGTTTGGGGTCGTTATCATGTTGGAATACTGGCCTGTGGCCCAGTCTCCGAAGGCAGGGGATCATGCTCTGCTTCAGTATGTCACAGTAGATGTTGGCATTCATGGTTCCCTCAATGAACTGTAGCTCCCCAGTGCCAGCAGCACTTATGCAGCTCCTGACCATGACACTACCACCACCATGCTTGGCTGTAGGCAAGACACACTTGTCTTTGTACTCCTCACCTGGTTGCCACCACACACGCTTGACACCATCTGAACCAAATAAGTTTATCTTGGTCTCATCAAACCACAGGACATGGTTCCAGTAATCCATGTCTTTAGTCTGCTTGTCTTCAGCAAACTGTTTGCTGGCTTTCTTGTGCATCATTTTTAGAAAAGGCTTCTTTCTGGGACAACAGCCATGCAGACCAATTTGATGCATTGTGCGGCGTATGTTCTGAGCACTGACAGGCTGACCCCCTACCCCTTGAACCTCTGCAGCAATGCTGGCAGCACTCATACATCTATTTCCCAAAGACAACCTCTGGATATGATGCTGAGCACATGCACTCAACTTCTTTGGTCAACCATGGCAAGGCCTGTTCTGAGTGGAACCTGTCCCGTTAAACCGCTGTATGGTCTTGGCCACCATGCTGCAGCTCAGTTTCAGGGTCTTGGCAATCTTCTTATAGCCTAGGCCATCTTTACATAGAGCAACAATTCTTTTTTTCAGATCCTCAGACAGTTCTTTGCCATGAGGTGCCATGTTGAAATTCCAGTGACCAACATGGATGTGCAGTAACCTCTAGCAACCAATCAGTGTGCGTCAAGGATGTGCAGTAACCTCTAGCAACCAATCAGTGTGCGGCAAGGATGTGCAGTAACCTCTAGCAACCAATCAGGGAGCGGTAATAATGTGCAGTACCCTCTAACAACCAACGGATGAGTGATTATGATGTGCAGTAACCTCTAGCAACCAATCAAAGAGCCGTAATGTGTGCTGTAACCTCTAGCAACCAGTCAGCAAGTGGTAATGATATGCTGTAACCTCTGACAGCCAATTGCAATTGCTCTCTGATCTGCTGCAGTAAACTTATTTTGAGTCTACCTGCTATTTATTGTATGTTTCAGAGCAGGTTGAGAGAGGAATTGCATAGGGGGGGCTGGGGGTGGTGGTGTTGGGCCAGGGGGGGCCCCAGGAAAATATTTGCCCAGGGTCCAATCAATATTAAAGGTGGCCCTGCACATGGGCTGGGCTGCCACAGAAGCCTGTCCTATTTTATTCATATATTGTGTTTTGGTATAATCCTGCCTTCTTCTGTTTTGTTTTACTTGGTTCAACCTTTAGCTATCTTGACACCAGTCGTGGCTGGTGGGTTCTTTTTTTGGAGGGGCAGCAAACAAACAACACCCCCTCGGTGGCACGGCACTGAGACAACACCCCCCTCACTGGGCGGTGCTGACTGAAACCCCCCGCCCAGCAATCCGGCACTTACTCACTCGTGTGGCGGGGCTGTGGTGCCCTCTCCACCTCTCCTGGAGTGCAGGCAGTGGTGGCTCTGTTGTCTGCTCAAGCTTCCTCTGCCATGTGTCTCCTCTTCCATCAAAGCACTAGGCATCCAATAGAATCGCTTGATGCTTTGGCCAATTGGGAAACAGGTTTCACGACCTGCCTCCTGATTGGCGGGTAGGAACTTTAGTGCTCTGCGTTCTGAGGCCTCCCTTTTTTGAAGCTCTTTTAGAGCCTCCGACTCTAATCAGGTGCTTAAAAAAAAACATCCACCCCGTATTGGAATCCATGGTCCGGCTCTCTGATGTGTACATCAGGGGGCTGGATGCATGGATAGGGAAGGTGGATCCCGTGCGCCCTCTATGGATGGGCCGCCACTGCTAGACACTCTCATACTCAGTTTCTGTTTTACCTCTGCCGAGTAAGGAGGAATTGAGATAGGAATGTATATTAATCTTTAAAAAAAAAACAAGGTAAAACATCCTCTGCAAGGTGTCAGGTTTGAATAAAATACATTGTATTCTACTTCTGAGTTTTTTTGGTAAGGTGATACTGCCTGTGGATCTTGCCAAGTCAAGTTGTCATTAGGGTTGCCACCACATCCCTTTAAACCTGAACACATATGAATTACAAAGGTTCTGAGGCTAATTAAATGCAGATAAGGCACCAAGTTAGTTTAATTACCACCTTAATCAGCCAGAAAACCTGTGCAATTAATATGGGTTTGTTTTTAAAGGGACGAGGTGGCAACCCTAGGTGTCATACAGGCACAGATTGAGTCTCACGAGGTATATGTTTTGCATAAAGCAGCATTGAGACAAAACATGGGTCGTTGTATGGCATGTTCTCAATTGAGTCATATCCTTCACTCCTTCATGGCCAAGATAATGCCACTCATACTGTCTCCTCACTATGGCAGCTGATGTCTAGCAGCTCTCAATAAATAAAGTGAGTTTTTGTTAGGTGCCAACCTCTTGGTGACATGGATTTGGTCTACATAGGTTACAGGGCTGGCAAAGGGAAAAAATGATTGCTGGAGACTTCTAATTATTCCACCAGGTGAGACTCAACGAGCCCCAGAATGTAAATCATTTGTGTTTCTATTTAAAGGGGCTATCAGGTCAAATTATGTGCTGCAAAGGAGTGGCATAGGGTTATGCAGTATCCTTCCCATGCTTCCCTGAATCCCTATTAATATTCATACTATCATAAAAGCGCTACGAAGGTTAGGTTGCGGGAGAGTTAAGTGTCTTCTATAATCATTTTATGAATTGCAGATAAAAAGTTGATCCTGTGTTACAACTTTGTCACAACCTAATCCCCCAGTGTTAGTTAATTGTGTTACCATTACAAAATGTGATGAGAATTATTTATATTCGTGTCATTCTTTTCTTTTAAATGATAAAGAATTAGAAGAAAGTAAGTTTTATTTCCCAAGCAAGCCATCGCTGATATAGAAATGCTAATAAAGTTTGAATATTGGCATTTGATAAAAAATGACAGCTCTGTAATGAGGACTTCAGTATAAGTCCATTGCTTAAATCAAGAGAATTGTCTCAAGTGCATAAATTATCATAATTCCTGTTGCAAGGTATTACTTTTGGTATAGCTGTTACTGTGGGTTATCTCTGCCAAATTGGATGAGTGTTGTCTAGAAAGATATGCATTTGTAATTATAGAGTTCCCTGTGGAAGTTAAATGATATGTTAGTATGAAAACAAGCCTATGACCATAGAGCATGACCTCTAGAAATAACAGGTTTAGGAATGTTAATCATTAACCGTATTTGAAGCTGAAAGACAAGCAACAAATTATGAAATGTCGGACCTCTTGATCAGGATTGGTTGTTCTGTTTCTGTATAGATTAATAGTATTCTGACTTGACATCTTTAATTGACTGAAATACAGCATAAGATGTCATAAATAGTTGGAAAGGAAACAGGGGTAAATGAAAAAGGAAAGAAAAGAAACATTCAATGTCTATATTTTATCTCTATTTTTATTGTAGTTCTCCAATCTCCTGTTATGAATGCTGTATTTGTTTAAAATAAATGACACTTGCATTGCCACTGTTCGGGTCATGCTGAGCAATGTTCCTATTTTTCCATATAAGACATTAATAGGGGACATTGAGTTATTTCTGCTTTCTGTAAAACAAATAAAAAAATTGGATTTCACTTTCCATAGCTTTGGAATATTTCATAGCTAAATAAGTTGAATGAACTTAACGTGTATCTCTGCCCAGTTTAATTTTGGATAGAGCAGTAAAGAGTTAGAACTTCTGGCAGTGTTTGTTCTAGTGCTAAGGTAACAACGTTGTCACCTAGACAGGAAGTGAAAGGATACCTGCAACAGGTACCACCTGCAAAAGGGACTTTTCCATTCTCCTCCCTTTCCTTTGTGACATGGTATGCCATATTTTAGTCAAATAAGTTGTCAAATTAGAACACAAGCTTTTTATTGCTTTCTGTGCTCCTTACCTGCACAGAGTTAAGAGGAAATCTTGAATACATTCATACGAACTGCAATAAAAGCACTGTTTTTAGTGAAGTAGACAAAGGCTATGAACCCTGTTAGCTTGCTGTACATGTCCCTGCTGCAGATTTGCTTTCAGTCCCGGTCCAAGTGACAACATTGTCAATGGGACAATAAATGGAGTGTAGAGATACCCCCTGATCAGGATGGGTCCTCTGTTTTTTGCCTTGACTTTTTCTGAAAACCTCACCCTCTCTAACACACCAGGTTGAGTGTACAAACATACAATATCACAGGAGACCACTGAAAGTAATTTCCTTAGTATCCAGTGGTAGTGCTACATCAAAAAAAAACAGGCACCAAACCAGGCAGTAAAGGCAAACTAAATATATTGTCACTCAATATGGTTGGTAACTAGGCAAGCATAACATGGATTAACAATGCTAATAACACAATTTAGCATACAAAGTGATTAGCATAAGGACTAGGCATAAGATGTCCTATACTAACTGGATGTGCACTGTCCAAAAGTCAAGGAGGATGGTAGAGGAGGAGGACAGGGGAATAAAGACTTGCAGAAATATTATTACCCAAGGAGCTGGCTATTGTTGGGGCCTTTTAGGAGCGTTGATGCACTTAACAACCATCCCAGTTAACCTGCATGCAGTATAGATACATTATAGGTACAGTATAGTCTCGGCACAGGTGCAAGTTAGATGTGGTTTAGATGCGGTAAAGGTATGGTATAATGTAGTACAGGGTTGGTATAGGTGCCGCCTAGGTTTTGGAATAAGTGCAGTATAGAGTGCATTAGGGGTGCAGTATGAATTAGGTACACTTGGTCTCCTGCTCTCAGTGGCTCAGTCTCTGCTGGCAGTATCAGGAATGGGCTAATAGCCCTCTTACCAGTCCTTGGGATACTGTGGTGACCTCTCACTGCAAAAGGCCCTCCTCTGTATTTCCCCCAAAGGCCTCCAGTGATCAGCGATAAGAAGCAATGCTGGCCCATGTCCCCTCCATCAATATACCAGCCTAACAATATACTACAGCTTGTTCCTACTTGTTACTTACCATGCAGAACTAAGTGATTGATGAGATTTTCTTCCATAAAATACTTTGCTAACAGTCTCTGTTGTGTTTATATACAGTACATTGTATTTTTTGTGAATGAGTAACAAGGGGTACTACTTTATGTGGGGGAATGAATATCTAGGGACTCCTTTAATATAAAGGGAGCTCTGAGATTACAATAACCACTCCCCCTGCCATTCAGAACCCATATCCCCCATGTCAGGGTTGTGGGGATGCGGCCCTTGTTCATATCAACATGGGATATGGTGCCTTGCCAGGGAGGCCAAGTGCAGGGCGTGTGGCTTGGTATGGATCTTGTACTGGTCCCTGAATAAGGGTCTGTTATGGATTTTGGGGGGATCCCATGTGGGTTTTTTGTTTGTTTTCTCTCTTCTGTAACAGGAAGGGGCTGCATGCCTACATTAAGGTCTGGTATACATTTGAAGAGGCACCCTAGGAAAAAAGCAACAAAAAAACAAAACAAAATGGCTTGGTGTTTCCCCAAAAATCCATACCAAACCCTTATCCAGGCATTCAGCCTAGGTGGCCAGGAAAGGGAGGAGCAGTGAGCATGTGCCTCCACTTTCCTCCATCATACCCATGCTCTCAACATGTTAAGGGGGACAAGGACCTCACCCCCACATCCCTGACCCAGTGGATATGGAGATCTCTGGGGTACCTTTTCAGAAATTGGAAGCCTCCATAAAAATACAGTTAGCTATCCAGCCTCCCATGTGAATGAGTAGCCATTTGTGTTAACTAACAACAAAAATTGTAATGATAAAAAAAACACACAGACAACAATGATGTATTTTGATGTAGTCAAGCATTTTATTAACAAAAGAAAACAAATGTCCCATGCAAACTGGCCTTGAAAAAACCTAGAAAAAAATTAAAGCATTTGCCTAAAAAAGACTTCACTATGGTTTGGGCATTTGTTCAGGGATCGTACATTTTTTCAAATGTTTAGCAAACATCCAGCAAACTGAACTTTGTTCAGTTTACAGATCTATACCTACCAGTAACAACTTCCTGTCCCAGAGTGACAATGTCCACATTGTCCATACTGTATCTATGGAGGAGCAATGTTGTCACCCTAGGACAGAATGTAATTTAGGACCCCACCTACAATTTTCATCTATATAATATAGTGGGAGGTGTTCTGTAGTCCACACAGTAGCTGGGGACAACAATAACTGTCAACAGTCAGGGCTGACACAGAGCACAGAAATCTATCAGTGCTCAAGATGTGTGGCAGGATTAACAGATATTGTTTTTGCAATTATCAAACAGATATAACAAAACATTTTTATTGGTATATTTAACAAACTATAAGGAAGCAAATCAGAGAAATTCATTGTTAGGGTTTGCATACACTTAACTTGTGATTACTGTTTTTTTAATTTGAAAAATTGCTTACATCAATTTAGTAAACGTATTTGAAAACAGAGTACTCTAGGAAAAATGCTAACTTGAAAACACATTTCAAAAATGTGAAGTTAACCCCTTCATGCCAACATAACACATATTTTTTCCATGGGGCCGCATATATGCTTATCTGTCTTTGTGCTGGGAGCACGCCGCACAGCTAGCTCCCAGGAAAGAGACTGGGGTCTCACAAGAGCCCCGGGCCCCCTAGTAACAATCGGGACCCGGAACTCCTGATTCTGGGTCACCTGATTGCTGTGATAGCCTCTGACTGGCTAGTCACTGTCACTGTAAAGCCCGCACCTGTGTTTCTCTCTCTGTGAATGGAGGGCAGAGATACATTGTATCTTGCAGAGAGAAAAAAATAATAATAAAAAATAAAATAAAAAATAGCTTGATCAAGGTTTGATCTAGGTTAGTGCTAGGGTTGGTGGTTGGGTCAAGGTCAGGGTCAAAGGCCATGGAGGTATATATTATGGGGCGGGGTTTTTTTTTAATCATTTTTTTAATTAGTATCAGTGTCAGTTAGTGTCAATGTCAATGTTTTAGGTAGGATAACAAAAAAAAAGCAAAATGTGCAATATTGTTTTTGGGCTGTACTACGGGTACATACAACAACTAACATACACATATGTGGTATTGCTGCAATCGTGCGGAGCAGGAGAATTCATTTTGGGTTGTTCTTTGGTGGTAGGTTATGGTAGTAACAATAAATATGGAGCTAAATTTAAAAAAAAATTATTGGCCCAGTTTTCCTATGATAAATAAAATAATTAGGAGATATCCATTGCCATTTACCACCAAATGAAAGCCCAATTTGTCCTGGAAAAAAAACAAGGTATAATATACCTGGATGCACAAAGTAGTTTTTATATGTACATTTTTACTAACACATATTGGCATTATGATTTGTTTTACCATTAAAGGGGTTAGGTACCTGGATCTTTTGGCTTTTTTGTATCTTTTGGCTTTTTTTGTATCTTTTGGCTTTCAAAACAATGTTTAGTTGAAATAAGTGTTTGATACATTTCTGGGCCTGTTGCAGACGTTATGCAAGTTTATATTGATTTTTAATCTTGCCTGTATATCTCTTTAGGTCCCCCCAGCATTTACACGGATACCTTAATCTATTGAGTAAGTAAACTTTTTGGAAGGCTGCACTAAAGCACTTGCAGTGTGTCCTGATGACCATGTTAATTAAAACTCTGATGCACATACAGCTGATATTTTTTACCCTAATGAAGAACATTAATTCTAGAACATGTGTGGCTGTAGTCATATTGCTACAAATTAACTTCTACTTCCTTTATCTGTTTCCAAGAAAGTCTCCCCCCTGTTCGCTTGTAAAAAAAAAAAATAAGAAAAAAATGTGATAGTGCAGCTCTAAGCAGCATAAATTACAGGCATCAATCAGATGGAGCTTAAATTAAAGCACACGTTTGGCAAACAAATATGAATATGTTAATCTCATCTGTGGATCAAAATGATTTAGTGCCAGTGTTCACCCCCTACTGATCAACATGAAGGTCAGCGTAATCTGATTGATTCTTGTTGAGAAATGGAGTATTGCCTTTCAAAAGAAGTCCTCTTATCCATTCGATAACATTCATTCAAACTGGCAATTTCAACATAGCGTGAACTGATTTATTTTACCATGAAAATGCAGTGCCCCCTTTTATTTATGTAACATGCGGCAGATAGCTAAATTAAAATGTAAAAATGTTCGCCTTGGCTTTATTCTGAGTTAAGAATTAGGAAAAGTGTAATGTGATCGGTTGGAATCTAAATGGCTGCTGAAAATCAAATGCTACACCTTTCAGATATTGTATTGTCATAAATCATTCTTTTCAAATCATGTTCTCCATGCTTCACACCCTAAGAAGAACAGCTTAAGCAATTTATATTAGGAGACAATCTCAAACTCTGTACGGACATGCACAAAGTGAAACATAACCTTGAGAAAAGACCTGTAAGACATAGAAGAAGTGCCAATCACAGTGATATGTAATACATAATGATGTTTTAATGGAATATCATATTATTATAATGTATGAATAACTCTATCTATCTATCTATCTATCTATCTATCTATCTATCTATCTATCTATCTATCTATCTATCTATCTATCTATCTATCTATCTATCTATATCTATCTTTGTCTTACTGCCTATCTATATACGTTTGTCAGTTTGTCTTTACAAAATATTCTAATATAATCTAGCAATCAAGATCAGAAAGATCATAATGTCTTATTTACAAATATAGCACCCAAACCCAGTTGAAGTCTATGGGAGCCAAATCTTGTTATCTGTTTTTTTTTTTTTTTTTTTTTTTAAGGCAAATGTGCAACCTTTTGGTAAAAAATAGGGGAGATGTGCAAAATAAGGAATTAAAAAAAATATACTGTTTAGCAAGGCTTCTATTTGTACCGAAAGAAGCCAGGGGATCCTAAGTGACATCACAGTCAAAATATGGTCATAACATCAGTTGGACAGTTTGTTTACATTCAGCTTTATGAACACCCTTGCTGCCATTGTGTTATGTGCTGGGTGTTCAGTGTGCCCCTGTGCATTTAAGGAGGGCTGGGCTACCTCCAGGCTCAATTGCCCTCCATCTATCCATTAGAATGCATTTGTTTCTACTGTGGCGGATCTCACATTTACAAGAGTTAGGACTGAAGAAATATTTGTTTGCCTTGGAGCTGCTCTGCAGCTTATGCATGTATTTGCAAATGTGTGCTAACTAAAACCCTTGTTTTTAACTAAAAATGTTAGACAGGATAATTTGTTTGGTAGCAGATTGGCTGGCGAGTTGAGCTGGGAATTTTCTTTGGTTTTGTTTTGCATGTGTTTCCCCTTCCATGTGCTCCTTGCTGTGAGGGCTAGTTATAGGTGGGGGCAGGGGCTCTTTCTGTTTGCTACTGGTGTAAATATTGGTGAGACTACAGTCATTTGTTTGCATTTAGCTGCAGACCTGGGAACTGTCAACAGAGAGGTTTGATGGTACAGGTCATCACGTGTGTCAGTTGGGCATCATGCGTTTGATGTCCATACTGTGTTTTCATGTCCATAGATCCACCGACACAAACATGATGTCCTCACTGACGATCCTTTCCTGCTGTATTTTCACGGCAAGTTACAACTCCTGGGCTGGCAGCTGAATGTTAACAAACCAGCCAGCTGATGTTACTACCAAATAGGGTCATTACCTAATTTGGTCAATGATGTCACCTTTGAAACAAGTTAGCAGGCAAGTGGCTAAAAGCTTAATTTAGTGATGGTTTTAATGCCCTGATTAAATGAACTAAGTTAATAACTTCCAGCTGTAGAAGCCCGAGGTTTGGGTGGACTGGTGAACAAATATTGCCATTTAATTTACCCTTTATGTGGACTGTGAATTGCTCAGGTTTAGGTCAAATTCATGACTGACCCAAACCCAAAGCTTATCCCTATTAAACACAAGTAAATGTGTCTTTGAGTATCTGTACTGTTGGGTAAATGAAGCACTCCTCCTCTTGGGGTGATGCAAAATTACCCCCTGGTGGTGTGGCAGGCTCACATTTCACTTTCAATAAGTTTTTATTAAAGATTTTCAGTGATGTAGAAAAGTACACAGGTATGGGCAATACACAAGTAGTTGCCTGAACTACTGTATAACAGCCAGTATCACAGGATCACATTTAATCATAAGAGAAGCCTATAGGTTTGCAAACCAGCAAGGCTATGTAGCAGGAGTGGCCTCCAGAAGTTTGAAAAAACATGTAATAACTGATGGGAAACTGGCTAACGTATATTTGGGGGATCCAACGTGGGCGAGGATCTGCTATAAAGAGGAAAAAGGAGCTGGAAAACAGAAAAAGATCTCTTAAGGAAAATTAGAAAAAGGAGTTAGAAGAGTAAATTGCAGTAGTGGATATAGTGACGGAAAGGGAAGGAACATCAGGCCCCCCAGCAGCGTTTCTGCCACTCCGCTCTTACTGGGAAGAGTAGCTCGCTATTGGCAATGAAGGATGAGCATACTGTATCCAAGGCAACCAAAAAAGGAGAACCTAGTGCTCAAAGCAAGGTACTACCCCTCCGGATTTTATAGACAGACCAGGTAATGTAATAGAATTTTTTTTTTATTATAATAAACATACAAAAAAAATGCATAGGCAAAGGGGTAGAAATTACATATTACATATAAATGTGTATATAGCAAATGACAGTATACTCAAAGTTACATCGGTATGAAGCTCAGCTGCCCTGTAGACAATGTTGGGCTAGCAAGAACACATACTGCAAATGACACCTAACTTGTTTCGGACCTTGTAGTCCTTCGGAGGCTTATGTCATTTTTTTCAGAGTCATAAGTATGCTATAATATAAGTATAATAATACATTAGTAAAATAATGAACTAGTATATCATTTTGTCAATAATGGTTAAACAAGAAAAATAATCAAAACAAATATGCATATCTAAACACGTTTGATGAAAAATGACAGCAAAAGAGACTATACTTACCAGGATGAGCGAATCACTGATAAAACCAACCTGGGAGCCAAAGGCTGTATTCCCATAAATTGAGCGCAAATCCGTGGTGGGCCCCAGATGGCAACCGGGTAAGGGGAGGGGGGGCACATGAAGTCAAGCTCCTGCCAAAATTCTGATCAGCAATCGATATAGTCTGGGTGGGTACTGCAGTATATGTTGAGTGCTGCATATGTTTTCCTGTATATATAGAAGAGAAAAAGGGGGGGGGGGAGAGTATAAGGGGAAAAGCACGCATAATTCATTGCAGAGATGCAAAATAGTAAGTGTATAGAAGAGGTATAAGTTGTTTTGCCAGGCAATGCTATAATGGACTTAACCAATCTATTTGTCTTTTGAATTCTGTCGAGTCCCTTCAGTGCAAGAGATATTTTTCTGGAGGTGGGCTGTTGACCTGAGTATACAGACAGTAGTAGTGTGTTCCCCTATTGCCTTATATGACTTTAGCCAAGCACACTATATCTCAGTTAAAATCCAGAGTGTCTCTGCTATATGCCTTTAAGTGCCTTTATTTGCAGCTGTTGATGTCTGACTGTTGACTGGACAGGTGTGTGAAGATCAATGTCATTTTCTGCAATTTAATGCATAAAACAGTGGGTTACAATTGCAGAGCTACAAATGCATGCAATGGCCCTTTTTTCCATTTCAATATATTTTTATTAAAGTTACAAAACAAAAGCTGAGTACAATGGCAGCATTAAGACTTGTACAGGGTACAGTTACAGGCCAGAAACATCACTAAGCAAAGGTACAAATGTCAGATCACCTATTCATATGATGCATTACCATAGGATTGGGATGACTCAACTGTGCACTGGTCCTTTTTATTATTCTTTAACCAGTCTTCCTTCCAGGTTTGCGTGCTTTGGCCTTCTCATGTGCCGAGTTGCAATGACGTCACTTCCGCGCATGTGCGCAGGAGTTACAGCTGCGTCACGAAGCTCTGAAGGGACGGCACGGGTATGCCATCCCTTCAGAGTGCATGCAATGGTGATGACACTGGCTGTATGCAGTGTGAATATCTTCTAACCGATGCATGTTTAGGAGATATTCACTGTACCTACAGGTAAGCCTTAGTATAAGCTTACCTGTAGGTGCAAGTAAAAATAAAAAAAACAAGAGTTATTATGTGACCAGGAGTAGTTAGGAAATATCCTCAGGAACAGATAAGATCAATTCCTGCATTATGCATTGGTCATAGTGTAAGCAATGATGGCAAGGTTAGGTTAGGTTATCGCATTGCTGTGAGATGGCATGTACATTCTAGCCCACTCCGGGCAACACAAAGCAAAATAACCTTCTTAGCTTCAGAACAAAACTTTTTTGTTTAAAATGTATTCTGTTTAGACACCCAACCTTTTGCTTTAAAAATGTCCTAACTTTATACTCTTAAGTATTGTTGGCAAATGGAAGGAGATAATTTTTACTTTAATTTCCTATTTCCATAAAAGAAATAAGACAGAATATGAAGCATAAAACCAAGCCATTTTACAACCTCTAGGCATTATTCATTTTCTGACACATTATAGCTTTAATTAAAGGTTCATGAGTTAATTAAAATCTTCATCAGTATACTGTACGTTTGTACCTTTTTGCATTGGTGTCTTGTTTTGATTTGAGTTTTATGTCCTTTTTGTGCATTTTAAGCGTAACCTATCCACAATTTATAAAGCTGGTAAAATATTAATCTTCTTTCCCTTAAAGTTTAACTCCTACATACACTTAATAGATAAATACTGTAATTCTTGTTTTGCTGCAATCATCTTACACCTTTCTGATATCTTTAAACCCACATTTCATGTCTGTAATGAAACTGATCAGAAAATCTCTTGCAATACCAAGATATTATAAGAAATTTCCAAATACTTGATAACAAGCAGTTGCATGTAATAAAAATGACATGCTCTGATTGGGAGACTGAAATGCTTAGGATCCTCTATGCCTGTAGTTGTTCCCTGAAGATATCTTTATCAGCAATCCGGAATGGCAAGTGATAGGAGAATCAAGTGCAGTACCATGTTAACAAGCAGAATCATTGTCAGTGTTGGTCCAGGTCTTTAGTTACAGAAGGCACCAATCATGGTTATAAAAGAAGCAAGCTAGAACTCAGTAACAGTCAAGTCAAGAGCATTGTACCAGGTGACAGACATAGGAAGTAGGTTGCAACAGGTAGACATGGAACACATCCACTATGAGCATTCAGAAAGCAGATTCTGGATTTACTGAGCACTGATTATCAAATACTAGTCAACTCAAAGACATGCAGAAAAGGAGAATAGATAATGAAATATTCTAGAACATGATTTTGGCCAATAACAAGGGATAAAAGATGAATCATTTTATCATTTTGTTAGCAAGATCGCTGAAGTAACAATGAGCCCTAGTACTCTGTCTATGTTTGCATAAATAGCATACAAATCCTCTGTGAATTAATGCCATGGAGTGTGAAATGCGTTAGTTCGGCAAGAGTTTCATCTACATTTTTGTTAAATTGTCAATAAAGACTTTATTGTACATTATGTGTTGTCACTTTCTTTGGTTAACACTTGTATAACTAGCATGTTTAGCTCAAGTATACTGAAAATATCTTTATGAATGTGTTTACCAAAAAGTGATCAGCGAAAAGATTATTTAAATTAGGCTTTAAACCTGGGGTGGGGACCCAGTGACCACAGTTGATAATCAGTTTGTCTATTTTGTGGCATGCAACCAATGTGTTTATTGCTAAGCTAAGCAAAAGTCAGCTTTGTAGATATTGCTTGAGAGTCTGCCTTGCTCCTTGCTTGAACTATATTGTACTCCCTAGGAGAAGACCCTATTTGCAGTCGATTCCTTGTTGACTATATTCAAACATGTATCTTGGTGTTTTTCTTGGGCAACACATTTCCTTTTTTTTCTTCAAGTTTTTATATAGCCCTGAAATTCTCAACATGGTAAAATCACTGACTGCAAAAAATAACAGAAGCAGTCTGTGTAGTAAGATTTAGCCATGAAAGTAATCAATATCACTTACAAATGTGGCACAGAGTGAATGCTGCTCGTTGTATGAAAACTGGGTCAAGAGTTTGAACTTTGTCACTTCCTACAGGAAGAATCCACAATAGGAAAACCAAGAGCCCCAGCAAAGCATTGTCAGTTACTGGCGCCATTCCACCACAGTGACTAAATAAAAACCTCAGTCTGAACAGCAAAAAAGGAAACAATACCGTTATATAACAAATGGATACCATTCACAAAAAATAGTATTTGCTTGGTTATTGCTCCCCATACCAAATATATATAGATAAAATATATACAAGATATTTGTGTTACTTTTTAAAGGTTTTTTCATTTTTGTATAAAAAAATTGTGAAATGTGATAGTTATTTAGCGTATAGCATATACTTATAACCACTTTTAAGGAGAAGAAATAGTAGATTGGTAGAACAGTATACATATGTTTTTTCTTCAAGTCTATTGAGGGACACAAGAATGTAGTAAATTCTTGAGACATTTGGTTTATACTGATACCTTTAGTAGGCTGGGACACTGACAAAAAAAAAAAAATTAATGCCCTTGTATAACCCCACTTCCAGCTGTCATGCCTCAGATTTGTATGCAAGCAGTACATATGGCTAATGACAAAGTGGAGTAAGACCTGTGTCCCTCAATAGACTTCAAGATAAAGATTTCAGGGTATGTAAAAAATGTTTGTCTTTTATTGTCCACTGAGGAACACAGGAATGTAGTAAATTCGTAGACATGTGGGATGCCTAAAAGCAGTCCAACTGAGGGGTGGGCAATAGTGACTGAGCTATCCCACAGATGTGGAAATCAAGCTACAAGGAGTATCTAAAGAGATAAATAGATGGATAAAGCAGAGGCAACCAAATGTGGAATTTTCTCATGACTCTTAAGCCAGCCATAGACTGATCTAAATTTGGTCAGTTCAAAATGAATTTTGATTCGTCTATGGGCAGGCTGGTTGTATTGAAGTTGATCCATTGATTTACTTCAGTACAACCAACCTGTTGGGTTCTTTCGCCTGATCAATACTGGCAGCTATAGCAGCCAGCAGTGATCATTATATTCTGCTGGTGGGGAAGGCTCACAGCTTTCCCCGCTGGCAGAGCACAATAGCGCTTTGGGGGGGATTCCCCCATGAACATTGATTGTGCTGATGGGAGAATCAAGCAATTTTCTTTCCTTCAACTACAGAAAGTTGCATGATCTATGCCTACCTAAGGGAAGATATGCTTCGAACCAGGATCAGTAATCACCAGTGTAATGGACAAATTTCATTGGGTTTGATTCTGAAACATGTTTAGGTAATGTCTCCAAAAATATGAAAATTGCAAACTTTAATGCGAACTCAATTGAAGTCAGTAGGAGGCAATCAGTGAAAATCAATTCTCTCAAATTTTAAGACTAATAGGTAAGGGATTGTAAAACAAAGGACATGGGGGAGCTGATCATTTTCTGGAGGGCATGAACCAATGCAAAATAAAAATGTAAAAAATACTATTCATCAGGGAGCAACTTAAGGATTAAGGCATTAGAAATGCAAAAAATTTATTAAAAGTGCTATTAAATAACATTTTAGTGGGGTACCCTAAATCTATATGTGAAATGGCTCACCTGTTCTACAGCTAAAAGACATAATTGACATAATGACATTTATTGTGAAAAACAACACGAGGACCCCCAAAATCAAACAAAGTCGTGTGGATCTGGATACTGCCCAGGAGGACATGTACCAATGCAAAAATAAATTATCAATATCATTTAGCAGGATACAGCTCTTTTAATAATGCTGAAATATTAAAAATGCAAAATTCCTTTTACCACTTTTTTCTCGGCCAATGCTCCCTAGTTTAAATACAGAAGAGGATCTATATTCCAGCAACCATGTTCCACTGAGGCCTCTAAATTCACAGAATCTCGTTTAGACAAATTGTGCAGCAGGGTAACAGACCAGCCGAGCTGCTGATCCTCAAGGTGAGTTATTAGTAATATAAACTTCCTTACAAAAAAGAGCGAAGACACAATCACGTGTATAAACCCCACTTTTCAAGGTGGAGCACATCAGATACTGGGATTTGGAGGCCAATATCTTGACCCCAGAAAGAATAAATCCACAACATCCCACAGTAACCATCAGGAATAGATACCTTGATCATATACTGAGGGAGCCCCCAAATCTTTTCACAGATGAAAATCTAACATGTTTGGTCTTGGTCTTTTTGAAAGAGGTGTTGGAGTGCTCCTTTAGCAATTTTTATAATTGTATTTTTGGGATACTGATCTGACAACGTTAATCTTGATTTTTCACTGTCCGTGATCCTTCTTTAACTCAAGAAATTGTCTGTTCTATAAATAGGGATGGGCCGAACAGCACCCGATTCAGTTTGCGTCAGAACTCTCGAACATCGCAAAAGTTCAGTCCCAAATGATGAACCCCATTGAAGTCTATGGGAGCCGAACTTAAAAAATAAAAAGTCCCCATTTTGAAGGCGTATATGCAAAGTATTGGCCAAAAAAAGGGTATGGGGGCCCAACTTCCGGGGGACATGTACCAAAGCAAAAAAAAAAAACTTCTAAAAAATATTGTTTTTAAAGGAGCAATGAGTTTAATGATGCTTAAGGTGAAACAATAAAAATGAAAAAATAATTTAAATATAGTGCCTGGGGGTCCCCTTAGTCTGCCTGTAGCGCAAGTGGCGCATCTGTACCATGTACAGAACCTGCTTCAACAAAACAGATTTATAATGTCAAAAAAATTACATTTAAATTGATTTTCCCTGCAAGCTTTCTTTATTTAGACAAGCTGGAATTTAGACGCTGGGCGTGTGGGTGGCAGGGAGTGTATTTTTTTTTTCCGATGAAGCAACTGGGGCAGAGAAATTTGCTATACCATCGTTCCTATCAATAGAGGCTGCTGAGAGGTCATGAAATATAGCAGGGGTGGACATGAAAGTTGAGGAGTGAGGAGGAGAAGAATTGTGTTCCTTGTGTGTGGCTTTCAGGTGGTCTTGCCAACAGGCTGAGTTGTGGGAGGTTAAATGCCTTATCAAGCATGCGGTACCCAAATGTCTGGGGTTTTTGCCACGCTTGATCTGCTTGCAGCAGAGATTGCAAATTGCATCAGTGTGATTGGCTGCACATGTGCTAAAAAAGGCCCGGACAGTTGAGCGGTGGGAAGTGGGTCGGGAGATAACAGCTCAACAATCCGATGGAATAGGGTGGCTGCTCTCTACTCTTCCATGATGGCTGCCTCTGGAGGAAATTGTTGGGGTTGTTTCTCCCCCTCACTTCCCTTCTTTGCTCTATTTGGCACCCAAGTCGCATCAGTGACCTCATCATCATCATCATCCCTTCCATCCTCATCATCACTGGAGCCAACTTGGCAATACACTGTGGCTTGGGGAATATAACTGGCAATTTGTTGTTTATCAGTGTTCTCCCCTCTCTGTAGGCTCATGTTACTCCCTTCCTCTACCTCAGAACCAAGATCAGAATCGAGTAATCTCTGTGCATCCTCAAGAAACAAGTGGCTGATGCTGTGTTCAAATAATTCAGCTGACTCCTCCATGCATGATGCTGGGGCTATGGCAGGAGTAGCTGTGGACAAGGAGGCAGAATAAGTTGCTCTGGCAGCTGCGGTGGATTGCACACTCATGTCAGCTTGGGTCATAGAGGATGAGGAGGATAAGGATGGTTTAGTAAGATAGTCCACCACCTCCTCTTCATGCTGTGGTTGGATAGCATGGGCAACATCACTTAACAGAGACAAATGTACCCTGCCTGAGGACGGACCATGTCCACCTTTGCCTGTGGACACAGACACTGCTGGCCCCCTCATAGTGGCATGGGGATATCTGCCTCTTCTTGTTGGCCTCCCAGACATGATGGGGGGGCTTATTACCCAAATTTAATAGAAATTGAGAAATGTGTGATTGGGTGCCCTTTTTTTAATGAAAAGTGATGTTTGGTGCACTATAAATTAAGTACTGATGCTGACAGAAATGTAAAAACTATAAAAAATATATAAAAATATTTTATTTTAGTCAGAAAAGCTGCGGCTGACGATTTAAAAAAAGGGGACATAAAAATATTTAAAAAAAAAACCATGCAGCAACCAAAAAATAAAAAGGGGACACTGCACTACACTATACTGACACATTATACTCGCACACTATACTAACACTACACTAACACTTTACACTATGAGTCATATGTAAAGCTGTGTTAAACACTGCACTACACTAACACACTACACTGGCACGCTATACTTACACTCTATACTACTAACACTACGCTAACACTCTACACTCAGAGTCACAGTAAGTGAACACACTAACTCACTAGTAGCAAATTGAGCCCCGCTTTATCTATCTCCACTCCAACACAATGCAAAAGCTTCTTAAGGGATGTTACCTTTTGTAGTGTGGGATGGGACTACAAGCCATGATTGAAGAAAGTCATCATCACTTTGTCTAATCAGGGCAATGATGGTGCTCTGGTGCCCTAACTGGTGAAAGTTTGCACCTGACCAGCAGTCAGGTGCAAGGTTTTATCCAATTAGGGCCCTAGAATGCATTGTGACTTGTGCAGTGCATAGTGTGGTGCTCTGTGGGCGAACATCCCACCGAGTGACCCGCAGATTCGGGTGTTGGCCGAAAGGATGAACAGACGATGTTCGGGCCAAACTTTTGCTCAGCTTGAACCTTTGGTCCAACACTATCTATAAAATTAGACTTAAGCCAGCTATAGACCGTTCAAACAATGTATGGGCAGGCTGATTGTACCCAAGTCGATCCATTGATCGACTTGGGTACAACCAGCATGTCAGATTTCTGCATGCGATTACTGTCAGCAGCTGTAGCTGCTAGCAATAATTACTGTGTTCTGCCAGCAGGGACAGCTCCCCATGCCTCCCCCCCTTCAACGGGTGAACAGAATAGATCCACAGGAGAGATTTCCCCATCAACACCGACTGTAATGATGGGGGAATTGAGTGATTTTCTTTCCTGCAACCAATTGTATCATCTATGGCTGGCTTTAGGGTGGGAGAAAGAGGTACAGCCATTAAGAGAATTCTACTAATTCATAGGATAAAAATAATTGTCACACTTGAATCTGGCAATAGATAAGGATAAACCTAGTATCTGTGCAGAATCCAGGTTCTCTAACTCAGAGGGAAAAATGGAGAAAAAAGCACAAGCAGAGTGATCATGTGAAATGGAAATCCCAAAACAATCCAATAAATGCCAAAACTTTAGGAGTTGCAAACTGACCGTTCTACAATGGGAGTGTCAGGAAAAAAGAGGCACTAGGGTGTATATAAGGGTCAGGGCCATGGGTAGAATCCTGAACAAGGAGGACACAATGCTTTCAAGGTAAAGTAGCCATAGGAACTGAACTCTGTTTATTTTGTAGGCTATTTTGTCAAACACTGCAAGGGTGTGATTATCATGAAAAAGAGACTTTTTTTCAAAGTGGAGTCTGCCATGGAAAATAATTCTCAATCATGTGGTGCTACCATAATAGGAATCAGAGACTGCAGGGTGCGTAGTACTTTAAAAAATCTGGGAAAAGGTACATGGGTGTGTAGTAATCCCAGAAAGGGCGGCTAAAGAAGGTACCTAATTCAGGGGTTTAGAGTGGAGCTATAGGGGAATGTTTAAGCATCCAAACTGCGATAATGTAACCACTAAGAAGCTGCACAAGATGAACAAAAACCCTCCATTTACCAAAATAGGCATGTATCTTCATGCGGTAGACTGAGCACATAGAGTAGAGAACTTCTGGACTCAAGATCTGTGGCTGAAATGTGAGGTAGACTGACTGTCTAAAAGGTACTATTTTAGTAGCAGGTGTAGTATGGGGTTCTTCTGCCCCATTTCAAAATCTCCTAATAGTATGCCTAGGGCATACTTGAAGTTGGGGTCCAAAATAGGATTCTGTCATGGATGATGTCAGAGTGTGTTTAAAGCCTTTGCCAGCAGATTGCTGCATTAACTGTACAAACTGATGAAAAATACAAGGTGGATATTAAAGGTTTTTTTGGATATGTTGTAGGTCATAGCCTCATGCTTCAGAGCAATATAAGACTCCGAAAACAAAAACCGTATACTTCTGGGATACCAAGAAAGCATCCCTATCAACAATAGAGGAGTAGGGGCGTTGCAGTGGAACTGTCTCCTGTATGTCTATTATTATTATTATTATTCAGGATTTATATAGCACCAACAGTTTCAACATAGCATTGCAACTAGGGATGGGCCGAACACCCCCCTGTTCAGTTCGCAGCAGAACTCCTGAACAGGGGGAATGTTCTAACCGGAACAGCAAACCTCATTGAAGTCTATGGGAGCCGAACAGAAATAAATGTAAAAAATTTAAATCTATTTTGAAGGCTTATATACAAGTAATTGGCCATAAAAGGGGTATGGGGGGTCTGGGCACTCTGGGGGACATGTATCAATATATTTTTTTTTTTAACGATTTCTTTAGGAGCAGTGATTTTAATTATGCTTAAAGTGCAACAATAAAAATAAAAAATTCCTTTAAATATAGTGCCTGGGGGGGGGGTCCCCTAATGTGCCTGTAAAGTGGCGCATCTGTAGCATACATAAAACATGCTACAGCAAAAATGACATTTCTAAAGAAAAGAAAAATAGTCAAATCCCATTTAAAATGGCTCGTGGTTACAGTTGCCTGCACCCGGCTATTGAAAAAATAAAAACAAAAACGGCTTGGGGTGCCCCCCAAAATCCATACCAGACCCTTATCCTGGCATGCAGCCTGGCAGCGAGTGCCCCCTCTCCTGAACCATACCAGGCCACTACCCACAACCATACCCCCCCCGCCCTGAATCACCTTCTCCCCAAGTTGATAGGGACAAGAGCCTCTTCCCGACAACCCAGGGCTGTGGTTGTCGGGGTCTGCGAGTGGAGGGCTTATCAGAATTTGGAAGCCCCCTTTAACACGGGGACCCCTAGATCCCGCCCCCCACATAGTAGCCCTACTCATTCACCAAAAAAGTGTCAAAAAGTGATAACCACATGAGATTTTTGACAAATCCTTTTAAAAAAATAAAAAAATAGCGTCCCTCGATGTAAATACTTATGCCCTGTACACACAGTCGGATTTTCCGACGGAAAATGTGCGATCGGAGCTTGTTGTCGGAAATTCCGACCGTGTGTGGGCTCCATCGGACTTTTTCCATCGGATTTTCCGACACACAAAGTTTGAGAGCAGGCTATAAAATTTTCCGACAACAAAATCCGATCGCGTCAATTCCGACCGTGTGTGGACAATTCCGACGCACAAAGTGCCACGCATGCTCAGAATAAATTCCGAGACGGAACTGCTCGGTCTGGTAAAATTAGCGTTCGGAATGGATATAGCACTTTCGTCAGGCTGCAATGTTTTAAATTATTTAATGCAGTGCACTCTCTTCTTCTTTATAATGCTAGAAGAATGAAGTAGTTTTGCTGCTCATATTCACACAGACTTCTCACAAACTCCTTTCTTTATTATTTCTCGTGATTTCATCAATATAATATTTTTATTTGTCACATCTCCCGAAAAAATAATATTTTTGGGATGTTTTTAGATTAAATTTGTATTTTTTTGATTTTTTTAAATCCTGATCTTGTGTTTTATTGTTAATTTTTATTTTATTTTTTGCTCCAGAATAGTTTGGTGTGTGTTTTGTGTGTCAAGTTACCACAACACCATTATTATCTTGTATTATTTAATCTCAAGGAGGTTGCTTGGTGTTGGTGTCTCTTGTTAATTTCTCATTGTATTTTTGAAATGTACCTGCCTCCTCACAAACAAACTGTCCTTTTTGAATGAAAACACACATAGGCGAGTATAATAAATCAAACCAAAAATTTATTAAGGGCTCATAACCAAAGAAAGAGGGAGGCAATGCTGGAGGAACAGCAGAAATTGGCGAAGCCTTTGGCCCCCAGGTCACACATCAATTATTTCCAGGCAAAATTGGTGGCCTGAGAAGTCCTTATCTAATGGAGTTCAATCTGGCCCAGAAGTCCAAGAGAATCATGTACAGCAACAGATGACATATCTGTCCCCAGGCTGTGGTCATACAAGAGCCTGCATCTTTTGTCAGACCAGACTGAACCTAGGTCATCACTCTCTGGTCTTCCTTCCACGCTTCCATCCATGCTGTGTCTGTGGTGGTGGAGTTGTGGCAGGAGGAGGAGGAGGATGATGCAACTCACTCAGGTGGGTATTGGGTGTGATTTTGCCCCTCAACCCCTTATTTAATCTTTGATAAATGAGTTCTTCACACATGAGGCGTTGGCCCTCCTGCATGTTCTGCAGTTTGGTGGCAGCCATGGAGGCAAAGGTCTCTTCACAAGTGGGGGTGGCTCTCAGGGACGCAGAAGCCTCCTGAATCAGCCTGAGCGCTGAATCCTGCACGTTACTCCCCTTCCTGGGTCTTTTGTTTGGAAGGCGGAGGGGAGGGACCTGCAATTCTCTCAGGCTCCTACTGGGCCCCGCCTTCTCCTGGCTGCCACTTAGCCCCGCCTCCTCCTGGCTGCCACTAACCCCCGCCTCCTTCTGTGTGCTACATTCCACAGCCTCCTCCTGTGTGCCACATTCCACAGCCTCCTCCTGGCTGAGGTCTTCCTGTGTATGAAAAAGGAACATAGTTTTATTTTTTTCTTCATCAATCACACACAATTTTCACCTCATGACTGTTACAAATTGAATGTTAACAAATATAACAGACTATCATTCTGAGGCCAGCATTTTTCATTCTTGTCCCAATTATTTTTGCCCACTACTGTCTATTGATATGTAAAAGAACTTTATTAAATCAGCAATTAGTGATCAATAATAACATCTAGTAAACATCATTTATTTATTGACTAGAAATGCTATACCTGGCTCCAGCTGGGCTCCTCCAGTTCTTCCTGGCTGGAAGTCCCAGGTTGGACATCGGAAGCCTCAGTTGGGGTGGAAGGAAGAGTGGAAGGAAGGGTTGAGAGGGATTCCCTGACTTCAGTCTGGTCTGACAGAAATCGAAGTCTCTCATAGTACCACAGCCTGGGGACATAAATGTCATCTGCTACAGCTCCGGATCTCTGTGAAACCTGGACCTTCTTGCGCTCCCTAAGATAAGTGCTCCTCAGGCCACCAATTTTGGCTTTTAAATAAGGGATGGTTGCTGTGGGGACCACCGCCTTCACCAACTCCAGCAGTTTCTCCAGCACTGCCTGCCTCTTTTGTTTATGATTATAATGCGGATGTTTCACCTGCCACAGACAGGGCAGCTCCCTGTACTTGTCTATGAACAGGGGGAGGAAGTTGTGGTCATTTAAGCCACCCATTTTATCTGCAATACACAAGACAAGCCTTAATGTTAGGCTAAAGTCTCCTAATCTTGTCACAATACAGGCCTCAATCTAGAAGAAGTATAGGCCCAATTTTCAATCTTACCTTTGTTATTTATTTATTATTTATTTATTTATTTCAGGTACTTATATAGCGCTGTCAGTTTACGCAGCGCTTTACATATACATTGTACATTCACATCAGTCCCTACCCTCAAGGAGCTTACAATCTAAGGTCCCTAACTCACATTCATACATACTAGGGACAATTTAGACAGGATCCAATTAGCCTACCAGCATGTCTTTGGAGTGTGGGAGGAAACCGGAGTACCCGGAGGAAATCCACAGGGAGAACATGCAAACTCCAGGCAGGTAGTGTCATGGTTGGGATTCGAACCAGCGACCCTTCTTACTGCTAGGCGAGAGTGCTACCACTACACCACTGTGCCGCCCATTTGTTATCACAATCGGCGCCTTTCGATACTCCTTCCTCCGCTCACAGATCGTACGTACTACGCACGCGTGTTACGCTTTATATACACTGCGCATGCGTGAAACTCCGCCTGCCCCTGGTGTTCTTTCTAGTCTATTTCCTGCCCCTTCTCGTTCGGCGCAGTGGGGAAGAGCACATGGCGGAGACACAGCAGGTGCGTGCTAATTACAACAACGAGGAGGAGGAGGAGGTAAGCCCGGAGCCAGAAACGTCAGGATCCCGGAGGAGACGATTTAAGGCCTCAAATATGTCCCTTGTGGAGATGGTGGAGATGGTCGACATATTGAAGAGGGCCGACTATGACGGGAAGTATGGATCTTACCCCAACCCCAATGTCAGAAAGGCCAAGATCATGGTGAAAGTTGTGAAGAGTCTGCACAGAAATTTTGGGGTACGACGATCCAAGGATCAACTGAGGAAGCGGTGGTCGGACCTTAAATTAAGGGAGCACGATCAGTATAGAAGGATCAGGAGAATGCTTCAAAAAAGTAAGTAGTTGTCCTGTGTTCCTATTCGTTATTTTTTTAACGTTCGTGCTGCTCCATGTGCTTTTCTTTACTGTTGTACAGTTTAAAATGGCAACATTGTTCGTTCGGCCTATAAAACACCATGTTTTGTCCAGATGCAGTTCAATACATTTTTTCTGGCCTACTTCTCTTAAAATAATTTTACTGTCTAGATGGGTTTGTAACTAGAATGAAATGCAAACTAGATTCTGTGTAAGGAGAGGACACTCAGCAGCTGTTTACACATCTGGACGCTGGAGCACTAGTGTGGGACAAAAGAACACCCTTTTTATTAGGGGGCCAACACAGGTGCTCCAGTGTACACTATAGGGGTGTCTCCATCTGTGAAGCTTGTACAAAACAGATAAGTATTCAAGCTTGACAAAGGAAAACAATATTTGTTCATCTTGGAACTCTGCCAAAACAGACAATTGTACCCCACTTCCAAGCAATGTTTCATATTCCTATTTCTGCCATCAAATATCTGTGTGCTAAGTATACCTATTTTTTTTTTTACATGGGGGAGAAAAGACTCGGAGGACACCACTCATCAGATGACACCAGGGACCCCCCACCTCAGGAAGAAGGGGAAATCCCACAAAGCCAAGCAGAGGAGGAGGGAGACGTGGTGGAAATAGTCACCACAACAGGTGAGTGTCTGCGACCACAGCCTCAGGTAAAAGATGGATGCCTGCATATTTATAATACATGGTGTGTTTTTGTTTCTATATTTTTAGGTGATCGTGATGTTGTGGAAGAAGGTCATTTCACCAGTGAAAGTGCCCAGATCCTGATCGGGGAGATCATGGGGTGTAATATAGACTTGGAAAATATAAAGCAAAACATCATTGATGTTCAAAACAAAATAATGAACATCATTGATGTTTTAGGGAGAATTTAAAACCCCTCGAAATCCCAAATTATTTCAGTTTTTTTGTTCGGAAAATTTTTTGAACTTTTTTTGACATATTCTCAAAAAGCCAAATTTTGAAGATGCACACAGTGTGTCAACATGTTCTATCTGCCATCACGGGAGATCAATGTATGCGTTTTGGGGGTGCAACCCCTTGCTCAATATAAAGTATCTGAGAGGAAGGGGTTGCACCCACAAAACATGTCCATTGATCCCCCATGATGGCAGCTAGCACATGTTGACATTCGGCAATTTGTGTGCATCTTCAAAATTTGGCTTTTCCAGGGGTGACATCACCCCATCTGAACGCAATATCATACACAGTTTGTAAATACTCATGTCTGATATTGCCTTCAATTTCTATAAAAATTGAACTTTGTAAGTTCCAGATTTGTGTATTTCTTGTTGGTTTTAAACATGCCTGTTTTACCTTAAAAGGACATTTCTACTTTTATTAATGTGACCTAAAAATTTGTTATACAACAAACATGTTGGTTTGTTTTTAAAACCTTTTATAAATGCACATGTGATTGTGCTTGTATTAAAAAGATTGATAATCAACAATGTGTGGCTTCTTCTTTCAATGCTCATAAACATTTTTTTGTGGTAAAATTGGTGTTTTCAGTGACAATGGGGGTTATTTACTAAAGGCAAATCCACTTTGCACTACAAGTGCAGTTTCAGTGCAGTCTCAAGTGCACTTGTAGTGCAAAGTGTCTTTGCCTTTAGTAAATAACACCCAACAGTGCTTTATAATTTTACAGAATCACACCATTTTCACGACTCCCCAAATTTCAGTCATTGTCAGCTAAAAGAAACACAAGCAGTAAATGTAAGCAAATATTTGTTAAGTTTAAAAAATGTTTTTGTTTAAAAAATGTTTCAGACATTGTCTGGCATATTGATGGCCCCCTACCCGCAAAGTATTCCATGTATCTTATACAGACCTCGCGGGCACTCGGGGGGGCAAGTCAGGACGGCCAGCTTCAAGCGCCGTCAGGGTTGGTTCATTGAGATTAATTCCGGCTTCAGGCCCAACTGAGCCAGCATAGTTCACAGAATTTCTCCTTAAAAAGTTGTGGAGAACACAGCAAGCAAGGATGATGTGATTGAGTTTATACTCCGCCATGTGTATCAGTGTAAGAAATAGGCGGAACCGGCTGGCCATTATTCCAAACGTGTTGTCCACCACTCTTCTGGCCAGCCAGTAATTAAAAACCCTCTGGTCCGGGGTGAGGGTCCTCATAGGGAATGGCCGCATAAGATGATCTTGCAGCGCAAACGCTTCATCCGCAACTAAGACAAATGGGAGTCCTTGCGCATTGTCTTCTGGAGGTGGCAAGTCCAAGCTGCCATTCTGGAGACGCCTGTAGAACGTGTTGGCGATGACTCCACCATCTGACATCCGGCCATTCTTCCCCACGTCCACATACAGGAACTCGTAAGTAGCCAACACCACCGCCAACATCACAATACTATTGAACCCCTTGTAGTTGTAATAGTATGACCCCGAGTTGGGTGGTGGGACGATGTGGACGTGTTTCCCATCAATTGCTCCTCCGCAGTTAGGAAAGTCCCACCGCTGGGCAAAGTGGGAGGCCACAGTCCGCACTTCCTGTGGATTGGAAGGAAACTGTGGTGTCAAACAAGAAAAAAAATTAATCATTTTGCACATAAACATGGAAAGCAGATTAGACACAAACATTCTTGGCCAACATCAGTATTACATTTTTTTTAGGCAGTATTTTAAGACAAAGGTATAAGGTCCACCTATCAGATTCCTCCTCCCCCTCATGGGCCATTTAAATAAATTTATGGGGAGGAAGATGTTTTGGACAGGTAACCCTCTCCACTTCATTGAGAGATGAATGCCTAAATAATGTGTATTACTTTGGCCAGCCCCTCCTTACTTACACTATTGGCAGCCCACTGGACAGGTAAGAAGTGTCATAATACAAAGAGATAAATACACACTGTACTTATTTTAGCACATTTTTACATTCTGCTATTACCTATCAAGATAATAATAGGATACAAAAACTTTGCACATTACCATTTGAAAGTATTCAGGCAGGCCCTTGCACTACATGCTTTGGGGAATTCATCCATAATTATGACCACAAAAGAGGTGGGTATAGTGCGTATGGGTTTGGCAAAGTCAGCAGATAGAGGATTGGTATCAGCTGAGTTAGCAGTTCTCTGCCAGAATTTCAAGCACACATTTCAATTTTACACATTTTAGGGGGTATTTAGGGTAAAGCACTACTATGGAGCTGACAAAATACATTGTTAAGTGAATGCACAAGGTGAATATAGGCCCAGGAGAGCATGCTGGGGAGGTAAGTGAAGGCAAATATTTATGAAGGACAAAAAATTACATAAAAATCTAGCATGCATGAGGACAAAGGGGACATTCACAGAATATTACAATCATGGTAATTAGGGAATGAGGAAAGAAATACATTATATTATCAAACGTTAAAAACAATAAAATGTGATGTTAAAGGATAAAAATCTTACCTTCATATACTCCTTCTGCAGGACCTGTATGATGGCAGAACAGGTCTCTGGGATAATGATCCCCAGAGCCTGGGGGGAGATGCCTGTCGATAACTTGAGGTCCTGCAGGCTTCTCCCCGTCACCAAGTACCGCAGGGTGGCGACTAGCCTCTGCCCCGCAGTAATGGCTTGCCTCATGCAGGTATCCTGCCTGCTGATATAGGGGGTCAGCAAAGCCAACAAACGGTGAAATACGGGGTCCGTCATCCGGAGAAAGTTCCTGAAATCATCAGGATTATTCTCACGGATCTCACGGAGCAAAGGCATGTGACAGAACTGGTCATGCTGGAGCAACCAATTCTTGGTCCATGAACTCCTCTCCACCCTGTTCATGGACTGGGCTTGTGTCAAAGTAAGGACCCCAACACCAAGCCCCTGCACAGCACGAACTCTACAATGAGTATGTATACGCAGCATGGCTAGAAAACAGTCGGCTGATCAGATAGAAGTAACAGAACGCACTGAAGAACAGCAAGGCCTGTGAAGAGCGACCTGAAAATCAGTAACGAACGAACAAGAACACAATGAAAAATCAATGGTAACTCGCTGCACGCACTGAAGACCAGATACAAACCCACAAGCACAAACTGAACAGCAGAAATACGATCTGAAAACCACGAGTCTGAAAAAGCGCGAATCGTCTCTCACCAAACTTTTACTAACACGAGATTAGCAAAAGGAGTCCAAAGGGTGCCGCGCTTGGTACTGAATTGCCCTTTTATAGTCTCGTCGTACGTGGTGTACGTGACCGTATACTTGGCGTTCGGAAATTCCGACAACTTTGTGCAACCGTGTGTATGCAAAACAAGTTTGAGCCAACATCCGTCGGAAAAAATCCATGGATTTTGTTGTCAGAATGTCCGATCAATGTCCGACTGTGTTTACAGGGCAATAGTCAATCACGCCATCCGCCGACTTGAAAAATAGAAAAAATGAAAAACTCTCAGCCTGGGAGACCTCCCGCCGTATGCCTGCTTCACACTTTGACATTTCTTATATAGGCAAGGGGTAGGGCCACCTGTCTACATCTCCCAGTGGCACTGTCTCCTTCTGATGTCATGTGACGTAACGTGACGTCAGAAAGGGGCGTGCCCCAGGTCACATAGCCAGGTGTCGCCTATCAGTGCCCATCAGTGTCACCGATCAGTGCCCATCATTACCGCCTATTAGTGCCCATTAGTACCGCCTATCAGTGCCCATCAGTGCCGCATATCAGTGCCCATCAGCGCTGCATATCAGTGCAGCCTCATCAGTGTCTCCTCATTAGTGCCGTTTCATCAGAGCCCATCAGTGCCGCCTCATCAGTGAACATCAATGCCGCCTTATCAGTGCCCATCAATGCCGCCTATCAGTGCCCATCAGTGCAGCATATCAGTACAGCCTCATCAGCGCACATCAGTGAAGGAAAAAATTACTTATTTACAACATTTTATAACAGAAACTTTTTTTTTTTAAGTTTTGTTTTTTTTTCATTTATTTATCAAAAAATAAAAAAGCCAGTGGTGAATAAATATCACCAAAAGAAACATAAATACCACAATCAATAATTGTGCCTGTGATTTTGCGCAAACCTGAATGCTATATCAAATATAAATATGGATAAAAATGTGAATAAACAACGTAATTCAAATAGTCCATGCAGTGAAAGTCCGTGACTGTAGTGCAAATCAATACAGTGGGTGGAAGAAATGAATACTCTATTACTGTGATGAAATAAGATAAGACAAAAGTGTTAAAGTGCGTTGATAGTAGATCTCGTGACTTTCGTGGTATTGGATACCCACTAGGGGCTCCCAGAACTCTCACCTTGCTGGCATAAATAAAATGCCTTTATGTATCCATTCAGGGCTGCATTTGTTTCAATCCCGGCGGTGTAGTTGTTCTGGTGCGTCTTGTGGGGGGATGGCGTTATCTCCGATGAATAAACTCCACATAAAGGGATAATCAGAAAGGAGGATACTCCAATAGGGTAATAACGTTAAAACCGAAGTTTTATTAAAAAATATCTGCTTACAATTAGGTAACGTTGGATCGGCAATTCAAACAGTATGTTTACAATCCCCGCTACGTCACTTCCGGTCCGCGCTGTTGTGTTTCCGGTTACGTCCGTTACGTCCTACGCGTTACGTCATATCACATGACTTCCTCAGGCCCTATTGGAGTATCCTCCTTTCTGATTATCCCTTTATGTGGAGTTTATTCATCGGAGATAACGCCATCCCCCCACAAGACGCACCAGAACAACTACACCGCCGGGATTGAAACAAATGCAGCCCTGAATGGATACATAAAGGCATTTTATTTATGCCAGCAAGGTGAGAGTTCTGGGAGCCCCTAGTGGGTATCCAATACCACGAAAGTCACGAGATCTACTATCAACGCACTTTAACACTTTTGTCTTATCTTATTTCATCACAGTAATAGAGTATTCATTTCTTCCACCCACTGTATTGATTTGCACTACAGTCACGGACTTTCACTGCATGGACTATTTGAATTACGTTGTTTATTCACATTTTTATCCATATTTATATTTGATATAGCATTCAGGTTTGCGCAAAATCACAGGCACAATTATTGATTGTGGTATTTATGTTTGATGTTAGTGAAGTGGTGTACACTTTTTTGATTTTTGCGGCATTCCACACTTCACTTATTTTAGTAGCGCAGAAGTCCATTTTAGATTATTATCACCAAAAGAAAGCTCTAGCTGTCTCAAAAAAAATATAAGAATTTTGTTTGGGTACAGTGTTGCATGACCGCACAATTGTCATTCAAGGTGCAACAGCACTGAGAGCTGACAATTGGCCTGGGCAGGAAGGGGGTGAAAGTGCCCAGTAGGTAAGTGGTTAAACACGACTTTAATCATCTGTTTGGATATCAGAAAAACATGCCCCTTTGGTGAGAGGAAAAGATGAATTTGAAAACAAAAAACAAAACTGTTCATAGATAGTTCCTTATTTCTCCAGCACTACTACTTGAAATCTGGTATTACAACATCACAAGACAGTTAAAAAGGCATTGAGTAAAAATATTCATCAGGGAAATGATCTTTACTCATACGAGCATGGAAATGGCATTAGAAATGACATTGTACTTCTAATATAATCCTGCTTGTTCACTATTATGGCTGTTATAAGTCCCACCAGACCCCTTTCACACTGGGGCACTAAAAATAGTGACTGAAAAGTGCCTGAAAAGCTACTCTCAAGCCACCTCAGTGTGAAAGCCTGAGTGCTTTCACACTGCGGTGGTGCGCTTGCAGGACGGAAAAAAAGTCCTGCAAGCAGCATCTTTGGGGTGGTGGGGGAGCGGTATATAAACCGCTCCATTACCGCCCCTGCCCTTTGAAATGAATGGACCATGCTGCCAAAGCGCCTGCAAATCGCTTTGGCAGCGCCGCTACATGGGCACTTTTAACCCTTTCTTCGGCCGCTGGGGGGTTAAAAGCGCCCCACTAGTGGGCGAAAAGCGCCGCTATAACAGTGGTAAAGCACCGCTAAACCTAGTGCCGCTTTACCGCTTACGCTCACACCGCCCCGGTGTGAAAGGGGTCTAAGGAGTTTGCCAGGTGAAAGAGACCATTGTCATAAATAAGGTTCCCTAGAAGAAGTACAGCATCAATTCTTCATGAGGCTTGGTACCAACAAGGTTGAATGTACAAGGATCACCTTCACCAGAGACCACTTGGGAATAAAAAGCAATTGACTTGGAGGGCTGCAACGTAAACAGTAATAAAACTGGGAATGTTGGCTGTGAGAATATCTGTATGTTAATGTACAGAGGGTTAAAAACAGACTGAAGATTTCAATTTAAATTAAATATTGTAGACTTCACCTCCGTAACATCTCTAATATACGCCCCTTTTTAACTAATGATACCACCAAGCTACTCATTCACTTCCTTGTTATCCCTCACCTCGACTATTGCAACTCCTTTCTCATAGGCCTACCTCTTCATAGGCTATACCCTCTTCAGTCTATCATGAATGCTGCTGCCAGACTCATCTACCTTACCAACCGCTTAGTGTATGTCACCCCTCTCTGCCAATCCCTACACTGGCTCCCAATCACCCAGCTAATTAAATTCAAAATACTAACCACAACATACAAAAAAGCCCATTACAACTCTGCCCCAGCTACATCACCAATCTTGTCTCCAAATATCACCCAAACCGTCCTCCCCACTCCTCTCAAGACCTCCTGCTCTCAAGTTCCCTTGTCTCCTCCTCCCATGCTCATCTTCAGGATTTCTTCAGAGCCTCTCCTATCCTCTGGAACTCTCTACCTCAATCTGTCTGGCTATCTCCTACTCTAGCTGCCTTTAGGCGATTCCTGAAAACTCACCTCTTCAGGGAAGCCTATCATGCCTCCAACTAAGCTTCTACCACTTCCATCAGCTCATTCCCCACAGTTACAAGCTTTTGTACCACCTGCCCCTCTCTATTAGATTGTAAGCTCTTCTGAACAGGGCCCTCTTAACCCTCTTGTATTTTATTGTATTTTAACTGTATTGTCTCCCTTTTATATTGTAAAGCGCTGTGTAAACTGTTGGCGCTATATAAAACCTGTAAAATAATAATAATATTAATATGCCTATTAAATTCTTTACAAAGTCCAGTTTTTGGTTAAATTTGTTTTTGTTAAATGCTTTTTTTTTTTTTATCGTATTTTAAAAATGCACAAGAAAATTATCTTTCATTTGAGACCAATATATACCTTTATTATCTTTGACTAGGTATAGACTTTTCCCTGTTAGTTATAAATCTGTTGTTGTAAAACTGTTCTCACTAGTAATTTGCAAATATGGAAGAAAACCCAATATTCCATCCAGCAGACATAGGTCAAGATGTAGCGCACATGCTTGAGCTGATCTACCAATCTGCCTGTAGTCATATGGTTCTCATATTGCAATGCTCACAGATGCCAACAAAATCTGAAATGTTTCTGGCTCATTTCATTGCATTCTGTTAAATACTCCTTCATATGTACATAAAAGACCTGGGTTCTGATGTATTGTGGGTATTGCTGGAACTGAAGCACAGTGGAGCTTTTGATAAAGTTTAGTCACAAAAATTATAAGCATTTTTAGTGCTTTTATTAAGATAACAACTCTTGAAATTTTTTTCTGCCGAACTGTACGTTTATCCCAGTCAAAGCACTCCATTCAGAAGGAAAGGTCTTGGCATTTATATTCAATTAATTGGCAAGGGGAGATTAGTGAAGGCGTAGACGGAAATGTACGATTTCTTTCTGCTCAATTGAAGGCCTGGCAAGGGCTGAAAATTACTCATTGATAGGGCTTTATGTCTGTATGTAGAAGACATACAAGATAATAGAAACGTCATATTGCAAATGATTTGGTCATTCATTATTTATCTAAAAAAAATCAGAGCTATAGGATATCAAGTAATTTAATTTACAATAGTTTTAGCAAATTTAGAGCTTACTCTGTTTTGTTGCAAGTAAATACAACACAACACAATAGGGCTAATCACTTATAAATGTTCACTTTGGAGCGTATATGCTTAGTTTGCAAAGTGACTATTGGTAACCAGGGTAATGCTCTGTTCACTTTGGATACCAGTCATGTGGTAGCACAAATATGTTTTTTCCCTCACACTTTATTGGCAATCTAACCAATGGACCTCCAGTAGGTTTTACCCCCTTCATGACCAGGGCATATTTTGCTATTCTGCACTGCACTACTTTAACTGGCAATTGCTTGGTCATGCAACACTGTACCCAAATAAATGTATAGAATATTTTTTCACACAAATAGAGCTTTTTTTTGGTGGTATTTAATCACCACTCTTTTTTATTTTTTGCTATATAAACAAAAAAAGACAGAAAATTTTGAAAAGAAAAACATGTTTTTCTTAGATTCTGTTATAACATTTTGCAAATAGATAATATTTCTTCATACATTTAGGCCAAAATGTTATCTGCTACATTTGTTTGGTAAAAATAGCCCAAATAAGTGTATACTATTTAGTCTGTGTGAACGTTATAGAGTCTACAAACTATGATATATATATTTGAAAATTGATCAATCCTGATGTACTGATGGCCTATCTCATTTCTTGAGGTCCTAAAATGCCAGGACAGTACAAATACCCCCAAAATGATGTTGCGATTGGGTGCTGTGATTGGCCTAGGTACCATGTGATCACTGATGACCAATCACCTGTAAGCAGGTTGAAAAGATGATCACATGTAAGCAGGTTAGTGAGATAGCTGCTGCCCCAGCCGGGAGGGAAACAGTTAACCGGTTACCCACACTTTTCGCTGAGCTTTGCCTCTCTCCCTGTGCTGATAATACAAGGGGGGAGGGCTCTGCCCAGTCAGACAGTCTGCTGCATGGGAAATAAGACACAGACAAGCAACAGCATGTAATCACCAGCTGCTTACAGAGGAGAGAGAAGGGGGAGCAATTTCACCTCAGAGAGCAAGCCTCTCTGCTGTCACATCCACCATGTAGGGGGATTGCTGGGACCTGCAGTCCTCCCTGAAGACACCAGTTCTGGAGATCTAACATTATGTACTCTTCCTTGTATATATTCTTGCCTGTGCAGGTATGCTGGGGCAGCCACAACCCTGAGTTTAGGGATTAGTTTAGGAAAAGACTGTTGCCTTGGTTCACATGCAGCCTATCATTAGTCTATACATGTGGCAGGTGGGATAGCCTCTTGCAAGAGGAGTTGTTGTTGGCACTCTCTCCATGAGACGTCCATCTCCCATAGCAACGGGAGAAGATCAGCACCACAGAGGTCATCAACCTGTGTACAGGTACGGAGGAGCAAGAGTTAAGCGAGTGCGCTCATGGAGTCCATGCTAGGCGCAGGGCTGGACCCCATTCAGTTACTGGAAGTGAGGTAGTGGAGATACGCCGGACAGGTGGGGAGGGCATTGGCTAAGCATGTCCCTCCTAAATGCAACAGTGACAGTAGTGGTGTACATTAACATCAAGAGAGTAAACTAGAGATCAGTCATATGTACAAGTAAAGGTATCCCATGTGTAAGGCAGTGACCCAGTTCAAGGTGCCTAGTGGAATCAGCTCATTGTGTAGTCAACAGTAAAAGCATGTATGATGACGCACATGTGTTGATGTAGCACTTGTATGACCACATCATCACACTTACCCATTTATTATTTGATTCAATACCCAAAATCCTCAAAATTGGACTATGCATGACTTATATATAAACACAAATGTGTTGATTTACTAAATGTAGATATTCAATCAGCTTTGTGAGTAAGGATAAGCTGTGTCCACTTCATGCATCCAATCATGCACAATAAAAAGCTGATTAGCCCATTTTAATGTGTCTTCCAGTGAGGACACTATCTATGGAAGGATTTCGCTCACTTTAGAGCTGATTCCCTGAACTTCTTGTTGTGTCTATGCGACAGGAAGTGAAGGGAAATCTGTCCAGTTGGACATACATGGCAAAAGACAATACTTTTCATCCTTCCCTATGCTATCCAAAACTAAAAGAAAACGTTTTGGCTTTACATATACTTTAATAGCGTGGTCCTGATACATGGCTTATTCCATTAATATTTCAAGCTGGCATGAATAGTTTCTTTAACAGATTCAAAATTAATTTCTGTTTAAACATTGACACCTATACATTGAAATGTATAG
Source organism: Lithobates clamitans (assembly GCA_037952925.1). NCBI lineage: Eukaryota > Metazoa > Chordata > Amphibia > Anura > Ranidae > Lithobates > Lithobates clamitans. Next base: position 1,810,917 of record JBBGZY010001281.1, on the reverse strand, counting down.
TGAAAAATGTTTCCATACTTTGCATAGACAAACTCAAAACTTATTAATAATCATCTCTAAAATGGGATGATTTGGCAAATTATTTTCTCAAGAAGTGTATGCGTGGGCTATATTCCCCTCTCCCCAAATTAATTAGCGCACAGTGTAAGTCTATTATCAAAGTTAATTAAAATACAAACCAACACCATCATTATAAATTAATTATATTACACAGCTATTATCTCTCCCCCAAGTTCATTAAAACACTCAGCAATTCAAGTACTTGCAGTGCTCATGGTATATGGGTGATGCTCAACTAGTGAAATGAGGACCACATGCCACCATCCAGTCTCTTACAGTGGTCTTCCTGTTAGCGTAAAATTGGCTGTAAGAAAGGTATCTGGATTTTTCTTCCCCTATCTACAAACTGGATGGACAGAAGGGTGTAGAAGACAATTAAGCAAGTATTGGAAACAGTATTATATTGTAAAATTGTCTAGACATTTCTCCAGCTTTGCTCATTACTGTCTGATGCTCACTGGTCAGTGGAGTCCCAATTCATGCCTCACCATTTCCTTTATGTTACATCACAAATGTGGGAGTGTTAGACCCCTTTCACACTAAAGGCGCTTTTCAGGCATTTTAGTGCTAAAAATAGCACCTGAAAAGCACCCCTAAAGCCTCCCCAGTGTGAAAGCCAGAGTGCTTTCAGACTGGAGCAGTGCGCTTGCAGGACCAAAAAAAAATTATACACCACTCCTCCACCGCCCCTACCTATTGAAATCAATGGGCAGCGCTGCCGAAGTGCCTGCAAAGCACTTCGGCAGAGACGCTTTGCAGGGGTTTCAACCCTTTCCTCAGCTGATAGCGGGGTTAAAAGCGCCCTGCTAGCGGCCGAAAAGTGCCGCTATATGAGCGGTAAAGCGCTGCTAAAACTAGCTGTTATTTACTGCTAACACAGCCGTGCTAGCAGGGTGAAAGGGCTCTTAATGTGGTGAACGATTGCATGGTGATCTCCTTGTTGATTGATTTGCCTGTTTGTGTGTGTGTTCAGTTTTAATTAATGTGTAGCTCTCACCCGCAGAACACTAGACTGAGTGACCCGGGAATGTGGGATGTGTTTCTTTACAGGAAGTGTCAGTTCTTAGACTACAGAGGTCATGTATTAAGCTGTGCAGTGCTATGCTGCATGCCTCCTGTTTGAACATAAACACTGACACAGGAATGTGAAGATTTTCTCTGCTATAGACATAGGAGACCAAAAAATGTCACCATGAAACTATATGATCGATGTACTTTTTATGCAGGTTAACAACACAAGATGCTGGTGGGAAGGTTTATAATGCCTTTAAAAAAAAAATGGGATTTTTTTTTTCAGGGGTGCCATTTTGGGGTTTACATTTTTTTCAGAGTATTTACAGAGATATAGCAAGCATGGCATTTTTTTTATTAAAGAAAACCATACCTACATACTCACCTAGATGGCTGCAACATCTATCCAAGTTGCAGCTGTCCCCCACCTGGCTCTACACCGAGAACAGAACAATCCAAGACTTCTGATTGCTCAATTATTGCGTCTGCTTTAAACACAGAGCAGTGACTACCAGTAACTGCTGTGTGCTCTTTCCTGTGAAGGAGGCAGGTGTGGCTGGCTCATGCTCTCAGCAGTGTGCTGAGAGGCTGAACCAGCTCCAGTCAGGAATCAACATTATTGTTGGGATCCCTGCAGGTCTGTGACGTCAGCAAACTTTAGCTTGCTGTCAACTGAATCTGGGTCACAGGAGTTCAGAACTAAGTGCACTCTTGTGTCCCACAGGAGAAGTATGACAGTACCATCCCAGGGTCCATCTGATACAAATCAAGCCTGTTTGACACACAGTGCGTATGCCCTAGTGTGTTCAAACGATCTGGTAAGCCTTTTCTATATCCGGTGGTGGCCCCTTTCACATGTGCATATAATTTCACCGTTTGCAAGATTTTTTTGCACTTTATTGGGAATAGACTCACCTATACCATCACTTATGGACATTTTTTTATTGTAATAATATTGATTGTGTATACCATTTACCAGTGTATACCATCACGTATGTACATTGTTTTCATTTTTATAATATTGACTGTGTACACCAATTTATTTATTATATACATGTTGTCATTTCAGTGACTATTTTGAGTTTCGCATAGATTGTACTGTGCGCATTAACCTTTAGCGCTACACTTTGTTTATTAGTTCTGTTTACCATTTTTCCATGTGGTGTGTTAGCTGCTAATGCTGTGAGCAGCGCAGAACTTTTTGGTTTATCTTTTCACAGGAGAAGTATGGCCAAAAAAGCTTTGGCCATGCTCCTTTTTTAACAGAGTTTTCCATCCCATTACTATTGTTATCAGCTTTTCAGAAAAGAGAAAATGAAGTAACTATAATGCCCAGTTTTTTTTTATAGATTCAAGAATATAGCCTATTGCCTGAAAGGCTGGAAGCTGTGTACTCAGTTTAGTAGGAAATAGCAATCCACAGGACACTAAGAGAACCAAATCTTAAGTTCTGTCATTTGTTAAAGAAAGCATATTTTGTAACCACATAGCGGAGGCAGAGAAATGAAAAAAGTGTTGTCAATGTGTATGGTAGGCCAACATTGATTGGCTGTTGGCACCATGTGGACCCTGGATTTGCCCCTTGTCTTATTGAATGAAACAGTCACCCACCTCTTGATTTAGAGGAACTCCCCCATATTATGTCACACTTCACCTGGCCAGAGGCCCGCCAAATACATATTCCCAGGCTGAGGCCTGTTATCCCGAATAAACAAATGTCTAGACAAGTTGTATTTTCACTGCTTTACTGCACAAACATCACTCCAGCACAATTCTTCAGTTACACACACTTTGCAGTACAGTTCACAGTCCATGTCTCACTGCAAATCGGTAATGCATTTCGAAGCAAACGTTTCTTCTTCAGAAGGTCTGAAGAAGAAGCGTTTGCTTCGAAATGCATTACCAATCTGTCACCTACACATCCAGCATGCTCTCCCTGTGAAGTCATTTCCAGCCAGACATGAGTGTGCTGTTCAAGCTGGTTCTGGCGGCATCCGGCCGCTTCCTGGTTCCATCTGCTTACACAGCCTGTACTCAAGTCCACAGCGGCCATAAGACACCTCGGAGAAGCCGGTGTACTGACGCTTGCTATCACCCAATGCCTGTTATTCCCCACTATCTTGCAAGTTGCCAGCTTGTTTTTAATCATTAAAACGTACTCCTTATGCTGCACTTAGTCTGGCACCCCTTTTGTGTCTCATCTTTACCTACAGAGTTCATCGCTTTGCTCCAGGGTGCTGCCTACTAGTGCTGTTTTATCACAAACTTTTTGATATGGACTTTTTATATGGACTTGCATAATTGTGCTTACATGTTCTTACATTCAGTGTGACTGTTCTCTGCAAGTGCCACTGTAATTTTATTATTTTAATCATTGTCAACATTGATCTATTAGCTAATGTTTCATTTCTACTTATCCGTAGACATACCTCTTGCTCCACCTTGTGTTTTTTCTGCCATTCTAAACTAAGCCACGGGACCCACTAGGCAGGGGTCAAGGTTTCTCGGTCTGCTCTTAAATGTCCTCTCTCACCACCCAGGGAGCTCAGCCCTGCAGGGGGCTCCTTAGATCAACTCCAGCTCAGCACTACATCTCTACAGATCAGGGGTATCCTGCTCCCAAACCCCAAGTGCACTGGTCCCCATCTATGGCTGGCATGTAAAGTGACACATTATATCAGTACAGAAGGGTTTACAATTAAAGGGACCCTAACACCTGCCAACAAATGTGATGACATTTAGTGGCTAACTAAAAAATATTTTTAGTGAGCCTCGGTATTTATTCCTGGTTAGCTTCCTTTTTGTTAGCATGCTAATAACTTATCAGAAAAGATAGCTAGCTTGGTTTCCAAAACCTGCAGGTTATTTTGGCCCTTAAGATAATTTTTATTTTAGTGTTCTAGTGTTCACCTCTTGTGGCTCTAGCTCCACCCACAGCCTATAATTCTTTTTAACAGTTAAATACATACTGCAGCAGTTCAGCGCAATTGATATTTTATATAGATATCTATTATATAGATATCTATATAACAATTTTCTTGGGCTGCCTGGTTCTACACCAGTTGGCTGGCTACCTTTAGGGCTCGTTCAAGCTTTTCCCTCATGGATACACGTAGGTAACTGCAATGAAACACAGAAAACAATATTTTTCTGTGTGTTACGTTTACACCAGAACTCAGTGTTTTTCTGCATTCCAGTGCTGTGCTATGCAACATGTTTGCATAATATCACACCTCTCTGGATGGCCTTGCATGTCACCGCGCAGCAAGCGCAGCTCATTGTGCTGCTCAATGTTGAAATTAATGTTCAAAAAAGGAGTTTTGTGATGCAAAAAAAGGAGTTTTGTGATCCAATAAAACATGCATTACACTGCCCTTTGCCTCATGCCTATGCAGCCCAAAATGGCTGTTGCCTGCACACTAAACCACTTGTGTGTGAGCGCTAGAGTAAATAAGCCCTTGGTATCACACTAACAAAATCAGATATCATGGTAACACAAGGCACACAAAGATTTGTGGTGAGTGAAAGAGACAGTTTGCAATGCATCAGTACACGTAGATCCAACAACAAAAGCCAGCAAATTGTCATGCTACTGTAGCACCCTCTAGTGTGCAGTCTAGTGTGAGGAAAATGTATCTTGATTCACAGTAGCTGTGAGAGTCTGGTAATTGGTTGGGGGTTACTGTAGGTCAGGCTGGGGGGCTCTACAGGTCAAGCGTCTGGTACCTCCCCCTGGTTCTAGAAGCTTAGAGAAGTTTATAGAAGCTAGTGGGGGAAGGCAAAGAGGCCCTGATCTGCATATTTATGGGAATATGGCAAATCCCCAGGCAGAAGGCCTGGCAGGGTGGCTTGATCAGCCCATAAATATTGTGGAGCCTGGCCAGCAGTAGAGTCGGTGGAAGATGGAGTGCTGAGGCTGTGTCTTGGAGCCTGGGGGGGAACCCCGGGGGGGTGAGGGGGCTCTGTCTCTAGGCTGGAGCTGATGAAGGAAGGAAGAAGAACAGAGGGATCTTCACTTCCCTACAATCTCTTCTAGGGGACACCCTGGCTAGCATGGGAGGACCTGGACAGCAGGAGGCCTGAACAGCAGCTTTTTCTAAAGCAGCAGGATTTCCAGTGACAGTGTCAGTACCTCCAAACCTCCAGGCCAAAAAGGGTTAAAGCTGCCAGATGCAATATCTTCTTTTTCCAGTACTGTGCCAACAAGCTAAACTCAATCCCTTGTTCTGGGATACGTTATCAAGCAGCCCGGTAGGCTGGTATTTCCAAGAGAGGGGGCATAGCGCTTATGCCTGGATGTGCAGGAAAAGGGGGACCCAAAAATCCAGTGGTCCTCAAGGGCAGTGGTCATCAACCCTGTCCTCAGGGTTCACTAACAGGCCATGTTTTATGTATTACCTTGGGGAGATGCAGACTAGAATACTGCAATCACTGAGCAGCAAATAATATCATCTGTAATGTATTTCAGGTATCTTGCAAACCTGGCCTGTTAGTGGGGACAGGGTAATGACCACTGCTCTAGGGGCTAGCGCTACACTACTCTGCCTGCAGTATAGTTCTAGGTAATCAGACCTAGACTCTATGAACTGTATGTACACAGTTCACTATTGCATCAACAAAATGTACAAAGTGTTTAAGAAAAGCAACAATTAGTACCTGCAGTAACATGTGAGGTTGGTTGTGTGCCACTCATGGAAGCCCTGCCACCCTAGACCAGACCCTTAACCAATGTTGTGATTCCCAATTCTGACACTATGCACAGCATAGTCACTCTTTTTCTCTACTCTATTAATGGTCTTGCATCCCAGATATTTTTTTTGCTCATCAGACATATGAGGTGATGCTGATTTGTTGTCCAGTAAGCAGGATGAAAATGAAAAAGTGACATCAAAATCTGTAAAGTGAACCAGAAAACAAGGGCATTACTATCTGGCAATGCAGTGTGGCAGAGGTTCGTTAATTACAAGACTGGTTAAACAGAATTACAAATCCTTTGGCATGTAAAACAGTTGACATGCATGTATTTCTACTGTGTATTTAGCTGTTTACCTGGAGTTCTGGTTCAAAGCAACTAACATATCAGCAATCTGCATCCTTCCTAGCCCTTGGCTGAACATCTGTTCCTGTCTGTATGTAGTCTCTGAAAACTTTAGAGGCAGTTGGAGCAAATAAAACCAGGAAGTGCATGATCTCTGGTTGCTAGATTTCAGCACTTCGAGGATAATCATAATGGCAGCTAAAGAATAGAATCTACACAGAGACTGCTAAAATGTGTGAACCAGGCAGTGGATGTTACTCTTGTATGCAATTATATTAACCTGAAATAATAATATTATTTGCAGTGTTAATGAATATAATCTAGCTTCTTTTTCAAGAAGGTCTTGTGTCAGGACCAAAAAAAATGAAATTACGTCCAGTTAATTTCCAACTAGGTGGACTTGCAGGTTTTTATTCCATCCTTTCCTTCCCTTTCTACCCCCATTATTTTCTTTTGCCAGAAAAGGGGATTGCTCTATTATACAAAAAGGGAACCCTGAATCTGGATGGTCCACATCAATTATATCATATAAAGTGAATAAGATTAAGAAGGACAGTGTTTGAATATGGAGCTAAGATAAATAATACAGGGACATGCAGAGGCATTCAGGGCCTTAGTATCAGAAAACATAAAGGGGACCCTTGACATCCGGGTGGGGCCTTTCCCTCTGAGTCCAGTGGCACAACGTACGGACCCAGCCGCAACTGTGACCTTTGCGATCCTGGTAGTTCTGCCATTGGTGTCAGTAATTTATTTTTATTTTTTTTTTTATTACTTTTTACCATTTTATTTAATTATTTTATTTTTTTTTACATCGGTGGGTTCAACCAATAATTTTTTTTGGTACAATTCTCCTTTAAGGGGGGGGGGGATGCCCTATTCCTACATATTTTTTTCTAATAGGTGTCCCTTGTTCCCATCCCAGAAAGTTGGGAGGTATGTGTGTGTGAAACGAAACATAGGTAGGGAGGAGCAACGTGCTGACGTCACTACGTGTACTCAGGTCCCGGAAGCAACGGGTTGCTATTGAGAGCCGGCCGGCTCGATTTTTAAATGCCTTTTTATCTCATCAAACTTGTAAGTGCAATTTTGTTCTTTTAAGTTGATTAATAAAAGGTTTTACACTATGTAAACCTTTACTTTTCCATGGGGACCTTCTGAATGTATGTGTTTATGAGGCCATCCATTTGGTGAAAAAGCTGGGAGCAGTGGTGCACTATACAGAGACCCGAGGTAGGGTGATAAGCCACAGGCGCATTTTGATCTTCAGTAACAGGAGATCATTTACAGCTGGTAAGAGGCAGTTTCTATAGAGGTGGAGGGACTACTACTTCTCTCACTTTTCCTGGGTGTTACGTTTGTGTGCCACTGTGGAGGATCACATTGAACTGGCATCTTCAACACATGGACTTGTCTTTGGGTCTTTTTCTGCCTTGGAATCAATCAGTGACCTTTTTCAATAATTGTATTGGAGTTTTCTATTAATTCTTTTCACAGATTGCACAGCTATTTATTGGTGTATTTTTCACCTGTTCAATGCAGCATCCTTGATCATTTTCATTTACTATCAATCAGCGCAACTTGTTCTTTTTATTTTGTATGATATTGTGTGTGTCTCACATGAAGTCGCAGCGGAGGTTTTTTCAATATAATTTTTTTCTCAATCAATTGTTATTTGACAGATAGCGCAGTATTTTACAATTTTTGTTATATGTGTGTGTGTGTCACTGCTGAGGAAACACAGGTTGTGTGATCAGAGAGGTAGGAAGTGAGCAAAATGTCATAAGAAGGGGTGAGAAGCCATGTAGGGTTGCCACTTTTTCTTCAAGCCAAACCTGAACACTTTAGCGGCGCACCGCAAAAAAATTTTTTTTAATATACACTATAGGATTGTAACAGACCTGGGACACCTTTGGGCGCTCCAAAGAGAATAGTAATGCTGTGCATATATTGCCCTCTCACTCTATCGGGCCCTGTTCTAAGCCACATTCCTGTCTGAATATTGTGTCCGGGTTTCAGATGGACTGAAACCCGGACACATGATTCAAAACCCGAACTGTCCGGGTGAATCCTGGACAGGTGGCAACCCTAAAGCCATACCATGTTTATACTGCTGTCTTTGTCCCTGTTGGGGAGATCTTCTTGCTTTCTATGTTGTGAACAAGACAGGAAATTAGGTGGTCTTCCCAACAAAGACACAGATAGCAAGAAAAACATAACACACTATAAACTAAACCCCAAACGTTCCTGACTTTTCAAAAACTGTCAAGGAAAGAATTGTCTATGACAGCATTTGCACTGGAACTGGAATTTGCAACATGTGCCCCACCTGAACACAACTAGCAGATAATGTGGTTAAAAAAAACATTGACATAATAATTTTAAGTTGCCTAAAATTTAAAAGCTATAGTTTAAGATGGGCACTTTGCATGAAAAGCTATATGACCTTTATGAAATAGAAGACACTTATGCTGGCCATACACTATACGAAAAATCGTCCGAAATTCAGTCATTTAGACCATTCGTTCTTTTTTTGGCCAGTTAATAGGCACAAAATCGAAGTTTTTGAGCCGAAAAAAGGAAGGACAAGTTTGGAAATTTTCTGCCGAACGAACGATAAATTGAAAGGTTAATGTGTTTCCCGTCCGAACTGTTTGCACTAGGTATATGTAAAAAAACGAACAAAAAATGTATTTATTTATGTCCACTGAACGATTTATTAGTCATTACATGATGGCACCATCGTCGTGAATAGCCAGCATTACTAAAGGAACAAAAGCCAGCGCTGCTCACTTCTCCCTGCATCTCCATGTCAGTGCTGCTGACTCCACCTCCGGCACTCTGTGGACCCAGGAACAGCCTGTCCAATCGGGGGCTGCCCTGTGTGAACATGTAGACTGAGTGGGACAGCACCCGGCTGAGAGCTCCAGGAGGCGGCGGGGATGATGAGCTCCGAAGACCTCCCAGCCTAGGACCAATGGACAGGCTGACCGGAGTACGAGGACGGGCGGGCAGGAGGTGCAGGCAGCTAAAGTCAGCAGGAGATCCACTGAATAGAGCAGTTCCGTGACCTCCTGTGACCACCCAGCTATGAGAACTGGCTCTGCGCACTGCATGGAAGGTACAGTGTCACACAAACACCTTCCCAAAGGAGGGACTACAGACAGGGCTAGGATTTCTCTCACTTCCCCCCCTCCCTCTAACCCCTCCCCCTCTTCTCCCCCTTCTCTCCCCCTCTTCTCTCCCCCCTTCCTTCCCCCCCCTTCCTCCTCCCCCTTTCTCCACCCTCCCTCTACCCTCTCTCCCTCCCTCCCTCCCCACAACCCTGCATTCAGTACGTAGCGCGCCTCGCAACCCTGCACTCAGTACATAGCACACCCCGCAACCCTGCACTCAGTACATAGTGCACCACGAAACCCTGCACCCAGTAAGTAGCGCAACCCGCAACCCTGCACTCAGTATGTAGCGCAACCCTAGCGCAACTCTGCACTCAGTACATAGCACAATCCTGCACTTAGTACGTAGCACAATCCTGCACTCAGTACGTAGCGCACCCCGCAACCCTGCACTCTTTATGTAGCGCACTCCGCATGCATGCACACAGCACGTAGCACAATCCTGCATGCTGTACGTAGTGCACCCCTGCACTCAGTACGTAGCACAACCCTGCACTCAGGACGTAGCGCAACCCTTGACTCAGTACGTAGCGCAACCCTGCACTCAGTACGTAGCATAACCCTGCACTCTGTACATAGTGCGCACCTCAACCCTGCACTCTATACGTAGCGCACCCCTCAACCCTGCACTCTTTATGTAGTGCACCCTGCAATCCTGCACTCAGTATGTAGCATAACCCTGCACTCTGCACGTAGTGCTCCCCTCAACCCTGCACTCTGTATGTAGCGCACTCCGCAACCCTGCACTCTTTATGCAGTGCACCCCACAACCCTGCACTCAGTACATAGCACAACCCTGCACTCTGTACATAGCGTGCCCCTCAACCCTGCATTCTGTATGTAGCATGCTCCGCAACCCTGCACTCTGTACGTAGCACACCCAGCAACCCTGCACTCCATACGTAGCACACCCCACAAACCTGCACTTAGTATATAGCGCAACCCTGCACTCAGTACGTAGCGCAACCCTGCACTCAGTATGTAGCGCACCCTGCACTCTTTATGTAGTAAAAGAATGTAGTAGAAAAATGCAGACTCAAAACACTGCTGACCTCTGCATTTTGTGCATTACACCCTGCTGACCCCTGCATTCTGTGCATTGCACCCTCCTGGCCCCTGTGTTCTGTGCATTACACCCTCCTGACCCCTGGGTTCTGTGCTTTTCATACTCCCGGCCCCTGCGTTCTGTGCATTACACACTCCCGACCCCTGTGTTCTGTGGACTTCACACTCCTGACCCCTGCATTCTGTGCATTACATACTCCTGACCCCAGCATTCTGTGCATTACACACTCCTGACCCCTGCACTCTATATATTACACACCCACATTTTTCCGTGGCGTGCGCCGCAGGATGTCCTTTGCCTCAAGTGTCCCTCATTGGGAAGTTTAAAAGTTGGGAGGTATGCAGTGAGTTGACTGTATTCAAGTGGCCCCCACAGTCACCAGATCTCAATCCAATAAAGCACCTTTGAGATGTGGTGGAATGGGAGATTTTCATCATGGATGTGCAGTCGACAAATCTGCAGCAACTGCGTAATGCTATCATGTCAATATGGACCAAAATTTCAGAGGAATGTTTCCAACACCTTGTTTAATCCATGCCACGAAGAATTAAGGCAATTCTAAAGGCAAAAAGGGGTCCAACCCGGTACTAGCAAGGTGTACCTAATAAAGTGGCCGGAGAGAATATATATATATATATATATATATATATATATATATATATATATATATATATACACTTTTTTAATATCAATATTTTAAACGCCACAACGCAAAACACAAATATCTTTCACACCTATACGCATGCATATTTTACTTACATGTGTACATTCTTTTAATGGTTATGCATTTTTTTAAATGAATATTTAAATTGCAATTACCACATTTATTTCAGATATGTATATATAATATGATCTAAATTAAAAATCAATATAAATAGAATATCATTGATATTCATTAATTAGATATCACTAATAAACCGAAAAACATAAAAACAAATCACTAGCATTACTTTCAGAACCAAAGATTCATCAATTACTCTTTCAAGAATGAAAAATAAAAATAAAAATAAAAAAAGACTGATATATTGTACAAGAACAATAAATCACAGTTTTTGACAAAATATAAATCTCTTACTTGTCACTAATCTCTAACAAATATCTGAGATTAATGCAAAAAAAAATTATATTAGAAATAAACACAAGGGCTATGCTGAAAAAAAGTCAAAAGGCTGTATGTAAGATGAAATAATCAGTGAATCAAGGGGGTCCATTAGATGTTCCTTTACGTCACAAATCCTGCCAGCTGTTTGTCCCCAGAATTGAGGACATCATGTTTTCAATTTCCTTCAATAAAACTATGAATCTGGTAATTTGCTGGCCTGCTTCAGCTAAATAGAGAGGACAATTTGCTGTTGGAGTGAAGAAAAAAAAAAAAAAAAGATCATAGTTCAGGCTTAGTCAGATGGAAACGCTTGAAAACAGAGAGCTGGCCGCAATGTTTCCCCCAATGCAGCTTTGCTGTCGCAGTTTGACTGACAACCTGACTTTTTGAGGTGCTCGTGCCCATTGCAGTCAGAGTTTATTGAAGGTGATTTTGTTCTTCTCTGTAAGGCCACAGCAGTGTCCATGCCATCTGTCACCTTGATTGCATTGTGGATTCTCTGGAGGGAGTTCTATGGCTCCTGATCATTTACAGATTGTGCCGCTTTCGCCTCCATAAGGACCACATGCACAGAGCCAGATGGTGAACATACACGCTTATTATAAGTCTTTATCTCTGTGCAGGAAGGAGAGGAACCATTAGATCTCCCCCAGGAGCCTAGCTCCTCTCCACCGTCATGCTGCTCTTCAGAAAATACAGACTTCTTCAGCTGTCACCAACCTTGCTCTCGAAAATTAAAAAAAATAAGCCAGTGATGTGAATGAAGCATCCAGACACCACATAGGAAACACCCACTCTCCCTCTCTCCCTCTTTGTAAGTGTTAGAGGAAGAGGATTTGTTTGCAAATACACCATTAATTGTACCGTGTTTGGGAGATGTCAGACGGCAAAGGCGACAGCTTTAGAAAGGCATTACCTCAATCCACACATTTCCATCGGTTGCAAAGCAAAAAATGAATCCTGATTTCATATCATTCCCTACTATAAATATCTATGTATGTACATATATTTTATAATTTCACTGGCAGCACAAGTTGACAGTTCAAGTGATCAGGGGGAAAGATTGGGGGGGGGGGGGTACAAACAGCATGGAGTAGGCAGATGTCTGCATTCAATTGCTTTCAGTTGCAAGAAAAAAAATGCTAACACAGTGATGGCAAAACAAAATTAGTTTCTTTGAATAACACCATTTGTCTCCAGGGAACAGAACAACAGGAGGGAGGTCAGAGTTCTTTGTAGAGCTGGGAAAGCACTATTTGGTTATCAAAATTTCGCTGTCTGTTTGTTATATTCTGCCACCGGTACATGTGTATTTTTGTGATGTGATTATTCTAAGGGATGAAATAGATCCACCTCCTGCCATGACAGTGGTCTCTTCCACGATAAGGACGAACCGATCACTTAAAATGTATTGTCAAGATAAACTACTTATTTATTTTTTTTATTGACAATCAGGTAAGCTTTTTAAAAGGAAAATCTACACAAAAAAAAGTGTTGTTTTCTTACAAAAAATTTAAAACTATTAATCTTTGATATTACACTGTGATTCTGAGGGTAGCTGTTTGAAAAACCTGATGTTCACCAAAAACCCCCTAGTGCGTGTAATGCCGCGTACACATGGCCGGACTTGCCAATGGGCTAAACTCCGTCGGCATTTCCGACGGAAAGATTTAGAACATGTTCTATATTTGAGTCCGTCGGAAATGCCGACAGAAAACGTCTGATGGGGCATACACACGGTCGGAATGTCCGACAGAAAGCTCCCATCTGACTTTTTCTATGGGGAAGTCCGGCTGTGTGTACGCGCCATTATTTTATTTAAAACAATTTAAAAGTCTGTGCTTTTATTGTCAGTATTCCCTAACTCCCATTCCTAAAGAACCCCATCTAGCAGCTTTAGCTCCTTCTCCGGCTTCACAATGGCTTTGTCCTTGGTGGCTTCCCTCCTCCTTCCCTCGACGGCTTCCCGCCTCCTTTCCTTGATGGCCAATACAATGGCTTCTCCCCTCGGCCAATCGGGTCTTAAGACCCACTTCCTGATTGGCCAGGAGGAGAATCAGGAAGACAATAGCGAATGTTATTATTTTGCTGTTTTCATACAACTGGGTGGGCTCAGGGGACAGTGCTCAGTTCTCCAAACCCACCCTTTTTTGAAGCCAATTAGAGCCTCAGGCTTTAATCATGGGCTTAAAAAAAACCCCATTAAAATCCATGCGTCTGGTGCCCTGCATGTAGATTAGGGGCCGGGCGCATGGATTAGGGGGGCAGCTCCCCTGCACCCCTAATGGACAGGACACCACTGCTGCATTCACTATATCTGGTCTTTCACAGAACATGGAAATGCAATAGTTTTAGTCAGGGTTTTTTTCCTCAAAGAACAGGTGCAGGAACTTCCCCCTTCTGAGTCACTTCTTTTCTCACCCTACCCACCTCCGAGCACCATTCATTGGTTCTACCCCCTACCCACCTGCCGGTACTGCCCCTTTTAGAGAATACAGTACCAAGTATTATTTTGCGGTGATAAGTAATTTGTATGCAATTTGTTAAAAAAAAGGAGGAAAGTAGATCCCCGGCAGCCAGCAGCAATGGACCCAGCAATAATGGACCCGACAATAATGGCAGCAATGACAGATTTCCGGGCAGCCAACCCAGCACCAATAGACTCTCCAGCAGCCAGCAACAATAGAACCCGCCCTCAACAATAGATCCCTTCCAGCAAGAATTAACCTCCTAGCAACATAAGCCCAACCAATAACAATAGATCCCCAACAGACAGCAACAATAGACCTCTCCCTCAATAGCAGATCTTTTCCAGATAAAAATCCCCCCCCCCCCAGAAACAATAGAACCCCCACCAGCAAAAATAATAGACCTCCCCAGCATTAATAAACTGCCATGCAAAAATAGATCTCTTCCAGGAACAATAGATCCCAGAGCAGCCAGCATCAATGGACCCTTCAGCACACCCCAGCATCCCTTGCCATTACATACTTTCAGTGCTGGAGGTGCCAAAACTGCATTCACCCGTGTTACTGCTGAAAAAAGCCCTGGTTTTAGTAAATATAAACTGCCAAATACCCTTTTTCATCACCAGTTATAGCAGTCTTGTGACTTCTATCAGTGCCTGGTTAAAGCTTGTAGGAGGAGTTTTCATTCTCCCATGATTGTCCTATAAGGCTGCAGGATCTCGGACCCTCTGTCTGGACAGTTCTGATTGGCCCAGTGCTGATCACATGCACTCTGCCAAGAAATGAAAAAACTCTCTAGCAATACACACCAAACTGAGCATGTGCAGCTTGTCCCCCTAGCCTCTGTTCTATAAGGAGATAGTTTGGGGACAGTGGAAGAAGGGGAGGTTTAGACAAGACAGGATCAAACAGCTTTTTTACACAATGCAGAGGATTACCCTCTTATGTTCCACGGTGAGTATAACAAGCATGTGTTACTGCATATACAGACTGATTTTACTTTTGTGGGCTCAGTAACACTTTAAAGTAGATGTAAACCCTCACATATACCCAATGAAGTGAACAGCCTCAGATGATACACAGAGATGAAACAAATCTCCCTACATTTTCCAGCACTGCTTTAACCTTCTTGGACATGGAGTTCACCAGAGCTTCACAGGTTGCCACTGGAGTCCTCTTCCATTCCTCCATGACGACATCATGGAGCTGGTGGGTGTTAGAGACCTTGCGTTCCTCCACCTTCCATTTGAGGATGCCCCACAGATGCTCAATAGGGTTTTAGGTCTGGAGACATGCTTGGCCAGTCCATCACCTTTACCCTCAGCTTCTTTAGCAAGGCAGTGGTCATCCTGAAGGTGTGTTTGAGGTTGTTATCATGTTGGAATACTGCCCTGCTGCCCAGTCCCTGAAGGGAAGGGGTCATGCTCTGCTTCATTATGTCACAGTACATGTCGGCATTTATGGTTCCCTCAATGAACTGTAGCTCCCCAGTGCCGGCATCACTCATGCAGTCCCAGACCATGACACTCCCACCACCATGCATGACTGTAGGCAAGACACACTTGTCTTTGTACTCCTCACCTCGGTGCCGCCACACACGCTTGACACCATCTAAACCAAATAAGTTTATCTTGGTCTCATCAGACCACAGGACATGGTTCCAGTAATCCATGCCCTTAGTCTGCTTGTCTTCAGCAAACTGTTTGCGGGCTTTCTTGTGCATCATCTTTAGAAGAGTTTTCCTTCTGGGATGACAGCCATGCAGGCCAATTTGATGCAGTGTGCAGTGTATGGAGCACTGACAGGCTGACCCCCACCCTTTCAACCTCTGCAGCAATGCTGGCAGCACTCATACGTCTATTTCGCAAAAACAACCTCTGGATATGATGCTGAGCACGTGCACTCAACTTCTTTGGTCGACCATGGCAAAGCCTGTTCTGAGTGGAATCTGTCCTGCTAAACCGCTGTATGGTCTTGGCCACCGTGCTGCAGCTCAGTTTCAGGGTCTTGGCAATCTTCTTATAGCCTAGGCCATCTTTATGTAGAGCAACAATTCTTTTTTTTTAGATCATCAGAGAGTTCTTTGACATGAGGTGCCATGTTGAACTTCCAGTGACCAGTATGAGAAAGTGAGAGCGATAACACCAAATTTAACACACCTGCTCCCCCATTCACACCTGAGACCTCATAACACTAATGAGTCACATGACACAGGGGAGGGAAAATAGCTAATTGGGCCCAATTTAGACATTTAGACTTAGGGTGTGTACTCACTTTTGTTGCCAGCGGTTTAGACATTAATGCCTGTGTGTTGAGTTATTTTGAGGGGACAGCAAATATACACTGTTATACAAGCTGTACTCTCAATACTTTACATTGTAGCAAAGTGTCATTTCTTCAGTGTTGTCACATGAAAAGATATAATAACATATTTACAAAAATATGAGGGGTGTACTCACTTTTGTGAGATACTGTATGTGTCCAGCTCAAATTTCATGAATGCAGTTTACATCCACTTTACTATAGTCCATTGCAACTAAAAAAAAACCATCTCGTGCTGCTCGAACTTCTGCAGAGCTAATTCAGATTAGTTGCTAAGAGTTACTGAAATAAAGGATTAGCCATTTGAATATGTTTGCATATGGATTATTTAGACTGACTATGTATGGCACAGTAAATCATATCAACCAAGCAGATTTTAGTTTAATCTGGTCGTAATAAGAATGACTGCTATGTGTTACCTTACTTTTGCACAGTTCTTGCTGTCATGGCAGCCTTAGCCTGTGTGTGTATTTAAATGATACAAATACTACAGCTCTGAGTACAAGAAGTAACCACAAACCTAACAAAATTACCAGAAATGAGTGGTAAAAAAATCTCACCTCTGATGGGGTATTAGAAAGTATACAGTGAGTGGCAGGGCTTTTAAAGTGCACAGAACTATGTATAAAAAATACAAAACCACTGTATTAATATATTAAAAATGCAGGCTAAAAAAAGTCTGAAAAACAAATAGCCAACACATGCCCACAAACAATACATAAATATATGATGACCCCATAAGAAACAATGGTAGATACAATATATATCTCTATGCAATGAGTGTGGTCCAAATGTCCAACGCATTGTGGGACTGAAGCTCTTCCTTAAGGACCTTGACATTAAAGACAACACCCATAAGTAGAAAAAAAGCACAATTCAAATATAAGTGTAGGATACAAAGATATAATCTTGGTCACTTACAACAGCCAGAGATATAGTATGGGGTTACATATAGGGGTATGGCCTGTGATGAATATAAAAATTCACTACATACGTTTTTGAAGGTACTCAGTCCAGCTGGAGTCAAGGGAGGGCCATGCACATATCAATCCTATCATGCAATGATACAATCATTTAGGTCACTGTTGGTCCATCTTCTTGACACGGAGTGTCTCAAGTGCTGTCCCTGGCATCACCAAAGGGCTGCACATAATATTCAGTGATTGTAAAACTGTCAGAGATTGTACAAGCAACCACTGGTAATTAAAGATTACGGGGATGCTATAAAAGATGGTTTAAAACTGCAGACATGCTGCAGGAGGTGGCCAGAGACTGAAGAATGCCACAGGAGTTGTTGGAGAGACTGGGGACATGCTTCAGGAGAAAGTCGTAAACTAGAGTCACTACATGAGACTTCTAGGGATCGCTGCCCTCTATGAATCAATGGGGGTTATTTACGAAAGGCAAATCCACTTTGCACTGAAAGTGTACTTGGAAGTGCAGTCGCTCTAAATCTAAGGGGTAGATCTGAAATGAGGGGAAGCTCTGCTGATTTTATCATCCAATCATGTGCAAGCTAAAATGCTGTTTTTTTTCCTTGCATGCCCCCCTCGGATCTACAATGACTTTACTTCCAAGTGCACTTTCAGTGCAAAGTGGATTTGTCTTTAGTAAATAACCCCCAATGATTCCACATTTGTGTTCTCTTTATACCTCTTAAAATTATTTGTGCCGCATTTGATATCTCCTCCAGCAAGATCTATTATAAAAGATCAGAGGAAAAAAAAGGGGGGGGGGGGTGGACATCACAGAAAAGAAGTAAGATAGTGTGAAAGAATTAAACCAGACCATTTATCTCCTAAAAGCCAGTTTAAAGAATAAGGAGAACTTCACTGGCCTTACTAAGCATTTAGGTAAGGAAAAAACAGACTACTATCTGCAGGGGCCCTAGGGGTTGCACAATGAGTGTCAAAAGGCTGCATTTCGGCCCCCGGGCCACAGGCTGGGCACCAGGGATGTGTTTGTTTCACTCACATCACAGAATTATCAGTTCTTTTTCACTACCACTTTCAGTGTTTCCAACTGATTCTGCAGGATTGAAAGAATGGGGGAAACAATTGAATGGGTTGGATAATCCAATTTGTGTGGTATAAAGAAGAATTGATCTGAAACAATTACTTTCAGTTTTTGTTCTTTTTTTTCAATAAAGTTTTGGTATTGAAAGATTGAATTGATGCAGACAAACTGACTATTTTTATACCATATCAGACATCCTATTTGTGAATCATTTCACACATCCAATCAAGTAAATGATCAGACTTAATGATCGATTGAATGAAAAATTCATGTGTATATTGGTACCATTACTGAACTATAAATTATATAAGGACACACTGAAGCAGATCATTTTGAAACTACAACCAATAACAATCTTTTGGCAACTACAACCAAGCTGCAGCTGTCATTCTTTAAGGACACATTAGAATATGACTGTTGCTAACAGCAACAGTAACACTTAATGTTACATAGTTACATAGTTGGTGGTAAGGTTGAATAAAGACAACAGTCCATCCAGTTCAACCTGTGTGGGGGTGTGTGTGTTCATGTAGATAATCATTAAATCATACCATATCCCTGTATATTGTGTTCGCTAAGATGCACGTTCAAGAATCTTTTAAAACTATCAATACTTCCTGCTGACACCACCGATTATGGAAGAGAGTTCCACATCCTTATTGTCCTGCCAGTGAAAAATCCATTACGTAGCTTAACCACTTACAGACCAGAAGATTTGGCTGCATAATGATCAGGACATTTTTTGCGATATGGCGCTTCATTGCTTTAACTGACAATTGCGCGGTTGTGCGATTCTGCACCCAAACAAAATTTACGTCCTTTTTTTTCCCACAAATAGAGCTTTCTTTTGGTGGTATTTGATCACCTCTGCATTTTTATTTTTTGCTCTATAAACAAAAAAAGACCGACAATTATGAAAAAAATACTATATTTTTTTTCATTTTTGCTATAATAATAATCCCAAAATGTTTTTAAAAAACAAGTTTCTTCCTCAGTTTAGGCCAATATATATTCTTCTACATATTTTTGGTAAAAAAAAATCGCAATAAGCATATATTGATTGGTTTGCGCAAAAGTTATAGCGTCTACAAACTATGGGAAAGATTCATGGCATTTTTATTATTATTATTTGTTTATTAGTAACGGCGGTGATCTGTGATTTTTAACAGTACTGCGACATTGCGACAGACAGATTTTTGACACATTTTTGGGACCATTGACATTTATACAGTGACCAGTGCTATAAAAATGCACTGGTCATGCACAAGGGGTTAACACTAGGGGGCGATCAAGGGGTTAAATGTGTTCCCTAGTTAGTGTTTCTAACTGTATAGGGATAGGACTGACTGGGGAGGAAACATATCGTTGTTCCTACTTAGTAGGAACAAACGATATGTCTCCTCTCCCCTGACAGAACAGGGATTTGTGTGTTTACACACACAAATCCCTGTTCCTGCTCTCGTGCACGCAATCGCGGGTGACCGGTGGCCTGCTATCAATTTGTTGACCAGAATTGATGTTGATGTGCTCCACAGATGCTCCACAGATGGATCCACACTATGGCAATACTTAGCATCTACAGTATAGAGCATTTCAATAACTTCATAAGTTTATATGTAAACCCACAATCACAAAGCTTTGTTCAGTTGTGTTACCCTGACATATTATGGAATGGTCACAGTTACAGTCTTGAAATCCATTATTTGAATTTAGTATGGCTAATCTGATGCAGGCCATCTATGCAAGGCTTCCCAAAAATGTACATGAATGTAAACTGTTGCGGTTCTTGTGCCTACATAGATCTGCATAAGTCAGATCAACAGATACAAAAGCCTTTGGTTGAAGTTATTCCAGTAAAAAGTTCAAGTTTATAATAATATGGCAATGTAATATGCTGAATGTGTTGACGCTTATGCAAACAGCATATTTCATTTGGTTTACTCTTGGGTTCATTCCAGGATAATGACAACAATGGTAGGCTGTTTAGCATTTAAATTGTATACTGAGTACTAATGGTCAACCTAGAAGATAATGTCATATTTTTAAAGGTATTGTGATGCTTAATGAGCATCTGGGTTTCAGGTGGTACATTAAGTTGTGTTAAAAACCACTGATAAATAATTACACTAATTGACTTTATTTCTAATTAAAGTTTATGAGTGTAGCTTGTTACGATAACTTATCGTTCCGGATGAGTTCTACTTTTTATGACCCACATTTGTCATTATTATTATGTGCAGTATAAAGACAGGAAACATTTTCATCATTCAGTTGTTAGTTTTGGTGGTCATTTATAGCAAAATGATGCTTGTAAAAACTGATAATAAAGGTTGGTATAAGGAGAACAGAGAAGACCTTGTCGTATGTGGCAGTATGAGTGACAGAGATTAATAGTCATCTTCTTGCCCTCAAATGAATGTCTCAGTGTTTCTTCTGCCTTACGATTAATATTCCCATTATGCTGTTCAAATCATTTTTAATCAAATATTATTATTTACAATACACCTCAACCAATGGGGTTTACTAAAGGAGTAAAGACCGTTAACTTTGCATAGTATATGTTTACTTAGCTTACATACAGTGAAGCTGCATTCATTTTCAATACCCAATCTAGAAAAAGGGAGATTAAAAAAAGAAACTGATTTTTCTTTGCACATATTAAATGAATGAACATGACTATTTTCATCTGGTGATTCAGCCAGCAAGTCTGTTGTTTTTCAGAAACTCGAGCTCTCCAGCAGAATGTATCAGTTTACATGGATGAGGCAATCCATTTACCACTGGCAGGGGTGATTATTATGACAGTCTTTTATTTATTCATGTATAACCTTTATACCAAAAGCAAAACAACTTTGATGTAACTGATTATAAAGTGTAAGTTGAAGTTTGTTATTGTATTCAAATCTGTTAATACATTTAACACAGCCATCCCCCCAAACTGACAGCACTGTTGTCTGCTGTGTCCTATGCTCATTCCTCCAGAGTTGTGTCTCACTAATACAGGAGGTGTGTCAGGTGAAAACAGAGGAATACAAGTCAAATACAAGAAAACTGATAAAGCCAACACATCTTATGATAAGTAAGCTGCAAAATAATACATTTTTGGTTTTAGGTTTAATACCCCTTTTGTAAGTGAGCAATTCTCATCTTAGTAAGAAGGCCCCATAGGAGAAACAAATCTCCTAATATAAACCCACCCTAATGTGATGCCAAATAATACTGTAGAACAAACTGGCACAATCCTAACAAATGACATCTCAGCTTAACTTTTATTGTTACACAGAGGCCTAACTACAGGGGTCGCAATTGAGACCCGGCCCCATGCTTCAGGGAGCCCATGCGGCTCCCCTGTACACCTGGATAGGAGGGGCAGCATAAAGAGGAACCAATCTCCGATATAGAGGAAAATCTCCTGCAGCCGCTGAATGCTTGATTCTCCATCTCTCCCTCATGCAGGCATTCAGCAGCTGCCTCTATATGTGCCCCCCTCCCACCCGGCAGCTCTGCCAGCACCCCACCTCTGCGGAGGATGTGTCAGGATGGAGAACGTGTCATTTACCAGACCCTTCCTTTTTGGAATGGACAGTGGTTGGTAATGGTGATCGGTGACCATTTATAACTGAAGTATAATAAATAATATAGTATAACTGAAGTATAATAAACTGTGTTTACTATGCTTCAGTTTGTGAATGAAAAGAAAGTTCTGCACAGAGGTATTCCTGTCCATTCATTATGTGCAGCTGAGGTTGCAGAGAGGGAGATTGAAGGCTGTGTCCTCAATCTCCTTTCTCTGTCTCAAAGGTGAAACATCAGAGGTCTGTTTAGACCCCTGATATCTCACCAATGACCCCCAACAGGGCTTCCTTAAAAAAAAAAAAAAAATTGTAAAAAATAAATAAATAAATAAAATACAGTGTAAAAAAATAAATAAAAATAAAATAACAAAAATAAAAAGTTACTGACACCAGTGGCGGAACTACCAGGGCTGCAAAGGTCACACTTGTGACTGGGCCCTGGCATTCTGCCACTGGGCTTGAAAGGCTTGGAGGGAAGGGCTCTGGCTGGGGGTCATGGTTTCTTACACTGGGCCCAGGAAGGTTCTAGTTAGTTACGCCTCTGTTGTTACATTACATTAATGTTATTGTAACATAATGGTAAAAAAATCTAAATCATAAGCATAAAATGTAGCTTTCTAAATTACAAAAGCAATCCAGCCATTTGTATTGTCAAAAATACAGAATAAAGGGATAACAATTATGTAGTTGAGAAAAATCCACAACTTGCTAGGAAGAAAGGGCAGGTACAGCAAGACTGATGATTTACACTTATTTGAATCTTTTGTTATGGAGAAGATGGGGGTGGTTCTGCAGTCCTGTTCTAGGGTAACAACGCAGCCCCTCCATAGTTACAGAACAGTTAGCAAGCATTGTCACCCTAGGAAATGACGCATGATATTGTGTGATAATGAAGGAAAAAATGCTTGAAGAAGAAAACAAATGCAGCCACCACATTTAAGGACTGGCAGGCTGCAATATATTACATTTTCTGGTTTAGAAGTGTTTTGAATTAGATGTACACCCTAACTGAATTACATTCGGTTTGCCAAAGCTCTGTTTGGAGCCATTTTCTGCCTACATGCACTCCATTGGTGGCTGCATGGTATTTCTCAGGGTGAGTTTCCTGATAGTAAGAATAGTGAACCATACCTGTATAATGTATTTTGAAAGCCTCTTATGGTCTTGTAAGACAGGGGTTTGGGAGACAGGAATGGGACATTGTAACCCTATAACAGGAAGTGCCTGGACAAGAACCTTTATGACCAGATTATCAGGTATTATTTCAAAAAAAAGCTGCAGATTAAAAAAATTATATTGAAAATTATTTTTGAAAATACATGAACATGATAGTGTTACTAAAGGATCATGCACCCAGGATAACAAGAGTACACGGAAGCAAGCTAATAAAAGTAAAACAAGCACCTTATGGTCAGGGCTGTTTGGAAAGTTTATTCCTTTAATAATACGTAAGCCCAATCACTCTTTTAAAACTCATATAAGCTTTGAAGCAGAACTAAAGTTTATTTTTTAAAGCTAAAATGTGGGCAAAACATTTATTAGGGCTTTAGCCAGGTACCAGTAATGTATGTCTAATGATGTGTACCTCCTTTGGTGGCTGCTACTTATTTCTTGGAAATGTTACTTACATGCAGCCTTTGACATTGAAGTCGCTGATGAAGTTCCAGCAATAAGACTAATGCCGCGTACACACGAGCGGACTTTACGGCGGACTTTGCCCGGCGGACTTTTCGTCGGACTTTGTTTGCTCCTTGCGCCGGACTTAAAAACGAACGGACTTGGCCACACACGGTCACTGCAAAAGTCCGCTGGTTTTGAACGCGGTGACGTATAGCACGTACGACGGGACTAGAAAAAGGAAGTCCAAGCCCCACTCCGGCACCCTTTGGGCTCCTTCTGCTAATCTCGTGTTAGTAGAAGTTTGGTTAGAGACGATTCGCGCTTTTCACACTTCAGCTTATTTCGTTCGTTTTCTGCGGTTCAGTTTGTGCTTGTGAGGTTTGTATCTGCTTTTCAGTGCGTGTTGGTCAGTTCGTAACCTGCCTTGCAGGCCGTTCTGCTCCGCTCGTTCCTGATTTTCAGGTCGTTCTTCATAGGCCTTGCTGTTCTTCAGTGCGTTTGTTATAAGTTTGTTTGTTTGAGCAGCCGACCGTTTTGAAGCCATGTCGAGTGGACGTTCTCGTTCTCGAGTTCGTGCTTTGTGGGGACTTGGTGTTGGGGTTAATACTTTGACCCGAGTCCAGTCCATGAACAGGGCGAGGAGGAGTTCATGGACCAAGAATTGGTTGCGCCAGCGTGACCAGTTCTGTCACATGCCTTTGCTCCGTGAGCTCCGTGAGAACAATCCTGATGATTTCAGGAATTTTCTCAGGATGACGGACCCCATCTTTGAGCGTCTGCTGGCTATGCTGACCCCCTATATCAGCAGGCAGGATACCTGCATGAGGCAAGCCATCAGTGCGGAGCAGAGGCTAGTTGCCACGTTACGTTATTTGGCGACAGGGAGAAGTCTTCAGGACTTAAAGTTCTCGACAGGCATCTCACCCCAGGCTCTGGGGATCATAATCCCAGAGACCTGTTCTGCTATTATTCAGGTCCTGCAGAAGGAATATATGAAGGTAAGTTTTATCCTTTAACATTACATGATATGTATTAAATGTTTTTGGATGTATTGTAGAACTGTCCTCTTTACCTAATTGCCATGCTTTCAATCTGCTGTGAATGTCCCCTTTCTCTTTGTGAATGCCTATTTTAATAATTTATTGCCCTATACATGCCTAATTTATTTCATTAACCTCCCCACCATGCAATGCTGGGTGCATTTTTAGCTCTAGACTATAGTCCATTGAACAATGTATATTGTCTGCTCCATTGTCTTGTTTGTCCCTCCCCCACCCCACTAATGTTTCATCCAGTCAGGTGTGTTTGTTAACCTAATTATAACCCCTCCCCCACCCCACTAATGTTTCATCCAGTCAGGTGTGTTTGTTAACCTAATTAGAACCCCTCCCCCACCCCACTAATGTTTCATCCAGTCAGGTGTGTTTGTTAACCTAATTAGAACCCCTCCCCCACCCCACTAATGTTTCATCCAGTCAGGTGTGTTTGTTAACCTAATTATAACCCCTCCCCCACCCCACTAATGTTTCATCCAGTCAGGTGTGTTTGTTAACCTAATTAGAACCCCTCCCCCACCCCACTAATGTTTCATCCAGTCAGGTGTGTTTGTTAACCTAATTATAACCCCTCCCCCACCCCACTAATGTTTCATCCAGTCAGGTGTGTTTGTTAACCTAATTAGAACCCCTCCCCCACCCCACTAATGTTTCATCCAGTCAGGTGTGTTTGTTAACCTAATTAGAACCCCTCCCCCACCCCACTAATGTTTCATCCAGTCAGGTGTGTTTGTTAACCTAATTAGAACCCCTCCCCCACATTCAAATGTATCAATGGGCCATCATAGGGGGTGATTAATCTTAATAAGTGTGCCTTATGTTTTTCAACATTTCAATTACAAACACACATATTCATAATATTTGACTGCTGTTGTTTACTAATGTTTTGGTGTAATCTGAACTTAAATTTTTGTTATTAAAGTCCTTATCTTTTTTTTTTGCACTCCACAGTTTCCTACAAGTCCACAGGAATGGCAGACTGTGGCCTCCCAGTTCGCTGACCGTTGGGACTTTCCCAACTGTGTCGGGGCGATTGACGGGAAACATGTCCGGATTGTGCCACCACCGCATTCGGGGTCTTATTTCTTTAACTACAAGGGGTTCCATAGTGTAGTTTTGATGGCGGTGGTCTCGGCACATTTGGAGTTTATGTTTGTGGATGTGGGGAAGAACGGCCGGATGTCTGATGGAGGAGTCTTTGCACAGACCGAGCTGTGCCATCGTCTCCAGACCGGTGGCCTGGAATTGCCACCTGATGACGATAATGTGGATGGACTACCCTCAGTTTTTATTGCTGATGAAGCATTTGCTCTCTGTGAGAACTTGATGAGGCCGTTCCCCCAAAGGACACTCACCCCTGAGAGGAGGGTATTTAATTATCGGCTGGCCAGAGCAAGAAGGGTTGTGGAGAATGCCTTTGGTATTCTGGCCAGCCGGTTCCGTATCTTCCTTACGGCTATTAATTTGGCGGACTATAAAATCAACCATGTCATCCTTGCTTGCTGCATCTTGCATAACTTTTTAAGGAGACATTCAGCCACATATCTATCCTCTGTTGGGCCTGAGCCCAGACTGGAAGAGTCTACTAGCACTTTAACAGGCCTAGAAATTGGGCGTATTGGCTTGGCCCCCCGAACCGCACGTCAAGTGCGTGACCGTTATGTCAATTATTTTAATGGTCGGGGGGCCATTGCTATTCAGCAACAGCTGTAAGTTTAGATCCTAAATCAAAACGAAAATTGTTTTATCTAAATATCTTGTTTTTCTTGTTGTTTACCTTTAAGTTATGTCTGTCTCCTAGTGCACTTGTAGTAGTGTCAAGTGCGTTTCGCTTTAGTTAATCAGACCCACAAAAACAACCCCTAAATTTTGACTTCAAGAAACAGCCACACACATTGTATAGGGTAAAAAATTTTACTTGGTGCACATTGAAAGGTGCATTTTTTACCATATGTTTTTTTTGTTTTTTGTTTTTATAATTTTATTTCAAAAATATTTTACGTTGTGTAAAAAAATACTATTTTATTAAATTATTAAAGCCATTTTTTATCTAAAATATAGACCTTTATCTAACAAGATTTACATACACAACAGTGTTTTTAGAAACAAAAATTAGAATATAAATGAACTTACAAAGTTCAACAATATTTCAAGAACGGTGCATGTAATGTCACCCTTGGAAATTGTTCATTTATAAGATGCTCAAAATTGACCTTTAAGAAAGGGTCAAGTCAACATGTGCTATCTCCTATCATGGGAGAGCAATGTACGTGTTTTGTGTGTGCAAACCCATTTTTGGTTCCTCTCACCAACAAAGAATTTTCAGGATGAAGGGTTTGCAAACACAAAACAAGTACATTGCTAACCCATGATGGAAGATAGCACATGATGACACACCGTGTGCATCACACACTTAAAATTTGGGTATACCCCCAAAAACTTCAAAAAATTTGTGTTAACAAAATAACTTCACAAGGAAATGAAGAACATGATTGATGTTTTTAGGCCAAACGTGATTATATTCGGCCCAAAACATCAATCATGTTCTTCATTTCCTGTTGCATGGAGTCCAGGCGAAGTTTCATGCTGTGAATTTGTTCACGCATTTGATCTATGTGGCCATTCCACAGCATAATCTGGCCAATTAATCTTTGCGCACTGTCTGTGGTGAAGTGCTCTGCCGCTTGGCCTTCCACAACCAGAAACTCACCTAAAACGAGTGAATAAAAACAAGGTTTACAATATGCACGCCAAAATACAGTAAAACTGAAGCTGGGGTGTCAGTCACTCACTTGGTGGGCTTGAAACCTCGCACACTTCCTCCACCTCTCCTTCCTCAAGGTCGTCGGGTGGGCGTGGTCTTGGGCTGGGGCTTGGGGTAGGTTCGGCCTCAGGCTGGTGACTTGGGGGGGTCCTGAGATCCTTGGACTGTTGTCTGAGTCTTTTCTCCCCTATGAGATTAGAAAAAAAGGTATATAGTTAAAAAACACTGATCTTTTATGTTTTAATAAATAAAGTAGAACGTTGTTTAATTTTTTTGGTAAATTTTCACAGATGCTGACACCTCAATGATCTCCTATGTGTATTACCCCTCAAAAATTTCGTTATGGTCACATAGTACACTAGAAAATGCATTTCCTTTGCAAAATGCGTGGGAAAGCAGAATAGCTACATGGCTAAAATGACCGCCATCAAAACTGCCCCATCATATTCCTATATTATAAATCAGTACATGGTGTGTCTGTCCCCTCCCCCGGGCTCTGTAATCAGAGCTGAGATGCTCCAGCCACCTCCCCCCTGTGTATAACAGAAGCTTGGGTAACCATGGCAACAAAACAAACACAGTACACTCTGATTAATGTCTAAAATGTCAGGAAATGACCTCTAAACAAAAAGGTTTTTCTCCAAAATTAAAAAAAATATCAAACAGAAAGGATATAGCCAGATAGATGAATATTTAGTGAACATTGTAAAGTTTGTTTGGTGTCTCTAGGTGAAAGTATGAAGGACCGGAAACTTTTGGGAACGGAAGAAGAATTTGAGGATTTCAAGCATGCTCCCATTGAATTCAATGTTGAAAAAAGTTAATAAAAAATTATTATTTAATAAAGTATAAATGTTATTAACAAATTTTAAAATGACCACACATCAGCTAAAAGAGACGAACATTTTAATAGTTGAATGGTTTTAATAGCTGAAAGTATGCAGAAGTTACGCAGAGCCAAAAAACGTACGGAAGAAAAGTCTAAAAATTTAGACAAAAATAAAATCGAAGAACAATAGTGGGACTGCTAAATCATTCCCAACAACTATAGTGCTCGTGAGTCCAGATGTGGAAACAGCTGCTGTGTCCTGTCCCTACATTACACTGAATCATTTTGGATGAAGCATTATATTTTCAAACACATCTACACCACATCAACTCATTGTGGGAATTCGCAAAATTATCAAGCCATAAATGTATATCCAACCCTGTCCCATCGTATTTGGCGAAAAAATAACGTCACTTTATAAAGTATACGATCTATTCCAAAGAACGGTATTTACGAACGATGCAGAAAAACCGCCAAAAATAAGGATCAGCATGCAAGTTCTGTATCTCAATAGTAAAACACAAGTACTTACTTTTTTTCAGCAGCTTCTTTATTCGGAAATATTGCTCTGGCTCACGACTTTTTATGTCAGACCACCGCTTCCGCAATTGTTCTTTGGAACGTTTTGTCCCAAATTTCTCTTCCAGAGCGGTGACCACTGAGGACATTATTTTGTCCTTTCTCAGATTGGGTCGTGTGTACGGTCCTTTTTTGCCATCGTAGTCGTCCCTTCTTAATATGGACACCATCTCCACCATCTCTCCAAAAGCCATGTTGGTGGCCTTATATCTCCTCCGGGATGTGGATGTTTGGGGCTCCGGGCTTTCCTCCGCGCTACTCTCACTTAATCGCTCCGCCATCTTTTGCTATCTACTCCCACTGCGCAACGAAGAGTGAAGAGGCGGGGCCAAATCGTACTTACGAACGTCAGGGGCGGGCGACGCAGGCGGAGCATGACACATGCGCAGTGTATATAAAGCTAGTACGATGGCCTATGTATGTCCGTGCGGAAGTAGCGAGCGGAACAAACGAAGGTAAGATTAAAGTGTGTGTGTGTGTGTGTGTGTGTGTGTGTGTGTGTGTGTGTGTGTGTGTGTGTGTTTGTGTGTTTCCCCGTGTGTGTCCCCTAGATTACAACACAAACTAATCCTGAGATTTGGGACTGACATTTTAAGTTTTGATCTTGTGTCTTGTCTTGCAGAAATAATGAATCCCTTTAAAGAGGAAGAGTTTTTGACACATTTCATTGATCTCTATGAGCAGAAGAAAAACCTCTGGGAGGTCAAACACCACCAATATTATAATCGTGATGTTAGGAAGGCAACACTGGGCACACTTTTAGAGTTTGTGAAGACTCGACTCCCCCAGGCAGACCTCAAGTTTGTGGACAGGAAAATAGGTATCTTGCGTAATATGTATAAGCGGGAACACAGAAAAATCCAGGAGTCGCTGAGATCCGGGGCAGCAGCTGACCAAGTTTATGTACCCAAGTTGTGGTATTACCACAAACTGCAATTCCTGGATGAGCAGACCGAAGCCAGGCAATCCCTTTCCACCCTTCCCTCCAGCCTTCCCTCCACCCTTCCCTCCAGCCTTCCCTCCAGCCTTCCCTCCAGCCTTCCATCCACCTCCACCCCAGCTGAGGAGTCCCAGGATGAACTGGGCCTTTTCACCATAGATGAAGTGGATGCGCCCAGCTTCAGCCAGGTATACTTTTTTGGAACATTTTGGGATTGTGTAAATGTTATTAATGATGTTAAGGTGTTAATTTTGAAAGTGCTTCATCAAAAATCACTTCTGCACAAAGAGTAATATGTAGACATATCACTAGACAGTAGTGGCCAAATATATACGTAACTTCAGATCTTGTTGATCATCTGAAATAATGGTGTGGTCAAATAGATAGCCTTTACTATTTTGTGTAATTATCTTTGAAAGTTAAGGAGCTGAAAATTGTGTGTGATTGCATAACAGAAAATTACAACTATGTCCCTTTTTTTACACAGGATGACCTCAGCCAGGAGGAGGCCTTGCCCAGTGGGAGAGAGGAGGAGGCCTTGCCCAGTGGGAGAGAGGAGGAGGCTGTGGCTGGGCCAAGTAGAAGCCGCACGGAGTGCCAGGTGCCTCCCCTCCGCATTCTCCACCAAAGGCCCAGGAGGATGACTGCAACAGAGCAGGAATCCCTAGAGCTCATACGGGAAGCAAGCCGGATCCTGAGTAAACCTCCCAATGTAGAGGAGGCGTATGGCACCTATCTAGCCGGCAGATTACAGGAGTTGGAAAAGGGCCAACGCCTCCTCTGTGAGGGTCTATTTTTCCAGGCTTACCAGAAGGGCTTGAGAGGGGAGCTTACTGCTAACACATATATAGCAGATGAAGCCACTCCTCCTCCTCCTCCTCCTCCTGCCCCAAGTACACCACCAGAGGCACAACCTCCGAGGAAGGCTGCAGAGAAGCGTGGAGGGAAGGCTGCAGAGAAGCGTGGAGGGAAGGCTACACGGAAGAGTCGAAAGTGATTGCCTGGTTTCTGTCTGTTCGGACTGTGCTCCCTGTGCTCCCTACTATAGTCGCAAGATACCTATTTTCTTGTCCTGAAACTTGATGTGTGTCCTGGGGGACGAAAGGCTTCCCAGATTCTCAAAGTGTGTCCAGTGTTGCCTTCCTAATTTTTGTGTTTATTAGAAAAATAATTTTGTGTTTACCTTACATTCTTGCCTATGTGTTTGGATTAAAAGACGCCATTTTGTTTGGGAGTAGGCAGGTACAGGTCGAAAAGACTATGGGGTTGATTTTACAAAAGCAAATAGTCTGTGCACTTTGCAGAGGGCAGTTGCCCTCTGCAAGTGCAATTGCTCCAGAGCATCAGAAATTAGTTAAAAGCTTGACTTTGCAAAGAGTACCCAATCCTGTGCAAGTAAAACCAAAAAAAAAACCTTTTTGCTTGCACATGATTGGATGATAGAAGTCAGCAGAGCTGCTTCACATTTAATAAAGCTTGGGAGCAACTGCTCTTGCAGAGGGCAAATGCAATTTCTAAAATGCACAGCCTTTTTACCTTTAGGAAAGCAACCCCTATGTGTGTTTTTGTCAAATAAAAAGAATGTATTTTGATTTTACATGATTTTAGGAATCAATCAGCAGAGCTTCCCCGAATTTAAGCTCTTGCCCTCAGTTTTTATGCGACTGCACTTCCAACAAGTGCACTTGGTGTGCAATTTCTCAAGTGAACGTTTCACTTGATATTCTTAAATGATTTAAAGCCTTTTGTCAAAAACAAGCTCGGGGGAAGCTCTGCTGATTTTTTAGGAAAAACATGTAAAAAAAAAATTAATTGTTTGGGTTTGGGCTTCCTTGCATGTGCCCCTCGGATCCACAGCGAACACACTTCAAAATGCTCTTAATGTGGAATTATATGTATAATGAGCAATTGGAGTGAAAAATGATTTTGCATTTGTTAAATACACCCCCCTATGTCTAATGAACAAGGGACAACAACCTCATTAAGGTTCTTTCAAACAACACAAAATATGAATGTCAATTGTGGTAACTTGAAAATACACACCAAAAATGTGGTTAGCATTTAACACACATTGTAAAATAGCTAAAGTGTTGAAATAAAAAAAAAAAAAAAAAAAAATTATATTTTACAATTAAAAATTTATGGAGATCTGGCTGTTACAAAATATTATATTAGTCATGGCAGGAGGATAAATCACGAAGAAAGAAGTTTGTGAGAACTCTGTGTGAATATAAAGCAGAAAAACAACTTCATTCCTCTCGCATTATCAATCCTAAAAAAAGGCTGTATTAAAAGACGACAGAAGAGGAATGTGCTAGCTTCAAGACGAAGGCTAGTTTTACCAGACCGAGCGCTTCCGTCTTGTAATTGCTTCAGAGCATGCGTCAGTTTGAGTTCGTCGGACTAGCACACAGACGATCGGTTTGTCCGCTAGAAAGAAGAGTCCGTCGGATAAATTTTAAACAAGTTTCAAATCTAATTCCGTCCAACTTTTGAGAAAACAAAGTCCGCTGGAGCCCACACACATCGAATTGTCCGACGAAATCCAGTCCGCCGGGCAAAGTCCGCCGTAAAGTCCGCTCGTGTGTACGCGGCATAACAGTCAGGGCTGGAGCACAGTGATCACAGCAGATGGCTTACTGTGCAGCTCCTCCATTCACAAAATGTCTTGTATTGTTTTTAAGGAATACAATGCATTCTGTGATTGGATCAAGGACATATGGATATCTCAATCTCCCCTTCCTTACTCACAGAATGCCTTATATTCTTTGAGCTTTTAGTGATTGGGTTAACATATACTTCAAGAAATAAACATTTTCATACATCCCTAACCACAATGTGTTTTCCTTACACTCAGGAGCAGAAAAATGTACAAAAGACAATCCCCTTTTTTATAACTTTTGGTGCCTACTTATATTTGGAACTTGGAGTTTTAAAAGTTTTAAAAGGCTGACAGGTGTGTTTAAAAAAAATGTGTTTTGCCTATAATAAGAAAAAACCTGCTAAAAATGTTCAAACTTTGTTGGCAAGCAAATATATTAGGATACCATACAAATATATATATATATATACGTATCTAACAGCATTTAAAATATTATGTGCATGTGAAGTATGTAAATGAATCTCACTGACAGAAGGAGCCACCCTTTGATGCTTCACAGCATTTAGTATCTATAGAGCTTTCACCAGGTGCTTAACGTATTATTTTTAAAACAAATGCCATCAACTTATACCTCTAACTTTTTTAAAACAACATTTAAATTAGCATATGTTAAGAAATGCATTTAAATTGTTAAAGGTGTTAAAATTACAATTTCTTTTCAAGACTATAATTGCTTTGAAGAATTACTACACTGATAAAATTGTATTTAAGTTTTTTTTTTTTTAAATCACTTAAATAAATTCAATAAATTTGTTTAAAAGTATTCACCAAACAGACCAAACCAATGAGCTTAACCAATAAAAATATACAAGTTTTGTTTGAGCTGTGTTTCATTCTGTCTCCTTTTCTTTTTGAATACATATTGGCCTAAATTGATGAAGAAATTCGATTTTTAAATTTTTTTTATTGGATATGTATTATAGCAGAAAGTAAAAAATATTGTATTTTTAATATTGTTTTTTTTTTCAAGATT
This sequence comes from Lithobates clamitans, assembly GCA_037952925.1. Classification (NCBI taxonomy): domain Eukaryota; kingdom Metazoa; phylum Chordata; class Amphibia; order Anura; family Ranidae; genus Lithobates; species Lithobates clamitans. The sequence continues at coordinate 1,777,661 of JBBGZY010001281.1, read as the reverse complement.
GTTGGTCTCTTTTTGTCTATAGCACAAAAAATATAAATTTTATTTGGGTACAGCGTTGCCAAAAAATGGTCTGGTCATTAAGGGGGTAAAACCCTCTGAGGCTGAAGTGGTTAATGAAAAAAAACCCATAATATATACCCTAAATTTTCTGCATAATATGAAAGACAATGTTATACCGAGTAAATAGATACCTTACATGTCATGCTTTAAAACTGTGCACGCTTATTGAATGGCGCCAAACTATGGTACTTAAAATTCTCCATAGGTGACGCTTTAAAAATGAGTACAGGTTTTCAGCTTAGAATTACAGAGGAGGTCTAGCGCTAGAATTATTGCTCAGACGTTCATGCCAATACCTCACATGTGTGGTGCAAACACATGCGTGCCAGCACGCGGGGCAGGGGCGCATTAAAACTTTTTTGTTTATTATTACATTTATTGTATTTTTACACTGTCTCTTTTAAAAAAAAAATGGATCACTTTTATTGCTATCGCAAGGAATGTAGACATCCCTTGCAATAACAATACAGCATTACAGGTCCTCTTTATGGAGTGATCTGGGGTCTAAAACCCCAGATCTCTGCTCTACCCTTAAAAGCAAAAGATCAAAAAATAAATAAAAATGTATCTTTTGCTTAAGAAATGTTATTTCTTACATGGCCTGAGAACCGGAAGTTACGTCATGGCGTTGCTCCAGTCCTCCAAGGGCATAGAGATGAGTGGTGGCCATCTTACCATCGCTTATCTCTATGGCAAGACGCTACCGAAGCCGGATGGTTCCCAGGCTCAGTGATCGGTAACGTAAGCCCGGGAACCACCAGGAAGCGCCAGGAGGGGTGGCAACTATCCCGCACTTTTAAAATGGATCCCCCAGCAAATCCTTCACAAGGACCACTTTTATCTGAAAGACTGGTGCCTAGGGGAAAAGAAAATACAGAGGTTATGCCATCTAGCTGCAGTCATAACTCCCTGTATTTAAATTGTTACTGAACCCAGTAATATGAAAATAGTTCATCCGCCCCCCCAGTGCCCACAGCTTATAAATCTTCTTTTTACATTACAATATTGCCACTATTTACCTTTTTGGCTGATCTGTAAACCACAGTCACATGATAAACTGCAGGGTCTGCCTGAGTGCTGAGTGTTCAGGTAGGAGGAGATTTCCACTACGGCCTCTGTCCTCATGCTGCTATGGGAGGCAGACCATGCATTAATCAAGATGTGACATCCCACCCACTGTTCTTTTTTAGTTACTAAGCACGGAGGAGGAGGGAGGGACTGGGCTGCCATTTAGGACCTGTATACACACCCACATGTGTGATGTCAATACCATCTGACCTGAAAAGCTCAGCTCAAACAGAAACTATTCTCTCCAGCAATAGAGACCAAACTGAGCATGTGCAGTGGGACTACTCTGGCTGTGTCTTATCTGGCCTTGCCAAGAGAGACCCTGCAGGAGGGGGAGGATCTGTGCATACAGAATCAAACAGCCTTTTTACACAATACAGAGGATTAAACACTTAAGTTCCACAGTGAGTATAACAAGCATGCTATTCTGCATATACAGACAGATTTTACTGTTGTGGGTTTAGTAACACTTTACCGTCAAAGTCATGAGGTATTTTCCCAGTTAGGCGGTCGGCAAGTGGTTAAGTAAACTCATGTGACAAAATCCATTTTGTCACACATAAACATAAGGTTCACGAGTTAAGAGGCATGGTGCTTATGCATGTCATGTTGACCTATGAGAAGAGGGGATCATAATGGTCTCCTGCATAGAGAGGCTTATCAGATTTACAAACTTTAAAACTGTATAGCCAGGGGGCCTGAACACTATTATGACCTTCCCATGCTTCCTTGAAGACAGATAATTGAGGTGGATAAATATTTTCATGATTGGTATTTGTACATGACATTTTTTTTCCTCTCTTTCTTTTCTTTCATCTTTTCTCTCCCTCCCTCCCCCTCTCCTTCCTTTTTTCCTTATCCATTTCCATGCCCATTCTCTTCTTCTTTCTGTTGTTCATCTGTTTTTTTTCCTGTTCTCCTGCTACTTTTGTGTTTTTGTTTAGTTTTCTATGTCCCCTCCCCCTTTTCTTTTTTCCTTTTTTTTCTCTCTTTTTTTCTTTTCCCTTTTTGCTCTTTTCTTTTTCCTCTTTATAACTAATTTCCTTTATTTTAATTTTGATTTTCCATTTTTAAATTTTATTTATTATTTCTATTATTATTTCTATTTTTTTTTCTATTTCTTATTATGATTCTATCTGTTATATTCTTAGCAATTATTTATTTTTTTAAAGAATATGATTATGGCGGGCTTATGACGACATTATTACAACAGGGGACAGGTTACAGCCCATTTTTTTGTTTTCTGATTGGTTGATGGTTCTTTAAATGTCATATGGTTTTTCACTGTGCTTGCCACATGCATGATGATGGGGTTCTGCGTGGCTCCAAAACTCCAGGATGTGATCACTGAAAAAAAACTTTGGACCTGTTCTGGACACGTTTCTGGTGACACGTATCACTTTGACTTTGTCTTTGGTTCCCAGCCGGTGGTTGCTGCAGCACCTACTTAAATGTACAGCTGATTTCAGGTTTGAAATATTGTGCTTGAATAAAATGCAAATCCCGTCTTCCTTTGCAGCAGATGGACTTGTAAATTCTTAGTGGAATATAAATGCATTAATCAGCACACTAGTAGTCCACTGACACTCCCTCCAGCTCTCTAACTGAAAGCCCATATAGCGGTATGGACAGAGAGATGGAGGAACAAATGCACATTTTATCTGCAACAATATGTGCATACAAGATTTATTTTAAGTGAGCTAAACCTTTAAAGTATAATTTACGTTTTCAAGAAAATTACCTATTAAGTTAAACAGCCCTGTGGATAGAAAAACTGTGCAGCTTTGAAAATTGTAATATAATGTCATTGCCATACCTTTCAGCCATCTGTGCCCTCCAAAGCCTGACCAGTAAAACTCCTATGGTTAGTATTTCCCTATCCTGCCTTACAGCTAGGGTGCTCCAGACATTGGACGCTTGCCCCAGAGCATCACAGAAACAAGCGCTCTCCCCTGTTCACAACCCTGCATATACAGGGAGCGCCTCCCCCTCTCACAGCAGCAGCTGAGTTACAAGTATAGCAATACATTAATCAATATTTTTTCTTTATTTTTACTTACTGAGGCCTCTTGACTATAGAGCAAAGATGGACTTTAAATACATTTAATGATTTTTAAAGAATACATAACTGCATTAGTTTGTGATTTCACACCTGCCTGGGGATGTCCTGACTCCCAACTGTCTCAGGTCCTCTTTCACATCAGGAGCTCATTTTAGTTTTCCCCTCTTTCTTCTTCCTGATTCTCCTTCAAAATCTTTTTTTTTTCTTTTTCTCTTATCCTCAGCACACCATGATCACACATTTTTCTTATATGCGCTTTCATAGCTGGAGGATGATAGCCATTGTATAATTATTTTTTTATGTCCAAATTTTCTTTACCTCCTCTCTCCTTACTAAAACTTTTTTTCCCCACCCATTAAGTCTGTCCATTCATGTCTTTTCTGCATACATGATGATGGGTTTGAGGCGTTTTTTCTAAATCTTAATTTTAGACCAAGCAGGGTAATCAATTTTAATAAACATTATAAAATAGCTACTTAAAATGTATGTAAACCCAAACAATGAACATTTCTTATTTGCTTCTTTTTGGTGTGTTTAATATACCATTGAGAAGTATTTTGTTATATTTTTAAAACTGTTAACCTTATCATTCAGATCTAATTTATATAATCTCTAAGAACCTATCTAGCTCTTATCATAGACTACAAAATGATTAGCCTTTATGTTGCATAGATCTGAAAGCGTGAGTCTTTGAATAGTTTGGCAAAAGAGCATAGAGGAGGATTGACACTCCTCATTCCACAAAACTACTGTGTTGTCAGCTCACAACAGGATTTAGGAGCATGTTGTCCTGCAGGTATTTGTTTGTACTTGGAAGGTCTATAAAGGGATAAAACATGGGGATATGTGCATGTATTGCAGAGATACACTGCCTATGTTTTGTTTTATAATTATTATGACATGACATGTGCTTTAAGGCAATCTTAAGTCAGAGTATTTAAAGTGTTTGTAAAGGCTTAAGGTTTTTTTCTATGCACGAAGATAAAAAAACCTTCTTTGAGTAGCAGCCCCCCCAATACTTACCTGAGCCCGATCTTCTTCCAGCGATGTGCACGCGAGTGTCAGCTCTCCGGGGACTCTCCCTTCTCATTGGCTAAAACAGCAGCCACACAATCACAGCCAGTGAGCCAATGAGGAAAGATGAGGAGGCGGGGCCGAGCCACAGCTCTGTGTGTGAATAAAAACGCAGAGCCATAACTTGGGAACGAGCCTGCTTGGGTGCCCTCACTGCAAACTGCTTGCTCTGGGGGCACTTGGCAGAAGGAAGGGGCCAGGAGCGCCGGAGGGGGGACCCAGGAAGAGGAGGACCAGGGGCTGCTCTGTGCAAAAAACACAGCACAGAGTAGGTAAGTGTAACATGTTCGCTATTTTTAAAAAATATGACTTTAATATCACTTTAATATTCATACAAGCATCATACGTAGAGGGTGAAGAAGTTGATCTAAAGAAATATTGTGTTTTTATTTTTACATTTTTTTTTCTTTTTGTGCATTTTATTTTCTCTGATAATTACAGACAGTTGCAATATACTTAAGGACTTTGCATGCATGAAGAAATGTTTAAAGCTTATACTGCAGCTATCATTACTACGCTGATTAAAATCCCATGAGTTAAACATCTGCTGTCAGGGGACTTGTACACAGCACTGGTCATTTGTGTTTCATAATTATCTTGAATAAACACAATTAGTTCCACATTCTGCTGTTTTTCTAAAGGCATCTGTAAACATTCTGTAAAACTCTAGTCACTGCTTTCAGCAATCATTATAAATCCCCCCTAAAGCAAGAGGCTTCTCAACAGACCCTTCACATATTTTCAATATAAAGAGCCCTGAGGAATTCTGGGACCTATCATGTATCAGTAAGAAGGGGCTACATTTCTGTTAATTAAACTATTGCGATGATGTAGACAGCTTTGTTATGATAAGTATAATATAGTAAATTAGTAAAATACAAAATAACTATATACATTACAAGAAACAGATATCCAAAATGTGTCAAAATAAAAGCTTTAGTCTCATCTCCCCTACCCTCACATCTCTCCTATGAACACATCCTGGAAAAAGAGACCTAATAAACAACTCCTGTCACTGCTGACAGTAGCCACTCCACTAATATGGGATGCCTATTTATCTAAGGGACTCCTCTCATGAAGACCTAGCGCTTTGTTCCCATATTTTGGCAACTCAGATTCCCCCCCCCCCCCCAAGCTATGGAACTAATTTCTTGATGTGGCAGAGTGAGAGTCAGCCTTAAATTCTCCACTGTGGGAATCTACTGACTCTATCCCAACTCCTACCTTCCTGCCATGTCAAGCAATAGGTATGGATTGAGTATTCCCAACTGGCCCATTACCTTGGCTCTCTTACCCTTTTCTAATCTACTCTCTAGATCCCGTAATAACTTTGAAAAGGTACTCCTGCATGTGGTGGGCCTGAGCATGCAGTATCTACCCTTTACCAATTGTTACTTCCAGAAACCCCTCTCCAAAGTCCAAAATTCCTCTCTAAACAGGGAAACTGAGGAAAATGTGGGCTAGGATAAAATATTGCCATTTACATATACAGTATCCCACAAAAGTGAGTACACCCCTCACATTTTTGTAAATATTTTATTATATCTTTTCATGTGACAACACTGAAGAAATTACACTTTGCTACAATGTAAAGTAGTGAGTGTACAGCTTGTATAACAGCATACATTTGCTGTCCCCTCAAAATAGCTCAACACACAGCCATTAATGTCTAAATCGCTGGCAACAAAAGTAAACCAAAACAACATTTTTAATAAATGTTTCAAGGTTTAACCACTTCCCGACCGACGCACGCCGATGTACGTCAGCAGAAGGGCACGGCTGGGCAAATAGACTTACAGGTACGTCAATTAGAATTTCCCGCCATGCCATTGCATGTGCGCCGGCCTGGAGCTCCGTGAGTCGGGTCGTGGGTCCCGCGGACTCGATCGCCTCGGGGATACCCGCGATCGCCTCACGGAGAGGACGAACGGGGAGATGCTGATGTAAACAGCATCTCCCCGTTCTGCCTAGTGACAAGTGTCACTGAATACAGCTCCCTGTCATCGGGAGCAGTGATCAGCATAGTGACACACACAGCCCATCCCCTACAGTTAGAATCACTCCCCTAGGACATACTTAACCCCTCCCCGCCCCCTAGTGGTCAACTCCTTCACTGCCAGTGTCATTTACACAGTAATCAGTGCATTTTAATCGCACTGATCGCTGTATAAATAACAATGGTCCCAAAAATGTATCAAAAATGTCCGTCATGTCCGCCATAATGTCGCAGTGACAATAAAAATCGCTGATCGCCGCCATTACTAGTAAAGAAAAATTATTAATAAAAATGCCATAAAACTATCCCCTATTTTGTAAACGCTATAACTTTTGCGCAAATCAATCAATAAACGCTTATTGCGATTTTTTTTTACCAAAAATATGTAGAAGAATACGATCGGCCTAAACTGAGGAAAAAAAATTGTTTTTATATATTTTTGGGGGATATTTATTATAGCAAAATGTAAAAAATAATGCGTTTTTTTCAAAATTGTCGCTCTTATTTTGTTTATAGCGCAAAAAATAAAAATCACAGAGGTGATCAAATACCACCAAAAGAAAGCTCGTTTTGTGGGAAAAAAGGACGTCAATTTTGTTTGAGAGCCACAACGCAAGACCGCGCAATTGTCAGTTAAAGCGACGCAGTGCCGAATCGCAAAAAGTGCTCTGGTCAGGAAGGGGGTAAAATCTTCCGGAGCTGAAGCTGTTAAAGTAAACTAGTGCTCAGTAAATGCCAATTCGCATAACTTCTATCCTGGCTCACAGTCTCCGCTCTAATTCATCCCAAGGTTTTCTATCGGGTTGAGGTCAGGACTCTGTTCAGGCCAGTCAAGTTCCTCCGCCCCAAACTCGCTCATCCATGTCTTTATGGACCTTGCTTTGTGTACTGGTGCACAGTCATGTTGGAACAGGAAGGGGCCATCCCCAAACTGTTCCCACAAAGTTGGGAGTATGAAATTGTCCAAAATGTCTTCGAATGCTGACGCCTTAAGAGTTCCCTTCACTGAAACTAAGGGGCCAAGCCCAACCCCTAAAAAACAGCCCCACACCATAATTCCCCCTCCACCAAATGATTTGGACCAGTACACAAAGCTTGGTCTGTAAAGACATGGATGAGTGAGTTTGGGGTGGATGAACTTGACTGGCCTGCACAGAGTCCTGACCTAAACCCGATAGAACACCTTTGGAATAAATTAGAGTGAACACTGCGAGCCAGGCCTTCTCATCCACATTAGTGCCTGACTTCACAAATGCGCTTCTGGAAGAATGGTCAAACATTCCCATAGACACACTCCTACACTATGTAGACAGCCTTTCCAGAAGAGTTGAAGCTGTTATAGCTGCAAAAGGTGGGCCAACTCAATATTGAACCCTACGGACTTATAGGGCGTACACACGGTCGGACTTTGTTCAGACATTCCGACAACAAAATCCTAGGATTTTTTCCGACGGATGTTGGCTCAAACTTGTTTTGTCTACACACGGTCGCACAAAGTTGTCGGAAAATCCGATCGTTCTAAACGCGGTGACGTAAAACACGTACGTCGGGACTATAAACGGGGCAGTGGCCAAAAGCTTTCATCTCTTTATTTATTCTGAGCATGCCTGGCACTTTGTCCGTCGGATTTGTGTACACACGATCGGAATTTCTGACAACGGATTTTGTTGTCGGAAAATTTTATTTCCTGCTCTCCAACTTTGTGTGTCGGAAAATCCGATGGAAAATGTCCGATGGAGCCCACACACGGTCGGAATTTCCGACAGCACGCTCCGATCGGACATTTTCCATCGGAAAATCCGACCGTGTGTACGGGCCATAAGACTGGGATGCCATTAAAGTTTATGTGAACATAAAAATAGGTGTCTCAATACTTTTGGTAATATAATATATATGCAGTGCATGGACATGTGGTGGCCAAAAAAAAAAATTTTTTCATCCTTCAATGCATTAAAAGGGCATTTTATAGGAATGGCAGTACATGTCAACACACCCTGATCACATCAAAAATACACTTAAAAATGCATCACAACACAAGTGAATACATGTCAAACCTAAAATATCCAGCCTATAAGATATAAGCAAGTAGCTGAGTCTTCTAGCCAGTCTGTATCTGTTTTAGGCACAACTGTGCAAAGATAAATTTCTAGTCTAATGTAAAACATCTCCTGTTCCATCTGTGTAATTATTCACTTCAGCACTGATAAAGATATTTTTCAAATGTGCTGTTTGTAGTTACCTGTGTAATCCTTCTGCATATTAATTTCCCATCATCCTCTGTATACCAGCAGAAAGTTCAAACAGTGCCAAAAGTATAAGTCCCTGGACTGGCTGAGTGACTGAGAGAGCAGCTGGAGCAAAAATTATTGACGCAAATTCAAATCTGCCATCTCTCATGACGTTTTCCTAAAGAGTTAACATTTGTAAAACAGACTCTCCGTACCTGTTTTGCAAAACACTTTTTTTAAAATGTATTATCAGTTATGGCTTTTACTTCAGTGATGAATCAGTAAAACTTCTCTGGCTTGATAGCCAGAATAATAAATGATGCAGTCATATCCATGGGAGTTTCTATAAATTACTGTATTTGTTACTAGCAAAATATCCACACACGTTTCCATAAATACATTCTTTACATTCTTTACATACAGAGCAGCTTGGCAAATTGACAGCAATTAACAGTTTCTTTAAAATGTGTCATTTTTTTTATTTCTAAGTATAATCCTTTGCTTTATGGTAAAACACATTTTATAAAAAGAATCGTTGATAACATACTGTACTGTAGTTACACGTTCTACAATTTATTTAAAACTGATAAACTTATGAGAGGATAAATATAAAATGGAAAAAACATATCACAGCACCAGCCTATATAGGAAAATAAAGCTAGATTTACTATACTTAAGGTAACCTTGTTCCAAAAAAATAAACTGCTAACAGGTATGAAGAGCAGGAGACTAGAGGTATCTTTACGTACTTGCAGAAGCTTTCAGCATCCCTTCTATGGCTGAATGTTGGACAGCTCTATCACCTCCTGCTAGTACCCCCCATACATCTCTATCAGTGTACAATTAAAGATAGGCTGCCTCACTGGCCAATAGGAATGTGTGTAGGGTACAAGGTGGTGGAAAGCTTTGGCACAACCAGATAGATTTGCCAGATTAAAATGTCACTGTATTCAGGTCGTTTGGGAATATTAAAAGTTGCTGAAGGTTTGTGTAGGCACCTCTAGGTGTCTGCATTTTACATCTGGCAGCAAATGTTTTTGGTGTCAGAAACCATGAATCAGACCAAGACAGAAGTACAGTTAATCACACATGTTTAATAATAATAAAAAGGTAAACAGAGTAAGCGTAGTCGATACATAGCCAGAGTTCAGTAACCAGATGGGGTAGTCAGCCAATGCCAATGTCAGAGAGCCAGAGATCAACGTAGTAGTACATCAAGTAGGATCAGGAGCCAGAAGGGATGTCAGCCGAGCAAGTTTTTAACAGGAACGCAGGAGAAAGTCTCTGAGATGTGACCAAAGGCGAAGGCAGAGATAAAGTGAGCTGGACGGCTTAAAGTAGCCAGGACTGACGAGCAGAATAAACAACAGCTGAGTCACTGTGGAGAGAAAGGAGCTGGCAATTAGCCGACAGCTCAGCGGCCAGTTCTGAGAAGGAAGGGCTGAGCCCAGCCCTGACATTTGGTTAGTAAAATGACTGAGCCCCTGTAGCCTCCCTGGCGGTTTTCCCGAGTGTGGCTCGGGGTTAAAATTCTGCACCATTAGCGGTAACCCCGAGCCACACTCGGGATTGCATCGCAGGATCCTGGTGCCTTCTTACTTACCTTGTCCCCGGGATCCTGCGATGTCCCCCGCAGTGTCCGCGGGCTCTGTCATGTTCCGAAGCCTCTCCGTGCCAGGCTCCGTTCCCTGCGAGCGTCGCAACGCACGGGGGCGGAGCCTGGCGGCAAATTCAAAAAACTGTAAAAAGCATAACACATACAGTACTGTAATCTTACAGATTACAGTACTGTATGAAATCATTTCACATCCCATTTGTCCCCAGTGCTCTGGCCCATGCCCTGCATGCAGTTTTATGTTGCATATACTGTTCTTTCTGCCTGGAAACTGGAGATTGTCCATAGCAACCAAAAAGTGTCCCTTTACGTCAAAAATGGCTTTAGACCAGCTAGAAAACAGCGATAGTAAATTAGAACACTTGCAGAATTGAGCGATAGTGAATCGTGTGGAAATTTATTTTATTACTATTTATTTTTATTTTTTTTAATTATTATTTTTTTTTAATTATATTATAATTTATGTTTTTGTGTTTCAAACTTTATCATACCCGGGATATCTACTAGACTCTGGTTTGGACAGATTTAAGTGTGTTATTGTTAAGAATTACAGACCTACAATATAAAACGCCAAATTTCCATGCAAAATAATTGTACCGCTTTCAGCACCTAAAATCAGAAAGAATCATACCGCCAGGGAGATTAAGGAAATTATTTATCAAGGGAATATTTCTTGTGTTAACATCAAATGATATAATGATATATTATTTAATGGAATTTTTACTTTAAAATAATAACTTGGTTTGAAAGTAAACAGCACACAGACGAACATCTTCATAAACCACTTCCTAAATGAAAAAAGATTATCTAAAAAAGAAGGGACTCAAGCATGTAAATCGTAGATGACAATAGTATTAAATTTATGAACAGATCTGAATTACATGTATCCTGGATTGTTTTCTCTCTCTCTCCGTCTTATTTTCATATATTTCCAAGAGGACTATTCCCATAGTTAAACTTCCTGTAGAAGTTACCATTATACCTGCTGTTGATGTGATTAGTCAGTGAGTGAGAACCAGGAACATGTCTTAATCAATACTGTACTGATGCAACTAGCAACATGTCTGCAGACATACTATTATTACCATACTGACTAATGTCTGCAAAAAAGTTCAATGACAATAGACAATTCTAAATAGCCACATGTTCATAGTGAATAATAAATAAAATAAATCTCTTGTGGAGTTGTCCAATATTAGTGCCATTAGGATGTCATCATTTATAAAACAAATGAGGTATAAAATAATGTATATCCACGAATAATGCCGCGTACACACGGGCGGACTTTTTCGACCAAACTGGTCTGACGGACATTCCGACGGACTTTCGACGGACTTTTGACGGACTTCTGATGGACTTTTGAACAAACGGACTTGCCTACGCTCGACCACACCAAAATCCGACGGATTGGTACGTGATGACGTACGACCGGACTAAAATAATGAAGTTCAGTAGCCAATAGCTGCCCTAGCGTTCATTTTCGTCAGTCGGACTAGCATACAGATAAGTGGATTTTTTAACCGGACTCAAGTCCGTCGGAAAGATTTGAAGCATGTTTCAAATCTAAAGTCCATCAGATTTTTGACTGGAAAAGTTTGCTGAAGGTCCGATGAAGCCCACACACGATCGGATTGTCCGCCGGACTCGGTCCGTCGGACCAGTCCAGTCGATAAGTCCGCTCGTGTGTACGCGGCATTACTCCCCACTTGCTGGCATTTTCTGCTATATTGATAGTTACCACTGGTGTAGACAACACTACTTTTACCGCAATGAAGAGGTCTCTCTTTGTTATGATGGTTAGCTAATAATCCTCTCACTATACGTGATTGGATTACAGAAAGTAATAAAATACTTGCATATGAAAAAAAATACATACGAACAGAGGGAGACTATTAAAAAACATAAACATAATTTGATATGGAATTACTTGCATGAAATGGAAGAAGGGCATTAAAAGCCTCCATTAGCTCAAAAAGAAAAACGGGGTGTTGTTTGGTGAAAAAGTTAAGCATTTGCCACTGGATAGTTGGGTTTACTTAATGTGGAATATTCCTATTCAAAATGTGAAATTTCATATGCATAGTGTTTATACCTATCTGTTTGTGTGTAGCTGTAATGTTTTTTAGGTTATCCAATTGTTTGAGATGAAAAATTAAATAAAATAAAAAAGTACCCAGTTCATGATCTAAAAATATAACTTGCAAGTTAATTTAATAATTATTATTACTAGATGGAACTTTTCTTATAAAGGCTCTCTTCAAAATACCTGCATTTAGGCAATGTGTTCCTGGGCCTTCAATAGCATATTTATTTTGTTGCACATCTTAACCACTAGCCGACCAGATGCCGTCATTATACTGCGGCAGGTCAGCTCTCTTCCACAAATGGTCGTAGCTGTATGTCGGCCCTTTAAACAGCTAGAGCAGGCGTGCGCGCGCTGCACGGCGGGGGAGCCGATGTGCATGGCCGGCGTTCGCGATGACCGCTGGCCACACGCGATCGCGTGGAACGAAAGACAGAACGGGCATTTGTGTGTGTAAACACACAAATGCCCGTTCTGTCAGGTGATTTTTATAGCACTGATCGCTGTATAAATGTCAATGGTCCCAAAAATGTGTCAAAAGTGTCCGATCTGTCCACCGCATCTTCGCAGTCCAGATAAAAATCGCTGATCGCCACCATTACTAGCAAAAAAAATAATAATAATACAAATGCCATAAATCTATCCCCTATTTTGTAGACGCTATAACTTTTGCGCAAACCAATCAATATAAGCTTATTCCGATTTTTTTTTACCAAACATATGTAGAAGAATAAATATTGGCCTAAATTGATGAAGATTTTTTTTTTATTATTTGGGGATATTTATTATAGCAAAAAATAAAAAATATTGTTTCTCTTTTTTTGCTTATAGCGCACAAAATAAAAACCGCAGAGGTGATCAAATACCACCAAACGAAATCTCTATTTGTGGGAAAAAAAAGGACGTCAATTTTGTTCGGGTACCACATCGCACGACCGTTTAATTGTCAGTTAAAACGACACAGTGCCGTATCGCAAAAAATGGCCTGGTCATTAAGGGGGCATATCTTTCCAGGGCTGATGTGGTTAAAGCAGAGAAAATTGTACTTTAGCCTTTTTTTAATGCACAATAGCCCACAAAGCATATTGTGCATTCTCGTGTGCTATCGTTTGGGTACATTGCGTTGCTATTCAAAATAAATGGCACCACAAGAAACCATGCATTATGGAAACATATGATTTACAGAACTTATTTTATAATGCACCAATCTGAATGGGTTTTTAAGCTTTGTAAGCAATTAAAAAAGGATAAGCTATGAAATGGTAGCCATATACAGACTGTAACACTCCTAGCCTTGCTTCATTCACCCAATGTTTGCAGAGGTAGAAGGCTCCGCATAGCCCAATGGGTCATGACCCATGGTCAATGATTAGTAAAATCCACAGTCTGGTTCTTAGTAACACCTCACCTTACATAAATATAGAGAAATGTAACTACCGCAGAAGGCTGTGATTTATCCAGATAGAAGGTAATTATACAGGTACATTTATCAGGTGCCTCCCAAGAAAGAAGTCTTAGCATATTGTGTAAAGAAGACAGAGGAGGGAGAAGCTTACTGGCCTTGGGCATCACCCAATCCTTGCACCTCATAATGTAGTGTGACAGAGAAGACGGGGGGCTTACTAACCCTAGTCATGGCCCCACCCATCACACACCGATGATGTCACTGATGTCCTGATAATATTGTCTGTAGGATGTCAGTTTTGTTGATCAGGGAGTGAATGGCCTGGTAGAAAATTGCCCCTGCCACTGGCCATAGTGCCGCAGACCAAGTGTCCGGGATCCTGCAGGATGTGGACATGGCAGGACACTTTTCAAAATCTTGGGAATGCCCCTCAGAACACTTGGTAACTATGATGCAGTTGCCTTATTTCCATGTCAGAGCAAAATGTCAGCTCATCTTCAGGCTATAAGGTCCCAATGTACAACATATATAAATGTTCGGAAGAATATGGTACACTTTAAACAAATAGGTTAACTAAGTTACCATGGATATACCATAGTTCAATTATCACATAGAACTAGTTTCTTTAATTATGGAGAGTAAAATACTTATTTTTGGACAGCAATGCTAGCAACAATTTATTGGGTGATTTGGAGTCATATCTGGTGGCAGTATAAAAGTTCTACATGCTCACTACAAGGCTTCCCACAGTATTTAACTAGTAGAAACAAAGTGCCATTATTCTGTCACCTAGGAATGCTTAGCTGGCACAGGCAATGTGCTATGTATCTGACTGTTCTGCAGAGGATGTAAGCCAGGCTGTTCTCTATAGAATACCAATGAGCCATTAGGAAAGAGAGATCACATTGTTCAAGTGATGTATTTTCTATTTAAATTAAAAGACAAAAAAAAATACCAAAAAGTGCCAGGCTTTATGTTGCAAACATTTGTTGTGCTAGAAAAAAAAATAAAAACAGAATTGTCGGATATGTGAGCTTCCAGCAGGCGACATTTTCTTTTGTTTGTTTTTTTTTTTTTTGGTTTGTTTTTTCTTGTGTGAAATGTCAGTACGGCGACTTACTAAAATCTGTTTTCCTTCAAACCTTGTCTTTGTGCAATTGTATTTTTTCCCAGTTTTGTCCTTATGTACAAGGGTAAACACCATTCTTCTGGATCCAACTCCAGTGTGCTATAGGGAGGATAAACAGTGGGGAGCCCTGACAGTGCCACTGTCCTTAGTCTGTTCCTGATTCCATGGCCTCAGGCAGTGGTTTGCATTTTTAGGACAACAGCCGGCTATCTGCAAGCAGGAGACCACTCGTCAGGCTTCATTACTGCACACAAAATGACACAAGTGAGCCTGTGGTCACAACTGTGCTTATGGTGTGTCAGAAAGCCATTACATCTTATTGTAGGAACAGATAATAAAAAAAAAAAGAGATTTACTTGCTGAAATGCTAAATAGCAATTTCTGTAGTGTTCCCATTCTAACTGCTTTATAGCAATTTATACCATAGACACCTACAACAATTGGTCAGTTATTAATCATTTTTGTCAAAAGATTACTATAATTCAAATAGCTAGTCCCTAGTTATACTCTATTGATAACCCTAGTGTTATGTAATCAATTTCATTTAAAGCTCGCTGCCCTCCAATAATAACACTTTTCATGGAAGTACGGGAGTCGGTTGTGAAGGATGCGTGGAAATCTCCACTGCAAAGAAAAGCACATACACTGACCACAGCATATATTTTTTTTTTTTTTTTTGTATTCTCTAAAAAACTGTTTTTTTTTTTTTTTTTTAATGACAATCAGTGCAGTTTTGCTATCTTAATACTGTTCTAAGGTGCAGCAGTAAATGCTCTGCTTTTTGATGGCCTACATGTTTTAACTCATATCACTGCATTTCCACAAATTAGCCATTGTTTAACATTGTGTTAGTTTACAATTGTGTGATGTGTTGGCATGTGTTGTCTTTTTTTGAAGTGCATGAAAAAGCAAGAATGTTGAATATGCCTGTAATGAAATATGCGTGTGCAGGAATGAAAGGTATGACTCCAGTCTTAATTAAGAAAAAAATCACAGCATACTTATACATAGGTGGGAACTAACTGCATATAGATAGGTAGGTTGATAGCTAGCAGGAGGCCTGTTATCAGGCCAAATTCTGCATGTTGGCATACTTTACATACTTCGACTTTTTTCTGTAGTTTATTTGGTCCTGTGAATCTTACAAATGCAGATTAAGGCTAAAGAGCAACCTCAGGCAAAATAATTTTCTACATTTTGGAGTTGAATGGGGCATAGACCGTCTTGGAAGTCTCAGCTGGTCGGCACTCCAGAACACCATTGAAACCCAGACAGGGCTTCTAAGCCTATTCCCACTCCACTAAAAACTAAGAAATATTTATTTTATTTCATGCACATTAGAATGGTGAATGGCTAGGTGTGAGTGGTTTTCTGTGAAGGACCAGTACACCTAAATATTTAGGTTTCTAGTCTAAAATAAGGTATATTACTTGTTCCTCGTACTTCTTATAGTCTCTATTGTCTAATAGTGATGACAAATTTCCCCCCTTTAAGTCGCTCACACTGTTAGCACAATTTGGCCACACCCACCCTTTGACGCAATGCACTATGCATTCTACTATTAACCTTAACCCCTACTTCACCCTCTGACCTATACTCATCCTCAGGCCCCTTATTTTCAAACATTCCCAAATATACCTATTTGTTGATGAGCCCCATACTTACCGACCAATGAAGTCAAAGGAATGACACTGTTACACTTCACCAATTATTATTACTTTTACAGATGCTCCCAAGTCTGTATCATAGGGGTTGGACATGGAAGAGTCTAGGCTTTGCCTAGCTTTACTGGACGTTATGAAATTAGTTTATTATGCAAATCATTGTCATAACAATAATTATGTCATAGAAGTAACTATTATTTTAATGAATGCACAAAGTAACCAAAAAAGAAACCAAGCAAAGTTTCAGAAGCCAAAACTAACATACTGAAGTTTTTATTTCTATGATGCCTATTTCCTAAAGCCGCTAAACATTGGTGCAGAGCAAATTTAAAGTTAGGATACTGTATTTTGACCTCGGGGACTATTTTGGGCTATATTACTCTCTTCTACACTAGTTTTAGCTGTGGGCTGTATGAAATGCCTATATAGTTGCCACTTGGTAAAGAAGTGTCGACACACCTAGCCTGGCACTCTAGACTAAACTCAGCTCTGCAAGGTCTCCATATCCAGTCAAGAAGGTTCTTGCACAATACAGTTGTTGATAAATATATAGGAGAGCAGATAGTAATACACTATATTACCAAAAGTATTGGGACACCTGCCTTTACACGCACATAAACTGTAATGGCATCCCAGTCTTAGTCCGTAGGGTTCAATATTGAGTTGCCCATTCCTTTGCAGCTATAACAGCTTCAATTCTTCTGGGAAGGCTGTCCACAAGGTTTAGGAGTCTGTCTATGGGAATGTTTTAGCATTCCTCCAGAAGCGCATTTGTAAGGTCACTAATGTTGGACGAGAAGGCCCCAAACTCTAATGCCCCGTACACACGGTCAGATTTTCCGATGTAAAATGTCCGATCGGAGTGTGTTGTCGGAAATTCCGACCGTGTGTGGGCTCCATCGGACATTTTTCATCGGATTTTCCGACACACAAAGTTGGAGAGCAGGAGATAAAATTTTCCGACAACAAAATCCGTTGTCGGAAATTCCGATCGTGTGTACACAAATCCGACGGACAAAACGCCACGCATGCTCAGAATAAATAAAGAGATGAAAGCTATTGGCCACTGCCCCATTTATAGTCCCGACGTACGTGTTTTACGTCACCGCGCTTAGAACGATCGGATTTTCCGACAACTTTGTGCGACCGTGTGTAGACAAAACAAGTTTGAGCCAACATCCGTCTGAAAAAATCCTAGGATTTTGTTGTCGGAATGTCCGAACAAAGTCCGACCGTGTGTACGCCCTATAATTCATCCCAAAAGTGTTCTATCAGGTTGAAGTCAGGATCCTCCACCCCAAACTTGCTCATCCATGTCTTTATGAACCTTGCTTTGTGCACTGGTGTGCAGTCATGTTGGAACAGGAAGGGGCCATCCCTATACTGTTTCCACAAAGTTAGGAACGTAAAATTGTCCAAAATGTCTTGGTATGCTGACACCTTAAGAGTTCCTATCACTGGAACTAAGGGGCCAAGCCCAACCCCTGAAAAACAACCCCACCCCAAAATCCCCCCTCCACCAAATGATTTGGACCAGTTCACAAGGTCCAAAATTTGCAAAAACAAGACATAGGTGAATAACTGTTCTTCTTAATTTATATATCCACACTGTTAATGAGTTGTTCCATAGGACAGTGTTTCAAATGTTTTCACAATACAAAGCATTGTTCTAAAACACTGAAGAAGCTCTAGTTTTTCCCACTCTTACCATATTGTTAAAAAGCAAACCATATGATGCCTGACTTATACAAATGGATATGTCCTATCTCTTGTCGATTTGAAATTACCATATAAAGCTCAGTGTGCATTTAAAATACATAAACATTAACATATGATTAAAATATGAACGCCTAATTTTTTTCTTGTTAAAATATTCACACGGTTTTATGTGTACATCCCACTGTTCACTATTTTTAGACCCTTTTACAATCTGAAAGATGACAAAACTGCTATAATTTTATTGTCTATGTGCAGAGCACAATGTCTGAAAATACTGGTTCTTGAAAATATGCTACACATAAATGTAAAAAATGTAACAGACTCATCAAACACAGCCATCTGGCTTTAATAAAATATGTAATAAACACACCATCTTACATTAGTCATTTGTTCTATATGCCTATTATCATTGTATAGTAGAATGAACAAACCAGAAAAAGTTTGATTTGCAGGGGGTTCAGAAAACCAAAGAAAATAATCCACTAAGTTTGAGCATAGCGCCCAACTCCACTGAAACCTAATCTTATTTTTTAGGCCGCTTTAAGGCCAATTTACAAGCTTTTGTTAAAAAATGTCATGATTAGCTGAGTACTGCCATAGGGCACATGTATCAATTTACAAAAAAATGGAAAATACAATTCATCAGGGAGATGGTCTCTTAATGTGCCTTAAAGGGCAACATTAAAAATACACACATCTTTTAAATAACAGGTTTGGAGATGCCCTAAACCTGTATTTGACATTGCAGATCAGTATGTTGTAGTCCTTTAAAAAAGTGAAGTTTTTACCCAGATGGGGTGGCAGACTTCTCTTGTCGAGGTCACAATCTAGTGCACTTCTGCAAGGCCTGCATGTTTAAGAAAATCTTTTCTACATTTCTACTGTTCCCACTTTGTATGCCTAATATGATGTATAATCTGTTACCTATTTTGAATTTTATAGTGTGGAGCTAAATAAAAATCTATGGTTAAAAAAAAAAAAAAAAGTGACGTTTTTGGCTGGGGATCTGTTATTTAACAGCGTTAGCACTACTGCTGTTAAATGACAGATCCCCTAATAAAGACCTCTCATTAGCTTCATTTTTTTTATCTTTTTTCTACAGAGCAAAAGCAGGTAATAAATCACCAGATGGTGACAGGTGGGGTTGCAATATGCGGCCAACCCTCTACATGTTTTGCAACATTCATTGCTTCCTCAGGAGGAGAGCAGAGAGCTGCCTGTAATAGAACAAAGGTAAATATAATAATATTTATACAAAACTCACAAAAAAATATATACGTTTTACAATATTTGATGGTTGCATAATATAGAAATGAGGTAGCAATCATTGATCTGCTTACCAAAAGAGTGCCGGGGCAGAAACCAAAAGGAGGGCACCAGGCGAAGACGCCAGAACCTCCCCCACAGCAGGCATGGGAGGGGCACAAAAAAGCACTCATTAGTGCCCAAGTGCTGAAAAAGTGAAAAGGTAGTACGATGGTAAAAAAAAATATCACAAAGGGTGGAAGAGAGGAAGAAAAGTGAGAAGGGGGAAAGAAGGGAAAAGAAGAGGAGGGAGGAAAGAAGAAGGCCACATATTGCAGCCTCGGGTGGTCATTGAGTCTTGGGGGAATATAATATATGCAACCTTATATGAGATGATATTTGTATAAACTGTCAATTGATTTATTCTGTCTTTTTTTGTACCTTTTGTTTTTAAGGAATGTAATACAATTGTGTTTATTTTATACATATGCAGTGTGAACTAAATGTTCCATGGGTACGGAGATAGTCCATAGTTCATGAAGCCATGTGTTTCACTATGTTCTTTTTTCATTATCTCATGAGTCATTATTAATTTCCAAGGAGCTTGTTTTATTCTGTCTTTTTTTGTACCTTTTTTTTAAGGAATGAAATAAAAATGTGTTTATTTTATACATATGCTTTGAGAACTCCATGTTCTAGATAGTTCATAGCTCCTGAAGCCTTGTGCTTTGCTGTGTGCTTTTTTATAGTTATTTTTGAACGATGTTGTCCTCCCATAGTATCTATACTTACCTGTGTCTTGACTTATGAGATAAAATACTGGTTTAAGAAAAACAGAGATTTCAATAGTCACATTTTCTTCTAATAGAAAAAATGATTCACATTTATGCAATATTTATTTTGTTAATTTGTGAATTGAACATTTTGCTGTGAGATGAATTACCAAAGCAATTTAAGCAACTTAGTGAATTAACCACTTCAGCTCCAGAAGGTTTTACCCCCTTAATGACCGGGCCATTTTTTGCGATAGGCCACTGCGTTACTTTAACTGACAATTGCGCGATCATGCGACGCTGTACCCAAATAAAATTTATGTCCTTTTTTCCCACAAATAGAGCTTTCTTTTGCTGGTATTTGATCATCTCTGCAGTTTTTATTTTTTGCACTATTAACAAAAAAAGAGCAACAATTTTGAAAACAATATATACAATGGGGATGGAAACTATTCAGACTCCCTTAAATT
Organism: Lithobates clamitans; assembly: GCA_037952925.1. Classification (NCBI taxonomy): domain Eukaryota; kingdom Metazoa; phylum Chordata; class Amphibia; order Anura; family Ranidae; genus Lithobates; species Lithobates clamitans. The sequence goes on along the minus strand of JBBGZY010001281.1, from coordinate 1,757,070 downwards.
TTTCACTCTTTGTTATATTGCAGCCATTTCCTCATTAATGTACACACAGCACCCCATATTGACAAAAAAACACAGAATTGTTGACATTTTTGCAGATTTATTAAAAAAGAAAAACTGAAATATCACATGGTCCTAAGTATTCAGACCCTTTGCTCAGTATTTAGTAGAAGCACCCTTTTGATCTAATACAGCCATATGTCGTCTTGGGAAAGATGCAACAAGTTTTTTACACCTGGATTTGGGGATCTTTTGCCATTCCTCCTTGCAGATCCTCTCCAGTTCTGTCAGGTTGGATGGTAAACGTTGGTGGACAGCCATTTTTAGGTCTCTCCAGAGATGCTCAATTGGGTTTAAGTCAGGGCTCTGGCTGGGCCATTCAAGAACAGTCACAGAGTTGTTGTGAAGCCACTCCTTTGTTATTTTAGCTGTGTGCTTAGAGTCATTGTCTTCTTGTAGGCTTCCGTCAGGCCACTCTGCCATAAAGCCCCGACTGCTGGAGGGCTGCAGTGATGGTTGACTCTCTACAACTTTCTCCCATTTCCCGACTGCATCTCTGGAGCTCAGCCACAGTGATGTTTGGGTTCTTCTTTACCTCTCTCCCCAAGGCTCTTCTCCCCCGATAGCTCAGTTTGGCCGGACGGCCAGCTCTAGGAAGGGTTCCGGTCGTCCCAAACGTCTTCCATTTAAGGATTATGGAGGCCACTGTGCTCTTAGGAACCTTAGGTGCAGCAGAAATTTTTTGTAACCTTGGTCAGATCTATGCCTTGCCACAATTCTGTCTCTGAGCTCTTCAGGCAGTTCCTTTGACCTCATTATTCTCATTTGCTCTGACATGCACTCTGAGCTGTAAGGTCTTATATAGACAGGTGTGTGGCTTTCCTAATTAAGTCCAATCAGTATAATCAAACACAGCTGGACTTAAATGAAGGTGTAGAACCATCTCAAGGATGATCAGAAGAAATGGACAGCACCCGAGTTAAATATATGAGTGTCACAGCAAAGGGTCTGATTACTTAGGACCATGTGATATTTCAGTTTTTCTTTTTTAATAAATCTGCAAAAATGTCAACAATTCTGTGTTTTTCTATCAATATGGGGTGCTGTGTGTACATTAATGAGGGAAAAAAATGAACTTAAATGATTTTAGCAAATGGCTGCAATATAACAAAGAGTGAAAAATTTAAGGGGGTCTGAATACTTTCCGTCCCCACTGTATTTTTTTTTACCTTCTGCTATAAAACATACCCAATAAAAAATTTCAAAAATCACATTTCTTCATCAATTTAGGCCAATATGCATTCTGCTACATATTTTTGGTAAAAAAATCCCAATAAGCTTATATTAATTGGTTTGCGCAAAAGTTATTGCGTCTACAAACTATGGGATATTTTTATGGCATTTTTATTTTTTTTATTTATTTTACTAGTAATGGTGGTGATCAGCGATTTTTAGCGGGACTGCGACATTGCGGCAGACGAATCGGACACCTACAGTAACTGACACTTTTGACACTTTTTTGGGAACAGTGACATTATTACAGCGGTCAAAGCTAAAAATATGCACTGTTATGCACTAGCAGGGAAGGGATTAACATCAGGGGCAATAAAAGGGTTAAGTGTGTCCTTAGGGGGTACTTGCTAATTGTGTGGGGGATTGTCTCACTGGTTGAAGACAGAGATCCGGGTTCTTGCTTAGCAGGGACACAAGATCTCCATCTTCTTCCCTATCATAATGAGGATCTGCCTTGTTTACATAGGCAGATCACCGTTCTGCCTTACTCGGGATTGATCGTGGGTGGGCGGTGGACATTGGATCTGCTGGACCCGCTGATTCGCTCCCCCTCTGTCCATTCATCGTGAGCCTCCCCCATGTCTATTGCATGAAATGACGTACAGGTACATTGTTTCCCGCAATAAAGCCAACCTGCCGCAGTACATCTTCGGTAGGCGGTCGGCAAGTGGTTAAAGTTGACAGGTTTATTTTTATTTTTTTAAAGTTATATAGGGAAAAATTTTTTTACCTCAGTGCTCTGTATTAGGGTAAAAAAAAGACTTTCAAAAGTTACTCCCCCAGCTCCCTCTTAAACACTTACCTGAGTCTGAAGCCTACTTTTCTCAGTTCTCTCTCTTCTCATAGAGGACTCTGCAGCACTGGGAGCCCCTGGTGCTGTCAGTCAAACCCTGGGGGGGAGGGGGGGTTGGATGAGCTGTGCTGTCGTGCTGTGTGTGTCTATATATGCACACAGCCTATGTCTGGATCAAGCCCACACAAGTGACCCCATAGCAAGTAGCTTGAAGAGGAGGAGCCAAGATCTCCAGTGGGTGACCCCAGAAAAGGAGGCTCAAGGCTGCAGGTAAGTGTAATTTGTTTTTTATTTTCAGGGAAACAAATAAGGTTTACAATCACTTTCAATAAATCGTGTATCCTTACTGGGCCAACATCAGCACTGACAGTCAAATGTCATCCTTTTCTTCTAATAAGTGACATTTATATTAATACTCCTGGCTGTACCATTATTAGTTATCTACTTGGGTAAAGTTTGGGCAGTATGAAATAAACAGTAGTTCAAGAGCTTATGTGCGTAATGTGGCACTTTTACATTTGTTCCAACTTTTTATTGCTGCAAGTAACACATTTGAATAGATTCTCAGTCCAATCAGTTCCTATCCTGATGACCACACAAGAAATGAGGAAAATCACTGTGATGGAGACATAACAATAAAACCCTTGTGGGGAAGGTTTAGAAACTTAGTCAGGATTTTGTTCATACTTAGACTGCCCTGAAAGTACATTGGAGGATCCTTTGGTGTGCCCAACAATTAAATAAAAAGTACTTGGTGGGGACTTTTATATGTCATGCCTGTCTCTCAATGCCAAGCATCCCACCCCCCAGGGCCCACAGCCACATCATTCTCATCAATGACCAGTCTGTACAGTGTGCAGCATTTTCAGCAAGTGTTACATGTACCTAATTGAGGCCTGCCACCTTACTTTTCCTCTGTGCCTGCATTCTGCTAAAAAAGATGATAAGAAACAATACATTATATGAGAAAAGTGTCAATCCATAATTGCAAAAGTTTATATGTGCAAACACCTTTACATGTTAATCCTCACTATTTACTATATTTATAGTATAGTAATAGATGTCGCTAGTGAGCAGTGGTGACTGGTGCTAAACATTTTTGGGGGGGTGGCAAACAAACCTTCCCATGTCCACACTCACCCCTACAGCGATCACGGTGCTGTCGCTTCCCTGGCTTCTCCTCCCGGCCAACTCGGTCTATTTTAGATCAAGCCTACTGTCCTGATTGGCCGGGAGGAGAAGTCGGAAGCCGATAGCGTATATTGATTCGCTAGTAGCACAATTGGGAGGGTTCGGGGCGCAGTCCATCTCTCTACAATTTGTATCTATTTATGCTCAAAGCTGTTATTATCTGGTGCATGAAAATGATGTGAAAATCTGTAAATTCGTGGTCGGATATGTCTTTGCTTTTTGAATCTATTTTGTTTTGCTTTGTTTGCCTTGGATTTTTAGCTATGTTATCATGTATTTTTGGCCTTGCCCCGTGGATAAACGTCTATATATATGTGTATATTTAAGCCCAAAAGGGAATGTTGCGCTGGGTCCCTGCACTAGTGATATCATCTTATATTTAAAATGAGGCACCATATATATTTTTTGATGATTTTTTACATAATCAATCTGATAATGACTAACCATTGGTAGTATAGATTGACTTACCAATCACTTTTGGTGCTTTCTGATAGTTATACTATCTTGAATTTTCAGCAGCGGTTCCTGCGTTTAACCCCCTGAATGCGTGGCCCAGTTCTCCTACAGGCACTGTCACTTTGGGATCTGGCACCCAGTGACAATTCATACCGGCCGGCTGCGCAGGTGCTGTCTATTGAATGGTGATTTTAACCCAGTCCTGAAATTATAGTAGGTGAGCTATGGTATGTCATTTTTGGTATTTGTTAAGAGATGTTAAGTTACCTCATGATCTAAGATGATCTTTTGTCTATACAGTGTAAACGCATTAACTGCATCGTGCCTAGCCCTGATGAAGCGAATTCCTATTTGCGAAACATGTTGGCTCAAGTCACGTATTAACCGTTGATGTCACTACTGGACTATTATATGTTTTCTCATGTATTTTGTATATATTTTTACAATGATTTTCAATAAATATAATCATTTTAGCTGATTGCTCATTATGCTCATCTACACAACTCAGTTAATTTTCCTTTAAAATCCCACCTCTTGAGGAGGGTTGGTCCCAGTCCTTTTCTCCCCTCTCTTCCCTCCTCTCCCTGTCCTCGTCCCCCTTTCCCTTCCCACCCCTCCTCCTTTTTACTTTACTGTTTGAAGGGATGGAAAACCATTGAGTTGTTTTTCATTTAGCCCAAATTATCCTGCCTATATTGCATCTATTTTGAATCTGTTGCAGCACCTTCATTTAAGTTTTCTACATTGGCTGAATTATTTTCCACATGTTCTGATAAACGTTCTGCTTCTTAGTTCACACACAAACTCAATATATATCTCAATTTATTTGGTAAATATATAAAAAAAGATGTTGCCCAAAGTAAATAGACACAATAATGTCAAGCTTTAAAACTGCATGCACCTATGAAACTGTGATACACTTTGGTGCACAGAATCTAAAACCCAACTCTTGGCTGTCGTAGCAGTAAGGAGTGTGTAAAAAACGCTACTGCTACTGTCAGCATAAAACCTTTCATCAGCGGTAGCAACAGGGTTCAGAAACTTGAGGTGCAAGACCTTTTGTCTAGTACTTTATGAAAGCCCACCCTATCCAGCCTTTCCCAAATATAAACTCTACTTTCGCTTTGTGCCTGGTGCTCACGCTATTCACAGAAAATGGCTTTCTTTTTCTGTAGCTACACAAGAACTGTTTTCTAAACTTGTAAGACTTTCAGTACCAACAGACAAAGTTCATTCATCACTGGTTGGAAAATTTAAAGTGTACATGTATATGCATGTATCAAGAAACATGAGAAATGTAGTGGCAAATGCATATCTTTCTACAAAAAACAGCATAGATATAGGAACTCATAAGGAAAAAGTACTTCAGAACTGTTATGCCCCTTACACAGGGCCGGATTTTCCGACAGAAAATGTTCGATGGGAGCTTGTTGTCGGAAATTCCGACCATGTGTAGGCTCCATCGGACATTTTCCATCGGAATTTCCGTAACACAAAATTTGAGATCTGGATCTCAAATTTTCCGACAACAAAATCCTTTGTCGTAAACTCCGATCGTGTGTACACAATTCCAACGCACAAAGTTCCACGCATGCTTGGAATCAAGCAGAAGAGCCGCACTGGCTATTGAACTTCATTTTTCTCGGCTCGTCATGCATGTTGTACGTCACCGCGTTCTTGATGTTCGGAATTTCCAATAAGATTTGCGTGACTGTGTGTATGCAAGAGAAGTTTGAGCCAACATCCGTCGGAAAAATCCATGGATTTTGTTGTTGGAATGTCCGTCCGTGTGTATATGAGGGAAATATGGTTAATGGTGGAAATTACTATATTATAATGCTCAGGGATTTATTATAAAACGTAAATGCATTTATCCTGGAGTAATTTGTCACAAAGGCAAGCAGTACCTTCTTAAGCATTTTGTTAGTGCTGTAATTGAAAGCCAGAAATCTCAGGATTTTCTAACCCTTTCTAACCCTCTTTAAAGGTTTCAATAGCAGATGTTCTATGTAGTCATTGATCAGGCAACAACCAGCCTGGATGAAAAAGGTCTCAATAAATGAAACTTTGACCAGTGGTTTGTCTTATTTAGACCTAAACAAGTTTAGTTAGGTCAAAAAAAGTGACACTCTAACAGAAGCTTTGCAAACTGTAGTGCAGTTGGCAGGAAATTGATACTAATTAATTTGATCCATTTGATCTATTTTTACAGAAACCAAAGTCTACACTTGAACAGAATATACTGCAATCCGTTATTTTATTTAACACAGAGAGAAATGTCAGTAGAATATTTTTATATGATGACAAAATAAAAATAATTAACAAAATAATTTTGTTAATTATTCATTAGTTCTACTAAACCATTCTTCAATCAAGCTGAACAAAAAAATATAGTCAATACACTTTTCTGTCTGATTCTATAAGCTGAAAACTGGGGGGAAATTAACCATGTTTTAAAACTTTTATCTCATACAAAATATTTTTTTGGAATATACACATTTAAAAAACAATCATTCCAATCCCACCACTTACCAGTAAAAAGAAGGGTAACAGAGCCAGTAATAACTACACCTGATAGCTATTGCAAAGGGGCTAAAGGTTGCCATTTTAGCTGTAAATGTTGTGGGTACATTTAAAGTGAAGACTAAAGCCTCGTACACACGATCAGATTTTCCGATGGGAATTGTGTGATGACAGTCTGTTGGTGGAAAATCCGACCATTTGTACGTTCCATCGGACAATTGTTGTCGGATTTTCCACAGACAAATGTTGGGTGGCAGGCTTATAAATTTTCCGCGGACAAATGTCTGTTTTCGGATTTTCCGATTGTGTGTACACAAGTCCGTCAGACAAAAGTCCAAAGTACAAAACCGCATGCTCGGAATCGAGAATTAACTTTTCTGATGCGGCAAATTATGAAATCTCGAAATGCAGCACACATTCTCTTCTTCTTTAATGGGATAATAATAAAGCTGCTTTGCTGGTGATACTGATGGAGTTATTACAAACAAATATTCAAAGGCTTTTTTTTTCTAGTGATAGCAAGAATAATATTATTATGCTTGTTATTTTTTTTTTTGGTGCAAGTTACCACAACACCATTATCCCCTAGTTTTTTAGATCAAATATACAACTATGTTGGTGTCCCTTGTTCATTTTATATTGTATTTTTTAAAATGTAACTGCCTACTCCTAAACTGTCATTTGAAGTAAAACACATAGCCAAGTATTATTCTCCACAATTTTTTGATTGTGCATTAAAAAAAGAAAACATATAAAGTTAGACATGCTATCTGCCAATAGAACTTAACCAAAAAGTGCATTCTATGCATCCAAAAATATAGAAAAAATAACAAATCATATCATTATTATTCAACCAAAAAATAAAATAAAAGCCTCATGCATGCGTCTTGCTTCTTAATATAGGGGATCAACAATGCCAAGAGTTGGTGAAAGCAGGGTTCCGTCATCTGGAGATAATTCCAAAAATCATCTGGATTATTCTCCTGGAGCTCCTGCAGCAATGGCATATGACATAATTGGTCACGATTAATAAAGCAACTAATTTTTGGTCAAAGAAATCCTCCTCCTTCTGTTCCTGGACTGGACTTGGGTCAAAGCAATAACTCAAAGGCCAATACTAAATAAATATCTCCTCCGCTTCCGCAACATGGCTGGTTGACGAACGGCCGTTCAGAAATGAACAGAGAAGCACAAAATGAAAAGCACGAACTGAAAAGCATGAAATGAAAAGCGCAAACTGAAAAGCGTGAATCAACACTCACCAAACTTCTATGAACACGAAATTAGCAGAAGGAGCCCAAAGGGAGGCGCATGACAATTGAACTTTCTCTTTATCGACTCGTAGTACGTCTAGTACGTCACTACATTCACGTTTGTTGGCTGACACTTGCCTGCCGTTTGTATGAAAGACAAGTTTTTGGCCAACGCCTTTCAGACAAAAGTCCGAGGCTTTGTCTGCAGAAAATCAGATTGTGTGTACGAGACTTAACTTTCTATACACATTGCAAAGTTGAATTAAAATCATTGTGCAGCAAGAGGTGTATACACATATTTGTAGTTTCTAGTGCTCCTGATAAGTAGTCCTTCAGAAAGGCTAGATGAAAGTAGATCAAGTTGGAAAGACCGACATACATGGCTTCTGTCGGAAAGACCGACATACACATGGGCCGAATGTCAGATGTGCTAAGTATTTTAATTGTGGATGATCTAATATGGAGATTTCAAATCTATGGTCAGGTATCGGGTTGCATTCAATAATAATTGTAACATCAGATATGTTTTTCCATGGACTCATGTAGCCAGTTGCTCTCCACCCCACCATCTCCACAGTTTGGGCAAGCTGGTTGTGTATAGCTATGGAGAAAAGGTGGTGTCCAATCACCTTTTAAAAGTGACTGGTTTAAGCCAGGCTTTGTCATACCACTCTGGCACAAAGGCTGATCCTATAGTATAAATTGCAGACTCAGCTACCTTGTGTGCAGGGAATCTGGCATGGGCATCACTTTCCTTGGAGTTCTCGTTCAGAGACTTGAAACTTGTCACTGACTTGCAGTGGTGTTGCGTGGCATCTTTGGTTTGTCTTAACAAAGTTGTCTTTTCCTTTTTTATCTAGGTTAGTTGACTTATGCTGTGTACACACGAATGGAATGTCCGACAGAAAAAGTCAGATGGGAGCTTTTCATCGTATATTCCGATCGTGTGTATGCCCTATCAGACTTTTTACATCAAAAATTCTGACGGACCTAGAAAGAGAGCATGTTCTAAATTTTTCCGACAGAACCAATTCCTATCCGGAAAACTGCTCGTCTGTATGCTGTTCCGACGTACCCAAAACGAGGCATGGTCTGAAGGAAGTACGAGACGGAAGCTATTGGCTACTGGCTATTGAACTTTCGTTTTCTAGTCCCGTCGTACGTGTTGTACATCACCGCATTCTGGACGGTCGGAATTTGGTGTGACCCTGTGTATGCAAGACAGCTTGAGCGGAATTCCGTCGGAACTCCGTCAGAAAAACCTTCAGAGTTTATTCCGACGGGAAAACCGGTCGTGTGTACAGGGCATAAGTGTATTGATAGACATGCTCTAAAGTGTATTGCAGAGAATCCTGGGGTTCATGCTCTGGACCAAGTACATTGCTGCATTCACTGTCAGGATATACGGTTGATCCTAGGGCTTCTGCTTCAGCTAGAGCAGGCACTGCTTTTTTCTAGCAAGTTTTTCTAGCATGGCCTCTATGAGGGCCTGCTGTCATATTTTTTCAATCTATGAACTTTTTCATCTGCATTTTCTAGGATGCCTATCACTGTATACTTTCTGTCTGTAACCATGCTTTCTCTTTGTTCATTTCCACTTCTTGCTCAGAAAAGGTTGCTTGTGCTTTTGTGGCTTTTACTTTCACACTGGTAATGGCAAGAGTATTACTTGCAGGTGAGAGATTAGAGAAATTGAAGACTTAAGGCCTATGTAAATGAAGATGTCCGACTCTGCGACATTTGACTTGTGGAGGTGCTTGATTGTGTGAAATCTGCTGTACTGCTGTATGCAGTTACTGCACTGCCAGAGTGGAAGATCTCTTTGTAATTAGTATCCTTTATCCTCCTTCCTGGGTAGCCAATGTTTCACTGTTCTGTCCTCGGTACATATTAAACTGCTGCTTGTAAGCAGCTTGATATGCAGCTAAACCCTCCTATTCACAAATAAACTAAACTTGTGAACCAATCTTAAAGCTTTATTGTAAGGAGCAGGGTACTGTGAAACTGGGGAGCAAAAAACAGAAATTCATAAAATCAAATATATAAAACATGTTACAGTAAGTATAAAAGTTACTCGCTGCCTAGAAGGTAACATAGAGCTCCAATAAATATGGGCCAACAAAGGCTCTTCTTCTAGCTGCATCTCCTTCCTAGCAGTGAAGAATTATGGCAGGTACAGAGACATAATAGGATCAAAGCAGTCAATTCAGGTTTATGCACTTATAAAAGGTAGTGCGGATTGGCCACTAGATCTAGCCCAAGATAAAGGTAGCAGCATTAACAACAGCAAACATTTGAAGTCTTATGCCCTGTACACACGACCAGACTTTCCAGCAGACTAGGTCCGACAGTCTTCCCGACGGACTTTCGGCAGACTTCCGACAGACTTTCCAAACGAACGGACTCGCGCACACGACCGGACTTTCCGGCAGAATAGGTCCGATGGTCTTCCCGACGGACTTTCGATGGAGTTAAGGCGGACTTCTGAACGAACGGACTTGCCCACACACGGTCTAAGGTCCATTTATTTTGAACGTGATGAGGTACAACGGGACTAGGAAAGGAAGTCAATCTCACCGCTTTTATCGGCGAGATTAACATCTTGCGAGCCCCGTCGCAGAGAATACCAGGCCCTCAAGTCTGGTATGGGTTTTAAGGGGAACCCCCTACGCTGAAAAAACAGTGTGGGGTCCCCCCAAAACCCATACCAGACCCTTATCCAAGCACGCAGCCCGGCCGGTCAGGAAAGGGGGTGGGGACGAGCGAGCGCCCCCCACCCTCCTGAAGCGCACCAGGCCTATATAAGTCGTTGCTCACCGTGAACACAACATTACAGCGGGAGAGAGCGTCGTGTCAACATTGGAAGAAGAGAAGAGGGAAGAAGATGATGGAGAAGACCGGGCCACCGCTAGCAAGAGAGCGGCAAAAGAGCAGAGGATAGTGGAGGAGCCCGGCAGAAGAACCGGAGAGCAGGAGAAGAACCGGAGAGCGGAGAAGAGACTGGAGAACGGGAGAAGAACTGGACAGCGGGAGAAGAGGCCGGAGAGAGCGGAGAAGTCAGAAGAGACCCCCAAAGTCAGAAGAAGACCCCCGGAACTGCCTAATAAATTACTTTAAAAACCTGTCTAGTGTGTTTTTTTATTGACACTTTTTTCACCAGGTGAATGGGTAGGGGTATGATGTACCCCATACTCAATCACATAGGGTGGGGGGGCGTGATCTGGGGGCCCCCTTATTAAAGGGGGCTCCCGGATTCCGATAAGCCCCCCACCCGCAGACCCTGACAACCAACGGCCAGGGTTGTCGGGAAGAGGCCCTTGTCCTTATCAACATAGGGACAAGGTGCTTTGGGGTGGGGGGCCGCAGTTGCCCCCCTTCCCCAAAGCACTCACCCCCCCACGTTGAGGGCATGTGGCCTGGTACGGTTCAGGAGGGGAGGCGCACGCTCGTCCCCACCCCCTTTCCTGACCGGCCGGGCTGCGTGCTCGGATAAGGGTCTGGTATGGATTTTGGGGGGAACCCCACGCCGTTTTTTCGGCGTAGGGCGTTCCCCTTAAAATGCATACCAGACCTAAGGGACATTGTCGCTTCTTTCTCATGCTCGCTGCAATAGGAAAATCTGTTTTTCCTATTGCAGCGAGCGCGAGATGTACAGCACCCTGTCGCCGAGAACCAGTGTGATCCACATTCTCGCGGGCAGGTGCTGTAGCTGCCCTTGTGTCGTATTTGGTCCGTCGGACCAGCATACAGACGAACGGTTTCCCGATAGGAACTGGGTCCGGCGGAGTTCCGGCGGGAAGATATGAAACATGTTTCAAATCTAAAGTTCGTTGGATTTTCGACCGAAAAGGTCCGTCGGAAGTCCAATGAAGCCCACACACGGTCGGATTATCTGACAGATTCGGTCTGTCGGACCAGTCCAGTCAAAAAGTCCGCTCGTGTGTACAGGACATAAGGCTACACTGCCACTGTGCGAATGGCAGCGACAGGAATAGCAAACCACCATAAGGGTTTGTCACATTTACAAAGTCCAGAATCAATTCTGAAAGACACAAGCCAAATTTACAGTCAATATGCCAGCCCCAGGTAAACTCCCAATCTGCTCCTGTACTTAATGATTCCATAATCCTGTAATGCAGTGTATCAGATACACCTCACTACACCTTTTTTCAGTCCCCCAACTCTGACATTCTATTTTCCTATGTTGTTAAAACACTGCATATCGAACTTGCAAGTTGAAAGAAGATCAGAAATTGTCTAACTGTGCATGGTACTACAATGTTTGTAATGGGTTAAAGCACTCTATTCCTTTTTCTACACCTGGTATTTGTTTGCCAGGAATTCTCCTAATCTTGGCTGTCAAAAAAAGATTTCTATAATCCATCCTGTTTAATGTATACAACGTGCACATACTTTACAAACTAGTGAAAAAAAGGTAACAAATTAGCTGTTAGATGGGAAGTTCTACAGCTGATTACTTCATCCCTGTATGGGGCTAATTTACAGCATACGCATGTATTTGCAAATGTGTGCAAACTAAGCCCCTTTTTTTAAAGCATATTATTAGACAGGATAAATTAGTCAGTTGCTGGCTGGTTGGTAAGTTGAGCTGGGAATTTTCTTTGGTTTTGTTTGACATGCGTCGCCCTTCCATGTGTTTCTTGCTGCAAAGGCCGATTATAGGTGGGGGCAGTAGCCATTTGTTTGTAATTTACAGCATATGCCAAAAATAATATTGATATTAAACAGTATATCTCTGTAATATATGCATTTTCCCCTATGATTTATCCCTTATAAACCCCAGCAATTGCAAATAAACACCAGCTGATCTGCCGGAAATCCATTAAGCTCCTAATTTTCTGTGCTCTTTGCCTCTACTGCACTTATCAGCCCCATCTGTTATCAGCCCTGTCCAGTTCACCTCTGTGGACTTAAAAGAGAGGGAGATACTGTATTTTGTTTATTTTTTTTAACATGGATCCTGTCCTAGAGTGACAATGACATCAATAGATACAGTACAATGAGTGGGCAACGTCATCCTAGGACAAGAAATTCAAATTTAAGAACTGCTGAGTTGCAATACATTACATAATTCTTGGTTTTTGATACCCTTTCCTTTAACTTTGGCAAAAAGGTGAGACAAGTTTACATTTTAATATGGAAATGGTTCTTGCATACATCAGCTGTCGTAGCCAAAAAAGAGATCTAAAGAGTAATCAAGTGATAGTAATTGTTTTTCACTAACTCAGCCAATAGTTTTAATTCATATTCGTACAGCATTTGACAGCTCAGAGATCCCAGATGGTGCCTCCACATAGCTTCAAAAGATCATTAAATAAGCCTAACTTAAAAGGGATTCTCCTGGTAAGTGGGTGACCACACGGGAGTGTTTACGGGAGTCTCAGTATATAAAAAAAACTATTGTCCAATCATAAATTGTCTTTTATTTATTTCACCATATTACTTTGCTTAAATCTGATTTTAGAATTGTAGTTATGAGAATACACCATATCACTGCTCTACTTATCTTGTCATTGAATAAAGTATTAAGTTAAAGCCGTGTCCCTCTCACAGAACGGTTGTCTTCTGATCTTTCATTCTTGGCACACATTGGCACTGTGATGCAGATGGATATGAATTGGGCCAGAAGGTTGGATCTGAATTTTCTGTGAAAGTGTGATGCTTTTTTGGTAAAAGATGTGACTGTCTATTCATTTACACCATCTGACAGTTTATCTTGTTAATATTTCTTCCACTAATAAAAATACATAAGTAAAATAAAACTAGTAAAATAAGACTTCAATGTTATGTATACAAAGAGGACAAACAAAAGTTGGAATCATACATATTCAAATAGTACTACTAAAAATTATTTTTATTAATATTATTGTTATGTTATGATTAGTAGTAGTAGTAGTATTGCTATTATTGCTATATAAACACGTGGGTAACATCCTAACCATTACGTACAATAAATTATCCTATGTCAATAAACGTACCCTTTGATAATATCCTATCCTCAACTAGTTTGCAAATTGTAACTTTCAGTGCAGGTATTGGTGCAGTCCACGATTAAATAGAGCATAAATACAATGCAATATTATATTAATTTACTGGTCATTGGGACTCTTAATGCTGGAGAAACTCTACATAGATTTCAAATTGAGGGAAGTGCTTACCTTTATTAAAATTAAATAGTGTGTAAGACCAGCTTCACACTGGGGCAGGTTTCAGAAGCTTTAGCACTGGAAATAGCCTCTGTTAAGCGCCTAAAAACCGCCTCCCATTCATTCCACTTTGACTTTCCACACTAGGGCGGTGCCATTGTGGGACGTTCTGAAAAGTCCGACAAGCAGCATCTTTGGGACGGGTTGGTGTATTTAGTGCTCCCAAAATGCTGTGCCCAGTGGAATGAATGGGCAGCGCTTTCAAAGCGCCGCAAAATGGGACTTTTTACCCTTTTTTGGGGTAAAAAGTGCCCCACTGGAGGTCAAAAAGTGGCACAAAAGCACTGCTTAAACAGCCCTAAAGCGCCACTAAAACAAACGGCGCTTTAGCGCTAATGTCTGGCGCTTTCAGTGTGAAAGCAGTCTTATATAGTAGGGGGATTTTCAGAATGCTTTCTCTTCATTTTGTGGAACATTTCAATCAAGTGTCTCGGGAGACGCGTCCCAGAAAACTCCAATATTCTCCCAGCCTACCTTCACTGTACATTTGATTGGTAAGACTATGCAACATAGTATTGAGCTAATAGGAAAGTTCAGTAGGTGGGCCAACTCTTGGCACTGCTTAGAAGTGTCAAAATTTGCATATTAAAGCACTTCAGGCTCCCAAGGTACTTGATGACGCATATAGACGCATCGTTCACTAATTTCCTTGTAAAATTCAACTTCCCTTCTAAAGTAAACAGCCTATTTGCCTATATTAAAACCCTATGTGACCTAAATATAGCGGGTTCATCATTTTCAGCCCCTTAGCAATCCAGGCATTAATCCAAAGTTTGTAATGGTGATATGTAGTATGGCTTCTTCTACAGGCTCGTGGATATTTCCGAGTCAAGGCTGAAATCCAGGGAGTCATATTCAAGCCTATAGCACTGAAGCACTTGGCAAAAATACCCACTCCTGATGATATCTGCTATGGCTCTACTAAAAAGCCAGAAGTGTTATGGCATGGTGGTCCCTTAATAATGTACATTTTAAATAACATGAAAAATATGGGAGTAGTGGTCCTACCCAAACCATTTTATAATCCTAAGGAAGATCATACTTTTGTACATGACTCTTATCTTCTAAGTACATCTATAAAATCCTAATTTAATGCTTAGAAATACATCAATATATTATTGTGCTGTCATAAAATCACAAACAAATTCAGCTAAAAATAGGGAAAAAGAAAAGAAAAACAACATCCTGCTTGCACCAGATGAATAGAGCAAGATATTAAAGACTTGGGCATATGTCACTGCCACCTATTCCTCACACTGAAATGCTGGCATATTTTATTATTCAATCATGTTGTCATGTTTTTGCTGTTTCCCTTTTGACAATGTTATGTACATCAAATATAGCATTATGTTTAATGTATGTATATGTTGATTTTAATGGTTAACTGAATTTCTAATGGACAAGAGCAATTAGGTGTACTTTTTGGCCATGAAACAAAGACTTAATTTATTAGATAACTCTAAGCATATAATTCTTTCAGCCTAAATTCCAGTTTAGTAACAGCCACAGCCCTTGGTACCCAAACTGGATCATTTCTATTGACTAGACATGTGCAGTTCGCTTCCCTCCAAATTGAAATTTGGACACATTTTTTGTTATTCAGAGATTCAGATGTATCCAAATTTCCGGATTACAATAGTAACAAATTTAAACGAATCCGAAATCATGAAACAAAATTTTGGATAAAATTTGAATTTGAATCTAATTCGAATAAGTTTTGAATCGAATTTGAATAGTTTTTGAATCTAATTTGAATCTCAGAAGAGAAAAAAATAAAATAGAAAATTAAGAAATAGAATAGAAAATAATTGATGCCGATCACCCGGTTTATATTATCTTTATAACCATTTTACCTAGAGTTTACCTAGAGTCTAGCGGGTGCCATATTTTCCCTTCCCAATCTCCGGGGGGAGGCTTGGCCGGGGAACCCTTCCTCCACACACCCTGGTGAGTTTTATTACCTTATTCCACTTTCCCCTGTCCACAACTATGTTTACATTTGTTATTTGGTATGTAATTGTATATTTTTATTTATGCTTACAGATGTATTGTCCTGATGAAGCGGTAAATCCGCGAAACATGTTGAAATGTTACATGTCATCTGAAAACACAAAATTATTTTAATATACATGTTTTTGCTGTCCATTTGCTACTTTTGTATAAATAAATATTGTGTTTTTACCAATTATTTGTACTTTATGGCTATACTCACTTTATATGTACCGCAATAGTCCACTTGCCTTTTTGCTCTTGGTGAGTCTGGGGTGGGGCCCACACTCCCAAATAATTCCTTAGAAAATAATAGAATAGAATAGAAAAGAATAAAATAGAATCTAAAATATAGAATAGAAAATGAAAGAATATAATATAATAGAGTAAAAAAGAACAGAATACAAAATAAAAGAATAGAAAAAATACAAACTAAAAGGATATATTTGAATACAATAGAAAAGAATATAAAAAAATAGAATGGAATTTAAAAAACAATCAAATAGAATAGAATAGAAAGAATATAACCATTTCCCAAAATTCAAATAGAATAAATTCGAATTCAAATAGAATAGAATAGAAAATAAAAGAATAGAATAGACTAGAATAGAAAAGAATAGAATAGAAAAAAACTATAGAATAGAATAGAAGAAGAATTTAACCATCTTCTGAAATTCAAATTTCAAATAGAATAAATTTGAATTAGAATGGAATAGAAAACAATAGAATAGAAAATAAAATATTAGAATAGAAAGGAATAGAATAGAATAGAATAGAATAGAATAGAATAGAAAAGTATACAATAGAAAAAATAGAAAGAATATGTCCTTCTTTCGAAATTCAAATTTTGAATAGAATAAAGTCAAATTTGAATAGAATAGAAAATAACAGAATAGAATAGAAAAAAATAGAATAGAATTAAAAGAAAACAATAGCATATAAAGAATATAACCATTTTCCCAAAATTCGAAAAGAATAAACTAGAAAAAGAATAGAATAGAATAGAAAGAATATAACCATTTCCCCAAATTTTAATAGAATGAATTAAAATTCAAATAGAACAGAATAGAATAGATTAGAATAGAATAGAATAGAAAATAAAAGAATAGAATAGACTAGAATAGAAAATAATAGAATAGAAAAAATTATATTGAATAATAGAATAGAAAGAATATAACCATCTTCTGAAATTCAAATTTCAAATAGAATAAATTTGAATTTGAATAGAATAGAAAAAAATAGAATGGAATTGACTATAATAGAAAAGAAAAAAAAGAATAGATTAGAATAGAAAAAAACAATAGAATAGAATGGAATAGAAAAAATATAACTATCTTCCAAAATTTGAATTTTGAATAGAATAAATTCAATTTAGAATAAAATTCGATTTGAATGGAATTCGAATGGCATTTGATTTGAATGCAATTCAAATGGAATTCAAATTTGAATTGATTTGAATTTTTTTAATTCATCCAAATTTGGAAACTTTGAATCGATTCAGATAAACAAAACTAGTTCCGAAAGCAAATTCAACAAATTAAACTAATCTAACTAAACAAATTTATGCAAATGACTAAAGATATAGTACACATGGGTGCAAGCACTGGTAACTAAAATTAGCCAGTACTCATAAATATATGATAATTATAAACACAATCTAAACACAAAATTAGAATTGTGTGAAATGTGAGTAAATATAACACAAATTATGCTTGTGAAACACAAAAAGATGTCATGAATACAGTCCAAAACAGGTGCATGAGAAATGGGAAGTTCTTATTCCCCTGTTTCCAGATAAGTTTTTTGACATTTAATCCAGATGAGCTGGCTGGTATGCCTATGGACACTTCAAAAAGAATTCACAAATAAGAGGTTGGGTACTCTTACCAAATATGATGGACACACATACCATACGGCAGTGAATCAAATGAGCTCACAATCCTCAATTCCTGGTAGTACAGAGACGCTACGCTGGAAACTATGATCAATATGTGGCTCCAATTCGTGAGGCCGAGCAGCAATGAACCCCAACAGTCAGGCCAGTCCAGGCCAATCCAAGGAATGATAGAAAGTGAATGGTCACCAATGCCCAAATATAAAATTAAAAAGAAAAAAGAAAAATGGGCTCCACATGGTGCAGGTCAACCAAGTATGGTTTATTGAAACATAAAAAATCTTACAGCAGAATGCAAGAAAAGGAGTATAAAAGTGATCACAAAATGGAAAAAAAGATATAAAAGCAATGTGGGAAGCAAAAAGGTGCTAGCCTGTTTCAACTCAATAGGTCTTCCACTGGGGCATCATTTTATCTCCCCACATTGCTACTGAATTTATTAGCCGTCAATGGTACAAGAGGAAGTAGAACCACCCCCATCATGCGGGACCGGAAGTAACGAAGACGGCGTGCGTCTCAGGCCTCAGTGTCAATCCAATGGGAAAAGGCATCTCAAAGACATAGCCCATCCCACCATCTAACACAAATAGCTAATATTGAGATAAATGTTCATATGAGTACACATGAATAGCACTAATAGGCTGAGTGAGGGAAAATCACACGATCCACACTCCAAGCCTCGCAGTGAGTACCACCACAGGTGGAAGCATCTAGATCATTTCCAGCAATAGCGCAGATGACATGGTATCCATTCAGCCAATTACCTGAGACTATCGTGGACACCTTTGTGATGTGCGTCATACGCAACCACGTTCCTGCACCAGGAGCGGGGGGGACACCACAGCATCATCACCGAGGGGAACGGGATAAGCGGACATTTGTCACATGGTCTATATTCCTAGACTCATCATGCGCAGTAGATAAATGTGTATAAGTTAATTCCACCAGCAGTAGAAAAACTGGTCATGGGATGAACGTTAGACCAATCACCACCAGATGACGTATTCACCATCCCAAGGTGCGCCATATGTACCTACACCTCACAACGGGTGCAAGGTAATGCAACGTAAACAAAAAACATAGCAGTCACAGGACAAATGCTATGTACAATGAAAGCTCAGAAAGGTTACACATAAAACCACCTTAAAACTGCTGTACAGATAGTAATCATGTCCCTCTACTGGTGAATATAAGGAACATCAAAAATACCCCCCTCAACATAAAATGTAAAAATTACAAGCAGAGCAAATACTGAACACATAATAAATGGTCAAAACAGCACAGATAACTGTGGACATTAATGGACACATATATAAAGGGACACTAATTAGGGACCATAGATATTGTAATCACATAACCGGCAAGGATGCATCACGACAAGGGACCAACAGAAGCACTAGTGCAACTCAAGCCCGATTAATAAAACAATTAATGTCCCATTCGACATTCATACTATGGGGTGAGTAACACTTTAGCTCATGGATCCAAGTCTCAAGCCGTGCCACACCCCGAAGGCAAGAGTCACCCCTCCAATGGGGGAAAAATGTGTCTATGACCTGATATTGTGTGCGGGTGGGGTCCCTATTATGGTGTTCCAAATAGTGTCGTGGAACACTGTGCTTAAAGCAGCCTTGTTTTATCTTGGCTATGTGTTCATTTACTCTTATTGAAAAAGTCCTAATCGTATGGCCCACGTACTGTTTCTTACATAGGCATGTGATTAAATAAACTATAAACTTAGTAGCACATGTAGTAAAGTGTTTCATATTGTAACCATAGAAACCATAAAACCATAGAAACAAAGGTGATAGATTTACGTCTGCCACAAATATTGTGAAGGCATACATTACACTTTCTACATGGAAAATAGCCCTTGCATTCTTGAAAAAAAGAAACAGTACGTGGGGGATGCAGGGTATTAGGGGCAATCTCACCCTGAATGGAGCGAGCACCACGAAAGATGATGCCGGCCTGATCAGGGAGAGAGGGCCCCAGGACCTTATCATTCAACAGTATTTTCAAATGCTTGTTAGAATCTTTTTGATCTCTTTATTTTGTATGGAATAGGAGGTAAAAAGAGACCACTTAAATTTGTTCTCCATCTCTGGTTTTGGACGATCAATCAATTGGGAATCTCTGTCCACCTGAGTGACCGCTTGGATATCTGCATCAAGCTCTGTGGACCTATATCTCTTTTCCAGGAATCTCTGCTTGAGAGTCTGGGATTGTAAAAGAAATCACTAACATTGGTGCAGTTTTGCCTAAGGCAAAGGAACTGGCCCCAGGGGACAGAATTCAACCACTGGCTGTGGTGACAACTGTCCACTGGGATATAGCCATTCCTATCGGTTGGCTTGAAGTATGTCTTATACTATGTCTATACCAAACGCTGGTTGATGGTTGAGATCTCTAAATCCAAAAAATCCAATCTACTACTTACCGAAGGTGCACAAGAACCCTGTTAACCCTCCTGGCTGCCCGATTGTTAGTGGGATCGACTCTGTGACCTCTAGGATCGGACGATACATAGATTTCTATCTCCAGCCATCAGTTAAACTTGTTACGTCCTACCTTAAGGACACCCGAGACACCTTCAAATTGTTGGAAAGTGTGGAGTATCGAGGTGACCTTTTTTTGGTCACAGCAGACGTTTCCGCTTTTTATACGTCCATTCCACACAATTTGGGTCTTGAGGCTGTCAAGCTTTTTCTATCTAGGAACTCACCGCTTCCCCTGATTCATAGAAATTTCATTATGGAGCTATTGAGGTTCGCTACCGAACATAACTATTTCTGGTTCCAGAATGTTTTCTATTCCCAAACCAGGGGCGTGGCCATGGGGGCTAAATATGCCCCCAGTTTGGCCAATTTATTTATGGCCCAATGGGAGGAGGATGTCGTTTGTTCCATTTAAGTGACCGGAGTTGGTCCTGTGGGTCAGGTATATAGACGACATCCTCCTCCTCTGGAGGAGTGACAGAGTGTCCTTGAAAAATTTCATGGCTGTATTGAATACCAATTATGGTGGTATAGTTTTGAACTATAAGGCGAGTCTCACGACCATTATTTTTTGGATCTAGAGATTTCAGCCATCAACCAGCGTTTGGTATTCAAGACATACTTCAAGCCAACCGCTATATCCTGGTGGACAGTTGTCACTACAGCCAGTGGTTGAATTCTGTCCCCGGGGCCAGTTCCTTTGCCTTAAGCGAAACTGCACCAATGTTAATGATTTCCTTTTACAATCCCAGAGATTCCTGGAAAAAGGGATATAGGTCCACAGAGCTTGATGCAGATATCCAAGTGGTCACTCTGGACAGAGATTCCCTATTGATTGATCGTCCTAAACCAGAGAAAGAGAACACATTTAAGTGGTCTCTTTTTACCTCTTATTCCATACCCCCATGCAATTCTTTTTTAAATTTTGGTTCGTGGTTCGCCTTAATATTCGTACCAGACCCAAAGGGCCTGGTAATGGATTTGTGGGGGGACCCCCATGCCATTTTTTTCAATGACTTTGCAGGGACTGTTCTAAACACGGGAAAACTGTGCTACTTTACAGGCATACTATAGACACCCCCAGGTACGAAAATTAAAGGAATATTAATATAATCACTTTTATTGTTTCACTTAAAGCATTATTAAAATCAATGCTCCCGAAAAAACGTCTGTTTTTAAAAAATTTTTTGCATTGATACATGTACCCTGGGGCAGGACCCAGGTCCCCAAACACTTTTTATGAAAGTAACTTGCATCTTAATCCTTAAAATTAGCACTTTTGATTTTTCACTTTCGTGTCCCATAGACTTTAACGGTGTTCGTGTGTTCAAACAAATTTTTTTCCTGTTCGCATGTTCTGCTGTGAACCAAACCGGGGGGTGTTCGGCTCATCCCTACTTGGGTGGTGGTGGTGGTGGTGACACAACACTGTAACCCCTCACAGTTACTCTTGTTCGGTGCAGAAACGGGCCCTGCTGTCAAACATTATATCAAAAATTGTAATTACATGCCCCTGTTAAACGGGCAGAAAAATTGGGCCTTTGGTTTTGGTGGTGCCAGAACACTGTAAGGCCTCACAGATACTCTTGTTGGGCGCAGGAACGGGCACTGCTGTGAAATATTATATCAAAAATTGCAATTACATGCCCCTGTTAAACAGGGGCAGAAAAATTGGGCCTTGGGTGGTGGTGCCCTAAACCAAAAATATTGTTGGAAGCTAGCATCATCAAGTTTAAGGAGATATAGGATAGTCAGCATAGGCAGTCTTTTATGAATGTGAGCTTATCAACGGAGTCTGTGGACAGGTGCACTATTTGATCCGTTACAAACCCTCCAGCAGCACTAAATGTGCATTTAGAAAGCACGCTGGATGCAGGACAGGCCAGTAGCTCAATTGCATAATGAGCAAGTTCTGGCCAGTGGTCCATCCTCAAGACCAAGTAACCCAGTGGAAAGGTCTCCAAGTCTGCTCATGCCCCTAGATATTCCTGAACCATATAATGCAGACGCTGGTGATGGTTGCTTGAACCTTCAGACCTTGGTGCTGAGGACTAAAATTTTTTTTAAAGGCATCGGTCAGCCGGCCACCTTCTCCATCACTTTTCCTCACTGAACGAAGCCCCAGCAACAGGTTGTCCAGCACCAGGAAATGGTAACCTCCCAGGGTCTGAAAATGCGTTACACAAACCTTTCTTCAAGGACTCCTGAAGATGTTTCATCCTCTGCTCCCTCTGCAAAGGCAGGATAGTGTCACTGATGTATGCATTGTCTCTGCTCACCATCCTTGTGGCCTCCTCAAATGATGACAGGACAGTACATGCATCCTTAATCAGTAGCCACTGGCATGGCGAAAAGAAGCCAAGCTCCCCTGACCCTGTCCTGGTGCCATACTCGCACAGGTACTCATTGATGGCCCTCTGCTGTGTGTGCAGCTGCTGCAGCATTGCCAATGTTGAGTTCCACCTGGTGGGCATGTCACAAATAATGTTCTTTGCTACTAGGTGCCATGTTGAACTTCCAGTGACCACTATGAGAGAGTGAGAGCGATAACATCAAATTCAACACATCTGCTTTTCATTCACACCTGAGACCTTGTAACACTAACGAGTCACATGACATCGGGGGGGAATGGCTAACTGGGCCCAATTTGGACATTTTCACTTAGGGGTGTACTCACTTTTGTTGCCAGCAGTTTAGACATTAAAGGAGTTGTAAAGGTTTGTGTTTTTTCACCTTAATGCATCCTATGCATTAAGGCGAAAAAACACCTGGCAGTGACCGGCCCCCAGCCCCTCCCCCCTTTTCCTTACCTGAACCCTCGAACTTCTCCATCTCTCGGCTTGGTGGTTCTCGGGTGTTGATTGGATAGCTTGATAGCAGGGCAGCCATTGTCTCCCATCTATGGACGCCGAATGCTGGACTCGGGAGTGCGCCCGCAAGGTAACCCCCCCGGGAGATCGCTTCTCCCAGGGGGTTATCTAATGCGGGGAGGAGCCGAGAGAGCCACCGAGGGGCCCCAGAAGAGCAGGTTTGGGGCTACTCTGTGCAAAACGAGCTGCACAGTGGAGGTAAGTATGACATGTTGGTTATAAAAAAGAACCTTTAGTATAACTTTAATGGCTGTGTGTTGAGTTATTTTGAGGGGACAGTAAATTTACACTGTTCTACAATTCGTACACTCACTACTTTACATTGTAGCAAAGTGTCAGTTCTTCAGTGTTGTCACATGAAAAGATATAATACAATATCTACAAAAATGTGAGGGGTGTTCTCACTTTTGTGAGGTACTGTAAGATCCCTTTCACACTGGGGAGCTCCGCATGCGCTACATCGCTAAAAATAGCACCTGCAAAGCGCCCTAAAAGAGCCGCTGCTGTCTCTTCAATGCAAAAGCCCCGGGGGCTTTCACACTGGAGCGGTGCACTGGCAGGACACTTAAAAAAGTCCTGCTAGCAGCATCTTTGGAGCGGTGAAGGAGCAGTGTATACACCGCTCCTTCACCGCTCCTGCCCATTGAAATCAATGGGGCAGCGCGACTATACCACCGGCATAGCGCTGCTGCAGCAGCGCTTTGCGGTGGTTTTAACCCTTTTGCGGCTTGTTTTTAACCCTTTCTTGGTTGTTAGTGCGGAGTAAAAGCGCCCACTAGCGGACGAATAGCGGAGCGAAATTGACTGTAAAGCGCCGCTAAAAATAGTGGCGCTTTACCGCTGATGCACCCACCGCCCCAGTGTGAAAGGGGCCTTAGTCTGTCTAAATGCAAAATGCTATATTACAAATTGAGACTTCTTTAATACATGGAATACATTATTTTATGACTTTTATTTTTAAATCCATACTGTAGCCTATGTCTATCTTATCAGTGTGCTTGTCAAAAATGACCAAAATAGTTCTATAAAGGATATGTGTTCTGTTTCTGTAACACTAATTATTAATCAATACAGTTAAGAATTGAATGTTTTTAGCCAACTTTGTTGGACACATTTAGTATATGGCACGCTTTAAGAAATTGAATATTTGCTTTAATATATTGGATGTTTTAATACTTTTAGTCATAGGCTATATTATGCAGTTCAGTGATATAGCAGAAATTGAGAAACAGCAATGAAAACTGAATTAACTAATTAATGGAGCTTGAGCTGCTAAAGGAAGAAAAATTGGACAGGTAATACCATAAGCTAAATCATAGCAAATATAACAAAAAGCTGCAGAGAAAAGCAAGGACTAAAGATTCGTTATTTTAACAGCCTTTTCTTCTATACTGACAATGACTTCCATGCAATATTACACTTTTAGCTGATTCTAATTAAAAGGACCACTTTACTAAGGTGATGCTTTTGAGCATTTTCATGCTTTAAATTTGCCAATCATTGTTCAGCAATGCAAAATACCGGTATAGTATGGTACAGGGCAACATGTGACAAGCTCCCTACCTTCCTTTAGTGTAGAATTCGGTGCATGAGCAACCAATATCTAGACCTGGAGTCTGTCTCATTGGATTGGAGGAGAGTATACAGACCTGTACCCAACAAGTTTAAACACAAGAACTTGGGGAATGGTGGCAGCAGATTAGGATGGTGCGGGAACAATTGGAGTGTAACTAAATGTTCTTAAAGCGGTATTAAACCCGAAACCATCATTAGATGTGGTGGTGGCATCAGTTGTCTTTGTTTAGGTTTTTCCCTCTGATTTACAGCTGAACTCCATCTTTTGATATACTATACATAGTTTGTTCTTTTGTACTATGCATGTTCATTTGGGCCAAGCTGGCCCAAATTAACTATGTAAGTATATAAAAAAATGGAGTTCAGCTTTAACCTCCCTGGCGGTATTCCAGAGTCTGGCTTGGGGTGGAATTTCAGAACCAAAAGCGGTAACCCCGAGCTAGACTCGGGATCGTATCGCAGGATCCAGGAAGAGCTTACTTACCTTGTCCCCTGGATCCTGCGATGTCTCCCCACAGTGTGAGCAGCTCGTCCTCTGCTTGATTCATCACAGAGCCGAGCTCCGTTTCCTACGAGCGTTGCGACGCATGGGGACGGAGAATGGCGCCAAATTCAAAAAGTGAAACACACACAATACATACAGTATACTGTAATCTTACAGATTACATTACTATATGAAATTATTTCACATCCCTTTTGTCCCTATTGGTTTCTCCAGTGTCCTGCATGCAGTTTTATATTATAAAAACTGTTCTTTCTGCCTGGAAACTGGAGATTGTCCATAGCAATCAAAACCGTCCCTTTACATCAAAAGTGGTTTTAGACCAGCTAGAAAACAGCGATAATAAATTATTATTATTATACAGGATTTATATAGCGCCAACAGTTTGCGCAGCGCTTTACAACATGAGGGCAGACAGTACACTTACAATACAAATTAATACAGGAGGGATCAGAGGGCCCTGCTCGTTAGAGCTTACAATCTAGAAGGGTGGGTCAAGTGGAAACAAAAAGGTAATAACTGTGGGGGATGAGCTGATGGAAAAAATGAAAATACAGTTGTTAGGTGTGGGATAGGCTTCTCTGGAGAGAAGGGTTTTCAGGGATCGTCTGAAAGCTAATAATTTAGGAGATAAGCGGACAGATTGGGGTAGGGCATTCCATAGGATTGGAGAGGCTTTGGAAAAGGCCTGGAGGCGAGCATGGTAGGAGGTGACGAGGGAGCTAGAGAGCAGGAGGTCTTGAGAGGAACGAAGAGAGCGAGTAGGTTGGTATTTAGAGACTAAGCTAGTGATGTAGCTGGGGGCGAAATTGTGGATGGCTTTGTACGTAGTTGTTAGAATTTTCAATTTAATTCTTTGGCCGAGCGGAAGCCAGTGGAGGGATTGACAGAAAGAAGTGGCAAACACAGAGCGATTGGTAAGGTGGATGAGTCTGGCAGCGGCATTCATGATGGATTGAAGAGGTGATAGACTATGTAGAGAATCACTTGCAGAATTGAGCGATAGTAATTTGTGGGGAGATCCGTCATCAAACACTTAAAACTAATGACAGTGACAATTCTGCAACTGAGCAAATTTCAGTGTTTTTGATTTGATTACATTAGTGAATAATTTTTATTACTATTATATTATTATTTGGTATAATTATTTATAGTTATTTATTATATTATGATTTTATGAATTTATGATTTCGTGTTTCAAACTTTATCATACCCCTGATGTCTACTAGACTCTTGTTTGGACAGATTTAAGTGAGTTACTCCTAAGAATTACAGGCCTACAATATAAAATGCCAAATTTCCATGCAAAATAATTGTACCGCTTTGAGCATGAAAATTCTGAAATAATAATACCGCCAGGGAGGTTAACCTGGTGATCTGGCAAGTAACACAACTCCTGTATTAGAGTGCCTATGCTCTGGATGAAGGAGCACAGGGGGCATATTTTGACATCAGTATTGTCAGATCAGGGGGGGTGTTAAATGTACTAACAGATTTAGATACACTAACAAATTAAAGCCAAACTCCAGTTAACACTTTATAAGCAGTTACAGCAACAGTTTTGTTTCCTTTAGGATAAAGGTTTTACATAAATGAATAAAAGTTGACCATTGAAAGCACCCTGCTAGTGTTAAATGGTTTGTCTCATTCCTATAACTGCTGTACTGCATTTTCTTTTTAAATATTACAGACTTACTCACTGGATCACTAGATGAAAATAGAAGAAAAAAAGCCTAAAAAAGAGAACGAATGCAGCCATCAAATCTAAAAAAAAAATGGTAAGCTGCGATATAATAAATGTTGGCTTTTGGGTTTAATACCACTTTAAAGAAAAACTGTGAAAAAACTGAAGGCTGCCATTCCTGGCTTTTTTTTTCTTTAAAATGTTACTTGTCTCATGGTAATCCTAATATTGCACTTTTTTTTATTTAAATTTAAGAAAAACATTTATTGAAATTGAAAAAGCAAACATCTATGTCAGATATACAACTTAGTGTAAGACATTTTGCCACAACACATATGGATGGTACAATTAAACATCAGATTTAAGCAGAAAACAATAACTTATTCACGATATCCAGAAATAAAAAGAAGCAGTGATTTCCGGAAATACAGAATCCCTCTCATATGTAACATACAAAAGTCAACGCCATATCAGAAAAAAAGAAAAAATCCTTGTTTTTTAGAAGAATAGAAAAAAGGTATATATATATATATATATATATAGAGAGAGAGAGAGAGAGAGAGAGAGAGAGAGAGAGAGAGAAGCAAAGCAAGAGTACCGTTGCCTAGTGTACATAATTAGGCAAAGAACTGCTATACCGACCCCTATCAGGGATCAACCCTGTAGAAGCCTATCCTTTACAAATTGATGCAGTTCAAAGCCTGGAGAATCCAACCATAACTGCCACATTGAATAAAATATTTTGGGTACATGTCTGTGTTGATAATTAAATTTTTCATGTATAATCATATTATTGACTTGATCCGCCCTTTGTCTTTTAGTTGGTACCTGAAGTGATATACAGTAGTAAGCTATTAATTTGTGGGCAAGGTACAATAGTCTCAATACCGCAGTGTGACCTTGCGGTGTAAGAGACTCTTCCTCCAGAAGAACATCAGAACAGCTTAGGGCACCTCCATATCATATGCAACAAGTCACCATCATCCCTTACACATTTCAGAGACAAGGAAGTGGCTCTGCTCCTCCAAATGTAAACCTGAATTGGCATCCCATATGCTTTATGCAATAGGTACAAATGGGAACGTTTTTGAGAAGCACAAACTGACTTTAATGGAGTGGAAGACAATTACCATTTATCACCATTGATAGCCCCCGGGTCTTTTTCCCATAATTTCCTACAGAGTAATATGGAAGCATCATGTGTGGAGTGGAGAAGGATAGAATACACCCTAGAGGTTATTTCTCTTTTAACCTTTTCCAGCAAGACTCCACAGACAATAATAGATAATCAATAGGAGTAAGTATGGAGGTGCGGACCTGAGCCTGTAGTGCATGCCTGGGTTGTAGGTATTTATAGAACTGACTTCTGGGAAGGGCAAACTCTGAATGTAAGTCCACGAAGGATGTAAACACCAAGTCATTGTACAATTGTGTCATATAAATAATGCCCGCTCCCTCCCAGACCTGAAAGCCTTCTAATTTGGACAGCTCCTTATAATTAGAATTACGCCATATGTGTGTATATGCCCAATAACCGTGTACCAATAACCTGTTACTTTGTATGGGCAAAGTTTTCCTTTACAGGAAAAACATATATCTGGGTATAAGTTCAGCAACCTGTATCTCTGGATCTACTAATTGTGACGCTTAGTTTTCATTGAATATACTGCTCATTTTTACTTTAAATATATCAACCATCACATTTCCTAAATCTGCTCCACATTGCTCACTTTCTTTGTCCAGGCACTGCCCTTAGCAAAAGCCCCTCGCTAAGTATCAGATATCTATTTCTTTAGAACCCCAAGCAGCAGGTAAAATCTGTCAACTGTAAATGCTAGCCACAAAAAATGTGATTGCAAAAGTTTTCTTGTGATGTAAAATGTATTTAACCCATTGTTATCTGGTTCACTAAGCTTTCACAGTGCTTCTGGGTGGGACTGTTACCATTTGTTACATAATTCTGTGTTGTGCTCTACAAAAGATGGTGCGTGCAACAGACAGTATTCTGGGCTGCATTATCTATACTCAGGCTAAAAGCCATTCAGAAAAAAATGGATGCTGGTGTCACTGCATGTTAAATAGGTTGGGAAGCTCACCACTCAAGACGAATGCCAATATAAAAATTAAAGTGACCCAAGGGTAGGTTTGGCCCCATAAATAGGAAGTAGTTCTGGACAGCCGCACTCTGAAAAAATTGCCTTTTATTTAAAAAATCAAATAAAAAGATACATGCCACAGCAGACAGGGGAGCTGACGCGTTTTCCACTAACAGTAGTGCTTATTCATAAGCAATGAATAAACACTACTGTTAGTGCGAAACGCGTCAGTACCCCTGTCTGCTGTGGCATGTATCTTTGATTTTGATTTGATTTTTTGAATAAAAAGGCAATTTTTTCAGAGTGAGGCTGTCCAGAACTACTTCCTATTTATCGCTACAAGCAATTGCCAACACCTGTGGCTTCTAAACTGGTGAAGAGGTTTACTATCGTTTGTCCTCCTGGAGCGGTGATATCTTCCCTTCCCTAGGTTTGGTCCCATGACTTGGCTCAAATGAAAAGGTTAGTGTGTACCTTTAATTTTAGGAAATCAGCATCATCAAAGCATACATCTTAAAACAAAATCAAACTTGGTAAAAAAACAAAAAACAAAGAAAAATGTCCCCTAGGAGCTTCATCCTATAATATCAAAGTAAGCACCGCATATTAGCACATTATGGCCAATTTACCTGCCAAGTGATCCCCTCCTGGACTGCAGTGTCAGCACTCTCATCTGATAAAATGACTTCCTTCTCCTGGACTTCCTTCCAGGTTCAAACTCTTCAGCTGCTTAATTAGTTGGGCCACAATGATCTCCAGTGGTGGCTGGTGCTCCATTTTTTGGGGGGGGGGCGGCAAACAACCCCCCCGCAAGGTCCGAACTTACCCCATCCAGGTCATGGGCGGCTTCCCCAGCTTCTCCTCCCATCCAATCCAGTCTTAAGACCCGCTTCCTATTCAGATTGGCCGGGAAGAGAAGCAGGAAGACAATAGCGAATGTTGATTCGCTAATGTCACAAGTGGGTGGGCTTGAGGTGCAGTGCTTTGCGCCCCAAGCCCAACGTTTTGGAAGCCAAGTAGAGCGTCAGGCTCCAATCATGTGCTTCAAAAAAAAAACTTGTAGAAATCTAGCGTCCGGCACCCCGCATGGAGATTAGGGGTCACGCATGGAGTTTAGGGGGGTGGCGCCCCTGCACCCCTTATGGACCGGTCATCGCTGATGATGTCACTCCTACATATGCGTATGGAAGTCACATCATCATGGCACAGAACAGTGCCGTAAATGTACAGTGAGCAGTGCATGCATGGGTCAGTGTACATATATGCTGACAGGCAGAGAGAAGAATCCTACTTGTCAGAATTTTATTTTAGATTATTCCACTTTAAGATCAAACCAGCCTACTAAGGAGAGAAAGCAAAATAAAAAAGAGAACCTTTTACTACACTGTACAGAGGCACCATGGAAGTGTAATTAATTAAATTATCATTAAAATGACTTTATAACAGTTTAATTAATTTAAAGCATTACTAAGACCCCTTTCACACTGGGGTGGTTTGCAGGCGCTATTGCATTAAAAATAGCGCCTGCAAACTGACCCGAAACAGCCGCTGCTGTGTCTCCAGTGTGAAAGCCCAGGGGCTTTCACACTGGAGCGGTGCGCTAGCAGGACGGGAAAAAAGTCCTGCTAGCTGCATCTTCGGAGCGGTGAAGGAGCGGTGTATACACCGCTCCTTCACCACTCCTTCCCATTGAAATCAATGGAGCAGCGCGGTTATACTGCCGGCAAAGCGCCTCTGCAGAGGCACTTTGCGGTGGTTTTTAACCTTTTCTCAGCCGCTAGCGGGGGTAAAACCGCCCGCTAGAGGTCGAATACCGCTGCTAAAATGACGGTAAACCGCACTTATAATAGCGGCGCTTTACCGCCGACGCACCTCCTGCCCCAGTGTGAAAAGGGGCCTTAGTCCTAAACTTTGTTTCTGGAATATACATTTTTATCTTTACTGTTTAATTCTTTGTAATCATGTAGTTCTTTCCCCGGTGGATTCTATACTTAGAGGCTTCCAGTTAAGGCACCCCCATGCTATGTGTGGGTGCATGTCCCCAGCTGATGAGATGCGGCCATCTCCACCTTGGCTTAGTCTGTAAATGCAGGCTGAACATGCAGGCACTGGCTCTTCAGACAATATTTCAAATTTCAAGTGAGCTATCTAGGGTGTCAATGCCATTCCTTCATAGATGTACAGAAAGTAAACGTTTTCACCCCAGGGCAGAAAGGGGATGATTTACTAAAACTGGAGAGTGCAAAATCTGGTGCAGCTGTGCATGGTAGCCAATCAGCTTCTAACTCCAGCTTGTTTAACCTCTTGCCGACCATATACTGTATATATACGGAGGAGATGCAGCTCTCCTGTGCTGGGTCATGTACCTAGTACTTGATCCAGCACTTCCGGGTTGGGGGCACACTGCCAACGGCCCGCTTTTCTGTGATTATTCACAGCGGGAGACGATCAGTGTGTACAGCAGACTCGATGTCCGCCGGCACCTTCCGATTATTCGTTACACAGGCAGAACAGCAGTCTGCCTATGTAAACAAGGCAGATTGCCATTCTGTCAGCGGGGAAGACATTGATCCTTTATTCCTGATAAGCAGGAACATGGATCTCTGCCTTCCCCTAGTACAAGCACCTCCCACAGTTTAGTAAAGCACTGGTCAGGCATACAGTTAACCCTTTGATTACCCCTGATGTTAACCCCTTCCCAGTCAGTGTCATTAGTACAGTGGCAGTGCATATTTTTTAGCACTGATCACTGTATTGGTGTCAATGGTCCTCAAAAAGTGTCAAGAGTGTCAGTTAGTGTCCCGACTGTCCGCTGCAATTTCGCAGTCCAGCTATAAGTCACTGATCACTACCATTACAAGTAAAAATAAATAAATAAATAAAAATTCCATAAAAATAGCCAAAATTTTTTTATTGGACATGTTTTATAGCAGAAAGTAAAAAATATACGGTATATATTTTTTCAAAATTGTCAGTCTGTTTTTGTTTATAGCGCAAAAAATAAAAACTTCAGAGGTGATCAAATACCACCCAAAGAAAGCTCTATTTGTGGGAAAAAAAGGACAACAATTTTATTTGGGTACAGTGTTGCACGACCGCGCAATTTTCAGCTAAAATAACGCACTGCAATATCGCAAAAAAATGGCCTGGTCAGGAAGGGGGTAAGTCTTCTGGAGGTCAAGTGGTTAATTAAGCTTTAACAAAAAAACCTGGAAGCTGTTTGGTTTCTAGGCAGAGCTGCACCAGATTTTGCACTCTCCAGTTTTAGTAAATCAACCCCAAAGTGTCTTTCTGGCAGGATCACCAGGTGAAAATAGAGAACAAAAGCTTAAAAAATGAATGCAGCCACCAAATTTAAAGACTGCTATGCTGCATTATATTATATGTTTGCTCTTGGGTTTAGAGTGACTTTAAACTGCTAATTTCTCAGTTAAGAACACCAGGAGTATTTTTCTACCTTCTGTTTTGTTTATGCCACTTTTGTATAGCAGGGCTGACCCATGTTCCTCTGTTCTGTTATATGTCACCCCTGAGTGAAGCAAATTGCAACTCAGTGCCTTTGGGTATGTCTCTGTGACTAACGAGGTCCACAACTATGTCTAGGATTATTTTTTCTAGATGTGTGACTAAACCAGCATTTGTCTAACATGATCAAATTAAATCCACCATTTTGATTTTCCCAACTGCCAAACAAATAGTTAGGCAGAAGAAGAAACCAACAGAGAATATTGACACCTTAGTTAAAACCACCTCACATGTGGAGCAAGGCACAAATCAACCAAATGTGCAAGTGCCGACCAACATGCACATAAATCATTTATAACGATAATCTAAAGCAAGCTCCAAATCTCATTAAAGTATATGAATCCTTAATCTGTTTTGGCAAAAAAAGAGCCAATACACATTTTTTCTTTTTATCATAAATTACAGTTCTGTGGCACTGTGCAAATATTACCAAGCTGTAAGACAGCTGTGCTCCATTAAAATGTGTAATGGTCGCTGATTTCTTACAGCACATGGTCATCAGGCCGAATCTACAGCCAGTAATTAGGAAGATGAAATGTTTAATTGTGCCTTAATTTTGATAAAATTTATCTGTCACACATCCCGTAGTCAAGCATTATGCTCACAAATCAATGTCATCTGTACTAAGCAGGAACCAAAGCACAAGGCTCTTGTTCCTTACTGACTCATTTGAATGTCAAACTGTTTTCTGTGTAAACAAACAGTGTAAAATGAAGGAACATGTTCTGAAAAGCACAGCTTCACCTCATGAAAATCCATGTCATAAAAAGTTAGATAATCCTGCCATTTTGTCTAAGAAAACATTTTCTTCACCCTATTTATATTTTAAAGCAACAGTTTTGCTCTATAGTATTTTTTTATAAATGGTAAAAACTAATTTCAGCCTTCCTTCCTAGACCATGAAAACATGATGTGCAGGTGTTTCCTGTGTGAACCATTACCACACTAGATGTGCATTTTTCTGATATATTTCAGAGCAGATTAACCATGCTAAATAAATATATTTCTATCTCCAGATAACAAAGTGTATTCTACCTAATCCTCCCAATCCTAATTATTCTCCTGATAGAAGACCGATAGTGGGACGCTTTCAACCCCCACTAGCGGCTGAATAAAGGGTAAAAAAAAATCCCGCTACCGAAGCACTTTTCAGGTGCTTTGGCAGCGCTGCCCATTGATTTCAAGGGCAGGTGCGGTCGGGGGGCAGTGTATACTGCCCCAAAGATGCTGCTTGCAGGACTTTTTTACCACCCTGCAAGCGCACCGCCCCAGTGTGAAAGCACTCGGGCTTTCACACTGGGGAGGCTTGAAAGCCGCTTTTCAGGCGCTATTTTTAGGGCTAAAATTCCTGAAAAGCGCCCCAGTGTGAAAGGGGTAATAAAGCATCAGCTTGCCATTGCATGCTGGATGAAAGCAAAGTCTAACCAGCCATCTAGCCAAGGTAGCAAGGTTTGACGTGAAGGAGCTAGGCTACATTTATGTACCTAACATGAAGTAAAACATTTTTTTTTAATGTAAGAACTTTAAGTGATAAGTGATGGTCCTTCCTCAGTCATCGTCATGGGAGTATTTTTGTAACACCACATGCAAGGTTTCAGAATATATACAATAGTTTTGCAGGTGCAAGATCATTTTATTGAGGAACCCTACATTTAGAAAGAGAGAACGGGCCCAAAATTTGAGATTTTTGGGATTAAATCTACCTTTTAAAGCATTCTGTGCATGTAGTATGTCAACAAGCCCATATACATGGGATATGCAATTAGCGGACCTCCAGCTGTTGCAGAACTACAAATCGCATGAGGCATAGCAAGAATCTGACAGCCAGAAGCATGACACCCAGAGGCAGAGGCATGCTGGGACTTGTAGTATTGCAACAGCTGGAGGTCCGCTAATTGCAGATCCCTGCCATATACCATTCATAGTTCTAGTGCCAAACTCATGGGCTAGCACAAAAGAGTCATTAAACAAAGAGACAACAACAATTCTTTCTTTAAACCATTTATTATTTTAGTAAATACATTTTGGCCATGGTGTTGTTCAAGGGTAACCTGTTAATGTTTAAATGAAAATACTAATAAATATGAAGCCACCTTGGCTATATAACCACAACTCAAAATTTATACGGTGTCCATCCAGACAATGCTGGACGACTATTCCCCCACTGAACAACCCATGACTATTTCAGAAAAAGGGGAGGGGGGTGGGAGTCCCGGTCCTGTACCACACAGTCTGACGGTAACGGCCGGACAGCCCTCTTTTATCTCCTCCGAAATTCGCAGGCTTAGGGGCCCGCCAAATTACACCGATTAGCTGCTTATTGCTACCCTGCGGAGGCTGCTGTTAACCAATGGTCATCCTGAAACACAGAAATAGGGAAACATGCATTCCCCTTTGGCTCTCCCATGTGGGTCCTGCATATTGCATGGACCTGTCATGACATGAGGGCAGCATGCAGTCATTTGGCACTTACTGTGCAGCCCTTGGGTCCCAGCAACTCTAGGATAAAGAAAGTTATTGATTAAACTAGCTTCTACTAAACGATTTAGTTAATTTCTTTCATTTTTAAATTTTTCCATGCGGTCAATTGTCTTTTTCTCTTTTTGGGTATTTTTATTCTCTGACCTGTTGTAATTGATCTTGCTGTGATGACTATCAAATTTGGTGCCAGTAGTTTTTCAAGTGGGCAGTAGAGGGCACTAACTTGTAATAGCAATACAATAGCAGCAACCTCTCTCAATTCCCTGCAACATTTGTTCAGCCTCCCTCCTGACCTGTCGGATGTCTGCAGTCTTTCATTATCTCTTGTAGCATGCCACAGTCTCTGACTATCTACTGTAGTCCAGTTTCTGACCATTTTGTAATATATACGCTGAACATTATGTGGGGCCCTTTGGTAATGTTTGAGGTTGCGCTTGAGGCCCCTATATTAAAGTGAGAATTTTTTGGTCCGGTTGGTGGAACCAACACCCTTAGCTAAAGACACCTCATCCCAATAAGTATGAATACAAAGCAGAGGGGGAAGCGGACATTGAGGGGATTTTTGCGGTGTCTAATATAAAAGTACGCAACTACTGTATTATAAATAAAATACAATTCTTTTATTAACATAACATAGTTAAAAAGTGGACATAATGTTACAAAACAATGAAAGGTTATAAGCAATTGGTGGTCAAGAATCGTTTACAGCTGAGTAGTAAGTCGCAGCAAGGCAAATTGCACAATAACCCGACATGTTTCGCTTTTATAGCTTCCTCAGGGGATGTGCAAAAGACTTTAATTTTTAATTTCTACTGAGACCACTAGGTAAATGAAAGGACACAAAGTTACAGCAAACGATTGAAACAGTACAATAAAGAATTCAGTACAAAAGTATAAATATAAGTATGAACCCAGTTATGAACCCAGTTATATATACTATATATAGGCTTTGTATTTATCTATATTAAAGTGGTTGTAAACCTCAGACATAAAAATATGAACAAAGCCTATCCCTCTATAGTGTGTACTTGTCTCAATTAAGAGCACTAAGTACCATTTCTGTCTGCTGCTTTGTTCCTCTGCTATCAGCATAATTTCTGACACCAAGAGAAAAATGGTGACAGGGGAGGGAGCTCCATCTGACTGACAGCCTTAACTCTGTTCCTGTGTGCTATGTGAAGGGGGGGGGGGAGTCCCTTCCCTCCAATCATCTCTCAGAGCTCTCCTCACTGAGCTCTGCAGAGTGTAACTTCAGCTCTCCACCCCCTTTTTCTGAACTCTCAGACAAGCTTTAAAAATCCTGGACTTTATGTAGATGTAGAGAAGAGAAAACTACAGATAGACAGGTGCGACTTATGTAGAAGGATTTGTTTCATCTCTGTGTATCACCTGAGGCCAGTCACTTCACTGGGTATATAGAAGGGTTTACAACCACTTTAAGTAAGTTTACCACCATTGGTCTATAGCTTGCACACAGATAGTTTTAAACTAAAGTAAATCAAAATATTTGCCTTCAAAACCAAAATCCAATTTGACAAAATGCATCTTGTAAGAATGAGTAGTAAGTTAAATAAAATTGAGTTATAGAGGATACAGAACAGCACGAATGCCTTGGAATTCTGGTGTAATACATTGTATAAGTGCAAGAGAGTAGAATGTCACCAGCTAGTAAGCATGCATTAATTACATTTCCTCCCTATAAAACATTAACGCCGCAATAACTTTCATGAATTTCCATAGGTATTTATAAATATATGACAGGGAAAGTCATTTTAACCTGTATTTAAGCCATGCTAATTAATATAGTATTCCCTGCAGCCACAGAAGTCAATTTTCCATTTAAAAATACAATTACAATAATCGGATTTTTACTTCATTTGACAACAGAAGACTTTTATGGTTACCTATCTCCAAATGTTCTTTTTTGTAATTAAAATACAGTGATCAGCCGTAAGGATTTTGAAGCTGTTTCAGTAGTTCCGCTATCCTGCTTAACATGTGGCAACCGTAATAATTAAAATGATACTAACACATGCACAATTTTATAGCCCTTATGGTACAGCCCATTATGCCAAATAAGGTCCTCTGTTTTCACAGCATCCTGCACATGGTCTCATTACACACACTTTTCTTTCTTGCCTTCACACTAACAACTGTTAAAGTGAATCAACACACAAAACGCACTATAACAGCTTAGTGTTTATGATATATGTGCTGATAGTCAGTGAACAGGAAAATCCAAACATTTGCTGTTTATGCAAAGAAGGCTGAGGCAGCCAGTGGCTCTCCAGCTGTTGCAAAACTACCATTTAGAAGTATGCTGTGTGCACGACTGGCAGGGCCTAAGGTGGCTCATTTATAAGACCTGGATCAAAGGAAGAATAGCGTTACTGCCAACAGCTACTGTCTAGGTGTTTATTTAAATTATACTTATTCCAAGGGCAACATCTTCTCATTTACAGCCAATAGGGTGATAGCTAAATGTAAGTTTTGGGAACTTTGGGAAATTAATATGCAGGGGTAGTGGGATATATTTATTTATTTTTTAATAAAAAACATAGCAAGAGGAGTGAAATTATTCAGTAAATTGGTAAATTTTTAGAAAGCAATGGGAGCAGAAGGGCAAAAGCTCGCTTGATCTTGATTTTCAGTATGAATACAGACCGTGAAAGCGGGGCCTCACGATCCTTCTGACTTTTTGGGTTTTAAGCAGGAGGTGTCAGAAAAGTTACCACAGGGATAACTGGCTTGTGGCGGCCAAGCGTTCATGAAGGAACTTTCTCTACTCTCTTCAACTGACTATTGTGAAACTAAAAAAAAGTGAACATACGCGCAATTTATTAAAGTGTAGAATAGTGTACCTGTCTATGCACTTTGGGAAATCAGACCCCGTTTCGCTTTACGTAACTTGTCTTTAAAAACACCGTCATCTAAAGGAGTTGTGTTAAAGCGACTTGTGAGTATTACACTGGTTCATAGACAAAGTTTTGACTAAATGAATAGTGGTTTGGCTTTGTAGACCTGGTGACTTGGGGTTTTAATCCCCATAAAACTTTCTGCACAGAGTTTGAATGTTCTGCTTGAGTTGGTGAGGGCACTCCAGCTGTCTTCCCACTACCCAAAATATACTTCAAAATAAATTTCTTTCTACCTAGACTGGGCCTACTTTTCAGCTTCAATATTTGCAATAAAGAGATTTGATTGTAAGCTCCATCACAAGTAGTAGTACATTTGGCAACATTGGGGCTACCACTGCTAAAATAACTGTTTGATTATGTGCTGCCTAAACAAGCAGTTGAAATAAGAAGACACTTGTATCCTTCAACACAGTTAACAGAAAGTTTAAGTGTTTTTAACCTTTGCATTTTCCCTGATCACTTAGCATTATAAACATGTAGAAAGTTATAAATATGGTCAATTTTATCATGAATAATTATGTAATTAAAAACCTAGTCTATAGACTCCTAAACTCATTTTACACTCATCAGCTTCGAATCACTTTCAGTCTTTAGTCTGGGATAGATTCCAACCTAAGTCTCCTAGGTGGAACTCCAGTGCATCAGGCTAAATTTATCCTTTGCATTTTTTATGATAGTTTGTTGTGAACAGTATTTAAAAGTTAAAATGAAGAATGACAGTCGTTTAAACAAGGGCACTGTAACACAAATACAAATGACTTCTGTGTACATCAATGATCTGCACATAATAAATAACAGTTTGCCAAGTCATATGCTTTAGCATCACAGTAAACAATGGTGATTAGGAAATTTCACTGCAGTAAATAAAATAATAATAGTAAATATTTAGAAGTATTCACAGTTTTTTATTTTATGGAATAAGGAAAAATTTCAGTCTTAAAGTGGTTGTAAAGCCTTAATGTTTTCCCCCTTAATGCATTCTATGCATTAAGGTGAAAAACCTTCTGT
This sequence comes from Lithobates clamitans, assembly GCA_037952925.1. Taxonomy (NCBI): domain Eukaryota; kingdom Metazoa; phylum Chordata; class Amphibia; order Anura; family Ranidae; genus Lithobates; species Lithobates clamitans. Next base: position 1,718,297 of record JBBGZY010001281.1, on the reverse strand, counting down.
GTTGCAGCTCCCTCCAGACCCCCCTTTTACTCACCTGATTGAATCCAGCAACGTGAACGAGCGCATCGGCTCCAGTCGCTGTCACTCTTCTCATTGGACAGATTGATAGCTGTAGGAGGCATTAGCTCCCGCTCCTGTCAATAAAAAGCTGTGACACGGGGGCGGGGCCGAGTCCTGCTGTCTGTGTGAATGGACGCAACAGGGGGACTCGGGAGCAAGCCCGCATGTAAAGCAGTTTTCCGTGGGGGGCACCCAATGAAGAGGGGGGTCTGGAGTGCCCCAGAAGAAGAGGATCAGGGTTGCGCTGTGCAAAACCATTGCACAAAACAGGTAAATATAGGCATGTTTGCATTTAAAAAAAAAAGTTTACAATCACTTTAATCTAAAAAAGACCGTGATCACTTTATGAAGTAGCAGTGTATAGGTACACAGTACGTTTCGTTAAACTGTATCTTTGGTGAAAAATGTAGATCATATATTTTTTTCTACAACAAATTACATAGCCTACTCCTAAAAATCTAAATAATCTTGAAGTTTAAAAACTTATTATGAAAAATCCCACATATCCACTTCCTTGAATGACATGGCACATATTCACTATGTTCTGTGAATATGCACTGCTGTGTCACCCATTTCACAGAGTCTGCCTTCTGAACTACAGAAGTGCTGAAAACAGGAGTCTCAGGAAGCACAGTCAGTACAGGTAACACACTACATGTGACATCATCACTGCTTGTAGGTAGGTAGGTACCATGGAATTTACAGTCCTTAGAAATTGTAAGTAAGCAAAAGGAATGAGTAGAGGAGAAGCTAAAAAGCATGCAGGGAATCTAAATTGTTGAAAGAGATAGCCAGGAGACAGGCAGCATCCTCAACACCAAAGAAGATTTTTTAAGTAAGCTTATATTGGATTGTCAAATATACTGTACCTATTACTTGTATTGCTATTACAATGCTGATATTATAAAATTAAGAGTTTGCTGTGATTTTAGATATCCTTTAAGGCTACCAAGCGTTGCTTAGCAAATTAACCCCTGCACAGGAGGTAAGTGTACTTAGTAATGGCGGTAGTGATGTCAGTATTCCAAAATAATACTGCTATTTCAGTCTTCCAGCTCCAGTTTTTCAAAATGTTATTGAATATTGTCATTTGCATATTACCTGATTCCCAGGTTGGCTTTTTTTTTTTTTTTTTACTGTAGATCTCTCATACATGTAAATGGTCTATAAAACAAACAAAAAAAAAACGAATGAGAAAAACACTGAAAGCTAAAAAAAATTAAAATACTGTACATTTCAATTCTATTTCACGTTAAACCTAAGAAAATATTGAAATCTGGTAAAGGTCAGTCAGAACACAGAGAAACATCCACAGGCTTTTTATATCTCTAAGGAGTCCATTTGTAAGGATCCAATCAATTACAATCATGGCTGTCCTGGCCTTCAGTGTGTGCCTTCCCTAGTTGATATTCATAACTTTCAGTGAACCCCTCCCCTTGGTTCCCTCTGTTAGCCTTATGTCTCCGGTCTCTCAGATTGTACCCCTGCTTTGTGTCTCCTCCCTGTCCCGTGCCCCCTCTCCAATCTCACTTTGCCCTTTACACCTGTGTGTGGTTTTTAATCTGCCTATGGACAATAAACAACCCCTTCCCATTAGCTTCACTCTCAGTAAGTGTCAGATCAAGTGTTTATTCTTGAGTCTGCTGTCATAGCCCCTTGATACTGGCCCATGTTGTAGTAACATGTTACATGTTTATCCTACACCTTTCCTGTAGCCCAGGCTCCCAACCTAACTTGTCAACAAGGGTTAAGGCTTATGTGTTATACGCCCAGAGGTGACTTGTAGGCAATCACCCATTTCTAGATACACTGGTTTTAAAGAATACATAAAGGCAAAACTAATTTTTAGTTTTGGATGGAGTAGAGAAAGATTAGAACACCTGTCAGGTTTTTATTGTGCTCGGTGCCCCCATCAGGAAAATTCACCCTCTCCAGGGGTGGACTGACAACACATGGGGCCCCCGGGCAATAGGAGATTATGGGGCCCCCGGGCAATAGGAGAAGATTATGGGGCCCCCGGGTAATAGGAGATTATGGGGCCCCCGGGTAATAGGAGATTATGGGGCCCACAGGCAATAGATTATGGGGCCACACAGTATACACACACACACACACACATACAGTATACACACACTGACACACAATATACACACACAGTATACACACACAGAATACACATACACACACTGAAAAGGTACTGGAGAGGCGGGGCAGCTATAATCTTGGGATTTTTAAAAAAAACACAGATTTTTACATACTGTCCCTGGTTTTATTGAGGCTGGCAACCCTGATGGGACCCCTTAGTGGCATGGGGCCCTCAGGCATTGCCCGAGTGCCCGACTGGTCAGTCCGCCCCTGACCCTCTCTATTTCTCCTGTTTACCTTTATCAACAAAAGTGAAAGAAAAAAAAAATCCCACATTTTAGGTTGTCCCTTGAACATGAATATAGAGGAAATCTTCCAATGGGGACATTAGCTCTGGTGACCCTGGCAACAACTAGGGACCCCCTCACTTTGAGGGATTTATTCTCACTTCCTGTTTTTGCTATGGGGTAGGAAGTAAAGTAAAATCTCCTCAATGGGACACATGGCAAAAGAAAAAATTGACACGGATTATAACCCTAACTTGCTCTATCCAAAATGAAAAAAAAGTTTAAGGGTATTTTAGGCCCTTAATCAGGTTACCTTGTGTGTATGTATGAAAATGTTAATAACAGCACACATATTAAAAAAATATTAAATAATACATTTTTTAATGTTACTAATATTTACCTTTCAGGATCCAGTGGTGGTTTGTTCCTTATCGGGACTCCTCTGCTATTAGGATCCCTAAAATGTTCCCCTTTTTCTCTTATCATGTTACAATTAAGAAGTCGGTGTATTCTGGCAGCAGGATGGTATTAAAGATCCCCTCACTTCTTGGCTTTGGGATTCTGCTTTTAAGGAAACTCCCCAAAGGAAATTTTTGTCCACCACTGGGTAATGTAAAGGAAATAATAAATTATTAAAATTAAACTTTAATTTTAATAGTGTCATTATGTTTTTTTTGTACCCCCTTCCTTATTTGTACTCACGTGAATTGGTTAGGGGACTAAAGGATGCCTAAAGCCAGTTCACGGGGGAAAGAGTTACCACCTGCTAGTTCTTATAGACAGGGCTAAAACTGGGTGAAGCAGAGGGGGGGGATCATGTGCCCAGGCGCAGTATTAAGAGGGGCGCTGCCGATCAGTGCGGCCCTGTGAGGGAAAGTACTGGAACCGATTTTCTGTGTAGCTCTCCCTGCAGCAGATGAAAGCTGGCATCTCCTCCTCCCTCCTGCCAGCTTTCACCCACTGCAGGGAGAAGCCAGACAGAAGATTGGTTCCAGTAGATTCCACCACACTGATCACCCACTCTGTTCCAATGCGATTCCCCCTACTGTCCAAGCCCCCGCTGTGTGCCCCCTTCCGTAAGTCTGCCATGCAATGTGCTCTCCCCTCCCATTCTCAAAAAGAGAATGGGAGAAGTGGGTGGGGGCAGTAAATATATTATAATTACCAGCCCCTTCCCTTTCTTAAAGAGCATAGCAAGTGATCATTACTGATCACTCACTGTGTTCATTTATAACTGAAGCATAGTAAACTTTGTTTACTATGCTTCCGTTTGTGAATGACAGGGAAGCCCTAGAGTGCTTCCTATTCATTCATGTCCAGTGCATCTGAGGCTGCAGAGAAAGGTATTGGGGAATCTTTGTCCCCAGTTCCTTTCTCTGTCCCAAAAGTGAGACATCAAGGATTTGTTTAGACCTCTGATATCTCAGCAAAGAACACCCAACAGTGTTGTGAAAAAAATTGCTTTTTTAAATATAAATACAAATTTGTAAAAAAAAATGTTAAAAATTGTAAAAAATATTAAATGCTAAATGATGTTGCTCTTAAGATGTCATTGACCAGAGGTGAGGCCTAATTCAACCCTCAACTACGAAGTAGGTGGGCCGAGCAAAAGTTCAGGCCAAACATCGCCCGTTCGGCAAACACCTGCCGAGCGCTCTGCACAGTGCATTCTAGGGCCCTGCATTCTACTGGTCAGGTACAAGGCTTTGCCAATTAGGTCATAGAGTACTGTCAGAGCCCTGATTGGATAAAGCGATGATGACTTTGTCCAATTACGGCTCAGTGCTCGTAGTTCCTCCCCACACTAAAAAAAGGCTCCTTCCCACAGGAAGCTTTTGCAGTGTGTTGTTGGAGTGGAGATAGATAGGGCTAAGTTTGCTACTAGCTAGTGTGTTCACTTATTGTGACTCTGAGTGTAGAGTGTTAGTGTAGTGTTATTATAGTGTGAGTAAAGTGTGTCAATATAGTGTAGTATGAATATAATGTGAGTGTAGTGTGTCAGAATAGTGTAGTGTGAGTATAGTGTGTCAATATAGTGCGTCAGTGTAGTGTGTTAGTGTGGGGCAGTGTTTAACACAGCATTACATAACATTTAGTGCTGTATACAGTGCTGCATACTCTTTTTTTTGGTTGCTGCATGGTTTATTTTTGTTTTTGTTTATTTTTTGTCTTTTTTTTTACCCCCTGCCTGCCCCCCTTTTTTTTAATTGTCAGCCACAGTTTTTTCTGACTAGGACGCTGGTGTTCCCACTTTTTAATTTTTTTATTTCTTTTATAGTTTTTAAATTTCTGTTAGCGTCAGTCCTCAATTTAAAGTGCACCAAACACCACTTTTCATTTGAATGAAGTGCACATTTCCCAGTTTTTATTAAACTTTGGTAATAAACCCTCCCATCATGTCTGGGAGGCCAATAGCGAGAGGCAGGCGTTCCCATGCCACTATGAAGGGGCCAGCAGCATCTGTGTCCACAGGCAAAGGTGGACGTGGCCCGTCCTCCTGCAGGGCACAGTTGTGTCTATTTAGTGATGTTGCCCAATGCTATCTAGCCACAGCATATAGAGGAGGTAGTGGACTGGCTTACTAAGCCTCATGCTCCTCATCTTCTATGACCAACCTGACACTAGTGCGCAGTCCACCGCAGCTGCCAGAGTGGCTAATTCTGCCTCTAGATGGTTACAGGGTGAGGGCACCATCAACACCCAAAGACCAATGTTTTCACAACTGTGTGACAGGGGCAATAAATTTCAATTTTTTTTTTACAGCAAGGCCAAGTCTTGCTTTCATCAAGAGTACCTCTAGAAGGTTATGATGTGAAGGCACCACGAACACCTAAAGACCAATTTTTCCACAACTGTTCGACAGGGGCATCAAATTTAATTTTTTTACAGCAAGGCCAATTCTTTCTTTCATCAAGAGTACCTCTATAGGGTTATGGTGTGAAGGCAAGACCAACACCCAAAGACCAATTTTTCCACACCTGTTACTTCTAACCAAAGTCTGTGAAAGAGACACCAGACTTTAGCTAAAACAAAATTGTTTATCTTGACCTGAGTGTACTATAATTTGGACTCTTTACAAAAGCCTTGCTCACTGTGGTGCAATACTTTGTTATTTTCATCTAAAGTCTGTCAAAGAGACACCAGAATTTATCCCAAAAAATCTCTAATCTAGTACCAAGCACACAATTGTGGCCCCAAGCCGTTGTTTACTAAATAAAGAAAGCTTGCAGGGAAAATCAATTTAAATGTCATTTTTTTTCTTTATAAATGTCAGTTTTGCTGCAGAAGGTTTTATACATGTAGCAGATGTGCCACTTTACAGGCAAACTAAAGGGACCCCCCAGGCACTATATTAAAAGGATGTTTTCATTTGTATTGTTTTACTTTAATTATCAATAAAATTGCTGCTCCTTTATGTAGCAAGGTCTTTTACCTCTAATGGTCTAATGAGGACCTCCAAGGCCAAAGATAGCTGACATCCTTCAATATGTGGTGGGATGTGAGGCATAGTGGATGCAAAGATGGTGAAAGTCATTGAGCGCCAGACACTTCTCGGATGCAAAAGAGGTTTTATTTCTTTTAATAGTCCTTTTATATTCTGCAAGGGAAAGAGGATTAGGGCCAAGACACCCTTAGATAGTAGCAAACTCAATTGGCAGACTCCGAGATTTCAATAGGAGAACAGCCATGCAGGGAAAGGCCCCAGCAAGAAGCCACATCTGCACTTGCTGGAATGCTGTTTCCTATGGTAGCAGTCCTTTAACAGTTCCTAACTCAAATGCAATAGTTCTTTTAGCTCCACTACAACTGCTCCTTGTAGTTCTTCAATACTGAGCTCCTGGTCTCTCACTAGCATCTCTGATTCACTGACTCTGAATCCCTTGAGCTCCTACAAGGTTTGCGGTGATATCTCCCTCAAGCGTCACCCATGCTTCCCTGCTGGGTCCCTAGCTTGGTACTCCAGATACTCCTCAAGCTTCACCCCTGCTAACCGGCTCGGTCCCTGGCTTGACACACAAGGCTGCTCTGCAAGCGTCTCCTCCACTGGTTGGGTCCCTGACTTGATCACAGCCTGAAGTTTCCCGATTCTCCACCATGCCCTTTCGGTGAGAATATGGTTCCTGTTCTTGTTTTATTTACTCACTGTGGTCCCTGGTAAAGGTGATTGGTCCCTTCATGGTGACAGGTTCCTTTCTACCTTCGACCACTGACAAGTTATATGGCCAACAAAACCGTCACTTCCGGTTGGACTGCAAGCCGCAATCCCAACCCTGCACTGCTCTCTCACTTCTGGATATGCCCTCACACAGCCTAGCAGCCAGACACCCCCGGGATAGGCTCAATCTCTGGCCTAGCAGAACATAGATCACCTGACTCCACCCAAATATATAGGCTCTCCCAGCAGGCCAAGGAATTCAAGAAAACCCCTGCCCATTGGCTGAGACACCCTATATACCTGTAAACTGACCTTGAGTTGTCCTTCTCATATCTAGAACCACCAAGTGCCTAGCCACCTCGTGGTAGAAGAGAAAAGTGCAACAAGGCCAAACTTAGGAAGAAATCAATAGATCTCTATGAATCAACCAAGATAACTACTTTTGGCAAGCAAATTTGTAAGGAGCTAAACTACAGGGTGCTACATTTAAAAAAAAAAAATAATAAATTTGCACTGGTACATGTCCCCCAGGACAGTACCCGAGCCCCCATACCCTTTTTATGGCCAATAATTTGCATATAAACCTTCAAAATGGGAACTTTTGATTTGTCAAGTTCGGGTCCCATAGACTTTAATAGGGTTTGCGGTACAGGTCTGAACTTTTGCAATGTTTGCGAGTTCTGGCATGAACGAAACCGAGGGGTTCGGTTTTGGCCAATCACTAATTAGGAGGGGCGATGTGGAAAGAAAAAAGAGCACACAGAAGCAGGCCTTATTAAGGACATTGCTCACTTTCCAGGGACACCTCTCTCCGCTATGGAGGTGAGGCTCAAAATCGCCTTATTCAAACCTCACCTATGCAGTGATTGTGTAGCTCTTTACACACACACACGTTAAGGCCAAATGTCAGCCCACATTCACTCATCCACACTGGGCTCTGCCCAGCCAATCAGCTATGTTGCCCCCCAGATGGAGAACTTCTCTCTCAGGTGGGGGGGGGGGAAACTGAGTATTTGCCCTGGGTGAAAGAATGTTTAGCTTAGAAACTGTTCATAGGTCACCTAATGCCACATAATCCCTCCACTTTATTTACACACTCTCTCCTGGCCCTTGGAGACGCCAAACAGCCTGGAACAATTTGTATTGGACCTGGTGCTTCAGTAAAAAGACCTTTTTAGCGCTGCTTTGAAAGCACATTATGATCTCTACGGGTATGTGGGCTGATATTTATCATAATAAATGGGCACACTAAGTTAAATTGTAGTAAAAAGTCAAATAAACTTTTATATTCAGCAACCAGAGTTAAAGTTCTTTCTAAAGCCTACTACTCTTGTACTCACTGAATGTTTGCCAGCTGTCACATTATAAGTACGTAAAATGTGATTGGTGATCCTTCAGCAACTGTTCACCTGTTGACTTTGCTGAAAAACATTTACCACTGATGATTTATAAACAATAAATATGCCCCTTTACATACAGATTTAACTTATGTGTACTTATGTTAAAATCTGCTTTTTTGGCTAGAAAATGACTTCGGAGGCCCTGTAGAATAAAAAGATGATAGTATAAATTATTTATGTCACAGGATATTTTTGCACAGCTGCTTATCAAATCTATAGTTTCAAGGAAAATAAATACACTAAAATGAATTTTAGTAAATGCAAGTACAATTTAATCCGCTTTTTTTTTTTTTTTAAAGTGAGCTTTTGTTGAGTAAATAGATACTAAACATGTCAAGCCTTAAAACTGTATGCAAATGGTAAAAATCTATGGTACCCAAAATTATCAATAGGCAATGTTATTATGGCTCATCAGTTTAAAGTTAACCATAAATGAGGGACCTGAAATGATTTCTCTCACCCAGCATATGCAGCCATGCCTAAAATGCATTGTGCAAACTTTACATACAAGTGCACACCCTTCAGTCCTATGTGCTTTTGTATGTGTGGGGTGATGGAGGTGCTTTTACATTTTTCGTTATTTTTATTTATTTTACTACATTTTAGATTTTTAACACATTATATTTTACATATATTTTTTTTCATAGCTGAGCACTTTAGGGTTCACACACTGCAGAGGGCAAGCTCACAACTGCAGTAGACATGCCCGAATAGCTAAAGAAGTTAAAGAAGAACTTTCATGAACATTAAAAATGTAAATACCAGTCCATACATTCATGTATAAACACTTATTTTTTCCTCAAGGAAACACTAATAGATTGTGAGGAAAAGCCCTTCATTAGTTTTTGCAGTCCTGCCTATCAGCTCCTCAACTGTCAGATTTGTGGGCATTACTAGTGTTGAGCTCAGGCAGAGCTCAGTTGCCACTGCCTTCTGTTTAGTAAGCACATATCCCTGTTTGGTGACCATCCCTGTCGAAAACCACTACTATACTTCACAGAAGTACATAGGGGCAGGGTTCATGTCAGACTTATAGTCAGTATTGGCTTGCCATAAGTCTTGCTCTTATAGTCTGCAAACCACCTGGCCCTTTTATGAAGTATGATTGTGTTTGTATATTCTTCACCCAGCATATAGACTCCTGTACAGGCTGGCCTGTGGGAAGATACCTTAACTATTATGTACATTATAGATCATTCTTTTTAACTCACCTTCTTTCATATTCTTAGCAAATTTGCAACTACAGTTGTTCTCGTTAATTCTAGCGATGCAGGGTTATTGGTTGTTATGGTGCTGGAGGCCAGGGCTCCGGCTCCATAGAGCGGATAATGCTGTGTGCCCTGGTCACCTGCATCATAAAGCCATTGAAGCTAGATTGCTGATTGCCTCATACAACTAAATTTGTCAAAAGACAAAAAGGGGGTGGATTAGGAGAACTAGATGCATGAGTTAAGAAGCACAGGTGCTGCTCTGCTCTGAGCTGTTTTTTGTTTTTTTTTGCTTTGGTAGTCTAGCTGACATGCTCCCTTCCCATGCATGTATAGAGATAGGACTAGGCTAGGACAAGCCCCTGGTCCTGAGTAGGGATGAGCCGAACACCCCCCTGTTCGGTTCGCACCAGAACATGCGAACAGGAAAAAAATTCGTTCGAACACGCGAACACCGTTAAAGTCTATGGGACACGAACATGAATAATCAAAAGTGCTAATTTTAAAGGCTAATATGCAAGTTATTGTCAATAAAAGTGTTTGGGGACCTGGGTCCTGCCCCAGGGGACATGAATCAATACAAAAAAAAGTTTTAAAAACTGCCGTTTTTTCAGGAGCAGTGATTTTAATAATGCTTAAAGTCAAACAATAAAAGTGTAATATCCCTTTAAATTTCATACCTGGGGGGTGTCTATAGTATGCCTGTAAAGGGGCGCATGTTTCCCGTGTTTAGAACAGTCTGACAGCAAAATGACATTTTGAAGGAAAAAACACATTTAAAACTACCGCGGCTATTGCATTGCCGACAATACACATAAAAGTTCATTGATAAAAACGGCATGGGAATTCCCCACAGGGCAACCCCGAACCAAAATTAAAAAAAAAAAATGATGTGGGAGTCCCCCTAAATTCCATACAAGGCCCTTCAGGTCTGGTATGGATATTAAGGGGAACCCCAGCCAAAATTTAAAAAAAAAATTGACGTGGGGTTCCCCCTAAATTCCATACCAGACCCTTCAGGTCTGGTATGGATTTTAAGGGGAACCCCGCGCCAAAAAAAAAAAAAAAAAAACGGCGTGGGGTCCCCCTAAAAATCCATACCAGACCCTTATCTGAGCACGCAACCTGGCAAGCCGCAGGAAAAGAGGGGGGGACGAGAGTGCGGCCCCCCCTCCTGAACCGTACCAGGCCACATGCCCTCAACATTGGGAGGGTGCTTTGGGGTAGCCCCCCAAAACACCTTGTCCCTATGTTAATTAAGACAAGGGCCTCATCCCCACAACCCTGGCCGGTGGTTGTGGGGGTCTGCGGGCGGGGGGCTTATCGGAATCTGGAAGCCCCCTTTAACAAGGGGACCCCCAGATCCCGGCCCCCCCCCTGTGTGAAATGGTAAGGGGGTACTTACCCCTACCATTTCACTAAAAAACTGTCAAAAATGTTAAAAATGACAAGAGACAGTTTTTGACAATTCCTTTATTTAAATGCTTCTTCCTTCATCTTCTTCTTCTTCTGGTTCTTCTGGCTCTTCTGGTTCTTCCTCCGGCGTTCTCGTCCAGCATCTTCCCTGCGGCGTCTTCTATCTTCTTCTCCTCGGGCCGCTCCGCACCCATGGCATGGGGGGGGAGGCTCCCGCTCTTCTCTTCATCTTCTTCTCTTCTTCATCTTCTTCTTCATCTTCTTCTTCTTCTTCTCTTCTTCCTTCTTCTCTTCTTCATGTCTTCTCCGGGCCGCTCCGCAGCCATGCTGTGGCATGGAGGGAGGCTCCCGCTGTGTGACGGCGTCTCTTCGTCTGACGGTTCTTAAATAACGGGGGGCGGGGCCACCCGGTGACCCCGCCCCCCTCTGACGCACGGTGACATGACGGGACTTCCCTGTGGCATTCCCCGTGACGTCACAGGGAAGTCCCTCAAGTCACCGTGCGTCAGAGGGGGGCGGGGTCACCGGATGGCCCCGCCCCCCGTTATTTAAGAACCGTCAGACGAAGAGACGCCGTCACACAGCGGGAGCCTCCCTCCATGCCACAGCATGGCTGCGGAGCGGCCCGGAGAAGACATGAAGAAGAGAAGAAGGAAGAAGAGAAGAAGAAGATGAAGAAGAAGATGAAGAAGAGAAGAAGATGAAGAGAAGAGCGGGAGCCTCCCCCCCCATGCCATGGGTGCGGAGCGGCCCGAGGGGAAGAAGATAGAAGACGCCGCGGAGAAGATGCTGGACGAGAACGCCGGAGGAAGAACCAGAAGAGCCAGAAGAACCAGAAGAAGAAGAAGATGAAGGAAGAAAGAAGAAGCATTTAAATAAAGGAATTGTCAAAAACTGTCTCTTGTCATTTTTAACATTTTTGACAGTTTTTTAGTGAAATGGTAGGGGTAAGTACCCCCTTACCATTTCACACAGGGGGGGGCCGGGATCTGGGGGTCCCCTTGTTAAAGGGGGCTTCCAGATTCCGATAAGCCCCCCGCCCGCAGACCCCCACAACCACCGGCCAGGGTTGTGGGGATGAGGCCCTTGTCTTCATCAACATGGGGACAAGGTGTTTTGGGGGGCTACCCCAAAGCACCCTCCCAATGTTGAGGACATGTGGCCTGGTACGGTTCAGGAGGGGGGGGCCGTACTCTCATCCCCCCCTCTTTTCCTGCGGCCTGCCAGGTTGCGTGCTCGGATAAGGGTCTGGTATGGATTTTTGGGGGGACCCCACGCCGTTTTTTTTTTTTTTTTGGCGCGGGGTTCCCCTTAATATCCATACCAGACCTGAAGGGCCTTGTATGGAATTTAGGGGGACCCCCACATCATTTTTTTTTTTTTTTTTTTGGTTCGGGGTTGCCCTGTGGGGAATTCCCATGCCGTTTTTATCAATGAACTTCTATGTGTATTGTCGGCAATGCAATAGCCGCGGGTAGTTTTAAATGAGTTTTTTCCTTCCAAATGTCATTTTGCTGTCAGACTGTTCTAAACACAGGAAACATGCGCCCCTTTACAGGCATACTATAGACACCCCCCAGGTACGAAATTTAAAGGGATATTACACTTTTATTGTTTGACTTTAAGCATTAATAAAATCACTGTTCCTGAAAAAACGTCCGTTTTTAAAACTTTTTTTTGCATTGATCCATGTCCCCTGGGGCAGGACCCGGGTCCCCAAACACTTTTTATGACAATAACTTGCATATAAGCCTTTAAAATTAGCACTTTTGATTTCTCCCATAGACTTTTAAAGGGTGTTCCGCGGCATTCGAATTTGCCGCGAACACCCCAAATTGTTCGCTGTTCGGCGAACTTGCGAACAGCCAATGTTCGAGTAGAACATGAGTTCGACTCGAACTCGAAGCTCATCCCTAGTCCTGAGACAAGCAATATCAATCATATCTCATTAGGTATTCCTCACCTTGAAAGTAATGTGGTCAAACTGTGGTGGGGGAGGGGGTGTTCTATCAACTATGCTATCCCAGCAGTCATACCACTTAAAAAATGCGGCAAAGAGCTACATGCACTTTGTACCCTGTGGGGTAGGAGTAAAAAAATAAAGTTCTGAAGAGAGACAAACTAACCATGAACAAACTATCTTATAGCTGCATGCTTGGGGCCTCTTCTATATAACTTACAATGTCCTTCTGCAGCCTTCCAATTTGTTGGTAACATCTGTAATTGCTGGCTCCATGGCTAACTGAATGTGAGATTAGGGGCTGACAGGTCTAGCTACATACACAATACACAAATGGACATACATGACATCATTTCTGTTAGCATCACTTCTAGCCGGTTGAACGCACGCTGGAGACAAATTGGAAGTCTGGCAGGTCTTTCCACAGGTGGTGAGACCCATGATTGATGTTGGTATTACTATATATTTTAAATGTGGGTGCGCACTGTGGATGTTTGTAAGTATATTTTAATAAAGATTACTACATTATGGCTTTCTCCTGTGTATTCCTCAGAATGGTGGAGTTGAATACAGAGAAATAAAGTGGTATGTAAAGTGGAGGAGATTTGTGGAAAGCAGCCTGAGAATACGATACTGAAAGAGCTGTCTTGGTGAAATACTAAATAAAATATATAAAAATAAATAAATAATAAAAAAGCTGTCTTGGATCTGCTTATTGTATTAAGGAGTCACAAAGAATCTTGTGAGTGTATCACCTGGTGGGGAAACTCGGGAGTACTTTGTGTGGATGAGGAGGAGGTGTTCTGGAAATTCGCTATGAGCAGAGTCAGTTTTGTACTATTTGTCTTAGTAAGCAGCACAACACCAATTCATCTATCATTTAGAGTACCAAATTGGGGCGATCGGCGCTGTTCTACTGAGTCCAGTCTGATGTGCAAAAACTTGTATAGTGTAAAAAGTAAATAAATAAAATGTTATATATATAGGAATGGTAAAATTTCAAACGTGTAGGAAAAGCATTAATTGTGTATATGTAAAAAATACCCACAACTATATAAAGTGCAATGTGTGTTAACATATATTACAGCACTAAAATAGGAGTGATCCAGACAAAACAAGGTGAACAAATAAATATAAGAAAAATAGTGATAAAAATACCAAAAATCTTAAAAAATTCCTAGGTGAAAAAAACTTGTGTTAATGTGTACATCAAAAGTGCTAAAACATGTAAATAAAAAGCATATGTTCATACGTGCAAGTAATAGTGTTAAAAAGTAAATCATCAGTCCATAAAAAATGTCCCCAAAAGAAAAAATCCATAGAACATTCTTCTTAAAGTGCAGTAATAAGTCTCTTCAATCACATAACAATACTCTTGATGGGATAAACACTTCCAGCCTTCCAAGGGACCCCCCTATATGCCCTCACTCACCGGAGGAATTCACCCCTGCAGGGGTATCAAGCCTGTAAACCGTATCCCGCAGCAGTGGTCCGTGGTAACAGTCCTCCGTTCAGATCTCCTCTCCTGGTAGCCCGATCACCTCCAGTCACTCCCCGACAGGAACATCCATATGTTTATGAAACAAAAATGAGCCCCATCGCGTGAATCCGCAAAAAAACTCTTTATTGTGATTAAATTAAAAAGGGAGCAAACAGTGCTCCGCTGGCTGGTATACAATCAAAGAAGTGCGGGGAATGCAGCGCGGTGCAGCGTGCGTTCCACCGCTCGCTACTCAACCCGGAAGTCAGCTCCACAGGACAAGACGTATGCGTATCACGTGGCCACGCCTTACGCGTTTCGTCATCAAGACGTCATCTGAGACGCGGCCATCTTGGTACTCCATACGTCTTATATATTCGATGGAGGCGCCTGGAGGCCAATCATGGTGGAAATCCCGCCCCCCCAGCCTAGGCTGAAATCTAATAGACACAAGGAATATGTCCCAAGCGCCATCTAGTGGGCCGGAAAGAATAAACTGTATTCAGCGCCTCCATCCTAAACATATGAACAAAATAAGGAAAGGAAGGGGAGTGGGGGAAATATATAATACATACTCGGAATCCTAAAAAACTGGTCTACTGATAGACAATGGAGGTAACTAATTCAAGTAAAAGTATTATTTATAAAACATAAAAATATATATAAAAATTATATTTCACATATATGTGAGTTACTCAAATGTATTGATATAATCTTCTTGAGAGAAACTTCTCCCATATGAGCACATATATGTTAAACATGATGGGGGAGGGGTATGCATAACTATCCCCAAGGATAAATCGGGACTTAATTTATCCCATATAAATCAATATACCCGCTACCTATCAATGGGTGGGGAATTGGATCCTATATAAGACATTTATAAAACCATTTAAAACCATCATATATACCCCTAATTATTACAAACTCTATTAATATATAATATTTTTAAAATCTTATGGTGTATAAAATCAGCATACATAAAAAGTAAATCTATAAAAGTGATGCGGTGTAAATAGAAGAGTATAAATTTTAAAAAACCGGGTGTATGGAAACAAAAACAGAGAAGTGGTGACCATAATTTTAGTATATAAGGGTGTGGGGCCTCTAAGGTACTTAAAAAGGACCACACAATTAAAAATTGGATAAAAAACAGTTCAGATCTATTTCCACATTGAGTCCCCTAGGGACCAGACAGTCTAGACGATGTATCCATCTGGTTTCATTTTGGGAGATTAGCTTTTTCTTATTACCCCCCCTCCATTGATCCTTGATCGTGTCGATACCATAGAATATCAAACCAGATGGATCCCTGTGGTGATATTCGTCAAAGTGTCTGGAAAGGTTGTGTTTAGGGAACCCCTTTCTAATATTGTTAATGTGTTCCCTAATGCGTACACGAAGGGGTCTTGTGGTCCTGCCCACATATTGCAGTCGGCACGGACACTCAATGATATATGTCACATGAGTGGTATCACAAGTGACTAGCTCCCTGATATCATACTCTTTACCACCCCTTGACTTGAAAGAGGTCCTCTTCTTAGGTTGCCTCTTGCTGACTCTGCAGGCCAAGCACTTCTGGAATCTGTAGAAACCCTTCATGTCAGCAAACAATTTCACACTCTTAGGGGGATCGATAACATTATGAACCAGATGGTTTCTGAGGGTTGGTGCTCTCCTATAAATAAACCGAGGTTTCTTTGTGAGAATTTTCTCTAGGGTTCTATCTGATTTTAAAATTGGCCAATACTTCCTTACTATATATTCCATGGACCTATATTGGTTGGTAAAGCCTGTTACAAAAGCAATATCATCTGGAGAATTTCTTCTATTGCACTGTTCCTTTCCCAAAAGGGAATCCCGATCTAGTTTTTGTATCTCATCCTTCAATCCGACTAAGGGATCATGTTTGTAACCTTTGTCTACAAATTTCTTTATCAAGACGTCAGCTTGATCTCGATAATCCTCAATGTTCCGACAATTCCTCCGTATTCTTAAAAGTTGCCCCTTGGGAATGTTCTCTTTAAAATTCGGATGGTGGCAACTAGAGGTGGGTATATACCCATTGCGGTCCGTTACCTTGAAATAGGTTTTTGTAAACAATTCACCACCCTGTTTAAAAATCTGTAAATCCAAATAATCTATCACGTCACAATTGGATTTGCCAGTGAAAGAGATACCATAATCATTCTGGTTGAGTTCATCCAGGAAATCCTGAAACGACTCGGGATTTCCTTCCCACACAATGATTACATCATCGATGTACCGACGGTAAAACTTTATTTCAGGCCTACTTCTACCATATATGTAGCGTTCTTCCAACATGTCCATAAATATGTTCGCCACACTCGGGGCATACTTGGCACCCATGGCCACACCTTTTTTCTGAACATAAAAATCCTTCTGATACCAAAAGTAATTACTTTCCATTGCCAGTTTGAGTCCTTCTAGTATAAATTGAGTTTGCTGGTGTCTGAGATCTGATCTTTCATATAGGGCCTTCTCAACCCCCTTTAACCCATCCTTCTGGGTAATACTAGTATATAGGGAGTTAACGTCTATCGTTGCCAATAAACAGTGTTCAATCCCAGTGATCGTCTTCAATTCATTAATAAGTTGGGTACTGTCCCTAAGATAGGATTTGCCCTTCACTACCAGTAGTTTTAAAAACTGGTCAATATATTCCCCTAATCTGGAGAATAGGGAATCCACTCCACTAACAATTGGTCTGCCCGGTGGTTTATTCAGCCGCTTATGTATTTTGGGCAAGTAATATATAACAGGAGTTTTTGTGGATTCTGGAATTAGGTATTTGGTTTCCTTTTTATTCAAGATGCCTGCTTCTCTGCCCTTTTTCACTAGTCTTCTCAAACTCTTGACGTATTGTGGTTTGGGGTTACTTTTCAATTTTTTATATGTATTCTCAACCCTCAGTAAGTTGTTCATCTCTTCCTCATATTCCTCCTTTTTTAATATCACTAACCCATCCCCCTTATCGGCGGGTCGTATCACCACTTCCTTTCTTTTACCGAGTGCTTTAATTGTTTTCCAGATGTGTTTGCTTTTCGACTTCTTCTTCTCCATTTTCTCCACGGTGACCAATTCATCTATCATTTGTTCTGTAGATTCAGTGATCATCACCTGGAGCACAAGAATATTATAATTTCACGTATGAATCTGTTTTTCTGGTGAAGATTGTGCTACAATTGGAAGATATTCACTGTATATGCTTGGACACTATGGGGTGGATTTAGTAAATGCAGTTGGTCCAGAGCTTAGTAAATGAGCAAAAGCTCTGATGATATCCATCATCCAATCATGTGCAAGGAAAAATGTTGTTTTTTTATTTTTATTTTATTTTCCTTGTATGTGATTGATTGTTCTTTGTAAAGTGAATATAATCACACACATAGGTTGGACTTAATGGACTTGTGTCATTTTTCAACCTCACCTACTTTGTAACTATGTATGTAAGTGAAGTTTTACCTCATTTACTAAGCTCTGGAGCAAGTGCACTTTCAAAAGTGCACAGTCTATTTGCCCTTAATAAATCAACCCCTATATGTTGCTTTTGGGCACTGTGGGGTTGATCAGGGCTCGAGTCCTGCAGGAACTCATGGGAATGTCGTTCCTGTACTTTATCTACAGCAGGAACAATGTTCCCTTTGCACTGTGGCTGCAATGGGCCGATCCTGGGGGGCTCAGGTGCAGAGTCCTCCCCTCCCTCCTCCTCTTGTGTAAAATATGATGTCCCTGTCAATGGTGGAGTGTAGTGTGTGTAGTGCTGCAGCAAGGATTAATAGATCATTGGGCACTCGCCAAGCTCACGCTGTTCACCGCCGGAATGTCAGGCTCGGACTGACTGACACAGTTCTATACTGCCAGGCAGCATTGAACACAGTGGGAGCGGTGCCCGTATTCCCATCCATCACTCTCTAGCAGTGGGGGGGACTACGGAGCACCACTCCCACTGTGTTCAATGCTGCCTGGCGGTATAGAATTGTGTCAGTTAGTCTGAGCCCGTCATTCCGACGAGAATAGCGTGAGCTCGGCGAGTGCCCAATGATCTATTAACCCTTGCTGCAGCACTACACATGCTACACTCCACCACTGACAGGGACATCATGTTTAGATTTTTGCAAATTCCCATTGGCTTGCAGCACTTACCACCGTGGGCTTGGGGGGAGGAGCTTTGCCTGGGCCCTGGCTTGTATAGAGCAGACTTCCCATTACTGTGCTGATTCTGGCATTCTGTTGGTCATACTAGGTTAGGATTCCTCAACCCCGGCTGGTGCTCCTCTCCTGAAGTGACGAGGCATGGTGAAGCAGCTATGATGGGCACAGTGAGTCTGCTATGATGGGCACAGCGAGTCTGCATTGATAAACACAGTGAGTCTGCATTGATAGGCACAGTGAGGCTGCAATAATGGGCATGGTGAGAGTGCAATAATGGGCACAGTGAGTCTGCATTGATGGGCACAGTGAGTCTGCATTGCTAGGCACAGTGAGTCTGCATTGATGGGCACAGTGGGGCTGCAATGATGGGCACAGTGAGGCTGCATTAATGGGTACAGTGATACTGTATAAATGGGCACAGTGAGGTTTCATTAATGAGCACAGTAAGGCTGCATTAATGGGCACAGTGAGGCTGCAATGATGGGCACAGTGCATCCGCATTGATGGGCACAGTGAGTCTGCAATGATGGGCACAGTGATGCTGCATTAATGGGCACGATGAGGCTGCAATGATGGGCACAGTGAGACTGCAATGATGGGCACAGTGAGGCTGCACTGATAGGCACAGTGAGGCTGCACTGATAGGCACAGTGAGGCTGCATTGATGGGCACAGTGAGGCTGCATTAATGGGCACGATGAGGCTGCAATGATGGGCACAGTGAGACTGCAATGATGGGCACAGTGAGGCTGCACTGATAGGCACAGTGAGGCTGCACTGATAGGCACAGTGAGGCTGCATTGATGGGCACAGTGAGGCTGCATTAATGGGCACGATTAGGCTGCAATGATGGGCACAGTGAGACTGCAATGATGGGCACAGTGAGGCTGCACTGATGGGCACAATGAGGCTGCATTAATGGGCACAGTGAGCCTGCATTAATGGGCACAATGAGGCTGCAATGATGGGCACAGTGAGTCTCCATTGATGGACACAGTGAGTCTGCATTGATGGGCACAGTGAGGTTGCAATGATGGGCACAGAGAGGCTGCATTAATGGGCACAGTGAGACTGCAATGATGGGCAGAGTGAGGATGCAATGATGAGCACAGTGAGGCTGCATTGATGGGCACAGTGAGGCTGCAATTATGGGCACAATGAGGCTGCATTAATGGGACCAGGGAGGGCTGCATTAATGGGCACAGTGAGGCTGCAATGATGGGCACAGTAAAGCTGCAATGATGGGCACAGTGAAGCTGCATTGATGGGCACCCCTCCCGCCGCTTTCAGGTGCTTTTAGAGGCTCTTCTGTCCCTCCAGAGAGACTGGCATCTGATCTTCTGGGCACAGTGAGGCTGCATTGATGGGGACATTGGGGCTGCAATGATGGGCACGGTGAAGCTGCTATAATGGGCACAGTGAGTCTGCATTGATGGGCACAGTGAGTCTGCATTGATAGGCACAGTGAGGCTGCAATAATGGGCATGGTGAGACTGCAATGATGGTTACAGTGAGTCTGCATTAATGGGCACAGTGAGTCTGCATTGATGGGCACAGTGAGGCTGCAATGATGGGCACAGTGAGGCTGCATTAATGGGCACAGTGAGGCTGCATTAATGGGCACAGTAAGGCTGCATTAATGGGCACAATGAGGCTGCATTAATGGGCACAGTGAGGCTTCAATAATGGGCACAGTGAGTCTGCATTAATGGGCACAGTGAGTCTGCATTAGTGGGCACAGTGAGGCTCTAATGATGGGCACAGTGAGGCTGCATTAATGGGCACAGTGAGGCTGCAATGATGGGCACAGTGAAGCTGCAATGATGGGCACAGTGAGGCTACATTGATGGGCACAGTGAGGCTGCGATGATGGGCACAGTGCTTCTGCATTGATGGGCACAGTGAGTCTGCATTAATGGGCACAGTGAGGCTGCAATGATGGGCACAGTGAGGCTGCAATGATGGAAACAGCGAGGCTACATTGATGGGCACAGTGAGGCTGCAATGATGGGCACAGTGCTTCTGCATTGATGGGCACAGTGAGTCTGCAATGATGGGCACAGTGAGGCTGCATTGATTGGCACAGTGAGGCTGCAATGATGGGTACAATGAGGCTGCATTAATGGGACCAGTGAGGCTGCATTAATGGGCACAGTAAAGCTGCAATGATGGGCACAGTGAAGCTGCATTGATGGGCACAGTGAGTCTGCATTGATCGGCACAGTGAGTCTGCAATGATGGGCACAATGAGTCTGCAATGATGGGCACAGTGAGACTGCAATGATGAGCACAGTGAGGCTGCACTGATGGGCACAGTGAGACTGCATTGATGTACACAGTGAGGCTGCATTGATGGGCACAGTGAGGCTGCATTAATGGGCATGTTGAGGCTGCAATGATGGGCACAGTGAGGCTGCAATGATGGGCACAGTGAGTCTGCAATGATGGGCACAGTAAGTCTGCATTGATGGGCACAGTGAGTCAGCAATGATGAGCACAGTAGGGCTGCATTGAACCATTATCACACATTGTGGTGTTTTTTGTTTTATTAGTATAGTATACAGGTTACATTTTTGTTGTTAAATCTGTTCGTGTGAATTTTGGAGGTGTCCTCATAAAAACTGGCACTTTACAATAAATGTTGCACTTTATTTGTAAAAAGGAGTACGTATATTATACACACACACACACACACACACTTTTTTATTTTTGAGGTGGGGGGGATCTTGGGTGAGTTTCCACATCTTTTTTCAAGGACTTGACCCCTGGGGTTGATTTACTAAAACTGGAGAGAGCAGAATCTGGTGCATGGTAGCCATTCATTTTTTCACTAAAGTGCCGAATTTACACCACAAAAATGTCCTCCATATCTGTTCCGAATGTGTTTCTTCATGCGCGTTTTTGATGCATTCAGGAGCAGTTTTGTTGAGTTTTTGATGCGTTTCCAGGTGCATTCCAGATCCTTTTTTTCTTCTTTTTTCTTCTTTTTATTTCACTGTACTGGAGTCCAGTGTGGTTTTGATGTAATTTTGATGCGCTTTACCGCATTCCAGTAAAGTTCTGTGCAGGAATAAAGCAGCACGTTTAACTTTTTTTTCTGAAACTAAAACGCACTGGAACACACTGCACTGGTGTGAACTATGCCATTGGAACCCATATAACTTACTTTCCATGCGTTTTTGATGCAGACCACCAGATTTTGCACTTTCTAGTTTTAGTAAATTACACCCTATATGTTATTTTTTGGACATAGAGGGAGATTTTCTAAAACTGGTGCACACAGAATCTGATGCAGCTGTGCATAGTAACCAGCTTCTAACCTCCAATTAAGCTTTTTCAGTAAAACCTAGAAGCTGGTTGGTTACTATGCACAGCTGCACCCGATCCTGTGTGCACCAGTTTTTGTAAATCTCCCTGTATATGTTCACTTATGGACAATGAGCTTTGAAGAATCACATTTTTTGAATAACAGTTTTATAATAGGGATATTAAGCACAATTTTTGTTTCATTTAAGTATAGGTTGAAATATGTATAGTGTGGCATCCATTTTTTTTTTTTGACATATACTGATGACCACTTTAGGGGTTAAAATTATTTTGTGCATAGCAGCTTCAGTAAAAAAAAAAGGATAAATGATATATTTACCATGGTGTGGACTATTAGCAAGGCCCTCTGATTCCTCTTGTATTTGAACTGTATTGTAACTGTACTGTCTGTCCTAACATTGTAAAGTGCTGTGCAAACTGTTGGCACTATATAAATCCTGTATAATAATAATAATAATAATATACAATTTATTTCTAATCTAAACCTGTTGTATGATGTGCTTGATGCTTTGCAGGTCATGTCCCTTCATTCAAGTCAACGTTTCTCACACACACTAACTAAAACTATGATCAAAACAAGTAATCCACTTTGTTTCTTCCACCAGATAAATTATATTACTGGTCATTAGGAGGACTAGTTGTTTGAATACCTCTTCAAGCAGTAGCAGAATTTGAAGTTTCCTGCGGTAAGTTCATTACACGTATTTTGTCCAGAATTAGTGAAGCGTGCTGAAAATTGCTAATGACAGATGTTTCTCCACTCTGTCACACTTCTTGTATCATTTGATTTGGAAAGCAACATACGGTGTTCTGCTCTATCAGTATGTCACAGACTGTCTGCAAACAGCTGGTCATAACTCAGTTCAGTGAAAACCATTACTTTCCAATGAAGTGCTGGACACCCTCCAAATTGCATTTTGGCATGGCCTAGGCTGCATAATGCACAAAGTTCTTCTGTTCCGAGGTTACCTAAGGAGGGCTTCTTTCACTCTGCGTTTTTATTGTTTTGCAGAATTAAGGCTGTTTTTTTTTTTTTTTTTCGTGAACAGTTGATGTGTGCAACAGAAGGGAATTTCAGTGCAATTCTCAGGGGCACATTGAGAGGAGGCCATGCTGCTCAAGAAGAAAAGGCACAAACATCATTTGGATTGTTTTTCCGGATAAATAGGACATTAGGGTAAAGACACAGCAAAGGAGAGCAGATTAAAAAGTTTCCATAATGCAGATGACCCATATGTGACTGCAGTTATTGTCAGATTAATCCAGACAATTGTATCATGTAATAATCTTTTCCTCTCCAAATGTTTTATTTTTACAGTGTTATAATTAAAATCTTAGAGCAGACCAGTATCAAGGCTTAATTTACCTTTGGCTATTTCATTCCCAGGAAATGTGTCCCTCTTATATATTTGGGTATGTCTGCATTATTTTTAAAGGGGAAATTCGGGTTTAATGGAAATCAGCCATCTGCTAACATACACTGTACTCTATGGCAAGTGGAGCTACAGTTCCAGACTTTCTTCAAGTGCCCCCTGCTGATTAAATCTGGTATCATAGATTCTTCATTCAGACATAATAGGCTTGATTTACTAGATGAAATAAATAAGAACAGAGCTACATTGCTTTAACATGCTTGCATTGTAGACTCCCATGATCTCACAAATGTACCCGCACACAGTGGTGGCATTCCCTTAACCCAATTAGCAGATCATACACTGATGTTGAATGTATACCATGTACTCAAGGTGTAACTACAACCTTCAGAGCCCAGTGCTAGAAACCATGGAGGCCCCCTGAACCCTGGCAGGGGCCCTTTCATCCAAGTCCAGAGCCCTCAATCTCCATTTCTGCAACCTCAGCTGCACAGAATAATCTGACAGGAATAGCTCTGTACAGAGCTTCCCATTCATTCCCAAACTAAAGAATAGTAAACACAGCTGCTATGCTTCAGTTATGAATGGACACAATGAGTGCGGTACTGATCACTCGCTGTGTCCATTCAGAAAAGGAAGGGGCCGGAGGGGGTGGCACTGTGAAGGGAGGGGGGGAGTGTAACTTTTTCTTAAAGGGGAAGTGTAGCTGATTTCTCAAAGAAGTATTCACTTAGCAAATAACATGTTCGCTATGCAAAGTAAATGATCACTTAGCAAAGTAAACTTCCTCTTCTCTAAAATAAGGTGTATGTTCACCCCACAGGGTTTTATTCAACAACAGCTAAACAGCTAGCCTTTAACCACTTGCTGACCGTTGCACGACGATGTACGTCGGCAGAATGGCGCGGCTGCGCATATGGGCATACACGTACGTCCCTCTGTCATCGCAGGCTAGCGGGAGCGCACCAGCTGCAAGCTGCGGGAGTATGCCGGCGGGTCCAGTGGGAGCGTGCCCACAGGTCCCGCAGGAGCTTGCCCACGGGTCCCACGGATCGTGGCACGGAGAGGCAGAATGGTGAGATGTAAACAAGGCATTTCCCTGTTCTGCATAGTGACATGACAGGGATCTACTGCTCCCTGTGATCGAGAGCAGCGATCTCTGTCATGTTCTAGTGAGCCTATCCCCTCTAAAGGTAAAACACACTGAGGGAACACACCTAACCCCTTGATTGCCCCCTAGTGTTTAACCCCTTCACCGCCAGTGCCATTTATACAGTAATCAGTGCCTATTTTTAGCTCTGATCACTGTATAAATGTCAATGGTCCTGAAATAGTGTCAAAAGTGTCCGTTCTGTCCGCCGCAATGTCGCAGTGACGATAAAAATCGCAGAGCCGCCATTACTAATTAAAAAAATTAATAATAAAACTGCCATAAATCTATCCCCTATTTTGTAGACGCTATAAATTTTGCGCAAACCAATCAATATACACTTATTGTGATTTTTTTTACCAAAAATATGTAGAAGAATACATATCGACCTAAACTGAGGAAGAAATTTGTTTTTTTATATATTTTTTTGGCGATATTTATTATAGCAAAAAATAAAAAATATTGTTTTTTTTTCCAAAATTGTCGGTCGCTTTTTGTTTATAGCGCATACAATTAAAAAAAACACAGAGGTGACCAAATATCACGAAAAGAAGGCTCTATTTGTGGGAAAAAAAGGACCTCAATTTTGTTTGGGTGCAACGTCGCACGGCTGCGCAATTGTCAGTTAAAGCGAGACAGCGCAGTATCGCAAAAAATGCTCTGGTCATTAAGGGGTAAATTCTTTTGGGGCTGCAGTGGTTAAAGACACAAGAGCTACAGTTGTTTTTTTTAAGTGTATGTAAACCCAACATCTATTTTTAAGTATAGATGGCATCCTGCCTCAATGTATACAGTTCTATTAAAGTGTCATTAAACCCAGACTATGAAAAACTCTCATTACATGCTAAATAACAGAGTGTTCATATTAACAAAACCATTAAAGCATTCATTTTGTGTAGAGTGAAATTTACCTGGTTGATCCAGCATTCAGGTGCCTCTCTCATCTTCTCTGTGTTCCCACTGCAGGATGAGATTGTGTAGACCAGCAGCTGGTA
The DNA here is from genome assembly GCA_037952925.1 of Lithobates clamitans. Lineage (NCBI taxonomy): Eukaryota > Metazoa > Chordata > Amphibia > Anura > Ranidae > Lithobates > Lithobates clamitans. The sequence continues at coordinate 1,693,225 of JBBGZY010001281.1, read as the reverse complement.
TCCTCTACAGAGCATGCTCAATTTCAGTTCCCTTCTAGGCTCTTCATGTCTTTTTTTTTTTTTCTATCTGTTCAGCCCATATAACTATAGAGTCACACATTTGGGTGTATACATAGTGCTAAATGACACTCATCCTTCTCCTCCATGTCCTCCTATTGCTAAACACTATGGGGGTGGAATATCGTATGCTGATTGATTACATTCACTCACAAACAAGAAACTCACAAAAACGCTTAGGGGTCTGTTCACTACCATTTACCGCATGCGATAATGTGGCCAGGTGACTCATTTGCATTAATTATTGCATGCAGTAAATTAAGTCCAATTCATAAAAAAAAAATAACGATTATGCTGTATTTACCGTAAAAAATAAAAAATGTGCCCGTAAATATTGTTTAAAAACTCTTAAGTCCAATTCACAAATGGACCAGAGAGTAAAAAAAGCATGTGATATTTACCACCAGGGTTTTTCTGGTGGTATCACATGCGATATTTGTCAAAAAACAGCGTGGAGGTCTGGGGACTCCCAGACTGTTTTTTGACAAATAGCTGGCAGGTCAGGGGAGTGGCCCCTCTCCTGAACCATACCAAGCCACATGCCCTCAACATGGAGGGGTGAGTGCTGTGGGGTGGGGGCAGACCATGTTGATGGGGACAAGGGCCTCATCCCCACAACCCTGGCCAGTGGTTGTGGGGGTCTGCGGACAGGGGGCTTATCGGAATCTAGAAGCCCCCCTTAAGAAGGGGGCCCCCATATCCCAGCCACCCTATGTGAAAGAGTATAGGGTACATAGTACCCCTACCCATTCACCAAAAAAGTGTCAAAAAGGAATAAATACACAGAGACAGTTTTTGACAATTCCTTTATTACAAAACAAAAAAAAAAGTGTCCCCCGATGTAAATCCATTGTCAATAACACCGCCTGCCACACTGCTGACCCAAAAAAGAAAAAAAGACTCCCGTCGTCCATGAAGGCTGGCCACCTACTGAATATATAAAAGTAGTTGCACGCTGATACCTAATAAACTAAACTAAAACTTAAGTGCAAAAAAAAACAGGTTTTTCAATGTGCTTCACTGAAAATCAGTCATTAGAGCGCTTCCACCACAACGTGCAATGCTCGCTCACCTCCTTGTAAGACCCAGCGGGGGGTCAAACACACTTTGTACACAGTGCAGCTCTCCTTTAGGGAATATTCTACACCTGTCCTCAATGGTTCCTAGTAAGCTCTTTCGGGTAATAAACGCTCTGCAAAGAATGCAGAATCCTCCCAATACAGCTACTTCAAGATTGACTCCACAGTGTTTTCCGGCAGATCCACAGTGACATAGAAAACAAAAGTGCCTCCATATAGTGCAGTATCCAGGGTATTAAATGGACAGAACCTCACCACTCCAGCTAATGTTAAACTCACATTTATGGTATGGACTGGGGGGGACCCCATGCTGTTTTTTTCATAATTTTTAATTGTCTGCATTTTTTTTACATTCAACAGATGAGTCATCTGTTGTTAAGGATGCAGAGGCTGGCTTCCCGTCTTGCTCCTTAGCAACCAGTTTAATACAGTAAATTACCACATTAAATAATGCAGAAATTACCACTAAATCAAACAAATACCGCATTCGGTATTTAATGCAAAAATTCTTAGTGAATTGAACGTTCACAACTGATTTACTGCATGCATTATTTTACCGTATTTTATTTGCTGTGAATTGACCCCTTAGTTTTAATATAAATCAGTATTCAATATATCAAATGTAATTCCCAGATAGGAAGCAATTGAGCTGCAAGTTTGAAAATTACTTTCTAAGCTATTGATAGACTTGCCAGGCTTCTCAAGTTTGTTGCACAATTGCAAAAAGTCCGCATTGCATGACTCCAGGTCAACTTTTTTTGCAAACATTCTGTAAATCTGCTGCAAGTTCTGGTTCAGTTATGTTGTGCAATAGTCAACCCACCACAGGGGTCACTGTGGCTGAAGTTTCATCCTTGCTCCCTGCAGTGTATAGGTTTTTTTTTTAATTAGTGCTGGCAGCCATTTTACAATAACTGTGGTGTGCAGAGAGGTGAGTGGTAACCATGAGATCCAATATAGAGTTCAGGTAGAAAGGAGTGACTAACCCTAATATCTCATTGATGTAACACAATTTGGAATATTTAAATTTTCCTTGTTTATATGCTGAGATTTTGCAGAAAATTTGTGTATGTAACCAGAAGGGTAAGGAGAAACCTCAGAGACCCGGTGCAAGAAACCTGGTAGTTCCACCACTGTATAGAGGACTACAAATCCCAGCAATACAGTAACAATGCAGAATACCACCAGCCATAGGCAGTGTATATAGAGAGCCATGCATTGTACTGTAAATAGAGAGCCACGTATTGTATATAGAGAGATTCATGCACTTTACTATATACAGAGATACATGCACCATGTTGTAGAGAGATCCATGTACTATAACGTATACAGAGAGATCCATGCATTGTGCTGTATATGCAGATCCATGAATTGTGCCCCATATAGAGATCTATACACTGTACTGTATACAGGGAAATCGATGTACTGTACCGTATACAGAGAGATCCATGTAGTGTATACAGAGATCCATGCATTGTGTTGTATATAGAGAGATCCGTGCACTGTACTGTATACAGAGATTCATGCATTGTGTTGTATATAGAGCGATCCATACATTATATTGTTGATATGAATGCACTGTACTGTATATGCATTGTGTCGTATATAGATAGAGACCCATGCATTGTGCTATATACAGAGATCCAAGCAATGTACTTTATATAGTGATGCATTGTGCTGTATATACAGATCCATGCATTGTGCTGTATACACAACGATCCATGCATTGTACTGTATAGAGAGCCATGCATTGTACTGTATATGGAGAGCCATGCATTGTACTGTAAATAGAGATCTATATACTCTACATAGAAAGGTTCATACATTTTACTGTAATGTGCAAATCAATGCATTGTATTGTATATAGAGATCTATACATTGTGCTGTAAATAGAGAAATCCATACATTGTACTTTATATACAGAGATTATTACATTGTACTGTATCCAGAGAGATCCCTTTCATAGGAAAGAGGAAAAGGTGGATACTTTTGTCACTATCTATACAAGGCTCATCTCACACTACAGGGGTCTCAGGTCACATTAAATTTGTTGGAAGCTGCAATCATTTTTCTTTATTAGTCATGTGATTGGCACAGCATCAATCAGTGCTGGCCAGACAGACACTCACACTGTAGATGGGATGCATCAGCTGAATAACAGAAGCCCCTCCCAATGATCTTTTCCTGCAGATGCCTTTAAACAGGAAAAGATCATGTAACAACAGTGGCGGCTGGTAAGGCTTTAAGATGGTGGGGCGCCAGGAATATACTGAGAGACCCCCTATTATGGGATATACTGACTGAGAGAGAACCCCCCCCCCAGTATTGGATATATACTGATGGACCCCTATTATGGGATATACTGAGAGAACCCATATAATAAAATAGGGGGGTCTCTTAGTATATCCATATAAGGGGGACTCTGTATATATCCCATAACAGGGGGCCTCTCACTCTCAGTATATCCCATATTAGGTGTCTCTCAGTATATATCCCATAACAGAGGGTTATATACAATGCAGTGTAGTGCAGAGTAGGGATGAGCTCGATGTTCGGGTCGAACATCGGGTGTTTGCCCATTCGCCGAACAGCGAACATTATGGGGTGTTTGCGGAAAATTTGAGCGCCACAGAATGCCCCATAATGCACTGCAAGATCGCAGTGCATTGCCGAATGATGATTGGCCAAAGCATGCACCTGACCTGTATGCTTTGGCCAATCACAGCACACTCAGCTGAGAGAGCCATAATTAGCCAAAGGCAAGGTGCCTTTGGCCAATCATCGCTCAGGGGGACTAAGTTCACGCCCCACACTATATATGGCTGCTTACACGGCGGCCGTGTGTAGTGTTGTTGATTTGGACAGAGAGATAGCTTGAGTTAGATTAATCAATTAAGCAGGCAGGTTATTCAATTAGTGTCAGTGTATTTGATATATACAGTCAGTTTAGTATATATATATATATATATATATATATATTTTGGTCGGAAAAAGTTCCTATCCGAAAATACGATCGTCTTTACAAATTCTGACGCGCAAAATTCCTACGCATGCTCAGAAATAATTGGACGCATGCTCGGAAGCGTATATATATATATATATATATATATATATATATATATATATACTCTGCATTTAGCATAGACTATATATTCAGTGTTTACTCTATATTCAGTCAGTGCAGGCAGTGTATTAATATGTATATACAGTCATATATATATATATATATTTATATATATATATATATATATATCGTCATGGTTATGCAATAGAGTTTTGTCTATCAGCTTACCTGTCTCCATGTGTTCATCTCTAAAGACCAGCTGTCTTTCACCTGACTGCTTTTATTAACTCTCCTCTAGCATGGCTCCACCCCAGCTCCTATCAGAGAACTGTATATTAACCTCTACACTGCAGGCCAGCCCTGCTGATCAACCTTTGTGTGTTTGGCTTCCTGTTCCTGCCTGCCGTGTCCTCCTCATTTGTTTCTGTTACCGACCTTGGCGTGTTCTTAACTATTCCTGTCTGCTCGTGACCCTGACCTTTGGCAAGTCCCCGACTATCCCTGTTTGCCTGTGACCCTGAACCTTGGCGTGAACTCTGTTGTCCTTGTCTGCTTGTGGCCCTGACCTTGGCTTATTCCTTTACTATCCCTATCCTCCTGTTGCCTACTGTGGGTGTGAGCTGGGGGACCCTGGGGGTCACGATCTGGAGCCAGTTGCAGCCCAGTCCATCCTCACCACTAGAGGCTCTGGTGAACACCTGCTGGCTCTTAGACTCTGCGCCCCAGGGAATCCTACACTCTAACCCCAGTGGGATCCATGTTGTTGTTCCAGTGGCCCTGCCTTTCTTACCACCCGGACTCCCATCCGCAGCAGTCAGCCGTAGAGTCCACTGCCTTGCGGTGCACTCCTGATCCCAACTTTGTGCGTCTGTCACCTAACCTCAAGGTGACCTGACATATATATATATGTAGTAGTGGGGAGGCCCCCCTTGCACCTTGTGTCCTTAAAGCCTCTAGAGATGGAGACAGAGACTTGGTGGACACCTGCTGGCAGGGGTGGCAGGGGTGCCAGGGGTGCGGAGCACCATGCAAGCCTTAGTCTGAGATCCAAGCCGAGGTCAAGTCCAGTTGGGCAACGAAGCATAAAAGAGTTAATGCAAAGAAGAATGGTCAAAATCCAAGCTGGTGTCGGTTCCATCTGGCAGCTGAGTACAAAAGGGGCAAAGAAGTAGAATGGTTAGGGTACAAATCCGAGGTCAATGGCAAGCATCATTCAAGAGTAGTCAAATAGGTTTCCGGGTCACAACAGGTTCAGACAGATCACACACTAGCACAGGAACAAGGGGGGACTGAAGATAATCTAGCAATTTGGCAGTGTCTGGGCTGGGCTTATATAGGGAAGTTTGAAGTCACTTCCTGTGCACCTCCTGGGGATTTTCCTGCCTTTTTCCATCAGGTTGATGTCATTTCCTGTGCACCTCCTGGGTATTTTCCTGCCTTTTCCATCAGGTTGAGGTCACTTCCTGTGCACATCCTGGGCATTTTCCTGCCCTTTTCCATCAAGTCTTCTGCACAAGTGTGGGTTGGCACCCTGAGGGGTCTTTGGCGCATGCTCAGTTGGCACGGATTTCCTCTTGCGGCATTGGTGCATGTGTAGTAAGCCCTGGACTCTTACAACTACACTTCCGGTGGTGTACACAGTACACAAAACAGTGCAGCCATAGTACAGTTTCTACTACTTTTCTGGTGGTGTACACAGTATCTAATCCAGTGCGCACAGTTTCTACTACACTTCTGGTGGTGTACACAGTACACAATACAGTGCAGCTGTAGTACAGTTTCTAATACAGTGCAGGCGGTGTACACAGTATCTAATACAGTGTGTAAAGTTTCTAATACACTTCAGGCAGTGTACACAGTATCTAACACAGTGTAGTGTGTGTTGCAAAACAAAAAATACATCATGTCCGGAAGGCCACCAAGGGAAGGCAGACGCTCACAGGCCACTAAAAGAGGGCAAGCAGCCTCTGTGTCTACAGTCAACAGTGGTGGTCGTGGACATGGTGCATCCTCTGCAGGTGGCCGTGGGGCACCCTTGTCCTTTTTTGTGCTGCTGGCCATGTTATTGAGCCACAACATGCAGAAGAGTTGGTGGAGTGGATTACAAAGCCATCCTCATCCTCCCCATCCTCTGTCACCCAGGCTCAGAGTAGTCTGCCTTCCAACGCAGCTGCGATTTGAAGGCTCCGATATTGGTTCCCAGGTTGAGGAAGGGAGTGACGTGAGCCTAGAGAGAGGGGGTGCCACAAAAGGACAAGAAACTGGCAGTCATGTTCCCCCAGCTGCAGCATACTGCCAAGTTTGCTCCAGTGATGAGGAGGGAGGGGATGATGAGGTCAATGACTGTACTTGAGTGCCTGATAGAATAGAGGAGGAGGAGGAGGCACAATTCCAAATAGGCAGGATGTCCTCTAGGGGGCAGCTTAAGGGCATCCACCCTATTGCATCACACCGCAGAGCTCCGCAGGTGCAGGGCACTGCTGACTCCCTGCTGACTTTTAAAAGTTCCTTGGTGTGGGCCTTTTTCGAAACATGTGCAGCAGATCGCACCATTGCTGTTTGCAACTTATGTCTGAAGCGGATCAAGTGCGGCCAAAACAGCACCTGCTTGGGCACCACATGCTTTACCACACATATGACGACCTGCCTTGCAGTCCGTTGGCAACAGCACTTGAAAGACCCACATCAAAGAAAAAGGTGGACTTCTCATTGCTCCTCATCTGGGATCTCTAACCCTACTATACCTCCAGTCCTCTCAAAAACCTGCATGGAGAGGAATGAAGGTATAGCAATAGGTGTCCCAAGTACTAGCAGTTCACCACCATCTGAGTTTAGCAGGCAAATGTCTCTACCCCAGTTGCTGAACCGTAAAAAAGAATATCGGTCCCAGCCACCTACATGCTCAGCGTCTAAATGCTCGCTTGGCCAAATTGCTAGCACTGCAACTGCTGCCTTTTCAGCTAGTAGACTCTGCCCCCTTTCTTGAATTTGTGGAATGTGCTGTACCTCAGTGGCATGTTCCAAAACTCCATTTCTTTTCACGGAAGGCCATTCCGGCTCTCTACCGGCATGTGGAAGGCAATGTTTTGGCCTCGTTGGACAGTGCGGTCAGCTGTAAGGTTCATATTACCGCTGACTCATGGTCCAGCAGGCATGGGCAGTTATGTTTCCTTTCCTTCATGGAGCACTGGGTAATTCTGTTGGCAGTTGGGAAGGATGCAGGAAAGGGTTCAGTGTTGTTGGCGCTTGTTCTGCCACCACACCTCCAAAATGCTAGTGGTGATTCTGCCACAGCTCTCTCCTCCACCCCCTCCTCTTCTTCTTCCTCTATGGCCGCTTCTGCAGATTTGCCCTCTGAACCAGCAGTGCTCCATAAGTGTTCAAGGGGCTATGCAAGCAGTCAGGCTAAAAGATGCCATGCAGTGCTTGAGTTGGTCTGCCTAGGGGACAGGAGCCACACTGGGGCAAAGATTCTGTCAGCTCTGCAGGGGTAGGCTCAGAGGTGGTTGACACCACACCAGCTTCAGCTAGGAATGGTTGTATGCAACAATGGCACCAACCTTCTCTCTACCCTCTGACAGGGACACTTGACCCATGTTCCATGCTTGGCACATGTGCTGAATTTGGTGGTGCAGCATTTCTTGAACAGGTGCCCAGGCTTACAAGATCTTCTGAGGCAGGCCAGAAGAGTCCGTGGCCATGACCGGTGGTCATACAATGCCAGTGCTCGGCTGGCTGACATTCAATGTAAATTCAACCTCCCCGCCAACCACCTAATTTGTGACATACCCACCAGGTGGAACTCAACATTGGTAATGCTGCAGCAGCTGCACATGCAGCAGAGGGCCATCAATGAGTACCTGTGTGAGTATGGCACAGGGACAGGCTCAGGGGAGCTTGGCTTCTTTTCTCCACGCCAGTGGCTACTGATAAGGGGGATTGCCCTGTCCTGTCACCATTTGAGGAGGCCACAAATATGGTGAGCCGTGACAATGCATGCATCAGTGACACTGTCCCTCTAGTCTTCCTGCTTGAGCACACGCTTAGTGGAATCATGGATAGGGCACTTGAAACAGAACAGCGGGAGGAAGAGGAGGGCTTCCTTTCCTCTCAAATCCCCCTCTATACAGATACCATTCCTGCAGGTCCGCCAAACACACAGGAGGAAGAGGAGAAGGAGGAGGATTGTGTCAGCATGGATGTAGAGAATAACATACAGCAGTCTTCAAAGGATGATTTTCAGTCCCCAGTAACCCCAGGAGTTGCACGTGGCTGGGAGGAGGTAGTTCCTGACAATGTCATCCTTAATGACCCAGAGGACTCAGAATCTCATGCCTCCTCAAACTTATGCTGCATGGGCTCCCTGATTCTGCAAAGCCTGTGAAAGGACCTGAGGATTTGTGGTATCAAGGAGTGGGGTAATTACTGGCTGGCAACCCTTCTTGATCCACTTTACAAGGGTAAAGTTGCAGAGCTCATCCTGCCTTTGCATAGGGGGCAGAGGATGAAACATCTTCAGGACGCCTTGAGGAAAAATGTGTGTAACACTTTTCAAGACACTGAAAGGCTACCATTTCCAGGACAACTTGTTTCTGAGGCTTCGTTCAGTCAGAGAAAGAGCGGTGGAGAAGGCGACCCGGCTGATTGAGCCCTTTAAACAATTCTTTAGTCCTCAGTGCTCAGGGCTGTTAGGCTTAACCACTTCAGCCCCGGAAGATTTTACACCCTTCCTGACCAGAGCACTTTTTGCGATTCTGCACTGCGTCGCTTTAACTGACAATTGTACGGTTTTGCAACGTTGCACCCAAACAAAATTGACATCCTTTTTTTCCCACAAATAGAGCTTTCTTTTGGTGGTATTTGATCAGCTCTGCGTTTTTTATTTTTTTGCGCTATAAACAAAAAAAAAGCGTCAATTTTGAAAAAACTCAATATTTTTTCTTTTTGCTATAATAAATATCCCCCAAAAATATATATAAAAAAATGTTTTTCCTCAGTTTAGGCCGATATGTATTCTTCTACATATTTTTGGTAAAAATCGCAATAAGCGTATATTGGTTTGTGCAAAAGTTATAGCGTCTACAAAATAGGGGATAGTTTTATGGCATTTTTATTTCTTTTTTTTTATTAGTAATGGCGGCGAACTGCGATTTTTATCAGGACTGCGACATTATGGCGGACACATCGGACATTTTTTACACTATTTTGGGACCATTGTCATTTATACAGCTATCAGTGCTATAAAAATGCATTGATTACTGTGTAAATGACACTGGCAGTGAAGGGGTTAACCACTAGGGGTGATGAAGGGGTTAAGTGTGTCCTAGGGAGTGATTCTAACTGTGGGGGGGATGAGCTTCAACTCGCAGGACAGAGATCACTGCTCTCGATGACAGAGAGCAGTAATCTCTGTCATGATACAAGGCAGAATAGGGAAATGCCTTGTTTACATAGGCACTTCCCTGTTCTGAGGCTCCGTGACATGATCGCTGGGAGACCGGCAGACATCGAGTCCACTGGCCCCATGGGCACGGTCACCCTGTACATGACGGGCGAGTGCACACACCTGCTAATCCCAGATCTTAAAGGGGACGTACAGGTACGCCCATTTGCCCACTGCTGCCATTGTGCTGACGTATATCGGCGTGCGGTGGTCGGCAAGTGGTTAAGCAACCATCAGAAGTGTCTGCATAATATGGTGCAGGATTTTTTAGGGGCAAGAGCAGACTTGGAGACCTTTCCAACTGAGCATCCACTGGGTTACTGGGTCTTGAGGAGGGATCACTCAATATACAATCGAGCTACTGGCCTGTCCTGCATTCAGCGTGCTTTCTGAATGGACATTCAGTGCTGCTGGAGGATTTGTGATGGATAAAAGAGTGCGCTTGTCCACAGACTCGGTTGACAGGCTGACATTTATCAAAATGAATTAGTCCTAGATCAATAGCAGCTATCAAGCCCCTGATGCTGATGTAACTAATTGAATTTGCTAGGGATCTGGGACCCCTTGAAGACTGCCTATGCTGCCTATCCTATTCCTGAACCTTGATTATGCTAGCTTCCAAGAATATTTTTGGTTTAGGGCACCACTAACACCCAAGGCCCAATACCCATTCACATAGGGGTGGGTCTAGATCTGGGGGCTTTCAGATTCTGATAAGCCCCCCACATACAGACCCTGACAACCACAGCCCAGGATTGTTGGGAAGGGGCCCTTGTCCCCATTTGCTTTGGGGTGGGGGGGCACAGAGACCCCCTGCCCCAAAGCACTCACCCCCCATGTTGAGGGCATGTGGCCTAGCATGATTCAGGAGGGGGGGCGCTCCCTTGGTTTTTTTTTCGTTTTTCTTATCTGTAATGCCTGGAGCAAGTTTAAATTACATGTTTTCCTTTAGAAATGTAATTATTGATGCGGCATGTTCTATACATCGCACAGATGCGCCTCTTTACAGGCAAACTAAGGGGACCCCCCAGGTATAATATTTAAAGGAAAATTTCATTTTTATTGTTTCACTTTAGGCATTAATAAAATCACTGCTCCTTTAAAAACTTTTTTTTGCATTGATACATGTCCCCCTAGGGCAGTACCCAGGTCCCCATACACTTTTTTTGGCAACAACTTGCATATAAGCCTTTAAAATTAGGACTTTTGATTTTTCATGTTCGTGTCCCATAGACTTTATTAGACTGCACTGATGGAGGGGGGTCTGTGCTAAGGGGGATCTGCACTGATGGGGGGGTCTGCACTGAGGGGGTCTGTGCTGATGTAGGGGGGTCTGCACTGATGGAGGGGGGTCTGTGCTAAGAGGGGTCTGCACTGATGGGGGAGTCTGCACTGAGGGGGTCTGTGCTGATGTAGGGGGGTTCTGCACTGAGTGGGGTCTGCACTGATGGAGGGGGTCTGCACTGAGGGGGGTTCTGCACTGAGGGGATCTATACTGATGGAGGGGGTCTATACTGATAGAGAGGGTCTGCACTGGGGGGTCTATACTGATAGAGGAGGGTCTTCACTGAGGGGGGTACTTATACTTATGGATGGGGGTCTGCACTGAGGGGGATCTATACTGATAGTTGGGGGTCTGCACTGAGGGGGGCTATACTGATGGAGGGGGGGTCTGTACTTAATGAGGGGGTCTGTACTGAGGGAGGGGGGTCTATACTGCAGGAGTAGGGTCTGTACTTAGTGGGGGTCTATACTGAGAGAGGGAGGTCTGTACTTAATGGAGGGGGGTCTGTAGTTAGTGGAGGGGGGTCTGTACTGAGGGGGGATTATAGTTGGTGGGGGGTGACAGCACCAGGTGACACCCACCCTAGTGACGCCACTGCCTATCAACAACCATCAGTGTCACCTATCAGTGCCCATCAGTGCTGCCTATCAGTGCCACCTATCAGTGCTAATCACTGCCGCCTATCAGTGCCTATCAGTACCACCAATCAGTGCTGATCAATGCCGCTTATCAGTGCCTAGATGTGCTATCTATCAGTGATGATCAATGCCGCCTATCAGTGCCCATCAGTGCAGCCTATCAATGCTGCCTATCAGTGCCACCTATCATTGCTCATCAATGCCGTCTATCAGTGCCCATCAGTGCCCATCAATGCCGCATATCAGTGCCACCTATCACTGCTCATCAGTGCCTATCAGTGCTACCTATCAGTGCTCATCAATGTTACTTATCAGTGCCTATCAGTGCAGTCTATCAGTGCTGCCTATCAGTGCCACCTATCAGTGCTCATCAACGCCACCTATCAGTGGCCATCAGTGCCACCTATCAATGATCATCAATGCCGCCTATCAATGCCACAGTCAGTGTACTGAAATGTAAACTGAGCTCTGTATGTGCATTTCCAGTGTACATTCTACAGGCAATTGCGAACAGGCAGGTAACTGTATTTTATTGCAATAAAGAACCTGCCTGATTGCAACTTTTTTCAAGTTTAGTTCGATTTAAACTTTCCACTGGCTAAAATATAAAAAGAGGCCATAGAGTCGAATACAAAAAATGAATAGGCAAGACAAGAAAGCCTCGTATGGTGCTGCAGTTTCTGAAAAAAAGCTACAAAAGGGTAAAAAAAAAAAACAGCAACTTTATTTGCATACTATTGCCAATGCAAGTCAATAAAGTTATGTTTTCATTTTAAAATTCCTGAATTTGACTTTGTATCAGCCTTTTGTAATCCCTTTTACAGTGGACTGGTAAAGGGAGAGGCAGCACTAGTCAATAAGGAATGCTGAATGCACATACTGTATGCTTACAAGAAACATACTGACATAAGGAGAGCAGAGTGAAGAGAGAGTAGGTTCATCATTGTGCTAATACTCCCTAAAAGAGTACGAGGGTTACAGCATGCACTTTCATTTTATAGCATAGGCACTTCCCTGTTCTGAGGCTCCGTGACATGATCGCTGGGAGACCGGCAGACATCGAGTCCACTGGCCCCATGGGCACGGTCACCCTGTACATGACGGGCGAGTGCACACACCTGCTAATCCCAGATCTTAAAGGGGACGTACAGGTACGCCCATTTGCCCACTGCTGCCATTGTGCTGACGTATATCGGCGTGCGGTGGTCGGCAAGTGGTTAAGCAACCATCAGAAGTGTCTGCATAATATGGTGCAGGATTTTTTAGGGGCAAGAGCAGACTTGGAGACCTTTCCAACTGAGCATCCACTGGGTTACTGGGTCTTGAGGAGGGATCACTCAATATACAATCGAGCTACTGGCCTGTCCTGCATTCAGCGTGCTTTCTGAATGGACATTCAGTGCTGCTGGAGGATTTGTGATGGATAAAAGAGTGCGCTTGTCCACAGACTCGGTTGACAGGCTGACATTTATCAAAATGAATTAGTCCTAGATCAATAGCAGCTATCAAGCCCCTGATGCTGATGTAACTAATTGAATTTGCTAGGGATCTGGGACCCCTTGAAGACTGCCTATGCTGCCTATCCTATTCCTGAACCTTGATTATGCTAGCTTCCAAGAATATTTTTGGTTTAGGGCACCACTAACACCCAAGGCCCAATACCCATTCACATAGGGGTGGGTCTAGATCTGGGGGCTTTCAGATTCTGATAAGCCCCCCACATACAGACCCTGACAACCACAGCCCAGGATTGTTGGGAAGGGGCCCTTGTCCCCATTTGCTTTGGGGTGGGGGGGCACAGAGACCCCCTGCCCCAAAGCACTCACCCCCCATGTTGAGGGCATGTGGCCTAGCATGATTCAGGAGGGGGGGCGCTCCCTTGGTTTTTTTTTCGTTTTTCTTATCTGTAATGCCTGGAGCAAGTTTAAATTACATGTTTTCCTTTAGAAATGTAATTATTGATGCGGCATGTTCTATACATCGCACAGATGCGCCTCTTTACAGGCAAACTAAGGGGACCCCCCAGGTATAATATTTAAAGGAAAATTTCATTTTTATTGTTTCACTTTAGGCATTAATAAAATCACTGCTCCTTTAAAAACTTTTTTTTGCATTGATACATGTCCCCCTAGGGCAGTACCCAGGTCCCCATACACTTTTTTTGGCAACAACTTGCATATAAGCCTTTAAAATTAGGACTTTTGATTTTTCATGTTCGTGTCCCATAGACTTTATTAGACTGCACTGATGGAGGGGGGTCTGTGCTAAGGGGGATCTGCACTGATGGGGGGGTCTGCACTGAGGGGGTCTGTGCTGATGTAGGGGGGTCTGCACTGATGGAGGGGGGTCTGTGCTAAGAGGGGTCTGCACTGATGGGGGAGTCTGCACTGAGGGGGTCTGTGCTGATGTAGGGGGGTTCTGCACTGAGTGGGGTCTGCACTGATGGAGGGGGTCTGCACTGAGGGGGGTTCTGCACTGAGGGGATCTATACTGATGGAGGGGGTCTATACTGATAGAGAGGGTCTGCACTGGGGGGTCTATACTGATAGAGGAGGGTCTTCACTGAGGGGGGTACTTATACTTATGGATGGGGGTCTGCACTGAGGGGGATCTATACTGATAGTTGGGGGTCTGCACTGAGGGGGGCTATACTGATGGAGGGGGGGTCTGTACTTAATGAGGGGGTCTGTACTGAGGGAGGGGGGTCTATACTGCAGGAGTAGGGTCTGTACTTAGTGGGGGTCTATACTGAGAGAGGGAGGTCTGTACTTAATGGAGGGGGGTCTGTAGTTAGTGGAGGGGGGTCTGTACTGAGGGGGGATTATAGTTGGTGGGGGGTGACAGCACCAGGTGACACCCACCCTAGTGACGCCACTGCCTATCAACAACCATCAGTGTCACCTATCAGTGCCCATCAGTGCTGCCTATCAGTGCCACCTATCAGTGCTAATCACTGCCGCCTATCAGTGCCTATCAGTACCACCAATCAGTGCTGATCAATGCCGCTTATCAGTGCCTAGATGTGCTATCTATCAGTGATGATCAATGCCGCCTATCAGTGCCCATCAGTGCAGCCTATCAATGCTGCCTATCAGTGCCACCTATCATTGCTCATCAATGCCGTCTATCAGTGCCCATCAGTGCCCATCAATGCCGCATATCAGTGCCACCTATCACTGCTCATCAGTGCCTATCAGTGCTACCTATCAGTGCTCATCAATGTTACTTATCAGTGCCTATCAGTGCAGTCTATCAGTGCTGCCTATCAGTGCCACCTATCAGTGCTCATCAACGCCACCTATCAGTGGCCATCAGTGCCACCTATCAATGATCATCAATGCCGCCTATCAATGCCACAGTCAGTGTACTGAAATGTAAACTGAGCTCTGTATGTGCATTTCCAGTGTACATTCTACAGGCAATTGCGAACAGGCAGGTAACTGTATTTTATTGCAATAAAGAACCTGCCTGATTGCAACTTTTTTCAAGTTTAGTTCGATTTAAACTTTCCACTGGCTAAAATATAAAAAGAGGCCATAGAGTCGAATACAAAAAATGAATAGGCAAGACAAGAAAGCCTCGTATGGTGCTGCAGTTTCTGAAAAAAAGCTACAAAAGGGTAAAAAAAAAAAACAGCAACTTTATTTGCATACTATTGCCAATGCAAGTCAATAAAGTTATGTTTTCATTTTAAAATTCCTGAATTTGACTTTGTATCAGCCTTTTGTAATCCCTTTTACAGTGGACTGGTAAAGGGAGAGGCAGCACTAGTCAATAAGGAATGCTGAATGCACATACTGTATGCTTACAAGAAACATACTGACATAAGGAGAGCAGAGTGAAGAGAGAGTAGGTTCATCATTGTGCTAATACTCCCTAAAAGAGTACGAGGGTTACAGCATGCACTTTCATTTTATAGCATTGACATTGTAGTAACAATACAAACATTAGTTATTTTTGACAATCCAATATAAGCTTACTTCAAAAATGTCCTTTTATGTTATGAGTTCAGCCTGTCTGTTACCATCTCTTTCCACAACTTTGTGGATTCTCTACATGTTTTGCAGCTTCTCCTCTGCTGTTTACTTTCAATTTCCAAGGGCTACATGTTCCATGGTACCTTGGTGCCTGAAAGTAGTGTTTCTTGTACTGACTCCACCTCCTGAAACCTGAAACTCTTCCTCTCAGCGCCTCTGTAATTCAGAAGGCAGGCTCTGTGAATTCTATGACGCAGCAATGCCTTTACCCAGTTCATGGAGAATACGTGTTGCAGCATTCAAGGAAGTAACCCTTCAGGTCTGGTATGGATATTAAGGGGAACCCCGGCCAAAGTTAAAAAAAAAATGGTGTGGGGTTCACCTCAAAATCTATACTAGACCCTTCAGGTCTGGTATGGATTTTAAGGGGAACCCCGTGCCAAAATTAAAAAAAAAATGCCATGGGGTTCCCCCAAAAAATTCATACCAGACCCTTATCTGAGCACGCAACCTGGCAGGCCGCAGGAAAAGAGGGGGGACGAGAGAGCGCCCCCCCTCCTGAACCGTACCAGGCCACATGCCCTCAACATTGGGAGGGTGCTTTGGGGTAGCCCCCAAAACACCTTGTCCCCATGTTGATGGGGACAAGGACCTCATCCCCACAACCCTTGCCCAGTGGTTGTGGGGGTCTGCAGGCGGGGGGCTTATCAGAATCTGGGAGCCCCCTTTAACAAGGGGACCCCCAGATCCCAGCCCTCCTCCCTGTGTGAAATGGTAAGGTACCCCTACCATTTCACAAAAAAAGTGTCAAAAATGTTAAAAATGACAAGAGACAGTTTTTGACAATTCCTTTATTTAAATGCTTCTTCTATCTTCTATCTTCTTTCTTCTATCTGCTATATTCTGTCTGACCTTTTATTTCTTCCTCCATCTTCTTCTTCTTCTGGTTCTTCCTCCGGTGTTCTCGTCCGGCATCTTCCTCCGCAGCGTCTTCTTCCCTTCGTCTTCCACAGGGAAGTCCCTGTCAAGTCCCCATGCGTCAGAGGGGGCGGGGCGTTATTTAAAAACTGTCAGAAGAGGAGAAGCGTCACACAGCGGGAGCCTCCCATCATGCTGGATGCGGAGCGGCCCAGAAGACGAAGGGAAGAAGATGCCGCGGAAGAAGATGCTGACGAGAACACTGGAGGAAGAACCAGAAGAACCAGAAGAAGATGGAGGAAGAAACCGAAGGAAGATAGAAGAAAGAAGATAGAAGATAGAAGAAGCACTTAAATAAAGGAATTGTCAAAAACTCTCTTGTCATTTTTAACATTTTTGACACTTTTTTTGTGAAATGGTAGGGGTACTTTTGTACCCCCTTACCATTTCACACAGGGGGGAGGGCCGGGTTCTGGGGGTCCCCTTGTTAAAGGGGGCTTCCAGATTCCGATAAGCCCCCCGCCTACAGACCCCCACAACCACCGGGCAAGGGTTGTGGGGATGAGGCCCTTGTCCTCATCAACATGGGGACAAGGTGTTTTGGGGGGCTACCCCAAAGCATCCTCCCAATGTTGAGGGCATGTGGCCTGGTACAGTTCAGGAGGGGGGGCTCTCTCCCCCCCTCTTTTCCTGCAGCCTGCCAGGTTGCGTGCTCGAATAAGGGTCTGGTATGGATTTTTGGGGGGACCCCACGCCATTTTTTTAAAAATTTTGGTGCAGGGTTCCCCTTAAAATCCATACCAGACCTGAAGGGTCTGGTTTAGATTTTGAGGGGGACCCCACGCCATTTTTTAAAAATTTTGGCCAGGGTTCCCCTTAATATCCATACCAGACCTGAAGGGCCTGGTATGGAATTTAGGGGGACCCCCATGTCATTTTTTTTTTAAATTTTGGTTCTGGGTTCCCCTGTGGGGAATTCCCATGCCGTTTTTATCAATGAACTTTTATGTGTATTGTCGGACCGGCAAATCATTATTAGCTGCGAGTAGTTTTAAATGACTTTTTGTTCTTTGAAATGTCATTTTGCTGTCAGACTGTTCTAAACACGGGAAGCATGCGCTCCTTTACAGGCATACCATAGACACCCCCCCCAGGTACAACATTTAAAGGAATATTACACTTTTATTGTTTCACTTTAAGCATTATTAAAATCACTGCTCCCGAAAAAACGGCCGTTTTTAAAACTTTTTTTTGCATTGATCCATGTCCCCTGGGGCAGGACCCAGGTCCCCAAACACTTTTTATGACAATACCATGCATATAAGCCTTTAAAATTAGCACTTTTGATTTCTCCCATAGACTTTTAAAGGGTGTTCCGCTGCTTTCGAATTTGCCGCGAACACCCCAAATTGTTCGCTGTTCTGAGAACTGGCGAACAGCCAATGTTCGAGTCGAACATGAATTCGACTGGAACTTCAAGCTTATCCCTAGTCCCTATGCTGGTTGTGCAATTTGACAGACTTCTGTAAATCTAAAGGCTCAAATGGATAAAAGTTGAAATACTTTAAAAAACAAAACAATATATATTTCAACTGTGAATTTAGCTGTTTTCCTGACATTCAGCACAGTGCCAAAAATGGAGAGCCACTGAGCATGTGCAGATCAGGATAATACAGTGTATTACTGTGTTTTAAACAGTATATGCACTTATTTTTAATGTTTTACATAGCTATACCTGCAAAATGGGCCAGCCTGAAGTGATCTAGCAGGATTTTATTTTCTAAATAAAGTTCCAGTTTAAGATGTTTATATTATTAACGGTTATGCCTCTTACACGCGATCGGAATTTTGGCCCGCAAAAGACCGATGAGAGCTTTTGGTCGGAAAATGCGACCGTGTGTATGCTCCATCGGCCTTTTGCTGGCGGAATTCCAGCCAGCAAAAGATTGAGAGTATGCTCTCAATTTTTCAGTCGGGAAGTTCCTATCCGAAAATGCGATCGTCTGTGGCAATTCTGACGCGCAAAATCCCTGCGCATGCTCGGAAACAATTCGACGCATGCTCGGAAGCATTGAACTTCATTTTCTCGGCTCGTCATAGTGTTGTACGTTGCTGCATTCTTGACGGTCGTAATTTCAGCAAACTTTTGCGTGACCGTGTGTATGCAAGGCAAACTTGAGCGGAATCCCGTCGGAAAAGCCGTCATATCTTTTTCCGATGAGAAATCCGGTCATGTGTACGCGGCATTAGAAGTTTAGAAGACTTAAAGTGGGGTTCCATCCAAAAAAAAAAAAACTACATGAAAAATTCTAAAAAAAAATACAAAAAAACATTTGGATATATTTTTTTTTACTCGCCTCTAAATGCCTGTTGCTAGGGGGTCTCTCGTAGTCTGCCTCTTTCAATGCCTGGGCTGGTGAAATCACTTCCGTCTCGGTACAGGAAGGGCTCAGCTCTGCTCCCTCCCTCCTGTCAATCATCTGGGACCCATTACAGGTCCCAGGTGAGAAAGAATAACGTGCATTCTGAAAATTGCAGTAAAAGAAATACTTTGGACAATTGTATGAATGAACTCTTATACTAGTGAGATAATATTGATTTGAGTCAAAGACAACCTTTAACCTGTTTAATTCACATAGATTAAAGTGGATAATTTTGCCATGCATAATTAAATCCATACCTGAGAGATAGCTACAGAGAATACCTGTTATGCACTGTGTGCCAAAGACTGAATGTTTAATAGCTCCCTGGGGCTTTCCATTCAGCACCAACTTATAGTGTATGTGAAGGTGTTGACAAAGTGCTGAGGTCGTTGAAACACAATGTAAACATGGCAAGATGATAATAAAATCATTGCAGGCAAACAAAGGAAGATCACAGAAACAGTAATATAAAAAATAGAAGTGTTCTTTTCTCAGTTTCTCAATCTCAGAAATTATTTTTAAAGATGTTTGGCAGAGTGTTGCATCATTTTGATTTGTTTACATCAAATTAAAAAAAAAAAAAAGATAAATCAACATTTTTAAGATGTTGTGGGACAGGGGGGACTTTATAGACATCATCTTATACTGGTTACAAATGTAATCATTTACAGATACTTATATAGCTCTGTCAGTTTATGCAGTGCTTTACATACATATATATTGTACATTCACATCAATCTCTGCCCTCAAGGAGGTTGTCATACATAAACCTACTAGGATCAATTTTGACAGGAGCAAATGAACCTACCAGAATGTCTTTGGAATGTTGGAGGAAACCGGAAAACCCAGAGGAAATCCAAGCTGGCACAGAGAGAACATGTAAACTCCGTGCAGATAGTGCTATGGTTGGAATTCGAACCGATGAGCCTAATGCTGCTATGTGGAAGTGCTAGCCACTTAGGGCAGCTATGCATGGATTTTGCCAGTTTAGCAAGAACCAGATGAATTTTCGATTAGTGTATGGGCAAGCTGGTTATATAGAAGTTGATCTACCGATCAACTTCTGTACAACCAACCTGTCGATTAAAGCTAAAGCTGGCAGCACTGATCATTGTATACTGATAGCGGGGAAGTCCCCTCATGCTGTGTGCAAAGGCGACCGCAAACACTGGTCTCATACGCATACGTAAACAGCGATCGCAAAATGCATGTGAGGTATTGCCATGAATATCAGAGCAAGAGCAATAATTCTAGCACCAGACCTACTGCATAATTCTAAAATGTTAACCTGTAAAGGCTTATAAAGCATCACCTATGGAATACCATACCGTAGTTTGACACCATTCTAATTTTAAACCATTACATGTTTGGTATCTATTAACTCGGTGCAACACCATTTTTTATATTTTATTATTATTTTATTATTGTTTGTGTGCATCAAAGGTCATTCAAGTGTATTTTTTCCCAAAAAATTGTGTTAAAAAAACTGCTGCGCAAACACCGTGTGACATAAAAAATTGCAAAACCCATCATTTTATTCTCTAGGGCTAAAATATATATAGTGTTTGGAGGTTCTAAGTTTTTTTTTTAACAAAAGTACTGATTTTTACTTGCAAAACAAAAAGTGTCAGAAGAAGGTCTGGTCTAAAATTGGATTTACTTTCTAAATTTTCCAAAGAATTGTGGGAAAAAATTACAACTTCAAAAAACTCACCATGCCTCTTACTAAATACCTTGGAATGTCTACTTTTTAAAAAGGGGTCATTTGGAGGGTATTTGCACTGTCCTGGCATTATAGGGCCTCAAGAAATGAGAGGTAGTCAGTACATCAGGATTGATCAATTTTCAATGTTATGTACCATAGCTTGTAGACTCTATAACTTTCACACAGGCCAAATAATATATACTGACCCTGCATGGGTTCCCCCCAAAAATCCATACTAAAGCCTTATTTACGCATGCAGTTGAGCAGGCCAGGAAAGAGGGGTGCAAGTGTATGCATCCCTCCTGAATCATACTAGAACATATGCCCTATACAAGAGAGGGTCTTGCATGGGGTCCATTTTAAAATTCATACCAGATCTGAAGGGTCTGACATGAATTATGGGGGTACCTCCACATATTTTCCTTTTAACTTTCCACGGATCCTTTCCCTGGGTATATTTGTCCTGTTTATCATTATAATTAAAAGTACAAGAAAATCCCAAATTATGGGTTTGTCCCCGCAGCAGTAATAGAGGGGAAATCTTCCAATGGGAAGTAGGCAAGAGGTACTGGTAACCTGGTGACCTGGGGGGCCCCAAGAGATTCCCTTAATTTGCAGAGACTTCCTCTCACTTTTTGTTTTGGCTGAGGGACAGGATGTGAAGGGAAATCTCCCCAATGGTATACAGATGGCAAAAAGAAAAAAGGCCAGGGGTTATAATCCCCCCCTACTCTATTTAAAGTGAAAAAAAATGTTTTGCCTGCAGTTCTACTTTAAGGACTCAGTGCTGCCTGTACCCACTGGTGTTCTTAGCAACGATTTAGAATGGGAGGCTGTCATGTATAGTCGTAGAAGTAATGCCACTATTATACATGACCAGAAGGGTTTTTAACTAATCTCTCTAGCCAACAAAACTAGTGTTGGCATTAAAGAAGATCTATTATCAGAAGAACATAAAGTTTGTTAACCCCCTCCAGGGGATCCTTTGCACATAGCACTTGGCCCATTGAAATCTGTGCAGGGATGTGGTGTTGAATAGCTATTCCCCCCTACACACCCAAGTATCCAACAAGATAGATCAAAAGAGATGGGTTTCTGCATGACAGTTCAGGAAAAAAGGAGGTGTGACAGACAGTGCCCCCCCACTGCACTGCTTTTAAGCTGCCAGACAGACCTGCTGTGATGTGCAGTGCTGTCTCCTAACCTCTGCTGTTTAGTTTACACAGAGTCTGGAGCTGCAGCCTTTTATTCAGGCACAGAGAGAGTGGAAACTGTCAACTTGTTGTGAATGCTTGCAGCTGACCCTCAAAGTTTACAAGAGACATAAGAAAGTGGTTGATGTCTGGCCTAGACACTTTCACTCTCTTCCTTTGCACCTCCTCTGTTTCTATAGCAGTAGTTGGCAGGCAAAATCAGAGACCAATGTACCTTACTCATTTCTAGACATTTGCGATTAGCTTCGTACTAAATGAAAATTTATACGAATTTCCGTAAATTCGTACATTCGGGAGGATCCAAAATACGAATCGCTATGCTTACGAATACGAAATTTCGTTTACAAATTTCGGATCCAAATTCCTAATGAACATTCGTAATTGTTACGAAAAGTAACAATAAAAAGTAACAAAAAACTAACCTAATAGTTAAAAACCCAGGAAGTCAGCACAGCACAGGGATGGTGGGAGCCCCTCATAATGATAAATTCATCATAACGAACATTCATAATTATTACGAAAAGTTAACGAACCTAAAAGTAAAAAACCCAGGAAGTCCGCACGGCACAGGGATGGTGGGAGCCCCTCATAATGATAAATTCATCATAACGAACATTCGTAATTGTTACTAAAAGTTAACGAACCTAAAAGTAAAAAACCCAGGAAGTCCGCACGGCACAGGGATGGTGGGAGCCCCTCATAATGATAAATTCATCATAACGAACATTCGTAATTGTTACTAAAAGTTAACGAACCTAACGAAAATTCGTATTTCGTACGAAATTTCGGACACGAATTTTGAAATACAAATTAATCCTAATACGAAGTGGAACGGAACAAAACTAAACAAATTTATTGATGGTGCACATTATCTGCTAATTTCCAATCATTTAGGGTCCCAAAAGTGTGGAAGGCTAACACGGAAGATATTTTTTAATTTTTTTTTTTTAGGATTCTCCCATATGTTAACGTTGGAGCAGTCATTATGTTTGTGCTGGTTGGGCTGTGGAGACCCAATGCCTTAAGTAAAGGATTACTATTGAAAAAACATATACAAGTATTTACTGTATATTAGAAATATTTAAAATTAAAGTATTTTTAATGAATATGAAACTTGATTAAATGGCTTAAATATCTGTCCTGATTTCACCTCAGGAAAGGATGGACCTGCATAACAGAGAGCTTGACACTAGGTTTAATGTTGGTGATGTTCAGCATGCATATCGCCATTTCCCATCCTCAGTCTTCTGTTACAGGTCAGGCAAGCAGGTGAATCCTTGAACTAAAGCTTATGAACTGTTTCTTTTCTCCTAAATGCTAGCATGTAGTTTAAATGAAGTTTGCAATAAAAAAGTAAAAACAGCAAAGATAACTATTCTTCTCTTGGGAAACATTCAAGAAGTTCAAATGAACGTACAGTGTAACCCTGTATTAACTATCATGAAAACTGCTTAGAGTTCTTGTGCATTTTACAAATCACTGCATTTTTCCAGCTCCATGGTATGTTAGAAAAATGACACAAAAGATGTGAATTGGATTAACGAGGATGTCCATTTCACCTTAATGGATGGTAAATTCATTTGAATAAATATGACCTTTCTCTTTTCTCATCATCTTATAATACACTGAGTCCACAGCCAATCATTATGATGACCACAAGTCCACTCAGAGATCATGACAGCTGAATCAAAATCCAACTTCAAGAGATTCTGCCTGGGGCATCTGGCGGAACAGACACACATTAGTTGGTCCTCTTTATACATTACATCTATTTACAGATTTCATATTCTTTCTGTTTTTTACCCTATTCTTTCCCTGGCTCCCTTGTTCTCTGTAGCTGCAGATTATAATATGAAATCCTTAGATCCATTTACAGCACATTGAACTCTACCGGTCAAATTCAACACTGTTTTCCTTTTTAATGTGTCTCTTCCTTGTGACAGAAGTGCAAGGCAGCTGTTATGGTCAGTAGTCAGCACCAAATTTATTTATTTATTTTTCCTTTTCAATGCTAGCTTTTTGTTCTTGTTCTAATTTAAAGGAAAAGCCTGCTGTTATTTTAACAGGGTTGGATTGTCGCTTAAAAAACTCAATTGTAGGACCTACCATAGCATATCAACTACAAAGGTAATGCTCAGCCTAACCAGCCTCATTCTGTCCAGTGCAACATAGGATGGTTGTCTGGGATATCAGGCATATATTCCAGGTAGCCTGACCAATAACTAGCCAAGCTGGCTCCAATCCATCTACCTGATGTCACAGGAACACATATCTTGTCAGAATAGACAAAGTCCAAGCAAACAAAGAAGAGGGACTGTTCTTTTACAGATAAATTGGAGGAACATTTTTTTCTCTATACATGACCTTTTTAAACAGTAAAAAAAAAACTCAACTGTGTCTGTGAAATGAAATGGATTTTTGTAATAATATTTGGTAAACATGCACAGATTTTAATCTTAGCTTCTGTAAAAGAGCAAGTTCTTTTGTTTAGCATGTAAACTGAGATGATCTTAACCAGATATCTATAGACTTATGTCACGTACACACGAGCGGACTTCTCGTTGGACTGAACTCCGAAGGACTTTTCAACGGAGTTCCGACTAAACGGACTTGCCTACACACGATCCCACCAAAGTCCGATCATTTCAAACGTGATGACGTATGACCAGACCAGAAATGGTAGTTCAATAGCCAGTAGCCAATGGCTGCCCTTGCGTCGTTTTCGGTCCGTCGGACTAGCATACAGACAAACGTTTTTTTCGATAGGAATCAATGTCCGTCGGAAAGATTTGATTCTATTTCTAAGGTCCGTCAGATTTTTCGACAGAAAAGGTGCGATAAAGCCCACACACGATCTGAATGTCCGACGGATTCGTTCCATCTGACCTTTTCTGCCGGAAAGTCCAGTCGTGTGTACGCGGCATTAGTATATAACCCCCTTCAAGGAGCAGGGGCAAAACTTGAAATATCAGGACGCCATAGCAAATTGTTTAAAGGGCCCAACCCTAAACGTAAAAAAATAAATAAAATGCTAGTGAACCCAGCTACCACAGTCATGTTATTCAGTAGTTAACAGCTCTAGCCATGAATACTGTTCCATGTGATAATCAAATATAGGTACCATATAAAATGCTTAATATTTCATAAAAAGTGTGAACAAACAATATTTTTTGGACAAAAAAATTCATAAAACAATATAAAAATATAAATGTCCCATTCATTTAGGCCCACAGCGCATGTGCAGGTGCTCCATATAAATATTCAGCTTTGGTGCTTGATCTGACTCATGCATGTAGTGCCCCACATGGATTGGCACTCACCAGATATACAGTATATGACCAACTATCGCTAGTATGGTCAAATGCATTTGTGGGAAATGTCCTCTTTAAAATCCAATGTCTCCTGTGCTGGATTTGCCCAATGCTGAAAACCCAATCATAACAGTCAGAGGGGAATTATAAAAGGGAAGCCCATAATATAAAATTGTTTTTGAAATACATATTAGATAAAGGTAAGGAGTTACACTCACTTGTCATAGTGTCAGTTAGAACCTAGCACTTGGAGTGTACAGCACTGATTGTAAACGGGGCCAACCCTGTTGCTTCCATGTCGGGAAGTGCAGCTTGGGTCCCCGTCCAAAGATGGCGTCGGTGGAAGTTGTGTCAAGATGACGCTGGTATACTTCTTTAAGCATTATATCAATTTATATTAACCCCTTGCCGACTGGCTCATGCCGATATACATCGGCAAAAGGGCACGTTTAGGCATATTAACGTAGCTGTATGTTGCCCGCTGCGAGCTCCGTGAGTGTGATCGCGGGTCCCGCGGACTCGATGTCTGCGGGGATACCCGCGATCTTCTCATGGAGAGGAAGAATGGGGAAATACTAATGTAAACAAGCATTTCCCTATTCTTCCTAGTGACAAGACACTGATCACAGCTCCCTGTGATCGGAAGCGGTGACCAGTGTCGTGTCACACGTAGCCCCTCCCCCCCACAGTTAGAACACATCCCTAGGACACACTTAACCCCTCCAGCGCCCCCTACTGGTTAACCCCTTCACTGCCAGTCACATTTACACAGTAATCAGTGTATTTTTAATCGCACTGATTGCTGTATAAATGTGAATGGTCCCAAAATAGCGCCAAAAGTGTCCGATCTGTCTGCCATAATGTCGCAGTCACAATAAAAATTGCAGATCGCCGCCATTACTAGTAAAAAAAAATTATTAACAAAAATGCCATAAAACGACCCCCTATTTTGTAGACGCTATAACTTTTGCGCAAACCAATCAATAAACGCTTATTGCTATTTTTTTTTTAACCAAAAATATGTAGAAGAATACGTATCAGCCTAAACTGAGGAAAAAAACTTTTTTATATATATTTTTTGGGGATATTTATTATAGCAAAAAGTAAAAAATATTGCGTTTTTTTTCAAAATTGTTGCTCTTTTTTTGTTTATAGCGCAAAAAATAAAAACCGCAGAGGTGATCAAATACCACCAAAAGAAAGGTCTATTTGTGAGGAAGAATAGACGCCAATTTTATTTGGGAGCCACGTTGCATGACTGCGCAATTGTCAGTTAAAGTGACGCAGTGCCAAATCGGAAAAAACGCTCTGGTCTTTGGCCAGCCAAATGGTCCAGGACTGAAGTGGTTAAGCACCCGCACATGCACTGTGGGCTTAAATGAATGAAACTTTTATATTTTTATATTGTTTTATATAATTTTTTGGTCCAAAAAAATATTGTTTGTCCAAACTTAATATAAGATTTTAAGCACTTTATATGGTACCTATATTTGTTTATCACATGGAACGGTATTTATGGCTAGCGTGGTTAATTACTGAATAATATCAAGTTGTGTTCACACTGGTACACATTATAACTGTGTCTGGTATTGGTTTAGAGATCACTTGTTTCGAGTAGTTACTTTCGGCGCTAAACCAAACAACATTTTTTTCTTTGACTGTAGTATCACAGTTGTGTGGCACAGAACTTTAACTAGAACATTATTTTCTACCATTATAAATGTTATATTTAACAACCTATTGCAAACCTTGACCCTAAAAACCTTAAACTCTAAAAGGAACAATGTCCCCCTCATGTTGGTGGGCAAAAATAACCTCAACCATAAGCATTGTTGTCAGTGTGTACAGTTATAAAGCCCCCAGAGAAGCTTACTCAATGTCAGTGTTCACAATTTTAACCCCCCCTCCCCCAAATAAGCTGCATTGGTGTCAATGTGCACAATTAGAACTCTCCTAATAAGCCACATTGGTGTCAGTGTACACAATTGAAACCTCCCATAATAAGCTACATTGGGACAGTGCAGAATTAGAAGACCCCCAAACCCCCAAATATGCTCAGTTTGCAAGTTGGTTAAAAAAATAAATAAATAAAGATAAAATACGTAGATCAAGGATTGATTAAGGTCAGCATCAGTGCCAGTGTTAGTGTCAGTGTGTTTTAGATAGGATAAAAAAGCAAGATGCATACAATTGTTTCTGGGCCCTACTACAGGCACTAACAGCAAAAATGCATACATGTGTACTGTAGCACCCTCACTGTTGCTAAAGTAGCATAGTTGCCAACAGTCCCGATTTTCCCGGGACAATCCTGATTTTGGGACCCTCGTCCCGATTGGAGAGTGTCCCGAATTCGGGATTTCCCATAAGGAAAATCGGGAATGTTGGTTTTTGTTTGTTCTTTTGGAGCAGCGGGCTCCAGCAAAATGGCGGCCGGCGCCGCCGCTCTCTCTTCCTCTAGTGTTCAGTGGAGAGGGGAAGGGGGCTCGATCCGTGCAGCCAATGAAGCGCCTTCTTTAGCTGCAGGGCCCCTCCCCTCTCCACTGAAGCGAGCAGAAGATACGGCGTCTTCGCCGTGTCTTGCTGAAAGCTCCCAGCCCCGTACTGCGCAAGCTCTGCGCCTGCGCAGTGCAGGGGGTCCTCCATTGCCGAGTGGAACTATCTCGGCAGAACACCGGCCGCTCCAGTACTGAGCGGGGGCCGGGCAGCATTGAGGGGGCTGTACTAACTGAGGGGGCTGCACTACCTGAGGGGGGCTGCACTGAGGGGGGGGCTGCACTAACTGAGGGGGGCTGCACTAACTGAGGGGGCTGCACTAATAGAGGGGGGCTGCACTAACTGAGGGGGGCTGCACTAACTGAGGGGGCTGCACTAATAGAGGGGGGAGGGCTGCACTAACTGAGGGGGGGGCTGCACTAACTGAGGGGGGCTGCACTGAGGGGGGCTGCACTAACTGAGGGGGGGCTGCACTAATAGAGGGGGGCTGCACTGAGGGGGGTTGCACTAATCGAGGGGGGGGCTGCACTGAGGGGGGCTGCAATAATAGAGGGGGGGCTGCACTGAGGGGGGGCTGCAATAATAGAGGGGGGCTGCACTGAGGGGGGGCTGCACTGATGGAGGGGGTCTAGACAGACTGGCGGGGGCACCTGATGCAAGGACAGACTCTGGCGGGGGCACCTGATGCAAGGACAGACTCTGGCGGGGGCACCTGATGCGAGGACAGACTCTGCTGGTGGCACCTGATGCAAGGACAGACTCTGCTGGTGGCACCTGATGCAAGGACAGACTCTGCTGGTGGCAGGCGACGTGGCTAGTGACACGCTCAGGGATCCCACTGATTCGGCATTATGGTGAGTTAAACTATTTAATTTTATATTACAATGTAATAATAGAAATAATGCGCTTCAATCATCCTGACACCATAACAATCATGGTGCCGGAATGATTGAAGCGTTAACACCAGGTGTTTGGAGTATCTTTATCTGCTGATTGTTAAACTTTCTAGAATACACATATTTTTATTGTGTAGGATCTGGGGCTGCTGTCCCTTCATTTCCCTCTCCCCCTTTCCTTCTCCCCCTTTCCCTCTCCATCCCTCATTCATCTCAGACTCTAACCACACCCTCTTGAGCCACGCCCATTTAAGCCACGTCCACTGTTCACATAAGCTACTCCCACTTTTCACATAAGCCACACCCACTTTTCACATAAGCCATGCCCATTTTTCGTCGCGGCGCGCTTCGCGCCGCACGTATCAGATTTTTGCTAAGCCACGCCTACAAATGAATGCCCCACCCCCTAATTATTGTACGGCTCCGCCTACAGCCAAAAAAGTGTCCCACATATTTTTTTTTCAATGTTGGCAACTATGAAGTAGGTACATTTAGTTTGGCCCCCCTGTGCTAGGGGCTCTACCCCGGGGCAGAAGAAAGAGTAAGAGAGAGAGAAAGGGAAAGCTTCAAGTCTTCACTCAGCCCAGTCTCAGCTAGGCTTAGCTGCAGACAGCAAGCCAAGCTAGGAACAGCCTGCCCAACAGAGAGTCCAGTGCAGCAGCTTTATGGATTTGAGAATCTACTTAAAGTGTACTGAGTGAGTATAAACCAGCACCACACCCAAAGCTACAGGGAGGACAATGAAGTGCAATATCTCACATGTCTGGGACCAGGGAGAAGCTTAAGTGCAGAGAAAGTCAGTCAGGAGCACCCTATCATATCTCTATTTTGAGCCTAGAGCAGCCAGGTGCTGAGCATCACAGCCAGGTGTCAAGAAAGGAGGAGCACGAGGAGTGGGACTTTATATGAAGCACATGGTTGCGAACAAGTAAATGGGTGAACACTGGGAATTTATTGATTAAAAATGATTAGACATGTAAACAGTGTTGATATCACGTTGAACAATAAGCATAATTATAACAATCAACAAAATGATAACATGAAGTCTCATGATGTAACTGCTGTTATAGAGTAAATAATAGACATGATTGAAACCATTATAAATGATCATGACAACACATCTCATGATGGAACAAATAACAAATTCCCAGGTATCAGATTTCATGCAGTTATATACAATCGTGATTAAAAATAATGCCTGCAGGACCTATGGCCTCGCCGAACATGTAAAAGTAGGGATTACATAGTAATAAAAAGTTGAAAGATGAAAATTGGGTACACGGCATCAGATAGCTTGACGCGTTTTGTGCCATAACAGGCCACTCATCAGGAGCATGCGCGTGATATAACTAAAAATGAAAATTGATATGTAAGACAAATTAGTTTGTATGTTGATGGTATGGTGTTAAGGCATAACAAGCTCCGGGGACATCTCCAACCGGGGGGCCGTGGTGGACGGCTCAATGGGGACAACCCACATGGACAGCCCATGGGCAGGCATGGAAAAACGAGGTAGCCCTATGGAGAAGTGATACCAGATGGATGTGAGATGAAGTATAAAAAAGGGGGTGGCCAAACGTGAAGCTGGGAAGAAACCTTCACTGCTCACTGCACCTTCACTGCTCACTAGGGATGAGTTTCGTGTTCGAGTCGAACCCATGTTCGACTCGAACATCGTCTGTTCACCCATTCGCCGAATTGCGAACGATATGGGCCGTTCGCGCCAAATTTGTGTGGCGCGTCACGGCCCATAATTCACTGCGGCATCACAGTGCATTGCTGGCTGATGATTGGCCAAGCATGCACTATGACCCGCATGCTTGGCCAATCACAGCGCCGTCTGAACAGAGAGCCGTAATTGGCCAAAGCCAAGGAGGCTTTGGGCAATTATGGCTCAGGGGATTTAGTGCACGCCCCACACTATATAAGGCCGCCTGCACGGCGGCCCTGTGTAGTGTGTGTTCCGGCGTTGAAAGAGATAGACAGAGAGACAGTTTCATTTGATTTAAGTTAGATAGATTAGGCAGGACAGGCAGTGAGTTAGCTGCACTTACAGTGTATTGTGTATATATATGCATCCCAGGTGTTGTGTATATATATATATATATATATATATATATATACACTGTATTCAGTTTAGCCAGATCCGCTCCTGTTATCTTCTTACTGACAGGCAGGCTCGTCTTGTTACAGTATTTACAGCTACCTGAAGAAAATTGCTGGTGTTCTTTTGATCCTATTAGTACCACAGTCAGGCAGCTAGACTATTTACAGTTAGTGTAGTGCATCCTCCTCACAGTGTTCAGTTAAAGCTACAAGTTAGTTTAGTGTGACATCTGCACAGTGTTCAGCTAAAACTACAAGTTAGTGTAATGTGTCCTCCTCACAGTGTTCAGCTAAAGCTACAAGTTAGTTTAGTGTGACCTCTGCACAGTGTTCAGCTAAAGCTACAAGTTAGGGTAGTGCATCCTCCTCACAGTGTTCAGCTAAAGCTACAAGTTAGTGTAGTGCGTCCTCCTCACAGTGTTCAGCTAAAACTACAAGTTAGTGTAGTGCGACCTCTGCACAGTGTTCAGCTAAAGCTACAAGATAGTGTAGTGCGTCCTCCTCACAGTGTTCAGCTAAAACTACAAGTTAGTGTAGTCTGACCTCTGCATAGTGTTCAGCTAAAGCTACAAGTTAGTGTAGTGCATCCTCTGAACAGTGTTCAGCTAAAGCTACAAGTTAGTGTAGTGCGTCCTCTGAACAGTGTTCAGCTAAAACTACAAGTTAGTGTAGTGCGAGCTCTGCACAGTGTTCAGCTAAAGCTACCTGTAGAAGGTTGGTGGTGTTTTCCTGATCCTATCACTACCACAGGCAGCTAAATAAGCTACAAGTTAGTTTTTTGCGAGCTCTGCACAGTGTTCACCTAAAGCTACCTGTAGAAGGTTGGTGGTGTTTTCCTGATCCTATCACTACCGCAGGCAGCTAAACAAGCTACAAGTTAGTTTTTTGCGAGCTCTGCACAGTTTTCACCTAAAGCTACCTGTAGAAGGTTGGTGGTGTTTTCCTGATTCTATCACTACCGCAGGCAGCTAAATAAGCTACAAGTTAGTGTAGTGCGTCCTCCTCACAGTGTTCAGCTAAAACTACAAGTTAGTGTAGTGCACAGTGTTCAGCTAAAGCTACAAGTTAGGGTAGTGCGTCCTTCTCACAGTGTTCAGCTAAAGCTACAAGTTAGTGTAGTGCGTCCTCCTCACAGTGTTCAGCTAAAACTACAAGTTAGTGTAGTGCGACCTCTGCACAGTGTTCAGCTAAAGCTACAAGTTAGTGTAGTGCGTCCTCTGAACAGTGTTTAGCTAAAACTACAAGTTAGTGCAGTGTGACCTCTGCACAGTGTTCAGCTAAAGCTACAAGTTAGTGTAGTGCGACCTCTGCACAGTGTTCAGCTAAAGCTACAAGATAGTGTAGTGCGTCCTCCTCACAGTGTTCAGCTAAAACTACAAGTTAGTGTAGTCCGACCTCTGCACAGTGTTCAGCTAAAGCTACAAGTTAGTGTAGTGCGTCCTCTGAACAGTGTTCAGCTAAAGCTACAAGTTAGTGTAGTGCGTCCTCTGAACAGTGTTCAGCTAAAACTACAAGTTAGTGTAATGCGAGCTCTGCACAGTGTTCAGCTAAAGCTACCTGTAGAAGGTTGGTGGTGTTTTCCTGCTCCTATCACTACCACAGGCAGCTAAATAAGCTACAAGTTAGTTTTTTGCGAGCTCTGCACAGTGTTCACCTAAAGCTACCTGTAGAAGGTTGGTGGTGTTTTCCTGATCCTATCACTACCGCATGCAGCTAAACAAGCTACAAGTTAGTTTTTTGCGAGCTCTGCACAGTGTTCACCTAAAGCTACCTGTAGAAGGTTGGTGGTGTTTTCCTGATGCTATCACTACCGCAGGCAGCTAAATAAGCTACAAGTTAGTGTAGTGCATCCTCCTCACAGTGTTCAGCTAAAACTACAAGTTAGTGTAGTGCACAGTGTTCAGCTAAAGCTACAAGTTAGGGTAGTGTGTCCTTCTCACAGTGTTCAGCTAAAGCTACAAGTTAGTGTAGTGCGTCCTCCTCACAGTGTTCAGCTAAAACTACAAGTTAGTGTAGTGCGACCTCTGCACAGTGTTCAGCTAAAGCTACAAGTTAGTGTAGTGCGTCCTCTGAACAGTGTTCAGCTAAAACTACAAGTTAGTGTAGTGCGACCTCTGCACAGTGTTTAGCTAAAGCTACAAGTTAGTGTAGTGATTATCCTGAGACTTTATTAGTAATGTACTGTAGTGGTGGGGGGAGTTACCTCTAAGCTAATTGGGCTCCTCGGAGACCAGGTATTCTGAACCTTTTAGGCCTCCCTCCACACAGTCCCATCCTCTCCTGTGTTTGAATGGTCACTAGACCATATATAGTTTTAGTTTTAAGATTACAAGTTACCTACTTAGTTTTGAGTTACAGAATACACCCTGTTGGGGTGATTTAACCTGGGACCCGGGGTCCAGGGGGAGGGAGCGGCTCCATACCCACAGCATGATGCCTTTTGGGGTGGTTGTGGACGCCTCTCCTAACCCTGGCTCCCCTTCAAGCCCCAGGGCTGGTGGTCTATCTTTTCTCCAATATACCGCACTGTCTCAATAATTTGCTCGCTCAGCCTTATTAAGTTGATTGAATTCCTAGGATTATTACTCTAACTCCATTGTCATATTGGGACCTGACGTTTCTGGTTGTATTTCTAGACATGGATAATTGTATCACACAATATGCTGTCTGATGTGTTGTTTGATGTGAATTAGTGTTTGAGAAGCCTGTTATTAGTATGTCATGTACCTGTTGTTCCCTTTTACCCATATTACTGATACGTTTGTTATACTTGTACTGACCAAATTTGTATCAATAATAATAATAATAATAAAAATGATTGAAAGAAAAAAAAAAGTTAGTGTAGTGCGTCCTCTGAACAGTGTTCAGCTAAAACTACAAGTTAGTGTAGTGCGACCTCTGCACAGTGTTCAGCTAAAGCTACAAGTTAGTGTAGTGCGTCCTCTGAACAGTGTTCAGCTAAAACTACAAGTTAGTGTAGTGCGACCTCTGCAGGGTGTTCAGCTAAAACTACAAGTTAGTGTAGTGCATCCTCCTCACAGTGTTCAGCTAAAACAGCAAGTTAGTGTAGTGCCAGCTCTGCACAGTGTACCAGTAGAAGATTGGTGGTGTTTTCCTGATCCTATCACTACCGCAGGCAGCTAAATAAGCTACAAGTTAGTTTTTTGCGAGCTCTGCACAGTGTTTACCTAAATCTACCTGTAGAAGCTTGGTGGTGTTTTTCTAATCCTATCACTACCGCAGGCAGCTAAATAAGCTACAAGTTATTTTTTTGTGAACTCTGCACAGCGTTCACCTAAAGCTACCTGTAGAAGGTTGGTGGTGTTTTCCTGATCCTATCACTACCGCAGGCAGCTAAATAAGCTACAAGTTAGTTTTTTGCGAGCTCTGCACAGTGTTCACCTAAAGCTACCTGTAGAAGCTTGGTGGTGTTTTCCTGATCCTATCACTACCGCTGGCAGCTAAATAAGCTACAAGTTAGTTTTTTGTGAACTCTGCACAGTGTTCACCTAAAGCTACCTGTAGAAAGTTGGTGGTGTTTTCCTGGTCCTATCACTACCGCAGGCAGCTAAATAAGCTACAAGTTAGTTTTTTGCGAGCTCTGCACAGTGTTCACCTAAAGCTACCTGTAGAAGGTTGGTGGTGTTTTCCTGATCCTATCACTACCACAGGCAGCTAAATAAGCTACAAGTTAGTTTTTTGCGAGCTCTGCACAGTGTTCACCTAAAGCTACCTGTAGAAGCTTGGTGGTGTTTTCCTGATCCTATCATTACCGCAGGAAGCTTAATAAGCTACAAGTTAGTCTTTTGAGAGCGCTGCACAGCGTTCACCTAAAGCTACCTGTAGAAGGTTGGTGGTGTTTTCCTAATCCTATCACTACCGCAGGCAGCTAAATAAGCTACAAGTTAGTTTTTTGCGAGCTCTGCACAGTGTTCACCTAAAGCTACCTGTAGAAGGTTGGTGGTGTTTTCCTGATCCTATCACTACCGCAGGCAGCTAAACAAGCTACAAGTTAGTTTTTTGCGAGCTCTGCACAGTGTTCACCTAAAGCTACCTGTAGAAGGTTGGTGGTGTTTTCCTGATCCTATCACTAGGGATGAGCTTCGTGTTCGAGTCGAACCCATGTTCGTCTTGAACATCGGCTGTTCGGTCGTTCGCCGAATTGCGAACGATATGGGCCGTTCGCGCCAAATTCGTGTGGCGCGTCACGGCCCATAATTCACTGCGGCATCGCAGTGCATTGCTTGCTGATGATTGGCCAAGCATGCACTATGACCCGCATACTTGGCCAATCACATCGCCGCCTGAACAGAGAGCCGTAATTGGCCAAAGCCAAGGAGGCTTTGGCCAATTATGGCTCAGGGGATTTAGTACACGCCCCACACTATATAAGGCCACCTGCACGGCGGCCCTGTGTAGTGTGTGTTCCGGCGTTGAAAGAGATAGACAGAGAGACAGTGTTTGATTTGAGTTAGATAGATTAGGCAGAACAGTCAGTCAGTTAGCTGCACTTACAGTGTATTGTGTATATATATGCATCCCAGGTGTTGCATATATATATATATACACTGTACTCAGTTTAGCTAGATCCGTTCCTGTTATCTTCTAGACTATTTACATTTAGTGCAGTGCGTCCTGCTCACAGTGTTCAGCTAGATCCGTTCCTGTTATCTTCTAGACTATTTACATTTAGTGCAGTGCGTCCTGCTCACAGTGTTCAGCTAGATCCGTTCCTGTTATCTTCTAGACTATTTACATTTAGTGCAGTGCGTCCTGCTCACAGTGTTCAGCTAGATCCGTTCCTGTTATCTTCTAGACTATTTACATTTAGTGCAGTGCGTCCTGCTCACAGTGTTCAGCTAGATCCGTTCCTGTTAAATTCTAGACTATTTACATTTAGTGCAGTGCGTCCTGCTCACAGTGTTCAGCTAGATCCGTTCCTGGTATCTTCCTACTGACAGGCAGGCTTGTCTTGTTACAGTATTAACAGCTACCTAAAGAAAATTACTGGTGTTCTTTTGATCCTATTAGTACCACGGTCAGGCAGCTAGACTATTAACATTTAGTGCAGTGCGTCCTGCTCACAGTGTTCAGCTAGATCCGTTCCTGTTATCTTCCTACTGACAGGCAGGCTTGTCTTGTTACAGTATTTACAGCTACCTAAAGAAAATTACTGGTGTTCTTTTGATCCTATTAGTACCACGGTCAGGCAGCTAGACTATTTACATTTAGTGCAGTGCGTCCTGCTCACAGTGTTCAGCTAGATCCGTTCCTGTTATCTTCTAGACTATTTACATTTAGTGCAGTGCGTCCTGCTCACAGTGTTCAGCTAGATCCGTTCCTGTTAAATTCTAGACTATTTACATTTAGTGCAGTGCGTCCTGCTCACAGTGTTCAGCTAGATCCGTTCCTGTTATCTTCTAGACTATTTACATTTAGTGCAGTGCGTCCTGCTCACAGTGTTCAGCTAAATCCGTTCCTGTTATCTTCTAGACTATTTACATTTAGTGCAGTGCGTCCTGCTCACAGTGTTCAGCTAGATCCGTTCCAGTTATCTTCTAGACTATTTACATTTAGTGCAGTGCGTCCTGCTCACAGTGTTCAGCTAGAACCATTCCTGTTATCTTCCTACTGACAGGCAGGCTTGTCTTGTTACAGTATTAACAGCTACCTAAAGAAAATTACTGGTGTTCTTTTGATCCTACTAGTACCACGGTCAGGCAGCTAGACTATTTACATTTAGTAAAGTGCGTCCTGCTCACAGTGTTCAGCTAGATCCGTTCCTGTTATCTTCTAGACTATTTACATTTAGTGCAGTGCGTCCTGCTCACAGTGTTCAGCTAGATCCATTCCTGTTATCTTCCTACTGACAGGCAGGCTTGTCTTGTTACAGTATTAACAGCTACCTAAAGAAAATTACTGGTGTTCTTTTGATCCTATTAGTACCACGGTCAGGCAGCTAGACTATTTACATTTAGTGCAGTGCGTCCTGCTCACAGTGTTCAGCTAGATCCGTTCCTGTTAACTTCTAGACTATTTACATTTAGTGCAGTGCGTCCTGCTCACAGTGTTCAGCTAGATCCGTTCCTGTTATCTTCCTACTGACAGGCAGGCTTGTCTTGTTACAGTATTAACAGCTACCTAAAGAAAATTACTGGTGTTCTTTTGATCCTATTAGTACCACGGTCAGGCAGCTAGACTATTAACATTTAGTGCAGTGCGTCCTGCTCACAGTGTTCAGCTAGATCCGTTCCTGTTATCTTCCTACTGACAGGCAGGCTTGTCTTGTTACAGTATTTACAGCTACCTAAAGAAAATTACTGGTGTTCTTTTGATCCTATTAGTACCACGGTCAGGCAGCTAGACTATTTAAATTTAGTGCAGTGCGTCCTGCTCACAGTGTTCAGCTAGATCCGTTCCTGTTATCTTCTAGACTATTTACATTTAGTGCAGTGCGTCCTGCTCACAGTGTTCAGCTAGATCCGTTCCTGTTAAATTCTAGACTATTTACATTTAGTGCAGTGCGTCCTGCTCACAGTGTTCAGCTAGATCCGTTCCTGTTATCTTCTAGACTATTTACATTTAGTGCAGTGCGTCCTGCTCACAGTGTTCAGCTAGATTCGTTCCTGTTATCTTCTAGACTATTTACATTTAGTGCAGTGCGTCCTGCTCACAGTGTTCAGCTAGATCCGTTCCTGTTATCTTCCTACTGACAGGCAGGCTTGTCTTGTTACAGTATTTACAGCTACCTAAAGAAAATTACTGGTGTTCTTTTGATCCTATTAGTACCACGGTCAGACAGCTAGACTATTTACATTTAGTGCAGTGCGTCCTGCTCACAGTGTTCAGCTAGATCCGTTCCTGTTATCTTCTAGACTATTTACATTTAGTGCAGTGCGTCCTGCTCACAGTGTTCAGCTAGATCCGTTCCTGTTAAATTCTAGACTATTTACATTTAGTGCAGTGCGTCCTGCTCACAGTGTTCAGCTAGATCCGTTCCTGTTATCTTCTAGACTATTTACATTTAGTGCAGTGCGTCCTGCTCACAGTGTTCAGCTAGATCCATTCCTGTTATCTTCTAGACTATTTACATTTAGTGCAGTGCGTCCTGCTCACAGTGTTCAGCTAGAACCGTTCCTGTTATCTTCCTACTGACAGGCAGGCTTGTCTTGTTACAGTATTAACAGCTACCTAAAGAAAATTACTGGTGTTCTTTTGATCCTACTAGTACCACGGTCAGGCAGCTAGACTATTTACATTTAGTAAAGTGCGTCCTGCTCACAGTGTTCAGCTAGATCCGTTCCTGTTATCTTCTAGACTATTTACATTTAGTGCAGTGCGTCCTGCTCACAGTGTTCAGCTAGATCCGTTCCTGTTATCTTCCTACTGACAGGCAGGCTTGTCTTGTTACAGTATTAACAGCTACCTAAAGAAAATTACTGGTGTTCTTTTGATCCTATTAGTACCACGGTCAGGCAGCTAGACTATTTACATTTAGTGCAGTGCGTCCTGCTCACAGTGTTCAGCTAGATCCGTTCCTGTTATCTTCTAGACTATTTACATTTAGTGCAGTGCGTCCTGCTCACAGTGTTCAGCTAGATCCGTTCCTGTTATCTTCCTACTGACAGGCAGGCTTGTCTTGTTACAGTATTTACAGCTACCTGAAGAAAATTACTGGTGTTCTTTTGATCCTATTAGTACCAATGTCAGGCAGCTAGACTATTTACATTTAGTGCAGTGCGTCCTGCTCACAGTGTTCAGCTAAACCTACAAGTTAGTGGGGTGCGTCCACCTCACAGTGTTCAGCTAAAGCTACCTGTAGAAGGTTGGTGGTGTTCTCATACTACAGGCAGGTAGTTGATTTTGCTAGCTGCAGTATATATATATATATATATCTATATATCCCAGCTTAGTGCAGCTACAGGCCATTAGTATGTCTGGAAGGCCAAGAAGGAGAGGCAGACAGTCACAAGCCAATAAGAGAGGGCAAGCAGGCTCTGTGTCTAGTGCTGGTCGTGGAGACGGTGCATCCTCATCAGCACGTGGCCATGGGACACGCTTGGCCTTTTTTTCGGCAGCTGGCCGTGTTGAGCCGCAACATGCGGAAGACTTGGTCGAGTGGATGACCAAGCCGTCCTCATCCTCCTCATCCTCTCTCACCCATGCCCAGGGTGCTTTGTCTGGCAAAGCAGCGGCCTCTTCCCTCGGCTCAATGTCATCAGTGACTCCTTCCCTAGCTCCACCATGTCCTCCTGAGGAGTCCCTCGAACTGTTTGACCACAGTGTTGGGTACATGCTCCAGGAGGATGCCCAGCGTTTGGAAGGCTCTGATGATGATACTGAGCTTGATGAAGGCAGTAACATGAGCACGGACAGAGGGGGTGCCCAAGAAGGACAGCAATCTGGCAGTCATGCTCCCCCTGCTGCAGCATACTGCCGGGTTTGCTCCAGTGATGAGGAGGGAGGGGATGATGAGGTCACTGACTCAACGTGGGTGCCTGATAGGAGAGAGGAGAAGGAGGAGGAGGCGGCACATCACCAACGAGGCAGGATGCCCTCCAGGGGCCAGCCTAAGGGCAGCACATTGACTGCATCACATGTGCAGGGCGCTGCAGTCTCTGTGCGTTATTCAAAAAGTTCTTTGGTGTGGGCCTTTTTTGAGACGAGTGCATCAGATCGCACCGCTGCTATTTGCAACATATGTCTCAAGCGTATCTCACGTGGCCAAAACATCTCCCGCTTGGGTACCACATGCTTGACCAGACATATGTTGACCTGCCATGCAGTTCGTTGGCAAGCGCATCTAAAAGACCCACACCAAAGAACAAAGAGGACCTCTCCTTGCTCCTCATCAGCTGAGATTTCCAACCCCACTAGACCTTCAGTCCTCTCTGAGACCTGCACTGAGAGGAATGAAGGTGTAGAATTAGGTGTGTCACAGCCAAGTACTTGTGGGCAATCTGCTTTTGGTACACCAACGTCAGATTGTACCAGGCAAATTTCCCTGCCCCAGCTGCTGCACCACCGAAAGAAGTTTGCTCCCAGCCATCCACATGCCCAGCGGTTGAATGCTAGCTTGGCAAAATTGCTGGCACTTCAACTGCTGCCTTTTCAGTTGGTAGACTCTGCCCCCTTCCGTGAGTTTGTGGAATGTGCGGTTCCTCAGTGGCAGGTACCCAAACGCCACTTTTTCTCATGGAAGGCGATTCCGGCTCTCTACCGGCATGTGGAAGGCAATGTCCATGCCTCGCTGGACAGGGCGGTCAGCGGTAAGGTGCATATTACCGCTGACTCATGGTCCAGCAGGCATGGACAGGGACGTTACCTAAGTTTCACAGCGCATTGGGTGACTCTGCTGGCAGCTGGGAAGGATGCAGGACAAGGTGCAGTAGTGTTGGAGGTTGTTCCGCCACCACGCCTCCAAAATGCTAATGATTGTGACACACCTCTCTCCTCCACCCCCTCCTCTTCTTCTTCCTCCATGGCCTCTTCCTCGGAACCAGCGGTGCTCCGTAGTCGTTCAAGGGGCTACGCAAGTACGCAGGCCAAAAGATGCCATGCGGTGCTTGAGCTGGTGTGCTTGGGGGACAGGAGCCACACTGGGGCAGAGGTTCTGTCAGCTCTGCAGGGGCAGGTTCAGAGGTGGTTGATGCCACGCCAACTAAAGGCAGGAATGGTGGTTTGCGACAATGGCACCAACCTCCTCTCTGCCCTCCGACAGGGACAAATGACCCATGTGCCCTGTTTGGCTCACGTCCTTAACTTGGTGGTGCAGCGGTTCTTGGGCAGGTACCTGGGCTTACAGGATGTCCTGAGGCAGGCCAGGAAAGTCTGTGTGCATTTCCGTCGGTCATATAATGCCAGTGCTCGGCTGACGGACCTCCAAAAGGAGTTTAACCTGCCCAAGAACCGCCTAATCTGTGACATGCCCACCAGGTGGAACTCAACGTTGGCCATGCTGCAGCGGCTGCACACGCAGCAGAGGGCCATCAATGAATACCTGTGCGACTATGGCACCAGGACAGGATCAGGGGAGCTTGATTTTTTTTCCCCACGCCAGTGGGCCATGATCAGGGATGCATGCACTGTCCTGTCACCATTTGAGGAGGCCACGAGGATGGTGAGCAGTGACAGTGCATGCATCAGTGACACTGTCCCCCTTGTCCACCTGTTGGAGCACACGCTGCGTGGAATAATGGACAGGGCACTTGAGGCAGAACAGAGGCAGGAAGAGGAGGACTTCCTTAGCTCTCAAGGCCCCCTTTATCCAGACAGTGTTCCTGCGTGCCCGCCGATCACACAGGAAGAGGAGGAGGAGGAGGAGGAGGAAGATTGTGTCAGTATGGAGGTGGAGCCTGGCACTCAGCATCAGCAGCAGTCTTTAAGGGATCAGTCCCAAGAAACACATGGACTTGTACGTGGCTGGGAGGAGGTGGCTGCGGACCATGTCGTCCTTAGTGACCCAGAGGACTCCGGACCGAATGCCTCAGCAAACCTACGCTGCATGGCCTCCCTGATCCTGCAAAGCCTGCGTAAGGATCCTCGTATTCGTGGTATCAAGGAGAAGGACCAATACTGGCTGGCAACCCTCCTTGATCCACGTTAAAAGGGTAAGGTTGCGGACCTTATCTTGCCATCGCAGAGGGAGCAGAGGATGAAACATCTTCGGGAGGCCTTGCAGAAAGGTCTGTGCAACGCGTTCCCAGAGACTGGGAGGTTACAAACTCCTGTTTCTGGACAACGTGTTGCTGAGGCTTCGGTCAGTCAAAGAAGGAGCAGTGGAGAAGGTGGCCGTCTGACCGATGCGTTCAGACAATTTTTTGGTCCGCAGCCCCAAGGTATGATCGGTTCCAGCAACCATCGCCAGCGTCTGTTTTACATGGTGCAGGAATACCTAGGGGCAAGATCAGACTTGGACACCTTTCCCACCGAAAATCCTCTGGGTTACTGGGTCTTGAGGATGGATCACTGGCCAGAGCTTGCACAGTATGCAATTGAGCTACTGGCCTGTCCTGCATCCAGCGTTCTTTCGGAACGCACATTCAGTGCTGCTGGAGGCGTGGTAACCGATCACAGTGTGCGTCTGTCCACCGACTCGGTCGATCGACTGACCTTCATAAAAATGAATCAGTCTTGGATCACCACCAGCTACCAAGCACCTGATGCTGATGTAACCGAATAATTTTTTTTGAAATCTCAGATCCCTTCAAAGACTGCCTATGCTGATGCTGAGTGACTATCCCTGAGAAATTATCCTCTTCCTCCTCAATCATCACGCTGATAGCTTGTAAGAACATTTTTGGTTCTGGGCGCCACCACCAGTGCCTAAGGCACAATTTTTCAGCTCCTGTTTAACAGGGGCATGTAATTACAATTTTTGATGCAATACTTTGCAGCAGGGCT
The DNA here is from genome assembly GCA_037952925.1 of Lithobates clamitans. Taxonomy (NCBI): domain Eukaryota; kingdom Metazoa; phylum Chordata; class Amphibia; order Anura; family Ranidae; genus Lithobates; species Lithobates clamitans. The sequence goes on along the minus strand of JBBGZY010001281.1, from coordinate 1,651,213 downwards.
CGTTTCTGCGTTACAACTAGAGTATCTGTGAGGGGTTGCAGTGTTGTGGCACCAGCACCAGTGCCTAAGGCCCAATTTTCTGCCCCTGTCTAACAGGGGCGTGTAATTACAATTTTTGATGCAATACTTTGCAGCAGGGCTCGTTCCTGCATTCCAACTAGAGTGTCTGTGAGGGGTTGCAGTGTTCTGGCACCAGCACCAGTGCCCAAGGCCCAATTTTTCTGCTCCTGTCTAACAGGGGCGTGTAATTAAAATTTTTGATGCAATACTTTGCAGCAGGGCTCGTTCCTGCGTTCCAACTAGAGTGTCTGTAAGGGGTTGCAGTGTTGTGGCACCAGCACCAGTGCCTAAGGCCTAATTTTTCAGCTCCTGTTCAACAGGGGCATGTAATTACAATTCTTGATCTAATATTTCACAGCAGGGCCCTGCGAGGGCTTACAGTGTTGTGGCCACAGCAACACCTAAGGCCCAAATTTCTGCTGAGTATATAGGGCAGGACCCTACTTTCAAACATCTAACTTACAAACGACTCCTACTTGCAAACGGAAGGAGACAACAGGAAGTGAGATGAAATCTACCCCTAGGAAGGGAAATTCTCTCCTGTAAGAGTTAATATGGGAAAAAAAATTCTCCTTTCCACTGATGCTTTCCAATCCTTGTTCCACAAAAAAACCCAAATTTTCAAAAAACATTTTTCATTGGGACAAAAAGTGAGGTGAAATCTTCTGAAGAGGAGGAAAGACAGCAAAACAAATGTCACAGGGGTGATAACCCTTCCCTATGTTTTCCAAAAAGCTTAAAAAAGATTTTTTGGCTGGAGCTAAACACGTTAAAAATGTACCCGTTCAAAATTACAAAGAGATTCTACTTAACAACAAACCTACAGTCCCTGTCTTGTTTGCACCGCCTGTATACTGCTGTTCAGAGTATATAGGGCCTGGTGGCCCCACACCTTTCCTTATTTTAATTTGGGTGCGGGGTTCCCCTTAATATCCATACAAGACCCAAAGGGCCTGGTAATGGACTGGGGGGTACCCATGCCGTTTGTCTCACTGATTTTCATCCATATTGCCATGACCCGACATTACATTAAACCCGCAAGCAGTTTTAAATGAGATTTTTTCCTTTAAAAATGACATTTGGTGCAGGGACTGTTCTAAACACGGGAAACACGCGTCACTTTACAGGCATACTATAGACACCCCCCAGGTACGATATTTAAAGGAATATTTCACTTCATAGGTATAAATGGTGCCAAAGCTCCACATGGGGTGAGGGTTGGTACCAATTCTATATGAGGGGACACCTTGCGTATAGATCCTCTAGGTTTCAAATGTAGACGGCAAGTGGTAGCAATGGATATCCTTACCGGAAAAGATGGACACAGTCACCATACGGTGGAGAGTCTTACAGACTTGGGGGATCGGATATCTGGCTGGAGAGATCCCGATGTGGAGTCACATCCAAGACGACCATTACCGTTGGGTAGTATAGGGGTTCCCAATCAGGCCGGATGTCTTTCTCAGATGGAAGGTGTATGCCAAGGGAACTGATTAAAGCTCAACAAAGTCCCATTCATGAAAGGAGACAAGAATAAAAAATTCTCCACATAGGGCATGAATCCGTTAAGAAAAGCTTTTATTGAAAAGCTAAAAAAAGTGCTAGACAGTGCACTATGATGTATAAAATGTGATCACAAAGAAAATAAAACAAAATAGAATAAAATCGCGTGATAACAGGGCATCTGTAGGAATTAGCAACCCTGTAGAAGGTTGGTGGTGTTTTCCTGATCCTATCACTACCTCAGGCAGCTAAATAAGCTACAAGTTCGTTTTTTGCGAGCTCTGCACAGTGTTCACCTAAAGCTACCTCTAGAAGGTTGGTGGTGTTTTCCTGATCCTATCACTACCGCAGGCAGCTAAATAAGCTACAAGTTAGTTTTTTGCAAGCTCTGCACAGTGTTCAGCTAAAACTACAAGTTAGTGTAGTGCGAGTTCTGCATAGTGTTCAGCTAAAGCTACCTGTAGACGGTTGGTGGTGTTTTCCTGATCCTATCACTACCGCAGGCAGCTAAATAAGCTACAAGTTAGTTTTTTGCGAGCTCTGCACAGTGTTCAGTTAAAGCTACCTGTAGGAGGTTGGTGGCACTCGAACAGGCGTTCGTGGCACCAGCACCAGTGGCTAAGGCCCAATTTTTCAGCCCCTGTTTAACAGGGGCGTGTAATTACAATTTTTGATGTAATACTTTGCAGCAGGGCTCGTTCCTGCGTTCCAACTAGAGTATCTGTGAGGGGTTGCAGTGTTGTGGCACCAGCAACAGTGCCTAAGGCCCAATTTTTCAGCCCCTGTTCAACAGGGGCATGTAATTACAATTCTTGATCTAATTTTTCACAGCAGGGCCCGTTTCTGCGCCCACCAAGAGCGAGTGAGGACTTACAGTGTTGTGGCACCAGCACCACCACCACCACCAAAGGCCCAATTTTTCTGCCCCTGTTCAACAGGGGCATGTAATTACAATTCTTGATCTAATATTTCACAGCAGGGCCCTGTGAGGGCTTGCAGTGTTGTGGCCACAGTATATAGGGCAGGCCCCTACTTTCAAACATCCAACTTACAAATGACTCCTACTTGCAAACGGAAGGAGACAACAGGAAGTGAGATGAAATCTACCCCTAGGAAGGGAAATTCTCTCCTGTAAGAGTTAATATGGGAAAAACATTTCTCATTTCCACTGATGCTTTATCACCAATCCTTGTTTCACAAAAAAACCCAAATTTTCAAAAAACATTTGTCACTGGGACAAAAAGTGAGGTGAAATCTTCTGAAGAGGAGCACAGACAGCAAAACAAATGTCACAGGGGTGATAACCCTTCCCTAAGTTTTCCAAAAAGCTTAAAATAGATTTTTTGTCTGGAGCTAAACACGTTAAAAATGTACCAGTTCAAAATTACAAACAGATTCTACTTAACAACAAACCTATAGTCCCTGTCTTGTTTGCACCGCCTGTATACTGCTGTTCAGAGTACAGAGCCTGTATACTGCTGTTTCCTTTTTTAATTTGGGTGCGGGGTTCCCCTTAATATCCATACAAGACCCAAAGGGCCTGGTAATGGACTGGGGGATACCCATGCCGATTGTCTCACTGATTTTCATCCATATTGCCAGGACCCGACATTACATTAAAGCCACAAGCAGTGATGACTTTTTTTCCTTTAAAAATGACATTTTGTGCAGGGACTGTTCTAAGCACGGGAAACACGTGCCACTTTACAGGCATATCATAGACACCCCCCAGGTACGATACTTAAAGGAATATTTCACTTTTTTTTTTTTTACTTTAAGCATCATTAAAATCACTGCTCCTGAAAAAACGGCTGTTTTTAAAAGTTTTTTTTGCATTGATACATGTCCCCTGGGGCAGGACCCGGGTCCCCAAAACCCTTTTGAGGACAATACCATGCAAATTAGCCTATAAAATGAGCACTTTTGATTTCGAACGTTCGAGTCCCATAGACGTCAATGGGGTTCTAACGTTCGTGCGAATTTTCGGTCTGTTCGCAGGTTCTGGTGCGAACCGAACCGGGGGGGGTTCGGCTCATCCCTACTGCTCACCTTGACCCTCACTTCTATTCCCAGGCACCAGCCTGGGACTTCGATTCACTTTTTGGTGTTGCTTTCCTGTTTCTCTATACAGGCACTTTTTCTGTGTTCAGTTCTCTTTGCTTTTGCAGCAATTTACCTCACTGCACGGGTTTGTTCTTCCCATCTTCACGTTTTGCCACCCCCTTTTTTACACCTCATCTCACATCCATCTGGTATCACTTCCCCATAGGGCTGCCACGTTTTTTCCATGCCTGCCTGTGGGCTGTCCATGTGGGTTGTCCCCATTGAGCCGTCCGCCACGGCCCCCGGTTGGAAGTGTCCCCGGAGCTTGTTTTGCCTTACCACCACACCATCAACATACAAACTAATAGTAAGTCTACATCTTTATGTTGGGGGTATCACATCTTACCCCCACCCCTATTTTCATCCATATGTCTTACAAATCAATTTTCATTTTTAGTTATATCACACGCATGCTCCTGATGAGTGGCCTGTTATGGCACGAAACGCGTCGAGCTATCTGATGCCGTGTACCCAATTTTCATCTTTCAACTTTTTATTACTATGTAATTCCTACTTTTACAGGTTCAGCGAGGCCATAGGTCCTGCAGGCATTATTTTTAATCACAATTGTATATAACTGCATGACAGGTGATCCCTGGGAATTTGTTATTTGTTTCATCATGAGATGTATTGTCATTATCATTTATAATGGTTTCAATCATGTCTATTGTTTACTCTATAACAGAATTTACATCACGAGACTTCATGTTATCATTTTGTTGATTGTTATTATTATGCTTATCGTTCACCTTGCTATCCACGCTGTTTACATGTCTAATCATTTTCAACCAATAAATTCCCAGTGTTCACCCATTTACTTGTTCGCAACCATGTGCTTCATAAAAAGTCCCACTCTTCGTGCTCCTCCTTTCTTAACTCATGACAAGGAATGGAAATACATGACCTTACCGGGCCATGATTTCACTCAAAGTCCCAAGGGATGAAAATACACAACCTTACCAGGTTATGGCTTCCTTAAAGTCCCTAAAAAACAAAAAAAAACAAAATTACATTTTTTTTCCTTTTCTCTTCAACATCACAGCAAGGTGCTGTCTCTTCAATGTACCTTTGTTTCTGGAACTTTGTTGCTTTGTTATTGCTGCATTATAACTCCCACTGTTTCAGCTCAGTTATAGAGTTTGGCTTAGAGTAGTCAGAGATATTAGCAGGTCCTCACTTGCTGTTTGAAAAACATAAAATGAATGAATGCACGTTGAGCAAAAAAATGAAAAAAAAAAAAAAACAAGCTTGTGTGCTATCTTCAGACAACCCCCATGAACGGAGTGCTCCCACCACCTCATGCAATGCTCGTTCACCTCCTTTAAATGACCCTGCAAGGGGTCAAACACGCCTTGCACCCTGTGCAAACATTCCCTCCCAGGGATCATCAGAGAATCTTGGTGGCTCAAAGGATGAAAGTAATCAAAACTAGCTAGGTACTCCTTCCACTGTGCTGCTTCAAACTTTAAATCCACAATGACTACGGGTAAGTTCAGCAACACATGAAAAAAAAACGAGAGAAAGTGCCTCCTATAGTGCAGTATCCGAGGGGTTAAAAATGAAACCACTCCACCCCAGCTAGCATTGAACTCACATTTAATGAAATTTTAAAAGCATTAAAAATGACATGACAGTCTCACTCAGTAGTAGTAGTCCACCGCCAGGCTCCACCTGAGGTGGGGTGGAGTGGTTTCATTTTTAACCCCTCGGATACTGCACTATAGGAGGCACTTTCTCTCGTTTTTTTTCACGTGTTGCTGAACTTACCAGTAGTCATTGTGGATTTAAAGTTTTAAGCAGCGCAGTGGTTTTTTTTTTTCATTTTTTTGCACAACGTGGATTTATTCATTTTATGTTTTTTGACTTTTTTCATATTATTGCAATATCAGTGTTTATCACCATAATTGTTTAGTTCACTTTTACAGCGCTGTCACACCTATATTGTTTTTTACTGGTTTCTGTGGGAGCATATTAGTGACAGCTGCAGTAAAGTTATCACTATTATATGTTTTTCTAAGTTTCACATTTCACAGCATATTAGCGCGCAACTACCTCAATTTTCATTTGCACTTGCTGTTTGGAATTTACAGTTCTTCAAGTGCACGGTATCCCGTGTATCCCAATCCCTATCTAAGTTCAATGTTCCTAAAAAAAAAACACAAAAAATAAAGCCCCTAGACTGTTTCTTGAGCCATTCGGAGAGTGTGGAAAGTTCTCGTTGCCTGGCTGTGAGTGCTGTGTGGGGGAAAAAGGCCTGAATTCCAGCGGTTCTTTCAGGGGTAGCATTACAAATATGTGGTATCACAATGAACATCAGGAGTAAGAGAATTTATTTTGAGTTGTTGTTTGGTGGTGGATCATGGTAATTGCAAGAAATATACACTGTTGTCTGAGCCAACCTCAAACAAGAACCTCATTAAAATAATAAGGGACTATTTAGCAACCAGCAACTGTTGAGACAAAGAACACCTAACACACATGGGACCAGTAGTATGTAGGGCACAGAGTGCAGGGGTCAGGACTATGTAATGTACTGAGTGCAGGAGTCAGCAGTGCATAATGTGCAAAATTAAGAGATCAGAGGTGTGTAATGCACAGAGTTCAGGGAGAAGAAGAATGTAACACACAGATTGCAGGGGCCAGGAACACGTAACACACAGTGACAGGTTTCAGGGTAGGTAACGCACATAGCCCCAGGTGTAGGATTGCACAGAGTGCAGGGGTCAGGGGTGTGTAACACACAGAGTGCACAGTGCAGGGGTCAGGGGAGTGAGAAATCACCCCTGCTCTTGCAAGCATTACTCTCTCCCACTTCCTCTTCTCAGAAAATATTCCTTGCAAGTCAATACTTTCCCCAAACAAAAGTACTAAAATTAACCCCTCCTCCCAGTTCAAATTGTCTCCATCTGCTGAAATCTCCCTCCCAGTCCCAGCACAAATATTCTCCCCCTTACACAATTTTTCCTCCCAGCATAAGTTCTCACACATACCTCAAAATCTCTCCTTGCCCCCTAAGATCTTTCCTCCCTGTATATGTCTTAAACCCCGCAAATCTCTTCTCACAGCACAAGTCTTCAGCCTTTCCTTCAGCAGTACAAATCTTTGTTTCCCCTTAGGTCATTACGGCCCCCAGCACAATTCCCCCTACATCCCTGAGCTTACCAGACCTTAGATACAGTGGAAGGACATGCCTCCCAGGCTTTACTTTAACTTGTGTCATGTGGCAGGTCAAAGTCGAGAAGAAGTCTAGGGAAGCTTTCCTTGGCTTTGAATTAAATTTTGCTGACAGATAGTCCAGCAAGGAGAAATGCTGGCTGTGGCAATGACAAACAGACATGGAGGACTGGTAGAGGGACTCATGTCCAGCACTTTTTTTTTTGTTCTCGCCTTTGAAGTCTGACATTCTGTATATCATAATTTCTAAACTATTTTACTCCCTAATAAACAATGTTATATCTAAAATATTATCCAGCATATTTTTTTAATTCTTGGAATCTGCTGCAAAACAAGAGCTTTGGTCAAGTGAATGAACACCAGTTTGCAAACATCTATGACCAGGTTTTTGAAAGGTAGCGTTTACTAGAACATGGGCACAGGGTTCTACGGCATGTGCCAGATTTCCAGTGACAGAGGAGTTTGTTGCAAACAGCCCAGCTGTGGCACATAATAATGAAGAAGATAGCCTAGAACATTTTTTAGCACAGGCTGATGTTTTGGGGTTAGAGCCTTGCTTTTTTTTACTTTCTATTTTTTTTTTTTTTACTTTCTATGTGAATCACCAGCTGGATGCAAACAGTATGCCAGCCTTAAAGGCTAAATTAACTTGTTTTCTTTTCTAAATTCCAGCTCTCCTATGTACCAGTATAGCATTAATATACTTCTTTTACAAAAATAAAACAGCTTTCAATTTATTCTACATACGCTTACTTCACTCTCTTCATGGATGTTTAAAAACCCTGTTTCATTACTTCTGTCTTACTTTCTGAACATACTTTAGGTTATGACACATGAAGGACCAGCTGATCACATTAGCACACACCCTGCATCATCTACCCTCTTCTGATCAACTCCTTTCTGTGCCATGACCTAAAGTCTGTCCAGGAAGTAAGGCAAAAGTAATGGTGCAGGGTTTTATTTACGGACCGCCTGCCGTCATTATATGGTGGCTATTTGACATTGAATGCCGGGGTTATGGCAGCAGATAGCTTCCATAACCCCTGTATCTTTTTAAACTGTGGGCGGTCCTCTTTCAAATAAAAGTGGTCTCTGCGGCGGATTCACCGCCAGATCACTTTTATCGGCGGCGGGGGAGGTGCCCCCCCCTCCCTCCGCTCCCCGGTGGTCTTCGCCGCTTACCGGAGCTGTCAGTAGCAGTGGAGACGATCGGGTCCTTTCTCCTCTGAGGCATGGAGTCGAGTGAGCACTTGGCTCTATACCATTGGATGACGGAAGTGATGTCAAACGTCACTTCCATCCAATGGTCTTAAAGAGGGAGAAAAATGTTACAAAAAAAAAACAAACTTTTTTTTTATTGCTTTTAAGTGTAAATGTGAGAGCTGAGTTTTTTTGACCCCAGATCTCACTCTAAAGAGGACCTGTCATGCTTTTTTCTATTACAAGGGATGTTTACATTCCTTGAAAAATGAATAAAAGTGACCCATTTTTTTTTTTTTTTTTTTTTTAAAGACAGTGTAAGACGTTCCTCTGTAACTCAAAACTGGTAACCTGTAGACATTTTTAAAGGTCACCTATGAAGATATTTAAGGGTCAAAGTTAGTCACCATTCCACGAACAGTCGCAATTTTGAAGCATGACATGTTGGGTATCAATTTACTGTTGTCTTATTTTTTAATTCAAAAAAGTGTATTTTTTCCCCCAAAAAAACCTCAAGTTTGAAAAATAGGCCTGGTCCTTAAGTGGTTAAGTATCCATGAAGAGAGTGAGGTAAGCATGGGTAGAATAAATGGAAAGCTGTTTTATTATTGCAAAAAAGTACATTATGTTATATTGGTACATAGGGGAGCTGGAATTTAGAAAAAAAAAAGGTGAACTTAGCCTTTAACACAGTGCAGCATGAAAAACACATCTTCACCCTGTGGGTAGGAAGTCTCCAGCTGGTAACTGAGGGGAGAATTTTTTTTTAATGTAATGTAAAAGAAATGTTTTTAAAAAATAGTTTGCCTATTAGCTAAAATATTTCTTATAACTATGAACCCCTTTAATTGTATAGATACAGTAGCAGATTTCACCACCAGTTACAGCTAAGTGCACAGTCATAGTAAATCCTGAGGCTGGGTTCACACTAGTTCGAATTGGATGAGGATTCACCACATCCAATTCGCAATAGCAGGAGCTTGTGACCGCTCTCTATGGAGCCGGTTCACATACCTCCGCAGCAGCTCCGGTACGATTTGCACAGGAACACTGTGTGTCTTTTGGTCTGCATCAGGTCCGAATTCAGCCAAAAATTCAGGCTGTTATTGGACCTGAAACGATGAACGAGGACGGACTGGACTCCTGATGGGAGCCGCTGCGTGCTCATATGTGAACCCAGCCTTAAGGTTTAGAGTGTTCCAAATTTCTGTGCTGATATACACATTTGGTTTACTTAGGCTTGGCATTCATATTTTATTATTTTATTCAAATTACTTCTTTTTATGAAGAAATTGCAGTATTATTCTGAGTATACAATATTTTTGATACAGAGCTTGTTACCATGTTATCAATGCTGTAGGTTCATATTATTATATCAAATGACTATATTTAATGTTGGATATTGAAGACTAAAGGGCAAATTTCATTGTCCTTTTACCTCTTAATATATTTTTTAAAATAAAACTGTTGAGCTATTAGCTTCTGTGCAAAAGCACGTATCTACTTTAGAAAGGTAATTTGAAAGCGAGTTGAGCCATGACAAATAGGGACAGCTGGACTAATTGAATCATTTGATCTAAGACAGCTCAACTTGGTTATCTTCACTACAGCTCCCACTGATATTAGCAAGTGAATCATTAGCCATGAAATCATGTCGACTTTTTCGACTGCAGCATTCTTGACATGACAGGGAACGCAGTCTGCTTTTCATTACAACACCAATGAGCTCTTCAGTCCATCATGAAAAAAAAAAGCATGTGTCTTGGAATATTAAAACTCTGAGACAGAGTTTACGATACCTCCAGGAAAACCTGCCATAGAAAGGCAAAGGCAGCAAAGCCATATGTTCCTTTTTCAAAGTCCCAAAGTAGCTTTAAAAGGAAATTCCCTATAAAAAACAAACACCAGTGATATAAATGCCATATAAAACATTGCTAGTGACTATTTTTTTCTTTAAAAAAAATCAATTTCTAACATTTAAGCCTCGTACACACGATCTGATTTTCGGCAGGGAATTGTGTGATGACAAACTGTTTTCCTAAAAGTACGCTCCATCAGACAATTGTTGGTCAATTTTTAGCTAAACAAATGTTGGATGGCAGGCTAGTAAATTTTCGGCGGACAACGGTCTGTTGTCAGATTTTCGTATCGTGTGTACACAAGTCCATTACACAAAAGTCCAAAGTACAAACAAGCATGCTCGGAATCAATGCTCACTATACATGACATTAGCAGAAGGTGCCCAAAGGGTGGTGCTCAAGAGCTGAAATTCTTCGTAGTAAGTTACTACATTCGTGTTTGTTGGCAGACAATTGTGTGCCTGTAGTATGCAAGACAAAATCCAGGCACACGCCCTTTCGGACAAAAGTCTGACGCTTTGTGTACGAGGCTTTAAGGTCCATTCACATCTTTGTGTTTCAGTAACAAGTGGTAAAATGTGTTTTGCCACATGTTAATGCAAGAGCTGTGATGAGGTGTGTTGCAGTGCCTTTAACTTTGAATGGAATGCCAATGCACTATTACAGTAGCAGGCATCACACCTGCACTATTACAGTAGCAGGCATCACACCTGCCCCGCAGCACATCACAAACCATGGTGCATTGTATTGAGTGTGTTGCAAAAAAAATTTGCAAGTCCTTTTTTTGGTATGCCTTTATTATAGCCTATTCAAAAATGAAAGTGCTGTCCTAATGCAGCACACCCCAATCCATAATAACATATTTCATTAAAGTGGCTGTAAAGGCTGAAGGTTAAAAATCTTCTGTGTACTGCCCTCCCCCCAATACTCACCATGACTAAGCACACTTGGAGTGTGTGAAATGCATCTACCAGCTTTCTGTCAACACTTTGAGTTGTTCTGAATAAAAGAATTTTGATCGAGTACAGAATGCGGCCATTTCTTGTCATGGCAGGTGTCGCTAGGAAGAGCGGCCCTGTCACCCTGTACACAGACCAGGAAAAGATGTGTATGACGTCACTTCCTGTACCGGAGCTGCCATTCTCCAGGAACTGTGCGGACTGAGAAGCTGCTGGAATACAGCAAAATGCACCTTCGCCTAAGTGGACAAAAATCCTTGCATGATAGTACCACCCCCCCTTCTTGCATGACCCCCCCCACCATGCTCACCGGGCTTCATTGTCCCACCTGTGGGCCTGGTGCTGTCATGATAGGTGTTGCTAGGAAGGGCAGCAGGAGCTCAGTGTCCCTCCTGTACACATACCAGGAAGTGTCGTGTATGACGTCACTTCCTGGACCAGAGCTGTCATTCTCCAGGATCTGTGCTGGGGGGAGAAGCTGATGAAATAAGCCAAAATGCACCTTCGCCTAAGTAGACAAAAATACTTGCACCGGCCCTGATAGTACCAATAAAAATAATACAGAATTCACATTTACATGAAGCTAACCCAGTGGTGGCACCTTACCAGCAACCCTTTGCCGCTGTTTCCTCCGTTAAAGTCAGGCTGAAATGGCCAGTGTTGGTTACCAACAACAGTCTCTTTATGTGACAATGCTCAGGCCTAGTGATTGGATGCTAGACCTGAGCGCTGTTGCAGGGCAGGATATCACATGCTCCTCCAAATCCAGAAGTTCTGGGTATTGTAGACAGCTGCACAGGAGGAGGAAGTGGTGGGGGTGCTGGTATAGTGTGTATAAGGGCTGCATCCTTTTCCATTTTTCTGGACATAAGTGTGACAGATCAGAGGTAGCCAGATGTAAACCGACAGCAGCATGGGCAAGGTGACTGTCTCTTAAAAGTAGAACTGTGACCAAGCTATGGTTTGTCAAATACTTAAATATTCTTAACAAGCAGTAACTAAACTTTAAAATAAGCTCTCACATCTATCGATATAAATATCTATGGATATTTTCTCTATTTAACGCCTTAAGTATCTCAGTGGTAAGCTACCGTGATCGTATTGCTGATTAGCATATGCAAGAACATTTACTAGTCACTTTATAAGTTTTAGTCTGTAGTAGAGTGACTTTGTGCTCTAAACGGGCCTTGACACAATGAGAAAGCTCTAGATCTCCGGATGCCAAAGAAGAAAAATCTACAGATGGTCATTAAACACTACCAGTTGGTATAAAGCGCTCTAGTCATGAAAGTGAAAAAAAAACTGACATGCATTTGTGACTCCTCTGCATCATTACATGACATGTACAAGACACAAAAGAAAGAACATAAAACCAAAATGGTGTCAGATTTTTTTTCTAGGGTGGCCATCTGTAACAAGACCAAAATAGATATAACAGGAAGAATAAGGGGCATGATGAGCCAAATGAAGAAAAAAGAAGGAAAAATAGTTTGAAGAGTGGTATGTGATGTCTGGTATTAACCTGCTAATTGCCAGAAGGTGAGTCGGAAGCTAAGTTTACATGTTGTCACCGTAACAGTCTGTCAAGAATTGTTCTTCTAACAATGCTCTGCTCTGTATTCTGTAAACACATATGTTAACATCAAGTGAATATTATAAGTAAATATGCTTCCATCAACTTGATTAGCTACTACAAATTTAGCTTTATGCCTGAGGAAGTATATATTAGAATGGTGTATAATCTAGTACTTGTAAGTTGAAGTTTGCTAAATTAAGGTATTTCATATCACTATATTTAAGCAGGTCTGATTAAGGATATTTGATGAATACAGTGGAAGTATCATCATATTAATTCCCAACTTCTCTAGCAGCAAACACAGGTTTACCTAGAATTCATTTTAACAAGAATTAAACATTTTAAACTAGATGCCAAACCTAAGTGGGTGCCATTTAGTTTGCTAATGCTTTGGGTATCATAAATAATTGTAATTTGTGCAAAAAAACTGCACTCATGTATTGTGCAATATACAAAAAAGAAATTCAGTGATGTGCACAGCAGCAACACAATCATGAGATACTTGACACAGTGTAATAAATCATACTTTTCAGAGCTGCACTATCAGAATATAAGAATAAATAAATAAATATACACTATATTACTAAAAGTATTGGGACACCTGCCTTTACATGCACATGACCTTTAAAGGCATCCTTAGTTCCAGTGAAGAGAACACTTAAGGCGTGAGTATACCAAGACATTTTGGACAATTTCATGCCTCCAACTTTGTGGTAACAGTTTGGGGATGGCTCCTTCCTGTTTCAACATAACTGCGCACCAGTGTACAATGCAAGGTCCATAAAGACATGGATGAGCAGGTTTAAGGGGGAGAAACTTGACTAGCCTACATCTCAACCGGATAGAATACCTTTGGAATGATTTAGATTGGAGACTGCGAGCCAGGCCTTTTTGTCCAACATTAGTACCTGACCTAGAAATGAGCTTCTGGAAGAAAGGTCAAACATTATCATAGACACACTCCTAAACCTTGTGGACAGCCTTCCCAGAAGAGTTGAAGGTGTTATAGCTGCAAAGTGTGGGATGACTCAATACTGAACCCTACAGGCTAAGACTGGGATGCCATTAAAGTTCATGTACTTGTAAAGGCAGGTGCCCCAATTCTTTTGGTAATATAATGTATCTGATAATCAATTGATATACACCCTAACAATAATGAAGCAAATACATAATAGTCCATGTGAATGACAGAGAATTCTTCTTAAAAGTTCATAAGCTTAATGAGTATCCATCACCAATGATATATAACATCCTCATGCAAAAACGCCACCTCTGGTAGTAAAAGTGCATGCATACCCACTTTGACCTTCTATTTCTAGAGAGGTCTAAAAGGCTCATATCTTAATCCTCCAAAAATGGATCCTTAGGAATGGCTCCAAACACAGAGGGCAAGGGATTTATGGTGGTCCTCCACCAAACTTCTTCTCAATGAAATGTAGATGGGGATATGGAAACAGATTACACCATTAGTATAAAACCCTTTTTAGGGTTTATTTATTAAAATGTAAAATCTCACTTACATTGTAGTAATTAGAGCGCCAAACAGTAAAATGTTTTTTTGTCGCTGGTAATACACAAACATCCGCACTTCTGAGATCACTGGAATACATCAGCACGCAAATCCACACTATGCATTTCATCCCATGTGACCTCTTCTGTCATCTGTTATTCATCTATTCTGATAGCGCAGCTCTGAAATTTATGATCATAAACGATTGCCATGTTTTCTTTTGTCTTTTACTTAAGAAAAATACTTATTTTCAGTGTTTATTTGTCTTTTGTTTCATCTCATTGCTACTGATTTCCTGCAGCCGCTACCTGTCTAAATGCACTCCAAAGATGGCTGCATGGCATTTCCAAGGGCAGGTTTCCTACAAGTGACAACAGCAATCCGTGAATGTTAAAATGGCCAAAAGTAGTCTTCACTGGAAGCCTGTGTAACAGAGTGATAACAATAGAGCACTAGTGAAAGATAGGGAAAAAAGTGTTGTCATCCTATACCAGGAAGTGCCTACAAAATTACCTGGAGGATTACCAGGTATTATTTGAATGAAAGATTCAGATTTTAAAATAACTGACTTTTATTATTACATTAATGTGCTAAAACCAGGGCTTGATTTTAACTTTCTTTCCCTCAAAGCTAACCATCCTGTGCTGCCACCTCTAACCCCTTTCCACTGACTAGCCTTAGCATCCACATGTGACAATAAGCAGTATAGCCAGTGTTTATCTGGTGCTCCAGATGGAGTAATCCTTAGGGGTATAGTCTGTGGCTGTAATAGCTGGATGGTGATGTATCCATAGAAAGGGGTATTAAGGGTGAAAAAGGAAGGCAGCCATCCTTCAGAGTGTGTCCAGAACTCTGCAAGACATGTAAGGAAAAAACAGGGAGGGGAGACGCCGACCTGAGTGTAGTATTAAAATGATGACTTTAATAGGATAAGATTAAAAACACTTACAAGATGATAGAAGATGCATGCTCGTCAAAGTAAAGTGCAGTCCTGGCATTCCACATGGCTCTGTAGGTCCCACCGCTGTTCTGGATAGAATGGACTGTGGAACAGGAAGTGATGTCACCGGCATCTGATTGGACCTAGGCAGGGCTGGAATCTTGTCAATCAGGGCTGCAGTGATGAAAGGCTACGCACTGGGAGCTGACTTCTCCTTCTATAGAGGCCAATTTTTTCCTTACATCTGACAATAAGAACAGCAGGGCAAGCTGTCACCACACTGTATTGTATCTGGTTGTGGAGCCTGACGTGTGAAGGTAGGCTTCTCTTTCACCTCTGGCTCAGGAGCTGTGGTAAAGTGACAGGAGCACCAGAGCGCAGAGTGGGTATGAGTGCCTGACTGGTCTTTTGTTGCAGGATGCTGAAGAGCAGGCTGTCTGTTGCTGAAGAGCAGGCTGTGCATTCAGGTGTGCCAGGAAGACAGGCTATAACCTGTACTGGCAGGTAGACCGGAGCAGGAGACTGGCTCAGATCAGCAGATTCAGATGCAGGAATGAAATCTGTAAGCAGGGTCAGGCAGTCCAGGTCAGTAGCAAATAGGCAGATCAAATACAATGCAGTACGCAGAAGAGTAGTCAGAGGTCAGTTCAGGTTCGGTAAGAGCAGGCAGATGGGCGGATAAGCAGAAGGAGCAGGCAGAAAGACGAAATCCAAAGACAAGCTAGGGGTCGGTACAGGCAGTGTTCAGGCAGAGTCAGGAACATATGAAGTCGATAATAGGGAGTCAACACAGGAACAGGAACAGGTAGCAGATAGTAGATGTAGTAGACCAAACGGCAAAGACCCAAAGCCATAGTGCAGCTTAAATAGCCCCCTGGCATTTGTGCGCATTCACACATTCCTTTCGCCCACCCATGCGCCCGTGCACCTGTTTGCGTACAGACCAAGCTTCTTAGCATTTTGCGCCTGCACAAAGGAATGTGCCTTTTCTGACACACACTCTCATTCCAGGTCTAAGTGTACGGACCCAGGGTGTGTACACAGTACTTGGGAGCTCTGTTGCTTTGGACAATGAATAGGAGATTGATAACAGTGACAATAGCATGAAGCAGGATGCCTGTCTCTATATTAAGCTGATCATAGACAATTATTTATTTATTTTTTTGTTCAACCAGTGAGCTGAACTAAAAAAGTTTACAGATTCCTGCATTCACACAAACAAAGTAGATGGAGGAATTCCCCATCCACCAAGAAAAGTTTTCCAGTATGTCCATTTTAAAGTGGAAGTAAACTTCTATCTCTGAATTATACCTATAGGTAAGCCTATAATATGAAGCCAGTGACACCACTGGCATATATATGAAGCCAGTGACACCACTGGCATATGTGTTCTGAAGGAATGGGCACCCTGGCCGTTCCTTCAGAGCCCTGTGCTGTAAATGGCGGAGTGAGTCACAGAGCCGAAGTCTGTGAACCCGGAAGCAAGACGGGTGAAGATGGGAGCGCCTGCAAATTCTGACAGCGCAGTGCTGGAAGGGCTTCATTTTAAGGTAAGTTTAACATAATGTGCTAGTATGTAATGCATACCAGCACATTATAACTTTACCTTGCAGGGTACAAAAAAAAAAGTCCAGCAGTTTACAACCGCTTTAACAAAAGTTGATCAAATGATAGACCTCTTTTAAGCAGGGGTGACCATATATTGATAGAAATTTGTCTTGATATTGATAGAATTGATAGAATTTGATGAATTGGATATATTTCAGTCAGTGTTTTGTCAGCTTTAGTGAGATAGAAGGGTTGATTTACTAAAGGCAAAAAGACTGTGCACTTTGCAAGTGCAGTTGCTCCAGAGCTTAGTAAATGAGGAGAAGCTCTGCTGACTTCCATCATCCAATCATGTGCAAGCAAAAAACATATTTTTTTTCCTTGCATGTGATTGGGTGTTCTTTGTAAAGTGAAGCTTTACGTCATTTACGCTACAGCAAATACACTTGCAAAGTACACCATCTATTTACCTTTAGTAAATCAACCCCAGAGTGTTTTTAACTCTAATCTCTACATGGAATTTAATTTGACAGTACTGAGGCTGTGTGCTGGAGAGCAGCTCCCACTCACCTTTCAGCACTGTATGCTTACATTTGCTGAGGCTGTGAATGGGAGCAGTTCTCCTGCCCTTAGCATCAGCTGTCAATTAAAAGTGACTAATGGCTGGGGAGGAGCAGCAGAAGGCAGACAGAAGGAAAAAATTTCAATAAACCTGAAAAAGTCAGACACTTCCCCTTAATGTGACTCTACGATATGTTAATGAAACCATTGCCCAGAGATATATAAAAATATAATGCTGCTTCTGGTGACAGGGTCTCTTTAACCCTTTCCCGCCCACGCTATAGCTGAATGACTGCTGCAGGGAGTGCTTACTGTGGCGGCAGGGCGTTTATTGACATCCTCCCATGATCGAGCATTCCGCACGCCCCCTGAGGCGCGCGGGCAATGCGCTTTGTAATCGCCGAGTCCTTCGGACTCAGCTGATCACAGATCAGGGTACAGGGCCAATCACAGCGGCCCTTTATCATATGATCAGCTGTGTCCAATGACAGCTGATCACAGATGTCAACACAAGCTGTTTTTTGCTGACAGCATGAGGAGAGAAAAAGAGAGCCGATAACCAGCTTTTGTTAAAGGGACAGCAACACTGATCATCTGGGCACTGATTATCAGTGTCCTGATTATCAGTGCAATCCTAACAGTGACCACCAGTTCTGCCAATCAGTGTTCACTAGTGCTGCCATCAGTGCCCATTAGTGCTGCCAATCAGTGCCCATCAGTGCCTCCTCATCAGTGTCACTTATCAGTGCACATCATAGCCCATCAGTGCTGCCTATCACTGCCACCTATCAGTGTAGCCTCACCAGCGCCTCCTCGTCAGTGTCCATCAGTGCCACCTCTCAGTGCCACTTATCAGTGCCCATTAGAGCTGCCAATCAGTGCCCATCAGTGCCTCCTCATCAGTGTCACTTATCAGTGCACATCATAGCCCATCAGTGCTGCCTATCACTGCCACCTATCAGAGCCCATCAGTGCCACCTATCAGTGCCGCCTATCAGTGTAGCCTCACCAGCGCCTCCCCATCAGTGTCCATCAGTGCCACCTCTCAGTGCCACTTATTAGTGCCCATCAGTGCTGCCTCATCAGTGCCCATCAGTGCAGCCTATCAGTGCTCATCAGTGCAGCCTATCATTGTCCATCAGTGCAGCCGCATCAGCACACATCAGTGAAGAAGAAAAATTACCTGTTTGCTAAATTTTATAACAAACTATGAAAAATGTTTTGGGGTTTTTTTTTCAAATTTTTTGGAATTTTTAATTTGTTTATCAAAAAATAAAAAGCCCAGTGGTGACTAAATACCACCAAAATAAAGCGCTATTTGTGTGAAAAAAAAAGATTAACATTCAATATGGGTACAGTGTTCCATGATCGCGCAATTGTCATTCAAAGTGCGACAGCACTGAAAGCTGAATATTAGCCTGGGCAGGGTGAAAGTGCCCGGTAGGCAAGTGGTTAAAGAAAACGTATTCTGCCATAATCAGTGATAAAAAAAAAAATCTGTGTTTTGGCACTTTCTACTAAAAACATGATTTATTTCTGTATACATAACTGAAATTTGCTCTCTGTGGGGAGCAGAAGCAGCAACAGTTGGTCATATTGCTATTGGATACAGGAAGAACTTCTGTCGAGAGGATATAGAGGAGACAGACAAATGTCTGGCCACTGTGCTTAACCTGGCCATTCATTGCAGAATTACCAGTTCTTCTTGGTGCTCTCATTGTCATGGTGTAATACCATCTCTGCCACTTACTATGGTTACTTAAATGGATTGATTTACTAAAACTAAAGAGTGCAAAATCTGGTGCAGATCTGCAAACAAACCAATCATTAAAAATATTGAAAAAACCTTGCGCCAACAAAACAAAAATGTGAAAGTATAGACATGCTAACTTGAGTAGTAATAAACAGAAGTGAGGGGGCACTAGTGGTAAAGTGATGTGAACACAATTAATTCAACAATATCATATAGTAGACAATTAATTAATTTCATATACAATTGTAAAGTGCAACATGCTCAATAATAATATGAATATAATTAAATAATAAAACAGTCCCTTGTAAAGTCCATAAATAGTTCAGTGATAAGTTTTTCCAAAGTGACATAAAAAAATAAATTAAAATTACACCTTCACCATATGGCAATATATCTGCAGAATACACCCGATGTGCTTGATAAAGATTGCCTACTCACCAGACAAAAGACCTCTTTAATTAAAAAGAAGGTCAAATAATGCTTGAAAGGTAGAGTCTTTAAATTTGCTTGAATGTCAATTGAGATATAACATAAGCCTTTAAATTTAAATCCAACTCTCCTCCATGATACCCATCAAAAATAAGAGAAGGAAGAAACCATAACGTAAATTTTTTTTAATAAAATAAGTAAAAACAAGTGCCAGAATGCCTGCTTAGATTTACATGTGCCTTTTCCTGGCACTGAGGATAGCCTGCATGTATCACTAGGCAGGAACCATCACTGCCCGACTCGCACTCGTGGGTCAGTGTGCGTTCCACTGCCCTGCTTGAGATGAAATCGGAAGTTCGGGACCCGGAAGTAACATGGCCGGAATGCGCCTCGATGTATGTTTCGTTTTACAACGTCATCAGGAAGCATCACTTTGGCAAAATTCATCACTGAACTATTCATGGACTTTACAAAGGACTGTTTTATTATTTAATTATATTCATATTATTTTTTAGCATGTTGCACTTTACAATTGTATATGAAATTGATGAATTGTCTACTATACTATATTGTTGAATTAATTGTGTTCGCATCAAACAACCCAATCAGCTTCCATTTTTTTTAACTTGGAAGCTGATTGACTACCATGCACAGCTGCATCAGATTTAGCATCCTCCAATTTTAGTAAATCAACCCCAAACTGTATGCAAATCCTAACATTGTACATATCTTATTTGCTCCCTTGTACTCTGTTAAATATACAATTATAGCATTGTTACATCTGTTTAATAAGGGCAAAATACCTGTTGATCTTATTAGAAATGTAATCAGCTGATGACTTTATTTGTTCTTTGCCTGTGCTACACTCCTATTAGTAACTTTGTCCCCATCTGTTTTTGAGAACTACATAACCACTCCCTTTTATGTTAAAAAATAGAAGGGGAGGTGTTCTGTAAACTTGGGATAGGGTGACAACACTGCTTCTTCACATAAGCAGAAAGATAAAAGAGCACTGTCACCCTAGTACAGGAAGTGTGTTACAAACAGGGGAAGAAAACCTGAAAAAAGGGAAACTAATGCAGCCACCACATCTAAGAACTAGTAAGTTGCAATATATAGTGTATGTAGCTGGTCACCAAACAACAGTTTTAGGAAGAGGATGCCATTCCAAGGCGACATAATCTTAGAACTCAGAGACAGCATTATTAGAGAAATATGGGGAACCTAGGTGATTACATCTACATTTAAATAAATGAAATACCACTGCTAATTTACTGAAGACTGTGATAAGGATCAAGCATTCTATCAAATGGTGAAGATACCTTGTACCACAAAACATTTGCCATGTTGAGGCAAAATGTAAAAAAAATGTTTTGCCACAAGAGGCCAAAATGTTTAAAAATGTATGTCTTCTTTAAAACCTGCCATAAATCCAGTTGGATTGATTCAGCCATAGCAATTTACATTCATAAAAAATAGTATGATCCGGATCAAGTACCAATCCATAAACCTTGGTTTTTAACACCTTCTTAGTTCTTCTTAGTAAAACAGTGTTAACATTTTCTTTTTTTTTTTTTTTTTTTCCTTGTCAAAAGAAGTTTATTGAGTATACAATGTTATAAAGATACATAAAGTAAGTTTACAAGGATCTATAAAGTAAGCTCATTGTTTTACAGTAGGGTTTATATAGGTAAATATCATGGAATTTCAAATATTAAACATTGGGTTCACGTAAACCTAAATTAAAGATATATATCATTTCCTTAGTTACTTTTGTAGGTATTTAAATGATTTATACCTACTATACATATTGTTTACAAGTAGAGTGTATATAGGTCAAATAAATTTTGATAATGAGCTTTAATCGTAAGGTGGAGAAAAGGAAAGAGAAAGAAGAAAAAGGGTTGAAAGGTAGAGGTATGGTCCACAAGGTTGTCCCGCTCGTCAGTTTATTATTCTTTTTAGTTCTCTTTGAAGCCTTAGAATGGGTGTCTCTGTAAGTCATTTAATCTGTTACCATGGCAACAGGACAGAGTCATTGAAATTTGACAGGAACTGTTGTTTTATCCAAGGGTGCCAAAGTTTTTCAAATTTTGGAATTTGATTTTGATCGATGGCTACCATCTTAGCATGGGACATTGTATTATTCATTCTGTGAATTGTTTCTGCTAGTACCAATGTAGGAGATTTCCATGCCTTGGCCACTGTTTGTTTTGCAGCCGTTATTAGTTGGATCATAAGTTTGAATTGAGAGAGTGTTGACCATTCCGGTTTTAGATTAAGTAAAGTTAAATATGGATCTGGTTGTATTATCTTTTTAAATATTTTAGATGCAATCACGAAAACTTCCTTCCAGAAGGTTTGGATTACTGGGCACGTCCACCATATGTGTAAATATGTGCCTATTTCTGGGCATCCTCGAAAACAAAGAGCTGAGGTATTAGGTGAATATTTTGCCACTCTAGCGGGTACAAGGTACCAGCGAGTTAGGACTTTATAATTTGTCTCCAGTGCTAAGATGTTGGGTGAAGATGACTTAGATGTGAGCCATATGTTAGACCAGTCCGTGTCTTCTAAAGTTCGTCCCAGGTCCTCCTCCCACCTCTGAACGTAAGAGGGTCTATTAAGATTTGCTACTCCATATAATTGATTATAAAGTGATGAAATTGTACCTTTAGCAAATGGATCTTTTGTACAGATTGATTCAAAAATGGATAATTGGGATAATGCTGTATCCCCCTTTAGGAATGGTGTATAGAAATTTTTGATTTGGAGATATCTAAATATCTCAGAGTTTGGTAGATCATAGTTTTCTCTAAGCGATGGGAATGAAAGGAATGATTTAGATGCTATGAAGTCATTTAGTGTCTGAATGCCTGATGTTGTCCAAGCTTTAAAAGAATTTGGGTAGATCCATGCCGGATAAAAGACCGGATTTCTGATAAAAGAAAGGAGAGGATTGTGTGGAGATTGTAACTGATATTTGGTTTTTAGTTTATCCCAGAGAGATAAGAAGTGTTTAGTTATGGGATTATGAATTTTAAAGCGGTCTTTAGGATCAAGCCATAATAAATTTGATATTAATAGAGGGTCATTTTCTGAAGCCTCTATAAATACCCATAATGGGATTTCCTGTTTTGCATGGTATTTGGACAGACTGGCCAAATGTGCTGCTCTGTAGTAGTTAGTAAAATTAGGGTATCCCAGGCCTCCTTTATTTTTGGGAAGATGTAGTGTGTGTATAGGTATACGTGGTTTAGAAGAGCCCCATATAAACGAAGTTGCTCTTTTTTGTATTATTCTCAAAAAATAGGAAGGAATTGGAATAGGGAGGACTCTGAATAGATAAAGCAATTTGGGTAGAATAGTCATTTGGATTGCATTAATTTTCCCTATCCAGGATAAAGGAAGTTGCGACCATTGTTTTATTAGATTTGTGATCTGTCTTAATACAGGAGGATAATTGGTTGAGAATAAGTCAGAATGAGATGCTGTTAAATGAATTCCAAGATATGGGATTGATTTTTCTGCCCATGTGAATGGGAGTGCAGCCCCAGCCGGGATCAATTCCATGTTTGTGAGTGAAATATTAAGCACTAGGCATTTCTTAGGATTAATCATAAGGCCGGATAGGGCTGCAAATCCATCAAGAGCTGGTATTAAGTTAGGACCAGAGACCTGTGGTGATGATAGAAAAAGTAATATATCGTCTGCAAATATACATAATTTGTGTGTAATACCTCCTACTTCAATGCCAGTTATAGTTTGGTTTGTTCTGATGTATTGGGCCATGGGTTCGAGTATAAGGGCAAATAATAAGGGAGATAATGGGCAACCCTGTCGGGTACCTCTTTCGATATTAAAGGCTTCAGATTTGTATCCAGCATATTTTATATAGGTTTTGGGTTTATTATATAATGCTTTGATCCATGTTAAAAAGTGGGGTCCAAAACCCCATTTTTGTAATGAATATTGCATATATTGCCAGGATACTGTGTCAAATGCCCTCTTAATATCGAGAGATAGAAAACATAAAGGGATTTTCCGTTTTATAGCAATATGTGCCAATAACACTGCCCTGCGTATATTATCGCCTGCCTGTCTATTTGGCATGAAGCCTACTTGATCTCTATGTATTAATTTTCCTATAATGCTATTGAGGCGTTTTGCTATTATTTTTGCTAATAATTTAATATTGAGGTTTAACAGAGAGATAGGCCGATAATTCACACAGGAAGTATCATCAGAAAGGGGTTTTGGGATCATACAAACAATTGCCATTAGTGTTTCTTGCCGAAAAGAATGTCCATCTAGAAGTTTGTTAAAAGTTTCAGTGAGAATGGGAGAGAGTATTTCTGAGAATGTTTTATAGTATAAAGCCGAGTAGCCGTCTGGGCCTGGTCTTTTGTTAAGTTTTAGGTCTTTTATGGCGTTAGCAACTTCATCTATAGTTATAGGCTCATCCAAACTGCTTTTTTGATTCTGAGATAACTCAGGTAAGTTTATTTTTGAGAAGAAGGATTCAGCTTCTGTAGGATTAAATTCATTGTTTGTCTTGTATAAAGTTGCGAGATGTGAGTGAAATTTATGGACTATTTTAGCTGGATTACAAGTGTAAACATTTTTTGATAATTTCAAACGTATTGGTTTGAAAGATTTGTTAGTTGAATTTAATGCCCAAGCCAAATATGTACCTGGTTTGTTTGTATTCATGTAGAAATTGTGTTTGGAGCATTTGAGGGATTTATCAACTGACTCAGTGAGAAATAGATCGTATTCCAATCTAGATTTTTCCAGATGAGATTTTGTACTCTGAGATGGATTATCTTGAAATGATATGTAGGCTGCATTAAAATTGAGTTCTAGTTTTTTTGCTAGATTTTTGCGTTCCCGTTTAAATAGTGCCATTTGTCTTTGTATTGTACCACGCAAGACAGGCTTATGAGCTTCCCACAGTGTTATTGGGGAGATGTCTGTTGTATTATTAATTGATATGTATTCCTTTAAAGCTTGTTCAATGGCCATCTGATGTAGTGGGTGTTTGAGCATTATGTCCGGTAAGTACCACGTTGGGTCATGCGCTTTTGGTATGGCTGAGGCTATAGTAGTGTATACTGCATTATGGTCAGACCACGGAATCGGAATTATATCTGATGCAATCATTTCTGGTATCATTCCTATTGTTAGAAAAATATGATCTATTCTGGTGAAGGTTTGATGAGGGTGCGAGAAATAAGTGAATTTCTTTTTCATTGGGTTACTTTCTCTCCATGAATCTACCAGATTGTATTTGGAAAGAAGTTGAGAAAAAGGTAATCTAGAGGTTATTTTGGATGGTGTAAAAGGTGATTTATCTAGAAATGGGAGGAGGACCTGGTTCGAATCCCCACACATTATCACTGTTCCTATTTTGTGTGTATTAATCACTTGTAATATATGTGAGAGGAATGGTGTAGGTTGTTTGTTAGGAGCGTAGTAGGAAATCACCGTGATTGCTGTATCCATTATATAACCCATGAGTATCAGGTATCTACCTTCTGGGTCTTTAATTTCTGATGATAAGGTGAATGGTGTGGATCGGTGAAATGCAATTAGAGTTCCCCTTTGCTTGGTACAGGCAGAAGCCGTGTAAATTTGTTGATAAAAAGGAGAAATATATTTTGGAGTAGAATCTTTGGTGAAGTGTGTTTCTTGGAGGCATACTATGTGAGCCTTCTTGTTATGGAAAGTACGGAAGGCTTTGGTCCTTTTTTGAGGGACATTTATTCCCTGAACATTCAGGGAAAGTATATTCAGTGGTGCCATGGCAATAGATCAAATAGTTTTGACTTACTTTTTGTTATGCAGAGCTGACTGCGCAGATCAACCTGTGTGGACTGAAGAGATGAATAGATAGAAAAGAAACCAGTGAATTCTGGAGTAAAGAGTAAACAAAAAACATATGAGATTAAATGATACATTGTATAAATTATTTTTTGCAAGTAATCACAATTTACCCGTGAAAGAGAGTAAATATCTCTCTCAGGGGAATAAGTGCCTTCGTCACACTCCCACATAATATGATTGGGAGAATGAGGAGGGCTAATGGGGGTACACGGATCTTCCGCTTACAGGAGAGAAGTGCTATGTCAAAAGACATCAAAATGATGTTTCATTAATTGGAGTGCAGAATATAGTTTTTGTTGAAATTATTTATTCCAGGGTGGTTGTATATGGTTAGTCTTGCCCTAGGCTAAATAATTCAGTTAGAAAGGTACTGTTAATAACTTTGGTATTGATGAAGATAGTTTGAATTATTTTGGGATTTTAACCATTTTAGAGTAAACAATTACATATTTTATTCATATGCAACTGTTTAGATATGTTAACTCATAAAATTGAGGTTGTATTGCTTCAGATTAGAATAAACAAAAACATAATTCTAGGAACTAGTTAGATAATAATATATTTGTTTTAAGAAAAGAAAGAAAAAGCTTCCATTATTTCTGGATTATTGAACATATTTGTCCTAAAAAGTAATAAATCTATTATTACCTGATAATATATAACTGAACAAGAATTTCCTTATTTCACTTATATATTCTAAGGCTATATGAATCAGAAGTAATAAGAAATATAACTGGAATGTAACATGATCCCACACAGTGTGTGACTATCAGAATGCAGTTACATTCAGTTATAAATATAGGTTTTTTAAGGAGAACCATCTCTTAGTATAATAAATGAAGAGATATCAGGAATTAGGATGTCAGTGCATTGAATCTTCTTGGTCCATGGATGATGTGGCATAACGGCCTCTTTTGTGAGAATGATGATTCCCATTTTGTTCTGAAATTTTCTGGTTGCTGTCTGAGGGTGAAGATGACGCCATTCTTCTGCGTGTGGGAGAGTTGCTGCTTGTGGGTTCTGTCAGATTTAATTTTAAAAGGGTTTGTTGTAGTTCATCTGCTGATCTGCTTCTGTAAATTGTACCTTGGTAGTTAAATCTGACTGAAAAGGGGAAGCCCCATTGATACATAATGTTGTGGCGTTGCAGTTCCATTAGTTGGGGTTTCATGGATCGTCTTTTAGTAATAGTAAGTTGGGATAGGTCAGCAAAAATTTGATAATTGTGTCCTTGAAAATTAAGTTCCTTTTTTCTCTTGCAGCAATTAGTATTTGTTCTTTCGTTCTGTAATAATGAAATTTTGTGATTATATCACGTGGGGGTCCATCTTTCTTTTTGGCTGTGAGGGCTCTGTGTACTCTGTCCAGTTCTAAACGTTCAATAGGGATATCTGGCTTTAGTTCTTGTAATAGAGCAGTAATAGTAGATTGCAGGTCTGTCACAGTTTCAGGTATTCCCCTTATGCGCAAGTTTGAACGTCTGGCTCTATTTTCGTAATCTTCGAGCTTAGTTTGAAGTATTAAATTCTCTTTTTTTTTTTTTTCTTGGGTTGTAATTTCAATTTCATCCATTTTTATTTCTAAGGCTGCGGTGCGGTTTCCCAGCTCTCTTATTTCTTTGGTTAGGCTTTTTGTTATTTGGTCTGAGGTTTGTTTTAAAGCCTTATGAAGCATCTTTTCAAATTGTAATAATATTTCTGGGGATACTGAGGAGGCTTGTGGAGAAGTTTGTGAGAGGATTTGTTCTGTATCTGACTCAAATGGAGAGTCTTGCTGTGACATTTTCTGTCTGTGAGAGCGCCCTGATGCTGTATCTTGTGAGGTGACTGGAGCTGCTTCAGCTGCAGTGAGTGCCTGTGAGCTCTTTGTGAGGTGATTTTTATTTCTGCCACGGTTTCCTCCCAGTACCATATTTCCTGCCCAAACTTTCACAGTTTGTTCCCTGGGGCAAAAAGGTTCAAATGGATACCTTTTGAGCCTGCAGGCTCCGCTTTGTCCTTCTCTTCTCTCCTCAGCGGTGTGGAGCTCTAACAATGCATGTCTGCTCTGCTAGGCTCCGCCTCCTGCCCTCCAGTGTTAACATTTTCAATCAGGACAAATGATTGTCCTAAAATCAAAATAGGGAGTTCCAGTGATTGGATTTTTATCATGGGAGCTGTTTGGCTTTTATAGTCAGAGGAAGAAATTTGGACATTAAAGACAATAGTTCATCCTTCAGTAAGTAGGCAGCTATCATTGATTTACAATCATTACATCACTGGCAAACACATATTTGGCCAAATCAATGTAGCTATAGCTATAGCTATAGTTGAAAGCTCAGTCTATCCATTCTATATTAATAACATAAAGGTACGTGATACTTGTCTATAGAATGCTATGTCACTTGTTTCTCCCAGTTTCTAATGCAGTCACAATGAAGGCTCCTTACTACACATCTGGTAGAGTTGCCCTAAAACTTATGCCCTGCGGGTTAAAGTGTACCATTTCATAAACGTAGCCCTTAACCTCAGGCATTATCCATGGGAAGCCTTGCTGAATAAGAATGTAGCAATATTCCTAGACACAAATGTATACTTATTAAAATGTTCTCAGCCATCACATAAGTAAACGCCAGGTCCTAAAAAAAAGCTTTCACTGGACAATTATGGACATTATGATTAAAGAGGGATTCACCTAACTTATTAATCACAATTATGGTTCTCTGGGAGAACAGAGTTCCTAAACATTTGGACCCTTTAATTTATTATGCATTACCACAAGGCCTCTTTTTTAAAATACAAACACTTGCCTAACGAAGGGGCCCTGCGTGGCTCCGAATCATTGCCTTATGTTTACCATCTGACCACAAAAAGAAAGCTTTGGACCCAAAAAATAGAGGACCTCTACCCGTGCCACATCCAAATAGGGTCTATACAGAATTTTTTTTTTTGCAAGATTTGCAATGGTGGACATTTACTGGACATTGTTGAAATAAATAAAACATCAATATTTATTGTTATAAAGTTTAAAACATGCTAATGTTGCAATAGTTAAAATCAAGATGTGTGACATAACATTCTGGCTCCCGTATATACCGTTCAAACCATAGATACAACTTATGATCAGGAAGAAGGAATATTCTGTATATTGGGCCACCTCAGCTGGTCAACGTGCTTCGCTAAGCTGCATAGCTTCTTCAGGACCATTGTCACAGTCTGCCCAATATAATTAGAATGTTTTTCTTATTGAAATTAAAGCTTTGGACCTTTTTGAGGAATCCCTGGTGTGCTTGGGACATTTCTTTTTTTTTAATAAACACATTTTAAACCTTATTAACTCCTTTAAAATATTCATACAAAACTAAGTATGTTTACAAGTCTAATATTTTATCAATTTTTTTTCTTACTCTTTCAGTCATTAAAAAGTCAAAGTTATAGTAGGATCACTGAGAGGCCTGCCAATTTTCTTCTATTCACACTATGTACAAGTAAGGTCAAACAAAGCACCTCAGTATTCCTGTTTTCTGAGACTAACTTGTTTGCTGGAAACCTTTTCTTTCCCTGAATTCTGTTTTTTCCTTGTCAAAAGAAGTTTATTGAGTATACAATGTTATAAAGATACATAAAGTAAGTTTACAAGGATCGATAAAGTAAGCTCATTGTTTTACAGTAGGGTTTATATAGGTAAATATCATGAAATTTCAAATATTAAACATTGGGTTCACGTAAACCTAAATTAAAGATATATATAATTTCCTTAGTTACTTTTGTAGGTATTTAAATGATTTATACCTACTATACATATTGTTTACAAGTAGAGTGTATATAGGTCAAATAAATTCTGATAATGAGCTTTAATCGTAAGGTGGAGAAAAGGAAAGAGAAAGAAGAAAAAGGGTTGAAAGGTAGAGGTATGGTCCACAAGGTTGTCCCGCTCGTCAGTTTATTATTCTTTTTAGTTCTCTTTGAAGCCTTAGAATGGGTGTCTCTGTAAGTCATTTAATCTGTTACCATGGCAACAGGACAGAGTCATTGAAATTTGACAGGAACTGTTGTTTTATCCAAGGGTGCCAAAGTTTTTCAAATTTTGGAATTTGATTTTGATCGATGGCTACCATCTTAGCATGGGACATTGTATTATTCATTCTGTGAATTGTTTCTGCTAGTACCAATGTAGGAGATTTCCATGCCTTGGCCACTGTTTGTTTTGCAGCCGTTATTAGTTGGATCATAAGTTTGAATTGAGAGAGTGTTAACCATTCCGGTTTTAGATTAAGTAAAGTTAAATATGGATCTGGTTGTATTATCTTTTTAAATATTTTAGATGCAATCACGAAAACTTCCTTTCAGAAGGTTTGGATTACTGGGCACGTCCACCATATGTGTAAATATGTGCCTATTTCTGGGCATCCTCGAAAACAAAGAGCTGAGGTATTAGGTGAATATTTTGCCACTCTAGCGGGTACAAGGTACCAGCGAGTTAGGACTTTATAATTTGTCTCCAGTGCTAAGATGTTGGGTGAAGATGACTTAGATGTGAGCCATATGTTAGACCAGTCCGTGTCTTCTAAAGTTCGTCCCAGGTCCTCCTCCCACCTCTGAACATAAGAGGGTCTATTAAGATTTGCTACTCCATATAATTGATTATAAAGTGATGAAATTGTACCTTTAGCAAATGGATCTTTTGTACAGATTGATTCAAAAATGGATAATTGGGATAATGGTGTATCCCCCTTTAGGAATGGTGTATAGAAATTTTTGATTTGGAGATATCTAAATATCTCAGAGTTTGGTAGATCATATTTTTCTCTAAGCGATGGGAATGAAAGGAATGATTTAGATGCTATGAAGTCATTTAGTGTCTGAATGCCTGATGTTGTCCAAGCTTTAAAAGAATTTGGGTAGATCCATGCCGGATAAAAGGCCGGATTTCTGATAAAAGAAAGGAGAGGATTGTGTGGAGATTGTAACTGATATTTGGTTTTTAGTTTATCCCAGAGAGATAAGAAGTGTTTAGTTATGGGATTATGAATTTTAAAGTGGTCTTTAGGATCAAGCCATAATAAATTTGATATTAATAGAGGGTCATTTTCTGAAGCCTCTATAAATACCCATAATGGGATTTCCTGTTTTGCATGGTATTTGGACAGACTGGCCAAATGTGCTGCTCTGTAGTAGTTAGTAAAATTAGGGTATCCCAGGCCTCCTTTATTTTTGGGAAGATGTAGTGTGTGTATAGGTATACGTGGTTTAGAAGAGCCCCATATAAAGGAAGTTGCTCTTTTTTGTACTATTCTCAAAAAATAGGAAGGAATTGGAATAGGGAGGACTCTGAATAGATAAAGCAATTTGGGTAGAATAGTCATTTTGATTGCATTAATTTTCCCTATCCAGGATAAAGGAAGTTGCGACCATTGTTTTATTAGATTTGTGATCTGTCTTAATACAGGAGGATAATTGGTTGAGAATAAGTCAGAATGAGATGCTGTTAAATGAATTCCTAGATATGGGATTGATTTTTCTGCCCATGTGAATGGGAGTGCAGCCTTAGCCGGGATCAATTCCATGTTTGTGAGTGAAATATTAAGCACTAGGCATTTCTTAGGATTAATCATAAGGCCGGATAGAGCTGCAAATCCATCAAGAGCTGGTATTAAGTTAGGACCAGAGACCTGTGGTGATGATAGAAAAAGTAATATATCGTCTGCAAATATACATAATTTGTGTGTAATACCTCCTACTTCAATGCCAGTTATAGTTTGGTTTGTTCTGATGTATTGGGCCATGGGTTCGAGTATAAGGGCAAATAATAAGGGAGATAATGGGCAACCCTGTCGGGTACCTCTTTCGATATTAAAGGTTTCAGATTTGTATCCAGCATATTTTATATAGGCTTTGGGTTTATTATATAATGCTTTGATCCATGTTAAAAAGTGGGGTCCAAAACCCCATTTTTGTAATGAATATTGCATATATTGCCAGGATACTGTGTCAAATGCCCTCTTAATATCGAGAGATAGAAAACATAAAGGGATTTTCCGTTTTTTAGCAATATGTGCCAATAACACTGCCCTGCGTTTATTATCGCATGCCTGTCTATTTGGCATGAAGCCTACTTGATCTCTATGTATTAATTTTCCTATAATGCTATTGAGGCGTTTTGCTATTATTTTTGCTAATAATTTAATATTGAGGTTTAACAGAGAGATAGGCCGATAATTCACACAGGAAGTATCATCAGAAAGGGGTTTTGGGATCATACAAACAATTGCCATTAGTGTTTCTTGCCGAAAAGAATGTCCATCTAGAAGTTTGTTAAAAGTTTCAGTGAGAATGGGAGAGAGTATTTCTGAGAATGTTTTATAGTATAAAGCCGAGTAGCCGTCTGGGCCTGGTCTTTTGTTAAGTTTTAGGTCTTTTATGGCGTTAGCAACTTCATCTATAGTTATAGGCTCATCCAAACTGCTTTTTTGATTCTGAGATAACTCAGGTAAGTTTATTTTTGAGAAGAAGGATTCAGCTTCTGTAGGATTAAATTCATTGTTTGTCTTGTATAAAGTTGCGAGATGTGAGTGAAATTTATGGACTATTTTAACTGGATTACAAGTGTAAACATTTTTTGATAATTTCAAACGTATTGGTTTGAAAGATTTGTTAGTTGAATTTAATGCCCAAGCCAAATATGTACCTGGTTTGTTTGTATTCATGTAGAAATTGTGTTTGGAGCATTTGAGGGATTTATCAACTGACTCAGTGAGAAATAGATCGTATTCCAATCTAGATTTTTCCAGATGAGATTTTGTACTCTGAGATGGATTATCTTGAAATGATATGTAGGCTGCATTAAAATTGAGTTCTAGTTTTTTTGCTAGATTTTTGCGTTCCCGTTTAAATAGTGCCATTTGTCTTTGTATTGTACCACGCAAGACAGGCTTATGAGCTTCCCACAGTGTTATTGGGGAGATGTCTGTTGTATTATTAATTGATATGTATTCCTTTAAAGCTTGTTCAATGGCCATCTGATGTAGTGGGTGTTTGAGCATTATGTCCGGTAAGTACCACGTTGGGTCATGCGCTTTTGGTATGGCTGAGGCTATAGTAGTGTATACTGCATTATGGTCAGACCACGGAATCGAAATTATATCTGATGCAATCATTTCTGGTATCATTCCTATTGTTAGAAAAATATGATCTATTCTGGTGAAGGTTTGATGAGGGTGCGAGAAGTAAGTGAATTTCTTTTTCATTGGGTTACTTTCTCTCCATGAATCTACCAGATTGTATTTGGAAAGAAGTTGAGAAAAAGGTAATCTAGAGGTTATTTTGGATGGTGTAAAAGGTGATTTATCTAGAAATGGGAGGAGGACCTGGTTCGAATCCCCACACATTATCACTGTTCCTATTTTGTGTGTATTAATCACTTGTAATATATGTGAGAGGAATGGTGTAGGTTGTTTGTTAGGAGCGTAGTAGGAAATCACCGTGATTGCTGTATCCATTATATAACCCATGAGTATCAGGTATCTACCTTCTGGGTCTTTAATTTCTGATGATAAGGTGAATGGTGTGGATCGGTGAAAAGTGGCACCAGGTCAAAGCCCTCAGAAATGAAGGGCTTCAGTACGGAGACTGTTTATAATTCAATAGACAAGAGAGTAGTCAGGTTCAGGCAGGGTTTGTGGCAGGCAGCAGACAAAAGAGTAGTCAAGTCCAGGCAGAGTTTGTGGCAGGCAGCAGCCAAAAGAGTAGTCAGGCACAAACAGGGGTCAATGCACAGGGAAAGCAAGAGAGTAATCAGGTTAGTCCTGGTTGGCAACAAACCTGCAACTGACATGTAACTAATATAGCTCCTTAGCTCTTAGGAAGCTGTGTTAAGACAAGTTGCGTCACTAGGGTTGGTTTCACTTGGTGCAGTAAAACATGGTAACATCCCCCTTAATAATGAAATAATCTCCCCCCTAGCCTGTCACAGTGCTCTGACCTGCCGCTGCAGAGTGATAACAGGACAAAGCAGTAGACACTGGACAGGCTAGCGCATCGGGCTCTCTCCTGTCTAGTTTAGGGCCGAAGCACATGATCATGGTGTGCACCCAAAATCCACACATTGTCACGGATGGGGGTGACACCATTGTGGTGGGGTCTCTGTCCCCAGGGCAGATGGGGATCCCTGACCCCAGAGGAGATGGGGTGAGGCATGGGATGGTGTATGGGGGAGATGGGGTTGTCTCACTCACTGTGAATGTGGTGCAGGGTCAGGTTGTGCGTAGTGCGTAGATGTAGTGCGGTACTAGATCCTGGCCAGCATGGTCTGGCTGTGTCCACTGTGGCTGGCAGCTCTGCCGATGATCAGCATGAGAGGCCACATCTCCACTCCATGGGCTCTCTGAAGGGGGATCTCTGCGTTAATGGGCGGGGCAAGTCTTTGGTGTTCTGCAGGAAGCCTGCTCTTATGGGGGTGGGGAGAACACTGGACTGAGCAGCATTCTTCTATGGGGTAGGAGAGAAGGGCAGGCCGAGGACTCCAATGAGAAATGTGAGACTGAACAGCGGC
Source organism: Lithobates clamitans (assembly GCA_037952925.1). NCBI lineage: Eukaryota > Metazoa > Chordata > Amphibia > Anura > Ranidae > Lithobates > Lithobates clamitans. Next base: position 1,617,623 of record JBBGZY010001281.1, on the reverse strand, counting down.
TGCTGAAATCTGGCGCCTGCCGTGAGCGGAGTGGTACTTGTTAGTACGCTCTACTTTTTAGGACATACAGGCATGGTGTCAACCCTCTGGTGGGTATCTTTCGGGTGTGGTCCTTACCCCCCACTCCCCCATTGTGACGCCACTGGTTAAGATACAGCATCAGCTACTTTGAAACCTGGATCTTAAATACCCTTCTAACCATAGGACATTTCCACAGTCATTACTAGGAACTTTGGAAGTGCTAGCAGGGATTCTGTGAATACCATTGAAAGTCCTGGCAGGCATTCTGAGAGTACCACTGGAAATCCTGGCAGAAAGTACCATTGGAAGTCCTGGTGGGAATTTCGCATGTACCATTATAAGTCCTGGCAGGGATTCTGAATGTACCATTAAAAGGCCTAGCAGGGAATTTGCAAGGACTGCTGGAGGTTCTGGCAGGGATTCTGTGAGCACCATTGGAAGTCTTTGCAGGGATTCTGCGAGTACCACTGGAAGTCCTGGCAGGAATTCTGCAAGTAGCATTGGAAGCCTTTGCAGGGATTCTGTAAGTACCTTTGGAAGTCCTTGCAGTAATTCTGCTAGCACCATTGGAAGTCTTTGCAGGGATTCTGTAAGTACCATTGGAAGTCCTTGCGGGAATTCTGTGAGTACCATTGGAAGTCCTGACAGTGATTCTGCTAGTACCACTGGAAATCTTTGCAGGGATTCTGCGATTATTATTGGAAGTCCTGGCAGTGATTCTGCTAGTACCATTGGAAGTTTTTGCAGGGATACTGTAAGTACCATTGGAAGTACTAGCAGTAATTCTGCTAGTACCATTAGAAGTCTTTGGAGGGATTCTGTGAGTACTATTGGAAGTCTTTGGAGGGATTCTGCAAGTACCATTGGAAGTCTTTGGAGGGATTCTGAGAGTACCATTGGAAGTCCTGGCAGGAATTATGTGAGTACATTGGAAGTCTTTGCAGGGCTTCTGTGAGTACCATTGGAAGTTCTGACAGGGTTTCTTCTAGTACCATTGGAAATGCTGCAAGTACTGTTAGAACGACTGGTAGGGAGTCTGTGGGTACCATTGGAATTTCTAGCAGGAATTTCTGGCAGAGATTCTGCAAATAGGTGTTCTGGAAGTCCCGGCTGGGAGTAGTGTAACACTAAAGTAAAAAATGTAGCGCTAAAACAAAACAAAACCTTCTCCAGAGTGCTCAGGACCTCAGACTGGGCCAAAGGTTTACCTTCCAATAAGACAATGACCCTAACCACACAGCTAAAATAACGAAGGAGTGGCTTCACAACAACTCTGTGAGTGTTCTTGAATGGCCCAACCAGAGCCCTGACCTAAACCCAATTGAGCATCTCTTGAGAGACCTAAAAATGGCTGTCCACCAATGTTTACCATCCAACCTGACAGAACTGGAGAGGATCTGCAAGGAAGAATGGCAGAGGATCCCCAAATCCAGGTTAATGAACTTAGCAAATGGCTACAATATAACAAAGAGTGAAAAAATTAAGGGGGTCTGAATACTTTCCGTCCCCAATGTACATACTGTATACAATGCCATTTAAGAAGATCCAATGAGTTAAATCTGGTATGGTAATGGATTGGATATGTACTGTACAATAGATTCCTATTTTATATTTGGTACAATTTATGTACAGTAGATCCATTCCACTGTATTTAAAGGCAGCTCGCCTTATCATCAAGTAATATAATCTATGAAATTAAAAGTGACAGTTTTATTAGGTAAGTTAGTGCAAGAGCTAAAATGAGCATACAAGGTGCAGTAGAAATAACCTTAACCCATTCCAAATCACTACATTAATTTTTCAACAGAGGTAGATTAGTGGAAGGTTATTTCAAGTTGATTAATATGAATAAGAATAACTTTATGTATATGACAATATGTATGACACAATGTCCTTTTATAATTGCGACGAGAGTCATGCAGCAACATGTTTGTTTTCTTGTTTCTGTCATCCTGCGGAGCAGTATGGAACAGAAAATAGATTCCACCCTATTTGACCAGCACTCTTGGAAATAGCACACCCAATATTTTTTTTAGACCATTCCTGGTTGGTTTTGATGGTCTAGTTTGATCCTCAAGAGTTTGCTGTACCTACATGTACATATGCCACTCTTGTTTATTATTCTCAAATTGTCTCGCCTGCTTTGCTTGCAAGTTCTACCTACAGTTTCCATAAAAGTTCTATGGCTGTACTGTTCTCTATTTGCACCTACAGCAAAGCTGGACATAGACGGTTTGAATCTTGACCAGTTCAGCAGGGACCAGCCGAGAGTCAAACTATCTATGGACAGGCTGATTGTACCCAAGTCAATCCATCAATCAACTTGGTTACAACCAACATGTTGAATTTTTTATGCGATTATTGCCAGTGTTTATAACTGCTAGCAAAAGATACAGTGAGTTCTCCCGGAAGGGATGGCTCCCCACACCCCCCCTACCCCAATGGGAGAACACAATTGCTTCACAGGAGGGATTCCCCCATGAACACAACACTGACGTTGTCAAAGGTAAAGGCTATAAGACCATTTACAAGCAGCTTGATGTTCCTGTAAATACATTTGCAAATATTTTTAAGAAGTTAAAGGGTTCATCGGAGTGTAGCCTACTGCCTTGGATGCGGCCGCAATAGAAAAACAGCTCAAACAGAAGTGTGAATGGTAGACAAAGAGCCAAGGAAAACTCCCAAATAGATATAAGCTAAATTTCAAGGTTAAGGTTGATCAGTGTCTGATTGCACCATACGTAACTTTTGGAGTGACAGTGGGCTCAAAAAAAATTGATGCATTAGGACTCCACTGTTGAAAGAAAAACATAACAAAGCCAGCATGGAATTTGCTAAAATGCATGTTGACAAGCTATAGTGCTTCTGGGAGAATGTCCTTTGGACAGGTAAAACAAAATCAGAGTTTTTTGGCAAGTATCATGGGCTGTATGATCACAGATAAAATACGCTTTCAAAGAAAAGAGCACTATAATTACTTAAAAAATAGCAGTGACTCAGCAATTTTAAGAGATGTTTCACTACATCTGTATGTGGTGCCTTGAATTTGTGTACAGCATAATGAAATCTCAAGACTATCAAGAAATCCTGGAGTAACACATACTGTCCAGTGTTAGAAAGGAACACACAGGGGTAAATTTACTAAAACCGGTGCACTCAGAATCTGGTGCAGCTGTGCATGGTAGTCAATCAACCTCTAACTTCAGCTTGTTCAATTAAGCTTTGGCCATAAAACCTGGAAGCTGATTGGTTTCCATGCAGAGGTGAACCAGATTTTGCACTTTTCAGTTTTAGTAAATAACCCCCACTGTTATAAAACACCCAAGAATTGCTAAGAACAAAACATTGTCTAATCTAAAGTACCTTTCTATGAGCCCTGTTCCGAATCCAATTGAACATCTATGGAAATAACGGAAATATGCAGTTTGCTCAAGAAGAATGCTCCAAACTACTCATTTTCAGTTGCAGAAGACCCATTGAGAGCTACAGAAATCGATTGTTTGCAATAATTGCCTCTAAAGGTTGTGTTACAAAATTCAGGTTAAGGCACCAATCATTTTTGTCAATGCCATTTTCATTTGCTTGATTTTATTTAATAAATATTACATAAGCAATGATGGCTGCCAATGTTGGTCTGTTTCAAGTTATTTAAGATAAAATTGTGGAATCTTTTATCTTTGGTAGAAGGATACCAACAAATTTGTCTGTGTGTGTAAAACACCATATACATCAGTCACACTCCAAAAATGTCAAACTTTATTCCCCTGGACATCCTATGATCTGTGGAGCCCAATAGAATTTTTTCCATCTTGCCAGAGAAGGAACAAAGGCCACGTACAGTGGATATAAAAGTCTAAACACCCCTGGTAAAATGTCCGATTTCTGTGATGTAAAAAAATGACACAAAGATAAATAATTTCATAACTTTTTTTACCTTTAATGTGACCTATAAACTGTACAACTCAGTTGAACAACAAACTGAAATCTTTTAGGTGGAGGAAATAAAAAGAAAAAACTAAAATAATATGGCTGCATAAGCGTGCACACCCTTAAACGAATACTTTGTTGAAGCACCTTTTTTATTTTATTACAGCACTCAGTCTTTTTGGGTATGAGTCTATCAGCATTGCACATCTTGACTTGGCAATATTTGCCCAATCTTCTTTGCAAAAACACTCCAAATCTCCAAATCAGATTGTGAGGGCATCTCCTGGGCACAGCCCTCTTCAGATCACCCCACAGATTTTCAATTGGATTCATGTCTGGGCTTTTAACCTTCTTCTATTGAAGCCATTTCTTTTGTTGATTTGAATGTATGCTTTGGGTCATTGCCATGGTGTAAGATGAAGTTTCTCTTTATGTTCAGCTTTCTAGCAGAAGCCTGAAGGTTTTGTGTCAATATTGACTGGTATTTGGAACTGTTCATAATTCACTCTACCTTGACTAAGGCACCTGTTCCAGCTGAAGAAAAACCCCCAAAGCACGATTCTGCCACCACCATGCTTCACTGTGGGTATGGTGTTTTTTGGTGATGTTCTGTGTTGTTTTTGTGCCAAACAAATCTTTTGGAATTATGGCCATAAAGTTCAACCTTGGTTTCATTAGACCAGAGCACATTTTCCCACATGCTTTTGGGAGACTTCAGATATGTTTTTGCAAAATTTAGCTGGGCTTGGATGTTTTTTTTCCTAAGAAAAGGCTTCTGTCTTGCCACTCTACCCCATAGCCCAGACATATGAAGAATATGGGAGATTGCTGTCACATGTACCACACAGCCGGTACTTGCCAGATATTCCTGCAGCTCCTTTGATGTTGCTGTAGGCATCTTGGCAGCCTCTCTGACCAGTTTTCTTCTCACCTTTTCATCAAATTTGGAGGGACATCCAGTTCTTGGTAATGTCACTGTTGTGCCATATTTTCTCCACTTGTCTTTACTGTGTTCCATGGTATATCTAATGCCTTGGAAATTCTTTTGTACCCTTCTTTTAACTGATACCTTATAACAATGAGATCCCTCTGATGCTTTGTAAGCTCTCTGCGGACCATGGCTTTTGCTGTGGAATGCGACTAAGAAAATGCCAGGAAAGACCTACTAGAACAGCTGAACTTTATTTGGGGTTAATCAGAGGCACTTTAAATGACGGCAGGTGTGTACTGACTCCTATTTTACATGAGTTTGAATGTGATTGCCTATTTTGAACACAGCTACATGCCCAGTTATAAAAGGGTGTGCACACTTATGCCTCGTACACACGATCGGACATTCCAACAACAAAATCCTTAATTTTTTTCTGACGGATGTTGGCTCAAACTTGTCTTGCATACATACAGTCACACAAAGTTGGTCGGAAATTCTGAACGTCAAGAACAAGGTGCCGTACAACATGTATGACGAGCCGAGAAAAATTAAGTTCAATAGCCAGTGCTGCTCTTCTGCTTGATTCCGAGCATGTGTGGCACGTTGTGCATCGGAAATTGTGTACACACGATCGAATTTACGCAAACAGATTTTGTTGTCGGAAAATTTGAGAACCAGATCTCAAATTTTGTGCAACGGAAATTCTGCTGCAAACTGTCCTATGGAGCCTACACACGGTCGGAATTTCCAACAAAAGGCTCCCATGGAACTTTTTCTGTCGGAAAATCTGACCGGGTGTACGGGGCATTACACAACCACATTCATTTTTTAAAATTATTTTTACTTCCCCCTAAAAGATTTCAGTTTGTTCTTCAATTGAGTTGTACAGTTTATAGCTCACATTAAAGGTGGAAAAAGTTCTGAAATGATTTATGTTTGTGTAATTTTTTTCCATCACAGAAACCTGATATTTAACAGGGTGTGTAGACTTATATATCCATTGTAGGTATAGGAAGCAAAAGCAGGGTAAGAGAGCCAGCCTAAGGCTAATTTCACACTGGGGCGGGGGGGGGCTTTAGCGGTAAAGCGCCACCAAAATTAGCAGCCCTTTACCACTGTTATAGCAGCGCTTTTTGGCTGCTAGCGGGGCACTTTTAACCCCCCCCCGCTATTGGTTGAATAAAGGGTTAAAAGCGCCCGCAAAGCACAGCTGCCGAAGCACTTTGCAGGCTCTTCGGCAGCGGTGCACATTGATTTCAATGGCGGGGGGCTGTGGAGGAACAGTGTATATACTGCTCCCACACCGCCCAAAATATGCTGCTTGCAGGACTTTTTCTTATGTTCTGCAAGTGCACCGCCCTAATGTAAAAGCACTCAAACTGGGACTGAAAGGGAGGCGTTTTTCAGGCGCTTTGCAGGCACTATTTTTAGCCCAAAAGCGCCTGAAAAACGCCCCAGTGTGAAAGGCGTCTAAAAGCTAAGCCAACTTTGAAAATTTCTTTCTCAGCAGCTCCTGATCGCCAACCAACAACAACGACAACCTAACAGATTTGTTATTACAGACACCACAAATTATTACAGGCATTTGTCTGAGCAGCTCTATTCTCAATGTGGCTATCAAGTTCACAGCCTGCTCTGTCTAGTTATCAGATAGAACTGAAGTAAGTCTGAAAGTGGAGGATCCTCTATATGTGTAAACAAGGACTGGTACACAGCTACTGATATTGATGAGACACATTGCTTGCCAGACTTGGAATACCTAAAAGTGAAATGTAGATTGTTTTTTATATCAAGGGAGTTTTTTTATGATCATAATCACTGCTGTGCATATATACCCACATACAAATGCTAAGCCCCTCTGGAGAAGTTAAATGATGCAATTGCCTCAAGCTGAATAAGTATCCAGAGGGGGTTGTAATTGTGGCTGAAGACTCTATTCACATAGAGCTGAAGACAGTATTTCCTAAATTCTATAAAAACCTAAATTTGCAAACGAGGGAATACAATCTTTGACCAAGTATATACAAATATCCCTGGAGCATGCATTAGCTACCTTGTTACAACATCTCGGTCTATCAAATTACATCTTACTGATCATGGTTCTATTTTACAAATCACTAATCTGCAGAACAAGATCAGTTAATAAAACTGTCTGGAGTGAGGAAGCCAACACACTCTTGTAGTACTGCTTTGAAACCACAAAATGGAATGAAGTGAATATTTAAAAGAATATGTCTCATCTGTTTTGGCCTATATACATTTCTATACTGAGACTGTACTAACCATTAAAACCAACAAGGTATTTCCAAATCAAAAGCCATGGCTATAATGGAAAAGTACTGCCTCTATTCAAAGAATGGGTCATGGTCTTCAAATCAGATACTTGCTGGCCTACAGGAAGACTCAGAGAGAACTAGGGGTATTAGATAGGCTAAATGTAAATATAAACAGTTAATTGAATGCCATCTTGAGAAGCATAATCCCGGTAGCATGTGAAAAGGAATTAAAATAATGACAGGACCATGTTTTTGGAAAGCAAACAACCAAAGTATTTTCTGAAAGGCTAAGAAAGTCTTTTGAAAATGTAATTTTTTGCAAAATGTTTTTTGGAAAATGCGATAAGAAAATGATTTTTTTTTCACAACGTTGACAATTAATATGACAGTTCTAACACACGCTACTGGTTCTACTTTGGATTACACCCCAAAACGCATGGCAATACCAAATATGTGGGACTTTTCCACAGCCTAGCCACATAGAGGGAATAAAAAAACAAAGAGCACCTTCAGATGTCCTAGGGGCATAAGTTACACATTTAATGTCCTGACTACCTATCACTTTTTTGGAGGCCCTGGAGCACCAGGACAGTGACCAAAATGACCAAATTTTGGAAAGAAAACACCCCAGGTTGTCTTCTAAGAGGCATGGTGAGTCTTTTGCAAACTTTATCTTTTGCCGCAAGTTTTTGGAAAATGCTGAATGAAAATGATTTTTTTTTTTTTAAATAAAGTTGCCAATTAATAAGATATTTATAACACATAGTATTGGCATAATTATAATTACACCCCAAAACACATGCTACTCCTCATGAGTATGTCGATACCACACGTGTGGGACATTTTTTACAGTATAGTCACAAAGAGGGGCCCAAAAGCTTAGGGACACCCCCAAATTAACCACATTTTAGAGAGAAAACACTCCAAGGTATTTTAAAGTGGCACAGTAACTCTTTTGAAAACTTCTTATTTTTTTGCTACAAGTTTTTGGAAAATGTGTAAAGAAAATAACAAGTAAAGTTTATTGGAATATGAAAATATCCAAAATGACACCATAGGACACCAGCAGTGGACTCATTACACACAACAGAAATGTGCTTAATCATTATCATATAACACCTGTTGCGTGAATTGCATCTACCTTGACCACTGCTGGTGTCCTTTGGTGTCATTTTGGATATTTTCATATTTTAACCGCTTCATATCCGCGCTATTGCCAAATCACGGCAACAGCGCGGATCTACATTGCGGATCTACATACACTACGTCTATTGTTGTCCCATCCACGAGCGGCCTGCGCGCCCCCTGCAGGGCGCGCGCGGCGCGCTCGGTGATCAGCGAGTCTATGAGACTCGCCTGATCACAGATCAGAGTAAGGGGTTGGTCCTGACCCCTTACTACATGATTAGCTGTCAGCCAGCGTGAGGAGGAAAAAAAAGCTGATCACCGGCGGCCGTGAGAGGGACATCAGTCCCAATCACGGCGATCATCTGCCCCCTGCCAGTGACACCTAAGAAAAGGGAGCAGTGCCGCCTACCAGTGCCCACCAGCCTCACCCATCAGTACCCACAGTGCCATCCATTACTGCCCACAGTGCCATCCATCAGTGCCCACAGTGCCACCCATCAGCGACCCACAGTGCCACCCATCAGCACCCACAGTGCCACCCATCAGCACCCACATCAGTGCCACAACAGTGCTGCACATCAGTGCCCCCCTTCAGTGCCGCCCATCAGTTCCCCCCACTAGTGGTACCTATCAGTGCCCATCAGTGCCACCTATACGTGCCACCCATTCGTGCCACCCATCAGTGCCGCCCATCAGTGGCCATCAGTGCCGCCTTATCTGTGCCCATCAGTACCGCCTTATCTGTCCCCATTAGTGCTGCCTTAACTGTGCCTATCAGTGCCGCCTTAACTGTGCCTATCAGTGCCGCCTTAACTGTGCCTATCCGTGCCCATCAGTGCAGCCTATCAGTGCCCACCAGTGCCGCCTCATCAGTGCATATCAATGAAGGAGAAAAATTACCTGTTTGCAAAATTTCTAACAAACTATGAGCCATGATTTTTTTTTTTTCAAAATTTTCCATCTTTTTTTGTTTGTTTAGAAAAAAAATAAAAATCCCAGCTGTGATCAAATACCACCAAAAGAAAGCTCTATTTGTGGGAAAAAAATGATAAAAATTCCATTTGGGTACAGTGTTGTATGACCGTGCAATTGTCATTCAAAGTGCGACAGCGCTGAAAGCTGAAAATTGGTCTGGGCAGGAGGGGGGTTTAAGTGCCCAGTAAGCAAGTGGTTAATAAACTTTACTTTACCCACATGAGGTGCAGCTGTTTCTTATTTTGAGACTTTTACAATGTTTGGACTGATTATGTACTAGACATTGGGGTTGATTTAGGGTCCTTTCACACTGGGGCGGGGGAGTTGTCGGCGGTAAAGTGCCGTTATTGTAAGCGGCGCTTTACCGTTGGTATGCGGCCGCTAGCGGGGCGGTTTTACCCCCCTGCTAGCGGCCGATAAAGGGTTACAACCACCGCAAAGCGCTTCTGCAGAGGCGATTTGCCGACGGTATAGCCGCGCCGTCCCATTGATTTCAATGGGCAGGAGCGGTGAAGGAGCGGTATATACTCCGCTCCTTCACCGCTCCGAAGATGCTGCTAGCAGGATTTTTTTCCCGTCCTGCTAGCGCACCGCTCCAGTGTGAAAGCCCTTGGTGCTTTCACACTGGAATCAAAGCAGCTGCACTTTTGGTTCGGTTTGTAGGCGCTATTATTAGCGCAATAGCGCCTGCAAACCGACTCAGTGTGAAAGGACCCTTACTAAAATTGGAGAGTGCAAAATCTGGTGCAGCTGTGCATGGTAACCAATCAACTTCTAACTTCAGCTTTTTCAATCCCAGATAGCAAGCAAATGAGCGGCAAGTTTAAAAATGACTTGCTAAGCTATTGCTAGACTTGCCAGGCTTCACAAGTTTGTTGCACAATTGCAGCAAGTCCGCATTGCATGACTCCAGATAAACTTTTTGGCAAACATTCTGTAAGCCTGCTGCAAGTTCTGGTTCAGTTATGTTGTGCAATAGTCATCCCACTACAGGAGCCACTGAGCTGAATTTTCATCTTTGCTCTTTGCAGTGTGTAAGTTTTTTCTTTAATTGGTGCTGGCAGCCATTTTACAATAACTGTGGAGTGCAGAGAGGTGAGTGGTAACCATGAGATCCAATATAGAGTTCAGGGAGGTAAAAATCAAGGCGTGACTAACCCTAATATCTCATTGGTGTAGCACAATTTGGAATATTTCAATTTTCCTTGTTTATATGCTGAGATTTTGAGGAAAATTTGGACTTTTAGGCATACTTTTTTAGAAAAACAATAGTTATTTTTACAAATCAGTAATTTAAAAATGGCATTTTTTAATTACTCGGGTTATCTTTGTGTAACAATAAAATAAGTTTGATGATCTGAGTCATTTAAGTGTGACAAATATGCAAAAAATAAAAAAATCAGAAAGGGGGCAAATACTTTTTCACAGCATTGTGTATTACCATATTGGGGTCATTGTCAAGCCTAGGAATCCTCTTTAGTCTACCAGCCAAGTCCATTGAGGTTCGTTCGACCTCTGGAATGTGCGGTTGGTCATTGAGACATGTTTTTAAATCACATTCACTCATGTAATTTTTTTATCTTTGTCCTAGTCCTTTTTATTACCGATTTGTAAAAATAAATATTGTTTTTCTAAAAAAAGTATGCCTAAAAGTCCAAATTTTCCTCAAAATCTCAGCATATAAACAAGGAAAATTGAAATATTCCAAATTGTGCTACACCAATGAGATATTAGGGTTAGTCACTCCTTGTGACTAAATGTTTTTAAATCACATTCACTCATGTAAATGTTTTTTTTTTATCTTTGTCCTAGTCCTTCTTATTACTGATTTGTAAAAATAAATATTGTTTTTCTAAAAAAGTCCATTCTTTCCAATCCTCTAATCTTTATGACAAATTTAGGACGTGGCATAGTATATCATTATTGTGCTGTCCACTGTGCCACCCTGTGGTGACAGCATCAACACATTTAATTATTGACATGATTTGCAGAAAATGTGTGTATGTAACCAGAGGAGTAAGTAGAAACCTCAGAGACCCAGTGCAAAAAACCTGGTAGTTCCACCACTGTATAGAGGACTAAAATTCCAGCAATGCAGTAACAATGCATAATACCACCAGCTATAGGGGGTGTAAATAGAGAGAGCCATGCATTGTACTTTACATAGAGAGCCATGTATTGTAAATAGAGAGATTAATGCACTGTACTGTATACAGAGATTCATGCACTGTGTTGTAGAGCGATCCATGTACTGAGTACAGAAAGATTCATGCATTGTGCTGTTAATGCAGATCCATGAATTGTGCCCTATATAGAGATCCATGCACTGTACTGTATACAGAGATCCATGTATTGTGTTGCATATAGAGAAATCCATACACTGTACTGTATACAGAGATCCATGCATTGTGTTGTATATAGAGAGATCCATACATTATACTGTCGGAATGAATGCACTGTACTGTATCTAGAGATCCATGCATTGTGCTGTATACAGAGATCCATGTCAATGTACTGTATTTAGTGATCTATGCAATGGGCTGTATATAAAGATCAATGCAATGTACTGTATATAGTGTTCTATGTATTGTGCTATATATACAGATCCATGCATTGCACTGTATACACAATGATGCATGTATATAGAGAGCCATGGATTGTACTGTAAATAGAGATCCATACCATGTATTGTTTATAGAGAGGTTCATGCATTTTACTGTAATATGCAGACCAATGCATTGTATTGTATACAGAGATCCATACATTGTACTGTATATAGAGAGATCAATACATAGTGCTGTATATAGAGAAATCCATACATTGTATTGTATAAATAGAGATCCATACATTGTACTGTATCTACAGAGATCCATACATTGTACTGTATATACAGAGATCTATACATTGTACTGTATACAGAGAGATCCCTTTCATGGGAAAGAGGAAAAGGTGAATACTTTTGTCACCATGTATACCAGGCTCATCTCACACTACAGAGGTCTCTGGTCACATGATATCTTTCTGGTCTAGGCATGCCTTATATCCCTGACAGTAAAGCAGAGAGATGAGCAGAGGGTCCCCCCAATACTGATTTCTCCATTGTGCTGCATTGCCTTCCCCTCTTACCTTGTTTAAGATGTACAATGTCCTAATTACCAGTTACCAGCTGCAGCTGAGAGTTAATGTGTCTATAGATTCAAATACTTTATTTTGGTGCTATGTAATGTGGCACTAACTCACGGTGGAGCTGCTGGTTTAAGCGGGTCTGTTACCTTCACCTTGCTTCCCTTGGTTTCACTGGCACCGGGTCTAGGGGTTCCATTGAGTTTACTTCTGGACAACACACGCACCAAAACTGAAGTACGTTTTCAATGCTTTATTGAACAAACAAACTTTAGGAAGTAGCAGGAAAGAGGCGGAAAAGGAAACTTTCAGGAAAAACTCAAATATCTTCTTATAGAATCTTAGCGACAAATGTCCTGGTAGAATTCAGATAATTAGGTGGAATGAGCTCTCCTTGTGGGACACACTCCTTGCTCGTCTGGATAGGGCCTCTCTCACCGGTCTAGCAGCCAGTAGGCAGCACGAATCAAAAGTCTCTGCCACAGACTCATTTGGGGGGTAAATCCATACGATCCTCTGCCACAGGATGTATCAGATTTTCTCTGCAGTGAAAGTCAGTCACAGTGCCTGAACCTTTAAGCCGAACTGGCAACACTATGCTGTATAGTTACTTCTTTTGGATACGTCCTCCGACCGAGTCACCAGGCCCCTCTGTAGACCAGCACGCTGCATGATCTCTCCAAGACGGGTCCTCCCCTGGGATCTCCTCGGCCGCCCAGCTTCGTCACACAGGACCAACAGCTCAGGACCATTCCTCAGCCGCGGTGGTAGGCCCCAGACAAGCCTCTGGACCCACCCCTGATCAACTGTATCGTGGGCCTCCCGATCGGAGGGCCACGAGGTAGCTCCTTAACGCATACCTGTCGGCAAGGAGGGGCAGGTGGCTGTGAAAAAAACCCCTAGAACATGGCGTCTGTCCCATAAATACCCTCTTCCCAGAATGCAACTCGGAGGACCACCTCCACCGAGCTTGCCTCCGAGACAGAGGAGCATCTATACACCTCGACACGTTGCCTTTCCAACACTGACCAGTGGTAACAGTGACACCCACCGGTCAGCACGGAAGCACACACAACGTCAGCCAAGCTGGAACAGAGGCAAACTTTTAACCTTCCTAACACACAATTTACTAAATTTACCTAACCTGCGGTAGATTGTAAATCTACCAGCGCTACAATAATAATTGATTTTGTTCTTATTTTAACAGGCCAGTTCCAGATCCAAGCCTAAAGATTATATATGTGTATTGTACCATTTTAGTATTGTTTTGTAAATGTTCTGTTTCATATTTTTATAAATGTTCTTTTTCATGTTTTGTTAAATGTTAACCTTATAAAAAAAACAACTGTTTGTAAGATGTAATAGTGTCATGTATTGATATTATTAAAATATTTTAAGAAATATTTTTATTTAGATCCCTTTAGTCTTAATGCACTATTCAGTGAATTGAGGTAAATTTTCAAGGAAATTGTAAAATATAGGCCAAAATGCTGAACTAGAAATTGTTGAATGGGAGATTTTTAGTGAATAGACTGCTTTAAAACTTGCAGGGCTCTTGCTATAGACTTGCAGAGCTCTTGTTCGAGACTTGTAGAGCTCTTGCTATATACTTGCAGGGCTTGCTGTAGATGTACTACTGCACCTTTGTTCTTGCTAGAGACACGCCACGCAAAATAGCTACAATTTGGAAGAGTGTCAACTAGTGCTTCAAGTGCTCTGAAAGTGTACAACTTGCCAGTGAAAATGTGCAGCAAGCTAACAAGACTTACAATTCAAATTTGTGCCAAGTTACCCTTGTTATCTGGGATTAAGCTCTGACAATAAAACTAAAGCTAATGGGTTTCTATGCAGAGCTGCACCAGATTTTCTACTCTCCAGTTTTAGTAAATTAACCCCATTGCATCTTGTGTACAACAAAAATCAATCAATTTTATCAAAACCAGTGTACTGTAATGGTTTCCTCTGTATGAATGGTCAGGGAATATAGTTCAATGTAGTGCCACCTACAGCAGTCCCCATTCTTATAAGCCAAGCAAGCCAAACCTACTAGTACATGGCTGCCTCCAGGAATGCCATGTTCATTGGCCAGGAAGTACATGAGACATAGAGGAATTGTCATGGTCCCTGTTAGGAAAATTGAGTACATGTGTGTCTATTCGGGTGTATAGGCAGCCAGGCACATGACAACTTGGACAGTCTCACATCTCAATAACCGGGCATGGAATTTTTGTGTGCTTTAATGCTCGTTGAACTTGGTTAGGGTGCAGGGTGGGCTTTGGAATACTCCAAATTTAGTGCACAAAGTAACCAGAGGACACTCTTTGTCCTGTCTACTCTTTCAGGATAATCTCCCTCTTGGCAGTTACTAGGAACACAAGCAACACTGGCACTCCAAGCAAGGACACCTCCCAGTTCAGCAACACTGAAGCAGTCACTCATGGGGTTAAAACAGCAAACATCTCACATCACGGCCTCTACTCACAATGGCCCTAGATACTTGGATACCTATGTCCAATATCGGCCAGACACTTCTCCTGTGAATATCCAGGCCAGATCCTGAGCGATCCCCCCCCTTGGCATAGCTCCAACCTGAACCTCTCTAGCAACTTATTCTAGGAGGGTGCTACACATGACTGTGCTCAAAGATTACAGGGTGCAGCTCATGGACCAGTACAGAGTTAATACTGTATATGTATCTTCACATGTTCACTAATGTGCAAGTGCGTTAGCATAAATTACTGTCTTGTCTGGCACTGGCTTTTGATGCCTTAAGCTCCATTTAAAACTCAGCACAATGAAAGAGAATTGTGGAGTGGTCTTCGGCTTCTGTGATTTATGACTAGACCCGCACTCTGCCATCTTGTATTTGCCCTGGTTTGCTCCTTGGCTCTGCTTTATCCTGATCTCCCATTGCTGACCCTGCCTTGTGTCCCGACTTCATCTTCTGCCTGCTTCTCATGCTTATCTAATATTGACACAGATCCTGTCTTTTGATTTGGTACTTCTGCTATTCAGTTGTTGCTGACTTTGACTTGTCATGACTACAGCTTTGCTTCCTGCACATGCAAGTTCCTGTGCTCCACTTGTGTGCCACCATTCTGCACAACTTCTATTCTTACCATCCGCAGCAGCTGAACAGCATTCAGACTGTCATCTGACAAGACCTACTGCAGACACCCTAGGCATCCTGCTACACCCTGTCACCAACCCCAGGGTATATTGTAAACCACTACCAGGTGTTTGACAGTCCCTCAACACCTCCCAGCTGGTGAAGAAGGCACAACAGAGGCTGTTCTTTTCTAGAAGATGTAAACAGGCCAGACTGCCTTTATAGCTTCTGGTAAATTCTTATTGTTGCACCATAGAGAGCTTACTCCTCCACTGTACTATAGTATAGTATGCCAGCTGCATGGTAGAAGAAAGGAAAAATCTGTCCTGTGTAGTATCAACAGCAAAATATAGGTATTGAAATACCAAACACACTGTGTATGCTGATCAACTACAGAAAAGGGCTAACAGCATCAGCAAGCATCCAACTCACCCAGGATATGGTGTGTTTATTCCACTTCTATCAGGAAAAGGATACAGATCAATCAAGTTTCACACAAACAAACTGAAGCACAATTTCTTTCCCAGGGCTTAACTATCGTTTTCTTTATGATACACAAACTCCCAAGAATGTTAATGCACCTTGTTATTTTATATTTTAGATGAAAATATTGTATTCATATATTTATCTTACTTTTATAATATTTGCATTACTGTGAATTAATTTGTATTATTTGCTTGGGCTACTGGTTACATTATATTGGTAAGTAATGTACAAGTTATATATATATATATATATATATATGAATTCATTTGTATTATTTGCTTGGGCTACTGCTTACATTATATTGGTAAGTAATGTACAATTTATATATATATATATATATATATATATATATATTTATTTATATGAAAAAGAATTACTCTAATCTAATTTAATGTAAATCTAATCTAAAGATTTTAAGTACCGGTACATCTAAAACTACTAGTTTGTCAGACACTACCCCTACCCTCTGCACAAGATGTAATGCTGCTTTCCTAGGATGGGTATGCTGCTCCTCCACAGATATTTAACAAACTAGGTAATTGGCTGAATGATCAGACAGTGAGTAAATGTTACTAAACAGGTAAAAGTTAGAAGCAATAATGCAAAACAGGTTCAAGGGCCATGCATACATTGCAGAAAAATAGTTCAAACAAACAAAATTTGGAAGCTGAAGAAATTTTGACTCTTAATAGCAATGTCTCTTTGACTCAGTCAGAGTAACATGGTGCATAGCATAGTCTCTATAATGCCCCGTACACACGGTCGGACATTGATCGGACATTCCGACAACAAAATCCATGCATTTTTTCCGAAGGATGTTGGCTCAAACTTGTCTTGCATACACACGGTCACACAAAGTTGACAGAAAATCCGATCGTTCTGAATGCGGTGATGTAAAACACGTACATCGGGACTATAAACGGGGCAGTAGCCAATAGCTTTCGTCTCTTAATTTATTCTGAGCATGCGTGGCACTTTGTGCGTCGGATTTGTGTACACACGATTGGAATTTCCGAAAACGGATTTTGTTGTAGGAAAATTTAGCTCTCAAACTTTGTGTGTCGGAAATTCCGATGGAAAATGTGTGATGGAGCCCACACACGGTCGGAATTTCCGACAACAGGTCCTATCACACATTTTCCGTCGGAAAATCCAACCGTGTGTACAGGGCATAAGACTCTATAATAATAGAAAGTTTAGCTGGGACTCACTTAACAGCTCACAAATATGCACCTATCCTCAGCATCCTTCACAGTAAAGTCCAGGGTAACTCTGGTAACACAGGAAAACAGCTGGAGGCCTCCAATGCCCAAGGACAATGTGCTGCCCCATTGGAAATGTGAGTATATGAGTAAATATGTGCAAATATTAGTATTGTGGTAGCATTTGAGGAGGTGCTTCCCACAGTAGCCAGGTCTTAGACAGAAGCTGTGTGCTATTGCTGCCGCTATTACTGCCTCGTCAGTTGTGGCCTCTCTGAGCTGCTTAGGGAGGGATACAGAGGAAGCCAATAAGGAGGGTAGAATGGAGCGCTGGCAGGAGTGACTGGTGAAATAAATAAGTAGTAGTGATAAATAAATAAAATAAAATAAGGGTTGTGGAGGTCCAGTTAGTCCATATTCCTCTCTGGATCCAGACCTATGTTACAGGTTCTGGTTGATGGTAGGAGCAGCAGCCGGCTCAGAAGAGCAGAAGTAACTCTATGGTAACAAGAAAATGAGAAAGAGCAGCGCCGCTCTAAGCGTAATAAATAAGTTAAAAAAGCTAAAAACCTCCCTGGCTGTATGATTATCTCGGATTTTAGCTGCTGAAAACGGTACAATTATTTTGCATGGAAATTTGGCGTTTTATATTGTAGGCCTGTAATTCTTAACAATAACACACTGTCCACCAAGAGTCTAGTAGAAATCCTGGGTATGATGAAGTTTGAAACACAAAAACATAAATTATAATATAATAAATAAATATAAATAATTCAAAAAAATAATAATATAATAATAAGAAAAAATTTCCCCACGATTCACTATCGCTCAATTCTGCAAGTGTTCTAATTTACTATCACTGTTTTCTAGCTGGTCTAAAGCCACTTTTGACGTAAAAGGGACACTTTTTGGTTGCTATGGACAATCTCAAGTTTCCAGGCAGAAAGAACGGTATATATAATATAAAACTGCATGCAGGGCATTGGACAAAGCACTGGGGACAAAAGGGATGTGAAATAATTTCATAATCTGTAAGATTACAGTACTGTATGTGTTACAATTTTTACTTTCTTTTTAATTTGCCGCCAGACTCCGCCCCCGTGCGTCGCAACGCTTGCAGGGAACGGAGCCTGGTACAGAGAGGCTTCGGAGGAGACAGAGCTCGCAGACACAGTGGGGGACATTGCAGGATCCTGAGGACAAGGTAAGTAACACCGCACCAGGATCCTGCAATGTAATCCTGAGTTTGGATCAGGGTTACTGCTAATGGTGCTGAAAGTTAACCCAGAGCCACACTCGGGAATACCGTCAGGGAGGTTAATATGCTTAAAAAACACACGCACATTCTAGCAGTGTTGAACAGGCATTTGGGTCAAAAGTTTTTTCTCTTCTAAGGATTAGTATGCTGCAATATATACATTTTTTTCACTTTGAATAGAGTAAGGGGGTTATAACCCTCCTCAGATTTTTTTTTTTTTTTTTTAGTCATTTGTGTCCGATTGGGGAGATTTTCCTTTACTTACTATCCCATAGACAAAACAGGAAGTCAGAGGACATTTCTGCAAATTAAAGTGGAACTTTAGTCAGAAAATTAGGTCCTGCTAGATAACTTCAGGCTGGTCCCTTTTTGCAGGCATAGATATGTAAATCATTAAACATAAGTGCTTTTACTGTTTAAAACCCAGTAATACACTGTCTCACCTTGCTCTGCATATGCTCAGTTGACCTCTATTTTAGGCACTGCCAAATTTGTAGAGGCGGATCTTCTGACAGCCTAAGATTTAACTACTGTTCGGGATCTCTGAGCTTCAGCAAAATGGCAGCCTGTTGGAGACAATTTCCAGCCCACACTGATTTTGGCAACATAATTATTACTGCAGAATGTATGTTTCTTACTAAAGAACATTATTTTTGCTATCAAGTTGTTATGGGTAAAGTTACACTTTAAGGGAATCCTCTCACATCCTATGAACCCCCCCCCCCCCTCCCCTTGGGTCACCAGAACTAGTGTCACCATTGGAGGATTTCCCTTCAATTACATTTCTGGGGAGAACTCAAAACATATTTTCTATTTCAGGACTTGAAAGTTCACTTGAGAACTGACACAAGCAGAATGGAAACTGTGGTGGTTATCACCAGAGACATGCCTGCACTAGTAGGCAGGATAGAAGTGAAAGCACTGCAGAAAATACACTAAAAATACTGCAAAAAAACAACATTGCCATGTCTTGTAAGCAGGTTGAAATGTTAGTTAGTGAGACAGCTACTGCCCCAGCCAGGAGGGAAACAATTAACTTGTTTCCCACACTTTCTACTGAACTCTGCCTCTCTCCCTGTGCTGATAATAAAAGGGCGAGGGTTCTGCTCAGTCACACAGTCTGCATGGGAAAGACGACACAGACAGGACACAGCATGTAATCTACAGCCACATCACAGAGCTGCTGCAGCTACCAGAGAGCCTCACCTGTCAATAGGAACCTTCCGCATGTAGGGGAGTTGCTGGGACCTGCAGTCCTCCCTAAAAAACACCAGATCTGGAGATCTGCCACTGTGGACTACTGTGTTTGGACTCTTGCCTATGCAGGTATGCTGGGGAAGTCACAAGCCTGAATTTAGGGATTAGTTAGGGATTAGTTTACAGGAAAGACTGTGCACTTTGTCTTGGAACTGTTATGCTGTAAGTTTCCAGTAAAGCTTTTGAAACTTTGTCCTAGCCTAGTCTGAATTATTTAAAGGGGTGCATAATGGTAATGGTGTATTGAAAAACAGGGCCTGTAATGCACACCCGTGGGGTAAAGTGGTGACATGGTGTTGTTATGGGCAACAAGTACAAGAGAAACATAATATGACAGCCAGACAATGGGAGAGCAGTACTGGCAGGGGAACGAGTCTTGCGCATAGTGAAGGAAGTGGTCGTGCCCCAGCAATTGGGACCAGACCCACATAGCAGAGACCCTAGAGACTTAGCTGTATGGTAGGGGAAAGAAAAGAGTTAATTATGTGCCAAGGGGTCCGCATTGGTACCTGTCTAGAGCCCATTCTGTCACTGGGAGAGAGGAGGCAGAGTGATGCCGGACTGGTGGAACAGGACACTACTCTGTAGTGTCTCCTTAAAAATGTCATATCCTGAGCAGGTGTATGCATCGTATGACCAGAAGGCACCTGCATGACAGCTTCAGGTTATGATACAGAGACACCGGGGTGTATGTCTTGCTTCTAAGTTGGGATACTGCCAAAATGTTGATGTCACATGAACACGACCCCACCTGGTCCTGAGCGTATACATTGGAGGAAGAAGAGTGGGAGAGAGCAAAAAAGCACACGTGTACACTAGTCAAATCAGCCCTGCCCACAGTGTCTTTAAGAAGTTAATAAAAAAGTATGTAACGTTTCTGCCTCCAACTTTAATTTGAGAAACAGTTAAATTGGTGAGTTTAGTTCTGCTTTAAATGCCATTATCATTTTATTTGACACCATGCATGTAGATAACCTCTGCAACTTTTACCCTGGATCCCTACAAATTTGGCTACGTGGACTATACACAAACTTCTTTTTTCACTTGTTTGTCCAGTGTTCAATGTAGAATGTTTATTGTGCCAAATTCAATGTTTCTCCTTATTTGCAATGCCTCTTCATTTATATATAATAGATACAATATTTTTTGTGAAAGAAAACATTGTTCAATTTCTCAGTTCTCTGGCCTACCTGTAATATTGACAAATACAGTATACAGTGCCTTGAAAAAGTATTCATACTCCTTGAAATTTCCCACACTTGCAGCTGTAATTGTAGCGAAAGGTGGTTATACAAAGTATTGACTCAGGGGGGCTGAATACAAATGCACGCCACACTTTTCAGATATTTATTTGCAAAAAAATTTGAAAACCATTTATCATTTTCCATCCACTTCACAATTATGTGCCACTTTCTGTTGGTCTTTCACAAAAAATCCCAATAAAATACATTTACGTTTTTGGTTATAACATGACAAAATATGGAAATTTTCTAGGGGAATGAATATTTTTTCAAGGCACTATATATACCTGTAAATGTTATATAATTCACTATTTGTATTATTTTTATTTATTCATTATGATTTGAATTAGAATTTTTGAATAATTGTAATTTATTTATTATTTAATAATACATATCGTCATAATAGTAACACATTTTATTTTTAAATAGATATAATGTACAGTGCATCACATAAGAATTTTTTTTATTTATCAATGATTTTATTTAAAAAATTGAAGGAAAAAAACATAAAAAGGCTCTGGAAATATGAATGAGTTTCTTAGGAAGACTTTGGCATGAGCTTATTTAAACATGTATTATTGTATCCAAGAAAATCGAGACATAGAATTCGCTTAGAGAAATGTAGCACATTTTCATGAAACAATAATGAAGTGAAGCCAAAATAGAGATGATTATTTTAATTAATGGTAATGATTTTAATGGCTGAACATTTTAAACTAATTAATTATGATTGATTGCTTGTTTCTAATCAAGAAGATGTAATTGAAAAGTGAGAAAGACACCGATTCTTTACAGAGAACAAAATATGGTTACATTGTGAACAGTCATTTCTTTTCTCTTGAAACAAGTCTAATTGCAATTTTTTGTTCATTATTGCCTTACAAATTATGAGAGGAGTTTTTTTTTTTATAAAATTCAACTATATTGTTTAATTTGAATGGATATTACAGCTGAGATGGGGTTAAGCATCAATTTTACAATGACGTTTTTGAGTTTTTTATTTCTTAGTTTTATAATAAGATATGAGCACACTTAAAGAAAAATGCAGTTCTATCCGAAAAGCAGGATATTATGAAAAATAAAGAGCTTTTAAAACTAATTAATATAAATGCTTTTTTTACCTATGGTAGCGAGAAAAAGTTAATGACCCCTTAGGACTTTTTTTCAGGATTTCTACATAAATGGATCCCAAAATATAGTTATAATAAAAAGTGAAAACAATTTAAAAACACACACACAATCAATCATTATTGAATCACAATCACAACCATATAATTATAGAAAAAATCACCTAAACAATTAAGGTCGTTCATAGAAAAGTTTTACCTCAAATGAAAATTAATAAATGGCATGTATCCCAATCAATTAGTCATGCATTCCAATAGGTTTAGTCTACCCCACTACATAAAGAAAAGCACAGTTTTCAATATCTGCTGTTCACAAAAAAAATTTGTTGACGTGCAATATGGCCTGCTAAAACAGGTCTGAAAAGGGTTAAAATAAAGTTTTAAAGACTTTGATATCTTAGAGCCTGCAGTTAAGTTTACATATAAATCAAAAGTTGATATTGTTGTAATGATAATAATAATAATAATAATAATAATAATAATAATAATAATAATAATAATAATAATAATAATAATAATAATAATAATATATTATAATGTCTCTGCATTTCTTCATAATTCACTTTGTTTGTCCAAATTTACTTTAAGTAGAATTAAGGGAACTGACATGCATATTTGCAGCTTTTTTTTTTTTTTTTTTTGTGGTTCTAACTTTGAAAGTTATGTAATACTAAAAGCTATGCAAAACAAAACAAAAAAGACTTCAAAGGGGAGCTAAAAATTGAATTCATTGTAAACCTCAGAGGTGAAATATGAACAAAGCATCCGTTTTTGTGTGTACTTGTCTCTGGAGCAATGGGTGTCATTTCTGTCTGCTGCTTCTTTCCTCTGCTATCAGCATGAATCACTTCTGACAAGTTTTCCTGACACCAAGAGAAGAAAGGTGACAGGGGAGGGAGCCCCAGCTCAGCTCTGGTGTGTGAAAAGAGTGTTTCCCTTCCCTCAGATCAGAATTCTGCAGAGTATATTCAGCTCTCCACCCCCTTTTTTTCTGAATGCTCAAACAAACTTTATAAATTCTGGACTTTGCATGGATGTGGAGAAGAGAAGACCGCAGATAAAAAGGAACAATGCATGTAGGAGGATTTGTTTCATCTCTGTGTACCACCTGAGGTTAATCACTTCACTGGGTATAAAGCCGCGTACACACGGTCAGACTTTTCGTCTACAAAAGTCCAACGGACGCTGACGGACTAAAGCTGGCTGGTAATCCGATCGTGTGTGGGCTTCTCCGGACTTTCAACGTACTTTTTTAGCCTCAAATCCGACGTACTTTAGATTTGAAACATGCTTCAAATCTTTACGTCGTAACTACGACGGACCCCGAAATCCGCTCGTCTGTGTGCTAGTCCGACGGACAAAAAGCCACGCTAGGGCAGCTATTGGCTACTGGCTATCAACTTCCTTGTTTTAGTCCGGTGTACGTCATCACGTACGAATCCGTTGGACTTTTGTGTGGTCGTGTGTAGGCAAGTCCGTTCGTTAGAAAGTCTGCAACAAGTCCGCCGCAAGTCCGCCGAAGGTACGTCGGAAGTATGTCGGACAGGCTGTCGGACTTTTGTAGGTGAAAAGTCCGACCGTGTGTACGCGGCATAAGGGTTTACAACTACCTAAAATCTCACTGCTAGTGAATTTCAGTTTAACACATAGGTACAACAGGAAAAGACATTTCTTTTCACAGATTGGGTTGGCATTTATGTAATATTTCAATAAGGTCATGTTATCTGGACATAAAAGATTATATATTACAATATTTAATAATGTACTTAAAGCTACTCTAAACAATATCCTTATTCTCCAAATATAATCCATGCACAGCCACTATTTAATAGCCTGTGATCTAGTTTTTACTAAATTGTTTCCTACTGTGTTTGTCTGCCTCTTTGTATAGTCCTCTGTATTTGGAGCAAGTGCAAATTAGTTGCAGTCATGTTCACTGCTCTGTGCACACTACATATCCCATAGTCCATCTTTGCATAGAATTTTTTTAAATTAGATTTAAGTGTCATTTTGATTGTAGCCTGTACGAGGCTGCTATTGCTAAACTATATAGCTTCCTTGTTGTTAATCCAACCAACTTAAATACATTTTGAAGCAGTGACCTAGAAAAAGTAAAAAAATCTGAAAAGTTAGAGAAAAATCAGAACTGCAGGGGGCTGATTTACTAAAGGCAATTAGAGTGTTCATTTGCAAGGGAATTTTCCCTTGGCAAATGTGGTTAAAATTCAGCTTGCAAAGAATACCCAATCACATGCAAGGAATATAAAAAAGAAAGGATTTTTGTCTGCATGTGATTGTGTAATGGAATTTAGCAGGGCTTTACCTCATTCACTAAGCTAAGGGAAAGTTCCCTTGCAAAGTGAAACATCCCTTGCATAGCGGGCAGCCTCTTTTCCTTTAGTAAATCAACCCCCTTATCAGCCTTTTTTTATTCTGAGCTCTCTGGGTCAGTGTCACAAAATATTTAGGCAACATGGCCAATAGGTCAGCCAAGCAACTAGCATTTTTAGAGGGAGAGGTCACCAATAGAAGTTGCAATGTTTCTTCAAGACAGTCGTTTTGAATTTTTGGTTTAAAAAACAGTTTGTTAAATTAAAGTATTGTTTGCCATTACTTGTTCATTACTGAACCTTTTATAGATCAATATTGTATTGCATTTTAGTACACAAGTGACAAACCACAAACGTTTTAGGATCTCATTTTAGACATCTCAGTTTGTTAAGAAGTGCTTATCACTCTGTTCCCAAATTCCACATTCCACGTACGCCATGACTATTTCAACTAATTTTCAAGTCAGCTGCATTGTTGGCATGCAAGGCCTCGTGTAATGAGCAATTCTAATGCCGTGTACACACGATCAGATTTTCCAACAGGAAACGTTGGATGTGAGCTTGTTGGCGTAAGCCCGACTGTGTGTATGCTCAATTGTTGTGGGTCTTTCCGCCAACAAATGTTGGCTAGCATGCTCTCAAATTTTCCGCCAACAAATGTGTGTTGTGGGATTTTCTGATCGTGCGTGCACAAATCCGTCGGACAAAAGTCCAAAGTACAAACACGCATGCTCGGAATCAAGAACATTCTGGAAGCGCTCAGTCTTACGAATTAGCGTTCGTACTGGAGCTCTCACGTACGTCTTGTACGTCACTACGTTCGTAATTGTTGGGCAACATTTGCGTGACCGTGTGTATGTAAGACAATTTGGAGCTAACACCCTTCGAACAAAAATCCACAGTTTTGTTGTCGGAAAGTCCGATCGTGTGTATGGGGCATTAGAAGTAAACTTACCTTGATTTGAGATCTCTGTAATCCATCATAGCCAGATATCGGGAAACAACTCAGAGGGTCAGTGGGAGTGTACACCCTGAAGGCTGTGCACTGTAACTTCTTCTCACTCTGCTTCCTGTGTCTGCAGTCACATAGCCTCCTATATACGGGAGTAAAAAATGCTGAGTTGATCTGAAATGAGATGCATTAGTAAAGATCAGTAAAACAGCTTTAAGTACAGAGCTGCAAGGGCATACCGTCCATTTAGGGCGCGTGGGCACCGTTCCCCCAACCATCACCGCCTCCCCCTATCCATGCGTCCGACACATTTCAGGACGCCGGATGCATGGATTTCAATGCGGGGTAGGTGTTTATTTGAAGGGCTGATTAGGGCCAGGGGCACTAATAAACTTCAAAATCGGGTGGGCTTGGAGCACAGAGAATGCGCTCACAGCCCACCCAGGTGTGTCTCAACAGTGAATTAATAATCGCTATTCTAACACTGATCCTCCTATTGGACAATCAGGAAGCGGGTTTTGACACCCATCACCCAATTGGCTGAAAGGACAGGCAATCCTATTGGATGCCTAGGAGGAGGGGAGGAGCCGCACACTGGAAGCCTCTGATGAAGGAGAGGACACAGAGCCGATGCATGCTGCCCTCTGCCCGCCACCTGCTACCTGCCTATATGGGGTAAGTGCCAGGCCGACCGGCAAACAGCGAGGGGGTGGAGATGCTGCTGAGTGCTCGGGGAGTTATTTGCCGCCCCTCCCCAAAAGAAGCCACCAGCTGCAGTAAAATAAAAATAGATCATTTTTCATTGAAGTACACTAATCGCGTGTTTACTCTTTAAGGCCTCTTGCACACACGTGTCATATTTTACATACGCTAAACACATTTACTCGCTTATACTCAACATTATTCAGGTCTTTACACACTGGGGGTCATTTACTAAAAACCTGGAGAGTGCAAAATCTGGTGCAGCTTTGCATAGAATCCAAACAGCTTCCAGGTTTTGTTGACAAAGCTTAACCAATCCTGGACAAGGCCTTGTTCTGACATTTGTTGTTTACAAGTTTACAATACAATTTGCATTTTTTGCTAGAAAATTACTTAGAACCCCCAAACATTTTATATATATATATATATATATATATATATATATATATATATATATATATATATATATATATATATATATATATATATTCCTTGATTAATCATTCATTTTTTTGATCGATCAAAATTCTTTTGATCTGTACTCACTTCTCCGCCGGCTTCCAGGTCCTCAGGGAGTTCCGTCGGAGATCCGGTGACGTCACGGACATCGATGTCAACGGACTCCTCCCCCCTTCTCCAAGTGCCTCCGTCTGCTAACGCAGGGAAGGGGGGAGGACAGCCTGGACAGTGATAGTAAATATGGATGTGGTTAACTGAGATCATTCAGTGAGCTAAGTGTAGGTAAATTTGATAACCTACGTTTTTAACATTGTTGTCCTTAGAGACTGATAAGCTGTGATATTTTTGCCGTTGCCATGACAGCAGCGCTTGCTTTTAATTGACTGTTCAGTTCTTCAGGGTATATCGTCAATAAAATGCGATCATGTCTGCTTCCAGAAAATGTAAACACTGGTATGTGTCTGTGTGACTGGCTAAAGTGATGCCTACTTGCCTACTATAAAGTGACTGACAGTCAAAATACTAGATAAATTTTATAATTAAAGTTAAACTAACTTTCTACGTTTTTCTTGAAGTTTAATTTAAAAAATGACTTATGTCAGTGCTACAGTTTGAATTTAAAACGTAATTGTGTGAACTGTGAAGTTAAGTCATGGATTGTGGAAACTAACTAGTGTCGGGTGATTGTATATAGTGTATACCACATTTACCACTGATTAATGCAGAGTTGCAATGCAAGGAGATCAGCTAAAAGTAGTTGGATCTGTATGTGCGTTATAATTAATCAAAATTAGTGGATTAATCAATTTAAAAAAAAACACGAAAATTTTAATCAGTAACAGCCCTAATATATATATATATAGTTAGCAGAGACCCTAGAGAATAAAATGGCAGTTGTTGTAATATTTGCGCAGCAGTGTTTTAAAGCGCAATTTTTTGGGAAAAAATACACTTTCATGAATTAAAAAAAAAACCAGTAAAGTTAGCCCTTTGAGGCCGTTAGGCAGAAGTGACGTCAGGCGGTCCACCAGGGGCATAGAGTCAAGTGGGGGCCATCTTGCCCTCACTTGACTTACTGCCCATCGCTCCACAGGGTCGGATCGTTATAGCCATTACCAACGGCGACGGGGAAGCAGTGGGAGGGGGCCCGCTGCCCATAAAAGTGATCTAGTGGCGAATCTGCTGCCGGGACCACTATTATGGGAAAGAGGATCGCTCACTATGTAAAAAAATACTGGAGTTATGGTAGCTAGCCGCTGCCATAACCACAGTATATAACGTCAAAGTAATGACTTATATATACAATGGGAGGTCCAGAACTAGTTTAAAAGGGTTGTAAAGTCAGAAGTTTTTTTATCTTAATGCATTCTATGCATTAAATAAAAAAAAAATCCATTGAATGTATTGAGGTAAAAAAACCTTCTGTGTGTAGCTGTCTCCCTCAGCCCCCCTACTACTTACCAGAGATCATCTCAATCCAGCAATGTTGCAGGAGTGTCTCGGCTACCTGGGACTCTCCCTCCTCATTAGCTGAGATGGCAGCATGGCGCCATTGGCTCCCGCTGCTGTCAATCAAAGTCAGTGAGCCAATGAGTGAGGAGAGAGAGGGGAGGGGCCGAACCGCAGCTCTGTGTCTGAATGGACACACAGAGCAGCGACTCGGCTCGGGTGCCTCCATAGCAAGCTGCTTGCTGTGGGGGCACTTGGCAGGAGGGAGGGGCCAGAAGGAACCTGAGAAGAGGAGGATCTGGGCTACTCTGTACAAAACCACTGCACAGAGCAGGTAAGTTTAACATGTTTGTTATTTTTAAAGAAAAAAAAACTGAGACTTTAGTATCACTTTAATTAAAGAAGTTGAAGTTAGAAGCTGATTGGCTAATCCATCCAACCACCTTAGAATCTGAGGTACTCTAAAGCCCCGTACACACGGGCCGAATGACGGAATATAATGGCCAGTTAAAAGAAAAACTAAAACAGATGAAATTAGGCCTGTGTGTATGTCAGTCTGTCCAGAAAGCCAACAGACCACCGACTCCCAATCAGCACTCTCAGCCAATGGCAGAGAGCGCTGATCGGAGTGTTCTGGCGGGAGAGGGGGTATCCCCCTGTCAGAACACAACAGCCCAGCGGGGGGAGATCGCTAAACTAACCTTGCATGGTTAGTACAGCTGCTCTGACCGGAGCTGTCAGTTTTTTTCTTGCAACCCGTGGGGTTGCATGAAAAAAAACTGTTATGCCGCATACACACAATCGCACATTCCTCCAACAAAAAATCCATGTTTTTTTTCCGACGGATGTTGGTTCAAACTTGTCTTGCATACACACGGTCACACAAATCTTGTCGGAAATTCCGAACGTCAAGAATGCGGTGACATACAACACGTACGCGACATTAGAAAAGGGAAGTTCAATAGCCAGTGTGCCACCCTTTGGACTCCTTCTACTAATCTCGTGTTAGTAGAAGTTTGGTGAGAGATGATTCACGCTTTTCAGCCTCGTGCTTTTCCGATCGTTACTGCTCTTCAGTTTGTGCTTATGGGTTCGTATCTGGTTTTCAGTGCGTGTAGTCAGTTCGCATTTGTTTTTCAGCGCATATTTTTATAGTACATATTTGATTTTCAGTGCATTCTTTTCTGCTCATTTCAGATTTTCAACTCGCTCTTTTGAGGCCTTTCTGATTTTCAGTGCGTTCTGTTAGTTCGTTCTGACCAACCAACCATTTGGAAGCCATGTTGCGGGTACGTACTTGTCGTAGAGTTCGTGCTGTGCAGGGGCTTGGTGTTGGGGTTCTTACTATGACCCAAGCCCAGTCCATGAACAGGGTGAGGAGGAGTTCATGGACCAAGAATTGGTTACTCCAGCGTGACCATTTCTCTCATATGCCTTTGTTGCGGGAGATCCGTGAGAATAATCCTGAAGATTTCAGGAATTATCTCCGGATGACGGACCCCGTTTTTCACCGTCTGTTGGCTTTCCTGTGCATGCGCATGACACCTGCATGCGGCAAGCCATCACTCCCGAGCAGAGACTAGTCACCACTTTGTGGTGCTTGGCAACAGGGAGTAGTCTGCAGGACATCAAGTTCTCGACAGGCATCTCCCCCCAGGCTCTAGGGGATCATTATTGCAGAGACCTGTTCTGCCATAATTCAGGTCCTGCAGAAGGACTATATTAGGGTAAGTTTTATCTTTTAACATCACATTCTATGTATTTAATGTTTGCTAATGTATTGTATTTCTTTCATCATTCCATAATTACCATGATTGTAATATGCTGTGAATGTCCTCTTTGTCCTTGTGCATGCTTGAAGTTTTTAAACTTCCTTTTTTGCCCTTCATGCATATTTGCCTTCACTAACCTCCCCAGCATGCTATCCTGGGCCCATACACACCTAGCCTTGTCACTTAACAATGTATTTTGTCAGCTGCATAGTAGTGCTTTACCCTAAACACCCCCTAAAATGTGTCCAAATGTTATTTGTGTCCTTAAATTCATGCAGAGCACCAGAGGCTTTTTTTTGGGGTCCCAAAATCATTTTGAACCCTCCCTCCCCCCCATACCAATCCTCTATCTGCCAAACCCATACACACTATACCTACTTCTTTTGTGGTCAGATTTATGAATGAATTCCCCAAAGCATGTAGTGAAAGGGCCTGCCAGAATACTTTCAAATGGTACTGTTTAAAGTTTTGTTCTCCTATTATCTTGATAGTTAATTGCAGAATGTAAAAAAGTGCTTCAATTTGTACAGCGTGCATGCATATTTTTGTATTATGACACTTCTTACCTGTCCAGTGGGCTTCCAATAGTGTAAGTAAGCAGGGGCTGGCCAAAGTAAAATTATTATTTATGCATTCAGCTCTCAATGAAGTGGAGAGGGTTACCTGCCCCAAACATACCCCTCCCCCCTCAATTGTTTACAATGGGCCATCAGAGAGGGTGAGGAATCTGATAAGTGGACCTTATATTTTTGTCTTTAAATACCCCTTAAAATAAATGTTATACTGATGTTGGCCAAGAATGTTTGTGTCTAATCTGCTTGCAATGTTTATGTGCAAAATGTATAATTTCTTTTTTCTTGTTTGACTCCACAGTTTCCTTCAACACCACAGGAATGGCAGACCGTGGCTTCCAAATTTGCCCAGTGGTGGGACTTTCCCAACTGCGAAGGGGCGATTGATGGGAAACACGTCCACATAGTCCCACCCCCCAACTCGGGGTCATACTATTACAACTATAAGGGGTTTAATAGTGTTGTGATGTTGGCGGTGGTGTCGGCAACATATGAGTTCCTCTATGTTGACGTGGGGAAGAATGGCCGGATGTCGGATGGTGGAGTCATCGCCCAGACAGAGTTCTACACATGGCTCCAGAATGGTGGCTTGGGGTTGCCACCTGCTGAAGAGAACGTGGAAGTACTCCCCTTTGTCTTTGTTGCTGATGAAGCGTTTGGGCTGGGTGATCACCTGATGCGGCCGTTTCCAATGAGGACCCTCACCCTGGACCAGAGGGATTTTAACTACCGGCTGGCCAGAGCCAGAAGAGTGGTGGAGAATGCTTTTGGGATTATGGCTAGCCAGTTCCGCCTATTCCTTACGGTAATCAACATGGCGGAATATAAACGTAACCATATAATCCCTGCATGCTGTATTCTCCACAACTATTTAAGGAGATGTTCAATGAACTATGTTGCCTCAGTTGGGCCTGAGGCCGGAATTAACGAACAAACCTTGACGGCGCTTGAAGCTGGCCATCCTGGCTTGCCCCCCCAAAGCAGTCTATCTGTATCAAATATATGGAGTACTTTGCGGGTAGTGGGGCCATTGATATGCCCGAAAATCTTTCATAAACTTTTTTTAAAAAATTTTTTTAGTTAAACTGAAATAAGATTTCCTTTGATTTCCTGCTTGTGTTTCTTTTAGCTGTCTCCTAGGTTATCCAATGAGCTTTTCTTTTGGGCCGTTTTCTTCAACAGTGCAAACATAATTTATTTGATACATGAGAAGACAATCTCTTCTTCAGAGAACTATTATGTTGTGTGTCTGCTACACACACAACTTGTTTTTGTTGTTAATGTATGTAATGCATTAATGATAAAAATATGTATAATTTTCACCACCATGAATTAATTTTTGGGAGTCACGAAAATGGCCTGATGTGGCAAATTTTAAAGCACTGTGGGAGTTATTTACTAAAGGCAAATCCACTTTGCACTACAAGTGCACTGCAAAACTGCACTTGAAATTGCACCGAAAGTGCATTTGTAGTGCAAAGTGGATTTGCCTTTAGTAAATAACCCCCATTGTCATTGTAAACACCAACTTACTTAAAAAAATGCTATTTAGCATTGAAAGAAGAAGCCACACATTGTTGAGTGTAAAAATTTTTACTCTGTGCACATTTACATGTGCGTTAGAAAAGGGTTTTTCAACAAACCAACATATTTTTGTAATAACATTTTGGCGTTTGACATTACAAAATAGCCTTTTTGGTGGTAAACGGCATGTTTAAAACCATAAAACAATACACAACTCAGGAACTTACAAAGTTCAACTTTGAAAATTTGAAGGCAATATCAGACATTAGTATGTCCAAACTGTGTTGATATTGCCTTCATCAGATGGGGTGATGTCACCCCTGTGAAAGCCAAATTTTGAAGATGCACACAAATTGAGAGTCAAAATGGGGGTTTCCCTCCTGATCCCATGCTTAATGTCAACATGTGCTAGCTTCCATCATTGGGGATCAATGGACGTGTTTCGGGGGTGCAACCCCTTCCGCTCAGATACTTGAGTTGCGAGGAAGGGTTTGTACCCACAAAATGCGTACATTGATATCCCGTGATGGCAGATAGCACATGTTGACACACTGTGTGCATCTTTAAAATTTGGCTTTCAATATACTTCCAAAAAGAATCAAAAATGTTAAATATATCAACAAATGGAAGAATTTAGGTGTGTTTTAGATTCTGCCTAAAACAACAATGATGTTTTTGAGTCTTTTTTCAACATCATTGATGTCTTCCTTGATCTTCTGTAAATCCTGATTGCACACCATGATCTCCCCGATGAGGACGTGTGCACTTGCACTTGTGAAATTAGTTTCTTCTTCCACAACATTCACATCACCTAAAATAAAAAAAAAAACACACCATGTATTATAAATATGCAGGCATACATCTATTACCTGAAGCTGTGGTCTCAGACACCCACCTGTTGTGGTCACTACTGTATTTCGCCCACTTCATTAACCTCTCCTTCCTCCACATCCTCTGGTTGTGGTGTTGGTATTTCCCCTTCTTTAGGAGGTTGAGGGTCCCTGGTGTCCTCTGATGTCCTGAGTCTTTTCTCCCCTATGTGAATAAAAAAAAGGTATACTTAGCACACAGATATTTGACGTCAGAAATAGGAATATGAAACATTGCTTGGAAGTGTCGTACAATTGTCTTTTTGTGCAGAGTTCCAAGCTGAAGACATTTTTTTTACCTTTCTAAAGCTGGAATACGTACATTTTTTGTACAATTTTCACACATGGAGACACCCCTAGTATCCACTGGAGCACCTGTGTGGGACACCCTAAAAAGTTTGTTCTGGTATCCCACACTAGTGCTCCTGCGTCCAGATGTGTAAACAGCTGCTGAGTGTCCTCTCCTTACACTGAATCAAGTTTGCATTTCATTCTAGTTACAAACCCATCTAGACAACAATGTACTAAATTTCTTTTAATACAAATAGGCCTGAACAAATGTAGTTAACCTGGATCTGCCAAAAACAGTGCATTAGTGGATGAACGAACAATGTTTACTACGAACAATTACTGTGCCCACGAACCTGAAAGTTGCCATTTTAAACTGTACAACAGTAAAGAAAAGCATATGGAGCAGCATGCAAGTAATAATAATAATAGGAACACATGACAACTACTTACTTTTTTGAAGAACTCTCTTGATATTTCTGTACTGATCGTGCTCCCTCAATTTCGAGTTTAGCCTGACATTAGGGTTTGTCTTGTGTTGTGTCTTGAGAGAAAATGGATCTATTCAATTATATGGACTTTATCCCCATATTCATTGATATGTACAGGGAGCTGCCCTGTCTGTGGCAGGTAAACCACCCCGTTTATAACAATAAAACAATGATAGTCTTTTCTATTTATTAACATTCAATTTGCAACAGTCATGAGCTGAAAATTGTGTGTGATTGATGAACCAAAAAATAAAACTATGTCCCTTTTTCATACACAGGAAAGCCTCAGCCAAGCTGTGGAAAGTGGCAGCCAGCAAGTGGCAGGGGTAAGTGGCAGCCAGGAGGTGGCCAGGCCCAGTAGCCTGCCCAAATCCCAGGTCCCTCCCCTCCGCCTTCCAAAAAAAGTCTCAGGAAGAGGAGTAACCTGGAGGAGGCAGCACTTGGCCTATTTCGGCAGGCTACTGCGGCCCTCCAAACCCTTCCAATAATCAAGAAGACTATACCTACATGGCAGCCTGCAAAATGCAGGAAATGGAGGAGGGCCAACGCCTCTTATGTGAGGAAGTTATGTTACAAGCCCTAAATAAGGGGTTGAGGGGCGAACTCACAAGCCAAAGGCACGTTTGTGAGTTCGACCATTGTCCTCCTCCTCCTCCTCCACCTCCTGCCACAACTACAACACCAGAGCCACAGCCTGGAAGCAAGCGTGGAAGGAAGACAAGAAAGTTATGGCCTGGGTTCAGTCTGGTCTGACCAAAGGCGCAGGCTGTTGTAAGACCACAGCCTGGGGACAGATATGTCATCTGCTGCTGTTCCTGATCTCTTGTAGTCCTGGATGGGATTGTGCTCACTATTATAAGGACTCCTCAGGCCACCAATTTTGACTTTAAAATAATTGATGTCTGCCCTGGGGTACAAGGGCTTCGCAAATTTCACCCTATAGCTGGAGTCGTTAATATGCTTTTGGGGACATTCTCATAATCCCTCTGGTGAGTTTGCATTCCATGTGGGGAAGTTGGAGTGATGCAAGGAATTAATATTGTTTGTCACTATCACGGGTGAACCCCCCTTTTTATGTCAACGTTTTTTATGATTTACTACTCTATGAGATTTTTTCTTTGCCTGATTATGGTATAATGTGGAGGAGGCGTTAACATCCAGCATCAGAAGTGGACTCCCTTTGAAGAATCATACTGTCACTTGTAGTGCATAAAGCGAGAGAGCTGTTCTCTTAGGCCCCTTTCACACTGGGGCGGTAGCGGGCATCGGCGGTAAAACAGCGCTATTTTTAGCGCTGTTTTACCGCGGTATTCGGCCGCTAGCGGTGCGGATTTAACCCCCCGCTGGCGGCCGAAAAAGGGTTAAAACCCCTCGTATAGCACGGCTACAGCCGTGGTATTACTGCGGTATAGCCGCGCTGTCCTATTGATTTCAATGGGCAGGAGCGGTTTAGGAGCGGTGAATACACCGCACCTTCACCGCTCCAAAGATGCGGCTTGCAGGAGATTTTTTCTTCTCCTGCCAGCACACCGCTTCAGTGTGAAAGCCCTCGGGCTGTCACACTGAACAAACAGCGGAGGCTGTTTAGGGGCGGTGTTTTAGCGCAATAACGCCTGCAAACCGCCCCAGTGTGAAAGGGGCCTTAGTTTAAACAGCATTCACCTCTGGTGAGTGGCCACTTCTTTCATATGCATACACTTAAAGGATTATTGCACATTTTTTTGGACTATTACCTGTGGACTAATCTTACACATTAGTTGGTTTCCATATTATAGTTATGATTGTTCTAAGAAGGACTATTGCATTTTATTTTTTCTGTTGATCACTAATACTTTTCATGCACAATT
The DNA here is from genome assembly GCA_037952925.1 of Lithobates clamitans. Classification (NCBI taxonomy): domain Eukaryota; kingdom Metazoa; phylum Chordata; class Amphibia; order Anura; family Ranidae; genus Lithobates; species Lithobates clamitans. Next base: position 1,582,307 of record JBBGZY010001281.1, on the reverse strand, counting down.
AGCGCTGGAACTTTTTGTCTTTTTGTTTGTTTGAGGGGTGTGTGTTTACTCAATTGCCAGCAGCTATTTTCTATTCTAGTGCTGATCTCTTTTTATATATTTTTTGCCCATAAGGGCTTCATCGTAGTGGAGGTGTTTTTTGCTTGCACGTTCTTGTAGCACTTACCTGCTACTACTGCTACTACATATAGGGGTTTATTTATTAAGGCAAATCCACTTTGCACTACAAGTGTACTGCAAGTGCACTTGGAAGTGCACATGGATGTGCAGTTGCTGTAGATCTGAGGGGGACATGCAAGGAAAATAAACAACAGCATTTTTGCTAGTACATGATCGGATGATAAAATCAGCAGAGCTTCCCCTCATGTCAGATCTAAAGTGACTGCACTTCTAAGTGCACTTGTAGTGCAAAGTGGATTTGCATTTAGAAAATCAACCCCATAATGTTACTCCCAAGGAAAAAGCCTGGCAGTAGGATAAATGCCCTAACAGCCAAAGTTCATCCCTAGTCATGAACATACTGGGGGTTATTTCCAAAAGGCAAATCCACTTTGCACTGCAAGTGCACTTGGAAGTGTAGTCGCTCTAAATCTAAGGGGTAGATCTGAAATGGGTGGAAGCTCTGCTGATTTTATCATCCAATCATGTGCAAGCTAAAATGCTGTTTTTTATTTTCCTTGCATGTCCCCCTCAGATCTACAGCGACTTTACTTCCAAGTGCACTTGGAGTGCAAAGTGGATTTTCCATAAGTAAATAACCCCCATAGAGTCCATAGTGTCACCAGTATCCCCTGGCAGCTTGTTGTTATTCAACTGCAGGGAACTGTCATTTGCGGCAGGAGTGTGACACAAGAAGATAATCGTTGTGCATTTTGTCTATGGGGTGTTGTTCATCATAATTGATTTGGATCTACATCACTTGATGATATGACTGATTCTTGCAGGATATGAGAGAACCTGATATGAACTTTTAATAGAGAACTTGCAAAAATATAGCATATTGCATATAGCCTGGCTGGCCAGGAAACCGTGGCAGTGAGCATGCTGTCTTACCTCCTGAACCATACTAGCCCACATCCCCTAACTACTGGAAGGGTACCTTGCCAGGGAGCCCCACCTTGCAAGACACTATATCCCCAGGGCCTCATCCTCACACCTCTGGCCTTGTGGATGTAGATTGCTGGGGGAAACTTATCAGAATCTGAAAATCGGAATCCATAACCCTCTTTGGAATAATGGGGCTTCAGATATCCACCCCTTCAAACCAATAAATGCAGGGTACATAGTACCCCTTGTCACTCACTCACTCACTCACTCACTCACAATAAAATGCCAATTGTAAATAAAATTCACACACTGTAGTAAAAGCAATAAAAAAATAAACAATGTCCCATTATGTGAATTCAATGCCAGTCATGTCATCCAGTAATGTAGATCCAACATTAATCACTATGAATTATGACTCGCTGACTTGATGACCTGTCACTTCTCCCTGTGCTATGGCTGGAGATCCCAAGTGACTTCATTGAGCAAATATAGTCATGACCATATTTAGTCAATTGCATCAGCCAGGATGCACAGCCAGTTTTTTGACATTCAGCAGTTGGCCAGGGGGCTGTCCATTGCATGGGTTGTCATGTTGGCAGGTTGTGGTTCATTGGCACTGATATTGGATCTACATCACTGGACAATGTAATTGATCCTGGATTTACATTGAGGGACATTGTTTATTTTTTACCCTTTATTAACACATTGGCGCCGAGCGCACGCAAATATGCAGTCTCTCGGTGGCTGGGCCTTTGCAAAGAGCTTGCATCCTGCGTGCTCCCAGCACAGTGACTGGTGGCTCACAGAGAGTTCCCGATCGGTACTTGGGATTGGTAGTTTTCACTTAGTGGTCACATAGTCACAAGCCCCCCCCAATTCCAATCCGTTTAAACGGCTGGGAGCTGGGTTAAGAACATTTTACCTATTTTTTTGTAAATGAGTAACAAGGGGCACTATGCACCCCTTACTCATTCATGTAAGGATAAGGGATAGATACCTTAGGGCCCACAGTTATCTTGAAGACCCACATCCATTGGGCTAGGGAGGTAGCCCTTGTCTCCATCAAATGGGAAGATTTGGGTCTGGTGTGGATTTTTGGGGACCCTGTGCTTTTTTTTTGTCTGGGGTTCAAAGATAAGGGTTTGGTATAAATTTTAGAAGGAACCCCATTTTTCTTTATAAAAAGAGCAATCTACATTTTTGTAAACAATATATACTGCCCCTTTAAGGTACAAAATGGCGTGGGGTCTCCCTCAAAACCCAAACCAGACCCTTATCCAGTGGATAAGCATCCCATATGCCCCAGATTTTAATAGGGAACCCATGCCATTTTTTACAAACAGAACCAAGCCAAGTGAGCACTGTCATTTAGCAGCAATAGTTTTTCTAAATGTCAGTTTTGCAGGAGTGCATCATACAGAGGAACAATTTCACTGGTAGGCATTCTCTTAGCACGTTATTTATAAAGAGTTGTGTATTTTTGTTGTTTAATTGTTTAAAGTTGAAGCCATAATGAAAGACCTGCTTCTCGTTGAATTTTTGTAAACATTGAGGTTGATTTACTAGCGGCAAATATACTGTGCACTGCAAGTGCACTACAAAAATTGCAGTTGCTCTAGAACCGAGGAAGAAGCTCTGCTGATCTCTATCATCCCATCAAACGTAAGCAAAAATGCTGTTTTTTATTGTCCTTGCATGTGATTGAGCATTTTTTGCAAAGTGAAACTTTACCTCATTTACTAAGCTCTGTGCAAGTGCACTTGAAGTGCACAGTATATTTGCCTTTTGTAAATCAACCTCATTGTTTTTGTATCCTTACATTTCCTAGATAGCAGTGCCCAGCTACCCATTCTCTTTTTTTAACAAAAGTTTGCAATGATAATTATAAAGCCTCGTACACACGGTATGATTGTTTTCAGGGGATTGTTCGTTGACAGACTGTTGTCCTAAAATCTTACCGTTAGTACACTCCTTTTGACAATTGTTGTCCAACTTTCGGCCAAGAGATGTTGAATGACAGGCTAGTAAATTTTCAATGCACACCGGTTTGACATCAGATTTTGGTATGGTCAGTACACAAATCTGTCACACAAAAGTCGAAAGTACAAGTGCTTGGAATCAATGCTCACCAAACATGAAATTAGCAGAAGGGGCTCAAAGGGTGGCGCTCAAGAGCTGAAATTCCTCGTAGTACGTCACTACGTTAGTGTTTGTGGCACGACAATTGTGTACCATTAGTATGCAAGATAAGATCCTGGCACATGCCCTTTTGACAAAAATCAGACGCTCAGTTGGCCAACAATCGTACCATGTGTACAAGGCTTAAGATTCAGCTATCATTGACTTCATTGAGGTTCGGGTGCTATGCTCGAGGTTCACGGATTTCCCGCCTTCGTCCAGCTAACCAATCTTTGCTTGGTTTGCTCATCCCTAATCATCGACAGGTATTCTCAAATCACAAGATTACAGACAAAAGGAAGAGTATCACTTTATGTTAAAGGTTAAATCAATCAAATTTAATTCTTATGCTGCTAGCATTAGTAGATGGATAGGAAAGCATATCGTATTTGCTTGCTTACATTTTTTTTTTTACATTTCTTCAGTAACTGCCTGGTTTCCAGGTCTAGGCAAATTATGTCATACATCCCAGGAGTCTTCAGCAGGGGAGGAGGGGCCTTCTCAGCTGAGCACACCCTCTCCTGTCTGCATGCCCGAGCTAAGGGCAGGTGGATTCCAGGAAGTACATTTTATATGATTTATCTGCCCTTACTCAAGATGGCCATGGCTAGAAATGCTAGGGGGCGCTTTTCAAAGTAATTTTGCAACAAAATAAAGTATTTAGACATGGATAAAAGGGTGAGTTTGCTTTTGAATATCAAAAATGAATTAAAGTCATTGTAAAGACTCAAGGTTTCTATGCATGAAGGTAAAAAACACTTCTGTGTGCAGTGGCCTCCAAGACCCCCCAAGTACTCACCAGAGCTTCATCTTATTCCAGCAATGTGCAGGGCAGCTGAGCTTTTCCCGGGTCCCTCATTCCTCATTGGCTGAGACAGCAGCGGGAGTCATTGGCTGGTATTAGGTTGGTATTTTGAGACTAGGCTAGTGATGTAGCTGGGGGCCAGGTTGTGGATGGCTTTCTAAGTTGTTGTTAGTATTTTGAATTCAATTTGTTGGTTGATCCAAAGCCATTGGAGGTATTGGCAGAGAGTAGTAGCAGACACTGTGCGGTTGGTAAGGTGGAAAAGCCTGGCAGCAGCATTCATGATGGAGGGAAGGCCGTTTTAAAGTGACCAATGAGAAGGGAGTTGCAGTGGTCGAGGCGAGAGATGAACGGGGGGTGAATTAGGAGCTTTGTGGTGTCATTGGTTAGGAAGGGGTATATTTTGGAGATGTTGCGTAGGTTGAGGCAGCAAGATTTGAACAGTGATAAGACATGGGGCCAAAAGGATAGTTCAGAGTCCAGGATTACACCTAGAACCTTGACATGCCGGGATGGGCTGATAATTGTACCATCGATCTTGACAGAGAAATCAGGGCAGGAGCACGTGTGGGAGGAAATATTATGAGCTTGGTTTTGGATAGATTGAGTTTTAAGAAGTGGTGTGACATTCAGGCTAATATTTCTGTTAGTAAATTAGTGATATGTAAGGAGACTGAAGGAGTGAGCTGGGAGGTAGAGAGATCAATTTGGGTGTCATTGGCGTAGGGATGGTATTGGAAGCTGACCCAGGGAGGAGGTGTAGATCGAGAATAGGTCCAAGAACAGAACCTTGGGGGACCCCGATAGAGAAAGGAAAAGGAAAGGAGGAAGTAGAATTGTAAGTAACACTAAACATGCGGTTGGATAAGTAGGAAGAGAACCAGCAAAGAGTAGAGTCACAGAGACCAAAGGCGTGGAGTTTTTTGAGGAGGAGGGTGTGGTCAACCATATCAAAGGCGGCTGAAAGGTCCAGAAGTAGGAGTACAGAATAGTGTCCATTGGTTTTGGTCATTAGTTGATAGTTTATGAGTTTTCAGAGGCGTGTTAATGGTGAAATCCAGACTGAAGGGGATTAAGGAGATAATTCTCGGTGAGGTGGTCGCTCAGTCGGTTGTAGACCAGACATTCAGGGAGTTTGGATAAAAATGAAGCAAGGAGATGGGGCATAGGTTTTTAAGATTGGTGGGGTCTAGTGCGGGTTTTTAAAGTTTGGGGGTGACTAGTACATGTTTTAGAAAGTTGGGGATGGCAATGCTAGAAGAGATGGAGTGATTGAAGATGTGAGTTGGAGAGTGTAGAATAGAGCCAGAGGGTGAACGTAGCATTTGCGAGGGAACAGGGTCCAGGGGGCAGGTGGTTGGGTGGATGTTAGAAAGAAGTTTAGCAACCTCGTCTATAGTGGTGGGGTTGAATGAGGGAAGTTATAATTGTACCTGTGGACATGAAGTGTTAACTGGAGAAGGTATCTGTACAGCAGAAATCTCCTCACAAATTGTATCAATCTTATGTTTGAAGTGATTGGTGATCTCCTCGGCAGTAAGTGAGTTAGTGGGAGGAGGCAGTTGCGAATGAAGTAGAGAGTTGAAGGTAGAGAAGAATTGACGGGGACGGGATAATAATTTGGTAATGAGAGTGATAAAATAGGTCTGCTTGGCAGTGAGGAGGCAGAAATTGTATTTTTGGAGGGCAGATTTTTATTGCTTTAAAACACAAAGACAAAGGCTCATACACACTTTAAAGGCGAACATTTTCGTCAACGAATTTTCCTTTCAATTTTCGCATAGTGTGTACACAACTTTCGACAGCCGATTCTGAATTTCAGAACGAAAATTCTCGAAGGGACAAACTCCAAAACATTTCTCGTACAGATCGAAAGATTTTCATTTAATGTGTACCGTTTTCGTATGATTTTTGTACAAGAAAATCAGAAAAGAAAGACTGTGCATGATCAGAATCAATAAACAACAACAAAAAAAAAACTTTGTCGTATGAGAATTTTCGTACAAATTTTCTTTCATCGGTTCCGATTTTTTGTGAAACAATAAGGAAAATCGGACGATCGTTCACCCGATTTTCTTATAGCATGTATGTCTTATGCCACAGGCGCTCAAAAGCACAGCTATGTTTTTTCAGACTTCTGGTGTCATCTGTTTCCCGAGGTTGCAGGGGTCAGGGCCTGATTCTGTGTATAGCAATTTGACATATCTTCTATTACTAATTAATTATTAAACAATTATTGCTCAAATAAGTTGGAACATAGAGAAACTGAAGATTTTATGTACTATTTATTTTGGACACGTAACATTTATCTTTTTCAGTGCTGCATAGTGAGAACATTTGCTCCCTGGTATACATCGCATTTTCAGCGCTTACGGATGAGGCTCTGTCTTAGATTGTTATTTGCCAATATTATTTTATTATTCTGTGCATTGGTTTTAGTAGATGTGATATTTATTTGAATACTACATGTGAACACACAGATCATACAACTTTTGGCATTTTTGTAGAAAGCAGTCTTATGTTGCATCTCTTCATTAGGTACAAACAAAGCAATTAAAACAAATTTGTGCTTGCAACAACCATTTCTAAATTACACAAAATATTTTGATTTGATTTACAATACATGAAATAAGCCTGGGTTGATTAAGGGCTTGCAATTAAGGATCCTAATCATTCCCTGCAAGTGATTATAAAGTTCAATGCTGAGTTGTGTATGACATTGCGGTAATTAAATTGCCTGCTGACATCTAGTGGCAACAAAAAAAAATGCAAGTATTTGTTGATGCCGTATTGCAGCATTGTGCATTAGCTGAACATTTTTATTATTTGCTTATTTTTTGGCTATTAATTTTTTTTAAATAATTCAAGTTTTTTAAATAATAGTTACATGTTCTAAATACAAAATTTGTTTATTGATATAATAATGAGTAGTATTAATAACAACAAATTAGACTTAGTTATTGCTGACCAACAAGAATGACAACAAGTGAACAATTTTAGTGTCATGTCTGTCAATTAATGGGGATATAAAGTATTTTAAAAAGATTAGACTGATGTAGGACCTTCAATGAAGTAACAGGGAGAGACAGAAATGTACCCCTTCCTGTCCAAAGGAAGTGTCTTGCTTCCAATCCATACACACCACCTTGGATGGTGGTCAGATTTAGGCATTTCTTCTAACATTCTAGAATAATAAAAACGGACAACTTTTAGCACAATGTATATGGGAAAAGGAGACACACCCATACTTGGCCCCTAATTACACAGGCCAGGAAGAACTTATTCACAAAAAAATGATTGCTTAAACCCAAAAGTGCTGTTTCCTCATTGATTATTTCTAAAAAGTGGCATATAAACATGAGATATGCAATAATTATAAGGTTTGATATAAAAAAGTTTGGTATAGTATAAGACGTTTGGTAGTATTATATTTGTTACAGTGGTCTATACATCAGACCAAAAAAGAAGAATAACTGAGGAGGACAGAGGGTTCAGAGGGATTGTCCTTACAAATCAGGGACTGTTGAGAGCTATTTAGAAGCTATGAGTAAGCACTAACGCTAGTGCGAAACGTCAGCTCTTCTCCTGTCTGCTGCTATTTTGTTTTTGATGTGAATTTTCTGAATAAACGAAGCAAATCTACAAGTGCGGCTGTCCAGCATTTATTTTCCTCTTATTGCTACTAGCAATAGCCAGCACCAACAACCTCCTAACCAAGAAGGATTTACTTTTTGCCTGTCTAATCCTCCTGGAGCGGTGATTACTCTTCTCTACTGTTAAGAGCTATTTAGGACTTGTGAAGACAGGTGCCATATTTCTACACTTGACTTATATTTGATGCATGCTCTAAAGTGTTACTAAACCCAGGACCCTGCATGTGCTATATCTGGTCTCCCACAGTACACAGAATATGGAGATGCAATTATTTTAGTGAATATAAACTGCTAAATACCTTTTCTCATCAGCAGTATATAGCAGTCTTGTGACTTCTACCAGTGTCTGGTTAAAGCTTGTATGAGGTGTTTTCATTCTCCCCTGACAGTCCTATGAGGCTGCATGACCTCTGACTTTCTGTCTGGACAGTTCTGATTGGCTCTGTGCCGATCATATGCACCCCCCACCCCAAAAAAAAAAAAAAAAAAACCTCTCTAGCAATATGCACCAGACTGAGCATGTGCATTGTGCCTCCATTGCTCTGTTCTATCAGCAGATGGATTGGGGACAATAAAATGAGAGAAAGATCAGAGAACACAGGATCAAACAGTCTTTTTACACAATGAGGAGGATTGACACCTTAGGTTCCACAATGAGTATAATAAGCATGTTTTACTGTATATACAGAATGATTTTACTATTGTGGGTTTAGTAACATTTTAATGACAAGTCTACAGTTTATTATTTACTCTTAATATGTAGAGGGGATGGCTTTTCTGAGACTGAGTTTGACCTGCTTTACATTTTATTGGACACAGCAGGTCCTATTAAGATCCATTCATGTTGCAAGCAAATTACAACCGCTGCCCACACACACACACACACACACATTGAGTAGTGCTACATTTGAATGCAAAATGCAGCATTCATAAACAAAACCCATCTACATGAATCGATTCTTATGTCACAACCAGTGCCATCTTAAGAGCATTATAGGCCCCCGGGCAATACAGTGCACTGGGGCCCTGTCTACACAGTCACGCACGATTGCGCAAAGTTTGCACATTTTCTCTTTCTCCTCTGCAGCCTTTTTCCTCTTATGTGCTCCACTCAAAACAGTACATTTCATTTCTGCTCTAAAGGTTAGTTTCACCAACACGTAATAAAGTTTCTTTTTCCTCACCTTTCTTACACTTCCTCGAACTAGTGGCAACTCTAAGATTGATATTTAAGGGGGACACATAAGATATTACAGTCAAAACTTGGGGGGGCCCAGGCACTAAAAACTTTCACCACTAAATCATACAACTAAAAAAAAACTAAATAAATATATATAAATGTACACACTCACACTCTGGTGCTGCTGGTGCTGCCTGGTGGGTATTAATGCTGGCGTGGGTACTGCTGGTGCTGCTGGGTATTAATGCTGGCGTGGGTACTACTGGTACTGGTGGGTATTAATGCTGGTGTGTGTACTGCTGCCTGGCTCCTCTGAGACGCGGAAGTGTGACAGGAAGCTGCGGCATGCGGCTGCAGTAGAGAGCAGAGCCGATGCTTCCTGTATCTGTCACAGGCGGAGTGCATTTCATATCACTTCACCTGTGAAGAGCCGGAACTACACAGAAAGCATCAGCTCTGTCCTTCACAGTGACAGCTGACTCACACTGCACACTGCCCGCCGCTGAGTCGCTGACTGATATCGGGCCTGTCACTGATCGCGCGGCACTCTGTTTCTGTGAGGGAGCCGCAGCGCACAGCACTGGCACAATTCGGCAGCAAACTTTGTGACATCTGAATGATGCTTGGCTGGGGTCGCTGGGCAGGTAGGGCCCCCCCAGGCAAGTGGGGCCCCCGGGCAACTGCCCAGCGTGCCCATGCGAAAAGACAGCCCTGGTCACAACTCCTGATTTTGTAGTAATCAGAGCAGAAGATTATTAAAATTGATTGAAACTTTTTTATCAGTCACAGTGAGCTCAGGGTATTTTTGTTTGATATATATATGGAGGAGAGAATGGGTGGGACTTTAAATGAGACATATAAAGGATATGTCTCCATCCTTAATTCAGTAACAAGAGGAAAAAGTTTAGATGAGGACAGACCATTGGATAAAAATGTATAAACGTATTTATTGTCAAAGAAGTAACCCTAGCACATAATAGCATACATGCAAAATTTCATATATGTCCCCAATATGAAAACATGTCATATATAAATGGTAAAACAGCACATGCCAGTTGCCGGTATACAGGGCTCCATGTGATAAAATAATAGGTGGTAACAGGTCAACCTGTGAGAGTATAAAAAAGACATGATATAATAGAGTCATGAATACATCCTGGATATGACCAAGGCGTTTCGTGGTACAAACCACTCTTCAGGGGCGAATGTGTCAACATGTCTGAAAAAGACATAAGCATCAATAAATCTAATAATTTAACTCAAAAAGAGGTATATATGTATATATCATAAAAAAGGAAAGGGATATCCAATCCTGATAGCTTACATGGAGCTAAAAAGCAAAAACATGCAGTATTTTCGAACAAGGGGCCCGTACAGTAGTCTGTCCTGGGAGCTGAGGTATGGAACCCGCAGGTAGCGTGGATACAAACAAAATAACCCCCCTGGATAGAAACCTCAATGTGTGCTGGGTGATAGTGAATTACCCCAAGATCTGTAAGAAAATAAATGATGAGAGTCTCTTATATATAAGATAGTGCTAGTAAAAGTGGGGATAAACACCTTACACCATTGGGGGATGTAAAAAAAAAAAAAGTTTGAAGTGTATAGGTATAGAAGAGACAAAAAGTATGAAAGTGAATCTAGATGGCGGAGAAGGAAACAAGAGTGTGCAGAGTGTTGCATGAATCCACATGCTTATTGCCCATAGAAAGCAAGGATATGGTGAGGAAGATAGGTTGGATAGGTGCTCAAACAGACATAGCATACGCAACAGAGCTTACCTTGTGTTCTATAAGGTAAATTAAATTAAATAGTAGTAGGATCCACCATGTGGTGTGCAGCATGCACGGTGTGCAGGTGAAAGACTGTGGCAGTGAGAAATATTTTTGTGCACGCCTGACAAATGATCGCAGGGCCACCCCAACGTCACGCTGGCAGCCTGGCATGACATTGGAAGAGAGGCATCCACATGCGGGTGGCCGTTGCCGCCCACGAGTGGAGCCAGAATACCTCCCCACATAAATCAGCCAGGAGGTGGACTAGGCGCCCACACGATGGCGCAAAATAATGACTTGACCGTTGAGCATGATGCCGATGTGCAGTGGGCGGCCCGTCCGATCCACCAGGTCCTATCTCCATACGGAGTAAGGAGAGTAAGCTGTCAGGATTGGATATCCCTTTCCTTTTTTATGATATATACATATATACCTCTTTTTGAGTTAATATATGACATATATATTATGTTTTCTTGTTGGGGACATATGAAATTTTGCATGTATACTATTATGTGCTAGGCTTACTATTTTTACTATTTTTATCCAATGGTCTGTCATATGCCTTATCTAAAGTACCAAACTTTTTCCTTTTGTTTTATATATATATGTGGTTTGTCTCATTATTGGAAAGTATTGGAAAGTGCTTTTCTTCTCTGTAAACTGTTTTACGCTACAATTTAACTCTCACGTGTGTAACATTTTATAAGGTGTAAAATGTACATCTTAAATGATTATAAGATATAAGATTTATGCAGATAAAACAGCATATCACATATTAATACATTAACATTTAAATGACCTAAAGGACATTTATACTGTATATTACAAACTGTTACAAATCCCAGGTACAATCCAATAATAGGCCCTTATATTTAGCAAGATCTGTAACTGTCTTTATCCAGGAATCATTAATATTTTAGATTTTCATTAAAACCTTAAAGGCACATTTGGAACATGCTAAATATTTCACCCGTATTTAGGGTGGAATATGTAACATGTTCCACCCCCTGCCTCCTCTCTCCTCCGATCCCCCCTTCCTGTGACAATAAGCAAGGGATCTTCTCCCCGCATCCGCTGTCAGAATTTACAAACAGCACAATCTTGTGGGGCTCTGCCCACATGGCTGCAGCATTCATTTATAGAGGTCTCTGCAGCTGACGGTTTAAAGTTCTTAATAAACTGTGAGGGTGCTGGTGAGCGATCTCAAAGTCCATTGATTCTTCCTGCCACTTGGTAACTGTATGCCCATATTGGAGGTGTGGGCAGACAGTGTACTGAGAGCCTGTTGGATCCAGGCATTTTACCTGCAAAAAGATGCACATTTATTATTTTTTGTAAAAGGTGAACTTAACCTTTAAGCTTTAGATTGGTTATAAAGGCAAAAGGTTTTTACCTTAATGCATTGTATGCTTTCCATGTCAGCTATCAGTCCCCTACCCCAAAATACTTACCTGAACCTAAAATTGATCCAGAGCTGTGCCCGAAGAGCGCTGCCCTTTTCCCTGTTTTTCTCAAAGGAGGCTCAGCAGCAGCAGACGCTGTTGTCAATCAAATACTGTGAGACGAAAGTGGCAGGCGGGGCTGAGCTGCACTTTGTGTGTCAATAAACACAGTGAGGCTCAGCATTGAGTCCGTATGAGTGCCCCCATAGCAATCAGCTTACTATGGGGTCACTCAGAAGATAGGCAAATCCAGAGTCACTGGCAGAGGACCCCAGAAGAGGAGGATCAGGGCTGTTCTGTGAAAAACCATTGCATTGTATGTATAACATATATGTTATTTTAGAAAAATAAAATTAAACCTTTACAATCACTTTAACCACTTGTCGGCCACCCACCGCAGATATACTGCAAGGTAGCACGGCTGCGCGAAACAACCTACCTGTATGATGTTTTTGTGCACTAGCCCGTGTCGCTCTGTTTTTGTTTATAGCGCAAACAATAAAGACTGCAGAGGTGATCAAATACCACCAAAAGAAAGCTCTATGTGTGGGAAAAAGGACATCAATTTTATTTGGAGACAGCGTTGCACAACCGCGCAATTGTCAGTTAAAGTAACGCAGTGGCGTGTTGCAAAAAAATTGCCTGGTCATTAAGGGGGTAAAACCTTCCAGTCCTTAACTAGTTAATACAAGAAGCCAGCTTTTAATTTTCAGTGGGAAACCTGTTCCAATTATTAAGTTGAACTCTGTCCATGGCTATTTTCATGCAAATAACAATACTGTTTATTAGACAAGAAATGGTAGAAATTAAGTGATGTATACCATTTTTGATCATGAGACTGCAGTGAAAATGCTTAGATGTTAATTTGCTGAAAACCTTTTTAATTCTGCATTACCAGAGAACCAGACTGTTGTCTGGGCCTTCTGCCCACTGGATTTTGCCCAAAGAAATTGAAAAGAATATTTAAATTTCCAATATGAGTTTATACTTTATACGATACAATTTGAGAAACACATTTTGTGGCATAAAAGTCAAGGATGCTATATAGAGAATGAGCATTTTACTCGGTCTGTTAAAACTGGAATTAATGAATTCAGCATTATCACTTCCTGGGCCAGTGATTTAAATTACATTTTTTTTCAAAGGAAGGGTCATTTGACAGTTCAGTAAAGGAACATATGTCCTATCCAGCTTTTGTGACATTTTTAAGCCTCTTGCACACTGCAGCCTAAAAAAGCTCAGTACAGTTTTTTTTATTTACTAGCTAAATTACAGCCCATTAATTGTAATGTGCATATGCACACAGGAGCATAAACAAGTGCTGTGCATTGTTCAGCATATAAAAAAAATAAAGAAAAATCTGTGCGAATGCGTACAAACGTGTGCAAATGTTCATTTACATACTGTGCAAAATGAGAGATGTGAGAATGCGCATTTGCACGAAAATTGCGTGAACGCATACACATGAATACAAAAAAGTAATACGAAAAAGTAGATGCTCAAACAGGAGTATCATGTGAAAGAGGCCTGTTATTAGTTGCAGTATTTTTTTGTTAAAGCATATCTATGGTCAAAATGTAAAAACATATATTACTGTAAATTCTGCATTGTATTTCAGTTATTTCTAGCCTACTCTTACTAACCACTCGCAATGTACACCGGATGGGTGGCCCGCCCAGACAAAGCGACATACTGGTACGCCTGTCTCTGGGCCTGTCCTTGGGCTTAGCCAGCACACTGTATTTGTACACAATGGAAGTCTGTCAGCAGGTCTCGGCCAATGATCCATCCCTGGGACCTGATGATTGGCTGTGTCCAATCACAGCCCTGTGTTGATAATCTGTACAGAGGGAACAATCTCTCTGTTTCTTAAACCGTCAAAGCAGGGATAAATAACAAAGAGATCTTTAGTAAAAATCAGCACACATTACACATTGTTAGGCACACATTTAACCCCTTGATTACCCAAGATGTTAACCCCTTCCTAGCCAGTGTTATTAGTACAGTGACAGTGTATAGTATTAGCAATGATGACTGTATTAGTGTCACTCGGGTTGTCAGTGGCAGTCATTTCCCACTCAATGTCAGTTAGTGTTAGTTTGTACACCGCACTATCGCAGTCCCATAATAAGTCACTGATCACCACCATTAGTAATATAAAAAATATAATACAAATTCCAGTATATATACCATCATTTGTAGACACTGTAACTTTCACGCAAACCAATCAGTATACACTGGGATTTTTTTAAACAAAGACATGTAGTAGAAAACTGATGGCCTAAATTTATATTTTAAACATTTTTTTTATATATATTTAATATAGCACAAAGTAAAAAATATTGTAGTTTTTTTTTTTGCTTTTTTTTCTGTATTTTTTCATTTATATAATAAAGAAATTAAAAAAAAAAACAGTGGTGATTAAATACCACCAAAATAATTGTGTGAAAAAAATTTATCAATTTTGTTTGAGTACAATGTTGCGTGACTGCACAATTACCAGTTAAAGTAGAGCAGGGTTAAATAGCAAAAATGGCCTTGTCATGAAGGGAGTAAAACCTTCCAGAGCTGAGGCGGTTAATCTGAACAGTCTTGAAGTTTGTAAACTTACACATTTACTTCCTTGAATTCTGTGACATATATTCACTATGCCCTGTGAGTAGGCACTGCTGTGTCACACATTTCACAGAGCCTGCCTTCTGAATTACAGAGGTGTTGAGAGGAGGAGTTTCAGGAGGCGGGGTCAATACAGGAATTACTGCTTGCAGGCAGCAAGGTACCATGGAATATATAGTCCTGGAAATTGAAAGTAACTAGCAGAGGAAATGCTGTAAAGCATTCAGAAAATCCAGCAAGTTGTGGAAAGAGACAGCCAGCAGACAGGCAGAGCTCACAACATAAAGGAAAATTTTTTAAGTAAGCCTATATTGAATTGACAAAAATGATTTGTATTGTTATTACAATGTTGATGTTAAAAAAATGAAAATGTATGCTGTGCAAGAAAAAGAATGCCTTGTTTTGATCATACAGTTAGTATATGGTAAGTATAGTAGGATTTACACACGGCTTTCAGTTAAAACAAAATGATGTAATCTAGGGTTGCACCGATACCGATACTGTTATTGGTATTGTGCGGATACTAAGCATTTGCACGAGTATCGGTACTCATGCAAATGCATGGATATTAGAAACCAATACCTTCAGATTCGGTTCTTTCATCCATCAGTGGAATTCCCTCGCTGACAGCTGAAATGTATACAAAAGAATTCCGGCAATTATTGGTTGTTAAGGAGCGGAGCTGCCGTGTCCTTAACAACCGATGATGTTTCAGCTGTCAGTGGGATTTCCCTTCCCCACTTCCTCCTTTCTCTCCCACCAGCTCTACCCGGTATCTTCCCTGCCTCTGTTCTCTCCCTCCAGCTGCAGAGTGTTCTCCTAGTGGCAGGGGCGGACTGACCAGTTGGTCAGTTCAGCCGTGGTCCGAGGGCCTGGCTGCGAAAGGGGGCCCGTCGGCAGTGGCGTAGTGTGGGGGGAGCAAAATTATTACTGTGCCGTGCCGAGTCTGCCGAGAGTGCCATCCCAAGTGTACTGTGTGTTGCAGTCAAGTGCCTCCCCCACCCCCTACCACTTCCGATGAGGCATATCCCAGACACAGCACTCTCCCCCTGCCCAGAGACTCCTGTGGTCTAGCCTGTTCTCCCGTGATGCCCCTGGTGTGGCCAGCCAGTGTGTGTGAGAACAGCAGAGGAGGAGGGGCGGTGCTTGGTGCAGAGTGTACGGTGACTGTTGGTGGAGCTCTCGGCAGGCTGGGGAATTCTGAGGAGCGGCTGGGACTCCAGAACAGTACCCGGTGCTGGGGAGAGCCCTGATCAGATGGACGATCATGGAAGCTATGGAGAGGTAAGCAAAATCCACCGATCTACATTGTACATGGGGGGGGGGTGAGTACTGCAGGAAGTAGAAATCAGGTACGTCAGTGTAGGAATCAGGTAGGTTAGTGTAGTGGTCAGGTAGGTTAGTGTAGGGATCAGGTAGGTCAGTATAGGAATTGGGTAGGTTAGTGTGGTGGTCAGGTAGGTTAGTGTAGGGATCAGGTAGGTAAGTATAGGAATCAGGTAGGTTAGTGTAGTGGACACTCAGACTGATCTGTGTGTGATCGGCTGCATTGGAGGCCAGAGGAGACACCCCATATCTCTCCATAAAGAGGACCTGTCAGGGCCCATGCTATTACAAGGCATGTTGTTCATCCCTTATAATAGCAATAACATTGATCAAAAAAAAGTTAAAGGTACAGTGTAAAAAAAAAAAGTAAATAAAAAAAGATAACAAAAAAAGTAAATATAGGTATTGGTAAATGGTATCGGCGAGTACTTGAGTAAAACTATCGGTGCTCGTACTCAGTCTTAAAAAAATGATATTGGCGCAACCCTAATGTAATCCAACTCTGAATCTACAATCAATTTATTTTATCATAATACAACTAATAGAACTGTATGTATGTTTTGCTTGCGTCTATCTAGCAAGGTTACTCTGTGGTATAAGCAAGGAAGCTGAGATTTCTGCAGTGTGTAAATGTGCTTTACTATACAAAGATGCTGTACATACAAAAACTATTACAATATTAGGAATACAATACAAGACTGACAGATATCTATAACAAGCAAAATGCCTAGCAAACTGAACAGCCTATGGTCTATAATAGTACAAATACACTTAAAGGTTACTTATCTTCTTTTACTGTATGTTCGTGATCTCCATTGGCAACGATTCTCCTGGAGCATCAGGCAAGTTTCTTCTATCATGAGTGGCGTCAGATATTACAGCATGATGGTGTGTGTGTGTCTCCCTACTCACCCCTTTTATGTGTCAGGCTGTTTGCTATAGTTACCAAACAACAGAAAACATGCCTGTTTACTGTAGCTGTAGAAACAATGGACTGTTGAAAACTGTACCTATGTACCCATTGTCTAATCAAGCCAACACCTGACAGTAATCTAACAGTCATTCTTTCAGTTTGAAAGCTGGAAAAAAACCTCAAACAACTAACTCTCTTTCTTGTGTACTGTAGCTATAGAGACAATAGCCTGTTGAAAACTCTAACAATACAATAATACCCATTGTATCCAGCATTTGTTTGAGAAAGTCTGTCTCTGTGACACCAGAATGTTATGATTCTTATAGAAAAATTATATTTTATATAAAACGCAACACATTCCGCCCTTGATTTTTCTCTCAGACTACACACAGAAAATCTCTTCATTACTAAACTCATTCTAAACATTAATTTTCCTTGAATGCAACACCTCCCATATTTCTGTCATTGAGAAGGTGTTTCAGTCTCTAAAATGTCATTAGAAAGTCCATTCTAAAGTTCTTTAGAAACAAGTCCAGGCTTTTAATACATTAAAGGCCTTGCTCTCCACAGCTTTTGCGATCTTCATCTTCATTCTTTCCATCATGTCCTATGGATCAAATCGGAGTCAGCCTGTGGAGTGGAAAACAAAGCGGATTATCTGCTCCTTCTAATAATACATAAACAGTAGATCCAGGGCCTTCAGCTACAATCTCTCCTCTAAATGGCTTCTTGCCTGGATATCTGACTAACACTTTGCCCCCTGCCTCTATCCACTTCTGTCCCTCCCAAAGAACATCAATAGGGAGGAGAGGAAATATACTGATATTTCCCAGAAGATCACTGCTGTTTATTTTAGAAGGTTTGCTGTTATGTAGCCTCACTTTCCACTCTTGCTGAGAAGTATCCACTAACCAGTCAGAGTCCCAGCCACTGTCTTGAAGCTCATCTGTCAATGCAAATGTAACTTCAAACCTTCCTGCCAGATTCCCTCTCATTCCTAGATAGGCTTCAGCTTCAAATACGTCACTCTTGGTTTCTATGTCATGGAAAGCAGTAACATGGTATCTGTTAAGCCCTATTCTTTCAGGAACCTTACATAAATACTGAACTCTGCACTCCAGCTGTGGAATGTGTGCCCCAGCCCCTACCATCCTCTCATATGGTGTACTTTTGGCTATTGGCCTAGAATTTAACAACATGACTGCCTGTGTGAGGACCCAATCCCACCCCCTTAGTGTATGTGTGGGTGTAAGTTTGCGTATCTGGTCCTGCAATAGCCTGTTGTATCTTTCAATCAAACCAGCTGCCTGTGGATTGTATGGGATGTGGCACAACCAATACACTCCAGAATCTTTGGCCCACTGCTGTACTGTTGATCCGGTGAAGTGTGAGCCATTTTCACTTTGGACTTGTTTGGGACAACCATAAGCAACGACAAGTTTCTGGAGCAGTTGAAGCGTTGCGGCTTGATCTGCACATTTGCAAGGATGAACAAGCATGAGTCCTGAATAGGTGTCCACTGCAGTGCAACAATATCTCAGTCCATTGTTTCTCCGGGGCAGGGGACCGATGAAGTCAATCTGCCAGATCTCTGCAAGCCTCTCACCCCTCTTAATTGACCCGGTGGAGTACTTTTGCAATGGCCATTGTCACACTTCTCCACACACTGTACAGTTCCCTATTACAGTCTTTATCATGTCCATGGATATAGGCAATCCTCTCTGCTGTGCCCATTCATATGTTGCTTTCTGCCCCAAATGTCCAAATTGCTTGTGGGTCCAGTTGGCCAAGTTCATCAAGACAGGATCAATTGGCACAACTGCCTTCACTTTGGCGATTCCATCTGCAACACTATTATAGTTCTCAAAGTCTGGGGCTAGGGGCACATGTGCATCAACATGCCCCATTTTTATGGTGCAGGAGTGAGCTTCCTTCCAGATGTAGTCCCAGACTTCCTTGCCTCCCCACACCACCTTTCCATGAATCATCCATTCGTTGGACTTCCACGTGGGCATCCAAGTTGTCAGTCCTTTAAAAACCGCCCAGCTGTCAGTGTAGATAGTGACATGGGAAGAAGGATCCTCCTGAAGAGTCATCACCACAGCTTTCAACTCTGCATTCTGACTGCACACTCCATTTCTGGTCTTCTGCAGGACTGTGTCTGTACTTGGGTTGTAGGCTGCTGCTGTCCATTTACGTCCAGACAAGGTGACTCTGGCTGAACCATCAGTGAACCACACTGACTCCCTCATGTCTTCTGACAGAGACTCAAAGGGTGGAGCCTCTTGAATAGGGGATGACTGCAGCACAGGAATTTCTTCTTCTGGCCAGGTGCTGGTAAAAGTGACAAGCCCAGCCAACTGTTTTGAAATGCCTAACATCCTCAGCTGCAATACCCCCTCTTTCTTGAAGGTACCACTTCCATTTCATCAGTGTCTGGTTCTGGGCTACAGCTGCCCTAGTGGTCAGTCCATTATCTCTCACCCATCCTGCTATTGGCAATGCAGTATGGATGGTGACAGTGTCCTTTCCTGTAATGGTCTCTACATGTTGAAGTGCTGTGTAGGCCCCAAAAAAGGTACTTCTCTAGGGGCGTGTATCTCTTCTGTGCCCCTGTCAGTTGTTTGGACCAAAATCCAATGGGTATTGCTCTCAGTCCTTTCTTTTCATTTGGCCGCCACAGACTCCAAGATATGGTACCATTCTGCTCCACTACATCCAGCTGAAATGGTACTCCTTGTCTCACGGGTCCTAATCCCTGATGCTGCAAAATAGCTTCTTTAGCAGCCAGGAATGCATTCCGCTGCTCTGAACCCCATGAGAACTCTGTCTTTTTTCTGGTGACATTATATATAGGCCTCAGAATCAGTCCAAGATGTGGGATGAACGATCTCCAGAACCCCACAACTCCAATGAACTTCTGTGCCTCCTCTTTGGTAGTAGGAGGCGACAGAGCCTGGATAGTTTGCACAACTGTCTCTGGAATTTCCCTCTGCGGCCCAGTCCACATCATTCCCAGGAATTTCACTTCTGTGGCAGGTCCTTGGACTTTGTCTCTGTTGATAGCCTACCCTCTGTTCTCCAAGTGCTCTGTCAGCAGATGGAGTGCTTCAGTTACATCTTCTTTTGTCCCAGAGATCATAATGTCATCAATGTAGTGAAACACAGCGACTTTCAAATTCAGGGTACTTAAATCTCGGGCAATCAGTCCATGACAAATCGTTGGAGAATGAACACAGTCTTCAGGAAGCACGGTGAAAGTGTACTGGCGGCCGTCCCACACCATAGCAAACTGGTCTTGACGCTCTGGGTCTATCAAAATTGAAAAGAAAGCATTAGCCAGGTCTATCACAGCATGATATTTTACTGCACCTTTAGCAATTTTCTCAACAATTGAGATCATATCTGGTACAGCTGACTTCAATGGAGGTGCCACTTTGTTTAGACCTCTGTAATCCAAAGTCATGCTTTATGCCCCATTGGGTTTCTTTACTGGGAACACCGGAGACGGGAAAGGACTTACAGCAGGTCTAAGGATCCCTACTCCTAAATATTCTTGAATGGTCTCCCCAGTTTCTTTGTGGCCTCCAGGAAGTCTGTACTGCTTGAGACAGACTGGCTTTTCTGGTGGAGGAATGTAGACAGGGGTCCATTTCGCATGACCTTTGACCACAGCCTTCACCGCGCTTACCAGATACGCTTTATCAGGATACCCAAATGTGAATGTACCTCTTTCAGTCTGAATTAACTGATCTTGAAGTACATCCATCCCAAGAATATTTTCAGGTAACTCTGATACCAAAACATTTGTCATAAATCCTGATCCCTTGCCAACAGCCAATTTCACCCGTATCCCCACTGGTAGTGTAGTTTGCCCTCCCAAACCTTCTACATAAATCAATTCTCCTTTGTGATGGGAAGGATTTCCTTTCAAAAGTGTAACTTTGGCTCCGCTATCAACTAAAGC
The DNA here is from genome assembly GCA_037952925.1 of Lithobates clamitans. Taxonomy (NCBI): domain Eukaryota; kingdom Metazoa; phylum Chordata; class Amphibia; order Anura; family Ranidae; genus Lithobates; species Lithobates clamitans. The sequence goes on along the minus strand of JBBGZY010001281.1, from coordinate 1,561,405 downwards.
CATTACATGTGTAGGAGAAGATGACTTCCCCCATCATACAGTGACAGGTGCATATGGGCATCGGTCTCCTGCTGTCACTGCCCTCACGGCTATTACAGAAAACTCGCCTTCCCTTCATAAAGGGTAAGGAACCTCCCAATCCCCTTTTCTGATTCTCTCTAACTCCTCCCCAGGATAAAGGGATTTGGGTTCATGTTCAGTTTTGGGACTTGGTTTGGGGCTAACAGGACGGGTCTGTTCTATTTTCTCTAAGTCCAGGCTGATGTTATCTTCACTAGGAGTAGTTTTTCTAACCCTGACAGTTTTCCCTACTAAATGTTTCCACCTCTTCAGCATTTCTGCAGTAGAAATGCCATCTATCTCATCTTTAGGTACTCCTGCCTTTAATAGGTCCACCCACATTTGTTTCCTAGAAATAACTAGCCTGGTTTTCTCTTCACCTCCTGTCTTCTCTACCCCATTCCCTTTCTTCTCTGTTCTTTTCTGCTTGTATTATTCCTGTCTGGCCTTGATCTTATCTACTGCCCTGACAAGTTTTGTTTTAGTCTCCTCTAGCTCCCCCAACTGGCTTAAGGGTTGTGGCTTCATGAATTTTGCTGTTTAATCCCAGGCCTCCCAACAAGGACAATAATGGAGCCCTGAGATTAAATGGCGCAGACTTCATCAGCTTAGAGCGCAGAGCAGACGTAAAGGGTTCCATATCCGGACCCATCCATTCTGGAAACGTATTTAATCTGGTTATACAACCCATCTCATGTAACCTGGAAATGCCCTCTCCTATTGCTCTCCATGAGTAGGTCTTTTTTCAGGTCAGTAGGACTAGCGTATACTCAGACTATACCATCTCTCACGAGGTCTAACAGTGAAAAATTCACGCTAAACTCTTGGGCTTTTCGCATTGCCTGACGCAATTGTGGATCATGGGTTAACACTCCCATAGTCACTGCTTCCTTACCTGACAAAACAACACTGTCCGCCCCTTCATCCCATAAGCGTAGGAGCCAGGTCAATAGGGGCTCCCCAGACCTTTGTTTGTATTGTTTTGCCAGCTCATGCAGTTCAGTTTGTGTAAACTCCCGTACTTTTTCAAATTCAACATCTCCGGGGTTGCGATAATGCACCTCCCCATCTGCCATATCCTCTCTATCATGTTGCCGTTTCCTATGCTTAGTAATGAGAGGTCTGGCATACTTTTCGCACTAGCAGATTATCATGCAAAATATCTCCTCATCCTCACTATGATTTGAGGAGAGCACATCCTCACAATCCCAATTTTGGGATGTGACAATGGCACGTACCCTGGCTTTACTAACAGGTTTACGGCCCTTCCTTTTCCTTAAGGCATTAGTTGATTTGGTCATGAGGGCTGCACAACGCTCTTGCAAATCATCAGCCCGATTAGTAGTTGAAAGCACACACTCTGAAGCAACTGCTAGCTGGTCTTTTAATACCTTAACTTCTGCCTCTGCCTTCTCCCTTCTCTGTGATTCAGTGCAAATAGCATTAAGGAAATACCAGCCCACTTTGGACACTGTCCTCTTCTCTTTTTTACTTAAATCCAACCCCTTAAGGCTAAAATCTACAAAATGATCTGAGACTTTTTCACCCCAAGTCAGCAGGGAGAAGCATACCTCACAAATTCTTTAGCAAGAGGCTCCCACTCATTGTCTCTGGCCCAGATAGGTAAGCTGCACACTTCCTTCTGGCCACCAGAACCCTCTGCAGCCTTGCTTTTCCTAAACAGCTTACGCAGCATTTTACCTAGCACAAGCTACACAACACACTACGGAAAAACAGGTCTGCTTCAGTTGAATTATAGCGCAAATCCCGGACGAGCCCCCAAATGTTTTGGTTGCGTCTATCTAGCAAGGTTACTCTGTGGTATAAGCAAGAAAGCTGAGATTTCTGCTATGTGTAAATGTGCTTTATTATACAAAGATGCTGTACATACAAAAACTATTTCAATATTAGGAATACAATACAAGATTGACAGATATCTATAACAAGCAAAATGCCTAGCAAACTGAACAGCCTATGGTCTATAATAGTACAAATACACTTAAAGGTTACTTATCTTTTGTTACTGTATGTTTGTGATCTCCATTGGCAACGATTCTCCTGGAGCACCAGGCAAGTTTCTTCTATCATGAGTGGGGTCAGATGTTACAGCATAATGGTGTGTGTGTGTCTCCCTACTCACCCCTTTTATGTGTCAGGCTGTTTGCCATAGTTACCAAACAACAGAAAACATGCCTGTTTACTGTAGCTGTAGAAACAATGGACTGTTGAAAACTGTATCTACGTACCCATTGTCTAATCTAGCCAACACCTGACAGTAATCTAATGCCGCATACACACGAGCGGACTTTATGGCAGACTTTGCCCGGCGGACTGGGTTTCGTCAGACAATTCGATTGTGTGTGGGCTCCAGCGGACTTTGTTTTCTCAAAAGTTGGACGGACTTAGATTTGAAACATGTTTTAAATCAATCCGTCAAAATCGAGTCCGGTCGAAAAGTCCGCTCGTCTGTATGCTAGTTCGACGGACAAAAAGCCACGTTAGGGCAGCTATTGGCTACTGGCTATGAACTTCCTTGTTTTAGTCATCACGTACGAATTCGACGGACTTTGGTGGATTGTGTGTAGGCAAGTCCGTTCATTCAGAAAGTCCGTCGTAAAGTCCGTCGAAAAGTCAGCCGGGCAAAGTCTGCCGTAAAGTCCGCTCGTGTGTACGCGGCATTGCAGTCATTCTTTCAGTTTGAGAGCTGAAAAAAAACCTCAAACAACTAACTCTCTTTCTTGCGTACTGTAGCTATGGAGACAATAGCCTGTTGAAAACTGTAACAATACAAGAATACCCATTGTATCCAGCATTTGTTTGAGAAAGTCTGTCTCTGTGACACCAGAATGCTATGAGTCTTATAGAAAAATTATATTTTATATAAAACGCAACACAATGTACTTTTATTCTACAGCCTCTTTATAAAGCTGGGATCCAGGTTTGGCCATTTTTCAAACAGTGCCTTGTAAAATTATTCACCCCCCTTGGCATTTTTTGTGTTTTGTTGCCTCACAACCTGGGATTAACATGGATTGTTTGAGGATTTGCATCATTTAATTTACAGAACATGCCCACAACTTTGAAGATTTTTTTTATTTTTTATTGTGAAGCAAACAACAAATAGGACAAAATAGCAGAAAAAGTCAATGTGCATAACTATTCAACCCCCTAAAGTCAATACTTTGTAGAGCCACCTTTTAGCACAAAAGGGTAAAACCTATTTACTAAAAGAATTTTATAATTGCTCATCTGATTATGTTGTCTATGGCCTCAGTTGCCCCTCTAGGTTAATCTGCGTGGGACAAACTATCCGTGCCCTCAGGCAAAGATTCGGTGAACACAGATGGTTAATTGAGGGTGGCACAGACCCACACAGTGTCCCAAGACATTTTGCAGAAGCCCACCACAAATCCACCATAGGACTCAAAGCATGGGTCATAGAACAGATTTCCAGATCTCTCTCTGCAGCCGAGAGATTAAAAAAAATGTGTGCCAGAGAGACCAATTGGCTATACAGTTTAGATGCCCTCTCACCAGGGGGTATCAACGAAAGTATTGAAATAGCCACTATCCTCCAACTTTATACACTTAATCATATCCATTTCAAATTCATTACTGCCTTGTTTAGATTCATTTACAGTTGATAATATCTGTTCAGTACTATAGGCCCATATTATATTATATTACCATTTTTCATCTATTTTATCTAACCATATTTATACATTTTTCAGGTTGGTCCTCCCTTCTTTCTCCTATGGGAGTGGCGGGTACCCATAAGTATGGTCACCCTCTGCCCCCCCCAAAAAAACGAACCCCTTCTCCAACCCCCCCACTTTGTATAGTGGAGGCAGATACAGATCCACTACTTTGTATCCTGGAGTCAGATACAGATCCACTATGTATATTATATTATAGAGATGTGTCATTATTTCACACATGCATTTTATCCTATTTCACACCACAACATCCCATTTATCCCTGCTATATGTACAAATGGAATTACTTATCAGTTTGTACCTCCATCAGCAATGACAACATCACAAGTGGGCCTCAGTAATAATATACCCCGTAATGTATGGTATTATTATCGCCTAATTATTTACCCAATATATATCCACTCAAAACTGTCATCATATTTTTAAAGCTCACTCATTGATCATTACCTATAGCATTACGTGATCATTTTTTATTTAGTTATCCTTCCATGACCACCCGATCCCGCATACCACTATGTCCCATTATACATATCAGTGTAGGTACCACCCACCTTTCTCTCATTATTAATTTACAATAATCATATTGTAAATGAATGTTATTAAAAATTACCTTTTCTTTTCAATCTGCAGCTCTGTAATTTTCTGAGAATCCATTGCAATCTGGCTACATGGAGTTGTTCTGTACACAGAGAGTGTACTGACCACTCCCCAGGAACATCATTTCCTGCTTGTTTGATTGGCTCACCAATTTTCCCAGAAATCTACACTAAGCTACAAGTCAGATTTCAGGCATCCCCTGCAACAAAAATGTAATTTTTGGAGAGATACTTTCAATTGGAACCCATCTACAGGGATGCAGGCCCAGCAGATTTCCTCATTATTGCCCTGCAGCTGCCACAGCTGACAGTAATTATGAAACCACTCCCATTAGCGCCATTCAGTACAGAGGCACAGACAAATGGATTCTTCAGAATAACAAAAGGTAGGAATCTGCAACAAAGTTTGTTATACTCCTTGCAATGTACATAGTTCCTCCAGAGGGGAATGTTTTTTTCTCAACAAAAGTGGAGTTACACTTTAAGTACCACTTATGTACATCTAAGAAAAAGTGAGAGGTTAAAAAAAAAACTACAAAAAGTGATATAGCACCCCCCTAGCATAGGATGCTAGGTCAATTTAGTTTTTGGGTCCTTCTATAATCAAGGGAGCAGTGATTGCTTTGTCCTGGTCCATTCAGGGTTTCACAGGCTGGAAATTTGATTGCTTCTCCCAACCTCTGGAAGAAGTTTCCAGAGCATAAAGCGGGAGATACAAATAACCAGCCTGAATATTTATCATGCTCCAGTCAATCCCTGGGGGGGGGTGTCCAGAAGGTGACTGGATTGGTGATAAATAGTCTGAAACACTGAAGAGCTGGGTTCTCCTTCCACAGGAGGATTCCAAAGCCTCAGGGGCTGCTGCCTTCAGGCAGTCCATTAACTATACAACAGCTCCAGAGGCCTCAGAGGTCCCAGGACAGAGGACTTAAATGGATTTGGCTCAGAACTGATTGCAGAACCACTCCACATGGAATCTGGTCCAGAGAGGCGCCATCTCGCTCACTGGGTATTGTCTGCAGGAAGCTGGAAGGAGGCAGCTGTCCAGGGGTGAGTAGTGACCTAAAGTGGATTCCTGAGACTGTGTTCTGTACGCCACACTGGATACTGATAGTTGAGCAAGGGAACTAGATGCCCAAAAATTTGCGCCATGGTCTTCATCTGTGGGGCGTTGGACAGTTCTACTACTACCACTAGAAAGCACTGTTCTCTAACTACTAACTACTGCTGAGTATTCTTTGGAGTATCCCATGCCAAGCTTCCCTCCCCAGTTGCAGTTCTGCAGGCAATACACTTTTAAAAGACATCCCCTAGCCTAGACTAATTTTTGGAGCTGAAGTGAATGGGCTGCCACCCCCCGCCCCCCCCCAGCACACAGCAGGTGATTGCCAGCCTCAGCTGTACATATTTCCCTATGAGTCCATATAAAGGGGGGAGGGGTCTTTTCCCTCCACTCAGGTCTCAGGTTACACTTAGCTCCCTTCTCTATGCTGTGCAGTGTGTGACATCAGATCCCTGACTCCTGCCTTCTGGAGCCGAGAAATGCTGTGTAAAAAGTCTGCTTTACGAGGTTGTTGAGGGGAGAGGGTTGAAGATAAACAGGTACAACATATTTAGGAGGATTTGTTTCATTACTGTGTATCGCCTGAGGCTAATCACTTTAGCTGGTCCATGTAAGGGTTTACAACCACTTTAAACTAAAATATTACTCATCCAATTTGTTTGTATGCATAGGCGTGCGCACAGGGTGTGCCGGGTGTGCCCAGGCACACCCTAATCCCCCCATGCGCATTAGTGTTATCGTTCTGTGTAGCAACAGGAACATGGGAAAGATCTCCCTCTTACCGGCTCTGCCATAAGAGAAGTGTTTATCCTTTTCTCTTTCACTGTGCCAGCAGGGAGATCAATGTTCCGGGGTCATATATATGTAGATACATACACATGCATGTGTGTTTGAGCTTAAGGGTGCACACCCTAATGCATTAGGCTGCGCACACCTATGTTTGTATGATATATGGTGGGCAGAACAATAAAAAAAATGCAGCTGTAAAATTGTATAGCAAAGATGCACAACAAAATAAATACTCTATACAGTACTATGATGTGGTAAAATAAGACAAAATGCCTGTTTACTTTTACTTAACTATTAGATCTGTCCAGCCATGCCTAGATTGAGTTCTGCCTCCTTGCTATGCAGACACATTCTGTAATAGAAAGTGACGGGGGTCATTAGCTGTACTTGGATTCTCCTATCACTGATGCCATAGACAGGACAGTCACGCACTGTGGTTTCTAATGTGTCGCCATAATTGCTCAGATCTCATAGCCACATCTATGAGAATAGTAAAGCAGGTGCCACTGTGGTTAAGTAATTACATGTTAGAGATTACCCAATCTAGTGGCTTTCAGTTGTAAGGTCAGCCACTGTAGTGTGTGACAGATGGGAAAATTGCTTTGAGACCTGGATGTACAAAAATGACCTCCCTTTAAATGAACATCACATTAATGCAACTGTACCTACTTTATCATAAAGTGCAAATGGAAATAACACTTTCGATTCTCATGGTCTTTTTCAGTAGACATTTTGTAAAATGATAGGAGATGGATAGATGGACGGATGGATAGTCAGATGGACAAATGTTGACTTCATTCATATCTATTGGCTGTAAAGTGCTACGATGATAATATATGTTAATGATAAGTCATTATATACTTGTCCAGAAGATCTTTCTAAAAGAAATTAACATTATTTGATACCACAAATTCATTTTGATTCATTATATTAACATAGAAAACAATGCACAGCAAAAGCAAGTGGTTTTCAAGTATGTGAAGGATTTGTTATTTTGTAGCTATGATTAAAACTAATCCTTGTACAATTTGGATCAAAAATTACAAGGGGAAAATATCAGCTTGAAGCTTCTACTTTCTCCCTGCGTTTATGTTTCCTTAAAGTAGGAATAAACTCTCCCAGAAGAAAATTTGGGGATCTGTTTTAAAATCAGTGATTCAAACATTCACTTCAAGCGAACCTTTGTGGTGCATATGCTTTAAATGACAGCAATTGATTCACTGTCAATGAATGTTTAGTGAATGTCACATTCATTGCTTCATAAAAATGCCCCCAATTTTGAAAATCATTCTAAGTTAAATGACACTGCATTTTTTTTCTTTGGTAACAAAAGTACAAATTGCCCTGCTTTCATAGGCGTGCGCAGGGGACGTGCACACCCTCATCACTCTGTGCGGTGCCGATTCCCCCTACTGCCTGAGCTTGCGCCCCCCACCGCAGTTCTGCTGTCTTCTCTCCTTTCCTCTCCTCTCCCCTTGGTTGCTTCTGGGGATGTTTCAGGATGGAAAGTGGGGGAAGGGGCTAATCAATATGTGAATGAATGAACGAATGAGTGACTTGTATAGCGCTACCTATGCTAACTGAATCGCCTCAGGGCGCTTTTTGCTGCCGGTGTCCATCTGCAGTGTAGCGCAGTCCTTTGCCCCATGGGGTCCTGACATGCTTACAAACACATACACATACAACATACACATATTTGGCCAATTTTTCGACAGGATCTAATTAACCTACCAGCATGTCTTTGGAGTGTGGGAGGAAACCCAGGCAGGCACAGGGAGAACATGCAAACTCCAGGCAGATGGTGTCGTGATCGGGATTTGAACAAGCGACCCTATTGCTGCTAGGTGAAAGTGCTAACCACTACACCACTGTGCTGCCCAATATGTCATTCTCCTTTTCTAAACGACCACAGTGAACACACACACTCACTCACTGTGTTCACTCATATCTGAAGCATAGTGTGTTTACTATGCTTAAGTTTGTGAATGAACAGCAGAGAGCACTTCCCATTCATTCACTGTCCAGTGCATGTTTTAGAGCTTGGTTGATCATTCACACAGGGGCAACACGACTTCCAGCGCGACTTTGGGAGGCAACTTGGACACGACTTGAGTATGAATCACAGCACGACTTGGAGCAACTTACAACACAACTTGAAGTCGCCTCCAGGACAGGAAACTTTACAAGTGGCCAATCAGAGCTTATCAGCTGTGTGTGAGAAGGAGGGGGCTGGCTGTTTAGTGGAGTAAATTACTTTCTGTTTCCTTTCTGCTTCCTGTAAAGTTGCCTCAGTATGAACAGTGATCAGACTTGGAGGCAACTTCTATTGAAATCAATGGGTACAAGTTGCCTTCAAGTCGGATTGAATTAGTACAGGAACCTTTTCTGAAGTCGGAGCGACTGCAGTAGTGTGCATTAAGACAGATCCATTCATTTACATTGATTTTTTCATGTAGCGCGACTTGAGGCGACTAGGGGTGACTTGGGGCGACTTGAAGTCGGATCCAAAGTTGCCCCTGTGTGAATGGGCTCTTAGAGTGCACATCCTAATGCAATCAGCTGTGCACACCTATGCCTGCTTTGTTCATGTTTAATTCCCTCTGTGCTGTGCACATCCTGTAGATCAGTGGTTCTCAACTCCTGTCCTCAGGACCCAGTAACAGGCCAGGTTTGCAAGATAACTGAAATACATCACAGGTGATATAATTTGCTTCTCAGTGATTGCAGTATTCTAGTCTGCATCTAACCAAGGTAATACTTAAAATCTGGCCTGTTGGTGGGTCTTGAGGACATGAGTTGAAACCCACCGCTGTAGACCAATGTTTCTCAACTCCAGTCCTCAAGTACTCCCAACAGGTCATGTTTTCAGGCTCTCCATTATTTTGCACAGGTGATTTGATCAGTTTCACTGCCTTAGTAATTACCACAGCTGTTTCATCTGAGGGAAATCCTGAAAACATGACCTGTTGGGGGTACTTAAGGACAGGAGTTGAGAAAATGTGTTCCAAATTTTTTGTCCTGAAACAAATGCAACCAAACTCCATGTAGTCAAATACTGTAGAATGTATTGGCCACTGAGGCTTTGACATTTGGTAGTTGAATGATAGGGGAGGACTTGAAGTTGAACTCCAGGCAAAAAATGCTAGATACAAGGTAAAAATAGTACACTCAATTACTAATACTAGTAATATTAGCTTACACGCTTTGGTGTACAGTTAATGATAACAATGTTGCTCATTGCATGTGCAGGGTCTCATGCCATAAATTAACTTTCTACAGGTGGTTTCCATCAGGAACTTACAAGGCACCTACAGTATAATGTGCTTGCATGAGAAGATTTCCATCTTGTCTCTGTTCAATGTACAGTGCCTTGAAAAAGTATTCATACCCCATGAAATTTTCCACATTTTGTTATGTTACAACCAAAAACGTGAATGTATTTTATTGAGATTTTATATGATAAATCAACACAAAGTGACACATAATTGTGAAGTGGAAGGAAAATGATAAATGTTTTTAATTTTTTTTTAAATAAATATGTGAAAAGTATGGCGTTCATTTGTATTCAGCCCACCTGAGTCAATACTTTGTAGAACCACCTTTCGCTGCAAGTCTTTTTGAGTATGTCTCTACCAGCTTTGCACATCTAGAGAGTGAAATTTTTGCCCATTCTTCTTTGCAAAATAGTTCAAGCTCTGTCAGATTGGATAGAGAATGTCTGTGAACAGCAATTTTCAAGTCTTGCCACAGATTCTCAATTGGATTTAGGTCTGGACTTTGACTGGGCCATTCTAATGCCCCGTACACACGGTCGGACATTGATCGGACATTCCGACAACAAAATCCTAGGATTTTTTCCAACGGATGTTGGCTCAAACTTGTCTTGCATACACACGGTCACACAAAGTTGTCGGAAAATCCGATCATTCTGAACGCGGTGACGTAAAACACGTATAAACGGGGCAGTAGCCAATAGCTTTCATCTCTTTATTTATTCTGAGCATGCGTGGCACTTTGTGCGTCGGATTTTTGTACACACGATCGGAAATTCCGACAACGGATTTTGTTGTTGGAAAATTTTATAGCCTGCTCTCAAACTTTGTGTGTCGGAAAATCCGATGAAAAATGTGTGATGGAGCCTACACGGTCAGAATTTCCGACAACAAGGTCCTATCACACATTTTCCATCGGAAAATCCGACCGTGTGTACGGGGCATTACACATGAATATTCTATGATCTAAACCATTCCATTGTAGCTTTGACTGTATGTTTAGGGTCGTTGGCTCGCTGGAAGGGGGACCTCTGCCTCAGTCTCAAGTCTTTTGCAGACTCTAACAGGTTTTCTTCTAAGATTGCCTTGTATTTGACTCCATCCATCTTCCCATTAACTCTGACCAGCTTCCCTGTTACTGTTGAAGAAAAGCATCCCCACAACATGATGCTGCCACCACCATGTTGCACGGTGGGGATGGTGTGTTCAGGGTGATGTGCAGTGTTAATTTTCCGCCACACATAGCGTTTTGCTTTTAGGCCAAAAAGTTCAATTTTGGTCTCATCTGACCAGAGCACCTTCTTCCACATGTTTGCTATGTCCCCCACATGGCCTCTTGCAAACTGCAAAACAGGACTTCTTATGGCTTTCTTTCAACAATATCTTTCTTCTTGTCACTCTTCCATAAAGGCCAGATTTGTGGCGTGCACAACTAATAGATGTCCTGTGGACAGATTCTCCCACCTGAGCTGTGGATCTCTGCAGCTCCTCCAGAGTTACCATGGGCCTCTTGGCTGCTTCTCTGATTAATGCTCTCCTTGCCTGGCCTTTCAGTTTAGGTGGATGGCCACGTCTTAGTAGGTTTGCAGTTGTGCCATAGGCCTCTTTCACACGGGGCAGATCAGTCATGATCCGCCCCGTGAACATCCGCTTGCTCAGCGGGGATAGCTCCGCCGATCCCCGCTGAGCAGGAAGATGACAGGTGCATCGCTGCGACGGACCTGTCAGAGCGCCGCTCTCCCCTATGGGGGGATCGGATGATGACGGTCCGTAGTGTCCATCGTCATCCGATCCGATCCGAAAACGGAGGAAAAAGTAGGTTTTTCCTCCGTTACACTTTTTGGATCGGAGCGGGTCGGATGTCAGCGGACATGTCACCGCTGACATCCGACGCTCCATAGGGATGACTGTATGTCCGTTTGGATGGATGAAAAACGGACATACGGATCATCCGTGTGAAAGAGGCCATACTCTTTCCATTTTCGGATGATGGATTGAACAATGCTCCATGAGATGTTCAAAGCTTGGGATGCTGTTTGTTCACTAAGGTTATCTAACACACCTCTGAGGGCTTCACAGAACAGCTGTATTTATACAAAGATTAATATACACACAGGTGGACTATATTTACTAATTAGGTGACTTCTGAAGGTAATTGGTTCCACTAGACTTTAGTTAGGGGTATCAGAGTAAAGGGGGCTGAATACAAATGCACGCCACACTTTTCAGATGTTTATTTGAAAAAAAAGTTGAAAACCATTCATCATTTTTCTTCCACTTCACAATTATGTGCCACTTTGTGTTGGTCTATCACATAAAATCCCAAAAAATACATTTACGTTTTTGGTTGTAACATGACAAAATGTGGAGAATTTCAAGGGGTATGAATACTTTTTCAAGGCACTGTATCATATGGACCCAAACTTTAAGCAGATACATATCCTTTCTGAAGTCCAGATGATCATTAGATTTAGAGAGGACCAACCTCTGCCCCATCCACCGGCCCTGACCAATGGGCACCCATATGCATCTACCTAATGAGCACCCTTGTGTATGTGGACCGTTCTATAAATTTACTATAAAGTTCGCATTGTACACACATATTTCCGCCAGACAACATAAGAGAATTTTTATGTATTGTATCAAAATTGTAATCCACTGCCAATTTATAGGGTGACCAATTGATCTTTCAAAACTGTTACAAAGGAAACATCTGTTATACAGAGGAGATAAACATGCACAGCAGGAGGGAATCTTCTCAACAAATCTCCTGATAATTAATTATTGGATCAAAAACAGGGAAACATCAATGAGGATGTGCTTATTTGCACTGCCTGTATTTTGTGACCTTTTGTAGGGAAACATATTGTATGCTACTTGGAAATAGTCATTGATTCTCATTCTCTTTAGTGCTTCCAATGATTTATGGAGGAATATGTGGCTACAATGTATACTATGAGTGAAGCTAATCATATACTGTATGGACAGATCTGCCATTAGAAATAGGAAAATACTTCATGATACAATATTGAATTCGAATCCCTATTCAAATATTTCTACCACAAAACTCTATTTTTCTGAAACCATTATAAAAAAGCAACCTACAATGTATGCTATTAGAGCTTTGTAATGTTATTAATGCTCACCATTGCTTGTTTGCCATTCCTTTATACCCCAGTACCTGCTCAGATATCACACACCTGTTGCATTGTCTATAAAGGTTCTCATGATGTAGCTTGAAATTAGCCATATTTAACTGGTCTTGTTCTGTAATGCTAAAGACTTTTTCTCTGCATCTAAGCAACTTTCAGTTCTGAGTTTCAGGAACATACCCCAACATTTATAGCTATGGGTGTAATACCTTGTCATTGTCACGGCAGATGGTGATTGTCCAAAAACATGATGGTTGCTGAGAAAGTTTGTGAAACCACCCTGTTCTATTTGCATAATCCAATTACCACAGCACCATGAAATCTGCTCATTCTTAGACAATTAGCATATGCCTTGCCACATTTCCTAAAGACTGAATTAAGGGTGATTGGGTTAATATGTGGCTATAAATTCTGGCTACAGGCATAACACAGAAAAACACAGAAAACCCTGCCATGCAGTGCCGTGACACTCTGCAGAGAGCCAGCTGCCAAGGGGGTGCTGCAGCACAACTTTTGGCCTTTGCCAGGCATTTAGACAGAGGAGAATCATTTCGCCACTTGCCCATACATTGGAGGGGTCCTTTGAGGAAATGCACAGCAGCAAGGTAAATCTTACAAAAAGAGACAGGACAGCCTTGAGACTAGCCTCCTCTCCCTGGGTTCAATAGGCAGCATGTCTCCTTCATATGAAGGAGACACTTAAACTGAGGTAAGGGCCTGAGGACCTCTTCTTAACCTTTGACTTGGCGATGTGTTTCCTATCCCGGTGGGAGAAACTCTATGTCTCATAGGCTGTCCTGGAAGATGATTGGAGGAACCTTGGTTTATTTATACGGTATACAGTATTTTTATTGTCATCATGAGAAAGTGATCCCTGCATATCTCCAAAACACTGTTAGTGTTATCCCTGACCGGTTCTCTGTTCTACCATGACTCTCTTAACTGCTCAGTCTCATCTGACACACTTGTTCGTAGACTAAATACCTTTTACACCCATATGACTTAAGAGTTTGCAAGCTACCACTTTATAATAATGCACAGGAGTTAAGCCACAACAACTTGGTGGTAAATTATTTAAATGTACTAAGGCAATTCAATGTAACAGGGTGTAACTCAACAAACAGATAGACATGTAGATATAAGAGCACTATAACAGAAAAGTGAGTAACGAATCAACTTGCACTTGAAGGACTGTAGCAAGTTAACGTGAACTATATCGGCTACAACTAGGGATCCTGTAATGGGTTCAACTAATTCAAAAGAGTCTGTGGTCAACGTGTGCATACTGCATATAGCTTCCACAGCGGGTGTGGTTATGCGTTCCTAATGTATGGGGTACCTCTTTAAGGTGGCTGAAAGTACCTGGTGCCTAATAGTTAACATTGGCCTTCGGTGGGGCCTTTCTTTAAATGGTGCGCATGGACTGTCCTTTTAAGAGTTTTGGCGGTAAGTGTGTATGAACAGCTGGGTAAGAGCAGTCTCTACTGCCTTTAATGTGTAAGAGCTTAAGATGTGTAGTTCAACTCACCACTCCTGGCAGAAAACTAGCTCAGTCCCAACGGCTTGACAATTAGCAGTTTCAAGATGTCAGGTTCCAGATCCTAATGCAGGGCGCAGTCTCTTAGCTCCAAGGCACAGCAACTCTCTGCCTCAAGTCCAGTCTCTGGGGCAGCTTGGCAGACTCAGAAGCAGGTCTGTTTTCTTTTTCTTCTACTGGTGTAGGTAGACAGGCACAGCAGGGGGTTCACTAGCTCCTCTACTCAGATCTGGTCCAGCGGATGTGTAATACAGACCACGAACATAGATCTGCATTTTTTGCTCTCCCTTCTAGACTGACTCATTCTCTGCAGATTTACCCAGGAAAAAGGTGAAGCTCTCCTCCTCTAGACCCAGGGAATTGTGGCTCCTGTAGTTTGGGAGCCATTCACTTATATTATACAATGCCACTTTAAGACTACATTTCCCAACATCCTCTGGTGACTGCATGCAATTCCTCTCCCTGCCTCTGATTGGTCCAAACTCTCCTGCTTCCTGATTGGTTCCAGTCCATGCTGGGAGGGAGGGGGGGAAGCAGGATTGGGGAATTTCACACAGATCCTGCCTGTCAGCTACAATGAGAGTGGAAAGAGAAGCTGGCTGCAGCACCAGCTACATCTTACAAGTCAACCAATGTGTTATTTGTATCTTGCATTGAAGTGTTGGCTTTATATTTTGTCATCTGGATCTGTGGTGCCTTCTCTGCCATGCACCCTCCTCTAGTTTCATACCCTAGAGATTGTGTGTGTCTGTGAATGGACTCTATTTGACTCCCACTGTAAATGTGGGTGTACTATCTTTTTTAACTTTATTTCTTTATTAAAGCATTTTACATTATACAGCTCATCATTCACTTCCCCACACCCACATTACCCTCCCGCTCCACCCATCTCTACTTTATATAAAACAATAAAGAGAAAATGTCAAACTACTATAACATTTTGAGGAGGGGGAGACCGCCCTCACTTGGCCAACTGCCTATAAGTCATGCATAAGCACTTTCTTCCCAATACTCATACACCACCCTACCTACTCAATCTCACTACCACTCCTTTCGCACACCTTCCACCCAACACCTGCCTAACCTTAGGTCACTGTTCGTCTTTTGTCTATTTGTCTACCCTTGCTTCCTTCCTATTTGACATCTCATTAACTAATTTAAGTTTATTCTTTTTTTCTCCCCCCACAGTTTCCAGATCTTATCAAATTTCCTGAGCGCACCTTGTCTAATAAATGACATTCTTTCCTTTAAGATCACCTTGTTTATACATTGTTTCCACTCTCTGCTTGATGAAGGTGTGGAAGATTGTCATCTTTGTGCAATGAGTCTCCTTGCCTGAAATAGACACCTCAGGATTGCAAGCTGCGTGTTACCTGGTTTTCCTAGACCCTCCATCCAGCCCAACACACATAACATAACTTCCATTTCTATGGAGACTTCAAATACCTGTACTAGAATTCCCACTATCTCCCTCCAGTAGCGGAATAGCTTCGGGCATCTCCAAAACATATGGATCAAATCCCCCTCTGCCTTTCCGCACCTGGGGCAGGTAGCGTCTAACCTTCGGCCGAACAAAAAAAGCTTGTACGGGGTATAATAGGTTCTTTTTAATAGGAGTAAGTGTGACATCTTCTGGGATAGTGACAGTGATACTAATGGGGCATGTTCCAGAATTCTCCCACTGTAAATGTGGGTATACTATCTTGATACTCATTTGAGCTGAGGAGGTTTGAAAAATCTTCAGCATCAAAGAACAAGTCTAGTTGAATGTAATGTTGAAATGAATATATATATGTAAAAGAATATGTTGAAACCAAGAATGAATATATATTATAATACATTTTAGTTTGCTGCATAACCACTACCATTAAGAGCTCTATGACAGCAATTGGAGATTAGAAAAACTTCTACCTTTATTCTCCTTGCAACCACGAAAGCTAGGAATAAGGGACTGAGTGGATCTCCCAGTGTTTCTGAAGCTATTTTCCTATCAAAGCTCAGCTGTAGCTCCAAAAACAGCCATGATTTCACCTATGTTGCCTAAAATTTGAATACTTAGGCATGTTTTCTGTAAGAAACTTAACAAATGACCAAAAAAAAAAAATGCAAAGAACTGGTTGGTGAAAAAAGTTACGGTGGTTCAGTGTATGTTAGATAGATCTGGATCTGCCATGTAAGGTCAATCTAATAATGCATTGTTTCCAGCATGCTTGCTAGATGCCCTTTGTGAGAATGCTGTATTCTCTATACAGAAACTAATGCATTGTGATGTTTAACTAGAGCCAGCATCCCAAATAACTAATTAAAACTGATGCGCTTATTTAGTCTCCAATTCATCACAGGTGGACTTGTGTTAATGTGAAAATGAAAGTAAATTGCCACAATTTGGCAGTCTCACCATGTGTCATTCTCATTAATAATGGGGTGCTGCATATTTCTTTTTTATAAACAGTCTGCAGTGCAGTGTCAGACAAACTAATTTTTCAGTAAAAGTCTCGTAAATATTTTTCCTGTATTTTCTGGTCTGCCTGCAGGATCGTGATTTATGTTGTATTTTTGCCAAATACTACACCTTTTTCTATTCCAACCCAATTTTATAATTACAGCATTTTAAGATCACGAGTTAGTATCCCCCTTGCTTTTTGAGTATTAGCAACATAAAATTATTGAATTATTATTATGGTATTAGTAACCTGATAAGGTTGAAAAAAGGTAAACCTTTTTATTATAACGCTAATACTATTTTCATACAGTTGACCCAGAAAAAGTGAGAAAAAAATCAAAAGAGGCAGCTGCTAATTTACTATTACGTTAATATGAAAAAAAATTTGGCCCTGTCAGTGATAGTGTCATAAATTCCTCTACCAATGTCAGTCAGTAGATAAACTACAATGTAATTGAAGACTCAAAGTAAACCCACTGGATTTTCACATTTACTGAAAAGCTCAAGGCATTTGACAAAGCTGAGGATAAGCAGGTCTTGACACGTTTGTTTTATTTCCAGAGCACCTTAGAACTGTATTCCTTAAACAGAAACAGCTCTGATGGTCACCTTCTGCTCTTCCCCCTACTGGTCCCTTCCACTCCACTTTGTCCAAAAAGAAGACAAAGGGAGCACAAATGGTAGGTTTCTGCCAACTACCTCTCCCTATCATTTCTATACAGATTTCCATTGGCTCAGTGCAAATCACAGTTGAGATTGCAAAGCAGGACATTAAAAGAATGTCAGTTCTGGCCAGGACATGTGAGTATATTTAACACAACACCCAAACTTCCAGAAAGTCTATCAATCTACACCTTGTACAGGTTGTAAATCCTTATTGACATCTTTCTATCTTAAAATTAAATCAGTTGTTACTGCTACGAAACATGAAGAAAGCAGTGGATGGTGTCATTAAGTAGAGTAGTGGACAGTATCAGTAGGGCAGTGGACTTTGTCAGTAGGGAAGAGAACAGTGTCAGTAGAGCAGTGGTTGGTGTCAGTAGGGCAGTGGATGGTTTCAGTCGTTTTTATTTTTATTTATCTACAATTTTTTTGTTTAATTATTTTTTACATTTTTCTTCCCTGTTGGGAGGTTTTGGTGAAATATCAGAGGTTTAAACAAACAGGACACAGTCCTCAATCTCCATCTCTACAGTGTCAGCTGCACAGAATGAACAGGAATTGCTCTGCATAGTCTCCCTGTTCATTCACAAGTGGAAGAATAATATACACAGTTTACTATGCCTCAGGTATGAATGAACACAGTGAGTTATCAGTATTGATTACTCACTGTGTTCTTTCAGAAAAGGAAGGGGCCAATAAATGACATATTTACAGGCCCCTTCCCCCAATCTCCATCCAAAAATGATCCAGGGGGACCCAGGGAAGCACACTGGCCGGCATGGGCAGCAGAAGGAAGCAGAACCTGATCAGGAAGGGCAGCAGGGGTGGCATTTACTGGAACCGATCCCCTGTATTTTCCTCCTGTAACAGCTAAATGTCAACAGTAGGGAGAGGAGGAGAAGCTGGCTTTCAGGTGCTGCAGGAGAAAAATACAGAAAATGGTACCCCTGTTACCGTCCAGGTTCCAGGGGTCAGCAGGGAGGTGATGCAATCTGCCCATTACCTGCCCGCGATAGATTGATAGATTTAGAATCTTAATAAATTGTATAAGTCGTGCATATAAATAAATCAATTAACAAAAGTGGCAAATTAATCCTCATTAAATCATATAAACTAGGCTTATTAATCAATCATTGCATATACTGGTGAAATGCATTTATATAACATATTATAAAATTGTGTTCAGTGCAAAAAAATTAATTTGTTCAAGAATCCAATTCCAGAACTGCAGCAGTGGTGACAACTCAGCTGGTTTTGTGTTTCTCCACCACCGCAAACAGCACGCCTTCACCATTCCATCTCTACTGCCTCTGATCATATTTGATAGTAACATCAAGAAAAAAGAAAATTCCACATACAGTAAGGTTCAAAAGATTTATTGAAAAGCATATATGCTCATGGTGAGTATATTCTGGTGATCGCTGAGCGCTGAAACAAAGACCACTGTTGGATTGAACTCATTGGCAGCTTCCCCCATGATATCAGGATGCTGTATAAGCTCTGAGTGCAGTGTCCAGTCATTGCAAATGTAGCACAAGGTAGGGGTGCAGTTCTGCAGTATCAGGAAGTTGACTGCTCTATCAACTGGTTAAAGTTATGCATTAACAGAATTGACAGGCATTGTTGCAATGGCAGTTGGCAAGCATTGGCTGCTTACATTGAGATCCTCTGTATTCTCAAATATGATACAACCAAGTCTAGAAAATCCTTAATATTTCAGCTCAGAACTTGGCAAGCAAGAGCAACCCAGCCTAAGAAACTCAATGAAATGCAATGGGTTTTAGAGACTGAGCTGTGTTGTTGTGTAAGAAGCTGGCCAGCTGCTGACAAGTGGTGGCTTGGCAGTGTTGCTAAAACGGCTGATCTCTGGTTAATGGCACACAGGGGCAATGTAACAGGGTCTTCCATTTTCTGCTGGAAAGTGGGAAATTCTTTAAAGTGGAACTAAACACATTATGGCGGTAGGGAGCTCTTGCAATAACTGCAGTTTAGATCACTGACTGATTTTTTTTTTGTAGTTATACATGCCATTTGTAATTTTCATTGCTCATATTATCTAATATGTAAACAGTTTCCCTCTGCAGTAGTTTTCTCCAATTTACTGTAGAATTTCATAGCTGTTTTTCCTTTCACGTGTGTGTTTGCTATTGGTGCAGTCTCTGTTCAGCCCTTCACTAACATGTCTTCTGCCATGCCTTGGTTGACATCTTCCAAAAGTGTAGTGAACTAGAACTCATTTCCTAGTAACATGACATATTACACAGCTGTCAGTATCAAAAAGCATGCCTATATGGTTATCATTGTCTGTGGCTCTTTAACTTCTAAATACTTTTTGTAATTATACTTATAATCATTTTATGGTAACTACCTCCCTGCATACAGTATTATTTGCTCATGAATCCATTTATTTCCAGTTTCTCAGATTAATGCCAATTGACCATGAGTGATTACCATTTCCTTTTTATGTCTTATAGCCACAATATGTTGAAATGTACCAATTATTAGTATTCACAGTAATTTAGAAATTGTTATTATATATCTTTTACTAATATGTAAGTACTGTATGATGATATACGAGGTTATCCTTGTTTTAACATATATCTCACGCATCAGTTTTTTTATGCAATTTATTTTTGCATCAGAAGTTTGAGCAATGTATGTTGTGTTCTATCTATTTATGCATACTTAGATGTGGCATGTCTGAATGGTTCCCCTGGCTAATAATACTTCCAATGTTAAATATACAGTGCTTTTACACATACAAGAACTATCCTACTCTCTCTGTTTTACAAAACACACATAATTCTAGAAAGAGAGAGAGATTAAAATGTATGGACAGGTGAAACCTTTTTTATTAGTTTTAGATAAAGTGGTAAGCATTTTAATATTGCTGTTTGTGTCTCTGCTAGTGAAATTCACCCTCTCTGTACTGTATGTGCTGTTGATCGCTGTCACTTGGACTGAAAGTGAGAGGAAATCTGAGATTTTGAGTTGTCACCAAAACAGAAATAGAGAGAAATTATTTTATTAATGAAACACTGACTCCATTGTCTAAGAGGGAATTCGTTTGCTTTAGGGAGACCTAATTGCTTTCTCTACTTCTTGTTTTGTAAACTTTTAACCCTCCCTTACTCTATCATCAAAAATATATATATATATATGGCTTTAGATATATTATTTTAAAAAATAGATCCTGGTATTAAACTAAGCCAGAGACCCTTAAAACCAAAAGAAAAAAGGACTTTAAGGTGCTACATGTAACCTCAGTAAAAGGTAAACACACAACCTTAGAAAATTCAAGAGTTTTTTATTCACATCATCGTCGGTTAAAAAAAGCCTCATAACATCAAGTATATGAACATAAAATTATTATATAATGATCATTAATCCTGCCAAACCTCATCTCACATATATTTTGTGTTTATTGATGTACACATATTACAACAGTAAATGGTAGGGCAAAACTGCAGGAAAGTGTTCATAGGTCCCGATATATTCCGTAATTTAATTGCTTCACCAGGAGACCCTAATACATCAAGGGATAAACCACAATTGATGCATTTTATATGCATATAATTCAACAACATATTTACCTTTTCTGGGATTATGTTTGGCACCTTAAAGTCCTTCTTTTTTTCTTCTATTGGTTTTTAAATGTTAAATCATTCAATGGGAAAATGGTCTTTTCAGGCAGCTTAATGAGCAACATTAAAAAAAACAAAAAAAAATTTGCTTAGGGGATACCTTATTACAATTCTCAGAAACGGCATCATCAACACCATATTTTGGCATCACATAAATTGCATGTGTAATCATTTATTTACTTTTATATTATTCACTGGCTTACAACCAGCAACCCAATATGACTGTTTTAAAGAATCGGTAGAGAGTTTAGGTAGCTTTTTCAAAGACAGTGATTGTTTCGTGTAGCAGTGAGAGACCATAATTAAGTGCTCGAAGCAGCATGAACAATATATCTAAAATCTATCACAAAGTATATGCTTTGAAACAATATGAAGCTAACACTATCAACTTCATAGAAACTCTCAAACAGTGTCAAAGCAAGTAACAAAGCATAGCTTGTGATCTACTATATGGAGAGGCTAGGGTAGAAAATAGACAGGCTAGGGTAGGATATAGACAGGCTAGGGTAGTAAATAAACAGGCTAGGGTAGTATATGGACAGGCTAGGGTAGTATATGGACATGCTAGGATAGTAAATAGACAGAAGAAATGTGAAAATAACTGCGCATCAAAAAGTATAAGTAAATTAGAAAAAGAACATATGCTGCGAAATCCTATATGTGATACAAACACACAATATGAACAATGATAAACTGGTGACTCGCGTTATGACAAACTACAGTGTATAAAGCTGAAAAGGTGATCAGACCTCACTTTAAACCAAATACAAAAAGACATATAATGATGTATCCAAAAAAAAGAGCATGTGCAAAAAACTAGATTGACATTAAAAGCTGCAATGCTTTTAATTAAGAAGATTGTGAATAATAGTCCATATAAAAAAACACCCAAGTGTGGTGTAAAAATCTGCAACGACACAGCAGGACGGGCTGTCTGTGAGCATCCAGCCGGTGCCACAGACTGTTCTTCTTCAGAGGACGTTTTTTCCTGTTATACATGTGAGTGTATACTTTATTTTGTTTTAATAAAGTCATTTGATTTTACACTATTGGAGCCCTCCCCTTCTCTTTTATGGTGATACTACTTCGCTGAGGGCTGAGTCTCTTTTCTGTGGATCCATCCATCTGCATCACAGTCCCCGATGTCCCATTCCAGATCCCATCTTGACTCCATGGTGGTCCGGAGTAGCAGGATATAACAGCCCACTCAGACCCTCTGTAACGAGGGGTCATGGCTTTCTGGTAAGCGGCCAGGCACTCTATTTATGGTGGTGGACCCATAAACTTATGATTCCATATAACTGGACCCTCTTTGGATTTTTTTTTTTTTATATGGACTATTATTCACAATCTTCTTAATTGTTGTTGTACCATGCATTGCAGCTTTTGATGTCAATCTAGTTTTTTGCACATGCTCTTTTTTGGATACATCATTATATGTCTTTTTGTATTTGGTTTAAAGTGAGGTCTGATCACCTTTTCAGCTTTATACACTGTAGTTTGTTATAGCGCCAGTCACCAGTTTATCATAGTAAATAGACAGGTCTAGGGTAGTATATGGACAGACTAGAGTAGTAAATAGACAGGCTAGGGTAGTATACGGACAGCCTAGGGTAGTAAATAGACAGGTGCTCCCCTGAGCAGTCCAATATCCTCTCAGTAGATCAGTGATATGTGATGTGATCAGTCCTTGCACACACACACACACACACACACACACACACCCCTTACCCAAGGACAGGATGGAGACAGTGGAGAGCAGAGTGGAGAGCCTGTAGTGTGGCCACAGTACAGGAAACACCCCCTCCAGAAGATCTGTGTATGGCAATCCCTGACCCTCCTCTGCAGCCCAGCCACTCACCGGCCACCAGGATCCCTTCCCCAGCTCTGCACCCTGATCCCCGCAGGCAAACTAAAGCTTCCATGCAGCGCCCTCTCTTCTATGGGGCACAGGGTGGAAGTGTTAGTTTGATCCAGATTTTGCCGTCCCCCTACCCTGGCACCCTAGGCAGCTGCCTGATCTGCCTACTGTTGTCGCCGGCTCCGCCTGCATATTCTATCTGTGCTTGTGTGGGTTTCACCTGGGTACTACAGTTTCCTCCCACACTCCAAACATATCCTGCTAGGTTAATTGGCTCTTGTCTAAATTGGCTCTGGTATGTATATGTATGCATGTGAGGAAAGGACCTTAGACTGTAAGCTCTTCTAGAGCAGAGGCTCATGTGAATGTACAATATATCTAAAGCAGAAGGTGTTATAGTATAACTAAATTAGGGTTAAATTCTCCAGACCCACAAGCAAGAAAAACATAATGGATTTGTTGGGCAGTAAGCGTATGTCAAAGGGAGAGAACATGCAGATTTCATCTTGATTAAACAAATAACAGTGCTTTTTTTAGACTGAAGCCCCAAAAATAGTGCATAGAAATTGCACTGATTTGAAGCACACCTTTAAACCTTTCTATGAAAGGCAGCGATCTCTGAGAGAGAGAACAAGCACTCCAATAATACGAATACACTGTTCCAGGTTGGTCCAGGTATACTTTGGCCCTCAAACCCACACAAAAAGGTGCTGGTCCGGCTCACAACCATAGAAAATTCAAAAAGAGCGGTGGACGACAGCACACTAAGGCATGGAAAATTCAGAAGCTTTATTAAAGTAATCCATAAGTAAAAAACATCACAGCCCCACAAGACAAGGAACAAACCTTGACACATTCCATGCTAAGAACACTTAATCCTAACCTGAGAGCTATATCTCTTAGACCCCTTTCACACTGGAGGTGTTTTTCAGTCGCTTTAGCGCTAAAAATTGCGCCTGTGAAGCGCCTGAAAAAAGCCTCAACTGCAATCCCGGTGTGAAAGCCCGAGTGCTTTCACACTGGGGAGCTGCGCTGGCAGGACATCAAAAAAGTCCTGAAAGCAGATTCTTTGAGGTGCTTTAGGAGCGGTATATACACCTCTCCTAAAGCGCCCCTGCCCATTGAAATCAATGGGCAGCGCCACCGAAGTGCCTACAAAGTGCTGCGACAGTGGTGCTTTTAACCCTTTATTCGGCCGATAGCGGGGGTTAAAAGCGCTCCACTAGTGCCCGAAAAGCTCCGCAAAAATGACGGTAAAGTGCCGCTAAAACTAGCAGCGTTTTACCGCAGACGCTGGGGCGCTGGCAGTGTGAAAGAGTTCTTAAATACTATTTAAGAATATGCACAGCAAGGCCCAATCAGTAGCTAATGTTCCCAATATAAAAATCATTATAAAACCATCACATATATATAAATAACACAACAACACAAAAATATGCATAAAATCCAAAAATACATATTAGAACATAGTGCCAGAGCACCATAGGGAATACCCTTATGTCTTCATTTCTATCTCTATAGGATGGTATATATATATATGGTATATATACACCCCCCTCCCCCACGCCACTATTCGTAAAGATAAAAATGTATAAATTCTCACTGCCAGCCCCTCTATAAAACGGCAGGCATAGTAGACTGTATAAATCTTTTATATAAACGAGGCTTGTAAATACTGATAGCACAATCTGCAGGCCAGTCACGTGACTCTCCGCTGGTTTCCAGGGCTACTGCAGGAGGGGCTGAGCAGCCATGTGATCTCCCTGGCTGATGTCCAAGGGAGATCTCGGCCCTGCAGAAGCCATCCATCGGAGCTGTACAGCAGCTGCGAGTCATGTGACCAGCCTGAAGAAAACTCTAAACAAGTTTTTACAAACTTTGTTTTTAGAAAAGACAGGTACAGTGCATTATGCCAGGCTCTAATAAAGGCGCTGGCATAGACTTCATAATATGGATTAACAAACACTTTAAGAGATATGGCTCTCGGGTTTGCTTTGTTATAATTAAGGGCTTTTAGCGTGAAACGGATTACTTTAATACAGCTTCTGGATTTTCCATTCACCTCACCACTAGTGAGGTCTTGTTTCAGAGACTAAAGATGGAAGAGGTTACAGATTTGCATACAGATGTTAGGCCTGTACAATCATGCTCCAATTTCTGAGCATCTGAGTGGGCATATTGTGGCTGGAAATTAAAAAAAAAAAATGCATTGTGTGTTAAATTGAAATTAAAAAGCATGAACCGATTTGCACCACACAATTTGAGTCTGTATTGGATAGGCCACAATTTCTGAAGAAGAGATCAAGCACATGGCACCCGAAAGTAAAAAATGTCTTGATTTGGAGATTGGGAATGGGAAACTGGTTAGATATTTGACCCATAGATATTAAGCTTGTATGAGGGGGCTGCAATTTCTGAGCACTTGAGGGCGCATATTGCAACTGGAACAAAAAAGTAGGTATTTTTTGTGTACTTTGGAAAATATAAACATTGAATAGAATTGCACCACACTTATCAAGCCTCACTTGGAATAGTCCACAGTTTCTGAGGGAGAGAGTAAGCACAATGCATCAGCAAGCAAACAACCGGCTTCCTTTTCACAGACTGAATATAGAACAATTTGACAGTTTTGATGCTAAACTTGTAATCCTTTTTGGCTAGGTTGCTAAGGGAAAGACAAGTAGATCGTAGCTAGAAATAGGAAATGATTTAATTTTTTTCCAAGAGATAATCAAGGCTGTGCATGTTAACAGAGTAGCACCACAGATTTTAAAGCAGCATCTAACTAAAAAAGCAAACGTTTATTATATTGTAGCTTACTGGTTACATAGTTACATAGTTACATAGTTAGTAAGGTTGAATAAAGACACCAGTCCATCCAGTTCAACCTGAGTGAGTGTGGGTCTACAACCCTGACCCTTGTCCCTAACCCTGAACATCGCACACTCACATCAATCCCTACCCTCAATCCAAGGTCCCCATTCATATACTAGGGCCAATTTTGGACAGAGGCCAATTAACCTACCAGCATGTCTTTGGAGTGTGGGAGGAAACCGGAGTACCCGGAGGAAACCCACGCAGGCACAGGGAGAACATGCAAACTCCAGGCAGGTAGTGTCGTGGTTGGGATTCGAACCAGCGACCCTTTTTTTACTGCTAGGCGAGAGTGCTAACCACTGCACCACTGTGCCGCCCATGGTTGTTAGATGTGATGGCTGCATTTGTTTTCTTTGAGGCTTTATTTCTTTTATTCCTGTAAGTCTGTTTTTCAACAGAACAAGCTGTCCTGCAGATGTAGCAGTTAGACGGTTGAGACCACCCATTTCCTACTAACAGCCATGCTTATAATAGTCAACTTTTACTCATTTATGTAAAACCTTTATTTCAATGGAAACAAATCTGTTCCTGTAATTGCTTATAAAGTGTTAGCTGTAATTTGTCTTCAATTTGCTTAGTGTATCCCAATCTGCTAGTCATTGGAACACTCCCCCACCCACCCAGATTACCAATACTTCTCTCCAAAAGTGTTTCTGTAGTAGGCAGTCTAATACAGGAAGATGCCCAGGTGAAAACAGTAGGGAAAAAAGACCTAAAAAATAAAAAAACGAAAGCAGCCATCACATCTAATGATTGATATGCTGTAATTTATTAAATTTTTGCTTTTGGGTTTAATACTGTTTTCAGTCTGTTTGGACATGCCAAAATCGCAATCCAACAAGCAGACTGCATCTTTTTAAACATTAAGGTTATTTCTTCCCAGACAGGATGGAGAAATACAGCTTTTATACCCTTTTGGACAGGTCCATAATGTTGAGATAGAGAGTAAGGAAGATAATTAGGATAATTAGGAAAATAATAATTTATTCAATTTTCATTTGAAATTTAAACCAGAAAATCTTAAACGATTTCATGTACACCTCTTAAAGTGTTACTAAACTCACAACAGTAAAAACAGTCTGTATATGCAGTAAAGCATACTCAATGTGGAACCTAAGGGGTAAATCCTCTGCATTTTTTAAAAAGGCTGTTTGATTCTATCTTCTCTGATCTCTGTTTCATTCTATCTTCCTCTTCTTCCACTGTCCCCAATCCATCTCCTGATAAGACAGAGCCTTTGGAGTCACTCTGCACATGCTAAGTTTGGTGTGTATTGCTAGAGAGTTTTTTTCTTGGGAGGGTGCATGTGATCAGCACAGGGGCAATCAGCACTGTCCAGACAGTGGGTCAGGGGTCCTGCAGCCTCATAGGACAGTCAGAGGAGAATGAAAACTCCTCCTACAAGCTTTAACCAGACACTGATAGAAGTCATAAGACTGCTATAAACTGCTGATGAGAAAAGGTATCTAGTAGTTTATATTTAATGGAATAATTGCATTTCCATGCTCTGTGTACTGTGGGAGACCAGATATAGTGAATGCAGGGTCCTTGGTTTAGTAACACTTTGATGCCGCGTACACACGATCGCACATTCCGACAACAAAATCCATGTTTTTTTTCCAACGGATGTCGGCTCAAACTTGTCTTGCATACACACGGTCACACAAATCTTGTCAGAAATGCCGAACGTCATGAATGAGGTGACGTACAACACGTATGACGGCACTAGAAAAGGGAAGTTCAATAGCCAGTGCGCCACCCTTTGGGCTCCTTCTGCTAATCTCATGTTAGTAGAAATTTGGTGAGAGACGATTCACACTTTTCAGCCTCGTGCTTTTCCGATTGTTACTGCTCTTCAGTTTGTGCTTGTGGGTTCGTATCTGGTATTCAGTGTGTGTAGTCAGTTCGGATTTGTTTTTCAGTGCGTATTGTTATAGTACGTATTTGATCACCAGTGCGTTCTTGGCTCGTTTCTGATTTTCAGCTCGCTCTTCTCAGGCCTTTCTGATTTACAGTGCGTTCTGTTCGTTCTGACCAGCCGATCATTTTGAAGCCATGTTGCAGGCACGTACTCATCATAGAGTTCATGCTGTGCAGGGGCTTGGTGTTGGGGCTCTTACATTGACCCAAGCCCAGTCCATGAACAGGGCGGGGATGAGTTCATGGACCAAGAATTGGTTACTCCAGTGTGGCCAATACTCTCATATGCCTTTGTTGCGGGAGATCCATGAGAATAATCCTGATGATTTCAGGAATTATCTCCGGATGATTGACCCCGTTTTCACTATCTGTTGGCTTTGCTGTCCCCTTATATTACCAAGCAGGACACCTGCATGCGGAAAGCCATCACTCCCGAGCAGAGGCTAGTCGCCACGTTGCAGTACTTGGCGACAGGGAGCAGTCTGCAGGACATCAAGTTCTCGACAGGCATCTCCCCCCAGGCTCTGGGGATCATTATTCCAGAGACCTGTTCTGCCATCATTCAGGTCCTGCAGAAGGACTATATTAGGGTAAGTTTTCTCCTTTAACATCACATTCTATGTATTTAATGTTTGCTAATGTATAGTATTTCTTTCATCATTCCCTAATTACGATGATTGTAATATGCTGTGAATGTCCCCTTTGTTCTCATGCATGCTTGAATTTTTTAAACTTCCTTTTTTGTCTTTCATGCATATTTGCCTTCACTAACCTCCCTAGCATGCTATCCTGGGCCCATACACACCTAGCCTAGCCACTTAACAATGTATTTTTCAGCTCCATAGTAGTGCTTTACCCCAAACACCCCATAAACATGTAGTGAAAGAGCCTGCCAGAATACTTTCAAATGGCACTGTTTAAAGTTTTGTTCTCCTATTATCTTGATAGGTAATTGCAGAATGTAAAAAAGTGCTTCAATTTGTACAGTGTGTATTTATATTTTTGTATTATGACATTTCTTACCTTTCCAGTGGGCTGCCAATAGTGTAAGTAAGGAGGGGCTGGCCAAAGTCAAACACATTATTTATGTATTCAGCTCTCAATGAAGTGGAGAGGGTTACCTGTCCAAAACATACCCCCCCTCAATTTTTTACAATGGGCCATCAGAGAGGGTGAGGAATCTGATAGGTGGGCCTTATATTTTTGTCTTTAAATACTCATTAAAATAAATGTTATACTGATGTTGACCAAGAATGTTTGTGTCTAATCTGCTTGCAATGTTTATGTGCAAAAGTTCTTTTTTCTTGTTTGACTCCACAGTTTCCTTCAACGCCACAGGAATGGTAGACTGTGGCTTCCCAATTTGCCCAGCGGTGGGACTTTCCCAACTGCAGAGGGGCAATTGATGGGAAACACGTCCACATCGTGCCACGTGGGGAAGTGGACGTGGGGAAGAATGGCCGGATGTTGGATGGTGGAGTCATCGCCCAGACAGAGTTCTACACACGGCTCCAGAATGGTAGCTTGGGATTGCCACCTGCTGAAGAGAACGTGGAAGGACTCCCGTTTGTCTTTGTCGCTGTTGAAGCGTTTGGGCTGGGTGAACACCTGATGCGGCCGTTCCCGATTAGGGCCCTCATCCCGGACCAAAGAGTTTTTAACTACCGGCTGGCCAGAGCTAGAAAAGTGGTGGAAAATGCTTTCGGGATAATGACCAGCCGCTTCCGCCTATTCCTTACGGCAATCAACATGGCAGAATATAAACTTAACCATACAATCCTTGCATGCTGCATTCTCCACAACTATTTAAGGAGAAATTTAATGAACTATGTTGCCTCAGTTGGGCCTGAGGCTGGACTTAACGAACAAACCCTGACAGCGCTTGAAGCTGGCCGTCCTGGCTTGCCCCCCAAAGTGCCCGCGAGGTCCAATTCAAATATATGAAGTACTTTGCGGGTAGGGGGGCCATTGATATGCCAGAAAAAGTTTAAGATACATTTTTAAAATAAATTTTTGATTAAAACTGAAATAAAATTTCCTTTGATTTACTACATGTGTTTCTTTTAGCTGTCTCCTAGGTTCTCCAATGGGCATTTCTTTTTGACCATTTTCTTCAATAGTGCAAATGTAATGTATTTGATACATGAGGTAACAATCTCTTCTTCAGCAAACTATTATTATGTTGTGGGTCTGCTACACACACACCTTGTTTTTGTTGTTAATGTATGTAATGCATTACTAATAAAAAATATACATCATATTCAGCACCATGAATGAATTTTGGTGAGTCACGAAAATGGCATGATTGTGGCAAATTATAAAGCACTGTGGGCGTTATTTAGGAAAATCCACTTTGCACTCCAAGTGCACTGCAAAGGTGCACATGAAACTGAACTTGAAACTGCACTGAAAGTGCACTTGTAGTGCAAAGTGGATTTTCCTTTAGTAAATAACCCCCATTTCAGTGTAAACACCAACAGTACAAAAAATTATATTGAGCATTGAAAGAAGAAGCCACACATTGTTGAGTAGAAAACGTTTTACTCCGTGCACATTCACATGTGTGTTAGAAAAGGGTTTTTGAACAAACCAACATATTTTTGTTTTTGACAGTACAAATAGCCTTTTTTGTGTTAAAACAGGCATGTTTAAAAACATAAAACAATACAAAACTAGGAACTTACAAAGTTCAAATTTGACAAAGTGAAGGCAATATCAGACATTAGTATGTCCAAACTGTGTTGATACTGCTTTCATCAGATGGGGTGATGTCAACCTTGTGAAAGCCAAATTTTGAAGATGCACACAAATTGAGAGTCAAAATGGGAATTTCCCTCCTGATCCCATGCCTAATGTCAATATGTGCTAGCTCCCATCATGGGTGATCAATGGACGTGTTTCGGGGGTGCAACCACTTCCTCTCATCTACTTTAGTTGCGAGGAAGGGGTTGCACCCCCAAAACATGTTCCTTGATATCCCGTGATGGCAGATAGCACATGTTGACACACTGTGTGCATCTTCAAAATTTGGCTTTCTAAAAAATATTTAAAATGTGTGAAAAAAAAATACAAACAAACTAGAAGAATTTTGGGGTGTTTTAGATTCTGTCTAAAACATCAATGATGTTTTTGAGTCTTTTTTCCACATCATTGATGTCTTCCTTGATCTTCTGTAAATCACGATTGCACACCATGATCTCCCCGATGAGGACGTGTACACTTGCACTTGTGAAATGAGATTCTTCTTCCACAACATCCACATCACCTAAAATTAAAAAAACACACCATGTATTATAAATATGCAGGCATGCATCTATTACCTGAAGCTGTGGTCTCAGACACTCACCTGTTGTGGTGACTATTTCACCCACTTCATAAACCTCTCCTTCCTCCACATCTTCTGGTTGTGGTGTGGGGATTTCCATTTCTTTAGGAGGTGGGGGTCCCTGGTGTCCTCAGATGTCCCGAGTCTTTTCTCCCCTATGTGATTAAAAAAAGGTATACTTAGCACACAGATATTTGATGAGAGAAATAGTAATATGAAACATTGCTTGGAAGTGTCGTACAATTGTCTTTTTTGGCAGAGTTGAAGACATTATTTTTTTCCCTTTATAAAGCTGGAATACTTACCTTTTTTGTACAATTTTCACACATGGAGACACCCCTAGTATCCACTGGAGCACCTGTGTGGGACACTCGAAAACGGGTGTTCTGGTGTCCCACACTAGTGCTTCTGCGTCCAGATGTGTAAACAGCTGCTGAGTGTCCTCTCCTTACACTGAATCAAGTTTGCATTTCATTATAGTTACAAACCCATCTAGACAACAAACTTCTTTTAAGACAAATAGGCATTAGCAAATGTAGTTAACCTGCGTCTGCCAAAAACATTGTATTAGTGGTCGAACGAACAATGTTTACTACGATTGATTACTGTGAACCTGAAACTTGCCATTTTAAACTGTACAAGAAAAGCACATGGAGCAGCACAAACGTAATAATAATAAGAGGAACTCATGACAACTACTTACGTTTTTGAAGAACTCTCTTGATCTTTCTGTACTGATCCTGCTCCCTCAATTTGAGGTCTGACCATCCTTTCCTCAATTGATCCTTGGATCGCCGTACCCCAAAATTCCTGTGCAGACTTTTCACTTTAGTCATGATCTTGGCCTTTCTCACATTTGGGTCTGGGTAAGGTCTATGCTTCCTATCATAATTGGCCCTCTTCAAGATGTCCACCATCTCCACCATCTCTATAAAGGACATATTTGAGGCCTTAAATCTCCTCTGGGTTCGTGATGTTCGTGGCTCCGACCTTTCGTTGTTGCTGCTTCTGCTGTCTGCATGCACTTGCTCTTTCTCCGCCATGTGCTCTCCCACTGTGCCGAAAGGCAAGGGGCGGGGAATAGACTAGAAAGAACATCAGGGGCGGGCGGAGTTTCACGCATGCGCAGTGTTTATAAAGCGTAACATGCGTGCGTTGTACGTACAATCTGTGAGCAGAGGAAGAAGTAGCGAAAGCGCCGACCGTTCTAACGAAGGTACAAGTTTAACTTGGTGCATCAGTGGCCTATACTGCTTCTAGATTGAGGCCTATATTGGGACAAGATTAGGAGAGTTTAGCCTGACATTAGGGTTTGTTTTGTGTTTTGCATAGAAAATGGATAGCTTCAATGATCACAACTTCCTCCCCCTATTCATAGACAAGTACAGGAAGCTGCCCTGTCTGTGGCAGGTGAAACATCCGCATTATAATCATAAACAAAAGAGGCAGGCAGCGCTGGAGAAACTGCTGGAGTTGGTGAAGCCGCAGATCCCCATGGCAACCATACCCTATTTGAAGGCAAAAATTGGTGGGCTGAGGAGCACTTATAATAGGGAGTGCAATAAGGTCCAGGATTCCATGAGATCAGGAGCTGCAGCAAATGCCATTTATGTCCCCAGTCTGTGGTACTATGACAGACTGCGTTTTCTGTCAGACCAGACTCAAGTCAGGCAATCACTCTCAACCCTTCCTTACACTCTTCCTTCCATGCTTCCTTCCACCCCCGCTGAGGCTTCCGACGTCCAACCTGGGCCTTCCAGCCAGGAAGAAGTGGAGGAGCCCAGCTTGAGCCAGGTATAGCATTGTTCTACATATTTCTTGTTGTAAAATTAATAATGTTAACTAGATGTTATTATTGATCACTAATTGCTGATTTAATAAAGTGTTTTACATATCAATAGACAGTAGTGGCCAAAAATGTTTGGGACAAGAATAAAAAATACTGGGGTCAGAATAATAGTCTTTTCTATTTGTTAACATTCAATTTGCAACAGTCATGAGCTCAAAATTGTGTGTGATTGATGAAAAAAAAACTAAAACGATGTCCCTTTTTCATACACAAGCCTCAGCCAGGAGGAGGGCGTGGAATGTGGCAGCCAGGAGGAGGCTGTGGAATGTGGCAGCCAGGAGGTGGCGGGGGAAAATGGCAGCCAGGAAGTGGCGGGGGAAAGTGGCAGCCAGGGGGTGGCGGAGGTAAAGTGGCAGCCAGGAGGTGGCCCAGCCCAGTAGCCTGGCCGAATCTTCCGCCTTCCAACCAAAAGGCCCAGGAAGGGTAGTAATGTGGAGGAGGCAGCACTTGGGCGGATTCGGGAGGCTAATGCTGCCCTCAGAACCACCCCCACTCTTCAAGAGGCCTTTGCCTCCATGGATGCATGCAAAATGCAGGAAATGGAGGAGGGCCAACGCCTCATCTGTGAGGAAATTATGTATCTGTCCCTAAATAAGGGGTTGTGGGGAAACTCACAACCAAAACCCACCTGTGTGAGTTCGACCATCCTCCTCCTTCTCCACCTCCTGCCACAATTCCAAAACCACAGCCTGGAACGGAAGAGTGGAATGAAGACAAGAGTGTGATGGCCTGGGTTTAGTCTGGTCTGACAAAAGACGCAGGCTGTTGTATGACCACAGCCTGGGGACATATATTTCATCTCCTGCTGTTCCTGATCTCTTGTAGTCCAGGACCGGATTGTGCTCACTATTATATGGACTCCTCTTGCTACCAATTTTGGCTGTAAAATAGTTGATGTGTGCCCTGGGGTACAAAGGCTTTGCCAATTTCACAAGTTTCTCCAGTGTTGCCCTCCTCTTTATTTTATTATGACCCATAATAAATGGCTATTTCTTTTTCACAAACACTTGCCTGTGTGTTTTACTTCAAAAAGGACAATGCATTTTGCCTATTTGGGGCTTACTCATAAAGGCCTCTATGATTAAGCCCCACATGGGCAAAATACATTAGGGGGGATTCTTCTATGGGTTGATTGCCAGGTAATTGCAAGATTGATTGTTAGATGGGATAATTGTCATGACATTTTGGAGATCGTGACGATCATCCGCCCACCTCCACCAATCAGAGGAAGCCCTGTATTAATTTATTGGGCCAGCTTAGCCCAAGCAAAATATTTAAAGTCACGAGAAACCTGGAACCAAGCTGAAGCCAATCTCATCATATTTTATTATCTTAGATTTACAGTCTGCTGATGCTGTGTGCAGCTGGGCACCATTTTTCTGTAGTCTAAGCTGCCCCAAATTTCCTGTCATCCTGGCCATTCCTTGGTTTTACAACCATAATCCCTCCATTAATTGGGAGGGATGAACAATACATTTTACAACCCCTCATTGCAAGTTACATTGCAGAGAACATTGTCAAACAAGTTCTTTGTTGATCAAGGATCAAAGCTGATTCAATGATAAGCTACCTCCACAGTACAGTATTATGAGTTCCGAGATGTCTGTGATAAAAAGAATGCAGATCAGTTGCATTGCCGGTATGATTGTCTCATTGAACAGCTCCCAGGGGCGGAAATATATTTTGGTCACATTTTTAAGACCCTGAATAAAAGGTGATCAGGGAGTGGCTTGATATGAATTTAAAGAGGAGCTTTATCAGACACTCAACATTACTTGCAGTGGTAGCCCTGTTCATTGTTGGAAAAAAAAAGGCACCACCTTGCATCCATGCATCGATTACAGGGATTTAAAATAAAATCACTATCAAAAACCATTATCCACTTCCCTTGATTCCTGAAATGTTGAAAAGATCTCGCTCCACCAAAGTATTTACCAAACTGGGCTTACGGGGGGACATATAACTTTGTCCATATTTGTCAAGGAGACTAGATATGGATATTTTGGTCTTTGCAATGCTCCCACAACTTTTTCAGCATTCCATCAATGATGTCCTGCAATCTGTTAGACCAGTTTTTTATTGCATACTTGTGTAGCGCTTACTCCCATATGACCTGCTATGAAATAGAATTAAGCAGTCCCTTGGATATGAGTATGCAAAATATTGTACCTTGCTGTCCCCTCTATCCAGCCTTGGGGTGTGATGAAAAGAAGTTACTCACTTAGTCCCTCGCTGGTGAATCCTGAGGTCCAAGAGGCTGCTTCCTGCTATACAGGCCCAGATCTTGACTGTCAGAATGGCTTCAACTAAACCTAGCTGAGGCTGTAAAGGGTGTGAGACTTCAGCTGCTCCTTCTCTCTTCCACTAGCTCTTTTCTGTCCTCTACCTCCCCCCAGCACAGGGGTCCCTTCCAGGCGACTGGACCCTGGACTCTGCTCCCTCACTGCCAAGCTCATGAACATTTATGAAGAGGGAAAGAGAGGCACCAAGCCGCCGATAGTGTAGCACAGTTTATTTAAAAAAAGGCATTAATACATGGTAAAATGTCATTCACATACATCCGAGGTAACAGGCATGTGTAAGCTAAATTTGGAACCAATGAACCACGACAGAAGAGTCCAGTCCATGCTGATGCCGCAGGTGTCAAAGCAGCTGCTGGAAGCAGTGCAGGAATCTGGCCAGATTACAAGGAGCTGCCACAGGAAGATAGCTGTAAGGAGCTGTCAAACGACCTGTCAAAGCCTGGAACTCTTTGAAGCCCAGATCTGAATCCAGAGCCCTGCCTGATCTCTTGGACAATTTTACTTTCTGTTTCTGGTAAAACTGGAACTCCTTGCTCCCCCCATGAACTTCCTCTTTAAACCATGCTTTATTTGATAGATTATTGTGCTCTTCTCCAGCCAATATCTTGCTCCTTACACTACTGCCCTTATCCATATCTTCATTACCACTCATTACCGACCTTTGGCTTATTTACTGATTATGCTTCTGCTTGATCCCTACCTACTATATCTGCTACCATACCCCGGCTTTCTCACCTCCTGGGGGCAGTCCTTAGAATCATGACCATCAGGAGCTCTACTGAAGACTGGCTAGTGCTTAGACTCCACGCCTCAGGTGAGAATGTGTTACCAGCCAGGGTTGCCTGCTTGTGCATTATCCTGTTGGTTTTTGTGTGAACCTTCACTGCTATAGCTACTGGCCTCCAAGCTGGACCACTGAGCGTGACACAATGTTTCCTGTGAATGGCTGAGCATTTTTTTTCCAAGAACACAGCTGATTCTACATACAGATTATACAGCACTCCCAGTGGGTGCACATGTGAAGTGAATAGTTTGTTTGGACCAGCATGGTCTGAAAGAACTATTTAAAGTTACAAGAAACATGAAGTTAGGCTTTTAAGAGTATGTATCCAAAATAATTCTGGATTGTGCCAGTGTGCTCAAGTAGAGCCAAAAGATCAATACAGACAGCATAATATACTCTGCATGAATGCCAATCTGAGGAGAACATGTCCATTTTTAATGATGATCGATACACCATATTCAAAGGCAAACATCAACGCATCGTTAGGAAGCTATGTCATCGCAGAATGGTACTGCGGACATATACAGGTATACTATAGGGATGGCCCGAATGGACCCCTGTTCGGTTCGCACCAGAACTTTTAAACACTGTGAAAGTTCGGACCCAAAAATCAAAAGTGCCCATTTTGAAGGGTTATATGCAAGTAATTGGGCATACAATGGTTATAGGGGTCCGGGTCCTGCCCTGGGGGACATGCATCAGTATAAAAAAACAATTTGTGAAAAACGTCATTTTTAAATGAGCAGTGATTTTTGATTTTTTTAAAGTGAAAGCATAAAAATGAAAAATTCCTTCCAATATAGTGCCTGGGTGTCCCCTTAGTCTACCTGTAAAGTGGCAGATCTGTACCATGTCTAGAATCTGCTGCAGCAATAATTGCAATTATAAAGCCCAAAAAAATGACATTTTTCCTGCAAGTTGCCTTTATTTTGCTCAGCAACAGCTGGGGAGCCAGTGTGTATGATGAGGCCACAATGTAGTGCACTGGTAACAAGATTAGAGATTTTTTGGATACATTCTGGTGTCGCTTTGACTTTGGATAGAAGTAACGGGTGCGTAAAAATTGGTCTTTGGGTGTCGGTGGCGCCTTCCCAACGTAACCCTATAGAGGTACTCTTGATGAAAGCAAGAATTGGCCTTGCTGTAAAAAATTGCAATGATATGCACCTGTCCAATAGGTGCAGAAAAATTACTCTTTGGGTGTCGGTGGTACCTTCCCCCCGTAACCCTATAGAGGTATTCTTGATGAAAGCAATAATTGGCCTTGCTGTAAAAAACTGCAATGATATGTACCTGTCAAACAGGTGCTGAAAAATTGGTCTTTGGGTTTTAATTGTGCCCATGAAACCTATACCAAAAACATTCTTCAAGATGAAATCACCAAACACCCTCAAAGCTAGGCAGCCTCGAAGTCCTGCAGAGATTCCACATCCCAAAAAGACTTAATCAGTGACATCGGCATCAGGGGCTTCATAGCTGGTAATCCAGTACTGATTCGTTTTTATAAAAGTCAAATAGTCCACGCAGTCTGTGGACAAACACGTTCTATGATCAGTAACAAAACCTCCTGCAGCACTGAATGCCCATTCTTAAAGCACGCTGGATGCAAGGCAGCCCAACAACTCAATAGCATACTGGGCAAGTTCTGGCCAGTGGTCTATTCTTATGACCCAGTAAGTCAGTGGATCGTCAGCTGGAAAACTCTCAATCTCTTTTTTGGATCCGAGGTAATCATCCACCATGTGATGCAGACGCTGCTGATGAGATGTGGAAGCTGACAGCCCTGGTTGGCGAGGACTAAAAAAATTCCGAAATGCCTCACTTAAGCGGACACCTTCTCCAACGCTCCTCTCTTGACCAACAGAACACTCAAAACTATGTTTTCCACAACACTGTAACCTACTGGAGTCAGGGAAAAAGGTTCAATAAAATCCTCTTTAACATGTCCTCAAAAGATTTTATCTTCTGCACTCTCTGTGGGGACGGGATGAGTTCTGAGACCTTCCCCTTATAACGGTGGTCAAGGAGGGTTGCTAACCAGTAATCATCCTTCTCCTTTATGCCACATATTCTTGGGTCCTTTTGCAGGCTTTAAAGCATGAGGTTGTCCATGCGCCTCAAATTTGCAGAGGCTTGAGAAGCAGACTCCTCAGGGTCACTCAGGATGACAGCATCTGGAACTTCCTCCTCCCAGCCACATACTACTCCCAAGGGTCCTGGGGTTGAAAAGCCATCGCTTACAGATTGATGCATGTCTTGCTCTTCTTCGAAGTCTATGAAAGTGTCAGAATCCTTCTCCTCATCCTCCTCCTCTCTCTCCTCCTGTGTCATAGGAATGATGGGGTCTGGATAAAGTGGGCCTTGAGAGGAAAGGAAGCCCTCCTCTTCCTCCTGCTGCTCTGTCTCCAGTGCCCTGTCCATAATGCCACGCAGAGTCTGCTCCAGCAGGAACACAACAGGGATTGTGTCACTTATGCATGCACTGTCACTGCTAACCATCCATGTGACCTCCTCAAATGGTGACAATACAGTGCATGCATCCTTAATGATCAGCCATTGGCGTTAGCGTGGGGAAAAAAAGCTGATGCGGCCTGAGCCTGTCGTCATGCCATACTGGCACAGATACTCATTCACGGCCCTCTGCTGCATGTATAGCGGCATTTCCAAAGTTGAGTTCCACCTGGTGGCCATGTCTCAAATCAGGCGGTTTATGGGCAGGTAGAATTCCAGCTGAATTTCAGCCAACCAAGCACTGGCTGTGTATGACCACCTGAAATGGCTACAGACTCTTCTGGCCTGCTTTAGTACATCTTGCAACCCTGGGTACATACTTAGGAAACACTGCACCACCAAATTGAGGACATGTGCCAGGAATGGCACATGTGTCAACTTTCCCTGTCTAAGGGCGGACAGGAGGTTTGAACCATTATTGGACACCATCATTCCTGGCTCCAGCTGGTGTGGTGTGAACCACCTCTGGGCCTGTCCCTGCAGAGCTGCAAGAATCTCTAATCTGGTGTGGTTCTTGTCCCCTAAACACACCAGCTGAAGCACAGCATGGCACCTTTTAGCCCGACTCTGGGAATAGCCCTTTGAGCGCTTAGGGGGTACCTGATGTTCATAGGACAATTCTGCAGAGGAGGGAATGGAGGTGGCGGAAGAGGAGGGGGTAGAGCTGGCAGGTCTGGCATCATCACCACCAGCTATATTGAAATGTGGGGGCACAAAAAACTGCAGCACCGAGCAGCGTTACCCAGTGTGCTGTGAACAAAATGTATCATCCCTGCCCATGCTTGCTGAACCACGTATTAGCAGTAAGGTGGATTTTATAGCTGACTGCCTTACCCAACGATTCCAGAACATTCCCTTCCACGTGATGGTAGAGAGATGGAGCGGCCTTACGTGAAAAGTAGTAGCGACTGGTCACCTGCCATTGTGGTACAGCACATTGTGCGAATTCACAGAAGGGGGCAGAATCCACCAGGCTGAAAGGCAGAAGTTGAAAGGCCAACAGCTTTGACAAGCTTGCATTCAGACGGGATGTGGCATGTGGGTGTCAGGGACTGTATTTTTTTTCTGCTGCAATAGATGGGGCAGAGAAATTTGCTGGCTACAGTCTACAGCTGGTGGTTTGCTGCTGGCAAATGTGCTGTTAGGACTTGGGACACCCTGTGCTATACCATCATCCCTGTCAGTGGAGGCTGCTGAGAGGTGATGA
This sequence comes from Lithobates clamitans, assembly GCA_037952925.1. NCBI lineage: Eukaryota > Metazoa > Chordata > Amphibia > Anura > Ranidae > Lithobates > Lithobates clamitans. The sequence continues at coordinate 1,521,833 of JBBGZY010001281.1, read as the reverse complement.
CTTGGTATCACAGGGGCAGACTGAAGTGGGTATGGAGGAGGAGGGACAGATTTGTGCCCCTTTTGTGTGGCTTTTAGGTGCTCTTGCCAACAGCCTGAGTGGTTGGATGTTAAATGCCTTGTTAAGCATGTGGTACCCAAATGGTTGGTGATTTTGCCACATTTGATGTGCCTGAGATACAGTTTGCAGATAGCAACAGTGCGATCTGCTGTAGATGAGCTGAGAAAGGCCCAGACAGCTGAGCTTTGGGGAGTAGGTCAGGAGATAACAGCTGCAGAATGTGATGGAATAGGGTGGCTGCTCTCTACTCTTTCTTGATGTCGACCTCCTTGGGGTTGTGCCTCCTCACCTTCAGTTTCCTCCTCTGCTCTATCTGGCACCCAAGTCACATCAGTGACCTCATCATCTCCATCTCCTCCATCTTCAGCATTACCACTGGAGACAACTTGGCAATACGCTGTGGCTTGGGGAACATGAATGCCAATTTGTCTATCAGTGTTCCTCCCTCTCTCTAGGCTCATGTTTCTGTCATCCTCAAGCTCAGAACCAACATCTGAATCTGGTAATGGCTGGGCATCATCAAGGAGCAAGTGGCAAGCAAGTGGCTGATGCTGTGGTCAAATAACTCAACTGACTCCTCAATGGCTGATGTTGGGGATATAGCAGGAATAGATGTGGACAAGGAGGCAGGTTTATCCACTCTGGCAACTGCAGGGGACTGCGCACTTGTCTCTGCTTGCATGACAGAGGATGAGAAGGATGAGGAAGGTTTAGAAAGCCAGTCCACCACCTCCTCTGCATGCTGTGGCTGGATAGCATGGGCAAACTCACTAAACAGAGAAAATGATGCCCTGCCTGAGGACTGACCACCACGTCCACCTTTGAACACATTTGTTGCTGGTCCCCTTACAGTGCCAAGGGAACGTCTGCCTCTCCCTGTTGTCCTCCCAGATACAAATATAATATACTGCAATATAATGTGCCAAATGTACAGTGACGCAACAAACTATATGGCGTTACACTAGCAGTAACGCACACAAAACGGTATGGCGTTAAACTGGCAGTAACGCACACAAAACGATATGACATTAAACTGTCAGTAACCCACACAGCACTATATGGCGTTAAACTGGCAATAACGCACACAGAACTATGAGGTGTTAAACTGGCAGTAACGCACATAGAACTATATGGCGTTAATCTGGCAGTAACGCACACAAAACTATATGGCGTTAAACTGGCAGTAACGCACACAGAAGTAAATGTCGCTAAACTGGCAGTAACGCACAAAACTATATGGCGTTAAACTGGCAGTAACACACACAAAACGATATGGCGTTAAACTGGCAGTAATGCACAAAATTATATGGTATTAAACTGGCAGTAACGCAGACAGAACTATATGGCATTAAACTGGCAGTAATGCACACAGAAGTAAATGGCGTTAAACTGGCAGTAATGCACAAAATTATATGGCGTTAAACTGGCAGTAACGCACACAAAACGTTATGGTGTTAAACTGGCAGTAACGCACACAGAAATAAATGGCGTTAAACTGGCAGTAACACATACAGAACTATGAGGCGTTAAACTGGCAGTAACGCACACAGAACTATATGGCGTTAAACTGGCAGTAACGCATGCAAAACTATATGGCATTAAACTGGCTGTAATGCACACAGAAGTAAATGACATTAAACTGGCAGTAACACACACAGAACTATATGGCGTTAAACTGGCAGTAACACACACAGAACTATATGGCGTTAAACTGGCAGTAACGCACGCAGAACTATATGGCGTTAAACTGGCAGTAACGCACACAAAACTATATGGTGTTAAACTGGCAGTAATGCACACAGAAGTAAATGGCGTTAAGCTGGCAGTAACGCACGCAGAGCTATATGGCATTAAACTGGCAGTAACGCACGCAAAACTATATGGTGTTAAACTGGCAGTAATGCACACAGAAGTAAATGCCGTTAAACTGGCAGTAACGCACACAGATCTATATGGCGTTAAACTGGCAGTAACACACACAAAATGATATGGCATTAAACTGACAATAATGCACACAAAACTATATGGCGTTAAACTGGCAGTAACGCACACAGAGCTATATGGCGTTAAACTGGCAGTAATGCACACAAAACTATATGGCGTTAAACTGGCAGTAACGCACATAAAACTATATGGCGTTAAACTGGCAGTAACGCACACAAAACTATATGGCGTTAAACTGGCAGTAACGCACATAAAACTATATGGCGTTAAGCTGGCAGTAACGCATGCAGAACTATATGGCGTTAAACTGGCAGTAACGCACACAGAACTATATGGCGTTAAACTGGCAGTAACGCACACAAAACGATATGGTGTAAAACTGGCAGTAATGCACACAGAAGTAAATGGCGTTAAACTGGCAGTAACACACACAGAACTATATGGCGTTAAACTGGCAGTAACACACACAGAACTATATGGCGTTAAACTGGCAGTAACGCACGCAAAACTATATGGTGTTAAACTGACAGTAATGCACACAGAAGTAAATGGCGTTAAACTGGCAGTAATGCACACAGAACTATATGGTGTTAAACTGGCAGTAACACACACAAAATGATATGGCGTTAAACTGGCAATAATGCACACAAAACTATATTGCGTTAAACTGGCAGTAACGCACACAGAGCTATATGGCGTTAAACTGGCAGTAGCGCACACAATGGTAAACAGCAAAGTGCAGCGCTAAAAGTACATATATATTATAAGAAAAAGTGAAAAGTAGCGCACACAAAACTATATGGTGTTAAACTGGCAGTAACTGGCAGTAACGCACACAGAAGTAAATGCCGTTAAACTGGCAGTAACGCACACAGATCTATATGGCGTTAAACTGGCAGTAACACACACAAAATGATATGGCATTAAACTGACAATAATGCACACAAAACTATATGGCGTTAAACTGGCAGTAACGCACACAGAGCTATATGGCGTTAAACTGGCAGTAATGCACACAAAACTATATGGCGTTAAACTGGCAGTAACGCACATAAAACTAAATGGCGTTAAACTGGCAGTAACGCACACAAAACTATATGGCGTTAAACTGGCAGTAACGCACATAAAACTATATGGCGTTAAGCTGGCAGTAACGCATGCAGAACTATATGGCGTTAAACTGGCAGTAACGCACACAGAACTATATGGCGTTAAACTGGCAGTAACACACACAAAACGATATGGCGTTAAACTGGCAGTAACACACACAGAAGTAAATGGCATTAAACTGTCAGTAACGCACACAGAACTATATGGCGTTAAACTGGCAGTAACGTATGCAGAACTATATGGCGTTAAACTGGCAGTAACGCACACAGAACAATATGGCGTTAAACTGGCAGTAACACACACAGAACTATATGGCGTTAAACTGTCAGTAACACACACAGAACTATATGGCATGAAACTGACAGTAATGCACGCAAAACAATTTGTTGTTAAACTGGCAGTAACGCACACAAAAGGATATGATGTAAAGATTACTGACATGGTCTCACTACACTACACTGAAACTATATGAGCTGTCCCTACTCTACACTATTGTATGTATGAATGACACGGTCTCACTACACTACAGTGGAACTATCTGAGCTGTCCCTACTCTAGCTGCACACTATGCAAAGCTGAATGATGGTCCTCCTCACTACACTCACACTATCCCTAGACTGACACTAAACGAATATTCTACACTGCCAATTGAAGCAAAATAGCACAGTATAGCACACTAACTAACTAATAGCACTGAACAGAGCCCTGTTCTATCTCTCTCCACGATGACATCACACTGAAAATGGAGAATACTGTGGGGCGGGAATGAGCCATGATTGGATAAAGTCATGATGACAGTGTCCAATCATGACTCTGACAGTGTTCTGTGCTCTGATTGTCTGAAGCTTTCACTGCTTCAGCCAATCAGGGCTTGCAATGCAATGTTCAGTGCCGCAATGTGTTACAGTTGGGCTGGGGGGCCGAACAACCATTCGAATGACCTGTTTGTTTGGCTGTTCGCCGAACAACAAAAGTTTGGACCGAACTTATGCTTGGGCCGAACCGTTTGCCCATCCCCAATATCAGAATGTTGAGGAAAAAGGAGAAAGTTTGGGACTTTACTGGCACCACACTGAAGTTTAATATTGTTTAAAAATATGTTTTTATTGAAACTGTTTTAAAACAAGAGATGTGTAGACATCTTATATATACAGCATGTTTATAATATGTTAACAAAACCAGATAACCGGGCTTGTATCACCAGTGACCCTCAGAATATAGGTAGGGGGCCTCCAATTAAGTATAGCATATGAGAGATACAGTACGGTACACAACCATAATCTCCTATTGGCCAGATGTCCAATGGGGACTACTTAAGGGATGGTGATATCCAGTTACAAAGGTTGCTCATTGCTCACCATGTTTTGCGTAGTAAACGCTTCTTCAGGAGCTCAAGGGTTAAATTGTAAATTGAGTCTATGATAGAGTAAAAAGTAAAGAAGTCAGCACATCACATAGTGGAATATATAGTACAATGCAGGTAGTATAATCACAATGGATGTAAAAACACTTACAAAAACAAGAGTAGATCACAATGAGAAGAGGGCGGTATGGGTAGTCCAAACCACCCTGAAGGTAGATATGGGGACACACCTAAGGACAACAGTGCAAGCCAATATAAGAAGGGATAATAATCCTAAAAACTCTGAAATAGGGTAAAAATACACAACACAATTACTAGGGTGATGGTAGTGTTCCAACCCAGGGGTAGAGGTATAGATATTTTAGCTAAGACCCAGCTTGGAGTACAATATCCTAAAATAAACATCAAGTCTCAAATAAATCCAGAGGCTCACATACATGCCATTCAACTAGGTCAAACTACAAATGTTCTGATTCTAAATAGGGAGTATATAGTGATTGCTTGTCCATACCTTAGGCAGCATATAGCAACTTAAGCTCCATGCTACACGAATAACTGGTAATAGTCCTCCTTTGCACAGAATTTGTGCCACTTTATCCTATAAGGTGTTTTAATATGCTGTAGTAAAGTCGTTTGTGGCCAGGTTCCTCCCTATGTGGATATCAATTACACATATGAATTGGTGTACTAGTAGCCAAAGAGTAGGAAAATTACAAGGTTGCCACAGAGCGGAGTCCATGGGGTCAATTAATGATAAGGAGCACTGCTTACCCTGGATTTCTAGATGAAGAGCGTGCTTCTACCCTCTCGCTGGTGTCAGCACCGTGTCCATCAGACCCACCAGCTGGTCTCTCTGAGTCCCAGCTGGTCATCTCTCCATTTAAGCATGACCCAACCGAGGCGTCCATTTTGGGCAGGTGCCTACGTATGATGCCACTCCGCCCTACAGGAGATTCACGCCCCCGGACGCAGCTGTGCCGCGCATGCGCAGTGGCCATCACGTGGCTGTGAACAGAAAGACATGCTGAAACCCAGGACCACAGGAGGAGCAGAAGTGCCTCCTAGTGGTGCCTGGGTGCGTCGCACACCACAAAACAATGGGCATGCAAGGGAGCCCACCTCGGGTAAATGATTACGGCGCTACCAGCCAAAAATTTACCACCCCACCAATGGGGAAGCGAGGGTTGTTGCGGACCATCCAAAAGGACTGCACCACCCTGCCCTCAAGCGATCGATAGAGAAAAATAGGTACGTTAATTAAACCATACAATGGAAAAATTAGTAATTGGCTATAGTAAACATTTGGGTAGTAAATTCATAATTTACACATCATGGTATCAGAGCATTGAAGAGTATATAACTGTCAAATTTGGACTTTAGTGGAAATGGACTTCATCACAGGTAGGGTTGGGCTGAACCACCCCCCCGGGGGTGGACCCGGGTACTGCCCTGGGGGACATGTATCAATGCAGTGATTTTAATGATGCTTAAAGTGAAACAATAAAAATGAAATATTCCTTTAAATATCATGCCTGGGGGTCCCCTTAGTATGCCTGTAAAGTGGCGCATCTATGCGATATTTCTAAAGGAAAAAATGTAATTTAAACTTGCTCGTGACTGTAATGTAATCCCGGCAAAATAGATTGAAAAAATGAAAAAAACGGTAGGGGTCCCCCCAGTCCATACCAGGCACTTCGGGTCTGGTATGGATTTTAAGATTAATATCAAAATTAAAAATTGTTGTGGGATTCCCCAAAATCCATACCAGACCCTTATCCGAGCATGCAGCCTGGCAGGTAAACAAGCGCCCCCCCCCCCACCGTACCAGGCCACATGCCCTCAACATGTGGGGTGGGTGCTTTGGGGCATGGGGGCTCTGTGCCACCCACCCCAAAGCATCTTGTCCCCATGTTGATGGGACAAAGGCCTCTTCCCGACAACCCGGGCCAGTCGTTGTCCGGGTCTGCGGACGGGGGGCTTTTCGGAATCTGAAAGCCCCCTTTAACAAGGGGGCCCCCAGGTCCTGCCCATTCACCAAAAAAGTGTCAAAAAGTAAAAACCACAAGAGACAGTTTTAGTCCTTTATTAAAAAGGAAAAAAAAAGTGTCCCGTTAAGTAAATCCACCGTCAATCACGCCGCCCAATGGATGGCACATGATGTCACATGATATCAGAAGGGGGCGAGATCCCCTGGTTATGTCACTGGGTGGCCCCGCCCTTGCCTATATAAAGAGCTGTCAAAAGCGAAGAGACAGCAGTCAGTGCAAGGCCTCACAAGGAGGCGGAGCATTTTGCATTTTTGCTTTTTTTCAGGTCCGTCGGGCGTCTTGATTGACGCTGGATTTACATCAAGGCAAACTTTTTCCTTAATTTTTTTCTTTTTTAATAAAGGGCTTTTCAAAAAACTGTCTCTTGTGGTTTTTACTTTTTTGGTGAATGGGTAGGGCTACAGTGTACCCGATACCCATTCACATAGGGAGGGCAGGATCTGGGGGCCCCCTTGTTAAAGGGGGCTTCCAGATCCCGATAAGCCCCCTGCCCGCAGACCCCGACAACCACCGGCCAGGGTTGTTGGGAAGAGGCCCTTGTCCCCATCAACATGGGGATAAGGTGCTTTGGGGGCAAACGGCATGATATGGTTCAGGAGGGGGGGCGCTCGCTCGTCCCCCCTTTCCTGGCCTGCCAGGCTGCATGCTCAAATAAAAAATTTTTGCATTTTTTTAAATTTGGCATTGATTTCCCCTTAAAATCTATGCCAGACCCAAAGGGCTTGGTATGGATTTTGGGTGGGACCCCATACCGTTTTTTTTCTTAATTCTGTCATAGGGTTCCCCTTAACCACTTAAATACACTGCACTATATACTCTGCATTGTATTATATACACTACACTGACTGCACTACATACTCTGCACAGTATTATATACACTACACTGACTGCACCATATTCTCTGCATTGTATTATATACACTACACTAACTGCACTATATACTCCGCACTGTATTATATACTCTACACTGGCTGCACCATATACTCTGCACTGTATTATATACACTACACTGACTGCACTATATACTCTGCACTGTATTATATACACTACACTGACTGCACTATATATTCTGCATTGTATTATATACACTACACTGACTGCACTATATACCCTGCACTGTATTATATACACTACACTGACTGCAGATAGACTAATGCCGCGTACACACGATCGGACTTTCCAACAAATTTGAGAACCTGCTCTCAAGCATTTGTGTGCGGAAATTCCGACAGCAAATGTTCAATGGAACATACAGACGGACGGACTTTCCAACAACAAGCTCACATCGAACATTTCCCGTCGGAAATTTCGATCGCGTGTACGCGGCATTGTACTCCACTCTCCTTAAACACACAAACTGCAATTCACTGCAAAATATCAATGCCAATATACAGCACTGAATATAGTGCTGTATACTGTATAGCACTGTATAGCTAATACTACACTGACAGTTCTCCCTACAATACTGTCAGACATCTCTCACACTAAATTCCCACAAACTGACAACAGGCTGCTGGGGCAGCAACTTTGTACAAAGTCATCATTGGCGAAAGTCTTCCACCTAACCAGCTCTTTGCAATGCATTATGGAACATTCTGTAGAGCAATTCTCACCAAATATCCAAAAAAGTTCAGATTTTATCTGAACAGCCGAAATTCAATCTGAACTCGGTTCAGAGCATACTCTTAGATCATCCCTATTAATCAGTCACTCTTTATTTCTTACCAAGGATTACCAGTCTTTAATAGTTACATTTGTATGTATGGGGCTAAAAGTTTATAAGGAAAGTATACATTTTTTATTATCTTCTAAAATAAAAAGCTAGAAGTCTAATTTATTTGGATAATTACAAAAGTTTAACAGAAACGCCTATAATGAAAGTTGGCCGATTCTTTATTTCGTGCAAGACATTCCCAAAGTTTTGGTTAAAATGGGTCATTACTTTCCTAATATGCTCAATGTTGGACTGAATTTTGAGCAGTTTTTAGGCTGCATACTGTTTTCTTCCAGATAATTTGCCGGATTAAAATTAGCAGTGTGAAAAGCTGTAGAGAAATATAAATGCCTGCCAAATCAAAAAAATAATCAGATTTTTATGAATATTTAATATCATAGTCATGGCAAATAAGGCAAGTAATTAGTACTTACCATAAATTTGCAAAGTATTATTTTATGTAAATGATACATTTTACTTGTTTGAGATGAATAATTCATTGCATTATAGGGAGATGACACAAACCAGTAAACATGTAGATATATGTGCAATTTGTCTCCTTACACTTGGTTTTATTGATTTGTTTAATACATGTATATCTACACAGCTAAACTGCTACCCCCCCAAAATGTAAATATTAACAGTATTCCCATCTCCAGCCAAATTATTTTTTCAGTTTTGGGTGCAGTGGAAAAGGTTAGAAAATCTGTCAGGTTTTATATTCCTCATTAAGGAATAATTTTAAATTCTGTTTGTGTCCCTATGAAAGATTTCTTTCTACCTGTTCTGACAGGTATCACCTGGACAGGAAGTTCCCTCATGGGAAATAAGCTATACCTGTTGCCAAATCCCAATAGTTTATACATATTTTTAGATTGTAAGCTCTAACGAGCAGGGCCCACTGATTCCTCTTGTACCAAATTGTAATGTAACTGTAATGTCTGCCCTCATGTTGTAAAGCACTGCGCAAACTGTTGGCGCTATATAAAAAACCTGTATAATAATAATAATAATAATAATAATCCATCAAGTGCTAAAGGGGTGTGGCCACATGGTAGCATTAGAAAGTCTGGATGAATCTTCTGCACACCCTTTCTAGCAAACTTTGTACAAAAAAGAGGGATTTTTTGTTCACATACATTGCAATATATGATTAAACTGGCCAGCTGAGTCAAAGTAATCCCTCTCTGCTCAAGTGGATAGAGTGCTAATAAGATGCAACTATACACAGTTATAACTTATTTCTGGTCAGTGACCAGACCTGAATCTTGTAGCTCTCCTACAACTTGTTTATATTTGCTCCATATTGGCACTATAGCCACATGTATACCCAGGTATATTTTATTTATATTGTAGTGCAGGTCAGTGACCAGATTTCACCAGTGACCAGACCTGAACCTTGTAGCTCCCCTACATTTTGCATTTATTTGTCCCATATTGACACTATATCTACTGGAGCATTTGCATTTTGCAGAGCAGAGTAGGGACTGGACAGAGAGGGATTATTTTGATACAGTTTGTCAGATTAAAAATGTGTTACAATGTATGTGAACAAAAAAACCCTGTTTCTCTGTAAAGTTTATATAGCAGTATGCAGAGGATTCATCTAAAATCACCACCATGGGGACACAGGCAGTGGTAATCCCCGTTACAGAGGTACTGATTGTTGTCACGTCCATGTTGGGGGATTCATCTTTACTTCCTGATACGTGTGACAGCTGTCAAATAAAGTGGGGTGTTTTTGTACTCAAGAACACACAGGAAGCAAGAGGAAATCTCCCAAATGGGGATAAAAGCTGACAGTACAAACTGTATGCAGCATCGGCTGCAAACAATATATAGCACTGTGTTCCCAAAACAAAATCAAGTTGGGTTGCGTGCTGCTCAGCCATTTAGAGGAAGCCATTAGTCATGGAATTATGAATGAATACACGGCTTCTACTGATGCCTGAGGTAGAGACTGTGCCCTCATCTGCCTGTATCGCCACCTCAGCCATTCAGAGGAAGCCTTGTACTCATTCATAAAATTCAAAGAAGGCTTTCTGTGAATTGCTGAGCAGCACTAAGCCTGATCTGTGATCAAGGCTTGTAAGCCGGAACGTGTGAGCCCCTGTATATTTTTACTCACCTTCTTTTATGCACCAATAAAAAAGCAACAAGGACGTTTGGAGTTGCCGGCACTATTCTTTGTATTTAAGCCTGATCTGTGCCAGAACACAGCATTGCATATTGCATTGCTGATGGTATATACAATATTCCTCACTTACAATATAGTGTTGCTGGTCCTGCACTGTACGTCAGAGTGTCTGAAACTGAGAGGATTCAAACAGAAACAACTTCAGGGGACTGGCCTTCAAGCTGGACAGAAGTCTGCAGGAGCAGAGAATAAGGTAACTGAGGATAAAGTTCGGGTTCACCACTACCATGGGTTTGAGGCAAATCCTCTGAGTTTGAGATTCCACAGTCTGGCAGATAGATATGCCTGGGAATTTTTTTTTAAAACCATAGTGCATTGCATGGCCTTTGAATCATGGCCAGCAGGCTTAGGAGAGACAATAAGTGGCTTTCGATAAGCTAACCCCCCCCCCCCCCCCCCCCACTGTAAAGGGGGCACAGAGCAGCCATAGAGTCAGTGAATTGGAAGCTGTAGAGAAAGCTGACAAAATGCATAAGGAGTGATTGGGGTCAGTTAAAAAAGTGTACTTTAATTCAAATTGGTAGTTCTTTGAGCAATCAACCCCTTTCCACACCTTTTTTTTGTTCTTGTTTTTAGAGTTTTTCACTTTATAATGTGGTTGATTTTAGGTCAGTCATCACTTTCAGCTGCTGTCTGTCCATAGCAAACTTTTTTTTTTCTGCTGCCAGGCATCCCTATAGGCTTTTATTTCATTTGGTGGTATTTTGGGGTTTTCATTTATTTTGAGGGTTTATTTGCATAGATAAATATTTTATGATGGAATGGGAAGAGTAGTTTATTTTCTAAAGATAGGAAACTAGAATAAATATGTTATAAACAATTTATTGATGATGCAGTAAAGGATAAGATCCCCTTTGTAAAAATAATAATAAAAAAAATAATAAATGCACATTTTTTGCAGTTAAAAAAAAAAGTGCATTGATAATTTTTTTTACTAGGAGCCTAAAAAGCACTGCACGCGCGATCAGCAGATTGTGGGTGCAAATCAGGACTCCTGCAGACTACCAGTGTAAGCTGTCTGCTCGTACCACATACGAGCAGGCAATTACACAATGTATTACCTAGTGCGCTCAACAGCGCCCTGGTAGTTCATTGAGAACTACAAGCCGACAGCCACAAAGCCTGTCAATACTTGTAGTTCTCCCATTCACAGAACTCTGTGAATGAATGACACAGCCGGGCGGGCCGGGATTTCGTTTATTTATTTATTTATTTATTTATTTATTTATTTATTCCTAACAGAGATGACTGTCAATAATAACATTATCAATAAACTAAAGAAACATTTACATTTCTGGATGTAAATGTATTTGTGAATCGAGAAGTTTTAAGTATGAATGAAACGGGGAAACAAGGGTGGGAGTTTATATGAGGCTATGAATGGATAGGTTCATATGCCTCCATCCCTAATATATTGAGAAAAGGGGGGAATTATGGGACTTTAAATGAAGCACACTACTAAAGAATAAAATGCAACCATGTTTATTGATTACTAGTAAACAATCATATAATAGTGATAAACTTTATATAATCAATGACAATAGGTGATAACTTAATATTGCATGTATGTACATATATTCCAGCATAAATTAGAATTGTAAATTGATAATAAAGGTAATAATAAGTTGCCCATTGACATAATAGACAAATGAATCTCAAACATATATTTTGCAATGATGTAGCATGAAACAGTAGCTCTACGCGTTTCATGGGTATTCCAAATCATCAGGAGCAATTAAAAGTAGATGTATCTATAATACAAAATAGGAGTAAATGCAAAGTTGGGTTGGGACAGAGGGGAATAAAGGGAAGAGGGGAACAAACAATTCCCAAACACTCTTACCTACAGGTAGATTAAATGCACAAATAGCAGTGTTGACAGCAGAAGGCACCATGGGAATACCATCACCGAGAGCTGAGGCAGCATAATCCATGGCCGAACGGCGGCCACAACCAACAGTGTAGAGAAAATCTATATGAGTGTGAGCCCCAATGAGCAATGATAATATTGGTGAATACTGTATAGAGTTCCCAGATGATTTCTGTGGAAGAAACAAGAACAAGTGAACAGCAGACAGAAAGTTGGTACCTTAGACTTAAAAGGAAAAAGTAAAACATTGTATGAAAAGTGCAAAAAGTGCATGAAGTCTTGGGGTAAGTGGAGCAAGTGTTCCATCAGTGTGTGGTGTTTGTAGTACCAGCTAGCCGCGGAGTGCTACCTACGTCACGCTGAATGATCTGAGGGGGGCTGCACCAGTGCCTGAACGTCCCATAATTCCCCCCTTTCTCTATGAAAGTACATATTAAGGAAACTGACAAGAATAGTTACTTGGCAAAACTAATTGTCATCACCCAGTTTGGCTTAAAGTATACACTTTTGGAGCCAAATTGTGATAACACATACTTTATATTTGTTATATGTTCCCATTCACATAGCATAATGAAAAAAAAATACTGCTTACATTCTCCTTGCTCTTTTCTGAAAATTGAAGTTTTCCTCTGCTAAGAAGGGGGTCAGGGAGGTAATGTTTACTATACTGACCCTATCTGTACTGTGTTGGCAGACCACCATATCATATATTGTAAACTGGACATGAACAATGTCTAACAAAGGTTGGCTTCTGCATTGTATGTTAATGATAGGAAACATAGTCTGTCCCCACTTTGTCTGGGGATAGACTCACTTTGAAATTGCCCACAGTAGCTTACAGTCTGCCCAAAGATCTGCTGCTGAGAAACATCTAAAAGATAAGAAACATGTTTTAGAACATGATTTTTAGGTATGCTGTATGAATGGGTACACGTGACAAGTGTAGCACCCTTTAGTTAGGTAGGTACTAGATTGAGGATTGTTCTAAAGAGTAGGAAAATGTAGGTAGGCTTAGCTGGTTGCTAGGCCTGTTTGTTTTGATTCTGGGCTGGGAGTGGCTCAGAGCAGCAGCTGGTGACTCACTGGCAGCATCACCGTCACCTCCCTCTTCCTTCTAGATTGTCATAGAAGGAGAGGAGGGGAGGAGAGGTGGAGTTGCCTGGGGAATCCTAACCACTTCCGTACCGGCTCACGACGATATACGTTGGCATTTTGAAGAGGAATATCGTTGTTATGGCAGCTAGCTGCCATAACCCCGGTATCCTCTTCTTCAGTGAGTTGTCCGGTTTCAGATAAAAGTGGTCTCTGTGGTGGATTCACTGCGAGATCACTTTTATAGGGAGTGGGAGAGGGGACCCCCTCCCGCTGTGTTCTGGTGCCCTCCGCCGCTTACCAGAGCCGCCGGCAGAGGCGGAGGCGATCGGATCCTGTCCCCTCTGTGGTATGGAGATGAGTGAGGGGAAGATGGCCCCCACCCGACTCCATACCATTGCAGGGCGGAAACAACGTCAAAACATAATTTCCGCCCATAGCTCTTAAAGGGACAATTTTTTTTTTCCTCAAAAACGTTTTTTAAATGCATTTTATGCCGTGTACACACGAGCGGACTTTCTGGCATATGTGGTCCGGCGGACCAGAGTCCGCCAAGCAATCCGATCATGTGTAGGCTACCTAGATTTGAAACATGTTTCAAATCTTAGTCCGCCAGACTCCGTTCCTGATGGAAAGTCCGTTCGTCTGTATGCTGGTCCAATTTTCCTATTGCGGCAAGCACGGGGCATCCCAGGCCCTTAGGTCTGGTATGGATTTTAAGGGGAACCCCCAACGCCGAAAAAAACAGCGTAGGGTCCCCCCTAAAATCCATACCAGACCCCGATCCGAGCACGCAGCCCGGCCGGTCAGGAAAGGGGCTGGGGACGAGCGAGCGCCCCCCCTCCTGAACCGTACCAGGCCTCATACCCTCAACATGGGGGGTGGGTGCTTTGGGGGAGGGGGCACCCTGCGGGGCCCCCCCACCCCAAAGCACCTTGTCCCCATGTTGATGAGGACAAGGGCCTCTTCCCGACAACCCTGGCCATTGGTTGTCGGGGTCTGCGGGCGGGGGGCTTATCGGAATCTGGGAGCCCCCTATAATAAGAGGGCCCAAAGATCCCAGCCCCCCCACACTATGTGAATGAGTATGGGGTACATGGTACCCCTAGCCATCAACCTAGGGAAAAAGTGTCAATAATAAAACACACTACACAGGTTTTTAAAATAATTTATTAGACAGCTCCGGGGGGGTCTTCCTCCGGCTTCGGGGGTCTTCCTCCGGCTTTGGGGGTCTCTCCGGTTCCTCTTCTCCCGGCGTCCGGTTGGTTCTTCTCTGCTCTCTCTGGCCTCTTCTCCCGGTGTTCCAGTTCTTCTGACGGCTCCTCCGCTGTCTTCATGACGCTCTTTTGCCAGCAGAGGCCCGGACTTCTGTCTTCTTGTCTTCTTGGCTTCTTCCCTCTTCTCTTCCCCAGATGTTGACACGACGGTCTCTCCGGCTGGACAACATCACCCGGTGACCACGCCCCCCTAAAACGTGTGGTCTGCATCGGACAACCGACGGACCGTTTCGGTCGGAAATCCGACGGACTTTTGATTTGAAACTTGCTTCAAATCTTTCCATCGTAACTCCGCCGGACTGCTGACGGAAAGTCCGTTCGTCTGTATGCTGGTCCGACGGACCAGATACGACGCAAGGGCAAGGTACTACATCTCGAGCTTGCTGCAATAGGAAAAACAAATTTTCCTATTGTGGCGAACGCGAGGCGACGATGTCTGGTATGGATTTTAAGGGGAACCCCCTACGCCGAAAAAACGGCGTGGGGTCCCCCACAAAATCCATACCAGACCCCTATCCGAACACACCGCCCGGCCAGTCAGGAAAGGGGGTGGGGACGAGCGAGCGCCCCCCCCCCTCCTGAACCGTACCAGGCCGCATACCCTCAACATGGGGGGTGGGTGCTTCGGGGGAGGGGGCTCCCTGCGGCACTCCGCTATGACTTATATAGGCAGTGACCCCACCCCCTTATGCTGTCACAGTCCCAGCATGCCCAGGGACTGTGACGGCATAAGGGGGAGGGGTCTCCGCCTATATAAGTCACAGAGGAGCGCTCAGAGAGCAGTCCAGCCGGAGAGACCATCGTGTCAACATCTGGAGAAGAGAAGAGGGAAGAAGACAAGAAGCCAGAACTCCGGGCTCTGTTGGCAAAAGAGCAGCATGAAGACAGAGGAGGAGCCGGCAGAAGAACTGGAACACTGGGAGAAGAGGCCAGAGAGAGCAGAGAAGAACCAAACCGGACGCCGGGAGAAGAGGAACCGGAGGGACCCCCGAAGCCGGAAAAAGACCCCCGAAGCCGGAGGAAGACCCCCCCCGGAGCTGTCTAATAAATTATTTTAAAAACCTGTGTAATGTGGTTTATTATTGACACTTTTTCCCTAGGTAAATGGGTAGGGGTACCATGTACCCCATACTCATTCACATAGGGTGGGGGGCCGGGATCTGGGGGCCCTCTTATTATAGGGGGCTCCTGGATTCCAATAAGCCCCCCGCCCGCAGACCCCGACAACCAATGGCCAGGGTTGTCGGGAAGAGGCCCTTGTCCTTATCAACATGGGGACAAGGTGCTTTGGAGTGGGGGAGCCTGCAGGGCGCCCCCCCTCCCCCAAAGCACCCACCCCCCATGTTGAGGGCATGCAGCCTGTTACGGTTCAGTAGGGGGGCGCTCGCTCGTCCCCACCCCTTTTCCCTGACCGGTCGGGCTGCGTGCTCAGATCGGGGTCCGGTATGGTTTTTGGGGGGGACCCCAGGCCGTTTTTTTGGCGTAGGGGTTCCCTTTATAATCCATACCAGACTTAAGGACCTGGTATGCCCCACGACGGGGCTCACAAGGTGTCAATCTCGCCGATAAAAGCGTCGAGATTCACTTCCTTTTCTAGTCCCGTCGTACCCGAGTCACGTTCAAAATGAACGGACTTGGCCATGTGTGGGCAAGTCCATTCATTCTGAAAGTCCGCCGTAACTCCGGCAAAAGTCCATCGGAAAGACGGGCGGACCTAGTCTGCCGGAAAGTCCTGTCGTGTGTAGGCAAGTCCGTCCGTTCAGGTAGTCCGGCGGAAAGACCGTCGGACCAAGTCTGCTGGAAAGTCCGATCGTGTGTACGAGGCATTAGTGTAAATATGAGACCTGAGGTCTTTTTGATCCCAGATCTCATATTTAAGAGGTCCTGTCATGCTTTTTTTCGATAATAAGGGATGTTTACATTCCTTGTACTAGGAATAAAAGTGACACATTTTTTTTTTAAATGAAAAGTGTAAAAAAATAAAAAGTAAAGTAAGTAAGAAAAAAATAAGTTTAACGCGCTCCGTCCCGCCAAGCTCGCGTGCAGAAGCGAACGCATACGTGAGTAGAACGGTGTTCAAACCATACATGTGAGGTATCACCGCGATCGTTAGAGCGAGAGCAATAATTCTAGTCTAGACCTCCTCTGTAACTCAAAATATGCAACCTGTAGAATTTTTTAAACATCCCATATGGAGTTTTTTAAAGGTAAAAGTTTGCCGCCATTCCATGGGCACACTTTTGATGTGTGAAGCATGTTGGGTATTAATTTTTCTCGGCGTAACATCCTCTTTCACAATGTAAAAAAAATTGGGCTAAATTTACTGTTGTCTTATTTTTCTTAATTAAAAAAAGTATATTTTTTCCAAAAAAAAGTGCAGTAAGACCGCTGCGCAAATACGGTGTGACAGAAAGTATTGCAATGACCACCATTTTATTCTCTAGGGTGTTAGAAAAAAAACAATATATAATGTTTGGGGGTTCTAGGTAATTTTCTAGCTAAAAAAAAATTATTTTAACTTGTAAACTCCAAATCTCAAAAAGAGGCTCGGTCCTTAAGTGGTAAAGGTGCCTTGACCAATCCCCAACTTGGATTGGCAGGGGAAAGGCCTCTTTAAATACCTGGGGTCAGCCCAGCTAGGGAGAAGTTGTCAGGTGGAAGAGCTGGAGTGAGAGAGTGTGGAGGCTGTCGGGCACACGGGGAGCTCCCCAGTCTGGGGGGGTGACCCTGAGACATCAACGGCTGGTTGACACCGGTGGAGCATCATGGGGAATTCACCCTGGGGATGATCGAGGGGATGGAATGGCTGTGCCTGCGATTCCCAGAGTGCCAGATACCAACAGTGGTGGTGAGTGCCTGGATCCAATGTGGTCATTGTGGCAAAACGCTTGCATCCAGCCAGCAGGATCCGCAATACTACCAAGTGGACCTGCATTCAGGACTCTGCACATTGCAGCCACGAACATGCCGGAAGGCCGGAGCGGGCCTGGAGTCATCCCAAAAAGGCTGGGTCAAGTCTGAGCCTGGCGACTCCCCTGCGAAGAAAAATGACATAGGAGGAGAAGAGTCTGCTATGGCTTGCGGCCTGGTCGGGGACCTAGTAACTGTGAGTACTGCCCTGCAGGAGCAAGTTGTCCCTGAAATGCCTGCTGCATCTATGTCCATCGCTATCCCTGACCGGAAGGCGCCAGCATTGGAGGGGAGTCTGCCCTCTGGTGAGCTGGAAGGGGAGTGCTGGGACAAAGCCATTGATTGGGAATCCTCCACACTGATAGCGGAGTTCGGGTCCCTAGGGAAGCTAGCAGAGTGGTCATCTCCTGAGAGCTGCTCAAAGGAGGAGTGGGAGACAGGAGGTTCCCAGGTCCTGGAAGTGCCGTCTGAGGGAGAAGAGCAGCCAGATTTTGCTGGAGAGCCCGGTGGAGCTATAGGAACCCCTATCTGCAGCAGACAACTTTTTGTCCAAAGACCCTCCACCACCCAGGCCAGAGCGCCCACTTATAGGCAGTGGGTGAAGAGGTCCCCTGTTGCCTGCGTCCTGCCTGGAAAAGGAAGACCTAAAGATCTGCCCAGGCTTTCCCAGTTCCACTGGGAGGTGCAAAGAAGGGTTGATTTGGAGTGGGGTCTGGACTTCCCCTATGCCAGTGGTTCTCAACTCCAGTCCTCGGGACCCACCAACAGGCCAGATTTTAAGTATTACCTTGTGGAGTTGCAGACTAGAATAATGCAATCACTGAGCAGCAAGTGATATCACCTGTGATGTATTTCAGCTATCTTGCAAACCTGGCCTGTTGGTGGGTCCTGAGGACTGGAGTTGAGAACCACTGCCCTATGCCCCTTCTGAGGTCATGGACATCGTTGAGGACTCCTGGGGAGAGTGGGAGGATGACCTGATTTGGGAGTTTCTACAGTTCCCTAAGCTGCTGCAGGTGCCAGAGTGTGAGGAAACGTGGGCCTGTTTTGTGGACATTCAAAAGGAATGGCGGCTGGGAAGGTCTATTTACAGGGACAGAGTGATGGTTGCCAGGATGGGATGGCCTACAAAGAGTCACTCTGTCTCCATCAGGGAGGAAGGGGGTGGTAGGAAAAGATTGCCTGACTTGCACTTTTATGCCTGAGAGTGACTGTTGGAGTACAGCCACTACAAAGTGCCACATGGACTGCTGAGGAGTCACAGAGTGAGTGTGTCCTTCAATTTCCCCATGATTTTTCAGGAACAGACTGGTCTGCCACCCTGAGTGCCCAACGGATGAGACGTGTCCCATTGTAAGGACACTAAGGGTAAGGTCTGTTCTTGGAACTAACTCTTAAGGAACCTGTTTGCTCGGGGAGGGGTCCCTCCCACCAGGAATTTCAAGAAGAATGTTACCTCTAAAAAAAATACATACGTTGTGTTTTCCCCTTTAATGTTCTGACAGCAGGTTATAACCCCCTTCTGACAGAACTGCAGGTGAAATGTACTTTAGAAAGGAGGACCTGTGTGTAAATTGTTTGTAGCTGTAGGTACTTATAGTTAGGAATACAACGTACATACTGTAATTTTATTCGTATATGTCCTATCCAAGTATTTCTAATTTTTATTCGTATATGTCCTATCCGAGTTTGTTCACTTTTTCCCCCTTCCAACTTATTTTATGAGATCCCCTTACTCCTGGGCCCAGAGGATGTTTTTTTTTTCTAAATTTCCCCAGTCAAGGAACTAACTGGATTTTGGTGGGGGGTGAGCGTAGCAACCTCTAGTTAGGTAAGTGCTAGAGTGAGGATTTTTCTGGAGAGTAGGAAAATGTAGGCAGGTAGGCCTGTTAGTTTTCATTCTGGGCTGGCAGTGGCTCAGAGCATCAGCTAGTGACTCACCGGCAGCATCACTGTCACCTCCCTCTTCCTTCTAGAATGTCCTAGAAGGAGAGGAGGGGAGGAGAGATGGAGCTGCCTTGGGTATCTTAAGGAGCCTTGACCAATCCCCAACTTAGATTGGCAGGGGGCAGGCCTCTTTAAATACCTGGATATTAGGCCTCTTTAAATACCAGGATATGCCGTATATTTATAGGATGGATGTCAGTGCCCACATCCCTGAAACAGACAAGCTGGGAGAGAAAATTTTCCTCTGTGGGACTTTAAAGAGCAAGACCTGCCCAAAATAAGTAAATTGTTTCATATAAAATACATTTTATTTGAAAAGTTAAAACAGTATGCAGTATGCAGTAAGGGAACTGCAATGGATGCAATTGCACAAAAAGAAAACACACAGTAATAATGCATGCAAAGACAACCACTGGCTCTGTTCTGATGGCAATGTACAACTGAGTATATATAACGCGTTTCAAGTTATAGCGTTAATCCTCTTCATTAATGGGAAAGTGGTTATGGGTACAGTATGAATAACTTTTTTAACAAAAAAGACCATATAAGCAATTCATCATGAATTAATTTAATTGAAAACACACTATTTTACATAACATCGTCAAATGTACTGACCATAAAAAGCTGTGTGTTTTCTTTTTGTGCAATTGCATCCATTGCAGTTACATTACTGCATACTTGTACTTGTTTTTACTTTTCAAATAAAATTTATTTTATATAAAACAATTTACTTATTTTGGGGCAGCCTTGCCCTTTAAATTCCCACAGAGAAAAAACTTTCTCTCCCAG
Source organism: Lithobates clamitans (assembly GCA_037952925.1). Taxonomy (NCBI): domain Eukaryota; kingdom Metazoa; phylum Chordata; class Amphibia; order Anura; family Ranidae; genus Lithobates; species Lithobates clamitans. The sequence goes on along the minus strand of JBBGZY010001281.1, from coordinate 1,501,512 downwards.
CTTGTTTTTAAATACCTGGGGTCAGCCCAGCTGTGGAGGAGTTGTCGGGTGGAAGAGCTGGAATGAGAGAGTGTGGAGGCTGTTCGGGCCCACAGGGAGCTCCCCAGTCTGGGGCTGGGGCTCAGGTGCATCCAGGAGGAGTGATGAGATGCTGGAAGGAGAAGCACCTGAGAGAACAAGTAGAGGACAGCAGGAGAGAACACTTCTAAGAATCTCCAGGGAGGACTACTGGTTGCAGCTGGGAGGTCTAATGAGTGAGAACAGTTGGGAGGACTGGGGAGGCACGCCTGAGAGAACAGGGAGTTTGCAGTTCGAGATAGGTTTGAGATAGGTATAGAACAAAAAAACGCCATGTGTCACTGAGAGTGAAGAGAGGAGAAGTTTCCAGTGAGCTGATACCTGCTTGGCATTGCAATGTTCCATCTATCTTCCTAAACTGGCGTCCTTGATGTTCGTTTGCCTATTGAGGAGGTTATCGTGTAGCTCACCTTGGGAGCTCGGCTTCAGGTCTCCGTTTCCATGCCTAATCGACCCACCACTGTATGGTGAGCTGGGTCCATCGCTCTTGGTAAGAGTACCTTTTTCTCCCCCTTTGATGGTGAAGGCACTCCCGGGTGTTCATCCACCATTGAATACATTTACCCCAGAGACTGTCCAGCAGTTGCTTTTTCATAACATCACGTTTTATTGCTACCACTCCTGGGACTCATACTTATTGTTTATTTTGTATTTTTTTGTTTTCAGGCCTACCCATGTGGTGCTAGCTGGTCTTTAGGAGTAACAGTCTGAAGCGCTGGCAGAGTAAAAGTCTGCAGCAAGTGAAATGCTGAAGGAGGAACAGTGAGCAGCAAGTGAAATGCTGGAGAGAAGAGTTGAGTGTAAATACTGGCGTGTATATAGAAGTCCTGAGCAAGTTTGCACTGAATATTCCTAGGCATCCCATAATTCCCAATTTCCCATCCAAGTTTAATCCCCTAAATAAAAAAACAAAACAAAGCTATAGACTAGTCTATGTCTCTCAGTGACTGAGCGATAGATGTCTGGCTGGACATTGTGACAGGTGAACCACTACATTCAGCAAACCCCTACGGGGGCATGGCTACACAAACATACAGTGAGGTCTTCTCAAATTTGACTGCAAAAGTAAAAATACTCTTTAAGAATATTCCTACAGGCCAAATGAAGAGGATAAAGTTCAACTGTACAATGGAACAAGACTTTTACCGAACATATGTTTTTACATTTGTTGAAAAGGGATACAAAAAAAGAGAATATTGAAAGAGAAATTGATCAAATTAATACAAGTAACTCTAGATGGAATTACAATAGATGAAAACGAAAGAAAAAGTGGGAAGGTAACAAGGGGACTGAAACTGCCTTCATCATGGGTTTTACAATATAGGGAGGTGGCAAAAAAAAATTAAAGTATTCTGAAGAAAGATAACATATCTAGTAAAAGCCTTCCAAAAAAACAAACAAAATGTATTTATAGAAAGGCTCCTACTATTAGGGATATGGTGGTAAAAAAGGTTACTGACCCTCCAGCTAAAAAAAAATAGTGAAAAAGGGATTTTTTTTACCAATGGAAGATGTAGAGGATGTAAAGAGATTAAGAATAATAACAGGAGAAAAATGTTCACATTGGTGGCAACTGTTAAAGATTTACAATAGGAAGTTATTGTTTGTGTGATACTAACATGTCTTGTGTATATGTTGGAGTGCTCCTAAGGACTGCAGTATGTAGAGCACACTATAAGGTGTCTGAAAAACAGGGTAGCTGAACACATTCACAATATTAATATAGGGTATAAGAACCATGGTGTTTCACTCTACTTCACCAGATTGATAGTAATCTAGTTAAAGAATTATCGAATACAATAAATAGATTTTTTAGACAGATTGCCTGTACCTTAATGGACTGAATATAAAGCTAGATATTAATTGTTCTATTGGCAAAACATAGGAATGTGTTGGTTAACTTATGAGTCTCTGGATTCTTACTTTTATTTTAATGTAATGTTTTTCATTTATATTTATTGGTCAAGTGCAAATATATTAATTGTATTTTTGTAGTACATGTATAGGTTAATATAGGGATAAAGGGTATGTTTGAATTTTACAATATAGGTTTACATTCTGGCTCTAGTGAGGTTCAGTATTTCATGGTTTTTTTTGTAAAATATTTGCCTGTAAAACCACTTACCCACACACTATGCAATTATCATTTCAAAGGAAAACAATAAGTGCAAGAACAATGTGCACCAAAACCACCTCACATTATACTTTCATTCAATGTGCCGCCCCCTTTCTCCAAACATAAAAAATGTTGGGTGTACATCAGTATCACTGATTACAACCAATTTAACACTGCTGTATCCTGGACAGCAGGCTAATTCCTGAAAGACCCTGTCTGTGCTCTTTGTCTTTAGTAAATTTGGGCCTACCCTTGCTGTTTAAAATTGGCCAGCTGCTGGACAAGTTTAAATTACTGTGCCATCTGCAGTCTTTTAACTCGTGTAATAAAACACCTGCATGTATTCTTTTTCTCCAGTACATTTTGTCCTCATCCTCATAAAAATTGGCCTGCAGCAGCACAGTTTTCTATCTGCGGGAACAGGGACAGCCACATACAGAAAATTATTAGCCCATTTCTCCCTGGCAAGCAAAGCAGAATATTACTGTTTGATGAAAAAGCATGTATGTTGCAGCTAAAGCTACTTAAATAAAGTATTTTTTTCAAGCTTAAATAAGTCAGATTTAGGTGCTGGTGGTGTATTCAAGCCAAGCTAATTGTGAATGGAAAAAAAAAAAAAAAATTCAGAGGCAAATTGCTGTTGCTTGCACAGTTATGTATGCAATCATATTGTTGCAAAACAGCATGTACAGCTAAAAAGCATCCCCCATTAATTTTATTTAAAGTATTTGTGTATATTTAATGTTGCCCTCAAAGCCCCATAAAAGACCCACTCCCTGTTGATGTTTTTTATTTTATTTTTTTGCACTGGTACATGCCCCCCCATGACAGCTCTAAATCTCTCATAGCTTATTTTAACAGCACACTGACCAGAATTTAACAATGAGATTTGAACATTTCCCCCCAAAACGGTCAGTACATCTTTCAGCTTTTTGGGAGCCTGATGCACTACCAGTAAGTACAATATTTCTGTAAAAAGTCCAGTTCATCCAGGTCAGGGTTCTAAGGTTCCATCTCTAGCCCCATAAAAGCTAAATGTAATGCCTTAGCAGAAGTTTAACAACCAGATATATGTCAGGAATGGGGTTACTTAGTACACCAAAAACTTGACATGTTGTCTAGCTTTTTCTATATAACAACCAAATCAGAAAAGACTCATTATTTCATAACTAAATATTATAATGTCTATATCCATTTTCTAGCCATAATTTATTAAAACAGTAAGAATATTGAAATGAATGACTATTAAATTTGATGGTATACTTAATGTAAGTGAGAATCAAGGATTTAAAAATATTTGATGAAGAAATAAAACTACCACAGAGTGACCTTGAGAATGCTTGAAAGACAGTTTAAAAAAAAAAGAATCAAACTAAAACTTAATGTAATGAAAGTGACGCATATAGGTATATTTTACGTATTTTGATTAAATAATGTTATGAAGCAACATTTATTCTGGAATAAAGAGGTATAAAACTGATTAGTGAGACCTGAGAGGCTATTATTAATATTATAAATTTTTATAGCACCAGCATCTTCAGCAGCAAATGAAGAAATACATGTGCTATACCTAGCAATGCATTAAAAATCACAAAATCCAAGGGACAGCAGTCAGCAGAATTTAAACAATAAAAGGAAAACACCACACACCTTTTTGTTGGATAAAAGTTGGCTGCTGCCTTTATTATTATTGGCTTTAACAATAAACAAATAAATATCTGTAAAAAAACATTTTTTTAAACACCTGCTATCAGCTAAGCCACTACGACTCGAGCTGGAATACTTACAATTGGGGTAAAATACCTGTAACATCAAATATTCTTCAACCAGAAATGACTCAGCTAATATAAAACTTTAATGCCGTGTACACACAGGCGGACTTTTCGGCATCAAAGGTCCGACGGTCTTTCCGACAGACTTTCGACTGACTTTTAACGGACTTTCAACGGACTTTCGAATGAACGGACTTGCCTAGACACGATCACACCAAAGTCTGACGGATTCGTACGTGATGACGTACGACCGGACTAAAATAAGGACGTTGATAGCCAGTAGCCAATAGCTGCCCTAGCGTCGGTTTTCGTGAGTCGGACTAGCATACAGATGAGCAGGTTTTTCGACCAGACTCGAGTCCATCGGAAAGATTTGAAGACCAAATCTAAAGGTCGTCTGATTTTCGACCGAAAAAGTCCGCTGCAGGTCTGATGAAGCCCACACATGGTCGGATTGTCCAACGTATTCGTCCCGTCGGACCAGTCCGGTTGAAAAGTCTGCCCGTATGTACACGGCATAAGAGCCCTAGTCATTAAAAACCTAGGCTCATAAACTGTCCCCCTTTACAAAGGTGACACTGCCACATAATAATTAGCCACGACAGATAGGGAGGGAACACCACAGCTTGTGCTTACTGGGGCCACTGAACCTCAGTGGCTCAGAACCCCCTTTAATTTCAAATTCTTCCCACTCTTTTTCCAAACTGCCAGGATACTGTATCACCTGACCTACCTAGGGAAAGGTAATTAATAGAGCACCTTCCCGCTCTTTTCTCAAACTTCCTGGATACCAGGTGACCTGACCTCTACAGGGGAAGGTGACCAATAGCACACCTTCCCGCATTTTCTAAGTTAAGGGGATACTTGAAACCTTGCTGCCTCAATCCCATGAGGAAAGGGGGGATTAGAAACAGTTTTTCCCCCTTATCCCTTCATTCCACTGGCAGGAGGGGATTTGATGCTTACTAAACAATTTGGTGATCCCAAATTCAGTTCCAGATAGATAGTTTGGCACTTCCTGTGATGGTACAAACAAATGGCCACTGTCCCCTCCTATAACTTGCCTTTGCAGCAATGAGCACATGGAAGGAGCATACTTCCTAATAAGGAAGAATTCTCTTTTACCAGTTTATAATGGAGGATAACTTCACCCAGAAAAAAATATTCATTCATCCAAAAGAATGTACCACAGAGCTGCCCAAACAAGTGTGAATCCTGGTTTAGGCTGAGCCAGTATATTCTATTTCCTAAGTATAGCAATAAGGCTGAAACATACACAAGGAATGGGGACATAACCAGAAAAATTGGCATCAGTTGTGTTTATATAATAGTTTGCTGGAGGAAAAAGGTAATGTAAAGTAAATGGAAAAGGGATTTTGTTAATCAAGGTAATATACAGTACCTTTCTGAAAATATGAATTTTGACAGTGTATTTCAAAGTGTTAGTAAACTCTGCTTGCTGACTTGTACCTACAGATAAGCTTATAATAAAGCTTACCTGAAGGTAGAAAGGAATATCTCCTGAATGTGCACCATTTAGGATATATTTGCTATTTCTGCAGCTAGTGACGTCACCGGCCCATGCACACTGCACTCTGAAGGAACAACAGGTCATCCATTCAAAGCACTGTGCCGTGCATACTAGCACATTATTAACTTGCTTTGGAAAATTTTACTACCACTTTACAACTGTGGAATATCAACTGGCATGTAGAAGTTGGTCCAAGAGAGGAGTTAAAGCTTTACCCTAGAGGGGTAAATGAGAAGTAGTGACCAGGGGGGAAGTTTGGGAGCAAAAACGTCTTTTTGTCTGGTATGGCTTTCTAGGGGTATTTCACACTTTTTTTTTTGTTTTGGGGGAATTTGTGTTGAGTACCACTTAAAATTTGGTCTGATATGGATTTCTTCAGGGACCTTGCACAATTTTTGTGTGTGTGTGAGGTACCCCCTTAAAATCCATGCTAGGCTGAAATGGTCTGGTATGTATTATGGGAGGGGGATACTTTCACTCTTGCTATAGGATGTGCTAAAGCAAGAATGAGATGTACAAAGAAAACCTTTAACAGTTTAATTGCGAACAAATTACATTCATTGACGGTTTTTGTGTAAACAGTACACAAACCCCTCCAAAGGTCCCCCAAAATACATAGTAGACCATTGCAGAGGTCTGTGTTGTTTTTTTTTTTGTTTTGTTTTTTGGTTTTTTTAACAAGTCATTTGCTAGCAATTTTAAAACTTTTTCCCTTTATAAATACAGAAGAGATGCATCCCCCATGCATGTTATTTAAAGGAGTTAGACGTTATTGATGTTCTACTTTCATCAAAAAAATCACTGCTCCTGGCTGAAAATATTTAAAACATTTTTTTTTTGCATTGGTACAGGACAGTGCCCACCCCATGCTATTTTTTGATGCCCACTTGTCTATCAGCCCAGAAAATAGGCATTTCTAATTTGACAGAAAAAGTTCCTATTGATTTCAATAGGGTTCGAATTTGGCTTCTGAACTTTTTTGAAGTTTGCCAAACTCTGCTTTGAAGCAAAGCCAGGGCAGTCCAGCTTATCACTACTCTTGAATACCAACATCTTTAGAAGAGAGAGGGTGAACCTATAGTGTAAGTAAAAGATGGTAACATAAGTTTGCAGTAAGTGGCAATGACAGTATGGGGCTCCTGATTTCTCGAAGCATAATAGTTGTCCCCTTTGAAATTCTCATCTTACAGAGAACAATGGCTGACATTAGTGTTCTGGGTGAAATGAAAGACATAAAGCCCATATAATAAGACTGGGGGAAAAAAGTATATTTTCAGAGAAAGAATTAGATAGAAATTCTTGAACCAAAAACTATGCGTTTCCATTGGCTAACCTGTGGCATATTCTTCACCACCCCTCCCCCACCCCATGCAGATTAGTAACAACTCTGGATCTCCATAATATTGGAGGTAAGCCAGCAAACTATGCAGCAGGTGCATGTGCTGTTAGCTTGGCATCAAATAACAGCTACATCATCCATGGAGTATCTTTTACCACTGGCTAGTCATTAGGCAGGCAAGCCTGTGCCAACTAGCCTAACTTTAAAATTACTTCAAGGTTTGGAGCTGTCCCCAGTAAGGAACACCTTTTTGGTGGTCCTACAGACCTACCAAAGTAATTCTAATTTTAACACATCATAATTCAGCAGTTCAGCTTCTTATGTCACCTCTCTGCTTCCAACATCATCACCTCTGATCACCATGGAGAGAGATAACTCAAGATGTAGCATGCCAGTAATGAAGGGCCACACACTAATGACATAATTTGCTCAAGAAAACTTTATTCCGCCATATAATAAATTCCACAGGTACCCACCACAGATCCCCTGTCTAATGCCTTTCAACCTTTACAGACTGAAGCTAGTCATAGATAGGTTAAATTTTGAACTAAAATTTTTAAAGTGGAGTTCCGGTCCCCTAATCTTTTTTTTATATATATATATATTTTATATATATATTCCGCCATAATTGGGTCCACTATAAATGCACTATTTAGATAATGATATTAATGCTGTCCTTTTAGTTAATGTTGAAATATTTAGAAACTAACCTGATCTTGGGAGCAGACAGGGTCCATCTTTGCTGTGGGCATCTAAAGCCCTCTTGAATCTATGTTCAGGATTCGGTGCAGCTGGCTATCCAGCATGCACCTCCCGATCTCGTGCCTGTGCAGTAATGCCACTGCGCGACGCTCTTTCGTCCTGACGCGTTGCTATAGCAATTGCGGTGGCAGCGGAAATTCCCGCCCTGTTGCTATAGCTGTACACTAAGGAAAAAAAGGTATTTAAAACAAAAAAGAAATTTGCCAGTTTAAATATAGAGGAGGATGGGCATTGGATTGATCCCAAGTTTAAAAAAACAGGCAGAACTCAGCTTTAAGAAAAGAATGTTCTAAGAAATGTCATTCCTTTTGAAAATCATTAGTGAATCAGGTCAACGTTCCTTTTCACACAGAAGGATTTCTGTGTGAAAAGTAAAAAATACCCTATTAAGGGATTTCACACATGCTCCTCTGACCATGTGGCTTACTGTCTGACATGTCCTTGTGGCCTCTTCTACTTTGGGCATTATGGCCATTATGTAAGTGATTTGGGGAACATTGCCGTTTCATTACTGATTGACTGGAAACCCATAGTGTCCCTAGGCACTACCTTGAATACCATAACAAATCAACGGATGGCCTAATGGTTTGGGTTATCGAGGCGATGCCTAGAGACCTCCCTCCAGCTGAGCGTTTTCAAAAGCTTTGCCATAGAGAAATGTATTGGATTTTCTCTTTGAATGTCTTGGCCCCTAGAGGGTTGAATGAGGATTTCGAAATTAGCGCTATAATTCCTATCCCACTCAATATATAAATTCTTAATTTATTTTATGGTACTATATATTGTTTGTGTTCCCTTAGGTATGTCCTTTATTTGATAATTACATTTCCCCTTCCATTATGTGTGGGTTTATATATGTGCTAGAGACTGTGTGTGCGTGATGTCCTACTCCTTGCACATATGCACACGCATTCTTATATGTACGGATGCAGTGTACATATCCATGATATATTTATGATTTTTTTCGCATGCGCTGCATTCATGTGCATATGGGTGTGTACATGTGCATATGTATACCCACACGCTTCAACCTTAGTGATCATCTGATCGATTTCTGAATATTTTATGCAGATATATACATACATTTTTTAAACTATTTTTTAACTAATCTGGCCACAGTATCCCACTCTACTGTATATCCATGTGTTGGTTTTACTGGTAATCCGGTTCTGTGTGACCTCTATTTATTTATTTTTGATGTTTTGCCCTTGTCCTGTCATATTTGTTTTACCTTTTTATGGATATGATACATACATTTTTTACTTCTACGTTTAGCAGTACATCTATGTATGCCCATGTAGTATCATTTATGTATTCCTGGGAGAATGTGTGCATTATCCCTTTCCTCTCCCCTACTCCTGCCCCTAGCCCCACCCACAGCCCGCCCACAGACTATAGTTTATGCCTGTGTAAACTTGCTGTCATTGGCTTGAAGAAGGAACCAATCAGTAGTTCCGAAACGCATCCCATTCTGATGACCACTTCCGGCTTGTGGTCCACACTGGTTGTTGTCCCCTCCTGCTGACGTCACTTTCGCGATTTCCGCTCGGACAGCGAGACCGTTTACCAGTACTTCCGGGGCTTTGAGCACTCTTCTGTTGGCGACTCTGGGACCCTCCGTTGCTGCACATGGACATCCCTGTGAACCCATTATATGCTGGGGACCTTCCTGATGCCGGATCACCTGCTCCATGAATATATGACATGCCCTGTTTTTCTTCAGATTCTGTAAGTGTTTTTAACCCTTTTGGGGACATTAAAAAGTTTTTAATTCTTAGAGGCGCCCTTTTTTCTTTTGTTTTATCTTCTATTAAAGATTGCTTTTCTCTGTGAGTGCAGCACTAAGTGTGGAAGATTTCACAACCGTACCCCCCTTGTCCATACAATACCTGCTTGGTCTTGACATTCAGAGCGCCCCCATATATACACTTTATCTCAACGTTCCCTTTCGACTTCAGTGATAAGAAAATTCAAAGAAGCAAAATGGAAAATTTTCTCAGACAAACAAATTTTCGAATAGTGTATGTGGTGTTTATTCAGTAAAGTCAGTTCATTACAAAATAAAATGTTAAAAGTAAATTAAATATTTTAAACAACATTTGAATGTCCTGAGAATTTTTGTACACATTTTCCCTAAGACTTTTCCTAAGAATTTTCCTTCTAAATTCTATCTATCTATGGCCAGTTTTAGTCCTATGTCCATGAGGGTGAAACACACCAGGAGGTACTTTTTTGAGTTAGGAATACTTGAATAGACTATATTTTTTTAACCAGAGTTTAGAGTGTAGAGTTGTCAGGGGTCTCACTTTAAAGAGACAGTCATGTGACATAAAATAATCCATATTAAATTGATATAAATAGATATTGTGTATTGTATTGTGTATTGTCAGTTGAAGTTAGTCTAGCCTTTACTGGTTTTAGGCAGTATACTGTGATATTTGATTACCACAAAGAGCATTTAGTTAAACACTAATTTAATGCTTTTACAACTTATGAGATGTTCTTTAAAATGTGTGTAGTTGTAGTTGTCACAATTTCTTTCTTTTAAATCTATTTTATACCATTGCTACTTAAAGTAACGGCAGCTGTGAGTTACATACAGCATTGACATATGTCAGACTCTGACCTCATCTGCCATTTTGTATCACATCTGAAGTGCCATTCCACAGTGTGCACTTCCCCTTTTCTGCCATGACAAATTCCCATCATGTCACGTCAACGATGACGTGACATATTCAGACATATCTAGCACCTGCTGCAGGCCATAACTTCTTGAACCTGTGACAAGGGAATAATTGTGATTCTTTTCTATTTTGTTCCTCAGTCAAAAATAAGAAAGGAGAGGAAAAACACTTTGATGTTTGACTTTACGCAAAGCTTTGTTTAAAAAAAAATATTAATAGGGTTAATCTAATCTTTTTTTATCTTTTTTGCAAAGCAGTGAAGAAGACAAAACAAACCTGTGATCTGGAACTTTCTGATCACCCATTTAGGGTGGATTAATGAGAAGTACATAACTGTGAAATTACGTGCCCTCTCAGTCACAAAAATGGTCCTAGTGGTGCATGACCTTGAAATGAACGGAACAAACATCACCTGATCCACATTTACCAAAACCTAAAGGGGAAGAATCAGGAGGGGAGCAGAGAACACATCAAATGTCATGAATATAAAACACCTAATCTACTAATAGGATAAAATAATGAGAGTCGGCAAGGAGACAGAAACATTTTAAAATGAGGTCTTCTGAAAAAGAGCGCCTATTTAATCTGTTTATTTACATGCGGTCCCTGTGACACCGATGGTCTTGCTGCTATTTGTCTGTTTGTCAAATTTTTCATATTTTGTGCTGGAAATTATTGTTTAGAAATGATTTCTAGTCTTAGCAGACTTACATGACAGTATTAGCAAGGATTCATCAGGAGGCCATCTGTCGAATTTAAAAAAAAAAAAAAAAATTAAAATAGCACAGATGAGACAGAAAGAACAAGACAGAGACGGGGCCGGAGGAAGATTGATGCAAAAGCATCTGTGTTAGCAAAATAAGAATCCAGCAATGACAATACTTACAGTAAGTGCTGCTTTATGTACACAACTGCATTTAAAGTATGTGGCAAGTGTAGTGTAGTCTAGTATCACCCTGCCAAAACACCAGGGCACACAGCCATTCATAGCTCATATGATATACAGATTAATGTTCCTTGAATTCAATGAAAATTTAATTCAGTAATGGTTTTATGTGAAAAACATGAGGAAATAAACACAACAAATAGCTATTAAAGTAGAACTTCATGAAAAAACTACTTCTAAAAATGCTCTCTTCTCCTAACCCCTATTCTGACTAACCTGCATAGGAAAAATCTGTATACTTACCTATTTTCCTGCTGCTTTAGTCTGGTCACTTTATCTCCCCTGTGTCAATAAGCACTGGGTGCAGGGGAGAGGACAGAGCACTCAACAATGGCTGGTAATATCTGGGAATGATGATGTCCCCCATAGGCTCCTATGACCCATCTGTTGTTGGCACTTCCTCTTTTCCCCTGCAGCAGCCCCTGACTGACAAAGGGGAGCCAGATCATGTGACTGGACCAGAGAGGCCTTGAAATAGGTAAGTATAAAGATCTTTCTTATACAAGTTAAACCACTTAATAGTTTATTGTATGTGTCTATGTATTGTGACTCTAATGGTGAGATATCTGCTATCTGTACACCACATTTATGGGGCGATTGTTCTGCCACAGTAGCTTGTTTTCTTTTAAACAATTATTGTGTTTTATTATGCTCCTGTGTACCCCCCCCCCCCCCCCATTCATTTGTTGATTAGTACAGCCCTATCTAGACAGCCCTAGCCTCCCTTAGATGGATTTTTTTTTCAGGCTCTTTCGTAAGAAGCTTTTAAATGTGTTTGTTACCAAAATGTTTTTTTACCTGCAAGAATAACCCAGAAAACATAATTTGCAACATGCCAATAAGGATTAAACTGCATTGGATTTGATTCTTATCGGAGCTGATGCTGCCTGTGGATTTGTCGAGTTACCAAGTTGCCATACTGTCCATACAGACTGGATCTAAGGAGATATGTCTTACGTGAAAAGCAACATTCGAAACAAAACAAGAGCCCCTCCATTCATGTTGGGTTTTTTATTTGTTTCATAATATAGAGAATGCAACAAGATTCACAGGCACATACAGAAGTGGGCAGGGACATCCAAAACTCCCAGGTAATAGCTGTAAAATGCCAATAATAAAGCTGGGTGCCTGGAAATGTAGTTACATCATCAGTGGCCACCCAATGGCCAAAGATGAACATCGTGAGACTCTGAAGCAGTGGTAGAGGAGATGGTAGCAGCAGGGGACAGAACAATTGATGGATCCTAGACCTCCTAATGCTCAAGTATACAAATGACCCACTTCCTTTTCAAAAGCAGTGGACTTTAGTTCCACTTCAAGACATTTTAAAGCATATTACTCATTGGACATATGGGTAAATTTTACATGTACTATAAAAGTATAGAAACTGAAAAATACCACCTACTCCTCCTCCAGCTTCCTTGTGTTGACAGTTAAAAAGAACAAATTATGATGATGTATATTATCTGTGATTTTTTTTTCAGCAAAACATGGCTCAATATAGTAAAAATTGGTTCTATTGTTTGGCTTTTTTATTGAATCCAACCCAGAAAGACCCAGCAGACTTCTCACAAGTCAACTCTCTCTCTGCATTTTAAATATGGATATTATATTAATATGATATGATAATATCTCAAACAAAATCCTGCTTCTGTGGTCTCCGCAAAATAAACTAGACATTACAAATGATGTCATTCTGACTACAATGTACTAGAAAACTCTTTCATTGCTGCAACTGGATAGAGATAGTTTGTTAGCTGAAGTCCTAAAGGATAACTAAGCCCTCCTTCTAAAATCCTTACATGACAAGAACATTGTTTTTTAACATAATGGTAAGAATATCTTTTTTTTTTTTAGCTTCAAACACATGCCTCACTGTGTGCTTGTAAGCTGAACATATCGATGTGCTGTGCATCCATATATAAGCTTGCAGTACCCAGAAAGAGCTCACATTCCAAGGGCAACAATGTTGCCCCTGCTTACGAAGCCACTTGGGCAACATTGTCACCCTAGGACAGGAAGTGCCATATGCCAACTAAAACTCACAAGATGACCAGCTCAAAATTAAGAAAAGGCAAGTAATTTTTTATTCTAAAATATTTTAAAGTTTAGATACATTTTAATAGTTTTTCTGCTTCTCACAATGTAAAAAAAGAAATCACAGCCACATATAACCTACATTATAGACATTTTACTGGTAGTTATTACATTAAATAGAGATCTCCTTCAAGTGACTATCACCTTCACTTGTGCTGGGCATTCAGATAAGGTGGCTGAAGCTCAGCTGACTCCAGGTCAATAACTGTTCCGCTTGGTGCTTTCCACAGCTGCTCTCTGCACTTCGTCAAGTCAAACAGCTTGTCTGAAAGCAAGTCCTTTAAATTGAAAAAGAGCACTTATTGTGAAATATACACCCTTTGCTTCATTCAAAAGTTATTTCTAGTGCTAAAAAATGTTCTTATTGCAGAATGACTGGCGTAATGTCTAATGCTTAGGATCACCTTGAAAATGATTTGCTGTTGTTATCTCAGGTCTTTCTCTATGTCTTTTTTTTCACAATGTGACAGTTGTGTGACCATAGTCTCTATTTCATGTTCAAATCTCTGAAATTTGAGCATTAAACATTTTAAAAGTCATTTCACCAAAATAATGTGGCTTCTGTTGTTACTATTGGAAAACCCATGGCACATACAGTATAATAGGTTCTTATCTTTACTGAGCAATGGCAGTACACTATGGCTTTTATGAGGGAATCTGCATAAATTCAGTTCAGGAACACGTTTATTAATCTTGCTTGAAGTTTGCAAACTTTCTGGCAAACTCCAATGAAAACTATGTAGAGGGAATGTTGTTATACAATTCTGACCATTTGTATGGCTAATTACCAAGCTATTGTCAAACTATAGGCATGGGAAACCTGGCACTGACATGTAACAATAGCAAACTTAAAAAAAACTAAACACTTTCAATTTGTATGCAATCAGGAAGGCATTGCACTACATAGTTGAAGGTAAATCTAAAGGAAATTGAACAAGAAAATTGTATAATGTGTAGCCAGATTAACAGTCCAACCAACGCTGTCAATATGGTTGCTATGAGGCCAGGTTTTTACAGAAAGAGGACTAGGTTATTCATTCCTTCAAATTATTGGCTGAGCAGGGACAAAGGCTATACTTTATAGGGTGTTCCTTATTTCTGGCAGTGAACCTACAAAGTGTTTGGGCAGAAAGGGGGTGCAATTCACAAACTTCACAAATCTCTGGGTTTTGCCATGAACCCGTGATAGAACCAAACCATATTGCTAGCCCTTAAAATTTGTTGGCTACTTTTCAATGAAATTTCAGGCTTATTTTTTTCTAAGATATTTCAAAGGTCAAAAGAGACATTTATGCAACAAGTAGAATTGTACAGCAACTGCTTAATGCACAAATTGTTTTGCTTCTCTTTCTTCTATTTCTTCTATTTTGTGACACATTTTTTCTCTAGTTTATAAATGTTTCAAATTTCATCTATACTAATATGTAGTACTATGCTCACCCACAGACTTAATCCTGCACCTAACCTTCAGACTGAACTAAAGTCCAAACTAAACCTCTATTTTTTACCTTTGCTGTCTTTTAAATATGTTCATTACATGAATCCTCAAGCAATATTCTCTGTTCCAGGAGCAAAGCTGCTGTCATGTACCTGGGTGGAGGCCAAAGTGATGAGAGGGCTTCCCTTGCGGCTCTGGTTCAAACACACCTGACTGTGGAAACAGGAGTGCAAGGCGCAGGGTAGCATGGGTGCCAGAGTCCTGGATAGTAGATAATGGTCTGTAGAGATGGCCTGAAGAGATGGTAATTAATGCAGCAGAAGGACATCCTATGACCACAGAAGGAAAGAGCCGAGTCAGCAACAGGCAGTCATGCAGAAGGAATAACCAGGACACACTGGAACAAGGACCACAGGTAGCTGAAGATCATCCCGCGATTATCAGCCACCATCCCTACCTTTAAATGGGGCGCTTGGTGCCAGTTCTGTGATTGGGCATGTATAAATGTGTGCCAGTGCATGAGCTTGTGCTGGTGAATGCAGATGTGCACACATTGATGCGCCAATGTATGTGCCTATGAAGGTTACTGGCAGGAATTCCTTGTCTGCATACTGGTGCATGCACACTTCCACTAGCATACTATTAGTGGCATTAGGAGAGTGGAAATGGTGTGCAGGCATGGTGTTCCCTTCTGGATTTGGTAAGCTGAGTGAGTCCATGTTCTAAGCTAAGTATGGTTCCAAATACAAAAAAAGTCACAAATAGCGTAATCATAAAAAACAACCTTTATTAAAATAAGCTTTACAAATAAAAACAGCTCAGCGTATTTCCTAATTATAAATTGGTACTCTATGCAAATAAAGCCAGAAAAGAGATCTAACAGCGATATGTCCTGATGAATCTCAGCTGAGATGAAACACATCAAGAAAAGCTGTGTTTATCTATGAAGTTTCGGTTAATAAAAGTGTTTTTTAGATTACAATATTTGCTTTTCTTTGTTTTTTTTCCAGTTGCTTGTGGTTTCTTTAATCCTTTAAAATTAACGCTGAAGATAGATTGATAGATTTGCCTGGTCTGAGGAGAGTCTAGGAGAATTAGTTGAGCACAAAGCCAGATGGCAGAGAAGGTGGTCTCCAAAGCTTAGAGTCTTGAATTTCAAATACCTGTTACAATAATATAGTGTACAGACCTAGATGAAAGTCAGGTCTGAAGGTATGGTGAGTGACTACCCAAAGAAATTATGGTGGTGGTTTAAAAATTTGAAAAAAAAATACTGCACTGCACCTGGGTTTGCTTGGTGAAGTTTACCATATATGGAACACAAAATCCACTCTGCAAGCATAGGCCTTGACTTTGCCCCAACTTTGCAGCTCTACTTGCTTTCCAATTGTGTATATCTGTATTGGCCACTTTGGTACCTCACTGGAGAAGCTTATTTCTCTGTTTTGGACGTTTTTCTGACAGGTTCACTTTAAAAAATACTGTTTCTGTTACCAGCCCATTCCAAATATGTCACACATGTATTACATTCTGTTGTGGCATTTGACATTTTTAATATTACAGCAGGCTAAATAGACAGTTACATAGTAACATTGTAGGCAAGGTTGAATAAAGACAATAGTCCATCCAGATCAACCCGTGTTGGTGTACGTTCTTGTTATGATGTATGTTATTGCCTATATTAGGCCAAACCAATATATCCTTTAAAAAATATTTTTTTTCGAACATTCATAAACATTCAGCTCTAAATTCAGGAAAGGATGTGACATGATGATTGGATACATCCAGTGTATTTGTGCTCCAGCTGTTTATAGCACAGGGAGCTCTAGACACGCAGGTCCAGTACACTTGTCATAGGTCGCCCTCTACCCACGTAGTTGCTCTATAAAATCCCTGATATCAGTAACTTAAATACACACTTGGGTAATTAGTTTAATGGAGTGTAAAACCCTTCCATACAGCAGCCAATTAAACAAACAGCAAAATGCTTTTCCGGAGTCTCTGAGCATATGACTGGGGACCTTTTGTGTTCATGAGCTTATATTAAGCATATAAATAAGAAAAGAAGGGTGTTTTAAACAAGCCACCACAGGGAGTACAGTACATTACTTACCCTGGAGCTCTATGTATATTTAATATGTGCTGTGATCCATGCAGTATATTCTCATTACTGTTTTGCCTATCAGCAAGCAGTGAAGATAATGTATTAAAGAGGAGAATCTTCAGTCAAAAAAAAAAAATAGGTTTTTCCAGTTATACTGGTCCTGGCACATATTTAAGATCATTGAACAGTCAACGTTGGCCATCAGCATTCCTTAGGATATAAAGCTATTTTAATCTGAAGAGTCTGATAACATTTTGTATGCATAAAAATCCCCCACTATGCTCCGTGTCCTTCTGTTGACCCATGCCTTAACTATAATGGAACTCTGTGTGCTGCATAAACCCTTCTCCAACAGTAGTCAAATAGTCAGGGGTAATTTAAAAAAATGGCATGTACTCACATAATTCAACATGGACACATAACATAATATATACTTTCACAGAGTTGCGCTATATTGAGTTTATCTGCATATACCAAAACAAAGCATGATCTGATGCAGTCCACAATTAATATAGTTAAAAGTGTTCTTAGTCCATATCTTCACCATCCACCACCTTAGAGTGTAAAATACTTTAAAAGAACCGCCACCAAAATAGATGTAATGCCTGCTTACCAGCTCTAACAGACCTCCTATCACAGAAGGTCAATCTCGCTTGTGGCTAAATACCCAGCCAGGGCCTTTAGGGTCATCTGAGAGTCCAATCAAACCAATCATCCGGGCAGTATGGTTATAAGTAAAACCTGCAAACTGCCAAAAAATGGAGACCAGATGACAGGTAACTATAGGTGTAAGTAAGCTTCCACATTCACATACAAAATAGCTTAAGAGGACCTGGTAGAAAAATAGGTCCGTGTACATATCCCTGCCATCATGGAGATTAAAGTGTCTTGCCAAAGAATGAACAGGCTTCCTGCTGCCCAACTGGATACAAAGTCTATACTGTCCATACTGTCTATGACTCCATTGGAAGTTTAATCTCACTTCCTGTCAGGGTCACAATGTACTTACTGGGACTAAATATAAGATTCTAGTTTACATATCAAAAGTTTGTAGTGTACATTGCCTATTTATATTCTTGCATGTTGTTGTTCTCATTTGCTGCAAGTATTTTAAATACAGATATATTTTGTGTTAATTACACTAAATAGTTTTATGTTTTTCACATGATATTGTTTATACATTCACTAATATCAGTTTAGATTAAAGGAGAACTATGGCCCAGTGGTACCAAACTAGATTATTAACCAATGACTGTCCCATTGACTTCCTACTCCCCACTTAACTCGTAATATGTTTTGTAATCTATTGATTGAGGTCTCCCCTGTTTTTCTCTACCTCTTAACTACTTGACCCACCACCTTCCCTCCAAGTGCTTGTTTGTTACAGATGGCCAATTTGGTATGCGTGGAACTGGTAAATAGGACTTTTGGATTCATAACCAGTTCACTCAAGCTGGCCTTACATGGATCCGAAGGGACGGGCTGAATTTCCAACCATATATGGACAGGGAGGTTGTACAGAAGTTGATCCACCAATTGACTTCTCTACAATCACCCTGTCAGATTTTCTCTGCTCATTCAGTGCCACAGGCTATAGACTGCAGCGCTGATTATCATCTACAAAAGTCCGACAGCCTGTCCGACAGACTTCCTGCGGACTTTCGGCGGACTTGCGGCAGACTTTCTAACGAACGGACTTGCCTACACACGACCACACAAAAGTTCGACAGCCTAGTACGCGGTGACGTACATCAAGTCCGGCGAGACTATAAAACGGCAGTTCAATAGCCCGTACGACACCCTTTGGGCTCCTTCTGCTAATCTCGTGTTTATCTCGTGTTAGTAGAAGTTTGGTGAGAGGCGATTCGCGCTTGTGAGACTTTTATTTTTCAGTTCGTTTTAACTGTTGTTCAGTCTGTGCTTGTGAGGTTTGTATCTGCTTTTCAGTGCGATTGGTCAGTTGGCATTGAGAAATCTTTGTTTTATTGGCCGCTCGTTCCTGATTTTCAGGTCATTCTTCACAGGCCTTGCTGTTCTTCAGTGCGTTCTGTTAAGTGCGTTCTGACCAGCCGACCGTTTTATAGCCATGTTACCTGTACGTACTCGTCGTCGAGCTCGTGCATTGTATGTGTTTGGTGCTGTAGTTTATTCTTCAGACCAAGACCAGTCCATGAACAGGGCGAGGAGGAGTTCATGGACCAAGAATTGGTTGCTCCAGCGTGACCAGTTCTGTCACATGCCATTGCTCCGTGAGATCCGTGAGAATAATCCTGAGGATTTCAGGAACTTTCTCCGCATGACGGACCCCGTTTTTGACCGTTTGGTGGCTTTGCTGACCCCCTATATCAGCAGGCAGGATACCTGCATGAGGCAAGCCATCACTCCGGAGCAGAGGCTAGTTGCCACGTTGCGGTACTTGGCGACAGGGAGAAGCCTGCAGGACCTCAAGTTCTCGACAGGCATCTCCCCCCAGGCTCTGGGGATCATTATCCCAGAGACCTGTTCTGCCATCATCCAGGTCCTGCAGAAGGACTATATTAAGGTAAGAATTGTTTCTTTTATTAGCATCACATGTTCTTTTATTTATTCTTTGATAATGTAATGTATTTCTTAGCTCAAACACTACTTACCATCATTGTAATATAGTGTGAATGTCCCCTTTTTCTTCTCACGCATGCTTGATTTGTTTCATGTTCTTTTTTGTCATACATGTATATTTGCCTTCGAAAACCTCTCCAGCATACAATGCTGGTCACATATTCACCTAGTCTACTCAGTTTGAATGTATTTAGTCAGCTGCATTGTATTTTGTTTCCCCTAAACTCTATCCAAATAGTGTGCTTATAATTAGCTTGATTTCAACCCCCCCCTAATAATTTGCTAGAATCTTCTGTGGTGTTGATTTTTAAAAAGCAAATATATGTTTTACTTTGCAAAATGCATGTGCACTCTACAAGTGCATTTGCTCCAGTGCTTTAGTAAATGAGCAGAAGCTCTGCTGATTTCCATTATCAAATCATATACAAGCCACAAAGTGTTTTCATTAATTGCCCTTGCATGTGATTGTGTACTCCTTGCAACATGAAAGCCTTTTTACCTTACCTCATTTACTTTAAGCTGGGGAGCAACTGCACTTGCAGAGTGGGACAACTGCAGTCTTGTAGCCTTTTTAGTCCATAAATCCCTGTGTGTCCTAAAATTAATATTTTTTGGTAATTTCACCACCCCCTAAAATGTAATCAATGTTCCATCAGAGGGGGGGAGCAATCTGATAAGTGTGCCTTTCCATATTATTTCTTCCAGTCGATATAAATTATTTAATGTTATACTGATGCTGTGAAATAATGTTTTTAATTGTATAATTTTCTTGCAATGTTCGATTCAAAATTACTGATTTTTGTTTTCTTGTTTGATTCCCCAGTTTCCTTCAACACCACACGAATGGCAGACTGTGGCATCCCATTTTGCCACCCGTTGGGACTTTCCCAATTGTGGAGGGGCTATAGATGGGAAACATGTCCACATTGTGCCACCACCCCATTCGGGGTCATACTATTTTAATTATAAGGGGTTCCACAGTACAGTTTTAATGGCGGTGGTGTCGGCACACTATGAATTTCTATATGTGGACGTGGGGAAGAATGGCCGGATGTCGGATGGAGGAGTATTTGCCCAGACGGAGTTCTGCCAGCGTCTCCAGAGTGGTGGCCTGGGATTGCCACCTGATGCGGATAACATGGAAGGACTCCCCTTTGTCTTCATTGCCGATGAAGCCTTCGCTCTGAGCAAGCACCTCATGAGGCCATTCCCCCAAAGAACCCTCACCCCGGAGAGGAGGGTTTTTAATTTCCGGCTGGCCAGAGCTAGAAGAGTGGTTGAGAATGCGTTTGGGATTCTGGCCAGCCGGTTCCGCCTGTTTCAAACCTCCATTAATTTGGCGGAATACAAACTTAATTTTATCATTTTATCGTGCTGCATTCTGCACAACTTTTTGCACAAGCATTCTCAAATTATATGGTGCCAGTTGGGTCTGAGGCCGGACTTATCGTTGAGAATCTTACGGGCCTGGATACTGTCCATACTGGCTTGGCCCCCCAAAGTGCCCGTCAAGTTAGACAGCAATATGTTAATTATTTTATGGGTAGGGGGGCCATTGCAATGGGCCAGGATATCTAAAGATTTAAAATAAAAACAATCTTGATGAAATCTTGAATTATATTTATTGCTTGCCTTTCTTTTGGGCTTTCTCCTAGGTTATGGTCGAGCAGTTGTAGTGCCAACTGTATTTTCCTTGTAAATTTCTAAATAAGCTCCATTGCCACTGTAAACAACTTTTTTGAAATTTATAAACAAACTGATACTGAGCATTGAAATAACAAACCACACATTTATTTAATTCTAAGCAGATGTTTTTAATCTTTGGTATCCATTCAGCTATGCATTTAGTATAAAATGTTCCTAGCCAAAAATATAATGATATATTAAATAAATTTAGAATAATATAATTAGAGTTAAATATTTTTAGATAATCAAAAATAAAATTTGTTGGGCATTTTGATTTTAGCAAACAGGCCTTTTTTTTTTGTCTTTTCTAAAATCCCTTTTTTTTTGTCTTTTTTCAAATCCTTTTTTTTTTTGTCTTTTTTAAAATCCTTTTTTTTTTTTTTTGTTTTTTTTTTAATGTTGTTAAACAGGCATATAATTTAACAGAAAATAATAAAGAGAAGGCCCAGAATGGGGTCAGCAAACCAGGAAATGAAGGACATGATCGATGTTTTGGGGTTTAAAAAAGGGCATTTAGATTCGACCCAAAACATCAATCATGTCCTTCATTTCCTGCTGCATACGATCCAGCCGATTCCGCATTTGATCGATCTCCCCATTCCAGGCCATTATTTGAGCAATTAGCCGTTGGGCACTGTCTGTGGTGAAATAGTCACTTGGACCTAAAGTGGAATGAAAAAAAAAATGTGTTTAGAAATATGCACACATACATAGTTTACCTTACCATAAAGCTGGTGTCTCAGACACTGACCTGGTGGGGTGCCCATGTCGCATACTTCATGAACATCCTCGGGGGTGGCGCTGTTGCTTGACTCAAGCACAACCAGATCACCTAAAATAGAGTAGAAAAATTACATAAAATAAAAGGCAGCCATGCATAGATTACCGTAAGCTGGTGTGTCAGACACTCACCTGGTGGGGTGCCCATGTCGCCCACCTCTCCTTCCTCCACATCCTCAGTGGGGCTTGGGCTGATTTCCCAAGTATGTTCTTTTGCTTGGGGGGGACTGGGTTCCTCTTGTTGGCTGAGTGATTTTTCCCCTATGTGAAGCAAAAAATTAATATACTTAGCACACAGATATTTTAGTACATACTAATCTTCAAACATTTGTAGTGAAGTGGTGTACAAATTGTCTGTTTGTGTAGAGTTCCTAGTAGACTTCAAGATTTTAATTTCTAAAGACATATCAAGATAGATAGATATCTCGATATCTAGATATCAATATCAAAATATATCAAAAAATCTTTGGATCTCTCTCTCTCTCTATATCTATAACTAAATATAAATCTTCAATCTCAAACAAAATCTAAATATAAAAATAGATATTAATTTAAATAAAAAAAAAAAAAATTCTATATCTATCTATATATCTATATACATACATATATACATACATACATATGTATATATATATATACACACACATATATATATATACATATATATATATATATATATATATATATATATATATATATATATATATATATATATATATATATGTATATATATATCTATATATATGTGTGTATATATATGTGTGTATATATATATCTATATATATATAGAGAGAGATATATATATATATATTATATATATAGATATGTAACGATGTTTATTAAAAGATCGTTTCAAACGATGCAAACAATCGTATAGGAATGAAAAGCACATGGAGCAGTATACGAGGTAATCAACACAAGATGAAAACACAGGTACTTACTTTTTTTCAGCACTTTACGGATCCGTCTGTACTGATCCGGCTCCCTGAGTTTGAGGTCAGACCATCTTTTTCTAATTTGATCCTTGAAGCGCTGTACCCCAAAATAAGCCTGTAAAGTGTCCACCACCTTCGCCATTATTTTGGCCTTGCGCAAATTTGGCCGGGCGTACGGCCCATACTTCCCATCATAGTCCTTTTTTTTAAGAATGGCCACCATTTCCACCATCTCTTCAAAGGACATATTGGAGGCCTTAAATCTAGGCTTCACAGATCTTGACGTTCCGGCCTCCGGGCTTTCTTCGCTACCTGAGGTAGTACACACCTGATGTGTCTCCGCCATTATTCACCCCACTACGCGCCGTAAATAAAAATGGGCGGAGAACATGAGTTAAAATCGAACGTCAGGGGCGGGCGACGCAGGCGGAGTTTCACACATGCGTAGTGTATAAAGAGAGGCCTTGTGCACGTGTCGTACGTACGTTCTGTGCGTAGAGTCAAGGGCGGGTTATATGCGTAAACAAAAAGAATGTCAGGGGCGGGCCAAATAGGCGTAGTATTACGCATGTGCAGTGTATAAAGCGATGTTACGTATTGTGTCGTACGTACGTTCTGTGCGTAGGTGATAGTGGACCGGGACGCTACTAAACGAAGGTAATTTAAAATTTATACTTTTGGTCAAGACTTTGTAGCAAGCGGCCTATATGGCTTGACAGATTGATGAGGCCTACATAGGGATAAGATGATGAGGGTTTAGCAGAAACCTAATAAGTGTTTTTTGTCTTGTGACTTTATCTTTTATACAGACATTATGAATCCCCTATTTAAGGATCCAGAGTTCCTTACTGCTTTTATTTCTAAATATAGAGAGATGAGGAATTTGTGGGAGGTGAAACACCCACAGTATTATGCAAAGCATGTGAGGAAGTCAACGCTGGAGAGACTTCTGTCCTTTGTCCAGGCGACCATCCCGGAAGCAACAATGGAGACATTGCTCAAGAAAATTGGGGTCTTGAGGAACATGTATAAGAGGGAACATAAGAAGATCCAGGAATCAATGAGATCAGGAGCATCAGCAGATGATGTTTATGTACCCAGGCTGTGGTACTACAATCAACTCCGTTTTCTTGATGACCAGACTGAAGCCAGGGCATCACTTTCAACCCTTCCCTCCACCCTTCCCTCCACCCTTCCCTCCACCCCAGCAGAGGCTGATGAGGAGCAAGCTGGGTCTTCCATCCTGGATGAACCGGATATGACCATCTGGAGTCAGGTAAATTATTTTAACAAATATTTACTGTACTAATATTAATGATGTTAACTGGATGTTATAATTGTCTAAAATTATTTTGCCCTCAAAATTGTGTATACATATAAATTGACAGTAGTGGCTAAATATGTTTGGCACCTGCTTGAAATAATTAGGGTGTCTGATTAGACTCTTTTATTAAAGAGATGTATTCACATTGAATTTGCTAGTCATGAGAAGCAAACTGTGTGTCATTGATGAACCCAAAAAAATATACTAAAACTATGTCCCTTTTTTATACACAGGATGAGTCCATCCAGGAGGAATGTGGTGAAAGTGGCAGGCAGGAGGAGACCGGGCCCATGGACAGCCTGGAGGAGGTCGGATTCACCATCATCCTGGAGGAGGCTGGGCCCAGTGTCAGGCAGGAGGTGGCTGCTCCCAGTGAGGTGGCTGGGCCAAGTGAGGTGGCTGGGCCAAGTGAGGTGGCTGGGCCCAGTAGGAGCCTGACCGAATCCCAAGTGCCTCCCCTCCACCTTCCCAAAAAAAGGGCCAGGAAGGGGACGGTCACACAGGAGGCATCCCTGCACCTCATGCAAGAGGCCACCCGTTTTTTAAGGAGCCCCCCCGAAGCGGAAGAGTCCTATGGCTGCTACTTAGCCAGCAGGCTTCTTCAAATGGATTGGGAGCAGCGCCTCATTTGTGAGCGACTATTTGGGGAAACAATCCAGAAGGGGCTGCAGGGCACGCGAACATGAAACACCCAACTACATGAGGCAGCCCCCCTCCTCCTCCTCCTCCTCCTCCTCCTGCCACAACTGAAACACCAGAGCCACAGCCTCGAAAGAAGGCTACAGGGAAGGCTGCAGGGAAGGCTGCAGGGCAGTGTGGAGGAAAGGCTGCAGGGAAGAGAAGAAAGTGATGACCTGGGTTCAGTCTGGTCTGACAGAAGACGCAGGCTGTTGTAGTACCACAGTCTGGGGACATCTATATCATCTGCTGGTGCTGTTGATCTCTGGGATTCTTGGACCAGATTGTGCTCCCTCTTATATGGACTCCTCAAGATCCCCATTTTCTTGTACACATACTTTTTCCAGCGTTGACTTCCTCTTTATTTTATTTAGACCATAAATAAATGGATCTTTTTTGAGTTTAGGTTTTTTATTTTAAATCATAGATTTTAGACACAATGTTAAATTAACAAGGGACAACAATCTCATTGAGTTTGCAAAAACACACCAAAAATAGATTAAAATAATGTTAATAATGTTCAAGTGGTAAGTATTTAAAAAAAAAAAAAAGATACATAACCAAAAACGGTTCTTTGGGTTAACTTTATATAAAAAAAATAACAAATCACTATAAAAACAAAAATTATAAAGGGTTCTTTGTGGTAACTTTACAAACATTAAAAAAATACAATAAAAACATAAAAAGAAAAATGGTTTCTTTGTGGTAACTTTACAAACACCAAAAAATTTTTTAAAAAAATATATAAAAATGGGTTCCCTGTGGTAACTTTACAAACAAATTTATAGATAAACAGAAAAAAAGTTCCACAACAATCATAAAATAAATATCTGGATAAAAATTACAAGAAAAGATGACTCCACCAAAAAAAAAAAAAAATTTAAAAAGTATTATTAGTATGGAAACATTGTTTTGAAAAAGCATACCATGTCATTCATGAGATCAAAGAGAAAAAGAATCCAGAAATTTGTTTGGGAGAACTCTGTTTGAATAGGAACAGCAAAACACCTTCGTTCTTTAGAACATTCGTAAAGAAGAAATAAAATGCGCTGCATTCAACGATCACAGATTTTGCAGCGTGAGGAATGTGCTTCCTACAATACGAACACTAGTTTTACTAGACCGAGTGCTTCCGTTTAGTTTTTGCTTATGAGCATGCGTCGTTTTTTTGTCCGTAGGACTAGCATACAGACGAGCGGATTTCAGGGTCCGTCGTACTTACGACGTAAAGATTTGAAGCATGTTTCAAATCTAAAGTCCGTCGGATTTGAGGCTGAAAAAGTCCGCTGAAAGTCCGAAGAAGCCCACACACGATCGGATTACCAGCCAGCTTTAGTCCGTCGGCGTCCGTTGGACTTTTGTAGACGAAAAGTCCGACCGTGTGTACGCCCCATAAGAATACAATAGCTCAGTTGGGATGATTCCCCCAACCAGATCGAGTGTGGGGATGGGGAAATCAGTCAAATAATGACCTATTTAGGACCTGCCTTATGCATTATAGAGAGTGAAAGCACAGACAGGTATAGTAATAGATAGTAAATATGTATATCACACCTGATGGACTTAAAGTGGTTGTAAAGACCGTGCACACAATTACTGCCAGCCCCTCTGTTATAACAAGCTATACTACACACTATATGTGTTTTTTTTAATAAAATTCTACCTTTTTTCACATTGCCGATGTATGGTCATGTGACCACCTTACACTCTCCTTCCCTGATCTAAGGATTACAGAGGGTGGTCCTGGGATCCCCCTCTGACATCAGCCAGGCTGTCACTTGACCACATATCGGCGATGTGGAATAATGTATTTAGCTGCAGAATTTAAAAAAAAACACATACATAGTGTATTATATCTTGTTATAACAGAGGGGCTGCCAGTAATTGTAAGCACTAACTTTACTGCCCCACGAAATATTAGCAGGAGGAGAGGGACGGGTTTGTATATATCGGCTCACCCACAGGAGATGACAGGCAGGGAGGGAGGGGGAGAGGGAGACACTGGGGGCTGAATGGATCACGGTAAGACACGGTAGAATGGATCAGCAGCCATCTGTTGTTCATACTAATGCCCCGTACACACAATTGGACATTTCAACAACAAAATCCATGGATTTTTTGCGACGGATGTTGGCTCAAACTTGTCTTGCATGCACACGGTCGCACAAAGTTGTCGGAAAATCCAATCGTTCTGAACGCGGTGATGTAAAACACATACGTAGGGACTATAAACGGGACAATAGCCAATGGCTTTCATCTCTTAAATTATTCTGAGCATGCGTGGCACTTTGTGCGTCGGAATTGTCCACACACGGTCGGAATTTACGTGAACGGATTTTGTTGTCGGAAAATTTTATAGCCTGCTCTCAAACTTCCGACAACCTAATCCGATCGCACATATTCCGTCGTAAAGTCCGACCGTGTGTACAGGGCATTAGAATCACTCCCCAGTTAACCCCTTGATTGCCCCCTAGTGTTAACCCCTTCCCTGCCAGTGACATTTATACAGTAATCAGTGCATTTTTATAGCACTGATCTCTGTATAAATGCCAATGGTCCCAAGAATGTGGCAAAAATGTGTCAAAAGTGTCTGATCTGTCCGCCATAATGTCGCAGTCCCGATAAAAATCGCTGATCACCGCCATTACTAGTAAAAAAAAAAATAATAAAAATGCCATAAATCTTTCCCCTATTTTATAAATGCTATAACTTTTTAGCAAACCGATCAATATATGCTTATTGTGATTTCTATTACCAAAAATATATAGAAGAATACATACTGGCCTAAAAATTGGGGATATTTATTATAGCAAAAAGTACAAAATATTTTTTTTTTTTCAAAATTGTCGCTCTTTTTTGTTTATAGCACAAAAAATAAAAACCGCAGAGATGATCAAATACCATCAAAAGAAAGCTCTATTTGTCGGAAAAAGAGGACGTCAATTTTGTTTGGGTACAACGTCACACGATTGCGCTATTGTCAGTTAAAACAACGCAGTGCCGTATGGCAAAAAATGGCCTGGTCATTGAGTAGCCAAATCTTCCGGGGCTGAAGTGGTTAAGTAAGGTTTGTTACAGCAGGTTTTTAAGAAGTCCCATACCATCGTAGCCATGCACAGAGTGTCACACTTCAAAAGTAGATATCATTCCCACTGTTATTGATATTATATTACAGCCACTGTGCCAAGAATGAAGGAAATTCCATATAAAGAAGGGTTACAGGTTATTTTATAAAGTATACTATACAATATTAGAGTAGAAATGTTTTTCGTTGAATATATGTATACATGTAAATTGTTATATTTATCTTCATCTTTAAATGTATATCAAACATAGCACATTTCTTATATAAACTCTATTAGCCTCCCCATGTTTTGAGATTTTTGTTTCACAGATTTAATATGAGGTGGATTTACAGGTCAGCCTCATACCTTTTAATGTATGTACAGTTAGTTACTGATTCCTAATAACCTGTCATTCCAAGCATTTGAATGTCACAATACAGCTGACAGCCATAATGCTGTGCGGCAGGGCTTTGATGGGCGCTTTGGGCAAATCATGAGGAATATTCCTGGTCGCCATCATCAGAAGGTTACTGAGGAGAGCCTTTTATTCTCTCCTGACCCCATGATCTGACAACTGACACCGACAAAATGAACAGCTCTCTGGTTTAAATTGTTTAACTGTAGCCTGATCAGTTTTATTATCTTGCTAATCCAGATATCAGCCGTTTCATCAGAACGGAAGATATGCATATCATGAATTATTTTGACATGGAGACCTTTTAATTTTCGCCAGCAATATTTCATTGCACCAATCAGGGAATGCAGTCAGTGATGCTGCTCGCCTCTCTGGATGTCAGAGGACAGTGCACTGGTGACAGCACCAAATCATCTGGGAGCTGTAAAGAGGCACTGCGGCAATGATTATTATCTCCGGTACTCATGCATTTCATTACTGGATGGGCAGACAGAGCCCTTGCTTTTTATTCAAGCATCTCTTCATTACACCTGAGATTACAGCAAAGACCATTGTTTTCTAGAGTATAGGCATTTGCATTTACAACCTTATTTGATAAAAATAAAATAAAAAACTCTACATTAAAGTGATGACCACTTTGGCCAACATCTTTGCACAAGGCTGGTTCCCCTATCCCCTACATATTGGTGTGCATCTCTGCTTAAACACAAAATATGCTGGTCGTACCACCATAACTAACCACAGACCAGTCTGACAGGTAGCAAATGCACCGACAAATTGTACTGACATTTTTTACATCAGGCTTTCTGTATGTGAATCATTATTTAAAATAGGGGTCCTTGCAAGGCCCAAAATTGTATTAAATGGTTTTGCTCAGTTTTAATGCATAAAAGAAACCAATAAACTTACGGTACCCATAGATATAAGATCACTATCATCCAGTCCTATCCTTCAGATTGAAAAACTGAATGGCAGTTGATATGTCTGTGGTTTATAACAAGTCTTAAAGAGATTCTGTTGGCATTAAGGAAAAACTACTATAGGTATAAATTGCAGGCACCTAGAAATACATGTATATTCCTGCAGCAGCCTCCAAAAACCTGCCACAGCCCAATTCTGGGTCATTCTTACAGATACATCTCCAGTACTACCTAAAGTACCTTGCCATTGCCTCCGTAACACCCACACATTCTTACTGCCCTGTCACTATGATTGGCTGCCTCATTGGTCCCTAGTTATGTGTAGGATGCAGGAAGAGGTGGATTATAATGTTACAGAAATGCATTTTTCTGTGTCCATTACAGTAAATAACAATACTCAATAATCACAATATATGCAAACATTTGATTCCTATTCACTGTCCTTGTCCATTTTTTACCAGCCAGCCATTCATGCATAGATCTTTTACCACATATAACAAAGGATTTTATGTGAGTCTATACTCAGTATATTCTCGGCACTACGGTTCAATCCCCGGTTCAGATATTTGCCCTGATAGCTGTTTTTCTTGATAAACTGTAAGGGCCTTTAATGCATGCCTGGAAATCTTTGCAACAAACACCAGGGACTTACTTTGGAGCTCAGATATCACAATCACCCATCTGTCACCGATATATAATGAGCCTCATGACGGAGATTAAAACATGTCATGTGGCAAAAAGTACAAGAGGAAGAGGTCTTTTCCAGTGAGGTTACTGCTCTAACATGTACTAAAAGTGGTAGCAAAACACTGATCTTTGCTGTTGGCTGTTTTGTTGTGAAGGAGAGGTGCAGGAACTGTTGGTTTATGCACTGACTAAATCACAGGTTGGTAATGTATGGAATGAATTAAAAGAGGTTAATTCATGATTAGGGGCTAATAAGGGATAGTGATTGTGGATACGCTTTTAGAGAGTTATGTGTTAGGCTGTGTGTTACAGTTTAATACAGTTGCTCTTTATATAATTTTCCCAGCCCATGAGTCCAGACCACCTGGTCAGATACTTACCTTCCTCCCCATTTCATCAATCCCTATAGTGTGGCCCTACCCTGTGTTGAAGCCTTTGTAATGAAAATGTCCCCACCAGTTCACCTTCTTACCACGCAAGCACGCCATGGACCCATTTATTTCTAGAGTTGAGCCATAGTCTGCTAGATGGCTGGAGGCCACATTGAGTAGGAATAAATGGGGTCACAGAGTGCATGCACAGTAAGGAAAGAGCCTGGACATTTTTGTGCAGCAGTGGGCAGGGACACACATCCAAAGATACAGTTGTCCCTTGAAGTGTACCTGGACCCATAAAATAATATTCTCTTATTTTCTCTCTATAGGTCTGTTAAATACATACCATTGGAAGCATTTTTCACTCAACAGTGACTACTCTAAGATTATTAAGCCTTCTGGTAAAAAAACCTACATACCTTTAGGACAATGCTCATAAATGATATTTTAAACAGATTAGGTCAACAAACTACTTGATATTTTATTGCCCCCTTGCAGTAAAGCCTGAGCTGAGATTCAGACAAGACTTCCTTTATCAGATATTTTATGCCTGCAACCAACCACAAGAAGGTTGCTTTTGAAGCACTACCCTATAGGAGTTGCTGGTTAGGATGTATCCTCTGTTCTTTACCTCAAGCTTTTAAGAACTTCAGCCCCTCTAACACACTAGGTTGAGTGTACAAAGCATACAATATCACAGAAAATCACTGAAAGTAATACTTTGTATCCAGTAGTAGTACTATATCAAAGAAAACAGATACTGAATCAGTTTGTAAAGGCAAACTTAATTTATTGTCACCTGATAAGCTTTTTAACCCCTTCACACCCATGCTATAACCGAAAGATGGCTACAACATGGGCCTCAATTGCGGGGATTGCGCCCATGTACCTCCTCCTGTGCATGAGTTGCCTGCACGTCCCCTGAAGGGCGCGCACGGCATGCTCTGTGATCAGTGAGTTAATGAGACTTGACTGATCATAGATCAGAGTAAGGGGCCGATTCCGACTCCTTACCACATGATCAGCTGTCAGCCAATGACAGCTGATCACGTGATGTAAACAGAGCTGGCAATCGCCTATTTTATTTCCTCACGCTGACAGCGTGAGGAGAAAAAAAAACCTAATCACTGGCTTCTGACAGAGGGACATCAGTCCCAAACACAAAGAGCTGCCACCACCTCATCTGTGCCCACCAGTGCCACCTATCAATGCCCACTAGTGCCACCTATCAGTGCTACCAATCAGTGCCCATCAGTGCCTCATTATCAGTGCTGCCTATCAGTGTCACCTACCAGTGCCACCTATCAGTGCCCATCAGTGCCACCTATCAGTGCTACCTATCAGTGCCACCTATCGGTGCCCATCAGTGCCGCCTTATTAGTGCCCATCAGTGCAGCCTATCAGTGCCCATCAGTGCAGCCTCATCAGCACACATCAATAAAGGAGAAAAATTACCTGTATGCAAAATTTTATAACAAACTATAAAAACTGTATTTTTTTTAATGTTTGGTCTTTTTTTGTTTGTTTAGCAAAAAATAAAAACCCCAGTAGTGATTAAATGCCTCCAAAAGAAAGCTCTATTTGTGTGAAAAAAAATTCATCTTTTTAGTGTTGCATGACCGCGCAATTGTCATTTAAACAACGCTGAAAGCTGAAAATTGGCCAGGGCAAGAAGGGAGTTTAAGTGCCCAGTAGGCAAGTGGTTAATGAAGTAAGCATGGAAATAGATTAACAATGGTAATAACATAATTTATCATACAGGGGGATTTTAGTAATTATGGACTAGTCATAAGATGAAACTTGGTGTCCAGATCAGCATTACCAGTAGCAGGGTCACCTAAAGTGCAATAGTGAGCAGTAATAAAGTTTGATTTACAGAACACAGGACCTATACTACCAAGTGCCAAAGTGTATTGATGGCAACTATAGTAGGCCTAGACTAACTTGATGTGCACTGTCCATAGAAAGGAAGAAGGGAACAAAGGGAGGATTGTTTTACGGAAGGGGCAGTCCTTTATGTTGTTATTCTGCTGGCTATCATTGGGACCCTTTAGGACGTGTGGGTGCACTTAACAACAATTTTAATAAACCACTATGCAGTATAAGTGCAGTTAAGATGCAGTGGAGGTGCAATAAAGATGCAGTAAAGGTGCTGTATATTTGTAGCGCCCTCCTAGTATAGAGTTCTAGGCAAATTACATTTTTGGCTTACTCTATAATCAGAGGGAGAGTGATCACTTGCCTCTTGGTTTTGGTTTCACAGGCTCAGAGTTTGTTTGTTTCCCCCTGCCTTTTGGAGAAGCTTCCAGAGCTTAGTGCAGGAAATTCAACTGACTGGCGTGAATTTTCACTATGCTCTGTCCAATCCCTGGGGAGGTGTGTCCAGAAGGTAGTCTGGGAGGTGGTAAATAGCCTGAAGGCTTGGGGAGACTGTTCTGTAAACTACCTCATGATTTCTTGTTTTGAGAGCTAGACTGTGCTAACTTTACCAAGAGAAGAGTGTCCTCTGCTAATTGTTCTTTGGATTATGGAGTAACCCAAACACACTGCGGGGCTGGTCTGCAGATAGATGTTTGCTGGTTATGTTATACTTTCCTGTCATATGCTCTGATAACAGCTGCTACCTTTTTCAGTACACATTCATTTTGCTAGTGTCATTTTTGGAAAGTGTATGTGAATTTTGCCATGTGATGAGGCTTGTGGTGATCCCTTAATATACCATCTAGAAGATGCTCTTTTCAAATCACATCTATATTTGTGGGTCTGAGCCTTCCCTCCTTTCCCCCATCCCCACTCCATTCTGGCAGACAGGGTAAAGACAAAGATGTAATTTGTTACTCATTTCTGTGCAAGCCCATTTGGGAGCTTGTTGGGGCAGCAATTTATCTTTACCTGACGATTGTTCATTGTATGTATACTTTTGTAGACTAGCTGGTTATCATCAAGTGTAAATCTTGAAGAAGCAACTCTTTGTGAAACGTGTCAATTCGAAACACCTGGTTGTACAATGTTGTAACATTATGTAATTGGTTTGATCTAACCAGTTTGTCGTTCTGATATGTTTTTAAGAGATGACGCCACTTTTTAAAAGAATATAATAAACTGAGGTTTTTTTGGTGGGTTTTTTTTGTTATTTTCCCATTTTTTGGCACATTTAAAGTCCTGCCCCCTTTTTGGAGATGAAGGGGGTTTGCTTTTCTCCATTACCATGGGGTACAGCCCTCCCCTCCATCTTCTCTTTTTTCCTGTTTGGAGATACATGGCAATTTGGGATGGTGCCTCAATGTAGATATACTTAGTTTAAAGCTCTGCTCACATACAAAAATTAAACTTTGTTCTTTGGAGTATTCCATGACCCTTCTTTCCCTCTCCTGTTAAAGTTCTGCAAGCAGTAAATCTAAAAAAAAATCCCCTAGACTGTTTATTGGAACCGTAGTGAATGAACTGTTGCTTGTCTGACTGGTAGTCTCTGCACTGTTTAAGAAGGAACTAATTAAATACAACGGCTCCTTAGGAGCTAGTGCTACATACAGTAGGTGTGGTATATGTCCAGTATAGGTGCAGTCTACTTCATCCTGCCTCCAGTAACTCAGTCCCTGCCTGCAGTGTGAACAATGGGCAGTGCCCTCTTACCAGGCCCTGTGGTGTGGCTGTGAACTATTGTTGTAGGTCTTCATATTGCTACCAAAAAAGGAGGTTTGGTTAATTGGTGCACTTCAGAAATACTAGGAAAAAACTAAAATCCTGAGCAGGTAAACTGTGCTCACCACATGCATTTCAAGGCTTAATTTTTTTTTCTATTAAGCCTTTTATGCAGCTCATAAGTATGTTCAGTTAACATTATGATAGTTCCTGAATGCTTCCTATTGCCCCCTGCTCTTTTTCTATACCCTGTGGAACAGCAATGCCCATTAAAATCATTAGCATATCACCAGCACCCTCTCTGTGAGTTCAGACAGCTTCTGTGAAAATAAAAGATGTGTGTTCCCTCCAACAGTTTTTCATGTAGAATCATGGCATGTATGTATGTGAAAATATATACAAGGATGGATGTTTAAATTCACCATATGTTTTATGAGGGCTCAAAAGAGACCCATTAGCCACCCATTACCCACCACCTGGTGCAGAACTACACCTTTCTCCTTGCACTGGCATGTCCTTTCACCAACCTAGTCCTTATTGACCTGCTTTTGTGCTTTTTCAAGGGTTTTGTCCCTTTGCTCCTGAACAACTAATATCCCTGAAGGGCTTCTCCTGTAAACGCTTGACTGAAAAAAACTGACAAACCATTGTGTCATTTGAAGACCTTGTGCTGCAGGACAATTGCACTGTCTTATCCTGTGAATCATAGGGGTCACAACTCCAATCACCTGAAGCCACTGACACTATTTGGGTTCAGATGAGGTTACCCGGTATCCATACCTGGGAACTTGATCATCATTTTCAATTTGGTTGCAGTTCATCATCAATATCAATATAATAGTTCAATTGACAGACTAACAACAGAAGCAGCATATACAAAATGCTGGATAATTTGGCTATACATTATTATTGAGGTATTTATGTTACCCCCTCCTAGACATTGTTATATATGGACCTCTTGGTCGTGTTGATATATGCGAAATGGTCCTGGCTTGAATTAAAGCTATAGCAGAAGGCTTAGATGAGCAGACACTGCAACTTATCCATATAGTGAAGAAATGTGTTATCAAATATTATCAAACATTGTATATACACGACTATCAGCCAGTCATTGGCCCACATAAAGTCTATAAACAATACAGCCATTAGATCGTACCCTGTGATGCTATATTTTCATATGCCATCTGGATAGCAGACTGAGATCATATTTCCTAAACTATGCAATCATGAGTAGACATAAATCTTGCAAATAACTTAATATGTCCCTTTTTTGCTTTAGCATGCACTGTTTACAAACATGAGACAGACCGGAGATTTTAAGTTTTAATCCAGAGAGTCAACAACACTTATGAAAAGTCAGCAATTCCCACCTAATGCCAGTAAGTTCATGGGTATGTCTGTATCTCAGATAAAGAATATACAGTTGTCAGTTTATAAAACAGCAAACCATTAAAATATACAAGAGCAGCAAATATGATGTACAATGCTTTGATCTAAACCATTCAATTGTAGCTCTGGCTGTATGTTTAGGGTCGTTGTCCTGATGTAAGGTGAACCTCCACCCCAGTCTCAAGATTTTTGCAGACTCTAATGCCCCGTACACACGGTCGGACATTGATCGGACGTTGCGACAACAAAATCCATGGATTTTTTCAGACGGATGTTGGCTCAAACTTGTCTTGCATACACACGGTCACACAAAGTTGTCGGAAAATCCGATTGTCCTAAACGCGGTGACGTAAAACATGTACGTCGGGACTATAAACGGGGCAGTAGCCAATAACCTTCGTCTCTTAATTTATTCTGAGCATGCGTGGCACTTTGTGCGTCGAAAATTTTATAGCAAGC
This sequence comes from Lithobates clamitans, assembly GCA_037952925.1. Classification (NCBI taxonomy): domain Eukaryota; kingdom Metazoa; phylum Chordata; class Amphibia; order Anura; family Ranidae; genus Lithobates; species Lithobates clamitans. The sequence goes on along the minus strand of JBBGZY010001281.1, from coordinate 1,465,693 downwards.
TCTCAAACTTTGTGTGTCGGAAATTCCGATAGAAAATGTGTGATGAAGCCCACACACGGTCGGAATTTCCGACAACAAGGTCCTATCACACATTTTCCGTCGGAAAATCCGACCGTGTGTACAGGGCATAACAGTTTTTCTTCTAAGATTGCCCTGTATTTGTATCTTCCCATCAACTCTGACCAGCTTCCCTGTCCCTCCTAAAAAAAAGAACCCTGTGTTCAGGGTGATGTGAAATGTTAGTTTTCACACAGCGTTTTGCTTTTAGGCCAAAAAGTTGAATTTTCATCTCATCTGACCAGAGCACCTTCTTCCACGTGTTTGCTGTATCCCCCACATGGCTTCTTCCAAACTGCAAACGGGACTTCTTATACAATTGTGCTCATAAGTTTACATACCTTGGCAGAATTTATGATTTCTTGGCCATTTTTCATAGAATATGAATGATAACACAAAAACTTTTCTTTCACTCATTAGTGTTTGGCTATAGCCATTTATTATCAATCAACTGTGTTTACTTTTTTAAATCATAATCACAACAAAAACTGCCCAAATTGACCCCGGTCAAAAGTTTACACACCCCAGTTTCTCTTAATACCTTGTATTGCCCCCTTTAACATCAATGACAGCTTGAAGTCTTTTGTGGTATTTGGGGATGAGGCTCTTTATCTTCTCAGAGGGTAAAGCTGCCCATTCCTCTTGGCAAAAAGCCTCCAGTTCCTTAAATTCTTGGGCTGTCTTGCATGAACTGTTTGAAATCTCCCCAGAGTGTCTCAATGATATTGAGGTCAGGAGACTCAGATGGCCACTCCAGAACCTTCACTTTATTCTGCTGTAGCCAATGACAGGTCGACTTGGCCTTGTGTTTTGGACCATTGTCATGTTGGAATGTCCAAGTACATCCCGTGCGCAGCTTCCTGGTGATGAATGCAAATGTTCCTCCAGTATTTTTTGATAACATATTGCATTCATCTTGCCATCAATTTTGACCAAGTTTCCTGTGCCTTTGTAGCTCACACATCCCCAAAACATCAGCGATTCACCTCCGTTTTTCACAGTAGGAATGGTGTACCTTTCATCATAGGCCTTGTTGACTCCTCTCCAAATGAAGCGTTTATGGATGTGGCCAAAAAGCTCAATTTTGGTCTCATTACTCAAAATGACTTTGTGCCAGAAGGTTTGAGGCTTGTCTCTGTGCTGTTTGGCGTATTGTAAGCGGGATAATTTGTGACATTTGCGTAGTAATGGCTTTCTTCTGGCGACTCGACCATGCAGCCCATCTTTCTTCAAGTGCCTCCTTATTGTGCATCTTGAAACAGCCACACCACATGTTTTCAGAGAGTCCTGTATTTCAACTGAAGTTATTTCCCCATGACTCAGAGTCCAGAACCGTCAGTGCAGCGCTGGATGGAAGATGCAAGGGTCTGTCAGGAGTCCAGAAACTTATTGTCCTTTTATACACACTCACTAATTACAAGCAAACAGATCACAGGTGAGGATGGTTACCTTTAATAGCCATTCAAAACCCTTTGTGTCAACTTGTGTACATGTTATCAGGCCAAAATTACCAGGGTATGTAAACTTTTGATCAGGGTCATTTGGGTAGTTTCTGTTGTGAATATGATTTAAAACGAGTAAACACAGTTGATTGATAATAAATGGCTTCAGCCAAACACTAACCATGAGTGAAAGAAACGTTTTTGTGTTATCATTCATAGTCTCTGAAAAATGGCCAAGAAATCATAAATTCTTATGAACACAACTGTAGCTTTCTTTCAACAATGGCTTTCTTCTTGCCACTCTTCCATAAAGGCCAGATTTGTGAAATGCATGACTAATAGTTGTCCTGAGGACAGATTCTCCCACGTGAGCTGTGGATCTCTGCAGCTAATCCAGAGTTACCATGCGCGTCTTGGCTGCTTCTCTGATTAATGCTCTCCTTGCCATGTTGGTTTAGGTGGACGGCCATGTCTTGGAAGGTTTGCAGTTGTGCTATACTCTTTCTATTTTCGGATGATGGATTGAACAGTGCCCTGAGAGATGTTCAAAGCTTGGGATATTTTTTTTATAACCTAACCCTGCTTTAAACTTCTCTACAAGTTCATCCCTGACCTGTCTGGTGTGTTTCTTGGTGTTCATGATGCTGTTTGTTCACTAAGGTTCTCTAACAAACCTCTAAGGGCTTCATAGAACAGCTGTATGTGGAGATTAAATTACACACAGGTGGACTCTATTTAATAATTAGGTGACTTCTGAAGGCAATTTGTTCCACTGGTGGATATGCCAAGGTGTCCCAGAGTTTCCCAGTTGCTGGTGAACTGTCAAGCATAAAGCCGGTACCTGCTGTGGACTCCCTCAAGTCTTGGTATATGCAGCATGAGCGGCTGCTTGTGAAGCATGGTGAAGAAAAACAAAGGAGCCCTATGTAGCAAAGGAAGGCAAAGCATTTCACAAGCCCTAAGTTAATTTCCAAAATGTGAGTGGATACTGTTTTTATCATTCATCAAATTTACTTACTTTGAACATATTCCTGTGCCCTGTCTGCTCTTTTTTTTAAGATAGCAGACATTGCTGAGTAATATTATCATTAATATATTTATATTAAAGGAGCTATATGTTCACAACATACTGTACACCTTTTTTAACATTATTGTTGTAATAACAATACAAACTAGTTGATTTTGACAATCCAAGTTAACCACTTCAGCTCCGGAAGGTTTGCCCCCCACCCCCTCCTTCATGACCAGGCTATTTTTTGCAATACGGCACTGCATTACTTTAACTGACAATTGTGCGGTCATGTGATGCTGTACACAAATAAAATTTAAAAAACCTAATTTCTTCATCTATTTAGGCCAATATGTATTCTGCTATATATTTTTGTTAAAAAATCCCAATAAACGTATATTAATCGGTTTGCGCAAAATGTGTAACATCTACAAACTATGGGATATATTTATGGAATTTTTATTTATTTATTTTTTATTTACTAGTAATGATGGCGATCAGCGACTTATAGTGGGTCTGCGATATTGCCGCGGACAAATTGGATACTAAGTGACACTTTTTTAGGGACCAGTGACATTCCCAGATGGCAAGTAATTGTGCTGCAAGTTTGAAAATGACTTGCTAAGCTATTGCTAGACTTGCCAGGCTTCACAAGTTTTTTGCACAATTGCTGCAAGTCTACATTGCATGACTCCAGATCAACTTTCTTTGCAAACATTCTGCCAGTCTGCTGCAAGGTTTGGTTCATTTATGTTGTGTAATAGTTATCCCACCACAGGGGTCACTGTGGCTGAATCTTCATCATTGCTCCCTGCTGTGTGTAAGATTTTTCTTTAATTGGTGCTGGGGCGTGGTGTGCAGAGAAGTGAGTGGTATCAATGAAATCTGATATGGAGTTCGGAGAGGGAGAGGGTGATTTTACTTAAAGTGGGAGTCCGGCGACCAATCTTTTTTTTTTTTTTTTAGGTCATTGAGACACTTTGCTAATCCCAAAATAATACAGTTTGGGTGTAATATTTCCGCGTCTGTTTGTTTTCGTACTGAAAAATAACTTTAAAAATGTGATGCTGGCTGTTTCCATCTTGCTTGTGGGCATGTGAAGCCCACAAGCATTGATTTCCTGGATGCGGTGAATGCTGTTCATTCACAGCTTGTTCACAAGCATGATCATTGTTCCTGCACTGAATCTTGGGAAGCCTGACACTAAGCTCCCAGAAGACAGTGTGGCGCCGGGGAAAGGCAATAAACACGCCTACTCCCATGGGAGGAGAGACAGGAAGTGCCACAATAAAGTACAATATAAAGGTAATTACAGCGATAAAAAAAATGTTCGTGCGGCATTTGAACATCTATGCAATTAACTTACCGTATATACTCGAGTATAAGTCGAATTTTTCAGCACATTTTTTTGTGCTGAAAGTGCCCCTCTCGACTTATACTCGAGTCAAGCACTTTTCTGCAGCAAAAAATTTCATTTTCCGAACCAATTTTGGGGCCCCGTATCTCAGGGCCACTTTGTGCTAGGAACCCCAAATTTGGTGTGCAAACCCAGTGGAACTGGTACCACAACATATCCAAAGCTGGGGTTCCTAGCACTAAGTGGCCCCGATATACGGGGCCCCAAAATCGGTTCGGAAAATGTCATTCTATGCTGCAGAAAAGTGCTTGACATTTTCTGAACCGAATTTGGGGCCCCGTATCTCAGGGCCACTTTGTGCTAGGAACCCCAAATTTGGTGTGCAAACCCAGTGGAACTGGTACCACAACATATCCAAAGCTGGGGTTCCTAGCACTAAGAGACCCCGAGATACGGGGCCCCAAAATCGGTTCGGAAAATGTCATTCTCTGCTGCAGAAAAGTGCTTGAGATTTTCTGAACCGATTTTTGGGGCCCTGTATCTCGGGGACACTTGGTGCTAGAAACCCAAGCATTGGATATTTTATGGTGCTAGTTCCACTGGGTTTGCACACCAAATTTGGGGTTCCTGGCACTAAGTGGCCCCGAGATACGGGGCCCCAAAATCAGTCAACTGTGTCCATCTGCAGCAATGTCATTTCGGGACCCTTTGGGTTCAGAGACCCCAAATTTTGGCTGCAGCTAGGGGGCATCTAGGAACCCTTAACTACAGAGTTTGAAGTTCGGGGGACCTATGGCTGCAAATGGGCACAGTGAGGCTGCAAATGGGCATTGTTGACCCTCTTTTTCACTTACAGTAGCTGGGCATTTCTCACCCTCGTCTTATACTCGGGTCACTAAGTTTTTCCCATTTTTTTGTGGTAAATTAGGGCCTCGACTTATACTCGGAACGACTTATACTCGAGTATATACGGTAAGTGGGTAAGATTAAGTTAAAAAATTGAGTGGAACCCCACTTTAAAGGATCCATATATTAAAGCCTTGTCAGACCAGCTGTGGATTTTGATGCAGGTGAGGAGAGGAGAGTGGAACGTGAACTGCCATTAAGGATTTGTATACCAAAGCGCCACTAGACCTATTGTGGTCTTTGTTTAAGGTGAGCTGCTAGGGAACACTCCTGGTGGATGCCTGGATGGTAGGAACAATTGTGTTCACAACATTCAAAAACTGTTTTTTGAGCACGTGGGCTTCACATCTCATAACTTTTTGATGCACATGCACTTTATTATTTGGGACTTATTTTATTTTTTTTATGTAAAATCAGATGAATTAGCTTCTTGAATTTAGTGCACTTTATCACTGTTTCACATATTATCGCATATTACTGCAATTTTTGTCTTGTGGGGGTTTTTTGGGGTTTTTTTGTTTTGTTTTGTTTTTTTTATTGTAACATTTTTATTGTTTTTGAGAATGTTCTTTTTGATTTTTTTCAAATGTTTTAATAAATGTTTTTAAAAAGATCTGTTTTGTTTTAATGCACTATTCAGTGAACTGAGCTGGTACAGTAAAAGAGGAGTGCAGTAGCACTTCATGAATGGCAGAACTGGTCAGAGGGAGATATTTCCCATCTCTCTGTCTACACACAGAGCGCTAATGCACTTGGGGTGGTTAGGGTGTGCCTAGGCACACCTGGCACACCCCCTGCCCATGCCTATGATCACCAGTTAATTGGCAAAAAAAAAGAAGCAAGCAGCGCAAATTTATAATCCCACAATCTGGTGATAGTGAACCCACTGCTATTAACCTAATCCCTTACTGTACACATGTGAAATGCATTCAATCTAACAATCATGTATAATAATAAACTCTGGGTCATTGCATAAAATAATTCATCTATCACACAAAAATTATTTGTTTCTCTGAAAAAAACAAGTGCAAATGCTGTTTTAAGAAAAAACTGTGCTGACATAGTAAACAAAAAGTGCTTAGTGCAAGAAAATATTATTCATTAGTAAAGTGCATGCATCAAAAATTCATATGTGTTCAAAACATTTGCGGTCCATTTTGCAATCCCAGGAAAAATCCAAGATTATTATTACTGGTATCACTTTCTTGTATTTTTCCTGGGATTGCAAAATGGACCGCAAAAGTTTTGAACACATATGAATTTTTGATGCATGCACTTTACTAATGAATAATATTTTCTTGCACTAAGTACACAAAAATAGTGTCAGCACACTATTTTTTCTATTGGACTTTTTTGTAACAGCATTTGCACTTTAATTGTTTTCATAGAAACAAATAATTTTGTATGAGAGATGAATTATTGTAGATTGAATATATTTCACACGTGTACAGTAAGGGATTAGGTTAATAGCAGTGGATTATAGATTTGCTCTGCTTCCTTCTTTTTTCCTACCAAAAATGGAGACTTGCGGGGCTCGTGCTGTAGACTTGCGGGTCTCGTGCTGTAGACTTGCAGGACTCGTGCTGTAGACTTGCGGGGCTCGAGCTGTAGACTTGCGGGGCTCGTGCTGTAGACTTGCAGGACTCGTGCTGTAGACTTGCGGGGCTCGAGCTGTAGACTTGCGGGGCTCGTGCTGTAGACTTGCAGGACTCGTGCTGTAGACTTGCGGGGCTCGAGCTGTAGACTTGCTGGGCTCGAGCTGTACACTTGCGGGGCTCGTGCTGTAGACTTGCAGGACTCGTGCTGTAGACTTGCGGGGCTCGAGCTGTAGACTTGCTGGGCTCGAGCTGTACACTTGCGGGGCTCGAGCTGTAGACTTGCTGGGCTCGAGCTGTACACTTGCGGGGCTCGAGCTGTAGACTTGCTGGGCTCGAGCTGTAGACTTGCGGGGCTCGAGCTGTAGACTTGCTGGGCTCGAGCTGTACACTTGCGGGGCTCGTGCTGTAGACTTGCAGGACTCGTGCTGTAGACTTGCGGGGCTCGAGCTGTAGACTTGCTGGGCTCGAGCTGTACACTTGCGGGGCTCGAGCTGTAGACTTGCTGGGCTCGAGCTGTAGACTTGCGGGGCTCGAGCTGTAGACTTGCGGGGCTCGTGCTGTGGACTTGCGGGGCTCGTGCTGTAGACTTGCGGGGCTCGTGCTGTAGACTTGCAGGACTCTTGCTGTACACTTACCCCTGCAAATTTGCTCTTGCTAGAGAATTCCCATGCAAAATTGCTACAAATTGGAAAAGTGTCAACTAGAACTTGTGCTTCAAGTGCTCTGCAAGGGTACAACTTGCCAGGTAAGATGTGCAGCTCACAGTTCACAAGACTTACAATTCAATACTGCCACAAATGTGTGGCAAGTTATCCTTGCTATCTGGGTTATTACAGTGATCAGTGCTAAAAATATGCACTGTCACTGTACTAATGACACTGGCTGGGAAGGGGTTAACATCAAGGGGCAATCAAAGGGTTAAATGTGTGCCTCAAATGTGCTTGGTTACTGTGTGGGGGGTGCTTGTACTAGGGGACGGCAGAGGTGCGTGTCTCTGCTTTGCAGAAACACAGGATCACTACCTTTCCTACTGACAGAACACCATTCTGCTGCCTTGTTTACAAACCGTTGTTCTGCTTCTGTCCAGAATGATTGGTGGGTCCTGATGGGCATCGGGCTGATTAGCTCCTGCTGTTTGCTGTGTGTGCTGCGTGCGCTCCCCAGACCCGGAAGTGCAGGATCATGTAGTAGGTACATGATCCTGCGCAGGAGAGCCGCCTTGCTGCCGGATATATATATACAGTATACGGTCGGCACGCGGTTAAAGTGGTTGTAAACCCTTAACTATACCTAATGAAGTAATTAGCCTCAGGTGATACACAGAGATTAAACAAATATTTCTACATAAGTTGTACATGTTTATTTGAAGCCATTTGTTCTGCACATACTTGTAAAACTGAGAGTTGAAAAGGAGTTTTCACAGACTCACAAAGCAGGAGGCAGAGAGCTGCAGTTACACACTGTACAAGATCTCTGAGAGCTAATTGGAGGGAAGGGACAAACACCTCTTCACACAGCATGCAGTAACAGAGTTGAGGCTGTCAATTGAAGACTGTGTGCTGAAGATTCCTCCCCGGTCACCTTTTTTTCACTCGGTGTCAGGAAAACCTGTCAGAAAGGACTCATGCTGATAACAGAGAAACTAGACTGCAGAAAGAAATTACACTTTGTGCTCTGGACAGAGGCAAGTAAACACTAGAGTAATGTGTGATTGGTTCAGATTTCATGTCTGAGATTTACAACCACTTTAACTTAAAAAAATCTCACGTTATAGCAGCACATTAACCACTTGACGACCGCCTCACGCCGATGTACGTCGGCAAAGTGGCACGGACAGGCAAAATCACGTACAGGGTACGTGATTTGCCTTCCGCGGGTGGGGGGTCCGATCGGACCCCCCCCCCCGGTGCCCGAGGCGGTCGTCTTTTGTCCAGCGGCGATCGGTGATGAGGGGGAGACCATCCGTTCATGGCCCCCCCCTCGCGATCGCCGCCGGCCAATGAGAATCTTCCTTTGCTGCTGTATGCTAAACAGCAGCAAAGGAAATGATGTCATCTCTCCTCGGCTCGGTAATTTCCGTTCCGGCCCGAGGCGAGAAGACATCAATGTGAGTGCACCAACACACACACACACAGTAGAACATGCCAGGCTCACAAAACACCCCGATCCCCCCCCCGATCGCCCCCCGATCCCCCCCCAATCACCCCCCCCCCCCCTGTCACTAACTGACACCAGCAGTTTTTTTTTTTTTTTTTTTTTTTCTGATTACTGCATAGTGTCAGTTTGTGACAGTTACAGTGTTGGGACAGTTACTGTTACCCCCCTGTAGGTCTAGGGTACCCCCCTAACCCCCCCTAATAAAGTTTTAACCCCTTGATCACCCCCTGTCACCAGTGTCACTAAGCGATCATTTTTCTGATCGCTGTATTAGTGTCGCTGGTGACGCTAGTTAGTGAGGTAAATATTTAGGTTCGCCGTCAGCGTTTTATAGCGTCAGGGACCCCCCTATACTATCTGATAAATGTTTTAACCCCTTGATTGCCCCCTAGTTAACCCTTTCACCACTGATCACCGTATAACCGTTACGGGTGACGCTGGTTAGTTTGTTTATTTTTTATAGTGTCAGGGCACCCGCCGTTTATTACCGAATAAAGGTTTAGCCCCCTGATCGCCCGGCGGTGATATGCGTCGCCCCAGGCAGCGTCAGATTAGCGCCAGTACCGCTAACACCCACGCACGCAGCATACGCCTCCCTTAGTGGTATAGTATCTGTACGGATCAATATCTGATCCGATCAGATCTATACTAGCGTCCCCAGCAGTTTAGGGTTCCCAAAAACGCAGTGTTAGCGGGATCAGCCCAGATACCTGCTAGCACCTGCGTTTTGTGCCTCCGCCCAGCCCACCCAAGTGCAGTATCGATCGATCACTGTCACTTACAAAACACTAAACGCATAACTGCAGCGTTCGCAGAGTCAGGCCTGATCCCTGCGATCGCTAACAGTTTTTTTGGTAGCATTTTGGTGAACTGGCAAGCACCAGCCCCAGGCGTCAGGTTAGCGCCAGTACCGCTAACACCCACGCACGCAGCATACGCCTCCCTTAGTGGTATAGTATCTGAACGGATCAATATCTGATCCGATCAGATCTATACTAGCGTCCCCAGCAGTTTAGGGTTCCCAAAAACGCAGTGTTAGCGGAATCAGCCCAGATACCTGCTAGCACCTGCGTTTTGCGCCTCCGCCCGGCCCAGCCCACCCAAGTGCAGTATCGATCTATCACTGACACTTACAAAACACTAAACGCATAACTGCAGCGTTCGCAGAGTCAGGCCTGATCCCTGCGATCGCTAACAGTTTTTTTGGTAGTATTTTGGTGAACTGGCAAGCACCAGCCCCAGGCAGCGTCAGATTAGCGCCAGTACCGCTAACACCCACGCACGCACCATACACCTCCCTTAGTGGTATAGTATCTGATCGCATCAATATCTGATCCGATCAGATCTATACTAGCGTCACCAGCAGTTTAGGGTTCCCAAAAACGCAGTGTTAGCGGGATCAGCCCAGATACCTGCTAGCACCTGCGTTTTGCCCCTCCGCCCAGCCCGGCCCAGCCCACCCAAGTGCAGTATCGATCGATCACTGTCACTTACAAAACACTAAACGCATAACTGCAGCGTTCGCAGAGTCAGGCCTGATCCCTGCGATCGCTAACAGTTTTTTGGTAGCGTTTTGGTGAACTGGCAAGCGCCAGCGGCCTAGTACACCCCGGTCGTAGTCAAACCAGCACTGCAGTAACACGTGGTGACGTGGCGAGTCCCATAAGTGCAGTTGAAGCTGGTGAGGTGGCAAGCACAAGTAGTGTCCCGCTGCCACCAAAAAGACAAACACAGGCCCGTCGTGCCCATAGTGCCCTTCCTGCTGCATTCGCCAATCCTAATTGGGAACCCACCGCTTCTGCAGCGCCCGTACTTCCCCCATTCACATCCCCAACCAAATGCAGTCGGCTGCATGAGAGGCATTTTTATGTCCTCCCGAGTACCCCTACCCAACGAACCCCCCAAAAAAGATGTCGTGTCTGCAGCAAGCGCGGATATAGGCGTGACACGCGCTATTATTGTCCCTCCTGTCCTGACAATCCTGGTCTTTGCATTGGTGAATGTTTTGAACGCTACCATTCACTAGTTGAGTATTAGCGTAGGGTACAGCATTGCACAGACTAGGCACACTTTCACAGGGTCTCCCAAGATGCCATCGCATTTCGAGAGACCCGAACCTGGAACCGGTTACCGTTATAAAAGTTAGTTACAAAAAAAGTGTAAAAAAAAAAAAATATATGAAATAAAAAAAAATAGTTGTTGTTTTATTGTTCTCTCTCTCTCTATTCTCTCTCTCTCTATTGTTCTGCTCTTTTTTACTGTATTCTATTCTGCAATGTTTTATTGTTATTGTTATTGTTATTATGTTTTATCATGTTTGTTTTTCAGGTGTGTAATTATTTACACTTTACTGTGCTTTATTGTTAACCATTGTTAACCATTTTTTTGTCTTCAGGTACGCCATTCACGACTTTGAGTGGTTATACCAGAATGATGCCTGCAGGTTTAGGTATCATCTTGGTATCATTCTTTTCAGCCAGCGGTCGGCTTTCATGTAAAAGCAATCCTAGCGGCTAATTAGCCTCTAGACTGCTTTTACAAGCCGTGGGAGGGAATGCCCCCCCCCCCACCGTGTTTTTCTCTGGCTCTCCTGTCTCAACAGGGAACCTGAGAATGCAGCCGGTGATTCAGCCAGCTGACCATAGAGCTGATCAGAGACCAGAGTGGCTCCAAACATCTCTATGGCCTAAGAAACCGGAAGCTACGAGTATTTCATGACTTAGATTTCGCCGGATGTAAATAGCGCCATTGGGAAATTGGGGAAGCATTTTATCACACCGATCTTGGTGTGGTCAGATGCTTTGAGGGCAGAGGAGAGATCTAGGGTCTAATAGACCACAATTTTTTCAAAAAAGAGTACCTGTCACTACCTATTGCTATCATAGGGGATATTTACATTCCCTGAGATAACAATAAAAATGATTAAAAAAAAAAATATGAAAGGAACAGTTTAAAAGTAAGATTAAAAAAGCAAAAAAATAATAAAGAAAAAAAAAAAAAAAAAACACCCCTGTCGCCCCCTGCTCTCGCGCTAAGGCGAACGCAAGCGGCGGTCTGTCGTCAAACGTAAACAGCAATTGCACCATGCATGTGAGGTATCACCGCGAAGGCCAGATCGAGTGCAGTAATTTTTCCAGTAGACCTCCTCTGTAAATCTAAAGTGGTAACCTGTAAAGGCTTTTGAAGGCTTTTAAACATGTATTTATTTTGTTGCCACTGCACGTTTGTGCGCAATTTTAAAGCATGTCGTGTTTGGTATCCATGTACTCGGCCTAAGATCATCTTTTTTATTTCATCAAACATTTGGGCAATATAGCGTGTTTTAGTGCATTAAAATTAAAAAAAGTGTGTTTTTTCCCCAAAAAATGCGTTTGAAAAATCGCTGCGCAATTACTGTGTGAAAAAAAAAAAATGAAACACCCACCATTTTAATCTGTAGGGCATTTGCTTTAAAAAAATATATAATGTTTGGGGGTTCAAAGTAATTTTTTTGCAAAAAAAAAAAACTTTTTCATGTAAACAATAAGTGTCAGAAAGGGCTTTGTCTTCAAGTGGTTAGAAGAGTGGGTGATGTGTGACATAAGCTTCTAAATGTTGTGCATAAAATGCCAGGACAGTTCAAAACCCCCCCAAATGACCCCATTTTGGAAAGTAGACACCCCAAGCTATTTGCTGAGAGGCATGTCGAGTCCATGGAATATTTTATATTGCGACACAAGTTGCGGGAAAGAGACAAATTTTTTTTTTTTTTTTTTTTTTTTTTGCACAAAGTTGTCACTAAATGATATATTGCTTAAACATGCCATGGGAATATGTGAAATTACACCCCAAAATACATTCTGCTGCTTCTCCTGAGTACGGGGATACCACATGCGTGAGACTTTTTGGGAGCCTAGCCGCGTACGGGACCCCGAAAACCAAGCACCGCCTTCAGGCTTTCTAAGGGCGTGAATTTTTGATTTCACTCTTCACTGCCTATCACAGTTTCGGAGGCCATGGAATGCCCAGGTGGCACAAAACCCCCCCAAATGACCCCATTTTGGAAAGTAGACACCCCAAGCTATTTGCTGAGAGGTATAGTGAGTATTTTGCAGACCTCACTTTTTGTCACAAAGTTTTGAAAATTGAAAAAAGAAAAAAAAAAATGTTTTTTCTTGTCTTTCTTCATTTTCAAAAACAAATGAGAGCTGCAAAATACTCACCATGCCTTTCAGCAAATAGCTTGGGGTGTCTACTTTCCAAAATGGGGTCATTTGGGGGGGTTTTGTGCCACCTGGGCATTCCATGGCCTCCGAAACTGTGATAGGCAGTAAAGAGTGAAATCAAAAATTTTCACCCTTAGAAATCCTGAAGGCAGTGATTGGTTTTCGGGGTCCAGTACACGGCTAGGCTCCCAAAAAGTCCCACACATGTGGTATCCCCATACTCAGGAGAAGCAGCTAAATGTATTTTGGGGTGCAATTCCACATATGCCCATGGCCTGTGTGAGCAATATATCATTTAGTGACAACTTTATGAAAAAAAAAAAAAAGTGTCACTTTCCCGCAACTTGTGTCAAAATATAAAATATTCCATGGACTCAATATGCCTCTCAGCAAATAGCTTGGGGTGTCTACTTTCCAAAATGGGGTCATTTTGGGGGGTTTTGTGCCATCTTGGCATTCCATGGCCTCCGAAACTGTGATAGGCAGTGAAGAGTGAAAGCAAAAATTTACACCCTTAGAAATCCTGAAGGCGGTGATTGGTTTTCGGGGCCCCGTACGCGGCTAGGCTCCCAAAAAGTCCCACACATGTGGTATCCCCATACTCAGGAGAAGCAGCTAAATGTATTTTGGGGTGCAATTCCACATAGGCCCATGGCCTGTGTGAGCAATATATCATTTAGTGACCACTTTTTGTAAATTTTTTTTTTTTTTTTGTCATTTTTCAATCACTTGGGACAAAAAAAAAAAATATTCAATGGGTTCAACATGCCTCTCAGCAATTTCCTTGGGGTGTCTACTTTCCAAAATGGGGTCATTTGGGGGGGTTTTGTACTGCCCTGCCATTTTAGCACCTCAAGAAATGACATAGGCAGTCATAAACTAAAAGCTGTGTAAATTCCAGAAAATGTACCCTAGTTTGTAGACGCTATAACTTTTGCGCAAACCAATAAATATACGCTTATTGACATTTTTTTTACCAAAGACATGTGGCCGAATACATTTTGGCCTAAATGTATGACTAAAATTTAGTTTATTGGATTTTTTTTATAACAAAAAGTAGAAAATATCATTTTTTTTCAAAATTTTCGGTCTTTTTCCGTTTATAGCGCAAAAAATAAAAACCGCAGAGGTGATCAAATACCATCAAAAGAAAGCTCTATTTGTGGGAAGAAAAGGACGTAAATTTCGTTTGGGTACAGCATTGCATGACCGCGCAATTAGCAGTTAAAGCGACGCAGTGCCAAATTGGAAAAAGACCTCTGGTCCTTAGGCAGCATAATGGTCCGGGGCTCAAGTGGTTAAGGCACACAAAATCATTAATGGCACCCCAAATGTGGCAAGCAGATGCGTGTTTTTTTTTGCTTTTTTTTAAGCTCAAAATGTAAAAAGGTGCATGAGCTATTTTTCTGCATTTGTCATAAGTAGGGCAGTCCATTGAAATTAATATGCTGACCTATATGTGTAGCACAACAATGCGCAAAGAAACGTGGATACATGTCATGTATCATAGTGCAAATAGGGCCTCAATGTTATAAGTGCTGCCTGTCTTCTGGCCATCTCTTTCATCAATGTCATGGATTCCCTGCATGCTTTGCAGCTTCTCCTCTGCTGTTTACTTTTGATTTCTACCCAGATAGTGAGGATAACTTGCCATAAATTTGTGGCAGTGTTGAATTGTAAGTTGTTAACTTGCTGCACATTTTCCCTGGCAAGCTGTACACTCGCAGAGCACTTGAAGCACAAATTCTAGTTGACAATTTTGCAATTTGTAGCAAATTTGCATGGCAAGTCTCTAGCAAGAGCAAAGTTGCAGTTGTGAGTCTACAGCAAGAGCTCTGTAAGTTAATGATATTGTTATGTACCAATGACTCACCTGCAGACCCTGTGTTTACATGTTAATAACCTTCAATCATATGTAAATAACGGCAGCATTCATATGTAAATAGCAGATGCATTCATATGTAAATAGCTGAGGCCGGCTGCATTGATATGTAAATAAAGGCGGCATTCATATGTATATCATTCTCCCCTAAAGTGAGGAGAAGATGTGCTGTAAAGTATAGCAACCAGTGAGCAGTATTACTGTACATTAATCTCTAGCAACCAATCAACAAGCAGAAATCATGTGCTGTAACCTCTATCAATTAATTAGTAGAACGGGGAAGACACATAATGAGAGAAGATTTGGATGCTGCACACCCCTCACGCCCCTCCCTGGCTTTGGGATTTTATGCACTTTTGTGACTCATCGTAAGACACACATAAGTGGTTGGCTCCCTCTGTTGATGTGCCAGCCGGGGACCCCTGCTGGGGCTGAATGGGGATGATTTGGGAGAATTTTAGTCTCAGGAGAAATCAATTAACATGATGTGATTGGTAACTATACTGATAAATGTATACCTTTTTATATTTTATTTTTTTAAATTTTATTTTATGGTTATATTCATGAATCTTAATAAATGCAAATTTCTCTACAGCGCCCGAATCCTCTGAAGAAGACCCGGTGGAGTCAAAACGCGTCAGAATTAATATCCTATTTTAGCGCTAGAGCATTGTATATTATTTTGCCTAGTTTCACTTATGTTATCTCCTGTACCACAGCTCCTATTTATACTATCATTGTCACCCTTTGAGATTATGCTATTAATAAAGTCCATTCATTTTTAAACCACATGTTATCATCTTTATGCCCTTCTGCTGCCTAGAAAACCCCACATGGGGGGCATTTCCCTTTTTTAGCAATTAATCAGTGAGCCTTAATGTGTGCTGTAACCTCTAACAACCAGTCAGTAAGCGGTAATGATATGCTGTAACCTCTGGCAACCAATAGGAATCACTGCCTGATTTGAAACAGTAAACTGATTTTAAGTCTAGCTGCTATTTATTGTATGTCTCAGAGCAGGTGGAGAGCGAAATTGCAAGAGGGGGAGGCCCAAGAAAATCTTTGCCCAGGATCCAATCAATATAAAAGATTTTTATTTTTTTTTTGTATTATACTGGCAATTGTAACAAAAACACAATGGAAAACCTGGAAACAATGTGCCATCTATAAAATAGCTGTACAACGAAAGGCAAAAAAAAGATCTTTTGAATATTAAAATGGACATTCTACTGAATAGAATAGACTACAAAGCTCAGTTATGTTTGTTTTTATGATTTTTTTTGTATTATACTGGCAATTGTAACAAAAACACAATAGAAAACCTGGAAACAGGTGCCGTCTATAAATTAGCTGTACAAACCAAAGGCAAAAAAAAGATCTTTTGAATATTGCTCAGCATCTGATCCTCCATGGAAGATTAATGCAGTTTAGCGGTTTATTGAAGATTATCATTCTGCCCTGTCACATTTAGCACAAATGATGATTCAGTCACAGTTCAGTAATATCCGAGCATATTATTGCTAAAGAGATTGGAGAGCTGAGAGAATCACTGAAGGGCAAAGCGCGCAAATTTACTTCTAAGGTAAAGAACTATTCAATATATGAATTCAACAAATGAAATGAATGTTCATTTTATTTCACACTGTTAAACCCGAGCAAGATCTCTATTTGAAAGCATCATAGAGTTCAGCCCTTTCATTTCATGTCTAAATCTGTAGATATCACAGGAGGGCAGGTTATATGTTTCTAAAAATATAACCATCTGCACAATTAAATTCTACAACTACACATTTAAATATATGGCTTTCTGTACACTGAGTTACAAATTCATTTACTTTCCAGATCCGGGAGTGCAGCCTACCTACACCTTTATCCCTTTATATGTAAATGCCATACCGATTTTACAACTATGATCTTTTATGTGTATTTATTAATAAATTGGAAATAATTAGCAAGGCGCACGTTTGAAAGATTTCTTTGTTTTTATAGGCTTTTTTTTTCCAGAGCCATGGAAACATTTATTGACATTCACTTCAATCATAGAGTTTTGTTTTAACTTAACACTTCAATCCCCTTCCTGCCCAGGCCAATTTTCAGCTTTCAGCACTGTCGCAATTTGAACGACAATTAAGCAGCCATGCAACACTGTACCCATAAGAACTTTTTACAATTTTTTTCACACAAACAGAGCACTAGGTTTTTTAATTTTGCTAAATAAATGAGAAAAGAGAAAATGAGAAATTTTTTTCTTTGTTTTTATTATAACATTTTACAAATAAATAATCTGTCTTCATAAATTTTGGTCAAAATGTATACTGCTACATTTCCTTGGTGAAAATAATCCAAATCAGTGTTTTTTATTTAGTCTGTAAGAAAGTTATAGCGTCCACAAACTATGGTGTATGTGTGTGTGTGTGTGTATATATATATATATATATATATATATATATATATATATATATATATATATATATATATATATATATATATATATATAATTACAGTTATATTGCAGCCATTTGCTAAAATCATTTTAAGTTCATTTTTTTTCCTCATTAACATACACACAGCACCCCATATTGACAGAAAAACACAGAATTGTTGACATTTTTGCAGATTTATTAAAAAAGAAAAACTGAAATATCACATGGTCCTAAGTATTCAGACCCTTTGCTGTGACACTCATATATTTAACTCAGGTGCTGTCCATTTCTTCTGATCATTCTTGAGATGGTTCTACACCTTCATTTGAGTCCAGCTGTATTTGATTATACTGATTGGACTTGATTAGGAAAGCCACACACCTGTCTATATAAGACCTTACAGCTCACAGTGTATGTCAGAGCAAATTTTGAGGTCAAAGGAACTGCCTGAAGAGCTCAGCGACCGAATTGTGGCAAGGCACAGATCTGGCCAAGGTTACGAAAAAATTTCTGCTGCACTTTGGTTCCTAAGAGCACAGTGACCTCCATAATCCTTAAATGGAAGATGTTTGGAATGACCAGAACCCTTCCTAGAGCTGGCCCTCTGGCCAAACTGAGCTATCGGGGGAGAAGAGCCTTGGTGAGAGAGGTAAAGAAGAACCCAGAGATCACTGTGGCTGTGCTCCAGAGATGTAATCGGGAGATGGGAGAAAGTTGTAGAAAGTCAACCATCACTGCAGCCCTCCACCAGTCGGGGCTTTACGCAGAGTGGCCCGACGGAAGCCTCTCCTCAGTGCAAGACACATGAAAGCCCGCATGGAGTTTGCTAAAAAATACCTGAAGGACTCCAAGATGGTGAGAAATAAAATTCTTTGGTCTGATGAGACCAAGATAGAACTTTTTGGCCTTAATTCTAAGCGGTATGTGTGGAGAAAACCAGGCATTGCTCATCACCTGTCTAATACAGTTCCAACAGTGAAGCATGGTGGTGGCAGCATCATGCTGTGGGGGTGTTTTTCAGCTGCAGGGACAAGATGACTGGTTGAAATCGAGGGAAAGATGAATGCGGCCAAGTACAGGGATATCCTGGATGAAAACCTTCTCCAGAGTGCTCAAGACCTCAGACTGGGCTGGAGGTTTAGCTTCCAACAAGACAATGGCCCTAAGCACACAGCTAAAATAACAAAGGAGTGGCTTCACAACAACTTCGTGACTGTTCTTGAATGGCCCAGCCAGAGCCCTGACTTAAACCCAATTGAGCATCTCTGGAGAGACCTAAAAATGGCTGTCCACCAACGTTTACCATCCAACCTGACAGAACTGGAGAGGATCTGCAAGGAGGAATGGCAGAGGATCCCCAAATCCAGGTGTGAAAAACTTGTTGCATCTTTCCCAAAAAGGCTCATGGCTGTATTAGATCAAAAGGGTGCTTCTACTAAATACTGAGCAAAGGGTCTGAATTCTTAGGTCCATGTGATATTTCAGTTTTTCTTTTTTAATAAATCTGCAAAAATGTCAATAATTCTGTGTTTTTCAGTCAATATGGGGTGCTGTGTGTACATTAATGAGGAAAAAAATGAACTTATATGAATTTAGCAAATGGCTGCAGTATAACAAAGAGTGAAAAATTTAAGGGGGTCTGAATACTTTCCGTCCTCACTGTATATACAGTGGGGACGGAAAGTATTCAGACCCCCATAAATTCCAGAATTCCAGAACTCCAGAATCCTGCACTCTCTATCTAGTACTCTCCTGAAACCTGCACCCTGTGCATAATGCAATCCAGAGCCCTGTGCTTTGTAACTAGCACTCTCCTGAACCCTACACCCTGTGCATAATGCACTTCAGAACCCTGCACTCTGTACCTAGCACTCGCCTGAACCCTACACTCTGTACCTCACACACTCCTGAACCCTGCACTCTGTATGTAACACTTTCCTGAACCCTGCACTCTGTACATAACGCATTCCTGAACCCTGCACTCTGTACGTAACGCATTCCTGAATCCTGCACTCTGTACGTAATGCATTCCTGAACCCTGCACTCTGTACATAATGCATTCCTGAATCATGCAGTCTGTACGTAACACATTCCTGAACAGACTCTGTACCTAGTGTTCTCTTGAACCCTGTATATAACATACACCAGAACCCACCTTCCTGTACATAACGCACGCCAGAATTCACCTTCCTGTACATAACACACTCCAGAACCTACCTTCCTGTACACAACACACGCCAGAACCCACCTTCCTGTACATAACGCACTCCAAAATTCTGCACTATCTATCTAGCACTCTCCTGAACCCTGCACCCTGTGCATAATGCACTCCAGAACCATGCGCTCTGTAACCAGGGCCACCATCAGGGGAGTACAGGCAGTACTCCTGTAAGGGGCCAGAGCGTCCCAAGGGGCCCGACTGGCCGCCCCCCCTTCCCCCCTCTGGGGCCCGCTAGAGAGAGGGAGAAGGGAGCATACATTAGTCTGATTACCCACCGCCTTTCTTTCACTAGCACCACCCCCCCTCAGGGCAGCCACTATAGAGAAGAAGGAAGGGAGCTTCCATTCAAGTCTTAGCTGAGCCAATGCAGCCTTTCACTAGCAGCCCCCCCTTGCAGGTGATCAAGGTCACCACTCGCTCCACTTCTTTGCCTGCTGAGGCGGAGCCTGCTGCTAGGTTAGTTCTGATTGGCTGGGGGTGTGGTCAGTTTGTCAGCGGTGAATGACCCAGCCCTATTAGGTGCATGTAGATAGGAGAGAGCGGTGTGGGAGGGTAAGTCACAAAAAGTTGATGTGCTTCTGTGCTCCCTGTGCTGTATATTTGTACTTTATTTTAATCTCCTTCGATGGGACACCTGAGGCTGACAAGCTGGCATGATTAAGTTACATTGTGAAAATAGATGAGGATGACTCTGGGTGGAGATGAGAGTTACATTGTGGAGAGCTCAACTCAATCATCTTCATCCCCACCAAGGTGCATCTGGCCATAGACAGACATGAATGGAAATATGGACTCCGACTATCTCAATCTGTCTGCTGGCATGGCTTCTGCCCTAAAGACGGGGTTCTAAAAGGTCCCCTTTGTATTACATGATACATTATATAAAGAACTATGACAGGTCCCCTTGGTATTGCATGATACATTATAGGCAGAACTATGACAAGGACCTCTTTCTATTGCATGATACATTATAGACAGAACTATGGCAGGTCCTCTTTGTATTGCATGATACATTATAGGCTGAACTATGACAAGGTCCTATTTGTACTGCATGATACATTATAGGCAATACTATGACAGGTCCTCTTTGTATTGCATGATACATTATAGACAGGACTATGAAAGGTTCTCTTTGTATTGCACGATACAATATAGACAAAACTATGACAGGTCCTCTTTGTATTGCATGATACATTATAGGCAGGGCTTTGTAATGCACTTGAGCCTATAGGAGGACTCAGACACGCCCCCTTTACCAACCTCTAGGTGGGGTTCCAACATTACCCCCTGTATTGCATGCTAAACTATAGGCAGGACTAATGGGCCCCATGCCATCCAATAGGCAGGGCTCTGACAGGTCCCCTTTGTAATGCATGCTTCCCTATAGTCAAGAGATACACATCCTCTATAATTTATGCCCCCTGCCCCCTCCCCACGGTAACGCATATTACACTATAGGCAGTACTGTAATGGGCCCCCTTTGTAATGCATGCTAGGCTATAGGCAGGACTCTGACAGGTCCACTTTGCAATGTATGCTACACTATAGGCAAGAATTGAGGTGGTCCCTTTGTAATATATGCTACACTGTAGACAAGACTTTGAGGGGGTCCCTTTGTAATATATGCTTCACTATGGGCAAGACTTTGAGGGGGTCTCTTATATATGCTAAGCATTATCCATCCCTCTCCACAATGTATCCACATCCACGCCCAGCATAATCCATCCATCCCTCCAGTATCCACATCCAGGCCCAGCATCACCCATCCATTCATCCATCCATCCCTCCAGTATGCACATCCACGCCCAGCATCACCTATCTATTCATCCATCAAGTCCTCCAGTATCCATATCCAGGCCCAGCATCACCCATCCATTCATCCATCCATCCCTGCAGTATCCACATCCACGCACAGCATCATCCATCCATCCATTCCTCCAGTCTCCACAATGTATCCACATCCACGCCCAGCATCATCCATCCATCCATCCCTCCAGTCTGCACAATGTATCCACATCCACACCCAGCACCATCCATCTATCTATTCCTCCAGTCTCCACAATGTGGGCAGATTCGGTGGAACGGCCAGTGGACAGGCTCTGGGGAATTTTGATGATCAGGCCCCGGGGGGCCCAGGCCTAAAGCTGTATAAGGGGCCCCAAATTTCTGATGGCTGCTCTGCCGACTGGTAACAGTATGTAAAATAAATAATAATATTTTTTTATTATTACATTTTTGTTCTTTTTCTGTAGCACCCTCTAGTGTAGTGTACTTAAAGTGTTCATAGGTTTTTTTCTGTAGTGTAGGTAAATTGTTAGGCTTGGCTGCCAGCCAAGTCTGCGTTTTGAATTTGGGTCAGGGTGAGTGATCCAGGGAGCCTGGATGTCTCATTAGATAGCCAAGAATCTTACTGGAACCTTGGAGAAGTTTCCAAAAGAATGGGAGGGAGGTTAGGAGGAGCTGCCTGGAGTATTAAGATGGGCCCCAGCCAATGGGCTGGCAGTGAGAGGGCCCCTCTTAAATACTAAGAGTCAGGCCAGCAAGGCAGTGTGAAGTTCGGGTGAAAGCTGGAGATGGAGTGCTGAGGAGGCTGTCGGAGACCCTTGACGGTAGCCCCTTAGTCTGTGGAGGTTGACCTTGGGCCTAGGGGCTCGGGTGCTAGAGGGATCCTCTCAAAACACATGGAGGAGTCCTGTCCAGAGGCACAGGAGGAAGCGTGAGGACAGCAGGAGAGAGTCAGCACATCCAGGAAATCAACAGGGAGAAGACAGATGGGTGGCTGGTGAGTTTGGCAGTCTGGGAGGGCTGTGGGAAGTAGCCAGGAGCGCTAGAGAAAGGGGCAACTGCAGCCAGGCTGGTTGGCAGTGCCTGAAGAAGTGGTGCTGTGATCAGCAGCTACAGGAATGTAACTGGACACTGGGACATTTTCTACTTTTTTAGTGCATTAGCTGTGATTGGCCAAAGCTAATCACATGGTAAAGATGTGTTGTGATTGGCCCTGTCTGTACCATGTGATCACTGTGACCAATCAAAGCTAGCAACACAATTGTATACAATGGATGGCATGAGAGGAAGCCATCCATTGTTTATAATTGTCATGTGATCTGCTGTGATTGGTCACAGCGATTACATGGTACTGGCAGTGGGCTGGTATAGTGATCAGTGATCGGTGACAGATCGCTCTGCTGCGTGGCCCCGCGAGAGGTGAGATTTGGAAGGGTGTCATATGATGTCCACTCAGAACAATAAAAGTCCAACCCAGACGTTATTTTGTTATATTTCGGGCAGGGACTGGTTAATGGAATTTTTTTCTTCAAAAACCAAAGTTTTCCAATTAACTATGTCTATTCAAATCAGATAACCAGTGAGATCTGAATGTATTTCCATACCTACAGAACAATCTTTCAAAAAAGTCTGCATGGAGGCAGACATATTCTCTACATACATTAATATTGGTTGCTGACCAGTATCAAGCAACTGTACAGAAGGAGCTACAGATACATCCTGTTTATTTAATTTAACTTTTTGATATTTTTCGACATAGCACAGTAAAGTCTTTTTAAAAATAGAAGGTATTTACATGTCTCATTCCATTACATATCCAAAAACAGGAGGATTATTCCTTATTTCAGGACAATGGGTAAAGCCATGCAAATAATTATTCTATGCCTCAACAGCCAAATACACATTCAGAATGATGTACTGTATATAAATGCTATGCAAATATAGCCTATTATAGAGCCGTTTATTCAAAACTGCATACAGCTGTTTCAGGCTTTTAGGCCATCATCAGAGCAGTGTATGAAAATAATGGCTTCCAAGGAGGAGGGTTGAGCCCCAATGAGACTGTATAACCTGTATAACCTTACAGGTTATGATGAGAAGGAACTAAAAGAAATAAAAAAAGTCCTTCAACCAGTGGCGGCAGGTGGTTTTTTGTTTGGGGGGTGGCTAAAACTGCCCCCCCCCCTCACAGCAACTGTGAAGATGGCAGTGTATCCTGACTTCTCTGCCAAGGTCCAGTGCCGCCATGCCCAATTCAACAAGGCCATGCGTCAGCTACGAGTCAAACACCTGAAGTACTCCATGTTGTAACCCCTCCAGACTGTGCATAGTGGGAGATGATCGGGTGCACTTCTTTGAAGACCCTGAATCGGCGATCGCATGGCTGGAACACAGCGAGTGTGCAAACTAACCCCCACAATTATCCACGTGTCTACATGTCTTCATCTGTTGCTCTACTACTGGGCTGAAATGCCTATGCCATATTCGCCCTATCCTGCTGTCAAATTGGGCCCTACACCTGCACCCCATCCACCTCTCCCCTCCCCCCAACCCCCCCCCCATTTTTTTTCTTCTTTCTATTAAAGCTGTGTACACACCGGCGGACTTTTCAGCATCAAACGTCCGACGGTCTTTCCGACGGACTTTCAAAAGAGTTACGACAGACTTTCAGACGACCGGATTTGCCCACACACGAACGGACTAAAGTCTGCTCGAATGTCCGTTGGTATGAATGTGATGACGTACGAAGGGACTAGAATAAGGAAGTTCATAGCCAGTAGCCAATAGCTGCCCTTGCGTACTTCTTTGTCCGTCGGACTAGCATACAGACGAATGGATTTTTTGACCAGACTCGAGTCCCTCGGAAAGATTTGAAACATGTTCCAAATCTAAAGTCCGTCTGATTTTTGACAGAAAAAGTCTGCTGAAGGTCCGATGAAACCCACACATGGTCGGATTGTCCGACGGATTCGTGCGTACACAGCATTATAAGCACTAATTGCTGCTGCAAAACGGAACATTTTCCCATATGCCCTATCAGTTATTCCCCTATATCCACTTACTATATACAGTGCCTTGAAAAAGTATTCATACCCCTTGAAATTTTCCACATTTTGCCATGTTACAACCGAAAACGTAAATGTATTTTATTGGGATTTTGCGTAATAGGTCAACACAAGGTGGCTCCTTAATTGTGAAGTGGAAGGAAAATGATAAATGGGTTTTCAATTTTTTTTACAAATAAATATGTGAAAAGTGGGGCGGGCATTTGTATTCAACACTTTGTAGAACAACCTTTTGCTGCAATTACAGCTGCAAATCTTTTTGGGAATGTCTCTACCAGCTTTGCACATCTAGAAAGTGACATTTTTGCCCAGTCTTCTTTGAAAATAGCTCAAGCTCTGTCAGATTGCATGGAGGGCGCCTGTGAACAGCAATTTTCAAGTCTTGCCACAAATTCTTAATTGGATTTAGGTCTCAGCTTTGACTGGGCCATTCTAACACATGCATATGCTTTGATCTAAACTATTGCATTGTAGCTCTGGCTGTATGTTTAGGGTCGTTGCCCTGCTGGAAGGTGAACCTCCGCCCCAGTCTCAAGTCTTTTTGCAAACTCTAATGCCCTGTACACACGATAGGATTTTCCGACAACAAAACCGTGGATTTTTTTCCGAAGGATGTTGGCTTAAGCTTGTCTTGCATACCCATGGTCACACAAATGTTGTCGGAAAATCCGAATGTCAAGAACGCAGTGATGTACAAGACGTACGACGAGCCGAGAAAAATGACGTTCGATAGCCAGTGCGGCTCTTCTGCTTAATTTCGAGCATGTGTGGACTTTTGTGTGTCGGAATTGTGTGCACACGCTCGGAATTTCTGACAACAAGTTTTGTTGTCGGAAAATTTGAGAACATGCTCTCAAACATTTGTTGGCGGAAATTCTGACTTTCCGACAACAAGCTCACATCCAACATTTGTTGTCGGAAAATCCTATCGTGTGTACAGGGCATAACAGGTTTTCTTCTAAGATTGTCCTGTATTTAGCTCCATCCATCTTCCCATCAACTCTGACTAGCTTCCCTGTCTCTGCTGAAGAAAAGCATCCCCACAACATAATACTGCCACCACCGTGTTTTGCGGTGAGAATGGCGTGTTCAGGATGACGTGCAATGTTAGTTTTCTGCCACAAATAGCGTTTTGCTTTTAGGACAAAAAATTACATTTTGATCTCATCTGACCAGAGCACTTTCTTCCACATGTTTGCTGTGTCCCCCACATGGCTTCTCGCAAACTTCAAACAGGACTTCTTCAACAATGGCTTTCTTCTTGCCATTCTTCCATAAAGGCCAGAATTTGGAGTGCATGACTAATAGTTGTCCTGTGGACAGATTCTTCCACCTGAGCTGTGGATCCCTGCAGCTCCTTCAGAGTTACCATGGGCCTCTTGGCTGCGTCTCTGATTAATGCTCTCCTTGAACCGCCTGTCAGTTTAAGTGAATGGCCACGTCTTGGTAGGTTTGCAGTTGTGCCGTACTCTTTCCATTTTCGAATAATGGATTGAACAATGCTCCGTGCGATGTTCAAAGCTTGGGATATTTTATTTATAACCTAACCCTGCTTTAAACTTCTCCATAACTTTATCCCTGGCCTGTCTGGTGTGTTCATTGGCCTTCATGATGCTATTTGTTTACTAAGGTTCTCTAACAAACCTCTGAGAGCTTCACAGAACAGTTGTATTTATACTAGGATTAAATTACACACAGGTGGACACTTTTTATTAATTAGGTGACTTCTGAGGGCAATTGGTTCCACTAGATTTTAGTTAGAGGTCTAAAGGGGCTGAATACAAATGCATGCCACACTTTTCAGATATTATTTGTAAAAAAAATTGAAAACCATTTAACATTTTCCTTTAACTTCACAATTATGTACCAATTTGTATTGGTCTATCACATAAAATCCCAATAAAATATATTTACGTTTTTGGTTGTAACATGACAAAATGTGGAAAATTTCAAGGGGTATGAATACTCTTTCAAGGCGCTGTAGGTTTCATGCCCAATAAGAACACTGCTTTCAATTTAAGACATCTCTTTTTATATCTACAGGCTACCCACAAATCAGCTGGTTCCTGAGTGGTGGTTAGCTGGGAAACCGTTTGACTCAGTCGCTTGGGAATACTTATGGAAGTGCCTTCGTAGTAGATATGGATTTGGCCCTAACTTCATAACATGGATCCAACTAATTTACCAAGCCAGAATTCAAATACATGGTAAGATTTCTGACCCTTTCTCCATTAGAAGAGGTACGCGCCAGAAATGTCCGCTCTCCCCGTTGCCCTATGCTTTGCCTGTGGAACCATTGGCAATAGCCATCAGAGAACACCCAGAGATTAGAGGCCTAAGGTCAGGACCCTGGTAGAAACCATTAGTCTTTATGCAGACGATATGCTGTTGTACCTGGAGGATGCAGATAAACTCTTTATCTGCAGCTCTGAATCTCATTGAAAGCTTTGGGGCGTTCTCTGATCTACAAATTAACAGGGGTAAGTTTCAGATTTTCTCCCTAGACTCGGGTGCCCCAAATGTTGACCAAGCCCATTTTCCATTGCTACGAGCAAGCCAGATTAAGTACCTAGGAATTCAAACCACCCTCCCCGAAGAATACACCAGATTGAACGTAGAACCTCTTTTCATGCTACTTAACGCTAAGACACAAACCTGGGCACGCTTACCCCTCAGGGTCATGGGTTGCATAAATTGGTAAACATGATTCTGCTACCTAAACTTCTGTATATTTTCGGATATTCCCTAACCTATTTACCACTCCGGGGATATAAAACTATGAACTCCATCCTCAACTCATTTGTTTGGGGTAACTCTCGCCACAAGCTATCATGGCATGCCCTGAAGAATCCCACAGACCCGGGTGGTACTGCCCTCCTAACATCTAATACCTAGCCGCTCAATTGTCCCACTTTTTTATTTTGATAAGGAGGATAAACTCAGGTATCTCACTCTGGCATGCTCAGGAGCGCCTACTCAAACTGCACACCCTTTTCAGAACCTACTTAGCGACACACGGAATCTAAACAAAATGGGTGCATGCAAGGGTATTCATGCCCACACGCCACTATGGGGGAATTCAAATTGATCACTCAGTCTGATGTCGACCTCTGGATTATTCGAGGGCTATATATCTCTATATATCAACTTTTGACTTACCCAATTCTATGTTCTTCCGCTTCCTCCAGCTTCGCCACCCTCTGCATTCCCAATTTGGGGATACTATCCCAGACTTAACCTCTCTATATTTATTGGACGTCCTCCTGGGAGCAGACCCAATCTGCAGCTCAATCTTCTCTCATCTGCAGCATCAGACTTGGCTTTCAAGCAGAAAACCAGATGGGCGACGTACGTGGGGGAGCTGGAGGACAATGAGTGGTCGGATGTGTTAATATCCTGCAAACTGGTTTCCCCAAAACTGTCCGTCAGACTTAGGCAATTATACATATTGCACAGATCTTACCTGACCCCAGCTCGCTTAACTAGATACAAACCTCTATGGGATCTTTCCTGTCCTAAGTGTGGTGAACATAACAGTTCCTTCTATCACCTAATCTGGTCTTGGCCGGCCATTCACAGCTACTGCGAACAAGTGATCAAATTCCCACATGATGAAATGGGCTCCCCATTAACCCTTTGCCCCAAACAATGTCTGCTAGGGGTACTCCCCAAACAAGAACAAAATAGACACAACCACATTTTCATGCAGGAAGCACTATACATGGCTAGACTGTTGATAGCTAGAAAATGGCTCCGGGCTGATGTACCGACTCTTCAGGAATGTATGGCGAATGTCAAACAGTCCCTACTGTATAAAAAGATGATATACACAAACAGAAACTGCCCTTCAAAATACCATAAAATTTGAGATCGCTGGTTAGAAATGGCATCTACATCCACAGAGCTGGACCTTGGGTTGACTGAACATCACCAACATACGTTAGGTTCTCATGCATATGTTTAAGGGCTTTCAACCTAAATGACATTTCACTAGTGCTCTTGTTTATATTTTAATCACCCTGAGGTATAATAATGTGTGTTATGTGTAACCATCTATTGATCATCCTTGTTTACTAAAACATGTTTTTTGTGAATGATCTATGTAACGATATTCTATGTTAACCATGGAGCTTATGCAACGCTCTTAATTTTGTATACCTCATTTTTTTAATAAAAGTTTGTTGGATTAAAAAAAATTGGGAAATAAAGCCCATATTTTGGGATATGTGATGGTATGAGACATGTGAATACTTTAGGTTTTAAGGAGACTTTACTGTGCTACACACTGATTCTGGAGAGTTTTGGATCCCTTTGGTCCTTTCCCACCATAACCTGTAAGGTTATATTGTTTCGATATTTTGAGACAAAAATTCTACACGATAGTGCTGTTTCTCCCGTTTTTCTCCCTGTCTCTTCATCCCCTTTTTTTGGTGACCCCCACACATTTTTAGAATCTTGTGTACAGAGATACTTCAATTTTAGGGCATTGTCAAGGGTAAGCATTCTTTTATGCCGCGTACACACGATCGGACTTTCCGCCAACAAAACCGTGGATTTTTGTTCGAAGGTTGTTGGCTCAAACTTGTCTTGCATACACACAGTCACACAAATGTTGGGCAACAATTACGAACGTGGTTAACGCGGTGACGTACAACACGTACGATGAGCCAATAAAAAGGAAGTTCAATAGCCAGTGCACCACCCTTTGGGCTCCTTCTGCTAATCTCGTGTTTATTTCGTGTTAGTAGAAGTTTGGTGAGAGACGATTCATGCTTTTCAGCCTCGTGCTTTTCAGTTCGTTTCTGCTTTTCAGTTTGTGCTTGTCGGTTCGTATCTGTTCCTCAGTGCGTGCTGTCAGTTCGTTCCTGTCTTTCAGTGCGTTCAATTTATAGTTCGCTTCTGATTTTCAGTGCATTCTTGTCCGCTCATTTCTGATATTCAGCTCGTTCTTCTCAGGTCCTTTCTGATTTTCAGTGCGTTCTGTCAGTTCGTTCTGAGCAGCCGACCGTTTTCTATCCATGTTGCGGTTACATACTCGTCTTAGCGTTAAACAGGGGAGAAGGAGTTCTTGGACCAAGAATTGGGTACTTAATCGTGACCAATTCTCTCATATGCCTTTGTTGCGGGAGCTCCAGGAGAATAATCCTGATGATTTCAGGAATTATCTCGGGGGGACGGACCCCGTCTTTCGCCGTCTGTTGGCTTTGCTGTCCCCCTATATTACCAAGCAGGACACCTGCATGCGGCAAGCCATCACTCCCGAACAAAGGCTCATCGCCACCTTGCGGTACTTGGCGATGGGGAGAATTTTCCAGGATATCAATTTCACGACTGGGTTCTCCCCCCAAGCTCTAGGAATCATTATTCCAGACACCTGTTCTGCCATCATTCAGGTCCTGAAGAAGGACTATATTAAGGTCAGTTTTATCCTTTAACATCACATTCTATGTATTTAATGTTTGCTAATGTATTATATTTATTTCATCATTCCATAATTACCATGATTGTAATAAGTTGTGAATGTCCTCTGTGTCCTCATGCATGCTAAAAGCTTTTAATGCTCCTTTTTTGTCCTTCGTGTATATTTGCATTCACTAACCTCCCCAGCATGCTATCCTGGGCACATACACACCTAGCCTAGTCACTTAACAATGTATTTTGTCAGCTCCGTTGTGCTTACCCTAAATACCCCCTAAAATGTGTTCAAATGTTACTGTTGTCCTTGAATTCAGGCAGAGTGCAAGAGGCTTTTTTTTGGGGCCAAAACTCATTTGGAACCCTCCCTCCCCCAACCGCTAAGTCATCTGATACCAATACTCTATCTGCTGAGTGCTGAGTAATCTGCAAGTGCCTGCCTGAATACTTTCAAATGGTACTGTTTAAAGTTTTGTTCTCCTATTATCTTGATAGGTAATTGCAGAATGTAAAAATGTCCTTCAATTTGGACATAGTGTAGTCATACTTTTGGATTATGACACTTCTTACCTGTCCAGTGGGCTGCCAAGAGTGTAAGTAAGGAGGGGCTGGCCAAAGTAACACACATTATTTATGCTTTCAGCTCTCAATGAAGTGGAGATGGTTACCTGTCCAAAACATCTCCCCCACCATAAAATTTTTACAATGGGCCATCAGAGGGGGTGTGGAATCTGATAAGTGGACCTTATAATTTTGTCTTTAAATACTCATTTCAATAAATGTTCTACTTATGTTGGCCAAGAATGTTTGTGTCTAATCTGCTTGCAATGTTATGTGCAAAGAACTATTTTTTTTTCTTGTTTGACTCCACAGTTTCCTTCCAACCCACAGGAATGGCAGACTGTGGCCTCCCAATTCAACCAGCAGTGGGACTTTCCCAACTGCGGTGGTGCATGAGATGGGAAGCACGTCCAGATCATCCCACCCCCCAACTCGGGGTCATACTACTTCAATTACAAGGGGTGCAGTAGTATTGTGATGTTTGCGTTGGTGTCGGTGACTTATGAGTTCCTCTATCTGGACGTGGGGAAGAATGGCCGTCTGTCTGATGGAGGATTCAACGCCCAGATAGAATTTTACAGGCGTCTCCAGAATGGTAGCTTGGGATTGCCTCCTCCAGCGGATAACGTTGCGGGCCTCCCATTTGTTTTTGTTGTGGATGAGGCCTTTGTGCTGGGGAAGCATTTGATGAGGCAGTTCCACATAAGGACCCTGACCCCGGAGCAGAGGGTCTTTAACTACCGGCTGGCCAGAGCCAGAAGAGTGTTCTGGAAAGCCTTTGTCATAATGGCCAGCCAGTTTCGGCTTCTCCAAACGGCCATAAACATACAAAAAATACAAACTGCACCACATAATTTTAAGCTGCTGCATTCTACATAATTTTCTGCGTAAGAATGCAGCCAACTATCTGGCCTCAGTTGCGACTGAGTAGCGGCTTTTTACCTGCTGAAACAATGGCGGCACTTGAAACTGGTGGTCCTGGCTTGCTCCCCCCCAAAACGCCAGCAAAGTACGGCAAAGCTATGTGGAGTACTTCGTGGGTAAGGGGCAAATGATATACCAGAGAATCTGGAAGCTCTGTAAAATATTTTTTTTTTGAAAAACTAAACTCATATTTCATTTGATTTATTGCTTGTGTTATTTATCCCATGTATATAAATAAATAAGCTGCAGCGCTAAATCAGGCAGGACACATTTGCATAAAAAAGGAAAACTAATAATAATACAGCTCCATGCCAAGAGAAAAATGTGATAAATAAATATCCTTAAGACGATAATCTAATCATCCAAATACCAGAGAGCAATCGCAATGAGTCCATATAATCATCCAGTGAGATTCCACCATTCAAGCGTGATGTAACAACATGCCAGATACAGTCACTGATCAATGTGCCCTCCACCGTTTAATAAGACTGGCCTCTCACCTGGCAACCAGGACCCTTTAATTACAGAGGGTCAGATAGACATTCCCATTAGGGTCATAGTGAGATGATGCACTCCAGACCGGCATACAGGACTTCCGTCATAAGCAGGTATATGGGGATCAAGGTAATCTCGATAGCATATGGAACACAAAGGGAACAAGAATAGTGCTCTCTGTATAGTAAAATTTATTTAAAAAAGATAAAAAGTAAAACTCACAAATCAAGCACTTCTCAAGTGCTAGTCGGACAGCGTTTCACGATGGTGTGTACACACAAACTGATGGAGCATGTGCGGTAGCCGCGGGTGACGTCACAACGTCTCATTCTGGACGCGTTGCGTCCCAGTGGGCGGGGACTTCTTCAGCAGATAGATCCTATTTATTTATTTATTTATTTATTTATTTATTTACATTTCTTTATCCCATGAGTAAGTCCTTGTGACCAAACATGTCGGGGGTGTGGCTGTACGTCAATCAACATCATTGAGGCAGGACGTTGCATGACACACCAGCAAGTTGACAAGCAGGTTTAGATCCAGGACCAAGGGAGGGGTGAGATTCAACCTTATGCCTGCACACCTTGGGTCCGCCATGGCCGTTTTATCCGCTGCTCTGGAGACTTTGAAATTCTTACCTTCGTCACTTTTGCTGTCTTTTAACTTGTACCATGTGAGTTTAAATCTTGAAGGCTGTTTAGTGTTTTCATTAAAGCTTTGTTTACGGTATTACACTGTTGGTACACTTTTTTATTCACATGTGGAGATTATATGAGACGCACGGCTGGAGTTCGGATGCTTGCTCTAAAACCCTATCCATGTGGTTTAAATGCACTTTAGCCTAACATGAGAATGTAGACATTGGAATTCGGTGAGTGCGTTTCTTTAGGGGAGTGGAATCACAGACACATTGGTGTGGTGAATGGATTAAGAGATCTTCACATCGACTATAGATCCTCTTCAATATTTTATGGACTTTATTTTTTATATTTTGGATACTTTTTTTTGTTCTTTTGTATCTTCACTAGCTACATCATATCACTTCACTTGTCACAGGGTGTTTAGTTCTATTTGTCAATTTAGTGCTTTAGCATATATTATATTTTAGCACATGTCAGTTATATTCTCATTTGTAAATTGTGAGTCACATGTCACTTTAGGGGATTTAATACTCCTTGTGCACAAACATTTAGCGTCGCTATTTGGACTTTGTGTCATTATCCCAGCTTGACCAGTAGTTAAAATTCAGCTTTTATATTTGATCTTTTTAAGTGGCAGCTTCCACATACTCTGTATCTATCCAGAGGCGCAGTGGTCGTATTTTGAGTAGTGGCGCCTTTTTCTCAATTATACCCACAGGATTACATAGGTTCTCCAATGGCCTTTTATTTTTGGTGATTTTCTTCAATAGTGCAAACGTAACTTACATGAGGTAACAATCTCTTCTTCAGCTTACTATTATGTTATGCTGTGGGTCTGCTACACACACACAATGTTTTTGTTGTTAACCACTTCAGCCCCGGAAGGATTTACCCCCTTCCTGACCAGAGCACTTTTTACAATTCGGCACTGCGTCGCTTTAACTGCTAATTGCGCGGTCATGCAATGCTCTACCCAAACGAAATTTGCGTCCTTTTCTTCCCACAAATAGAGCTTTCTTTTGATGGTATTTGATCACCTCTGCCGTTTTTATTTTTTGCGCTATAAACGGAAAAAGACTGAAAATTTTGAAAAAAAATGATATTTTCTAATTTTTGTTATAAAAAAAATCCAATAAACTAAATTTTAGTCATACATTTAGGCCAAAATGTATTCGGCCACATGTCTTTGGTAAAAAAAATGTCAATAAGCGTATATTTATTGGTTTGCGCAAAAGTTATAGCGTCTACAAACTAGGGTACATTTTCTGGAATTTACACAGCTTTTAGTTTATGACTGCCTATGTCATTTCTTGAGGTGCTAAAATGGCAGGGCAGTACAACCCCCCCCCCCAAATGACCCCATTTTGGAAAGTAGACACCCCAAGGAAATTGCTGAGAGGCATGTTGAGCCCATTGAATATTTATTTTTTTTGTCCCAAGTGATTGAATAATGACAAAAAAAAAAAAAAAATTTACAAAAAGTTGTCACTAAATGATATATTGCTCACACAGGCCATGGGCATATGTGGAATTGCACCCCAAAATACATTCAGCTGCTTCTCCTGAGTACGGGGATACCACATGTGTGGGACTTTTTGGGAGCCTAGCCGCGTACGGGGCCCCGAAACCCCAGCACCACCTTCAGGATTTCTAAGGGCATACATTTTTGATTTCACTCCTCACTGCCTATCACAGTTTTGAAGGCCATAAAATGCCCAGATGGCACAAACCCCCCCCAAATGACCCCATTTTGGAAAGTAGACACCCCAAGGAAATTGCTGAGAGGCATGTTGAGCCCATTGAATATTTATTTTTTTTGTCCCAAGTGATTGAATAATGACAAAAAAAAAAAAAATTTACAAAAAGTTGTCACTAAATGATATATTGCTCACACAGGCCATGGGCATATGTGGAATTGCACCCCAAAATACATTCAGCTGCTTCTCCTGAGTACGGGGATACCACATGTGTGGCACTTTTTGGGAGCCTAGCCGCGTACGGGGCCCCGAAAACCCAGCACCACCTTCAGGATTTCTAAGGGCATACATTTTTGATTTCACTCCTCACTGCCTATCACAGTTTTGAAGGCCATAAAATGCCCAGATGGCACAAACCCCCCCAAATGACCCCATTTTGGAAAGTAGACACCCCAAGCTATTTGCTGAAAGGCATGGTGAGTATTTTGCAGCTCTCATTTGTTTTTGAAAATGAAGAAAGACCAGAAAAAAAAATTTTTTTTTCTTTTTTCAATTTTCAAAACTTTGTGACAAAAAGTGAGGTCTGCAAAATACTCACTATACCTCTCAGCAAATAGCTTGGGGTGTCTACTTTCCAAAATGGGGTAATTTGGGGGGGTTTTGTGCCACCTGGGCATTCCATGGCCTCCGAAACTGTGATAGGCAGTGAAGAGTGAAATCAAAAATTTACGGCCTTAGAAAGCCTGAAGGCGGTGCTTGGTTTTCGGGGTCCCGTGCGCGGCTAGGCTCCCAAAAAGTCCCACACATGTGGTATCCCCGTACTCAGGAGAAGCAACAGAATTTATTTTGGGGTGTAATTTCACATATTCCCATGGCATGTTTGAGTAATATATCATTTAGTGACAACTTTGTGCAAAAAAAAAAAAAAAAAAAAAATGTGTCTCTTTCCCGCAACTTGTGTCACAATATAAAATATTCCATGGACTCGACATGCCTCTCAGCAAATAGCTTGGGGTGTCTACTTTCCAAAATGGGGTCATTTGGGGGGGTTTGAACTGTCCTGGCATTTTATGCACAACATTTAGAAGCTTATGTCACACATCACCCACTCTTCTAACCACTTGAAGACAAAGCCCTTTCTGACACTTTTTGATTACATGAAAAAATGTATTTTTTTTGCAAGAAAATTACTTTGAACCCCCAAACATTATATATTATTTTAAAGCAAATGCCCTACAGATTAAAATGGTGGGTGTTTCATTTTTTTTTTCCACACAGTATTTGCGCAGCGATTTTCAAACGCATTATTTGTGGAAAAAACACACTTTTTTAAATTTTAATGCACTAAAACACACTATATTGCCCAAATGTTTGATGAAATAAAAAAGATGATCTTAGGCCGAGTACATGGATACCAAACATGACATGCTTTAAAACTGCGCACAAACGTGCAGTGGCAACAAAATTAATACATTTTTAAAAGCCTTTAAAAGCCTTTACAGGTTACCACTTTAGATTTACAGAGGAGGTCTACTGCTAAAATTACTGCCCTCGATCTGACCTTCGCGGTGATACCTCACATGCATGGTGCAATTGCTGTTTACATTTGACGCCAGACCGCCGCTTGCGTTCGCCTTAGCGCGAGAGCAGGGGGGACAGGGGTGCTTTTTATTTATTTATTTTTTTCTTTATTATTTTTTTGCTTTTTTATCTTATTTTTAAACTGTTCCTTTCATTTTTTTTTTTTAAATCATTTTTATTGTTATCTCAGGGAATGTAAATATCCCCTATGATAGCAATAGGTAGTGACAGGTACTCTTTTTTGAAAAAATTGGGGTCTATTAGACCCTAGATCTCTCCTCTGCCCTCAAAGCATCTGACCACACCAAGATCGGTGTGATAAAATGCTTCCCCAATTTCCCAATGGCGCTGTTTACATCCGGCGAAATCTAAGTCATAAAATGCTCGTAGCTTCCGGTTTCTTAGGCCATAGAGATGTTTGGAGCCACTCTGGTCTCTGATCAGCTCTATGGTCAGCTGGCTGAATCACCGGCTTCATTCTCAGGTTCCCTGTTGAGACAGGAGAGCCAGAGAAAAACACGGAAGACGGTGGGGGGGGGGCATTCCCTCCCACTGCTTGTAAAAGCAGTCTAGAGGCTAATTAGCCGCTAGGATTGCTTTTACATGAAAGCCGACCGCTGGCTAAAAAGAATGATACCAAGATGATACCTAAACCTGCAGGCATCATTCTGGTATAACCACTCAAAGTCGTGAATGGCGTACCTGAAGACAAAAAAATGGTCAACAATAAAGCACAGTAAACGGTAAGGTATAAAAAATTGCATACCTGAAAAGCAAACATGATAAAACATAATAACAATAAAACATTGCAGAATAGAATACAGTAAAAAAGAGCAGAACAAT
Organism: Lithobates clamitans; assembly: GCA_037952925.1. Lineage (NCBI taxonomy): Eukaryota > Metazoa > Chordata > Amphibia > Anura > Ranidae > Lithobates > Lithobates clamitans. The sequence continues at coordinate 1,429,429 of JBBGZY010001281.1, read as the reverse complement.
AGAGAGAGAGAACAATAAAACGACAACTATTTTTTTTTATTTTTGTTTGTGTTTTTTTTTTTTTTTACACTTTTTTTTTGTAACTGTAACTTTTTTTATAACTGTAACCAGTTCCAGGTTCGGGTCTCTCAAAATGCGATGGCATCTTGGGAGACCCTGTGAAAGTGTGCCTAGTCTGTGCAATGCTGTACCCTACGCTAATACTCAACTAGTGTATGGTAGCGTTCAAAACATTCACCAATGCAAAGACCAGGATTATCAGGACAGGAGGGACAATAATAGCGGGTGTCACGCCTATATCCGCGCTTGCTGCAGACACGACATCTTTTTTGGGGGGGTTCGCTGGGTAGGGGTACTCGGGAGGACATAAAGAAAATGCCTCTCATGCAGCCGACTGCATTTGGTTGGGGATGTGAATGGGGGAAGTACGGGCGCTGCAGAAGCGGTGGGTTCCCAATTAGGATTGGCGAATGCAGCAGGAAGGGCACTATGGGCACGACGGGCCTGTGTTTGTCTTTTTGGTGGCAGCGGGACACTACTTGTGCTTGCCACCTCACCAGCTTGAACTGCACTTATGGGACTCGCCACGTCACCAAGTGTTACTGCAGCGCTGGTTTGACTACGACCGGGGTGTACTAGGCCGCTGGTGCTTGCCAGTTCACCAAAACGCTACCAAAAAAACTGTTAGCGATCGCAGGGATCAGGCCTGACTCTGCGAACGCTGCAGTTATGCGTTTAGTGTTTTGTAAGTGACAGTGATCGATCGATACTGCACTTGGGTGGGCTGGGCCGGGCCGGGCGGAGGGGCAAAACGCAGGTGCTAGCAGGTATCTGGGCTGATCCCGCTAACACTGCGTTTTTGGGAACCCTAAACTGCTGGGGACGCTAGTATAGATCTGATCGGATCAGATATTGATCCGTTCAGATACTATACCACTAAGGGAGGTGTACGCTGCGTGCGTGGGTGTTAGCGGTACTGGCGCTAACCTGACGCTGCCTGGGGCTGGTGCTTGCCAGTTCACCAAAATTCTACCAAAAAAACTGTTAGCGATCGCAGGGATCAGGCCTGACTCTGCGAACGCTGCAGTTATGCGTTTAGTGTTTTGTAAGTGACAGTGATCGATCGATACTGCACTTGGGTGGGCTGGGCCGGGCGGAGGGGCAAAACGCAGGTGCTAGCAGGTATCTGGGCTGATCCCGCTAACACTGCGTTTTTGGGAACCCTAAACTGCTGGGGACGCTAGTATAGATCTGATCGGATCAGATATTGATCCGTTCAGATATTATACCACTAAGGGAGGTGTACGGTGCGTGTACGGTGCGTGCGTGGGTGTTCGCGGTACTGGCGCTAATCTGACGCTGCCTGGGGCAACGCATATCACCACCGGGCGATCAGGGGGCTAAACCTTTATTCGGTAATAAACGGAGGGTGCCCTGACACTATAAAAAATAAACTAACTAACCAGCGTCACCCGTAACGGTATACGGTGATCAGTGGTGAAAGGGTTAACTAGGGGGCAATCAAGGGGTTAAAACATTTATTAGATAGTATATGGGGGTCCCTGTCGCTATAAAACACTGACGGCGAACCTAAATATTTACGTCCCTAACTAGCGTCACCAGTGACACTAATACAGCGATCAGAAAAATGATCGCTTAGCGACACTGGCGACAGGGGGTGATCAAGGGGTTAAAACTTTATTAGGGGGGGTACTGGCGCTAATCTGACGCTGCCTGGGGCGACGCATATCACCGCCGGGCGATCAGGGGCTAAACCTTTATTCGGTAATAAACGGCGGGTGCCCTGACACTATAAAAAATAAACTAACTAACCAGCGTCACCCGTAACGGTTATACGGTGATCAGTGGTGAAAGGGTTAACTAGGGGGCAATCAAGGGGTTAAAACATTTATTAGATAGTATATGGGGGTCCCTGTCGCTATAAAACGCTGACGGCGAACCTAAATATTTATGTCCCTAACTAGCGTCACCAGCGACACTAATACAGCGATCAGAAAAATGATTGCTTAGCGACACTGGCGACAGGGGGTGATCAAGGGGTTAAAACTTTATTAGGGGGGGTAAGGGGGGTACCCTAGACCTACAGGGGGGTAACAGTAACTGTCCTAACACTGCTAACTGTCACAAACTGACACTATGCAGTAATCAGAAAAAAAAAAAAAAAACCTGCTTGGTGTCAGTTTGTGACAGGGGGGGGGTGATTGGGGGGGGATCGGGGGGCGATCGGGGGGGGATCGGGGGTGTTTAGTGTGCCTGGCATGTTCTACTGTGTGTGTTTGTGTTGTGCACTTACTTACATGTCATCTCTCCTCGGCGCTGGAACGGAAACTGACAGCCGAGGAGAGATGACATCACATCCTCTGCCTCTGTGTACTATACAGAGGCAGGGGATGTTTCCCATTGGCTGGGAGCGATCGCGAGGGGGGGGCCACGATCGGATGGTCTCCCCCTCGTCTGTCATCGCTCCCAACCAAATGCCGACCGCAGCTGGCACAGGGGGGGGGGTCCGATCGGACCCCCCGCCCGCGGGAAGGCAATCACGTACTAGGTACGTGATTTTGCCTGCCCGTGCCGCTCTGCTCACGTATATAGGCGTGAGGCGGTCGGCAAGTGGTTAATGTATGTAATGCATTAATGATAAAAATATTCATCCTTTTCAACTCCATGAATTCATTGCTTGTAGTCCCTAAAATGGCATGATTTGGGCAAATTTTACAGCACAGTGGGGGTTATTTACTAAAGGCAAATCCACTTAGCACTACAAGTGCACTGAGAGTGCACTTGTAGTGCAAAGTGGATTTGCCTGTAGTAAATAAGCCCCATTGTCACTGTAACTACACCAACTTACTAAAAAAAACTGGTATTGAGCATTGAAAGAAGAAGCCACACATTGTTGAGTATAAAACATTTTACTCCAAGCACATTCACATGTGCGTTTTTATAAAAAGGTTTTTTAACAAACCAACATCTTTGGTGTATAACATGTATGTTTAACAGTATATAGCCTTTTCTGTGGCTAAACAGGCATGTTTAAAACCATGACATACACATCCCCAACTCAGGAACTTACAAAGTTCAACTTTGATAAAGTGAAGGCCATATGAGACATTAGTATGTCAAAACTGTGCTGATTTTGCCTTCATCAGATGGGGTGATCTCACCCCTGTAAAAGCCAAATTTTGAAGATGCACACAAATTGGGACTCAAAATGTGGATTTCCCTCATGATCCTATGCCTAAAATGCGTGTCTTTTCCCTACATCTATTTTTCTAAAGCTACAAAACACAGTGTGTCAACATGTGCTATCTGCCATCATGGGATGTCAATGTACACGTTTTGTGGGTGCAACCCCTTCCTCAAAACTAAAGTAGATGAGAGGAAGGGGTTGCACCCCCAAAACAGTCCATTGATCCCCCACGATGTGAGCTAGCACATGTTGACACACTGAGCCTTATTTCAGAAAGGACAATCCACTTTGCCCTAAAAGTGCACTTTCAAGTTTCAAAGTGGTTTTGCTTTTTTAAATAAGCCACAGTGTGTCAACATGTGCTAGCTTCCATCATGGAGGATCAATGAATGTGTTTCGGGGGTGCAATCCCTTCCTCTCACCTACTTTCGTTTCGAGGAAGGGGTTGCAACCACAAAACGCGTACATTGATATCCTATGATGGCAGATAGCACATGTTGACACATTGTGTGCATCTTCAAAATTTGGCTTTGCAATTACTTTAAAACTTTTAAAAAACGTAAAACAATAACAACAAAATTTACATTCTTTGGGGGTTTAGATTTTGCATAAAACATCAATGATGTTTCTCAGTCTTTTTTGAACATCATTAATATTTTGCTTCATCTTTTCTAAATCCCGATTGCACACCATGATCTCAATGGTGAGGACTTGTGCATTTGCACTGCTGAAGTGAGTTTCTTCTTCCACAACATCCGCATCACCTAAAAATAAAAAAAACACACCATGTATTATAAATATACAGGCATCCATCTATTACCTGAAGCTGTGGTCTCAGATATTGACCTTTTGTGGACACCATTTTGACCACTCCCTGAACCTCTGCATCCACATCCTCAGGTTCTGCATCCACATGCTTAGGTTGTTTGCTGAGTTCCCCTTCTTCAGGAGGTGTGGGGTTTTTGGAGTCCCCAGATGTCCCGATTCTTTTCTTCCCTATGTGAACACAAAAAAGGTATACTTAGCAGACAGATATTTGAGGCAAGAAATAGTAATATGAAACATTGCATGGAAGTGTCGTCCAATTGTCTGTTTTGGCAGAGTTCCAAGCTGAAGAAATTATTTTTTCTCTTTCCAAAGCTGGAATACTTACCTGTTTGGTCCAAGTTTCACACATGGAGAGACCCCTAGTATCCACTGGAGCACCTGCGTGGGACACCATAAAAAGGTTGTTATGGTGTCCCACACTAGTGCTCCTGCGTCCAGATGTGTAAACAGCTGCTCAGTGTCCTCTCCTTACACTGAATCAAGTTGGCATTTCATTATAGTTTCAAACACATCTAGACAACAATGTAATAAACTTCTTTTAACCCAAATAGGCATGAACAAATTGCATCTGCCAAAAACGTTGTATTAGTGGTCGAAGGAACGATGTTTAATATGAACGATTACTGAACCTCAAACTTGGCATTTTAAACTGTACAACAGTAAAGAAAAGCACATGTTTCAGCACGAAAGTAATAATAATAATAATAATAGGAACACACAACAAATACTTACTTTTTTGCAGCATTTTCCTGATCCTTCTATACTGATCCTGCTCCCTCAATTTCAGAAGTCCTGTGCAGACTTCTCACAACTTTAGTCAAGATCTTGGCCTTTCTCACATTTGGGTTTCTGTACGGTCCATAATTTGTATCATAGTCTGCCCTCTTCAAGATGTCCACCATCTCCACCATCTCTTCAAAGGACATATTTGAGGCCTTATATCTCCTGGATCTGGAACTGCCTTGCTCCAGGCTTTCCTCGTCATTGCTGATAACAGCACACACCTGCTGTGTCTCCGCCATGTGCTCTCCCACTGCCCCGAAAGAGAAGAGGCGGGGAATACACTAGAAAGAAGGACAGGGGCGGAGTTTGACGCATGTGCAGTGTATAGAAAGCATAACACGTGGGTGTCATACGTACGATCTGTGAGTGGAGGACGGAGGATCGTAAGCGCCGATAGTGTAAACGAAGGTACAATTGTAACTTGGGGCATCAGTGGTTAGTGGCCTATACTGCTTATAGATTGAGGCCTATATTGGGACAAGATTAGGAGAGTTTAGTCTGACATTAGGGTTTATCTTGTGTTGTATCTTGCAGCTAAAATGGTGGATAAATTCACAGACCCAGGCTTCCTGCCCAAATTCCTATACATGTACAGGCAGCTGCCATGTCTCTGGCAAATGCAAAGCAGGAACTACTCGAACAAGCAAAAGAAGAAGGCAGCGATGGATAAACTGTTGGAACATCATCAACTATTTGAAGGCCAAAATTGGTAGCCTGAGGAGCACATATAATAGGGAGCACAAGAAGGTCCAGGAATCCATGAGATCCGGAGCAGCAGCAGATGACGTATATGTACTCAGGCTGTGGTACTACAACAGACTGCGTTTTTTGTCAGACCAGACGGAACCCAGGCCATCACTATGTACACTTCATTCAACACTTCCTTACACATCAGCTGAGGCTCCTGAAGTCCAACCTGGGCCACCCACCCAGGAAAATATGGAGGAGCCCAGCTTGACCCAGGTATAGCATTGTTGAACATATTTCTTGTCAAAAATTGAATGATGTTAACTAGATGTTATTGATCACTAATTTCTGATTTGTCAAAGTGGTTTACATATCAATAGACAGTAGTAGCCAAAAATGATTGGGACAACAATGAAAAATGCTGGGGTCAGTAGGATAGTCTTTTCTATTTGGTAACATTCAATTTGCAAGAGTCATGAGCTCAAAATTGTGTGTGATTGATGACAAAAAAACTAAAACTATGTACCATTTTCATACACAAGAAAGTCTCAGCCAGGAGGTGGCCATGGCAAGAAGCCTGACAGAAACCCAGGTTCCTCCCCTCCACCCTCCAACCAAAAGGACCAGGAAGGCGAGAAACCTGGAGGAGCCCGCGACTGTTTTCCTTCGCCAGGCTACTGCGGCACTTAACACGACCCCTGGTGGCCACAAGGCATTTGGCTGTTTCACAGCATGCAAGCTTGAACACATGGAGGAGGGCCAATGCACGATCTGTGAGGAAATCATTCAGCAGGCCCTAAACAAGGGGACGAGGGGTGAACTAACAACTCAAACCCACCTGTGTGATTTGGACCATACTCCTCCACCACCTCCAGCAACACCACCAACACCACAGCCACCCAACCCACCACAGGAGCATGGAAGGAAGTGTTGAGAGTGATGGCCTGGGTTTGGTGTGGTCTGGCAAAAAATGCAGGCTGTTCTAAGAGCACAGCCTCAGGACATATATGTCATCTGCTGCTGCTCCAAATCTCTCGGAGTCCTGGACCGTATTGTGCTCCCTATTTAATGGACTCCTCAGGTTACCAATTTTGACAGTCAAATAATTGATGTCTGCCCTGGGGTACAAAGGCTTCACCAATTCCAACTGTTTCTCCAGCGTTGCCTTCCACTTTATTTTGTTATGACCCCTATTAAATTTCTATTTTTTTTTTGACAAATACTTGGCTATGTGTTTTACTTCAAAAAGGACAGTTTGTTTGTGAGTAGGCAGGTACATTTCAAAAATACAATGTCAAATTAACAAGGGACACCAACATAGTTGTATCTTTGATGTTCAAAAATACAAGATAATAATGGTGTTGTGGTAACTTGACACACAAAAGGAAAAAAAAATTATGGAGATCACTAGAAAAAAAAAATGATTCTGGTGATCACGAGATAAAAAAATATATATAGTATTCTGGAGATCACGAGAAAAAAAAAATATGGAGATCACTACTATAAAAAAAAAAAAGATTCTTCTGGAGATCACGAGAAAAAAAACAACAAAAACAAATATTATTCAGGTGATCATGAGAAATAATAAAAAATCCATTTGTCAGAACTCTGTGAATATCAGCAGAAAAGCAACTTCATTAATATAGCATTATAAAAAAGAAGAGAATGTTCTGCATTCAGAGACTTCATAATTTGCCGCCTGACAAATGTGATATCTCTATTACGAACGCTAGTTTTACAAGACCGAGCGCTCGTACTTGATTCCAAGCATGCGTGAACTTGTATGCAGACTTGTGTACACACGATCGGACTTTCCGACAACAAAGTTTTGTTGGCGGAAAATTTGAGAACCTGCTAGCAAACATTAGTTGGTGGAAAGTCCAACAGCAAATGTTTGATGGAGCATACACACGGTCAGACTTTCGGACAACAAGCTCACATCCAACATTTCCCACCGGAAAATCCGACCATGTGTACCCGGCATTAGACTTTTTAATCCCAAAACCTGCTATTCTCCATTTCTTTAAGCCTCAGAAAAACCAATTTTACTTTTTTACTTTATAATTTTACTTTACTTCATTTTACTTTTAGTAGTAGATATTTCCAATTAGTACCTGGTCTCCTGGTCTTGTTTGGGCAATTGGCCTTGCCCCCCATCTCACGGGCTTTCTAGCTCCCCATGAGTGTCTGAGCTGTCAATTATTGTTAGTTTGCTATCAATCTCCAATGATCTGTTAATTTCATGCTTGAACCTTCTTGGCTGACCTTTTTTGGTACTTTTTTCCTTTTACTGTTGGACAACTTTCACCTTATGTGTGCGACCATTATGTTTCTGCTTGCTTTATATGTGGATTTTTATCTGCCCATTGTGTACCCAATTTCATTCTCTTGTATCCTTTTTATTTGTGCACTGTTTTGATACTCTTTGAATATGTGCAGTTTTTGTATTTTTTTTTCCATTTCTATCCATCAACAACACTTATTGTAATAGAACACACAGTCAAGTGTGGACCAATTCTAAACACATTTAAGACCCTAATTGGTTCCTTACCCATAGTTTAAGAACCACAAAATATAGGCACTTGTAGTTCCTGGGGGGAAACTATGGGTGATTATTAAAGTTCAATAAAGTCAAAACTGTAATAGGAACCTTGAAACACATACATTAAGCACACCCTACCTGTTCAATACTTCAGTTTTCACACATATTTGTTGTAGTTCAATTAGTTTAAACCATTTCCTTTTATCTGTAGTCAGGGAGAACTGCTGCTTATGATGCAGGCATCTTGCTGTCTTTCATATATGTAAAGCTAATGTAAAAAATTGCAGTGATAAAACGACAAAAGTTTGTTACATCCATCAGTTCCAAACCTTCTGTGGGAGTTTAAATATGATTGTTATCACAGGAAGCAGAGGGAAGATGTTACATAACACAGGCTTAAATATATCTAATATAGATAATAGATCCCCTGCTTTGGGGAATTAGCTAGCACACTTGAAATTTCCCCTTACCCCGTGTTTCTGTGACAGCTCGAAACTTCAAAACTTCAACTCATTTTCTGTGATGGAGAGAGTGGTCTGGTCACTAGGACCAATAATGAGGGTGAATCTCCCAGTGGTCTTATTATAGCTGGAGGTTGGATGTTTTTCAGAGGTATTTCCACCTCTGGCTATCCCTGATATGATGTAGATGATTGTCGTGGGGCAACAATGAACAAATGAGATTGTATTATTACCTTGGAAATACCTCTGAAAAACATCTAACCTCCAGATATCATAAGATCACTGGGATATACAGGCATAGTACACCTTTTCAGCTGTTACAGTTTGACAGCATACGTATATACTATCTACGTCACCTCTTATTTTTATTGTAAACTTGCAAGTGTTACATAAAGTTACATATAGTTAGTCAGGTTGAAAAAACCTGTTTCTCTCCCTACATATAGAAGTTGCCTGCATTACCACTCCAGGCCTTCAGAAGAAGCAGAGAGCTCCGAGCACATAGCCTATTTTTTGCCAGGCACTTCTTCCTCTCCTGGTGATGTCACATCCGTCGGAGCATTCCACACTGGTTGGCGCTGACTTCCTATGCATCACAAGAATGTCCATTCCTCTTCCAGCGCTTCTCAGGGAGCCTGAACCTGGCGGACCGTGCAGGATTGAGGACTTTTGGTGGACGAGCCATCACACAATAAGCTTGTTTTTTTTATTTTTGCATTCTGTAAGTGTTTTTAACTGCTATTTCAATAAACCCCCTTGTGATACTGCACTTAGGTGGCACTTCCCCCTTCCTTCCTTCTTCTTGTCTCACTTACAGAGATGGCTCAACTGTGAGGATAGCAGCCCCACAGTGCTTCACAACTTATGCCCCGGCATCAGAGACTTTATTTACCATCTCAGCATTTATTTCTGTATTGTTGTCTGAACTATCGTTTGTATATACTCCATGTGCCTGATTTATGACTTCTGTACCTATCAAAACTAAGTACCTGCTCCCCCCCAAAAAAAAAAGTTCCAAAAGAAGAAGAGGAGGGAGGGAGGAGTGAAGATTTGCTTTCATTTTTAGTAACAAAATTCCACAAAATAATTAAATGTAGACAGCAGCTTAATCTTGTTGTTCTTGGACAATACTGACACTTTGTATTTCAGACCCTTTAATAAATAAAGCAGTTGGGGCAAATAAAAAAAAAAAATAGCCCTTATAGCTGCAGGATACAATGAATGTAGTTTTGCTCAAACGCATGAATTTGCTTTTCCTCACCATATTGTTACATTGCACCTTTGATGCTCCTTCTTAATCACTCATAATACATAATGTGTCATCTAGCGTGCTCTAGATATAATTGAGACGAATCCGCTCATTTATCGCTGTTGTAGTTTAACCTCAGATTATTAGCAAATAATGAAAAATAACTTCTTAACCACAAAACCCCATCAAAGATATCAACTTTTATGTGTATTGTATAATTGCAAGACAACTGTGTACACACCGGCTTCATTTTATTTATTTTCCTCATAGCCTTAGTTTGATCCCATGATGGGGTCCATCGCTTGTCTCCTCAACCACCTGTTACCTTTGTTCTCCCCTTTTCTTTGTCCTCTCTTGTCTACCGCTTTCCTTCTCATGTATCATACTTGATCTGTCCTTTATATATACAGACTCGGGATCGAGGGTTCACACAAAAAGAGCTTTCTTTTGGTGTTATTTGGTCACCACTGGGTTTTTTCCATGAATCTTTGACCGGCATCTGGTGAAAACTCCTGCTGTGTGAAATTACAAGGGAGTAGGCTTTGCAGGGAAAAGAAGCAAAGTGATCATACACTCTGTATAGAGCCCTGTGTTGTTTAAGGGGTGGATTTGGTTTTCTAGTTGATTTTTGGAGTATGTTGTTTAACCACTTCAGCCCCGGAAGAATTTACCCCCTTCCTGACCAGAGCACTTTTTGAGATTCGGCACTGCGACGCTTTAACTGACAATTGCGCGGTCGTGCGACATGGCTCCCAAACAAAATTGACGTCCTTTTTTTTCCCACAAATAGAGCTTTCTTTTGGTGGTATTTGATCACCCCTGCGTTTTTGTGCTATAAACAAAAAAAGAGCGTCAATTTTGAAAAAAACGCATTATTTTTTACATTTTGCTATAATAAATATCCCCCAAAAATATATAAAAAACATTTTTTTTTCCTCATTTTAGACCGATATGTATTCTTCTACATATTTTTGGTAAAAAAAATCGCAATAAGCGTTTACTGATTGTTTTGCGCAAAAGTTATAGCGTTTACAAAATAGGGGATAGTTTTATGGCATTTTTATTAATATTTTTTTTTTTACTAGTAATGGCGGCGATCAGCGATTTTTATCATGACTGCGACATTATGGCGGACACATCGGAAATTTTTGACATATTTTTGGGACCATTGTCATTTATACAGCAATCAGTGCTATACAAATGCACTGATTCCTGTGTAAATGACACTGGCAGTGAAGGGTTTAACCACTAGGTGGCAGTGTAGGGGTTAACTGTGTCCTGGGGAGTGTTTCTAACTGCGGGGGGGAGGGGCTGTGTGTGGCACATCACTGATCTCTGCTCCCGATCACAGGGAGCAGAGATCAGTGACACTGTCACAAGGCAGAACGGGGAGATGATTATCTACATTAGCATCTCCCCGTTCTTCCTCTCCGTGAAACGATCTCAGGTATCCCACGGACATCGAGTCTGCGGGACCCACGACCCGACTCACGGAGCTTGCCGCCTCTTAAAGGGCCACGTACAGGTACTTGATTCTGCCTGCACGAGCCCTTCTGCCGCAGTATATCTGCATGAGGCGGTCGGCAATCGGTTAATATTTTATGCTAATAGGACCTTCATTTTTAGATTTAACTGTTTTTTTGCCACTTATAAAGAAGTGGGCTTTTGTTTCAGAGCTGGTATTTTGCTGGGGTTTTTTTTTTATTTCTTTTGGGTTGCTTTGGATTTTATTTTATGTTGATAGGACCCTTTTTTATGTTTGGGGTGCTCAAAATGCAGTATTCATTGTTCATCTGTTCTTGGAACTGCCATTTGTTTTCAGTATGAAGCTGCAATGTTTAAAAAAAAAAAAACAGAGCAAGAACAGTGTGCATCTAAAGTACCCAACATTATATCCCTCACATTTACTGCACCCCTCTACCCCCTTGGACAAATTAGGCATACACCAGTTAGCCCTATTATTTCTCACTAAAACTGTCCTGCTGCTGAGCAATTTTGCACTGCTGTATCCTCTGCAGGATCTTAGATATTGTAGTAAAGCTACAGGCTGTGCTTTTTGTCTCTAGTAAATTCGAGCCTAGTCTTTTTATTTAAAACTGCCCTACTGCTGGTCAATTTTTCACTGCTGTGTCAACTGCAGTTCCTTAACTGCTTGCCGACCGTCCGCCGCAAATCGCCGTCATTGTACAGGGGGCGCACCCCCCTGCCGGCCGCGACAATTGGATTCGATCAGGAACCGATCAATCCCCAGGCCCAGGCCAATGAAATCTGGCCTGGACCTGGTGATCAGTCCTGACGAATGAGATCCTTCCCCTGTCTGTGTAACTGTAAACACTGACAAGGGAAGCAATGTCAGCTATCTCATGTCGGTCTTTTCGTTCCAGACCGAGAGGAGAGAAGACATCCAAGTAAGTGCACCAACGCTACACTGACACCAGGTCACGTAGGCACACAATTCACCCCCAATCACCCCCCAATTACCCTCCCAATTAACCCCTTCACCACCTGTCACTGTGATACCCAGTACAGCAATCAGATTTTTTTTTTGATCGCTGTACTAGTGTCATTAGTGACACTAATCAGTGTTAGGGTAATAAGTATTAGGCCCAGATAGGTTTAGGGACCCCCCCTAACCCCCCAATAAAGGTTTAACCCCTTGATTACCCCCTGTCATCTGTGATCATAGTATAAGTGTCACGGGTGACGCAGTTTAGCAAGATTTTTTTATAGCATCAGGGTACCCGCCATATTTTACCCAATAAAGGTTTAACCCCCTAATCAAAGTTAGGTTTTAGCATCAGATAGGGTCTGCGTCGCCCCAGGCAGTGTCAGATTAGTGCCAGTAGCGCTAACACCCACGCACGCACCATACACCTTCCTTAGTAGTATAGTGTCTGAACGGAACAATATGTTATCTGATCAGATCTATACTAGCGTCCCCAACAGTTTAGGGTTCCGAAAAATGCAGTGTTAGCGGGATCAGCCCAGATACCTGCTAACACCTGTGTTTAGCCCCTCCGCCCAGCCCAGCTCAGCCCCGCCCACCCAAATGCAGTATCGATCAATCACTGTCACTTACATAACACAACACAAATAACTGTAGCATTTGCAGAGTCAGGTCTGATTCCTGCGAACACTAAGGCCTCTTTCAGACAAATGATCCGTTCAGGTCCGCCTGTCAGTTTTTTAGGCGGACCTGAGCGGACCCTCCATAGACATCTATGGAGCGTCGGATGTCATCGGTGGCATGTCCGCTGACATCCAACCTGCTCCGATCCGAAAAAGTGTAACGGAGGAAAAACCTACTTTTCCATCCGTTTTCGGATTTGGTGACGACGGTCTCTACGGTTCGTCGTCATCCGATCCCCCATAGGGGAGAGCGGCACTGTGACAGGTCCGCTGCTGCACAGTGTGCAGCGACAGACCTGTCATCTGCCTGCCCAGCGGGGATCCACGGAGCGATCCCCGCTGAGCAAGCGGATGTTCAAGGGGTGGATCATCTCGGATCCTGTGAAAGGACCCTAACAGTTTTTTTGGTAGCATTTGAATCAGTCGCTAACAGTCAGGAGCTTTTTTACCTGTGCGTCTCACTACTGTACCACTAAATTTAGAGACCAAAATGTCAAATCGAAGGTACAGTAGTGAAGAGGCCTACACGTTTCTGAGCATGACAGATAGTGAAGAGGAAGTCACTCATCTGTCAGATTCAGGCTCAGAATACGAACCTGTAGACAGCAGCGGCACCCTGACAGGCGTACCAGACCCCGATCTTCTTCTGCTGTCGTTGAGATGCAAGAACCGCAGGTCCCTCGAATGGAGCAGAGAGACAGTACTAGCATCGCTATTCCTTCTGGTGAACTGGCAAGCACAGCGGCCTAGTACATCCTGGTCATACATCCAGCACTGCAGTAACACTTGGTGACGTGGCGAGTCCCATAAGTGCAGTTCAAGCTGGCGAGGTGGCAAGCACGAGTATTGTCCCACTGCCACCAAGAAGAAGACAAAGACAGGCCCGTCGAGCCCATAGTGCCCTTCCTGCTGCATTCGCCAATCCTAATTGGGAACCCACCACTTCTGCAGCACCCGTACTTCCCCCATTCGCTGGCCAACCCGGAATTCAGGTGGAAACAGTTGATTTTACGTCACTTGATTTTTATTTGCTGTTTTTCACCAAAGATCTCTATACATCTGTAGCGCTGGTAGATTTTTCAATCTACCACTTATAGGTAAATTTAGTGGGTCATCTGTTCTGTACATAGTTCACATTCAATCTAACGTTAGATTAGCCTCTGTTCCAGCTTGGCTGTGTTGCATGCAGATCCACATTGTGTCTGTGGGTGCCGTTGTCATCATAGGTCAGTGTTGGAAAGCAACAAGCTGAAGTGTATGGGTGCTCTTCTGTCCCGGAGATAACTCGGCGGAGGTGGTCCTCCGAGTTGCATTCTGGGAGAGGGCATTTATGACACAGACGCCATGTTTCGGAGAGTCTTTTTGCCTCATGGCCCTCCTGGCCTAGAGGTATGTGTCAGTGAGTTCTATCTCATAGCCCTCCAGTCTGGTGGGTTGCATTGCTGCAGCCGTGCGGGTAGACCCAGAAGCCTGTCTGGGGCCTGCTATAGCTGGGATGGTCCTGTGCTGTCTGTCCTGCAGGAAGAAGCCAGACTATCGGGAAGATCCAGGGAAGGACCCATCTTGGAAGAGACCATGCAAGGCTGATCTTAAGAGGGGCCTGGTGACTCGGTTGGAGGACATATCCTAAACTACCCTATCGCACAAGTACAGCCGGGTCGGCTTAAAGGTTCTGGTACTGTGTTTGCTGTTCATCGAAAACTACTACATCCTGTGGCAGAGGATTGTGTGAGTTTGTTTCATTCAAGTCTGTGGCAGAGACTTTTTTTGTTCATGCTGCGTTCCGGCTGCTAGGTTAGTGAGAGAGACCTATCTGGGCGGGCAAAGATTAAATCCTGAGCTGAGGATACATTCATTCTTGATGCTACGCCAAGAAAAGGTATTTGAACTTCCCAGCAACTCTCCTTCTACCTCTTTCCTGCTACTTCTTCCAGTTATCTCCCATTAAAGCATTGGAAAAGTACTCAAGTGACTGGTGCCTTCATTGTCTTATAGTAAGCTCAAAGGGGACCCCTAGACCCGGTATTGGTGAAGTTATAGGTAACAAGGTGACAGTAACAGCCCGCTTTAAATCAGCAGATCCACCGTGAGTTAGTGCTACACATCTATTGTGGACCAAAGCAATTTGTATGCTGGTCAATTCATCACCGCTAATCCCCAGCTGACCCTTGCCAGAGACTGGAGACCAATTATGGTCTCCGAATTTAAGACCATCCTGGGCCTATCCCTCCTCATGGGCGTAACTAAAAAGAGTGAGTTGCGGTCATATTGGTCCACCTACCCAATTCACCATACGCCTGTGTTCCCTGCCTCCATGACCAGGACATGATACAAGCAGATCTTGCGGTTCATGCATTTCAACAACAATGAACTCTGTCGTCCTCGGGGTGACCCTGAATTTAATCGGCTCTACAAAATTCGGCCCCTCGTAAACCACTTCAACCAACATTTTGCAGCCTTGTTTACTCCCCATCAAGTTGTCTGCGTTGATAAGTCCCTGATTAAGTTTTCTGGCCGCTTGTCATCCAAACAGTATCTTCCCAGCAAGCGTGCCAGATACTGGGTCAAGATGTATAAGCTCTGTGGTAGGGCCACAGGCTATACATGTAGTTTTACATTTTACGAGGGAAGAGATAGTCACGTAGAGCCGCCATACTGCCCTGACTACATAGGAAGCGCTGGTAAGATAGTGTGGGACTTGGTGTCACCCTTATTCAGAAAGGGGTACCACTTGTATGTGGACAATTATTACACAAGCCTGCCACTTTTTAGTCACTTGTTTGATCATCAAATTGGCGCATGTGGCACCGTGCGATCTAATCACCGGGGCTTTCCCCAGCGGCTTGTAGATTCCCGTCTTAGGCTGGGGGAGAGAGAGCCTGCTTGAGATGTAATAATTTGCTTCCTGTGAAGTGGAGGGATAATAAGAATCTTTTCATTCTTTCCTCCCTTCACGCAGACATGACAGTCCAAATTTCTACGGCGACTGGTGTTGTGGAGAAACCCCTCTGTGTCCATGAATATAACCTGAATATGGAAGGGGTGGACCTCAACGACTAGTTGGTGGTGCCGTACCTAATTGCCCGTAAGGCCAGACGCTGGTATAAAAAAGTGTCTGTATACTTATTTCAATTGGCTTTGCTGAACGCTCATGCGCTATACAGGGTTTCAGGACGAACTGGATCCTTCCTTAAATTCCAGGAAGAGATCATCAGAGCCCTTCTGTTTCCAGACAGTGCTCTGGCCCAACTTCCCAATGCAAATGCAGTAAGCCGGCTGCATGAGAGGCATTTTCCGCATGTACTCTCTAGTACCCCTACCCAAAGAACACCCCAAGGAAGATGTCGTGTCTGTAGAAAGCGAGGATTTAGGTGTGACATCCGCTTTTATTCTCTCTCCTGTCCTGACCAACCTGGTCTTTGCATTGGTGACTGTTTTGAACGCTATCACACACTAGTTGAGTATTAGCATAGGGTACAGCACCACACAGTCATAGGCACACGTACACAGGGTCTCCGGGTCTCGAAAGATGTGATGGCCATCACATTTTGAGAGACCCTAATCTGTAACGTTCAGTTCATAGTTTTTTTAACAGTTTTTATAAAAGTGAAAAAAAAAAAAAACCACAAAAAAATAAAAAATAAAAAAGCCAAAAAATAGTTGTGGTTGTATTTTTCTTCTCTCTCTCTATTGTTCTCTCTCTTATGCTCGCTCTCTACTATCCGCTCTACTGTTCGCTCACTATTGTTCTATATCTATTGTTCTCTCTGTTTTATTTTCACTATCTTTTATTGTATTTGCTTTGCAGGTATGGTATGTTATAGTGTAATGTTTGTTTTATTGTTAACCACCATTTACTTAGCAGGTACACCATTCAGCTGCAGCGCGGATTTATTTATCTTGACAGCAACAGCGTTTGCTCCCACAATACATAAAGCCGTGAATCCAGCACTGTAGGAGGTGATTTCACCACCACAGTTAAAAAAAAAGAGCATATATGCCGAAGCATGGGGGCAGCAGGGGTGGAGGTGTGTTTTGCTCCTATCTTTTGGGGGGAATGCCCCCATGCTTCGGCATATATATATATATATATATATATATATATATATATATATATATATATATATATATATATATTAGGCACAGATTGTGTTATAAAATGTTTTATTTTTTACTATGATTTTTTTTATTTGCTTTGCAGGTATGGTATGTCTTACTGTTATACTGTAATGTTACTTTGTTTTATTTTTAACCATCATTTGCTTAGCAGGTACGCCATTCAGTTGCAGCGCGGATTTATTTATCTTGACAGCAACAGTGTTTGCTCCCACAATACATAAAGCCGTGACTCCAGCGCTGTAGGAGGTGATTTCACCACCACAGTTAAAAACAAAATGGTGCATGTATGCCCATCATTAGAAGTGGGTGGATGAAGGGAGGTATTCTAATGGTGGGCATACCCACCGATCAATCTCTTTTTTTCATGCAGCCCACAGGCTGACCATAGAGCTAATCAGAGACCAGAATGGCTCCAATAATCTCTATGGCCTAAGAAACCGGAAGCTACGAGCATTTCATGACTTAGATTTCATCGGATGTAAACAGCGCCATTGGGAAATTGGGAAAGCATTTTATCACACCGATCTTGGTGTGGTCAGATGCTTTGATGGCAGAGGAGAGATCTAGGGTCTAGTAGACCCCAATTTTTTCAAAAAAGTGTACCTGTAACTCCCTATTGCTATCATAGGGGATATTTACTTTCCCTGAGATAACAATAAAAATGATTAAAAAAAATGAAAGGATAAGTTTAAAAATAAAATAAAAAAGCAAAATAAATAATTAAAAAAAAAAAAGCACCCCTGTCCCCCCCTGCTCTCGCTCCAAGGCGAATGCAAGCGTCGGTCTGGCGACAATTGTAAACAGCAATTGCACCATGCCTGTGAGGTATCAATGCGAAGGTTGATACCTCACAGGTATTTTGGAAAGTAGACACCCCAAGATATTTGCTGAGAGGTGTGGTGAGTATTTTCCAGACCTCACTTTTTGTCACAAAGTTTTGAAAATTGAAAAAAGAAAAAAATACATTTTTATTTTCTTTCTTCATTTTCAAAAACAAATTAGAGCTGCAAAATACTCACCATGCCTCTCGGCAAATAGCTTGGGGTTTCTACTTTCCAAAATGGGGTCATTTGGGGGGGTTTGTGCCATCTTGGCATTTTATGGCCTTCAAAACTGTGATAGGTAGTGAGGAGTGAAATCAAAAATTTACACCCTTAGAAAGCCTCAAGGCGGTGCTTGGTTTTCTGGGCCCCGTACGCGATTAGGCTCCCTAAAAGTCCCACACATGTGGTATCCCCGTACTCAGGGGAAGCAGCAGAATGTATTTTGGGGTGTAATTCCACATATGCCCATGGCATGTGTGAGCAATATATCATTTAGTGACAACTTTGTGCAAAAAAAAAAGTTTGTTATTTTCCTGCAACTTGTAGCTGAATATAAAATATTCCATGGACTCAACATGCCTCTCAGCAAATAGCTTGGGGTGTCTACTTTCCAAAATGGGGTCATTTGGCTGGGTTTTGTGCCATCTTGGCATTTTATGGCCTTCAAAACTTTGATAGGTAGCGAGGAGTGAAATAAAAAATTTACGCCCTTACAAATCCTGAAGACGGTGCTTGGTTTTCGGGGCCCCGTACGCGGCTGGCTCCCAAAAAGTCCCACACATGTGGTATCCCCATACTCAGGAGAAGCAGCAAAATGTATTATGGGGTGCAATTCCACATATAACCATCGCATGTGTGAGCAATATATCATTTAGTGACAACTTTTTGTAAAAAAAAATGTTTCTTTTTTTTTTGTCATTATTCAATCACTTGGGACAAAAAAATAAAATATTCAATGGGCTCAACATGCCTCTTAGCAATTTCCTTAGGGTGTCTACTTTCCAAAATGGGGTCATTGGGGGGGGGGGGTTGTACTGCCCTGCCATTTTAGCACCTCAAGAAATGAGATAGGTAGTCATAGACTAAAAGCTGCGTAAATTCCAGAAAATGTGCCCTAAGTTGGAAGATGCTATAACTTTTGCGCAAACCAATAAATATACGCTTATTGACTTTTTTTTACCAAAGACATGTGGCTGAATACATTTTGGCCTAAATGTATGACTAAAATTGAGTTTGTTGGATTTTTTTTATAACAAAAAGTAGAAAATGTCAATTTTTTTTTCAAAATTTTCGGTCTTTTTCTGTTTATAACGCAAAAAATAAAAATCGCAGAGGCAATCAAATACCATCAAAAGAAAGCTCTATTTGTGATAAAAAAGGGACGCAAATTTCGTTTGGGTACAACATTGCATGACCGTGCAATTACCAGTTAAAGCAGCTCAGTGCCAAATTGTAAAAAGTCCTCCAGTCATTGAGCTGCCAAATGGTCCGGGGCTGAAGTGGTTAATTCTTGTGGTAAATCTCTTGGCCTATACTCTTCCATTATAATCAGGGCAGCCTATCAGTGCCCATCAGTGCAGCATATCAGTACCGAACAGTGCAGCCCCATCAGTGCAGCCTATCAGTGCCCATCAGTGCTGCCTTATCAGTGCTGCCTTATCGGTGCAGCATCATCAGTGCCCATCAGTGCATCCTATCAGTGCCCATCAGTGCTAGACATAGGTGGTTTGTTTAGTTCCGAATTAATATTCGGACAAATTTTTCATTATTCGGAGATTCGGATACATCCAAATACCCGAATTACAATATAAACAAATTTTACTGAATGCTTCGAATAACGTAACGAAATTTGGCCAAATTTCGGAAACTTGGACTGAAATTCGAATCTAATTTTACATTGAACTCCAGTCAAATTCTAACTGCACATATTGCTGAAATCAAAGACTGTGTGTGTTATTAGAGTACAATTTCGAAATAATGCTGTTTTTGTTAAGCCAAAGGTGATTTAAAGAGTTATTGTAATCATTTGATAAAGATTTTTCTTATGTTTGTTCACTTTGCTGCATTAAAATAGAAAACAATATAACATTTTAGTTTTGACCGACTCGAAAATTTATCGATTTGAACATTTCGAATTGAAAAATCTGTAAATTCAAAGAAAATTAGAAAATTCCAAATACAAATTCCGAATACGAATTGAACGAATGAAACGAATTGAACTAAATGAAATAACTAGATTAACGAATCAAAACGAAACACATTTTTTTCATCATGCACATGTCTAATCAGTGCCTATCACTGAAGCATATCAGTGCTGCCTTATCAGTACAGTCTCATCAGCGCTCATCGGTGCCCATCATTGCTACCTCATCAGTGGCCATCAGTGCCACCTCATCAGTGGCCATTGGTGTCACTTTATCAGTGGCCATCAGTGCTGTTTCATCAGTTGCCATATTATTGGATATTATTAAAAAACATCTACCTATTTTGTCCACGGATTATGATCTTTCCCCATTACTAAAGAGAGGGTATAGATTTTCCAGCCGCAGGGCAGTATTCCAACATAATGACTCCAAACATACCTCCAAGACGACCACTGCCTTGCTAAAGAAGCTGAGGTTAGGTGATGAACTGATCAAGCATGTCTCCAGACCTAAACCCTTTTGAGCATCTGTGGGGCATCCTCAAACGGAAGGTGGAGAAGGGGAAGGTCTCTAACATCCAGCATCTCCATGATGTCATCATGGAGGAGTGGAAGAGGACTCCTGTGACAACCTGTAAAGCTCTGGTGAACTCCATGCCCAAGAGGGTTAAGGCAGTGCTGGAAAATAATGGTGGCCACACAAAATATTGACACTTTGGGCACAAGTTGGACATTTTCACTTAGAGGTCTACTCACTTTTGTTTCCAGCGGTTTAGACATTAATGGCTGTGTGTTGAGTTATTTTGAGGGGACAGCAAATTTACACTGTTATACAACCTGTACACTCACTACTTTACATTGTAACATAGTGTCATTTCTTCAGTGTTGTCAAATGAAAAGAAATAATAAAATATTTATAAAATGTGTAATACTATGTCCCCCTCACTTTTTATGGCCTAGAGAGAGTTAAAAAATCCACCATTCACCCACTCAAGCTATTAGAGAGAGAAGTTTGGTGGATCTTTAACTTAAAAACAACAGGAATCAATTTTAGATATGACGTTGATGTATTTTTACGTTAATAACCACATCTAATAGGTTGGATGCATAATTTTCTCATCTACATTCATACGCCCTAATTTTCCCTCAATATCTCTCACTGTGAATCAGTTCTTTTCCTGAAATCTTATGCCCTGTACACACGATCGCACATTCCAACAACAAAATCCATCAGATTTTTTTCCGACGGATGTTGGCTCAACAGATGTATTTATACTGAGATTAAATTACACTCTATTTACTAATTAAGTGACTTCTGAGGACAATCGGTTCTACTAGATTTTAGTTAGGGGTATCAGAGTAAAGTGGGCTGAATACAAATGCAGGCCACCCTTTTGATATATTTATTTGTAAATAAATGTTGAAAACCATTTATCATTTTCCTTCTACTTCACAATTATGTGCCACTTTGTGTTGGTCTATTTAATAAAATCCCAATAAAATACATTTATGTTTTTGGATGTACCATGACAAAATGTGGAAAATTTCAAGGGGTATTAATACTTTTTCAAGGCACTATATGCATTTATAAGTGCATTTTCAGTTTTGAAGCTTTATTTACAATAAGTTGCAATAAATCTAATGTATTGCCTACTGATCCCCCTCCATGGCTCCTTCCACTTGTCGCTTTCCAGATCAAAATAGTGGAATCTTTTGTCTATCTATATATTTATATTTACTCAGACATCTCTAAATATGTAACTCTGAATCACGTGCCTTTACGTACCAAATTTAAATATAAATCTGCAAGTTAGTGTAAACCTCCACTCTCTGTAGTAGAACAAGTAAATCTAATTAAAATTATATGGACCTTGACCCATTTTACCATGGATAGAGCTGTGATAATCCATTACAGGAGAAATATTTACAATAACACAGACTGGATTCTTCTTAGTTCGCAATGATAGGTGGTATGAAGGGCTAGTCTATTTCAAGAGGTACAGGTCTGGATCCTGATTTGTAATCATTTAACGCTACAATAAAATTTGAATGATTGTATGTTTATTTTCATATGGAAAAGTGCATCACTTGCTGCTTTATTGTACAACAGGTAAAATTATTTCTGCGTGCATAACTTGAACATTATGCATGATAGATAAACAGTGCAACAGAATTGAATCTCATCTTTAATACATAGGCTATAGGGTTCCCCAGGCCTTGGAGTCTAAGCCCCAGCCTGCTTCTTCACCAGAGCCCCTGATGGTAGGGGTGGATTCCAGCCAGCTGGAACCAGGTAGAGGCCCCCAGGTACACCCAGCTGAGGATGTGGAGACCACTCGCCTGTGCAGAGTTCAAGCAGCAGGAGACAACAGGAAATCCAGGAGGCAAGCTGAGGTCAGGGTGGGAAGAAAACAAGCACAGACGGTAAATGAAGCTGGGATCAGTACACGGGTAGTCAGGCACAGGATACATGCGAACAGGCGACTGGGAGCTTAGAAAACTCTGAATATGCTCAGGCAATGTGAGATACACTAAGCATGTCTTATATAGGTAAGCAAACTAGGAGGCGGGGGTGTGTGACCAAGATGGCGACAATGCTGGATGCTTAGTTAAGGAGCTCTGCAGCCAACGCGGGGAATTTATCCTGTTTCCCTATCCTAAGAGAATCCTGAAACACCTGCAACTGCTCCGGTTCTCTCCCTGCAGATGAGGACACGGAGCCGGAAATGTTGGGAGCATAAAATCCCAGGAATTACCCCTATCTCTTCTAATGCCGCATACACACAAGCAGACTTTACGGCAGACTTTGTCCTGCAGACTTTTCGACGGACTTAACCACGGACTTTCCGAATGAACAGACTTGCCAACACATGATCAACCAAAGTCAGACGGATTCATACGTGATGACGTACGACCGGACTAAAACAAGGAAGTTCATAGCCAGTAGCCAATAGCTGCCCTAGCGTGGGTTTTTGTTCATCGGACTAGCATACAGACGAGCGGACTTTTCGACCGGACTCGAGTCCATCGAAAAGATTTGAAACATGTTTAATTTCTAGGTCCGTCAAACTTTTGGGAAAAAAAAGTCCGCTGGAGCCCACACACGATCGAATTGTCCGACGGACTCCGGTCCGCCGAACCAAGTATGCCGTAAACTCCGGTCGTATGTACGCGGCATAAGGGTGCCTCCACACACGTGGCAGCTGCAAGCAGCATGGCGACCCAGGTGGAGAGTCCGGAGCCCACTCTCACGGAGCAGAGCCACTTTGCGGCCCTTATGCAGGCTATTACAGGCTGTCAATCCAACCCCTCTTTCCTCACCACCAAGATAGACACCGTGCAACAAGAGATTGGTCTTATCAGGCAAGGCTTTGAGAAGGTCTGCCAGGGTGTCACAGGGGCTATGCGCTGGGTGGGGGATACGAAGGACACGGTCCGTGACCACTCGGCTTCACTACATACTCTCCAGGTGAGAATGAAACACCTTGAATCGAGGGCAGAAGATGCGGAAAACAGCAACAGGCGAAACAATCTGCGCAATATGGGTCTGCATGAGGGATCTAAGGGCTCTGACCCATCCTCCTACATGGAGCGGCTGCTCCGCTCGCTTTTCCCCCAGGCGGCCTTTTCATCGTTCTTTGCCGTTGAGAGGGCTCACAGGATGCCACCTGGCCGCAGCCCCCCTGGTGCTCCATCTTGTACATTTATTTTTCGGCTGCTCAACTTTAGAGACCGTGATCTAATCCTGTGAGAGACCAGCAAGCTCGATGACATCCGCCATGAGGCTGCACATTTGATGTTCTTTCCGGTCTTCTCAGTTGACACTCAGAAGCTCCGTAAATCCTTCCACACGGTGAAGCAGGCCCTGAGGGTCAAAGGAGTGAGGTACAGTACCCTGTTACCCGCCTGCCTTCAGGTTCAAGATGGTGAGACTGTCTTTTTTTACACCCCCTGCTGATGCTTCGCAATGACTGAATACCCTTCCCCGCCATTAGGGGCTCTGCTTCGACATCTCCCTCCTTTCTTTTTTACTTTTGGGTGCACCCCGTGTCCTGAACTGCTGCTTGCCCTGGAGATACTCTGATAACCTGCATCCTGCTCTATGGTAGCTTTCCTGAATGCTTTAGACCTGACTATCACTACCATTCCGCAGCTTCGATCCCCCCTTTGCTTGCTTATGGATTGTACTCCCCTACTCTGGCTGATTATAGAGACCATGGATTGCTATGCTGCTCATTTACCAACTGATTGTCCCTGCCTCTCCATACAGGGCCTCACTGACTACCCTTTCCTTCACTGACATGAGAGTCCGTTTATCCTGTTGTACACTTGAAGATTAGGAGACTGCCCCCCAAAATTCTCCCTCCAGTCCCTGCTATCTGATCTGCTGCTGCAGATCCCTGCCACTGGGAGTACCTGGGTCTTGGGGTGGTCCCGTTGGACGTCCTTGAAAATGCTACATCTCTAGCCCTGTGTGCTGTGATGTACAGGTTTGTGCCCCCGGCTTTGGCCGGGTGATAATTCTGCATGTTCTCACTCGTTGGCGGCATCTCCTTCAGACTTCGTTTTCTGTGCCTTAAGTAGACGGTGTCTACTAACTGTCCTCTGTTCATGACCCCAATTGGTCCATTGGACCATGTTTGGTGTTGGGATGCAGGCATACCTTGGTTCAGGGGGGTGTGCGGAGTAGGAGGGGGACTGTGTTGGAATGGGATATGTTATCTGTTTTTTGAAGCAATGTGTTATACATTGTATATTTGGTGCTAATTACTGTTTAATTATCACCATGTTTTCTGCAAATGGTGCATGGAGCAAGCTGTTGGATGTCTTCTCTCAGGGTCTGGAAGCTCTTTCTCTGCAGGCCATACTAATTTATCTCTCTTGGCTATAGCTCCCTTAACCCTAGTTTCTTGGAGGGCTGAACACCCGTATTAAATGTTCGCTGGTGTTTAATTCCCTTAAAACATATTGACCAGATCTCTGTATAGTACAGGAACTCTTCCTACTATTAGCTGGGTTCTGAGCCTCAAAAAACCCCTGGTGGGCCTTTATTATCACGCCACTTATTCCTCCTACACCAGGGGGGTGAGTGTGCTCGTCCATAAATCTCTTTCTTTTGCACTAGTGGACCTGCATCTGGACCCTGATGGAAGACTTGTAATTCTTCATGCTGTCATTGCAAATGTACCTATGGTAGTGGTTGGGTTATATATTCCTCCACCAGCATCTTTGACAGTGTTACATAAGATTACCCAACTCATAGCAAACTGTTCCACTGATAATGTGATTCTAGCAGGGGATTTTAACATGCCCCCCGTCCTAATCTGGATAGGTTGACTCTGGATGCAGCTGTGGAGTCCCCGCTTTCCAGGTGGGCTTCCACGTTTGATCTCACAGATGTCTGGTGATGGAAAAATACCCTCCTGAGGAACTATACCTGCCAATCGGCTACCTATATGGCCATGTCATGCATTGATCTTGTCTATGTCAGCAGCCCTGTTCTTGCCAAGGTAGGTTTTCAGACCATGCACCCATCTTGCTACGACTAAATGTGACTCCTGCCCCCACTGACTGCCTGTGGCGCCTGTCTCGGTTCTGGATCTCGGACGATTGCATAGTCCTGGATGCAGAGTCAGCCCTGCGGGAGTATTGGGAGGCTAATCTGCCTGCCACCAGTCTAACCTCTAGCTGGGAGGCCTTCAAGGTTCATGCTCGTGGCCATTACCAATTGGCCATAGGTCGTGCACCAGGCTGGATTGGCTTTGACTCAGGCTGAGCGGAAAGCCACCGCTCTGGAGGCCTAGTACACTGCTGATAGAGATAAGACCACGTGGGGGGACCTATGTGTACAATGTGAGAGGTAATGCTCCTCTTCCGGCCGCCAAGAATTTACTGCTACATCAGTCGCAGCGTATTTTTGAACAGGGTGAGCGGACGCCTGCTGGTGTGGTTGTCTAGAGAGCAGTTGGCAACGACCTTTATTGCTAACATCAAAGATGCTACAGGACTGTTGCTGTCTGACCCCAGAGATATAAATGCTCACTTTGCCTCCTTTTATCAAGATCTCTATTCATCTAGAGTGGCATACTCTGTCGCTGAGCTTTTGTGGACGATATTCCCCTTCCATCGCTTTCTGAGGTGGCCTGCCGGGGCTTGACGCTCTGCTCACCCTGAAAGAGCTCCAGTGCGTTACACGTTCCCTCCAGTCAGGAGAGACCCTGGGAGATGATGGGTTCTCTGCAGAATTTTATAAGACCCATGCAGAAATCCTGGCCAGTAGATTGTTGGAGGTCCTTTCTGTCTTCTTTGAGTTTTCCTCCCTGCCCCCTTCTATGTCCAGGGCTATTATTGTGGTGGTGCCTAAACCTGTCAAGGATCCAGAATTCTGTTCCTCACATAGACCCATCTCCCTCCTCAATGTGAATGCAAAAATCCTTGCAAAGGTTCTGATGATCTGCGTCAATAAAGTCATCCTATCCCTGATCCACGGCGACCAAACTGTTTTTATGCTAGGTAAGGGAACAGCTATTAACCTCCATATGGTGATTGCGGGTTCGGCCGCTGAGGAGGACACTGGAGTTGTGGCTTCACTTGATACGGAAAAAGCCTTTGACTCGGTGAAGTGGGAATACCTGTGGCTTATTCTATACAAATTTGGACTTTTTTTGTAGGCTGCGCCTACTCTATTCGGCTTCATCAGCCAGAGTCTGTACAAATGGTGTTTTGTCGGCCCCTTTTCCCCTCCACCAAGGCACCAGGCAGGGTTGTCCCCTCTTCCCAGCCCTCTTTGCGCTGTCTATTGAGCCGCTGACAGTGCTTCTGAGAACTTCGGGGGAGGTACAGAGTATTTCATTCCCCCCACTGGTTGAAAAAGTATCCCTATACGCCGACGACACGCTTTTGTATCTCCTAGGTGCTTAACATTCGTTGACGGCGGCTTTCGCTATTATTGACTGTTTGGGCTCCTTCTCGGGTATCAGGGTAAACTGGGACAAATCGCTCCTGTTCTCCTTGACTGATGTGCCTCCTCCAGCAAATTCACTGGTTCCCCTCAAATGGGTCTCGTGATTTAGATACCTGGGGATCCATGTTCAAAACGACCCGAAGTGTTACCTAGAGGATAATTTATATCCTATTCTCCAACAGTTTCTTCAGCGTTGTTGGTTATGGAAGGCTCTATCACTGACCCCGGTAGGGAGGGTGAATCTAATTAAAATGTCCTTCCTCCCGAAGTTCTTATATGTTTTCCATCACATCCCGGTCCCTATTCCCAATGCCTTTTTTGCTTAACTTGATCAGGCTTTCACCTCTTTTGTCTGGGCAGGTTCAACCCCTAGAGTGTCTAGGAATAATCTGCAGCTCTCATTGACGGAAGGGGGACTATCCTTGCCCAACTTTAAGAAGTACTATTGGGCAGCAGTGCTGGTTACTGTGCGGTGGTGGTTCACCCAGGATATCTCTAACCTGGCAGTTAATTTAGAGGCGGTGATCTTAGGATCCTACTCAGAACTTAGCAACCTGGTGTACAGAGGCCCAGGATATAGCTCCCAAGTTACTAAACCCATGAAAGAGACGGTTGCGGCAGTGAAACAGATTTCCTTGCACCTCAATGACCCAGGCACCGTTTCTCCGTATACTCCGCTATGGGGTAATTCCTACCTACCGCATTTCCGATCTGTCCCGGATCCACAGGTCAGGGCTAGATATGAGTTTCGGACGCTGCACCATATCTTCAGTGAAGGACTTCTTCTCTTGTTCATAGAGATGAGGCATAGATATCAGCTCCCTCCTTGGATGTTTTTTAGGTACTTGCAGCTCTGACATGCTTCTCTGGCTCAGTTTCCTGATGGGGTGGCTCTTGCTACTCACTTGATCGAATCCCTCCTCACGGCCAATAATATTGATCGGATGTTGTCCTCCATTTACTTTAGACTTACATGTAGGGACACCTTTAAAATGCTCAGACTGTTTAATATGGTACATAAAGAGGGGGGTTTGGGACTTTAAATGAAGCACCCGAAGGTACCTCCATCCCGATAATTTGGTTCAAAGTTCAAGGAAGTTGGGACTTTAAATGAAACAACTGAGTAGTGGAGGTATATGCATATAATAATTTATTTGAGTAGCATAAATACATAATTCATCTTGTATAAAGCAGAGCTTGCATAGGACCTGAACATGATGTATAAAAAGATGTATAAAAATACATGTAGACAACGTATGAATAAGGTAGTGAGCATATATATAATAATGGCAAAAAAAGCCCAATACTGGTACATGCATCCACATGGTATAAATGTATTCATCAATGAGTATATAGATAAAAACAATGAATAAGAATGGTAAAAAAGGGAGGTATCAGTCCATATAAGGTGTAGTTGTGGCATCAGATGTAGCTCGACGCGTTTTGTGGGTTTTCCCACTCGTCAGGAGCAGATGCAATAGACATATCTATGGAGTATAAATAAATAAAGATGGAAAGAGTCATACTCTAAATAGAATTCATTTGTAATGTTTTAGATGTATAAAACTAGTAATCCGTCCACACTCACCCATTCAGATAGCAAATGCAATGCGGGGCAGTCAGCATAGGGGTGGCCGAGGACATAGCTCCCCCACGGGAGCTGAGGCAGCATATTTCATAGAAACAATGTCAGGCAGTGTGGGGACGTGTGAGGTGGGACTGAGGTATCCATATAACAAACCACAGTATATATTCCATAGAGGACCATCTGGGAACAAATATCAAGATATATGTATAGTATAAAAATATAATTCAAATATAATTAAAAGTAATGATGGTATATAGATAATGAACCCAGTAAGTGTCAGAGGGAAAAGAGGTGGAAGTTCAGTGCTGCTAAGAGTTTGAAGAAAGGGGGGGGCTAAATCTAGGAGTGATAAGTGTTTTTAATAAATGTGGAGGGATGGTTTGAAAATAAAAGGTTGCCACGTGGAAGAAATAATGTGAAAATTGCATCAAACAACAAGAGGGTGAAAAGAAGAAAAGAAAGATCAAGAGCAGAACGGAAAAAGGTAAGTGCCTTACCCCAACATGGTATCAAAACAGCAACCAGCAAGCCGATACAGCTGGTGTGTGTGGACCCCAGATGGAGACTGTTTAATATGTGGCAATGAGACATCCCTGCCTTGATGGAGGAGGATTGGACTGAGGGTTTGCAACAATACATCCCGCTTATGATCTCAGCTAAGGATCGCTTTGCGCAACTGGTTTTTGCACAGAGTGTATTATACTCCACATAGGCTGTCCATTATTTACCCGGGGGTGGAGGATACGTGCCCAAAATGCAGGCAGTCGGTGGGGACCTTTCTTCACATGGTTTGGTCATTCCCTCTCCTTCAGACTTACAGGCGGGCAGTGGTCGCTGATGTTAATAGAGTGGCTGGTCTGCAATTAGATATGGATCCCTTTATCTTCCTTCTGGGTATTACTGATAACCTGCCAGGAGGACAATTCTATCCAGATGGAAACTCCCTGACCCTCCCATGCTCTCAGCCTGGAGAGCCCAAATAAAATAACTTATATGGGTTGTAATTGTCCACAGAAGTTTGACAAAATTTGGGCAGCATGGGTGGAGACTAGACACCTTATGCAACGTAAACACGACCGGACTTTCTGGGAAACTAGGTCCGACGGTCTTCCCGACGGACTTCCGGCGGACTTCCGACGGACTTTCTGAACAGACGGACTTGCCAACACATGACCGGACTTTCCGGCGTTACGGCTGACTTTCTGAATGAACAGACTTGCACACACACGGACAAGTCCATTCATTCTGAACGTGACTCGGGTACGACGGAACTAGAAAAGGAGGTCAATTTTGCCACTTTTATCGGCGAGATTGACACCTTGCAAGCCCTGTCGCGGGGCATTCCAGGCCCTCAGGTCTGGTATGGATTTTAAGGGGAACCCCCTACGCCGAAAAAACGTTGTGGCATCCCCCCTAAATCCATACCAACCCCTATCCGAGCACGCAGACCGGCCGGTAAGGAAAGGGGGTGGGGACGAGCGAGCGCCCCCCCCTTCCTGAACCGTACCAGGCCGCATGCCCTCAAAATGGGGGGGTGGGTGCTTTGGGGAGAGGGGCGCCCTGCGCCCCCCCCACCCCAAAGCACCTTGTTACCATGTTGATGAGAACAAGGGCCTCTTCCCGACAACCCTGGCCATTGGTTGTCTGGGTCTGCGGGCAGGGGGCTTATTGGAATCCGGGAGCCCCCTTTAATAAGGGGGCCCCCAGATCCCGGCCCCCCACCCTATGTGAATGAGTATGGGGTACCACTCCCATTAGACTCACTTCCCCACATGGATACAGACAAACACACAGGGATTTCTTCAGAATAACAAAAGGTAAGAATCTGCAACAAAGTTTGGTAAAATCATTGTAATGTACATAGATTACCCGGAAGGGAATGTTTTTTTCTCAACAAAAGTGGAGTTACGCTTTAAAGATTCTCAGACTTTGAGAAAAGAATATGAGCTATCCATCAGATGCTTTTTCTCATATCCACAGCTAAATTATGCTATACAATTAATACAAGACAATTTCTGTAAAACTCAATGCAATAATAACTAAAATGATATTGAAAAGTACATGTTAGAAAATCAACAAGCTTCACTGATTATTTTGATTATACCATATGTCTTATTGTACAGAGGTACAATTACTCATTTTGTTAATTTCCTAATTTTTACTTTTCGCTATCATTTTATAGAAAAAAAACTCTGTTTATGTGAGATGCAAGGTCCTGAAGAAGCTGGTCATCCTGCAAAATGTGTTGACCTACAAAATATGATCTGTGAGTATTTTAAATGTATGTTCTTCCACTATTTGCAAGCTGAATCAGTGGTTGAATTGGTGTCTGACTATATATTTCTTATGTTATGAGATATGTTTTAAATATGTGAATAAAATTGTAATATTTTTTACGGATTTTCTTTGTATTAGCTGTGGTTATAATCATTGGAGGTATATTTAAAGTCCCACCATGTACATAATTCCTCTGTAAGATACAAGTCAGATTTTAGGCATCCTCTGCAACAAAAATTTTATTTTTGGTGAGATACTCCCAAAGGGTTCATCACTTCTAAAGGGATTCAAGTCCCACAATTTTCCTCATTAGAACCTTGCAAGTGCAACAGCTTATTGATGATTAAAAAGTCACTCCCATTCAGATTCACTCTGCACATTGACATAGAAAAACAGCTTTTTCTTCAGAGCAGAAACCAGTAGGAATCTGCAAGAAAGTTTGTTAAAACCCTTGTAATGTACATTGATCACCCAGAGAGGATTTTTTTCTCAACAAAAGTGGAGTCACTCTTTAACCCCTCAGCCATGTTATTTAAACAATTCTTTTTTTCAATGTTGCCCGTGAAGCTGAATAATGTTCCCCGCTGTACAGTATTAAAAAAAAAGTTTGCATTGGTATGTGTTTCATATGGCAGTGCCCAGTTTCACATGCCTTTTATCAACCGTAGTTTGTCTATTAACAGTAAAAATGGTAAGAATCCACTAACAGGATAGATAGATTGCAGTGAGATTTGCCGCTAACATCGGGTTAGCCAAATATCAAACAGGATACCACTCTTTTTTTCTCTATTGATTAGCCCTTTCATGACCAGGTCTTTTTGATGCTTAGATGCCTAAGCCAAATTTAGTAGCATCAAAATTTAAGATTTGACAAAATAAACGATTTGTACATTGCTTTTTAAGGACATTTAAGGCTTGTATACAATAAACTGTTCTAATATATACCCTTCTTTTTATTTTATTATTATTGTAAGCTGACAAATGTATAATAGTGTAAAAATAAAATGCATTTTCTTTATTTTACACCAAAGTTTTTAATAATTTTTAAAGTTATTAAATAGTTTACAGACTGTATTGTACTGGGATCGATACACAGTGATAGCTGGAGCTGGCAGGTTTATTTGTAAACAAACTCTTGTAATATCAACTTAATTGGTGGTCAAGGTGAACACATGTTCGGTAACCAATCAGTGTGGCTTTCAATAGGAGGAGTTTATCTTTTTATGTCCTCCTGTTTCATTATTTTGCAAATAAGAAAAAAACATGGTAACTGCAATTGCTGGCCTCCTGCTGAAAATGCATCCTATGAAAGAAGCTTGTATTTTTTTTTTCTTTAACCACTTGCCTACCAGGTACTTACACCCCCTTCCTGCCCAAGCCATTTTTTAAGCTTTCAGTGCTATCGCACTTTGAATGACAATTCCGCGGTCGTGCTACACTGTACCCAAACAAATTTTTTAGCATTTTCATCACACAAATATAACTTTCTTTTGGTGGTATTTAATCACTGCTGGGTTTTTATTTTTTACAAAAAAAAAGACCAAAAATTTTGAAAAAATGTTTTTTACTTTTTTCTGTCAGTAAATTTTGTAACTAAGTAATTTTTCACCTTCACTGATGTGCGCTAATGAGGCTGCACTGATGGGCACTGATAGACTGAACTGGTGGGCATTGATGAGGTGGCACTTATGGGCACTGATGAGGCAGCACTTATGGGCACTGATGAGGTGGCACTGATGAGGAGGCATTAATATGCCGCACTTATGGGCATTGATAGGTGGCACTGATATGTGGCACTGATGAGCACTGATGGGCGGCACTGATGGGCACTGTTAGGTGGCACTTATGCGCACTAATAGGTGGCACTGGTGGGCACTTATAGGCGGCACGGATAGGCGGCATGGATAGGCGGTACTGATGGGCATTGATGGGTGGCACTGATGGGTGGCACTGATGGGCATTGATCGACAGCAGTGATGGGCATTGATGGGCAGCACTGATAGGCGGCACTGATTGCCAGCACTGACTGGCATCGCTAATGGGCACTGATTGGTGGCACTTTTGGGCACTGATTGCTGCCACTGGTGGGCACTGATTGCTAGCATTGGTGGGCACTGGTGGGCACTGTATGGTAACACTGTTTTACTACTATACTGTTTTACTATACTGTAATCAGGGCACTGATGATCAGTGCTCTGATTACATTCCTACATGTCCCCATGTCCCCGGCACTGATTGCCAGCACTGACTGGCATCGCTAATGGGCACTGATTGGTGGCACTTTTGGGCACTGATTGCTGCCACTGGTGGGCACTGATTGCTAGCATTGGTGGGCACTGGTGGGCACTGTATGGTAACACTGTTTTACTACTATACTGTTTTACTATACTGTAATCAGGGCACTGATGATCAGTGCTCTGATTACATTCCTACATGTCCCCCTGTGTGGAGATGCCGCTGTTCGGCTCTCCTCGCCACACACTCTGTCATTGTGAGGCGAGGAGTGCCGATTACCGGCACTTTCTTGTTTACATGTGACCGGCTGTGATTGGACACAGCCGATCACATGGTTAAAGAGCCGCGGACGCGGCTCTTTACAGAGAACAGGGTCGCACCCTGTCCCAGCAACACGGTGCGGCCATGATCGCACGGGCACGCGAGAATGGCCGTTCTGGGACGCTGTCATATGACATCATGCCAGAATGAGAGCCGCACTGCCCCGCCGTCATGTGACGGCGGGGCGGGCGGCAGCCAGTTAAGGCTCCATATACACTAGCAGCTCCTAAACTTGAGTTTAGGAACTTTTGGTGTTTATTTTCTAAAGCTCCTAAACTTAACTCCATAAAAGCCTATGCCTCCATGTACAAATAGGCTTTTTAGGATCATTTAGGAGCTGCTGCGGTTAGGGGAGGTTCAATCTCCCCTAACCTCCCTCTCCTGAACGCTGCAAAGTGCGCAAAATCACGGTAAAATAGATTTTGCTGCGTTTTGTGTTTTCCCACAGCCAGCAATTAAACTATGTACTACGTGTACATGAAGCCTAATAATACCAGCTTTCACCAGTAGGATGCCTGATACCTATTTACTGTAAATTGTATAGACACCAACTATGAAACCAAAGCACAATCTTATTGCATTTGTTTATGTGTAAAGAAGTTGTGGGTCAGAATTAATTTTGAAGTGATTGGTTCTGCAGGTAGGTCTAGTTCTTAAAGGAACGACATGCATACCATCATTGTGAAGGATGCGTGCGTGTGTAGGGATTCCACTTTCATGGTGGCTAGGATGGTTTCTTCTGATATAGATCCAACAGCAGCAAGTTTGTTTAGAAATATTGCATCCTAAACATAACTTGGTGTTTCCTGGACCAGAGATTTTGGGATGTTTACTGCCCACAGTGCCCAGCCTGTGATATTTTCAGTTAGCGTCATAGTTCCTAAAATTATGGGTCTGCCTGGGTTCCCCTCTTTGTAAACTTTGGGGAGCATGTAGAAGCAGCTCAATTCGGGGGGTAAATCTAGTATCTCTTTTCTAAAATTAGATGGAAACACCAAAACTGCATTTAAAAAAAAAATTCTTGTGCGGGTGGGTTTGATCCTCCTGCAGTCTATTGTAGTATTTCATGTTTTGACAGCTGTCTGTGTGCCTTCTGCATGTAGTCACTGGTGTCCATTATACCAATGGCCCTTCTTTTGCCTGCTGCTTTTATAATAATATAATTATTTCCTTTCAGGATCTGGCAGCTAATGCTTCCTGTGGTGTAATATTCTATGCCAGACTTTCCCTTTTATGTAGTATCTTGGCTATGAGCTCTTAATGTATTATTCAATTGTGGGTTTGGTCCCAGGTGTGCAAGAACAGGTAGATTTTTTTCACGGGATTGCGGGGACCAATTTTGAAGCTCACTGTGTTACTGACCTGGAATAAAATTTAATGCAGTGAAGTCTGAAAAGTACTGCAAGTCTGTTCTAGCTCAGTAACTTACTAGGTAGGAAAACTGGATTGGTAAGAATTCAGAGCTTTCAGCTTAAAACCAAAGTCATAGTGATTTCCCATATTTCCCAGATTTCCTTTGCCTATAGGTTCCCCAAACCGGGCTTCTCTTTAAACACTGATTTAATAAAATTTGTGGATTTGGTGATAAGAGGATGCACCACAAATGTGCAGAGCTATGTATTTTGGCATGGAAGCATGATGAAGGTGTGGATGCAGTCTCGTTCTACGTGTTAAATGTTGGAAGTAAACCAAGTGTTCACTAAAATTACACCGTTCATTTTTTCATTCCCAGTCCTAACATAATTATGTTGTTACATTTTCCCCTCTTGCAAACTCCTTGAAAAGGAATTGAAGATTTTGTTTTGGTAGTGTCATCAAGGAGACTTTTGCAAGCCTCTTGTCTTACAAAATGACAATAATAAAACAGAGATGCCTAGAAGCAACATATTTTTTGAAACAAGACAATAAGCTGATTCCAGTGAAATAAAACTGTGCCGTAAGCTGGTGTCACCATAGTTAGTCCTCACAAAATGACACCAACCAGACAACAAAGTGTACTTTGAAATGTTCTGAAGAACCTGAGACTTACTATGAATCCTGAATGACCTCTTGTACAAAAACTTTCTTCCTGGCAAAAACTATGTATACAAAACCATGCTGCCACTGTGCAGTCATGTTTCTATAAATTATACAGAATAAATCCAAAACTGGTTTAGAGGCAGAGGAGGAAGATCAAAAACAGCAGTGTTTTATCGTCAATGTTTTGATGAAACTCAGTCCATCTTTCTCAAGGTAATCTGTCTTGAGAAAGATGGACTGAGCTTCATTGAAACATTAACAATGAAAATGCTGCTGTTTTTTTTATCTTTCTTCTCTGCAAGACCCGTGAATGCATCTAAACCAGTTTTGGATTTACAGTATCTCACAAAAGTGAGTACACCCCTCACATTTTTGTAAATATTTTATTATATCTTTTAATGTGACAACACTGAAGAAATGACACTTTGCTACAATGTAAAGTAGTGAGTGCACAGCTTGTATAACAGTGTAAATTTACTGTCCCCTCAAAATAACTCAACACACAGCCATTAATGTCTAAACCGCTGGCAACAAAAGTGAGTACACCCCTAAGTGAAAATGTCCAAATTGGGCCCAAAGTGTCAATATTTTGTGTGGCCACCAATATTTTCCAGTACTGCCTTAACCCTCTTGGGCATGGAGTTCACCAGAGCTTCACAGGCTGCCACTGGAGTCCTCCTCCACTCCTCCATGACGACATCACAGAGCTGGTGGATGTTAGAGACCTTACGCTCCTCCACCTTCTATTTGAGGATGCCCCACAGATGCTCAATAGGGTTTAGGTCTGGAGACATGCTTGGCCAGTCCATCACCTTTACCCTCAGCTTCTTTAGCAAGGCAGTGGTCACCTTGGAGGTGTGTTTGGGGTTGTTATTATGTTAGAATACTACGCTGCGGCCCAGTCTCCAAAGGGAGGGGATCATGCTCTGCTTCAGTATGTCACAATACATGTTGGCATTCATGGTCCCCTCAATGAACTGTAGCTCCCCAGTGCCTGCAGCACTCATGCAGTCCTAGACCACAACACTCCCACCACCATGCTTGACTGTAGGCAAGGAACACTTGTCTTTGTACTCCTCATCTGGTTGTTGCCATACACGCTTGACACCATCTCAACCAAATACGTTTATCTTGGTCTCCTCAGACCACAGGACATGGTTCCAGTAATCCATGTCCTTAGTCTACCCTTCTTCAGCAAACTGTTTGTTTCTTTCTTTCTTGTGCATCATCTTTAGAAGAGGCTTCCTTCTGGGATGACAGCCATGCAGACCAATTTGATGCAGTGTGCTGCATATGGTCTGAGCACTGACAGGCTGACCCCCACCCCTTCAACCTCTGCAGCAATGCTGGCAGCACTCATAAGTCTATTTCTGAAAGACAATCTCTGGATATGATGCTGGGCACATGCACTCAACTTCTATGGCGAGGCCTGTTCTGAGTGGAACCAGTCCTGATAAACTGCTGCATAGTCTTGGCCACCGTGCTACAGCTCAGTTTCAGGGTGTTGGCAATCTTCTTTGAGCCTGAGCCATCTTTATGTAGAGCAACAATTCTTTTTTTCAGATCTTTTTTTCAGAGTTCTTTGCCTTGAGGTGTCATGTTGAACTTCCAGTGATCAGTATGAGAGAGTGAGAGCGATAACACCAAATTTAAAACACCTGCTCCCCATTCACACCTGAGACCTGGTAACACTAATGAGTCACATGACATCGGGTAGGGAAAATGGCTAATTGGGCCCAATTTGGACATTGTTACTTAGGGGTGTACTTACTTTTGTTGCCAGCGGTTTAGACATTAATGGCTGTGTGTTGACTTATTTTGAGGGGACAGCAAATTTACACTGTTATACAAGATTTAATAAAATATTTACAAAAATGTAAGGGGTGTACTCACTTTTGTGAGATACTGTATATGGATTTCTTTGTGTGTGAGCACCTGGGCATTTACTTAAAGCATAGAGTGCTATGGCCACCATTGGAACTATTATACAAAAAAAAAATATATATATATATATATCTATATATATATATATAGATATATATATCTATATATATATATATATATAGATATATATATATATATATATCTATATATATATATATATATATATTCATGGTGAAAAATAGACATTGCTGCATTTCTGTCAGATAATGCACCACTTCACCCAGAAATTTGTTGCAATTACAAATGTTTAGGAATTCTCATGTTTATTTCTTTTGTTTGTATTGGTATGACACAAAAAGTTGAGAAACAAAAGGCAAAACTGATGCATTCCACGCAAAACTCCAAAAATGGACTGGACAAAATTAATGGCACCTTCTCAAAATTGTAAGAAATAATGCATTCCAAGTTTGTGATGCTCCTGTCATTTGTAATTAACCTCATCTGTATCAATTAACAGGTGCTGACAATATAGGAATCTCACCGCCAACCAGTTAAAATGGTGAAAAATTGACTCGACCTTTCTGTTGTGTATCTCTGTGTGCCACATGGAGAAAGGAAAGAGCAGCAAAGAATTGACTGAGGATTTTAGAATGAAAATTGTGGAAAAGCATGAAAAATCTCAAGTCAATCTCCAGAGATCTTAATGCTTTTGTGTCCACTGTGCGCAACATTGTCAAGTTTACAGCCCATGGCACTGTAGCTTATCTCCCTGGATGTGGACGAAAGAGAAAAATTGATCAAAGATTGAAACAAAGGATTGTTTGAATGGTGGATGAAGAACCTCAATCAACTTCCAGAAAAATTCAAGCTGACCTTCAGGCACAGGGTACAACTGTGTCAGCCCACACTATACGTCTGCATCTAAATAAAAAAGGGACAATATAGCTACATGCAGATTCGACACTTCCTCCAGCAACTCATTAAATCTCAACCAACCCCCTATACATTACCTCTTTCGAGAGTCTATGCAGGACACAACCTCAGTCCTCGGGTTTAATCTCTTTAATATATGCAGCAATAATAGGCTCCAAAAAACCACCCTTGAGACCGTATCATCTCCAGTGGGAGGCAGAATTTGGGAAACGATTGGACCCAGAGGACTGGCAGGTCATGACTGTTAAACTGTCCAAATGCTCCAGGAATGTACTATTCCTAGAAATAGCTTACAAAGTGCTATATATATGGTACTACACTCCGGCTAGATTGGCGAGTTTTATTCCATCCTACTCCCCCTTATGTTTCCATGGGTGTGCCCAGGAAGGCACAATGGCACACATTTGGTGGAAATGTCCCAGGGTATCAGAATTGTGGATCAGAATCTATGCACTTCTTCGTAACCTTTTCAATACTAGTATAAAGAGGGATCCATATGAGGCCCTCCTTGGGAAACCAATCACGGTGTTACTAAGACCAATACGCCAATTGGCGTCACATATTTTTACTGCAATTAAATTGACCATAGTAAAAGCCTGGAAAACTCCGGCTCTCAGCTTCGAAGCAGTCAAAAATCGTGTAAATGATATTATGGTTAATGAAAAGTTGACAGCTGTGCTATCAGATACACATGATAAATTCCTCCGGACATGGCAACCCATGGTGTCCCACGTCCACCCTTCCCGATTCAATCCAGTGTTACTTTCCCTCTGAGATGCTTTCACTCCCCCCACCCTAGGGACCCCTCCCCCCCTTCTTACCCCTTTTTCTTCTTCTGCACCATCCTCTGCTTCTCTCTTAGCCTTCTCTCTCTTACATCATCTTTTTATTTTTATTTTATTTTCCTCTCTTTGATCCAGTGTTACTTTCCCTCTGAGATACTTTCACTCCCCCCACCCTAGGGGCCCCTCCCCCCCTTCTTACCCCTTTTTCTTCTTCTGCACCATCCTCTGCTTCTCTCTTAGCCTTCTCTCTCTTACATTATCTTTTTATTTTCCTCTCTTTGATTTTTTGACCTGCAGCCCAACCCCCGTTGGGCTGGACACATGTTGAGCGAACACTTTTATGACATAAGAGAATATGTTACCCAGCTTCATATAGTCTCTTTTTGTAATGTTATGTTATACATTCAATTCTAGACCATTGAACTACAATAGGCTCTATAAGCTTAAACACACGCAAATGAAGTCTACTATGCTAGCATATCAACAAGACCCGTAGACCAAGTGTAACCACCCCTGAATATCAGGAAGGTGTGTGAATTGTTATGTCTAGGACTATCATATTCTCTGTATACCTGCAGTTTATGTAGATGTGTTTACATGTTATGTCCACCGCTGTTTTTGTATTTTCTTGTTGATCTTTATGTTCAATAAAAACCTTGGTACAAGAAAAAGGGACGCTATGGTAGGAGACCCAAGAGGACCCCACTGCTAATACAGAAACATCAAAAAATGATTGGAGTTTGCCAAAACTTACCTGAGGAAACCAAAATCCCTTTGGGAGAATGTGCTGTGGACAGAAAAAACTAAATTACAGTTTTTTGGAACATATACATATAAATATAATCAATTACTATGTCATCAAAACAGGTGTCCCAATAAAACATTCCCCTTCTATCCCTGTTCTTGTGGTAGTGGTCACCAGTAAAGTTAATCTCACTATCCAGGACAGCGAAAACACACAGCAGAGATGCTAGGGTCTCACACTGAATGATGGTTTATGAGAAGGTCCACAATAGGCAGCTAACTACTCGTATGAGGAGTCCACAAAACATGTGGCGCTCCTGAATGACAGAAAAAAAAATGACAGGGCTGCTAAACCATACATTTTATATAACCCTTTAACAATAGTAGTCATAACCATAACCACCGTGGCAGTGGTATTCTGGAAGGATTTCAAGCCCAAACCTCTGCCAGAAGGTATGGTGCCATCTCCTGTGTCTCCTGCATTCATTGGAGGAATGGGGAAGAGTTTTTAATAAATACATTTTTTATATCCATGTGAGTTGGGAAAGCAGCAGAGGCTTGCAATAAAAGCAGGTCTTCCAAACCCAGAATAAGTCCTACTCCAGACAAAAATTTTTATTTGATCTTGTATAATACAGGAAAGGGTGATATCTTCTCTCAGGTTTTACTGCTGCCTAAGTCCCTGTTGGGGAGATTTCCACACAACTCTTGTCATGATGACTACATTACAATTTAGACAGACTGTTGGGGAGATATAACAAAAAATTGATGGGAAATAAAACCTCTCTCTACTCTTTTACTACTCTAAGATTGTTTTAGTGTAATCCTTTCCCCCTCAGAGACTGCTTCTCAGTTCCATGCATTGTCATCAACACAGAAAGTATAGGAAAATGTCCTCAATGAGGACAATGTCTACAAAGAGCAGCAAAAACTGACAGATGTTCCAATCCCTTCCTGTTCTATCCAAAGCGAACAAAAAAAATGTAGCCAAACTGAGACATCAGTGACATAAGAAGTTCATTATTTTTCATAAGTCTGTCAGCTAATCGAGTTGAAGAAGCAGTAAATAAAAACTTTTTTGTTTTGCAGCACTGCAAAATAGGAAGCAGACTTCAGACTACAGGTACAGTGGGGACGGAAAGTATTCAGACCCCCTTAAATTTTTCACTCTTTGTTATATTGCAGCCATTTGCTAAAATCATTTAAGTTCATTTTTTTTCCTCATCATTGTACACACAGCACCCCATATTGACAGAAAAACACAGAATTGTGACATTTTTGCAGATTTATTAAAAAAGAAAAACTGAAATATCACATGGTCCTAAGTATTCAGACCCTTTGATGTGACACTCATATATTTAACTCAGGTGCTGTCCATTTCTTCTGATCATCCTTGAGATGGTTCTACACCTTTATTTGAGTCCAGCTGTGTTTGATTATACTGACTGGACTTGATTAGGAAAGCCACACACCTGTCTATATAAGACCTTACAGCTCACAGGGAATGTCAGAGCAAATGAGAATCATGAGGTCAAAAGGAACTGCCTGAAGAGCTCAGAGACAGAATTGTGGCAAGGCACAGATCTGGCCAAGGTTACAAAAAACTTTCTGCAGTACTTAAGGTTCCTAAGAGCACAGTGGCCTCCATAATCCTTAAATGGAAGACGTTTGGGACGACCAGAACCCTTCCTAGAGCTGGCCGTCTGGCCAAACTAAGCTATCGGGGGAAAAGAGCCTTGGTGAGAGAGGTAAAGAAGAACCCAAAGATCACTGTGGCTAAGCTCCAGAGATGCAGTTGGGAGATAGGAGAAAGTTGTAGAAAGTCAACCATCACTGCAGCCCTCCACCAGTCGGGGCTTTATGGCAGAGTGGCCCGACGGAAGCCTCTCCTCAGTGCAAGACACATGAAAGCCTGCATGGAGTTTGCTAAAAAACACCTGAAGGACTCCAAGATGGTGAGAAATAAGATTCTCTGGTCTGATGAGACCAAGATAGAACTTTTTGGCCTTAATTCTAAGTGGTATGTGTGGAGAAAACCAGGCACTGCTCATCACCTGTCCAACACAGTCCCAACAGTGAAGCATGGTAGTGGCAGCATCATGCTGTGGGGGTGTTTTTCAGCTGCAGGGACAGGACGACTGGTTGCAATCAAGGGAAATATGAATGCGGCCAAGTACAGGGATATCCTGGACGAAAACCTTCTCCAGAGTGCTCAGGACCTCAGACTGGGCCGAAGGTTTACCTTCCAACAAGACAATGACCCTAAGCACACAGCTAAAATAAAGAAGGAGTGGCTTCACAACAACTCTGT
Source organism: Lithobates clamitans (assembly GCA_037952925.1). Taxonomy (NCBI): domain Eukaryota; kingdom Metazoa; phylum Chordata; class Amphibia; order Anura; family Ranidae; genus Lithobates; species Lithobates clamitans. The sequence continues at coordinate 1,387,395 of JBBGZY010001281.1, read as the reverse complement.
AACTGTTCTTGAATGGCCCAGCCAGAGCTCTGACTTAAACCCAATTGAGCATCTCTGGAGAGACCAAAAAATGGCTGCCCACCAACGTTTACCATCATACCTGACAGAACTGGAGAGGATCTGCAGGGAGGAATGGCAGTGGATCCCCAAATCTAGGTATGAAAAACTTGTTGCATCTTTCCCAAAAAGACTCATGGCTGTAATAGATTAAAAGGTTGCTTCTACTAAATACTGAGCAAAGGGTCTGAATACTTAGGACCATGTGATATTTCAGTTTTTCTTTTTTAATAAATCTGCAAAAATGTCAACAATTCTGTGTTTTTTTGTCAATATGGGGTGCTGTGTGTACATTAATGAGGAAAAAAATTAACTTAAATGATTTTAGCAAATGGCTGCAATATAACAAAGAGTGAAAAATTTAAGGGGGTCTGAATACTTTCCGTCCCCACTGTATGTACTGTACATGGGGCCATTCGTAATACCCCATTATATACACAGGGTCTGCTTCCTATTTACCAGTAGACAAAAAAAGTCCCCCTGCGCTTGAATGTGTTACTTTGATATGTAAGACACTTATTCCTTGTTCCAATCTTGATGTGAACAGAAATGCCAAGCTTTGTTGCCCTCCTGAGACTGGGGTAGTCTGGACAAACTGCAATCATAAACAAACAGAGGGAGCACCAGCCTAGTGCTTTATCCTTAGATATTCTTTATTAATAGGAATCAACAATTTTACATATACTCATAAACCAACGTTTCTACAAGCTCATCAGAACAAATCCATGTGCTGTTCACCAAGATTCTTGCATATCCTGTAACCACAAGATCACAATCACAAGAAGATAAAATGCAAGTCCGGATGAATAATGCGTTTTGAGGGACTTGCCCTCTTCATCTTCATCAGAGCCAAAGGACCTGTGGTTAAGAGCTGCTCTTAAATATCATTCATGGCAAAACAGGTTCCTATCATAAGCCCCTCCCACTTACCATGTGGGCAGGGACAAATGCTATAATTAGCCAATCAAGCTTTTTATGCCTGTCGCCAATGAGCCATAACTATATATAAAAATGAATACAAATTAATAAGGCAAGATAAATGTCCATTAGTATTGACCAGGAGTGTACTCACATATGCCCCTTAATATACAAAATAGGTGATGATGGCATAACCCAATATACACTCCTGGATAGCTGTTAATTTGTGTAATATGTATTAAAGCAGCAAATTGTAGGGCCATGCTTCTTGGTGAACACTGAAGCCGCTAGACAGACGGCTCGGTGATGAACGATGCTATTCAGTGAGCCAATCGCGTTACTTCCAGAAACGGTCACATGCTGAGCTTCATGCTGAATAGCATAGCGCTTCTCCTTAAGAGCAACGGGGAATAAGAATTTGCATACAAGAAAGGAATATAGGAAACCATGTATGAAACAATATCATTAAAATGTGGAGACATTGGATCATGTTGGCCTCAGTCACCCTATATCTATAGAATTCAGATTTCCATAAAAACTGAAATTAAGATTAGTGTATTACATAAATATATTAAATGGACAAAAACTTGCAAAAAAAGAATATATATATAAATATGCATAAGGTTAAAAATAAAAATGTATAGAAATGTATAAATATACATTTATATAAAAATCCGTAAATTTTAAAATATATCCACTCACACACACAACACACATATAAACATATATGTATATGCACATGGAACCTGAAATGCACTTCTTCCATACTTCAGAATGCTCTAAAGCCAAATATAAAAAATAATAACTATTCCAATTGCTTTTTATGTATTCATTATTAAGGAGACTCATTTGGGACTAACCAACTAATTCTAAAGGTAGGGATTGAGAAATTCAAATATATCAAATTAGTGAAAAAACAATAGTAATGTAATAAATAAAAACAAACAAGTAAAGGAATAAAAAGATTCATAATAAATTTCTCCTATCGCACTAAAGAGCGACCTGTATAAATTCTCATAGTAATTATCTTCACACCATGAGTAAAATACGCTCATACTGGTTATAGTGATGTAACACTGCATCCAAATATTTGTGAAAAGGGTCAAATTAAAGACTACCTTATACTTGTGGATGGGGGCTAAAGCCCTACATGATAAACATACTTAGGTGATAACATAAAAAGTGTAGTAGTGATGTAAAATGGCTTTCTGGGTGGTAAATGAAATTATTCCGGATCTTCCAAGCAAATACCTGTAAAACCATGGTCCAAAGTGGGTTAGAAACTGACTAAATGCAACACCCCTGTGTATGTGCTCATGCTAAAATGCCACATGCCAGTATATATACATCTGGAGTCTATACCATATGATAGATGTAAAAAAGGGAGTATACATAGATATCAAATGTTGTAATAGTATGTGAGAAGGGAACACCTTATACTCAGCACTTTAGCTGGGAAAGCCTTACCACTAGGAGTCTGGATTCAATCTACTACACCATATACCTCCAAATCTTCATTTAATCCTTTTGGGGCCAGACTCCCAAGTGTAAATATCCAATATGTCTCTGTCCTGCAGAGTTTCAGTTATCTCCTTTCAATATCTAAGTCTCCTACTATGGCCTCTATTCCAAACACTTTTAAGCCTGACAGGTCCCCATTATGGACCTGCTTGAACTCTCGAGGTACAGAGTATTTATCCTTGCCGTTAACAATACTACACTTGTGTTCCCCAAATCTGACTCTGAGGGGACATGACATACGGCCTACATAGAAGAGTCCACAAGGGCAAATTAGGCATTGGCCTTCCGGACTTGCATTTTATCTTCTTGTGATGTATTTACATGATATGCAAAAATCTTGGTGAACAGCACATGGACTTGTCCTGATGAGTTTGTAGAAAAGTTGGTTTGTGAGTATACCTACAATTTTAGATTTTTATTAGAAAAGAATATCTAAGAATAATGCACTAGCTGGTGCACCCTCTGTTTCTTTATGGTTGCAGTTTGTCCAGACTACCCCAGTCTCAGGAGGGCAGCAAAGTGTGGCTTTTCTGTTAACTTTAAGATTGGAATAAGAGTCTTACATATCTGAGCAACACATTCAAGCACATAAAGATTTTTCTTGTCTACTGGTAAATAGGAAGCAGAACTTGTATATATAATGGGGAATTGTGGATGTCCCCATGTACAGTACATACCTGTATATAAATGCTAATTATACATAGGAACAGGGTTTTTTAAATATTAAAACATATGGCTAACATTTACATCAAGGTGATCCTTTGATACTTATCTATGCAGTGCTACCCCCTTATGAACCGCTGGATGCCTCACCCTTTTCAAGAACTTCAGCCCCTCTGACACACCAGGTATACAAACATACACAGGAAATCACAGTAGTGGGAAGTAGAAGGTAAGTGGACACTCCAGTCTCCATGGGGTAGCGGTGCAGGTGCTGTGACGTGGGCAGTGCTGCACTGCCCCTGGGTGTCCTAACTCCCAGTCTCAGGCTTTGATCTCCACTGGTATGGTCTCCAGTTGGTAGACAAATATTCAGATAGAGGTACTCTCTCTCTATCTTCCTTGATACCAAAAGAAAGAACTTTCCTGGGCAGTTTAATAAAAATCTTCACTCCACTCCTTCTACTGCACAGTGCCTATTGGAATCTGTAGTATAACCATTATAGCATAGCCATTATATGGCTGCCATCTCATACTACAACTCACAAGATTCTGAGTGCATTGCATAGAAGTCTATGGGCTTGCTTGGCTTTAGCTCTTCTCCTGCTGGCCGGAGGAGGCTAGTGCAGAATAACATCAGTATCTCAGTAGAGGGAGACAAGAATAAAGGATAATGTCTCCATCTCCATATTACTGTAGCCCATGACCTGGCTACATCGAAAAATATATAAAAAAGACAATACATTTCTTTACAGCAGTGTTAAACCCAAAAGCAAACATTTGTTATATTGCAGTTTTCCAATTCTTAGATGTGATGGTTGCATTAGTTTTATTTTTTAAGGTTTCTTTCCTCTATTTTCACCTGGGGATCTGGCCAGTAAGTTTGTTATTTTTCAAAACAACAAGCTCTCTTGCAGATATATCAGTTATAGGAATGAGACAACCCATTTATCACTGATAGGGGTGCTTACAGTGATCAGTTTTTATTATTTATGTAAAACCTCTATCCCAAAGAAAAAAAAATATTTACTGTAACTGCTCATACAGTGTTAGCTGGAGCTGGGCTTCAATTTGTTAACGTATTTATGTCTGCTACATCCAGGGCCATTTTTAAGGCACGGCAAAAGTGGCAGCTGCCCTGGGCCCCATCATTGTTGTGGGGCCCAAAGCAGTTGCCTCATACTTGCCAACTAACCCAGTTTAAATTTCCTTGTCCCTTGAAGTTTTAATCCCATGCTGTGTCCCAATATCTCAGTGTGAAGTTCTGTTACTAATGCTGCCCAGCACTGCCCTGTTACTGTGTACAGATGACTCACCTTCCTGCAGACCCTGTGTTTACATGTACATAACCTGCATTGATATGTAAAAATTGGCGGCATTAATATGTAAATAGATGCGGACTGGTGGCATTGATATGGATATAGAGGCGGCATTCATATGTATATCATACTCCCCTGGGGTCATATCCACCATCACTTCTGCTGAATGCTGCCCACTGGAGAGGTAGAGCGGCATGCTTGAAAGTCCTGCCTACAACTGTGGTCATTAACCACTTGAGCCCCGGACCATTATGCTGCCTAAGGACCAGAGGTCTTTTTCCAATTTGGCACTGCGTCGCTTTAACTGCTAATTGCGCGGTCATGCAATGCTGTACCCAAACGAAATTTGCGTCCTTTTCTTCCCACAAATAGAGCTTTCTTTTGATGGTATTTGATCACCTCTGCGGTTTTTATTTTTTGCGCTATAAACAGAAAAAGACCGAAAATTTTGAAAAAAAATGATATTTTCTACTTTTTGTTATAAAAAAAATCCAATAAACTAAATTTTAGTCATACATTTAGGCCAAAATGTATTCGGCCACATGTCTTTGGTAAAAAAAATGTCAATAAGTGTATATTTATTGGTTTGCGCAAAAGTTATAGCGTCTACAAACTAGGGTACATTTTCTGGAATTTACACAGCTTTTAGTTTATGACTGCCTATGTCATTTCTTGAGGTGCTAAAATGGCAGGGCAGTACAAAACCCCCCCAAATGACCCCATTTTGGAAAGTAGACACCCCAAGGAAATTGCTGAGAGGCATGTTGAACCCATTGAATATTTATTTTTTTTGTCCCAAGTGATTGAAAAATGACAAAAAAAAAAAAATATTTACAAAAAGTCGTCACTAAATGATATATTGCTCACACAGGCCATGGGCCTATGTGGAATTGCACCCCAAAATACATTTAGCTGCTTCTCCTGAGTATGGGGATACCACATGTGTGGGACTTTTTGGGAGCCTAGCCGCGTACGGGGCCCCGAAAACCAATCACCGCCTTCAGGATTTCTAAGGGTGTAAATTTTTGCTTTCACTCTTCACTGCCTATCACAGTTTCGGAGGCCATGGAATGCCCAGGTGGCACAAAACCCCCCAAAATGACACCATTTTGGAAAGTAGACACCCCAAGCTATTTGCTGAGAGGCATATTGAGTCCATGGAATATTTTATATTTTGACACAAGTTGCGGGAAAGTGACACTTTTTTTTTTTTTTTTTTCATAAAGTTGTCACTAAATGATATATTGCTCACACAGGCCATGGGCATATGTGGAATTGCACCCCAAAATACATTTAGCTGCTTCTCCTGAGTATGGGGATACCACATGTGTGGGACTTTTTGGGAGCCTAGCCGCGTACTGGACCCCAAAAACCAATCACTGCCTTCAGGATTTCTAAGGGTGAAAATTTTTGATTTCACTCTTTACTGCCTATCACAGTTTCGGAGGCCATGGAATGCCCAGGTGGCACAAAACCCCCCCAAATGACCCCATTTTGGAAAGTAGACACCCCAAGCTATTTGCTGAAAGGCATGGTGAGTATTTTGCAGCTCTCATTTGTTTTTGAAAATGAAGAAAGACAAGAAAAAACATTTTTTTTTTCTTTTTTCAATTTTCAAAACTTTGTGACAAAAAGTGAGGTCTGCAAAATACTCACTATACCTCTCAGCAAATAGCTTGGGGTGTCTACTTTCCAAAATGGGGTCATTTGGGGGGGTTTTGTGCCACCTGGGCATTCCATGGCCTCCGAAACTGTGATAGGCAGTGAAGAGTGAAATCAAAAATTCACGCCCTTAGAAAGCCTGAAGGCGGTGCTTGGTTTTCGGGGTCCCGTACGCGGCTAGGCTCCCAAAAAGTCTCACACATGTGGTATCCCCGTACTCAGGAGAAGCAGCAGAATGTATTTTGGGGTGTAATTTCATATATTTCCATGGCATGTTTGAGCAATATATCATTTAGTGACAACTTTGTGCAAAAAAAAAAAAAAAAAATTTGTCTCTTTCCCGCAACTTGTGTCGCAATATAAAATATTCCATGGACTCGACATGCCTCTCAGCAAATAGCTTGGGGTGTCTACTTTCCAAAATGGGGTCATTTGGGGGGGTTTTGAACTGTCCTGGCATTTTATGCACAACATTTAGAAGCTTATGTCACACATCACCCACTCTTCTAACCACTTGAAGACAAAGCCCTTTCTGACACTTATTGTTTACATGAAAAAGTTTTTTTTTTTTGCAAAAAAATTACTTTGAACCCCCAAACATTATATATTTTTTTAAAGCAAATGCCCTACAGATTAAAATGGTGGGTGTTTCATTTTTTTTTTTCACACAGTAATTGCGCAGCGATTTTTCAAACGCATTTTTTGGGGAAAAAACACACTTTTTTTAATTTTAATGCACTAAAACACGCTATATTGCCCAAATGTTTGATGAAATAAAAAAGATGATCTCAGGCCGAGTACATGGATACCAAACATGACATGCTTTAAAATTGCGCACAAACGTGCAGTGGCAACAAAATAAATACATGTTTAAAAGCCTTCAAAAGCCTTTACAGGTTACCACTTTAGATTTACAGAGGAGGTCTACTGGAAAAATTACTGCACTCGATCTGGCCTTCGCGGTGATACCTCACATGCATGGTGCAATTGCTGTTTACGTTTGACGACAGACCGCCGCTTGCGTTCGCCTTAGCGCGAGAGCAGGGGGCGACAGGGGTGTTTTTTTTTTTTTGTTTTTTTTTCTTTATTATTTTTTTGCTTTTTTAATCTTACTTTTAAACTGTTCCTTTCATATTTTTTTTTTTAATCATTTTTATTGTTATCTCGGGGAATGTAAATATCCCCTATGATAGCAATAGGTAGTGACAGGTACTCTTTTTTGAAAAAATTGTGGTCTATTAGACCCTAGATCTCTCCTCTGCCCTCAAAGCAAATGACCACACCAAGATCGGTGTGATAAAATGCTTCTCCAATTTCCCAATGGCGCTATTTACATCCGGCGAAATCTAAGTCATGAAATACTCGTAGCTTCCGGTTTCTTAGGCCATAGAGATGTTTGGAGCCACTCTGGTCTCTGATCAGCTCTATGGTCAGCTGGCTGAATCACCGGCTGCATTCTCAGGTTCCCTGTTGAGACAGGAGAGCCAGAGAAAAACACGGAAGACGGTGGGGGGGGGGCATTCCCTCCCACGGCTTGTAAAAGCAGTCTAGAGGCTAATTAGCCGCTAGGATTGCTTTTACATGAAAGCCGACCGCTGGCTGAAAAGAATGATACCAAGATGATACCTAAACCTGCAGGCATCATTCTGGTATAACCACTCAAAGTCGTGAATGGCGTACCTGAAGACAAAAAAATGGTTAACAATGGTTAACAATAAAGCACAGTAAAGTGTAAATAATTACACACCTGAAAAACAAACATGATAAAACATAATAACAATAACAATAACAATAACAATCAATAACAATAACAATAACAATAAAACATTGCAGAATAGAATACAGTAAAAAAGAGCAGAACAATAGAGAGAGAGAATAGAGAGAGAGAGAACAATAAAACAACAACTATTTTTTTATATTTCATATTTTTTTTTTTTTTACACTTTTTTTGTAACTAACTTTTATAACGGTAACCGGTTCCAGGTTCGGGTCTCTCAAAATGCGATGGCATCTTGGGAGACCCTGTGAAAGTGTGCCTAGTCTGTGCAATGCTGTACCCTATGCTAATACTCAACTAGTGAATGGTAGCGTTCAAAACATTCACCAATGCAAAGACCAGGATTGTCAGGACAGGAGGGACAATAATGGCGGGTGTCACGCCTATATCCTCGCTTGCTGCAGACACGACATCTTTTTTGGGGGGTTCGTTGGGTAGGGGTACTCGGGAGGACATAAAAATGCCTCTCATGCAGCCGCCTGCATTTGGTTGGGGATGTGAATGGGGGAAGTACGGGCGCTGCAGAAGCGGTGGGTTCCCAATTAGGATTGGCGAATGCAGCAGGAAGGGCATTATGGGCACGACGGGCCTGTGTTTGTCTTCTTGGTGGCAGCGGGACACTACTTGTGCTTGCCACCTCACCAGCTTGAACTGCACTTATGGGACTCGCCACGTCACCAAGTGTTACTGCAGTGCTGGTTTGACTACGACCAGGGTGTACTAGGCCGCTGGCGCTTGCCAGTTCACCAAAACACTACCAAAAAACTGTTAGCGATCGCAGGGATCAGGCCTGACTCTGCGAACGCTGCAGTTATGCGTTTAGTGTTTTGTAAGTGACAGTGATCGATCGATACTGCACTTGGGTGGGCCGGGCGGAGGGGCAAAACGCAGGTGCTAGCAGGTATCTGGGCTGATCCCGCTAACACTGCGTTTTTGGGAACCCTAAACTGCTGGTGACGCTAGTATAGATCTGATCGGATCAGATATTGATGCGATCAGATACTATACCACTAAGGGAGGTGTACAGTGCGTGCGTGGGTGTTAGCGGTACTGGCGCTAATCTGACGCTGCCTGGGGCTGGTGCTTGCCAGTTCACCAAAACGCTACAAAAAAAACTGTTAGCGATCGCAGGGATCAGGCCTGACTCTGCGAACGCTGCAGTTATGCGTTTAGTGTTTTGTAAGTGTCAGTGATCGATCGATACTGCACTTGGGTGGGCTGGGCTGGGCCGGGCGGAGGGGCAAAACGCAGGTGCTAGCAGGTATCTGGGCTGATTCCGCTAACACTGCGTTTTTGGGAACCCTAAACTGCTGGGGACGCTAGTATAGATCTGATCGGATCAGATATTGATCCGTTCAGATACTATACCACTAAGGGAGGTGTATGGTGCGTGCGTGGGTGTTAGCGGTACTGGCGCTAACCTGACGCTGCCTGGGGCTGGTGCTTGCCAGTTCACCAAAATGCTACCAAAAAAACTGTTAGCGATCGCAGGGATCAGGCCTGACTCTGCGAACGCTGCAGTTATGCGTTTAGTGCCTTGTAAGTGACAGTGATCGATCGATACTGCACTTGGGTGGGCCGGGCGGAGGGGCAAAACGCAGGTGCTAGCAGGTATCTGGGCTGATCCCGCTAACACTGCGTTTTTGGGAACCCTAAACTGCTGGGGACGCTAGTATAGATCTGATCGGATCAGATATTGATCCGTTCAGATACTATACCACTAAGGGAGGCGCATGCTGCGTGCGTGGGTGTTAGCGGTACTGGCGCTAATTTGACGCTGCCTGGGGCGACGCATATCACCGCCGGGCGATCGGGGGGCTAAACCTTTATTCGGTAATAAACGGCGGGTGCCCTGACACTATAAAAAATAAACGAACTAACCAGCGTCAACCGTAACGGTTATACGGTGATCAGTGGTGAAAGGGTTAACTAGGGGGCAATCAAGGGGTTAAAACATTTATTAGGTAGTATATGGGGGTCCCTGACGCTATAAAACGCTGACGGCGAACCTAAATATTTACCTCACTAACTAGCGTCACCAGCGACACTAATACAGCGATCAGAAAAATGATCGCTTAGCGACACTGGTGACAGGGGGTGATCAAGGGGTTAAAACTTTATTAGGGGGGGTTAGGGGGGTACCCTAGACCTAAAGGGGGGTAATATACACTGTCCCAACACAGTAACTGTCACAAACTGACACTATGCAGTAATCAGAAAAAAAAAAAAAAAAACTGCTGGTGTCAGTTTGTGACAGGGGGGGGGGGGGGTGATTGGGGGGGGATCGGGGGGCGATCGGGGGGGGGATCGGGGTGATTTGTGTGCCTGGCATGTTCTACTGTGTGTGTAGTGTTTGTGCACTCACATACTTGTCGTCTCTCCTCGGGCCGGAACGGAAAATACCGACCCGAGGGGAGATGACATCACTTCCTTTGCTGCTGTTTAGCATACAGCAGCAAAGGAGTGTTCTCATTGGCCGGCGGCGATCGCGAGGGGGGGGCCACGAACGGATGGTCTCCCCCTCATCACCGATCGCCGCTGGACAAACGACGACCGCCTCGGGCACCGGGGGGGGGGTCCGATCGGACCCCCCACCCGCGGAAGGCAAATCACGTACCCTGTACGTGATTTTGCCTGTCCGTGCCACTTTGCCGACGTACATCGGCGTGAGGCGGTCGTCAAGTGGTTAAGCCTAACATCAGCCTGTTCTGCAAAGGTAAGAAAATTGTCCCTTACATTGGTTGTCAGTGTAAATCGCAATCGCTGCCTGATCTGATTCAGTAAACTAATTTTGAGTCTAGCTTCTAATCCCCCACCTAAAGACTGATAATGCTTCTGTCCAAAGATGCCCTCTGTGCTCTTTTATTCACAAGGTGTGTTGCTAGCCAGATCTCCAGGTGAAAATAGAGGGGAAAAAGACCTAAAAAAAAGAAAAGGAATGCAGCCACCACATCTAAACGACTGGTAAGATGCAATATTTTTTATTTTTGTAAAGCAATCAACCACAGCGCAAAACAGTGATTATAGAATTCTTCTGTTAAAATTAATTCCTTTCTTATACCAAAATATATACAGTATATGTACGGTATATTAAATAAATCAAATCAAAATCAAATAGTCCCATGCATTTTCAATGCATAATTGATAGTCTTCCTCCAATGTGCTCTGTGCATAAAATAATAACAATAAAGTGCTCCACACACCCTCTTGTGCCCTTACTCACCAGAATGTATGGACTCGCAGCTGATGTGCATGAGGGTCTAATGCGCTTACAACTGGTGAGGAGGGTAATATCAAGGATGACGCTTCACACTCCTTCTATATGGGTAGTATGGTATGATGTCTAGTTGTCAACATTCCCATAATTCATATTGCATCGAGATTAAATAGAGGAAGAGAGCTCATATAGTGTAGTATGTTCCATTTATTTAAATTAAAAGTATAAAATCACACTTACAATACTCCAAAAGGCAAACTGATTTGTAATCATCTATGAAAGAAATGTCAGCAAGGCTCAGGTTACTTCTGGTCTGCCGCAAGTGTGTGAGTTCCACCGCTGGAGGCCTTATATGTTTTTCCACCAGTGGCTTCCTGCAACAATCCTCATGTCATAGCACGAGTTTATTTTCTTGATTCATATTTTATTTTTGGTTTTGGGTTTAATACCACTTTAAATAATCAAAACTTCTGAAAAGATATAATTGCGATGTTATATAAAGCATGGAAGGATATGGATCTATTTGAGGTGCAGATAACATACAAGTTCATAGGTTAACATAAACTCATGAGAAAAAGAGAATTTCAATAAATTAACATCAATTTCATGGAAATTAATTCTACACCTGTGCAGTATTATTGTTAACTGAACATTTTGGATGAGGAAATCATTTTCAGGTAAAAAAAAACTAGGGCTATAAAAATACAGGCACATCGAGGTAAATTGTTCATTTTGTTGTTTTGGTTTTTTTTATTGTATAACACTACTAAAAAGGAAATTAGCGAAGTTGCTTCTTGTAACCTTAGGATTTTTTTAACTTTCTTCCTTCTCTAAAAACTTGAGAACAAGGAACATCTTGATGCATAGATGACATGAGGCGTGTGTATGCCCTCACATTGTTGGTCATATGGAAGGAAAAAAAAACAGAAGTCCCCAGGAGAAAGTATGCCAGAGTGTCTGTGGTCACTGAGAAGAAATATACTATGATTATGTGGTCAGTGGAGTAAATAAATATCCCACTACGAGTGGGAGAAAACAATGGCCCTGTGTCTGTGGTCAGAAATGATTCACTTCTATGGCGGACAGCTTGGTCCAGCATCTGATCAAACATGCTAGCACATTACCAAAATCACTATGATTTGGTTCATTATGTTGAAAGATAGTGTCTTTGACTAATCTTGAAATAATTTTTGTTATTAAACCCGTTGAACCATTTATCTTGTTTTATCTAACTGTTTAAATCTGATTGGTAGCTTTGATAATGTAACTCCATAGAACCTAGAGTAAGACTATTACAAACCATGACAATAGGAATGGGACATGTGAAGAAAAATAGAGGATACAGTACCTTACCCTTGTTAAACAGGAACAGTACATCTAAAAATTTTGCTTCACCCTTTCCCGCCTGTTTATCTTTCTTACTGGCCAGAGAAAACAAGACTTAAAAAAAAAAAGTATGATTCATTTTACACAAAATTGTTCTGGAATTATTAAACAGGTATTCTAAAATAAATGCAACAAGAAATGATCATAATTAATATTTAAACTATTACAACATTTTAAAATGATTATTATTATACAGGATTTTTATAGCGCCAGTTTGCGTAGTGCTTTACGAAATAAAGGCAGACATTACAGTTCCAATACATATTGATACAAGAGGAATCAGAGGGCCCTGTTCGTTAGAGCTTACAATCTAAGATGACCAATTTTATAAAGTAAACAACTTCTGTGAAATATATAACCACTCTTAGTGGTTTGCTTTTTTTATGGGCCATTTCCTAGTTTGTTTTATATGCCATGTAAACATCATAATCATAGTTCAAAACGGTATTACAATATAATTCAATAATACTTCCATGCTGCCATCTAGTGGATTATGCAGGAAAAGTATGGCTTAAAGGAGATTTAAAGGACATGTACTTCTACAGCGAAATTTGGGAAAGGCCCTTCTTGTCCTCAGCAATAAAAATAGGGTACACAGGATGTTCAGGGACTCCACCACTGCATTCAGTGCTGAACCTCTCACCTTTAGACAGCAGATCACAGTGAGTCAAGTCCAACACATGTCCTCTCTGTAGACAGGAATTTCCATAGAAGATAATAGGACCTAACTGTTTTATGCACCAAAATAATAACAGGACTACCATTATCTTCTATAATCTTAATAAATTGATGGGTTTCCTTCTTGAAATGATGGTGGTCCCATTCACACTTGCTCTCTATGTATCTATTTGTAATGTATACTTTGTATGCTCATACTCGTGTTTATACTTAGATTTGTTAGCAACCAACAAACATACTTTAAGGACCATTCATACCAGTGGTCAGATGTATAAAGCGCACTCACTGGTGTAATGAAGGGGCAGTGCAATGCATTGTTACAATGCATCCCACTGTTTGCCTTTTTTTTCCTTAAACTTTATTGAAATGTTCTAACATTACATCTCATTCATTTCTATAAATTATTGCACCATTTTGTGGTATGGAGCAGTAAAAATTAGGGCTGTGGAAATTAACGATTAATTCCTCGATTAATCGTTATATTTTTTGATCGGTAGGCTGCCTGCCCTGGGGCTGCTTTGGGCCAAGCTGTGGCTGCAGCGCAGCGCTCCGCTCCCTCCTCCTCCACTATATGTCATACACAGTCTGCGGGAATCTCCCGCTGTGTGTCTTCGAGCTGAGTGTGAAAACTTTGGCCGCGCTGTGAGAAAAGTCCCGCCCTCCTCCTAGATCAGCTCGTGTGATAGACGCAGTGTTCTGTCTATCACATGAGCTGATCTAGGAGGAGGGCAGGACTTTTCTGACAGAGCGGCCCAAGTTTTCACACTCAGCTCCGAGACACACAGCGGGAGATGCCCGCAAACTGTGTAATCCAGGCACAGGCGCTGACTACAGTGAGGCTGCGATTATGGGCACGGTGAGACTGCATTATGGGCATGGTGAGACTGCATTATGGGCACGGTGAGGCTGCCATTATAGGCACGCCGAGGCTGCAATTATGGGCACGGTGAGACAGCGTTATGGGCACGGTGAGACAGCATTATGGGCACGGTGAGGCTGCGATTATAGGCACAGCGAGGCCACGATTATGGGCACGGTGAGACAGGATTATGGGCACGGTGAAGCTGCATTATGTGAACGGTGAGGCTGCGATTATGGGCACGGTAAGTCTGAGATTATGGGCATGGTGAGACTGCATTATGGGCACGGTAAGGATGCAATTATGGGCACGGTGAGGCTGCAATTATGGGCACGGTAAGGCTGAGATTATGGGCACGGTGAAGCTGCGATTATGGGCACGGTAAGGCTGAGATTATGGGCACTGTGAGGCTGACTTTATGACGTGTGACGTCCTAGCCATGCCCCGCTATGTCCGGCTTTGGCCGTTGCCATAACAATGGTGCTAAATCAGCTAAAAGTAGTTGTATCTGTATGTGCCTTATAATTAATCGAAATTAGTCGATTAATCGATTTAAAAAAATCGATTAATTGAACACGAAAATTTTATTCAGTAACAGCCCTAGTCAAAATGCAGCATGTCCTACTCTTTTTCAGTGCAGTGTATGGTTGTCTCCCAGGGGCATGCTGGATTATTTGTATCCTGAATAACACCCATGATCGGAGCCTTTGAGAAGTCTGCTGGGACGGGATCGCGGTGACGCCACCACCATTTCGTATTCGGCTTCCTTAGTCGGTCCTTCGGTGAGCAGGAACCCCTTCAGTTCTGATCAGGGTTACATTCTGGGGTATACACAGACCATAGGTCTACTGCTGGTTATACCTTTATTGGTTTAACATCTGGTAAGCGGCCTTTGTGTTCAAGCACCGGGTGTCTTTTCTTTACTTGGATCTATGCTCGCCTGTTAAACTCATTTTCTGGTAATCAGATATAATTGAAATCCCTTATCAGGACATCACCTTATGCATGCTGCATGTCACTTCCCTGGTTTTTGCCTTCACATCCCTGGATTTGCTATATATGCGGGGTGTTTTTAATATTTTAATATTTTTGTGTGAGCATTTTTGTACATCAAATTTTTGTCAGTATCACGCTATGGTTTCTGTTTTTTTGTATCTTTTTACTACACTTATGTGGATTCGGTCCGTTGCATGAGCCTGTCGGATTCTACCCCTTTGGAGTACATCGAAAGGCCCAGGCTGGGTTTAAAGCCATCTGTTTGACTCTGCTTACGTTCTGGTAAGCAGAATATCCTTGAGTTGTCCCCATTATCATCTAGGAGGATCTACTATACCACGTTGGACCTATTTGAATTTTTCACTATTATTAATTGGACTCACATTTAGCGCGGTTTATCTGTTTTTAGTTTTTTATTTGTGGGCCCCACTTTCAACCGCAGCTTTTGAACTTCACTCAATCTAAAATTTCCCCTATCAAGGGTGTTATTGTATATTCAAATTATATTTATATTCAAATTATCTTTATTCACAAGGATTTGTATATTTTCTTCACTGTTATTTTCCAAGCGCAATTTTTTTTGTTTTTATTTCTGATCTAGGAGGAGGGCAGGACTTTTCTGACAGAGCGGCCCAAGTTTTCACACTCAGCTCCGAGACACACAGCGGGAGATGCCCGCAAACTGTGTAATCCAGGCACAGGCGCTGACTACAGTGAGGCTGCGATTATGGGCACGGTGAGACTGCATTATGGGCATGGTGAGACTGCATTATGGGCACGGTGAGGCTGCCATTATAGGCACGCCGAGGCTGCAATTATGGGCACGGTGAGACAGCGTTATGGGCACGGTGAGACAGCATTATGGGCACGGTGAGGCTGCGATTATAGGCACAGCGAGGCCACGATTATGGGCACGGTGAGACAGGATTATGGGCACGGTGAAGCTGCATTATGTGAACGGTGAGGCTGCGATTATGGGCACGGTAAGTCTGAGATTATGGGCATGGTGAGACTGCATTATGGGCACGGTAAGGATGCAATTATGGGCACAGTGAGGCTGCAATTATGGGCACGGTAAGGCTGAGATTATGGGCACGGTGAAGCTGCGATTATGGGCACGGTAAGGCTGAGATTATGGGCACTGTGAGGCTGACTTTATGACGTGTGACGTCCTAGCCATGCCCCGATATGTCCGGCTTTGGCCGTTGCCATAACAATGGTGCTAAATCAGCTAAAAGTAGTTGTATCTGTATGTGCCTTATAATTAATCGAAATTAGTCGATTAATCGATTTAAAAAAATCGATTAATTGAACACGAAAATTTTATTCAGTAACAGCCCTAGTCAAAATGCAGCATG
This sequence comes from Lithobates clamitans, assembly GCA_037952925.1. Lineage (NCBI taxonomy): Eukaryota > Metazoa > Chordata > Amphibia > Anura > Ranidae > Lithobates > Lithobates clamitans. The sequence goes on along the minus strand of JBBGZY010001281.1, from coordinate 1,370,987 downwards.
TCCTACTCTTTTTCAGTGCACACCAAAAGGAGGAAATTGAGGCCTTAGGCCTCAGGGTAACCCTATTCTTGTGTAACACCAGGAAAGGCTCCTCATAGGATAAGGCCACTAACACTGAGAACTGTCACGCAGAGATGATAGCAACAAGAAAGGCTACCTTGCAACTGAGGTCAGATAAGGGAATATCCCTGTTAGGTTCAAAGAGCAAATTTTGAAGGGCCGATAGAAGCAGGTTGAGATCCCGTGGTGTCATTAGGGAGTGGGAGAGATCAGTGGTCTCTGAAACAGAAGGGTCAGAGCCAAGATGTGTCCATTAATGGTGCTTAAAGCCAGATGCTGGTCCAGGCCCGAATGAGGAAGAAAGAACAGGATGCATCCCATGGGGTACTTCCTAGGATGGGATTTCCTAGCTTAACACCAAGGATATTAAGCCTTCCTGGTGTAAAGGTAGATTTTGCAAAAAGTCAACCTTATTTTTCTTTTTTTTTTTCCAAACAAGTTTTATTTGGTAATGAACAACACATACAGAATCAATGTTAACAGCATCCCATAAACAAAGACTATTATGGCAGATGAATGGCAGTTGAACAATGGGCATTCACCCCGATCATATGTCAGCTTATAACAACAAACATTTCAGTGCTATATTTGAATGTACATAATGTTGGAACAAGAGACTATAAGTCAGGTCTGTAAGGTCCTTAACTTAGGACGTTTATAACATACCAATACAAAACTGGTTATTTAAAGCTTATAGGCTTGTAGAACATCCTGCATATTGGAGGGCGTAGGGGGCAGGGGAGGGGGAATAGGAGGTATACAGGGTTGACAGCTTCTCCTACCAGGAATGAGAGCATACATATTGTTGTCTTTGGAGGGATCTTTTGCAATAGGGCGGTTAAAGTATAAATTTCTCTCTGGCCAATGTCGTCTTCCTAGCGGTAGGGAGTTCCTGGGTTTAGAGAAACTCTCTGACTGAATACGAGGGTCTGGGGAGAGAGGAGAAGAGAGAAAAAAAAAAGAAGAAATTTAAGCTGTAGGCAGGGAGTGGAATGAGAATGGAGAATCTGTGTCTAGAGCAGGGGGGTGGGGGGGGGATATTCCCCCGGAGGCAGGAGAGAAAATGGTGAGGTCTCCCAGGATGCCGCTTAACAGCTTATTTTTCTTTATCCCAGATGTATCCTTGGCCAGAAAGGCGGTAACCAATGTCTACAACAGTCTAACGAAGGAGTGTTGTGAGGGTATGAGTGTGTGGTCTGAATCAAAAGATGGTATAGAAAGTGGTTTCTTTTTCAAGCGAGGCATTTGTATTGTCGACATGGATCTGCGAGTGTTAGACATTGTTCATATTGCGGCAGTATGTATCTGTTGTTCGAAAATGGAGCCAGCAGGCCCATGTTAAGTTATATTTTCTGGGGATTCCTTAGCTATGTGTATCAGTTCCTCCATCTCTGCTACATTGTTGATGCGTGTGAACCATTCTGTTAAAGAAGGCATACATGGCGAGTTCCAGTGCACTGGTATGCATGACTTGGCTGTGTTTACCATCTGCATTGCGAGTGAATTGTGATAACCCTTGAGAGGGAGTGAGGTGTAGTGTAGCAGGTGCTGCGCTAACCTGATAGGGTGAGAGGATGCGATAGCCTATGGCAGTGTAAAATCAATGTAATGGAGCTGTGGGATCATATGTAAATAGATAATAGTGAAATCTCATGCATCGTGTCTTGTTGAAAAAGTGCAAAAAGTATATAATGAATAAATCACTAACCCGTACTGTAATCATAGACATGTGCAAAATGCGGCAACACTATGCATGCAGGGAACAGGCAGAGATAAATAATCCTCATATACGCATAATGCTATTACAACATGTGCAAAACTAAGCCTAAAGTGCTAATGTGCCAATGTGCAACCCACAAGAACATATAGAGTCTTATATAAATTCATAAATATGTGCAAAAAGACAACAACATCATTGCAAGGACCATACAAAAATTCCTCATGCATATGTAATGCTATCATGACGTGTATAATATTAAATATATAGTGCAAATGGGCAAAACGTGCAAACCAAAAAAGTATATATAATATAAATTGTGCGAACAACACATAAAGTGCAAATTGATGTGTGGCATATATCTATAGATCACATCGCAAACGATATCACGACAATAAAATAAAGTCCAAAAAATGTCTTAAACACACCAAACATGTGTGCCAGTGAAAACACAAAGGTAAAACATTCTGTGATATTACTCCTTTAGAAAATCCAATGTGCAAAAAGCAACCAGTGGGGTGCCGAAAGAGAGAGGGTGTATGTCCTCTTCGTGCATTAAACACACACAAGTGAGTAATGGCCCCTTACCTTGTGGTAATGGGAAAACCACATAGAAACCAAATACTGGAGGAGGTGGTCTTTCTTTGGGGTCCCTGGACCGGAGCCGGTGGTCCCTGTGCTTTAATCCCTCAGTACCAGCAAAGCAAACACATGAAAGAACAGAGGGGTACCTCTAGTGTAGCAGGTATTGTGCTGGCGAGTACTCTAGGCTATCGATTGTTATCTGGAGGATGGTTGAGTGCACTTCAGACCAGAAAGTTTGTAGGAGTAGGCAGTCCCACCATATATGCAAAAGCGTGCCTTAATTCCTGCTGAAATCTCCAGCATTGTTTGGGACGTGAAGGGTCAAACTCATGTAGCAGTGCTGAAGTCAACCTTTTACCCCTCAGCAGCATAATGTTAACCAAACCTGATAGGCCCCAATCCCTCTGGACCTGGACTAAAACAGCCAAGGGTGTAAAAGCCATCAACTGAGAAGAATGATTGTAATCCAGAAAAGGCTACAGAGGGTCTGCTAGAAGTCCAAGGATAATCAGGTGAAAATAGCATTACTGGAATGTCCCCATTTCAATCCTGCAGAGAAGACAAGAAACAGCTGTTAAAGCGGAACGTCACCCAAAATTGGTTTTGAGTCTCTCTGTGTGGTTAGGCTGTGAAAAAGTCTCACACATGTGGTATCGCCATACTGAGAAGGAGTAGCAGAATGTGTTTTTGGGTGTAATTATAAATATCCTAATAATTGGCAAATTAGTGTAAAAAACATACGTTTTCATTCTGCATTTTCAAAAAACTGGTGGCAAGAAAATGTAGTCTTCAAAAGACCCACCATGCCTCTTAAAAGATACCTTCAGACGTTTGCTTTCCAAAATGTGGTCATTTTGTGGGTGTTTCCACTGTTCTAGTGCTCCAGGGCCTCCAAAAATGTGATAGGTAGTTGGGAAATTAGATGTATAATTTATGCCCTTAGAAAGCCTGAAGGTGCACCTTGGATTTTGGGCTATTCTATGTGGCTAGGCTATGAAAAAAGTGTCATGCATGTGATATTGCCATACTCGGAAGGAGTACCAGAATGCAGAATGTGTTTTGAAGTATAATTCTAAAGCCCGGTACACATGGGCCAAAAATCTGCCAGTTAAGCAGGAACCAGCTGACTTTTGGTCTATGTGTACAGTGGTTTGTTCAACAGAAGCCGATCCAACCACTGGCTCCTGTTGAATGGTCATGCTGGAAAACTAGCATTTGATCAGCACTTTCAGCCAATGGTTGCAAGCGTTGATCAATGTATTCTGGCGGGGAGGGCATCCCCATCAGAATACAATGTCTGAGCAGGAGAGATCCCTGCATCAATATCACTTGCAGTGGCGGTGCGTCTATAAGGGCGCACGGGCGCCGCCCCCTTTCTCCTGCCACCCCCACTAGCACCAATTGATAGCTTTATGCATTGCTATCTATGGCCGCCGCTGACACCCCCTATTCAGGCGCCCGGCCCCTTTTCGGGCGCCTGAATTACAGCGGCAGGGTTTTTTTTTAAGGACCTGATTGGAGCCATAGGCTGTAATAGACATCAAAAAAGGTGACCTGCAAGCGCCATGCTGGTCACTCAAGTCACTCAGCTGTGTTAGAAAAGCGAATGAATATTCGCTTTCCTAACAATAAACCGCCTCTCAATCAGTTGCTCGGATCTGTTACCTGTCACCTGATTGGCTGAAACAACAGGCGCTGTGATTGGACGCCTATCAGGCGTCCGATCATAGCAGAGACGGGAAGAGAGGACGGGAGAAGACATCGAGGAGCTGTCCCACCACCACCGAGACAGGGTAATTACAGATGGTGGGCGGGCGGCACACTGGCAGCATTTGATATGGCACAGTGGCTGCGCTTGATGGGGCACAGTGGGAGCATTTGATGGGGCACAGGGAGGCTGCATTTGATGGGGCACAGTGAGGCTGCATTTGATGGGGCACAGTGAGGCTGCATTCAATGGGGCACAGTGAGGCTGCAATTGATGGGCACAGTGAGGCTGCATTTGATGGGCACAGTGAGGCTGCATTTGATGGGGCACAGTGAGGCTGCATTTGATGGGCACAGTGGCTGCGTTTGATAGCACAGTGGCTGCGATTGATGGTACAGCGAGGCTGCAATTGATGGGTTTTTTTTCAGAATTTTTCAGTTTGTGTTGTGTTCATCAAAGGAGCCGGGCCAAGGGGCGGGACAGGGCGTGACTGCGAGCGGAGCCGAGTAGCCGAGTACACAGACAGTACACTCAGCTCGGCTCGTCCTATGTCGGCATCGCTCCTCTTCCCCTCAGAGACAGCAGGGAGGAGCTGAGAGGAGTTGAATACACAGCACATCCGGCTCTGTGTATGTCGACGGTGCTAAATTTAACCACTTGACCACTGGGCACTTAAACCCCCTTAATAACCAGACCAATTTTCAGCTTTCAGTGCTCTCACATTTTGAATGACAATTACTCAGTCATGCAACCCTGTACCTATATGAAATTTTTGTCCTTTTTTTCACAAAAATAGAGCTTTCTTTTGGTGATATTTATTCACCGCTGGGTTCTTTATTTTTTGCGCTATAAAAGAAAAAAGACCGAAAATTCTGTAAAAAAAAATGCATTTTTCTTCGTTTCTGTTATAAAATTTTGCAAGTTAGTAATTTTTCTTCATATATTTTGGCCAAAATTTATACCGCTACATATCTTTGGTAAAAATAACCCAATTCCAATAACCCAAATTGGTCTATGTGAAAGTTATAGAATCCAAAAGCTATGGTGCCAATATCTGAAAATTGATCACACCTGAAGTACTGACAGCCTATCTAATTTCTTGAGACCCTAACATGCCAAAAAAGTACAAATACCCCCCAAATGACCCCTTTTTAGAAAGAAGACATTCCAAGGTATTTAGAAAGATGCATGATGAGTTTGTTGAAGTCGTCATTTTTTCCACAATTCTTTGCAAATTCAGATTTTTTTTTTCTTTTTCAAGATTTTTTTTTCTTTTTCTTTTTTTTTTCACAAAATTGTCATATTAGCAGGTTATTTATCACAAACAGCATATGCATACCACAAATTACACCCTAAAACACATTCTGCTATTATTCCCGAGTACGGCGATACCACATGTGTGAGTCTTGTACACAGCGTGGCCACATACAGAGACCCAACATGCACGGAGCACCTTCAGGCGTTCTGGAGCACCCAGGCCAATTCTGACATTTCTCTCCTACATGTAAAAATCATAATTTATTTGCTAGAAAATTACATAGAACCCCAAAACATTATATATGTTTTTTTAGCAAAGACCCTAGAGAATACAATGGCGGTCGTTGCAACTCTTTATCTCGTACGGTATTTGCGCAGCAATTTTTCGAACGCATTTTTAAAAAAAAAAAAGTTTTGCACTTTAAAAAAAAACAAAACAGCAAAGTTAGCCCAATGTTTTTGCATAACGTGAAAGAAGAAGTTATGCTGAGTAAATAGATACCTTACATGCCACCCTTAAAAATTGCACACGCTCGTGGCACCAAACTTCGCTACTTAAAAATCCTCATAGGCAATGCTTTAAAATTTTTTACTGGTTACATGTTTTGAGTTACAGAGGAGGTCCTGGGTCAAACGTATTGCTCTCACTCTACCGATCGCAGCGATACCTCACATGTGTGGTTTGAACACTATTTTCATATGTGGGCAGGACTTACGTATGCGTTCGCTTCTGCATGCGAGCACACGGCGACACGGGGAAATTTTTTTTTTTTTAATTTTTTTTTATTGTTGATTTAACTTTATTTATTTTAGTTTAACAATTTTTTTCCAAAAAATACATTTTTTGATCACTTTTATTCCTATTTCAAGGAATGTAAACATCCCTTGTAATAGGAATATGGCATGACAGGTCCTCTTTACAGTGAGATACGGGGTCAATAAGACCCCACATCTGACCTCTAGGCTGGGAAGCCTGAAATAAAAAAAAAAAACAATCCTGGCTTCGATCGTAGCGGTGAGTCGGTAGAAGCACCTGAGGGTGGCGGGAGGGGGGCCTTCCCCTCTTGCCTCCCGTAAGAATGATCAAGCAGTGGAACAGCCACTATGATCATTCTTATGGTGTAGGGAATCGCCGGCTGAAAAAGCTGATATCTGAATGATGCCTGTAGCTGCAGGCATCATTCAGATATCCCCGCTCAAACCCAAGGACGTCGTATGACGGCCGGTGGGCGGGAAGTGGTTAAAACACTTTTTTTTTTACATAAAGTTGTCCATTTATACAATATTTCTAACACATAGCATGTACATACCAAAAATGAAGCCCCAAAATAGATTCTCCTACTCCTCCTGAGTACGGCGATACCACATGTGTGAGACTTCCACAGCCTGGCCACATACAGAGGCCGAGTACAGCCGAGCATGGTTGAGCATGGCAGAGTATGGCCGAGCATGGCAGGGTATGGCAGAGTATGGCTGGGTATCACCGAGTATTGCAGAGTATGGCTGGGTATTGCAGAGTATGGCTGGGTATTGCAGAGTATGGCTGGGTATTGCTGGGTATGGCTGGGTATGGCTGGGTATGGCAGAGTATGGCTGGGTATTGCAGAGTATGGCTGGATATGGCAGAGTATTGCAGGGTATTGCAGAGTATTGCAGGGTATTGCAGGGTATTGCGGGGTATTGCGGGGTATTGCAGAGTATTGCAGTGTATTGCAGAGTATTGCAGGGTATTGCAGGGTATTGCAGATTATTGCGGGGTATTGCAGAGTATTGCGGGGTATTGCAGGGTATTGCAGAGTATTGCAGGGTATTGCAGAGCATTGCAGAGTATTGCAGGGTATTGCAGAGCATTGCAGAGTATTGCAGAGCATTGCAGGGTATTGCAGAGCATTGGAGAGCATTGCAGGGTATTGCAGAGTATTACAGGGTATTGCTGAGCATGGAGGGATGGCTGAGCATGGATGGATGGATGGCTGTATGTGACTGCAATTGTCACAGAGCAGCGCTGTGGGCACTACAAATCCAGCCCACAGCGCTGCTGCCATCCGATCCCTCCCCTCTCCTCTCACACTGTACCGATCGGTACACAGAGAGGAACCGGCGTCATGACATGATGCCGGTTTGTTTACATGTGATCGCTCCGTCATTTAACGGAGCGGTCACATGGTAAACGGCCGCGATAAGCTGCCGTTTACAGTGATCCGTGATGCGGCGGTCACGGATGTTCTCGGGTGCGCGCCCCAGGGGGCGCGAGAGCAGGATTCTGGGAGGACGTCACTGTACGCTCTTCCAGAGTTATCTAACCGTCCTGCAGCCGTCATTTGGCTATGGGCCGGTCGGTAACTGGTTAAAAACCCATCATGCTGCAATTTTGGGCAAGGCTGCAGATGGACACTAGGGAAGGCTGCAGATGGACACTAGGGAAGGCTGCAGATGGACAGTGTGCAAGGTTGCAGATGGACACTGGGGAAGGCTGCAAATGGACGCTGTGCAAGGCTGCATTGATAGGCATTTAAAATGTAAGTTTTTTCCATAAACTTCCATCCTAAAAGTTTTTTTCCTTATACTTCCCTCCTAAACTTGGGGTGCGTGTTATACGCCGATAAATACGGTATTTAAAATGTGTGAGTGAACTCCGATTCTATCGAATTAAACCTAATTTAATTTGTATTGTTTTAAGTAACACTGGTAATGTGGCAGGATTATAGGTGACCTGGAGTGTACTTTGGAACTGTTTAGTTGCCTCCTAGCTCATTTAATTTATATAACCTGGAAATCAACCCAGTTTTCTTGTTTATGGCTGGTTATGAATACAAGAAGAGCTATATATGTTACAGGAAGATCAAACAAAGGTCATGTCAAACTCTATGCTAAACTTTACTGATGGGCTTAAAAGTCTAAAGCAGGAAAGATGAAAGGAACATTCAAAGTCATATCATTGCACCGCAATAGTCAGTAAATAAACGCGCATATAGATATCTGCTGTAAAGGGTGACGGACATTGGCAAATGGACATTGCTGTGAGATCCCAGTGAGATCCATGAATGGTTGCTTGTTTTTTTTCCTTCCCCTTTCCTTTTTTTTTCTCCCCTCCCCTTCTGCTGCAGCTTCAATAATTTTTTTATTTTTTCCCTGTTCCTCTGCAGGGGACAGGTAGCCCCTGTTGCAAGCAAACTTCGATAAATGACTGAGGTGCTGTTTTGAAGGAGTAATAAGCAGAAGAAAAAATCTGAATCCTTTTAAGGGGCGCAGGGTCAGAGGGGCTGACACATGAACAATATACGGTGGTTTATAGAAAAATGTAACATTTTTTGAAGGCTCTTTCCCTTTTGTCCATCATATGAGCATTTTCAAGTACTAATGCCGAATTGGGAAAATCAGTTGTCTAGCTGTTGTATAAATCAATAAAAATGAGGGGGAAAGCAAATAAAGCAAGCAAAGGAGCCCCGCCTGCTCCAAGCCCAGGAGGTATTTAGCGTTATATGTCCGCAGACACTAGTATAGTAGAGGATGGACATGGCAGCCCCAAGCAGGGAATTGCATTGCCAACAGGAACAAGCAGGCAAAAGACGCAGGAGGAGGAAATTAAGGCAGGGAAACTAAACGACTCAGTTTCTAGCTGGCTAAAATACAATGGGAGGCCCCAGGGAGGCCCTAAAGCTCAGAATGGGGTTCAGAAGAAGAAAGGAGGAGGCGAACCACCAAGGGAAGAAACCCCTCAATCTGCGAATAAAAGGTCTCCCAGAGAAGCATGGTAATGAGGAACTGTTAAAAGTGATGCAAGAGCTGTTTAACCCCTTGCTGGAAAGAGAAACAACAGAGATATTGAAAATCGATAGAGTGCACAGGATTACTAGGTATCCTACCCAGAGGACAAAGAGTCCAAGAGATGTCATAGTGAGGTTTCACTATGTGAAAGAAAAATCCAAAATGCAGCATTCATCAGGAATTTTTCATGAAGTAGTGGAGCTTCAGACTTTTTCTGATTTATCAACAAAGACTTTAATGAGAAGGAGATTCCTTAAACCTTTAACGGAGCTAATGAGGATTTTGAATATATCATATCAATGGGGTTTTCCAACCTGCCTCAAAGGAAAGAAAGATGGCCGAACAGCAATCTTAAGATTTCCAGAATAGTTGATGGACTTCTGCCATAAACTGACATTTAAACCCCCCCCCCTTACCAGGTTGGGGGGAGGGGGAAAGAGCTTTGCCTCCTTAAGGCAACTTGAAATGGCCTGTAGGGGGAGGAAGAGATGTGGGGCAGGTGGTCTAACATAGAGGAAACTCCGATGGCTAGGAGAAAGAGCGGGGAAACACTGAAGGTAAAATGTAAATAAAGGATAGCGATGGGGGGTGAGCGGGGTTATGTGGGGGGGTACTGGTAGGGGACTTAGAGGTGTCAGATGCAGGTGCCCCATGGAAGATATGGAGATGAGGCGATATCAGGATGATGTCGGCCGGGTCCATATATTGAACAGGAAGAGGGAACCTGTCCAGCCTTTATTAGGCTATCTGTTCCAGAGGGAGAGGGAGGGGGGATTGGGGGGTGAGGGGGCTCTAGGGGCGGAGGGTGGGGGGGTGTTTTTTTTTTCTCTTCCTTCTTCTTCTCCTCCTTCTCTCCCTCTCTCTTCTTCCTCTATGCTCTTTTGTTGCTTCCTCCGGACGAGCAGACGCTGGTCCCTGTACTGAATCATGGTCCTGGTAAATTTGGTCACTTATAATGTGAGGGGACTAAACGCTCCAAAAAAAAGGTACAAAATAAATAAAGAGCTTCATTTGTTGGGAGCGAACGTGGTGTGTCTCCAGGAAACATATATTAGACATGCTTCAGGGTGTAGACTATTGTCACACCGGTTTCCTGTATGGTTCTATGGAGACACAATATCACAGCACTCAAGGGGAGTGGCCATTGGTATCGATAAGTCGATGGTGTTTAGGGTGTAGGGGCGTTTGGCTGATGAGGGAAGGTTCCTTTTCATAAGAGGGGAACTGTTTAATATGGTGTGTACAATTGCAAACATCTACTCCTCAAATAAGGACCCTGATACATTTTTAAAGGGAACACTATAAAAACTTGATGCTTTCAAAGAGGGGAAATAGATCCAAGGTTAGATACTTCAGGTAGCTCCTCCCGGTTCAAGGCTCAAAGGCAAAGAGCAATAAAAAAGTGCTATTGGACTTTCAGCTGATGGACGCATGGAGGATTAAGCATCCAGGGAAACAAGATTATACTTCTTATTCCCCTGTCCATCGGACATTCTCTATGTCTTAATAGAACACCAACTGGTCTCATGTCTTAAAGGAGCAGATATTAAAGCAATCACCCTCTCTGATCATGCCCCAGTTATAATCCAACTAGAAATATTAGGGGACCTCCCGATGGGGAAAAACTGGAAACTGGAAACTCCCCTATTCAGGACCCTGAAATAGTTAAAAGGATTGAGCAGGAGTTGGGGGGCCTTTTTTGAGGCCAATTACACAGCAGGAGAGACGCTCCGGGAGGAGTTATTACTGGCACATATTACTCTTATTTTAAAAGAGGGGAAGGATCCAGCATCCCAAGGGAGTTATAGGCCCATATTGCTATTAAATACGGATATTAAGATCTTTGCCAAAATAATTGCAGAAAGACTGAAACCTTTGTTACCAAGGTGGATCCATAACGATCAGGTAGGGTTTATGACAGGGAGGGAGGGGAGGGATAACTCTTTGAAATCCACCTTCTTGATACATGATAGCAATGGGGAGAGAGACTCCGTCTGTCTTTTTGTCAATTGATGCCGAAAAGGCTTTTGACAGAGTGGATTGGGGCTTCATGTTTGAAACAATGAGATATTTGGGGTTCGGGGAGAGGATGATGAGATGAATCTCCTCCATTTACCGTCACCCAACGGCTAAAATCAGAATAAATGGAACCCTGTCTTCTGCCCTTGAATTATTTAACGGGACAAGACAGGGTTGCCCCCTCTCTCCAATGTTATTCATAATAGCATTAGAACCACTATTGGTGGCAATCCAAAAAAAACGGATATTAAAGGAATCAGAGTAGCAGAAAAGGAGTATAGAGTAGCCGCATATGCGGATGATTTGCTTTTTTATATTTCTAACCCCAGGACAACAATCCCGATAGTCTTAAAGGAGCTGAGTTAGTATGGGAAATTAACAAACCTTAAAATAAATATGGCTAAATCCGAGATTCTGAATATAACTACATCAAGGGAAGAGCAGCTGGCAATTCAAAATAAGTTCCCTTTTGTATGGTGTAAGGAGGAGTTGGGATATCTTGGTGTAAAATTGACAGCATCCCTGGGTGCTATGTTTAAAGCTAACTATATTCCTATGCTGAAGATCAAGGATCAGCTGAATTCTTCGAGATATAAAACTCTCCCATGGACAGGGAGAATAAGAGCAGTAAAGATGTTTATATTACCGATGCTGATATATATTTTTCAGATGATCCGATAGTACTCCCCCAGGATTATTTTAGGAAACTAAAATCAATGGTATTAAAATATATATGGGCACGCAAATGTCCCAGGATTGCCTATACTACATTAGTTAAAGAAAAAGAGAGGGGGGAACTAGCAGCACCAGATTTTAAAAAATATTATCAAGCTATTTCTGTCTCTCGAATCACAGACTGGATTTATAATAAAGAGGAGAAAAGCTGGGTAAATGTAGAAATGGCACAGAGTAAAACAGACATTGGGAAGATGGTATGGATACCACCACAATTTTGAGACTTAGGCTCCAGAGGCGTAACTAGAATCTTCAGGCCCCGGTGCAAGAAACCATGAAGGGCCCCCACCAGGGGCGTTGCTAGATCTACAAAAGATCTCGGGCTAGAGCCCATAGCAGCTAAGTAAGGAAAGTCATACACTTTGGCGGGCATACACATGTATATAATATATATGTGTGTGTGTGTGTGTGTGTGTGTGTGTATATATATATATATATATATATATATATATATATATATATACCCCGTTACATATCTGAATGCGGATCCCCCACTTACATTAGGGTCCCCAGAGAGCTCCCCCCTACATCAGGGTCCTTAGAGAGCCTCCCCCTATATTAGGGTCCCCAGAGAGCCTCCCTCCTTACATCAGGGTCCCCAGGGATCCCTCCCTTACATCAGGGTTCCCAGGGAGCCCCTCCTTACATCAGGGTCCCCAGAGAGCCCCACCTTACATAAGGGTCCCCAGAGAGCCTCCCCTTACATCAGGGTCCTTAGAGAGCCTCCCCCTATATTATGGTCCCCAGAGATCCTCCCCTTACATCAGGGTCCCCAGAGAACCCCCCTTACATCAGGGTCCCCAGGGAGCCCTCCTTACATAAGGGTCCCCAGAGAGCCCCCCCTACATTAGGGTCCCTAGAGAGCCTCCCCTTACATCAGGGTCCCAAGAGAGCCTCCCTACTTATATTAGGGTCCCCAGAGCCCCCCTCATTACATCAGGGTCCCCAGACAGCCCCTCCTTACATCAGGGTCCCCAGAGAGCCTCCCCCTACATTAGGGTCCCTAGAAAGCTTACCCTTACATAAGGGTCCCCAGAGATCCTCCCCTTACATCAGGGTCCCCAGAGAGCCCCTCCTTACATCAGGGTCCCCAGAGAGCCCCTCCTTACATCAGGGTCCCCAGAGAGCCCCTCCTTACATCAGGGATCCCAGAGCGCCCCTTCCTTACATTAATGTCCCCAGAAAGCCCCCCTACATCAGGGTCCCCAGACAGCTGAACCCCCCTCCTTCAAGAGGTTCCCCATGTACCTGGCTGGTGGAGGTGGGAGGCGGCGATCGGCAGCTGTATGGTGTCCACAGGCAGGGAATCTCCATGAGGCTTGTAGTTCTTCTCCCGAGTGTATACAGTGGAGAGGGGAGGGGCCTCTGACATGTATCAGCAACAGTGTACAAGTAGAGCGACTCACTGAAAGTGAAACTGATACCTGCCCGGGTCAGGAGCCCCTCCCCTCTTTTCTCCATTGTATACACTGACACTCCGGAAGAGAGAACTACAAGCTCCAGGGAGATCCCACTGCCCACAGGCACAATAGAGCTGCCGATCGCTGCCTCCCACCTCCCCCCACTGCATTCTAAACGGCAAGCCACAGGTGCAGGGGGAGATGCCGGGTCTTGGGCCCCCCCACAGCGGCAGAATGGCAGGGCCCAGTTGCAAGTGCGACTGCAGCGACCCCTATAGTTCCACCCAGGGGCGTTGCTAGGTGGCAAAAAGACCAGGGGCTTCAGCCCGATGTCATAGCCTGGCACCGTGGGGGGGGGGGTATGGAAAAAGTGTGGGGTTAATCCGCGCAGTGGTTTAGATGTTACTAGGATATAGGGCTGCTGCCTCTACAGGTACGATTCCACCTAGGTGGAGTGTATTAGAAATTGATAAAAAGCAGGAGTAGAGATGGTGCTGCCCTGGTGGAGTTAAAAGGGTTTATTTCCCATGGTGAACAATTCTTCTGTGTATTGCGTAATATACATATAAAACTTGAACTTTACTTCTGAATGGTAAACTTTAAACCGTAAATGAGAAATTTTCTATATGCAAAAATGTGTGGAAAATACCGCCTCTACCTCACATTGCTCTGCGCCTAGGACTACTCCTGAGATCAAGTGTAGTAAAATAAAGCAGCGCTGCTGCAATAAGGAATCAGAGACTTGGCACCATTGATTTATACTTTATTGCCCTATGTATATAGAAAAATTTTCTATGTATGTCAAAATAATGACGTGAAATTTTGGGTTAAACCCTGTGACTTGTGCTAGATTATTTAAATACCTCTTTATAATAAAAGTGAAGTTATAAAATAAAGTGCTTTAATTATTTCAACAAAGTGCATTAGTGCGGAAAATCATGCTGTTAGTGCAATAAAGTGACTGGTGCTTAATTATACAAAAAATCATACAGAATATCTAACATAATAGGTGACTGGTGTGTTTTTAACCAGTGTTATTGGATAGGAAAAATTCCATTGGTTGTGAAAAAAAAAATTCTTTTTAGTAGAAGTCTGATAACGAAACGCGCGTAGGGCGGGAATACGGACGTCTTGCAGCACCTCTAGCTAAGCTGTCCTTGATATCTTTCTTATGCTCGTTTTTATATTTGCAAATGAAGAATTGTTCACCATGGGAAATAAACCATTTTAACTCCACCAGGGCAGCACCATCTCTACTCTTGCTTTTTATCAATTTCTAACACACTCCACCTAGGTGGAATCGTACCTGTAGAGGCGTACCTGTAGAGGCAGCAGCCCTATATCCTAGTAACATCTAAACCACTGCGCGGATTAACCCCACACTTTTTCCATCCCCCCCTAACCCCCCCCCCCTGGTGCCAGGCTCCACCAGGGCAGTGCCATCTCTACTCCTGCTTTTTATCAATAGAGGGGGATGATGGGGCGGCGGGGTTGTATGAAGGGGGGGTTGTTACCTACCTGACACACACTGACCTACCTGACTCACACTGACCTACCTGGCTGACATACACTGACCTACCTGACACGCACTGACTGCTGATCTAATGGGTCACCAGTAGTCAGCACCCCCTCTACATTAGCTCAGAGTCCCCTTACATCAGCACCCCCCTTAGATATCTCTAATAGATCAGTGCCCCCCCCCATCAGTGTCCCCTGCCCCTAAAGACCCCCATTAGACTGCCTTACCGAGAGCCATTTAGAGTCAGGAAGTGTGGGAGCCGGAGTTTGGGGGCGGAGCGAAGCTGCTCTTCTGTAGTGCCATTTTCCTCCCTACCTTCCATTGTATGGGGGGGCTTGGAGAGAAGGCAAAGTAAAGGCAGATGCTGCGTCGCTGTGCCCACTGTGTTGGCAAGACGCATTTGAACTGGTACACTCACTCACAGGGCCGCTGTTGGGAATCATGGGGCCTCCACCCCCTGAGGGGGGAAAAGAGGTGGGGGGAGGGAGGTGAGAAAGGGGAGGTGAGAGAGGAGGAGGTAAGGGGGGTGAGTGAAAGGGGGGAGGAGGCAGGAGAGAGAGGGGGTGACTGACACAGAGAGGGGGGTGCTGACAGAGGGGGGGTGTTGACAGAGGGGGGTGCACTGCTGACACAGAGAGGGTGGGCTGACAGAGGGGGGTGCTGACAGAGGGGGGGTGTTGACAGAGGGGGGTGGGCTGACAAAGAGGGTGTGGGCTGACAGAGAGGTTGTGAGCTGACGGGGGGGGGGTGCTGGCAGAGAGGGGGACGCTGAGAGACAGGGGGACGCTGAGAGAGGGGGGAGGCTGACAGAGAGGGTGTGGGCTGACAGAGGGGAGTGCACTGCTGACAGAGAGGGAGGTGCTGAGAGGGGGTGGTGCTGACAGAGGGGGGGGTGCTGACATAGATGGTGTGGGCTGACAGAGGGGGGGTGGGCAGACAGAGAGGGGGGTGCTGACAGAGAGGGGTGCACTGCTGACAGAGAAGGGGTGCTGACAGGGGGGGTGCACTGCTGACAGAGAGAGGGGTGCTGACAGGGGGAGTGCTGACAGAGAGGGGGTAGTGCTCAAGGGGGGGTGGTTCTGACAGAGGGGGGGTGGGCTGACAGAGGGGGGGGGTGCTGATGGTGTGGGCTGACAGAGGGGGGGTGGGCTGACAGAGGGGGGGGTGCTGACAGAGAGGAGGTGCTGACAGAGAGGGGGTGCATTGCTGACAGAGGGGGGGTGGGCTGACAGGGAGGGGGATACTGACAGAGAGGGGGGGTGCTGACAGTGGGGGGGTGCTGACAGAGGGGGAGGTGGTGCTGACAGAGAGGGGGGGTGCTGACAGAGGGGGGGTGCTGACAGAGGGGGGGTGCTGACAGAGAGGGGGGGCTGAGAGAGAGGGGGTGTTGAGAGAGAGGGGTGGGCTGACAGAGTGGGGTGGGCTGACAGAGGGGGGAGTGCTGACAGAGAGGGGGTGGGCTGACACAGAGGGGGGTGGGCTGACACAGAGGGGGGTGGGCTGACAGAGGGGGGGTGCTGACAGAGAGGGGGGTGCTGACAGAGAGGGTGTGGGCTGACAGAGGGGGGTGCTGACAGAGGGGGGTGCTGACAGAGAGGGTGTGGGCTGACAGAGATGGTGTGGGCTGACAGGGGGGGGTGCTGACAGAGGGGGATGCTGACAGAGAGGGGGGTTGCTGACAGAGAGGGGGGTGCTGACAGAGAGGGGGGGCTGACAGAGAGGGGGTGCACTGCTGACAGAGGGGGGGTGGGCTGACAGAGGTGTGGGCTGACAGAGAGGGGTACACTGACAGAGACGGTGTGGGCTGACAGAGGGGGGCGCTGACAGAGGGGGGGTTGCTGACAGAGGGGTGCTCTGCTGACAGAGAGGTGGTGCTGACAGATTGGGGTGGGCTGACAGAGGGGGTGGGCTGACAGAGAGGGGGTGCTGACAGAGAGGGGGGGTGCTGACAGAGAGAGGGGGTGCTGACAGAGAGGGGGGTGCTGACAGGGGGGGGTTCTTACAGAGGGGGTGCACTGCTGACAGAGGGGGGTGGACTGACAGAGGGGGGTGGTGCTGACAGAGGGGGGTGGCCTGACAGAGGGGGGTGGGCTGACAGGAGGGGTGCTGACAGAGGAGAGTGGGCTGACAGAGGGGGCTGGTGCTTACACAGAGGGCGGGTGCTGACAGAGGGCGAGTGCTGACAGAGGAGAGTGGGCTGTCAGAGGAGAGTGGGCTGTCAGAGGAGAGTGGGCTGTCAGAGGAGAGTGGGCTGTCAGAGAGGGGTGGGCTGAGAGAGGAGGGGTGGTGACAGAAAGAGGTGGGCTTACAGAAAGGGGCGGGATGACAGAGGGGTGGGCTTACAGAGAGTGGCACACTGACAGACCGGCTGGTGGAAGGGCAGATAACAGACCTCAGTCAGGAGGAGACACAGCGCGCGCCAGGCAGGGAGGCGGGGCTCCGGGCGGCCGCGATCATCCACAGTCCAGCCCCTCCCTGCCTCCACATGTGACTAGTCAGCAGCTCCACTGGGCCAATCACAGACCCTTATGTCTGCCGCCTGCACAGCCATTGACAGAGCGCCCGCTGCCCAGCGCTCGTACAGGCTGTATATGATGTAACACTCATGGCGGCGGGCACGGGAATCGGAATGCGCTGCTCTAGATCTTGCAGCTGGGGCCACTGATCACAGGACAGCTGAACGGGTTTCAGGCGGCTTGAAAACCGGTCGCATGTGTCCAAACCGGACAGGTGGCAAACCTACTGCAGGACCCGGTGCTTAGACACTCAGGGCTATTGGCCCCACATTCGGGGCTCAAGCCTCAATAGCCCCCCCTTAAGGACGCCTATGGTTCCACCACTGTTAGGCTCCAGCAAAACCCACTAACTAGAAACACTTTGAAAATATGGGATGGATTAGATATCACTGGGATTATAATTCACCATTAATGTCGCTATTAGATACAAATTATTTCAAACCAGGGAAAGAAGAACACATATATTTCACTAGATAGGGAAAAAAGAAGGTAATATTATTACAAGATGTGATGAAGGGAAATAGACTATACACTTACGCAGAAATTACACGCAAATGGGTTAATAAACCACTAGATAAATGGAGATACATCCAATTACAACATTTTACACAATCACTACCACAATCACTACGGGGAAAGGGACAATTGAGGCCAATTGAAAAATTACTTAGCTCGCCCTTAAGTTTAAATCGAAGTATATCTAAAATATATAAAATCCTGATAAGCGAAGCAGAATATGAATATCCACCTTACCTGGGGAAATGGCAAGAAGAAATAGCCCCCCTCAGAGATGAGGAACACAGGAATAAGATATTAAGGGTAGCCTGTTTTTCTGTGAGAGACGCTCAAACAATGGAAATGTGTTACAAACTGCTTGCAAGGTGGTATGTGACCCCCCAAAGGGTGCATAGATATGGGGGAGAGAGCCCCCAACCTGTTGGAGGGGCTGTGACGTTCTGGGGACCTTTGCGCATCTTTGGTGGGATTGCATTAAAATACAAACTTACTGGGAAGAAATTATAGAGGCAATCTTCTACATAACAGGCGAACAGATCAAAAAAGAATCTGGGCATGTTTGTTTCACAATACTATGAATACGGTGCCCCAAAAATACCCCTGCCCCATATCTCTTGAATGCAGCTAAAGGTTTGATTCCCTGCCTTTTGAGAACCCAGGAGAGGTGAGGGTAATGAGTGAGGTCCATGGAGGAATTAATACACATGACAGAAGACACATTGGGGATTTATTATAAGGTCTGGCAAAACTGGATTGAATTCAAGAGTTCAGAAAGGTACATGCTAGTAATGGAGGGGTAGGGAGAGTGGGGAGGAGGGAGGAGGGGGGAGGGGGGAGGAGGAGGGAATAATTTACTTATGTACTTATGTATTTATTAGGGGGATTTTTTTTTGGGGGGGGGGGGGGATCAGAGGGAAGGGAGCTGTATGTGACTTAAATAAGGAATGTATTTATTGCTTATGGTGTTATCCTTTATTTTGTGTACCATGAATGATAAAATAAAGAATTTATAAAAAAAAAATAATAATAATAATTTTTCAGTTTGTTTTGAGCAATTTTGAGCACCAGCCGCCACTGATCACTTGTGTTGTTGTAGGAATCTGTCAGGTTTTTTCATTCAAACCACTGGTTGGTACCCAACTTAATTGTGCCTATGATGTGTGTTAGAAATATCTTTTTAATTGACAATTTTGTATAAAAAAATACCTTTTTGTTTTCTTTCCTGCATGTTCCAAAACCTTGTGGCAAAAAATGACATTTTCAAAAGACTCACTATGCCTTTCAGAAAATACTTTCGGGTGTTTGCTTTACAAAATGTGGTCATTTTGTGGGTGTTTCCTGTCCTGGCAGTTCAAGGACTCAGAAAATATGATAGGTAGTCAGGAAATAAGATGTGTAATTTATTTTCCTTTAAAGCCCAAAGGTTCTTCTGGGGATTTCTGGCCCCTCTATGCATCTAGGATGTAAAAAACCATCTATCTGATAAAAGCTGTTGCTTTTAGGTAGACTCTAATGGCTCTGGACTATGTCCAGGCAATAAAGAAAGATTACCTTTGGATACTTTGGAGCAGGGCACAAGGATGGTAAGTCTATGTCCTCATTGAGTTGGAAGACTGATATCATCGAAGTAAGGAAAAAACTACCTTTTCATTTTGAAGGATGAGAAACAGCTCCTTACAAGAGAGAGAGCCACCCACTCAGAGACACGTCTGCGTCGATGTGACAGCTACCAGTCATCTAATGTAATATCCCTGATGGGTTCCAATGGTGGTTTCTTCAGGGATGAGAGAACCAAGTTAAAGAAGAACTACAGTCTGCTCACATATGTACCAAGAAAGTGTAGAAATGTGACCGCCTCTACCTCACACTGCTCTGCGATAAGAGCCAATACAATATATGATATAGTATGAGGTGTGGTGATACTCCCAAAGGATTTTTATCATGGTCAGATCATGGAGATGCTATCTGATCAGGTGACATATAAACCTCTTGATACTGATCCAAGTCAAACCTATAGGGATCAATTGAAAACTCCGGTGGATATGGGATCGAAAAGTGAGGTCCTAACCGAGAAAGAGAAGCGGTTTTTAGTACCTTCGAGCAGCCGTATACCTACATTATATACTCTGCCAAAGATTCATAACGATCCCTCCAATCCTCCAGCAAGACCCATTATAAATAGCATTGAGTCGGTCTCTGCAAGAATGCGCCAGTATTTAGATTGTTTTTTACAAAAAAGCGTCATGAGTACTCGCTCGTATCTTAGAGATACAAAAAATTTCCTGAACTGTTTGCAGAACGTTGATCTAACAGGTAAACCACAGGCCCTCTTGGTCACAGCAGACGTCGCATCTCTGTACACCATTATACAGCACAATGATGCTCTTTTGGCGCTCAATTGGGCTCTATGCCAAAGGGATGATCTTCCCCACAATCAAAACTTTTTTTGAGGAATGCTCTTGATTTTTGCCTTAGTCACAATTACTTTTGGTATGGTGGCAACTTCTATACACAACAGAGGGGAGTTGCGATGGGCGCAAAATTCGCGCCTAGCATCGCAAATCTTTTTATGGCAGAGTGGGAAGACAAAACCATCTTTAGAGAACAACGTTTAGAATTAATTTTCTACAAACGCCTTATTGATGATCTGTTCATTTATTTGGGCTGGGTCACCCGATTCATTGGAATTGTTTTTACAAACATTAAACCGTAACAATAACAACATAAGATTAACCTCAAATTGGCACAGTGATACAATCAATTTTCTTGATGTCACCGTATATAGATGAAATGACAAATTAGAGACAAAGGTGTTCTTCAAAAAAACGGGATAGGAACAGCTATTTACCTATCACCAGCGGCCATCATCCCCTATGGCTCAAAAATATTCCAAAAGGACAAATCATGAGGGTGAAAAGAAATTGCTCCGAAGAAGCTGAGTTCTTTCTCCAATCCAAAATCCTCATGGAGAGATTTGAGGCTAAGGGGTACAAACCGGAGATGCTAAAAATAGTGGTGGAAGAAGTGGCAGCTCTGCCTAGAGAATCGTGCTTACAAGAAGTAGATCAGGAGAGTTCCGATGTGCCTTCCAGGAAAGAAAATAATCGCAATAAAGAATGGGGTTTCATCTTTCAATTCCACTCTCAGTATAAGGAAGTTGAGGACATCTTTAAAAAGCATTGGCACATTCTTCTAATGGATAAGAAACTCACTACTGTGCTTCCACCCACACCTCAATTCATCTACAGAAAAACCACAAATTTTGGTGATAAAGTGATAAAAAAAGTTATAGATCCCCCCAAACCCCCTCAGACATTTCGGGATCGAAACGGTTTCTTTGCATGCAGAAAATGCAAAGCATGCAGAGAAATTGCCAGACCCCAGAGGGGTATTGATAATTTTGTTTCTCCTGTGAATAATCGTTCCTTTGACATCAAACAGTTTATAACGTGCAATAGTACTTATGTGGTCTATGCTCTAAAATGCCCCTGCGGCCTGATTTACATAGGCCGCACTAAGAGATTGCTACGAGTTAGAATCGCTGAGCACATTAATAACATTAAAATAGGTTACAAGGACCATAATGTTTCATTACATTTTAAGTTGAAACATAATATGGATCCTACGGGGCTGGAATTTTGGGATGTGGAACATCTCCAAACCCATTGGAGAGGTATGAATCGCATCTGAGAATTATCCAAACGCGAAACTCGGTGGATTTATTCTGTGGATGTACTCTCCCCCAAAGGCCTTAATATTGAGCTAGATATTAATTGTTTTATCAGTGACACATAGTATTTATTTGCACATATAACCCCGAGTAGTCTCTGTCACATATATATAGTAAGAATAAATGTAGGTTTTATATTTTATATTGTAAAATTTTATATTTTTAAATTTTAAATCATATGTAGGTCACAATTTCTATCTTAGATGACATAGTTTTATTGTTTAGTTTATTGGTCACACATTGTCTACATTTTTGGCATCATGTGGACCATGTACCATTTTGGTTTTAGTGCCATCATGTGGATCATGTACCATTTTAGTTTAGTGCCATTGTGTTGCACCCTCCATGTATATTTATCCCGATGTCCATATTAATGCTGAGGGCAGTAGCCCAGTATGGAAATAGTAAGTCGAAACAGGATAAATTAACATGTAGGCTGATATATACATTCCATCAGAAAATTATACATGTCCTGATTCGTTATACCGTTATATATGGAATTATATCTGCATGCTAACTGTATATTTGCATTATTATAAATATATGTAAGGTATATTCTTGAAATAGACATGTTAGTCATTTTCCTTTGAAAAGCCGGTTGTGATTGGCTTTGAGCAGTCCTGATAATCTGTGTGGGATAAGTGCTCTTGTAGCAGTTATTCCCCACTGCTGACAGCTCCCCGAGTACTGATCTATGCGCAGCAGGGACTTGCCAGTAGGTCTCACCCCATTGGTTGCCAAGCCTATCACTCGTATAAATACCGGCCCATTAGAAAGTAGATTACGCCCTCAGACGACGTCCGGAAGTGACGAAAAGCGTCAGGGACGTAATCTACCTGAAGTGACGCGTGCGTTCCACACACCGGAGAGGAACCAGGAAGTGGGTGGTTAGCTGTACTCAGTGAATGCTCTGGAGAACCTCCCGGGAGTCGGGATATCAGGCACAGTGCACTTTATCACAAATGCTCTATTTTATTGTATATTTGGTACGCAGTTTTAACAAGGGGGAGATATTTGGATGATTTAAATAAAATTGTTTTTAGCAATATTACGCTATATGGATATCTTATTCCTCCCATATGTTATGCGGCATTAACCAAGAGTTTTACTGACATCTGGTGGTCAGGCAGAGGAGATGGAAAGCTACTAATGACAACATTATAAAGGCTTGTGTATGCTGAATTTTTAGTGAGTGCAATCCCATTGGGGGTTGTTTCCCCCTCACGCGGTGATTATCCTTGGTGAAAGAAGCTCTTCACTCCTACAGAACACAGCTATTTGAACTTTCCTAGATCTCCTTGATCATTGTTCTTTTTCTCCTAATTTTAAATGTGTCTGGGGAGGTCTGACACATAGCGCTGCTGCAATAAGAGATTAGAGACTTGGCATCGATTTTAGTTTTCTTTTTTTAGTTTAGTTTTCTTTTGTCTGCTCACATAATTTGTAATAAAAACATATTTGCCATTCTGAAGCTTCCCTCCAACCACTTTGCATATTATTTTATATATATTGTGATTCTTTACCAAATATGCTGCAGAAATCTTCCTCCACTAAGTCTGGCTGCAGCCATTTTAACTGTGGGCAGCTAAAGCTGCTGCCTGTTCGCTGGACACACACGTACACACATATACAGATAGGCAGACACACTCACACCACTGCTTATCTGCACATTTCTCCCCTCTCCATGAATACACATGGATCTCTGCAATCTCATCCTATCTCCTCCCTCATCCAGCCCCCTTCAGCTCTGCAGCTCTCCTTGGCTCTCCTACAACTCATCCCTCCTCCACTCTCTTGCCCTCCCCCCTCCCTTGCTGGCAAACTCTCAGGAGAGTGAGAGAGAAAGAACTGTACATGATGTCATTAGCCTAGGCTAATTACCAGACAAGAAAGAGGAAGTGGCATGTATAAGGTATTTACTGGCAGAAAAAAAAATGTTTTTCTATCTAAAAGTAAAACAACAAGGGCAGAAGAGTTAATAGATGGAAAGATGAAAAAATGACTGAAGGTCCGCTTTAAGATCCTAATGCCGCATACACACGATCGGAATTTCCGTCAGAAAAACCTTGGATGGTTTTGATGATGGAATTCTGCTCAAGCTTGCCTTGCATACACACGGTCACATAAAAGTTCTCTGAACTTTCAACCATCAAGAACGTGGTGACGAGCCGAGAAAATGACGTTCAATGCTTCCAAGCATACGTTGAATTGTTTCCGAGCAGTAGGAATTTTGTGTGTCGGAATTGCTACAGACGATCGGAATTTCCGGTAGAAACCTTTTCCATCGGAAAAATAGAGAACCTGCTCTCAATCTTTTGCTGGTGGAAATTTCGCCAGCAAAAGTCCGATGGAGCATACACACGGTCGGAATTTCCGACCAAAAGCTCACATCGGACTTTTGCTGGCGGAATTTCTGATCGTGTGAACGGGTCATAAGAAAGAACAGGTTGCTGCAAGGGGGATACACTTTGAATAAAGGTTTTTACAAGGGAGTATGTAGCCAGGGCTTCAGCAGCCTGGCCGTTAAGGCCAGAGACTGAGAAGCAGGATGGAATAGAGGCCCCTGAGATAGCAGGTTTAACCTGTTGGGGAGAGCCCAGGGGTCATCTGCTACAAGTCAGAGTATCAAACAGAGAAGAGCCAAAATCCTGATCATCACGGCTGATCTCTCAGGTGTGCCAGTTTATGAAGCCGAGATGAGGAGTGGAGAACATGTTCTTCACTTCTCAGGACACACCCTTCTGTCATTGACTTTTACACAGATGACCAGTTTATGAAGGTGAGATCTGAACATCTCACTGGCCATCTCTGTAAAATATCTCCCCGTCCCAGATTCTCCAGAATATGGGTGAGAAGCTGCTGTGATGTGAGGAAGGAGGCTTCTTTCTTCCTAATATCAGCAACAGCAAGCTTAAAGATTGATATAAATAATAACTATATATGTTTATGTGTGTATATGTGTTTTATATATACAGTATATATATATATATATATATATATATATATATATATATATATATATATACATACAGCTGTGCTCAAAAGTTTGCATACCCTGGCAGAAATTGTGAAATTTTGGCATTAATATTGAAAATATGACTGATCATGCCAAAAACTGTCTTTTATTTAACAATAGCAATCACATGAAGCCATTTATTATCACATAGTTTTTGGATCCTTTTAAAATCATAATGATAACAGAAATCGCCCAAATGGCCCTGATCAAAAGTTTACATACCCTGGAATGTTTGGCCGTGGTACAGACACAGAAGGTGGCACACACAGAATAAAATGGCAATTAAAGGATAATTTCCCACATGTGTGGCTTTTTAAATCACAATTAGTGTCTGTGTATAAATAGTCAATGAGTTTGTTAGCTCTCACATGGATGCACTAAGCAGGCTAGACACTGAGCCATGAGGAGGTAGAAAAGAACAGTCAAAACACCTGCTTAACAAGGTAATGAAACTTTATAAAGATGGAAAAGATATAAAAAGATATCCAAAGTCTTTAATATGCCAGTCAGTACTGTTAAATCACTTAAGAAGTGGAAAATTTGGGGATCTCTTGATACCAAGCCAAGGTCAGGTAGATCAAGAAATATTTCAGCCACAAATCCCACAGGAACTGTTCGGGATAAAAACCCACAGGTAACCTCAGGAGAAATACAGGCTGCTCTGGAAAATGATGATGTGGTTATTTTTAAGGAGCACAATACGATGATACTTGAACAAAAAAGCTGCATGGTCAAGTTGCCAGAAAGAAGCCTTTACTGTACAAGTTCCACAAAAAAGCCTGGTTACAATATGCCCAACAACACCTTGATATGTCTCATTGGCTTTTTGTGGCATTGGTGCACTAAAGGCTTCCTTCTGGTAGCTCAACCATGCAGCTCTTTTTTGTTCAATCATCATTGAATTGTGCTCCTTAAAAACAACCACACCATCCTTTTGGAGAGCAGCCTGTATTTCTCCTGAGGTTACCTGTGGGGGTTTTCTTGGTATCCTGAGCAATTTTTCCGCCAGTTGTGGCTGAAATCTTTCTTGGTCTTCCTGACATTGGCTTGGTATCAAAAGAGCCCCTAATTTTCCACTTATTATTAAGTGATTAAACTGTACTGACTGGCATATTCAAGGCTTTGCATATCTTTTTATATACTTTTCCATCTTTGTAAAGTTTCATCACCTTGTTATGCAGGTCTTTTTGACAGTTTTTTTCTACCTCCTCATGGCTCAGCATCTAGCCTGCTTAGTGCATCCATGTGAGAACTAACAAACTCATTGACTATTTATAAACAGGTACTAATTGTGATTTAAAAAGCCACAAATGTGGGAAATTAACCTTTTCAATATTAATGCCAAAATTTCTCAATTTCTGCCAGGGTATGCAAACTTTTGAGCATGACTGTATATACCGTATATATATATATACACAAAGTACAGACACACACACAGTATACACAGTATAGTTATAATGTATTTCTTTTAGGACCCATTCACATCTGAGCAATGCAGAATTGTTGGCAGAATTGAGCAATTCTTGCCACGATTCCAAATTGCTGTAAAATTGTGTCAAAATATGCAATGCACTTTTGGGTGCCATTCATTGTTAATGTCACCCCAAATGCAGTTAGCAGACATGCATTTTGCCACACATTTTGTCATTTGACAAATACACTACCAACATGTCAAAATGCGCATTGAAACAATGCCCCATGCCCAAAAAAATGTCAATTTGGCTTTTTGGGCCTTTTTTGTGCGTATTTTGATACAGTTTTTGATGCACATTTTGCTACCTTTTTTCAACACACATTTTGGCTTGTTTTTTAAAACGCATTTTATGTGCATTTTGATGCTTTTTTAACATGTATTTTGGCTCATTTTATACCTGTGTGTTTGTGTGCATTCCCGAAACACATGCAAAATGCATTATATGCTTGCGATGCCATTAATTGTTAATGGCACCCCAAAAGTAGCTAGCAAATGTGCTGTTTGCCAAAATACGCATAAAAAGAAACTCAAAATGCATGTCAAAAAAGTGTCAAACTACATGCTAAAAGAAGCACCAAAATGTGTGTTACAAACCACACCAAAATGCGTGTTAAAATAAAAATAATCTGTGCCAAAATGTGCGCTAAAGGAACAAAATGTGTGTTTAAAAAGCGCCAAAATGCACAATAAAAAACACACGGCCAGATGCACATTAAAAAAATACAGCTTGTTAAAAAAACGTCAAAATGCCCATTAATACTGCCAAAAAGAGCAATAGAAAAGGTCCAAAATACACATTTAAAGAATGTGCCAATATGTGTGTAAAAAAACTGCGAGTTAAAAAAGCACCAGTGCTTATTATTTTCATGTAATTACATGGCCTTTTTAACTTTGGTTTCATTTTTAAAACTCAGCTGCTCTGTAATCACACAGGTATCTCAGGAGATCACAAGCAGCCCTCCCCTTCTACTCAGATCTCAGGTGTTCTCAGGGGAAAAACTTCTTATCTCTTCTCCTTCTGAAAACAAATGTTCTTCACTTCATAAACAGGGTGCCAGAGGAGAATTTTCTCTGAGAACTGCTGAAAACTGAAATGAGATAAATTATCTCTGTTTGATAAACTTACACCAATGTTTGTGCACCGGGTTCTTCTGGGGCAGTTTTTGAGCAAGTAAGACAGGCTTTGCAGGAGGGAAAAGGTCTAGATTAGCCTGAACCAAGGACCAAGGAATTATCAGGGAACCTAAAGTCAGCGTCAGAGGATCCTTGATTCTGACACAGTGTCAGTTTGTTGAATCTGGAGGCAAGGATGTCTACATCTGGTGTCCCCTATTTCTGACATATCAAGTTGAAGATGTCTTCGTTAAGCGCCTTTTCCCCTTGATCCAGGCAGTGGCGGATGAGGTAGTCTGCTTTCCAGGCGTCCACTACTGGGATTTGGACTGCAAAGATCGCTGGACAATGTTCCAGTCCCTCACAGTCCAGAAAGCATAGTCAGCCATAGAAGTTAGGCTCCCCATCAACATCCCAGAGTTCCCAAACCGAATGGCTCTGAAGCACTGGACCCTCCTTCTGCGAGGACAGTCACTGCACCCCAATTGGATGTCCTTGCAGAAGGAGTATCCAGTACTGCAAAGTCATTTGTATTGCTCTGAGCTCCATGATGTTGACTGGAGCTTGACTTCCATAGGTGAACATGCATGTGGACTGTGAGGGACTGGAACACTTCTCCCCAACCTGAAAGACTGGCATCTTATATAATCACATTTCAGTGATGAGTAAGAAAAGACTTCCCTGTTGTTAAGACTGGGCTAGAGAGCCACCAAGTTAGGGAATTTGTTGCTAGGCTGGACAGGAGCACGGGTAGGTCAAGAAAAGGAGCATGTTTGTTTCAGGTTGACAAGATGTTGTGTTGGATTCTCTTTGCTTAGTGCCATCACACATGCTCCTAGGAATATCCAGCTACAGTGGGTTAACAAATTCACATATTTAGGTGTGCTCGTTTCTAGAAATGCTACTGATTGTATTGCTGTGAACTTAATGCCAGTGTTACATGATGTTAAAATCAAACTGAAGAAATGGCACAATTTGCCATTATTTCTTTTGGGCCATATAAATCTGTTAAAAATGAAAGTGTTTGAAAATACTTTAATTTATAAAATATTATCTAAGTTTAGCTATTTATTCTGCAACTCCCCACAGTGGATCTCCAAATCCTTTTTAATTCATACCTTACTCAAATGTTTTCCTCGTTTCTCTGGGGAGCCCAATCCCCACAATATAAATTTACCACCTTGACCAGATCTCCTCCTAAAGGTGGACTGGATGAACCATATTATAATAATTGTTTCCTTGTCACCCAATTCGTAACAGCACGCTGGTGGCTGCAACCGGTCACTAGCAACTTCTCTCCTATGGTAAGCTCCTTCTGTATTACCTGGAGGAAGCACCATACTCCCTGATACCATCTATGCTGACCACACTCACGGTATGGAATGCAGGGCTTCAACTTGAATCTGTGCCTCTATCTACCATTCCCCTGAATAACCCTCCCCCCCATGGAACAACTCACCCCTACTTCATTTATTTGCTCCCTGATCCACAATTCAGAGCAAAATTTAAGATCAAAACCACCAACCATGTTGTAGATGATCATCATCCTCTCTTCTTTAACAGCCTTTGCACTAAATACAATGCCCCCCCCCCCAGTATCAATTCAGATACGTGCAGATTTTACAAGCCTTAAGATGTCAATTTTCACAGCATCATTTAAATCTGGCCCACTGTGATCTTGAATCCCTGCTTCAAGATGACCTCCCTCCAAAGCCAACTAGAAACTACTAAAATCGAGTTGTCTAGTTTACAGAAAAAATGGCTGGTGGAGATTCCTGACATGAACAACAAGGAGTGGGAGGAGATTTGGGATATGTCCTTCAAACAGCTGGTATCTATCATACAATTCAAAATTTTGCACCGTGACTATTTTACACCACACGGGCTATACAAGCTTAATTCACCAATCTCTTCCTCTGTGTTCATCTAGATGGAGATTTTTCCCATGTTTTTTGGACATGTCCTGATATATCTCATTATTAAATTTATATAGTGAATAAAATCAATGCAGTTGTTTAGAGACCTCCTTCTGTCCCTCACATAGATTACTAGGTCTTGTCGAGGAGCTGGCTCCTTTAAATGCTAAATTGATGCTCTGAGGTCTGAGAAGGGCAAAATAAGGTGCTAAGACCTTTGGGAATACTATGGAACCAGAGGATAGGCCAAAGGGCAATGGGACAAACTGGAAATGGCTGTCTACTACTGCAAAGCACAAAAAGCGCTGATGAGGTGGATGAATAGAAATATTCATATAGGTATCTTGTCTATGGGATGCCAGGTTTTCCTGTCGCAGGGAGGCAATTACTGATCTTGCAGATTCCACATGAAATTTTGGCATTTGAAGGTATTTTTTGATGGATTTTTAGGTTCAGAATAGGATAAATACCATGAACAGGTTTGAAGAGAATCCTTTAAATTTGTCTTGTGGAGGTACTGGCAGAACTACTCACTGGGACAAGAGATGGTTCAGGGCATTCTGAAAATCTGACTGTCCTTGAGCAGTATGTAGTTGATCTGAGAGAAGAAAGCAGTGAGGAGATAGAGTCTGGAACTCTATTTTGTACCCTCTTGAAACCACCAACTGAACCCACAGGCATTGTACATTTGTAACAGATGCTCCCTGACTTCTAGGAGTGAAGGTGCCCCCTTTATTGGGGCAGGGGCCTTGAGGAAGACTTAGTGGACTTTGTGGTCCATGTCTTGCACCTAAAGAAAGGTTTTGAAGTTGACTGGGTAGAGCGATTAAGTGCTCTGTAGTAGAGGCTCCTGTGGAGAAGGGTTTTGGAATCTTTTCCTGTAAAACTTTCCCTGCTATGACCTTTTTAAGAATTTTTCAATTGCTTCCCCAAAACTTTATCTGCCTTCAAATGGTATAGAAGTGAGGTACTTTTTTGCACTAAGCTTCAGCTGTCCAGTGTAACTCTGAAAAATTGTTTCATTACTTATGCTAGGGCAAATGCGTCAAGCACAAAACCAGTAGGCTGGATTCGGCCCATTTCATGGGGCCCTCGCACCCACGGTTTTTTCATAGAAAAAACATGGTGGAATGTTTCCCAAACCTCTGGCTCTCAGCCTCCACTCCCTGATCACCACTGTCACTTGTAAACACAAAAACCTTCTGTGGTTACAAGGACAGCTTTTCTGTCTGCAGCTTGTTTTTCTTACAGACCCTGCATGCACTCACGTTGGCTCACAGCCAGGGACAGATGCCAAGCAATGATCCCCTTGAAAGTGAGAGACAGTGAGGCGCCTACACTGCCAGGAGGTACTAGAGCTGGGCTGGGTAGGTGAGATGCGAGCTGAACCCTACATTCTGTATCTTTCGCACTCCTGAACCCTGCACTCTGTACACAGCGTATTCCTGAACTCTGCATGTATTGCACCCCTAAATCCTGCACTCTGTATGTAGGGCCTTCCTCAACCCTGCACTCTGTACACAGTGCACCCCTGAACTCTGCATTCTAAAAATAGCACACCCCTGAACCCTGCACTCGGTAGGCCACATACTCCTGAGTACTCCTATGTATCTGAGTAGATACATAGCCTTATATATACACAACAAGCCCTTTGAGGGCAACCATAATTCTGATACAGCCTGCAATGAAATTAAGTCTGAAACCCCTGTTCTAGGGCATCCAAACAAAAAAGCAGAGCACCATTAAAGCATGGACCTGGGATACAGGATCCTCTTAGTTGTTCATTGCCCAAGTCTAGTTAGCTTCAGCTTTATATGTACTGAAATTGGAGTGAGAGCTGGTTGCAGGGCTGGATCTCCCAGAGTAAAGAAAACCTTCAAAAGCTTCTCAAACTTTCTGTCTGCAGAATCCTTAAATGAAAGAACATCTTGAAATGGTACAATGAGAAGTTTGTTTGAGACTAATGCCCCGTACACACCATCGGACATTCCGACAACAAAACCGTGGAATTTTGTTCAAAGGTTGTTGACTCTAACTTTTCTTGCATACACACGGTCACACAAATGTTGGCCAACAATTACGAACGTGGAACGTGGTGACGTACAAGACGTACGAAGAGCCGATAAAAAAGGAAATTCAATAGCCAGTGCGCCACCCTTTGGGCTCCTTCTGCTTGATTCCAAGCATGTGTGAACTTTTGTGCTACGGACTTGTGTACACACGATCGGAAAGTCTGACAACAGTTTTGTTGGCGGAAAATTTGAGAACCTGTTAGCCAACATTTGTTGGCAGAAAGTCCGACAACAAATGTTCGATGGAGCATACACACGGTCGGACTTTCAGCCAACAAGCTCACATCCAACATTTCCCTTCGGAAAGTCCGATCGTGTGTATGCGGCATAAGAGTGCAGGAACAACTACAGGAATAGACCACTTTTTAGTGAACTCTTTTTCCACTGGAGATTTAAGATGTTTTCTGGAGTAATACATTCATCATAGATTGTCCATTCAATTTCATCCTAGGGTATAGCGCCGTTGGTGTTGGTGCCTTTGGGGTGTATGGCACTGCTGGTGGTTGCCTGGTCTTCAGAGCATTTTATCCTTTTTGGAGGGACTGTTTCCACCCCTGATTTAGTCCCTGATCCACTGCTTTCTACTGGCTCATATTCAAAATCGGATGGTGAATATACCGCAAAGGCACCAACAAAGGCACTACCATCCGACATACTAAGGGTTTTATATGCCTCCTCACTAGTAAAATAATTTTTGGACATGGAGGCTCTGATGATTGTGAAAGTATGTTGACTTTGTGATGGGTACACTGATTAGGCTGCACTAATGGGCCACACTGACAGATCCACTGATAACTGCACAGATGAGCCGCACTGACAGATCCTCGGTTGCAGTGATAGTTCCACTGATAATCTGACAGGTTCTCTTTATTTGTGCACAGTAGTAAAGGTGTTAAACTGGTAACTTACTATTCCCAGGTTCTCCTCACAGGATCAGTGTGTGAGGAGAAGCTGGGAATAGCTTATTTATGATCGGCTGTAAGTGGGCACAGCGGATCACAGGGTAAAGAGCCAATTTCATTGGCTATTTACCCTGATCAGAGATAGGCTGTGTCCAAGGGACGCAGCCTTTCACCAATCTCTGTGCGCCCCTGGGGGCGTGCATGAGTGGCACGATGTGAAGGACGTCATATGGTGTCCACTCAGGAGGGAGAACCCGCCCGGCCTTCAATCTGCTATAGGCCGGACGGGAAGATGTTAAACTATGGTATGTGGCAGTACTGATATGTGCCCTATTGAATCTTGTGAAGTCTTTTTTTTTCCAACCATGTAAAAAAAAAAAAAAGATTTAAAAATATTAACACTGTCTGTGTTCATTTCACCACTGCACATATGGCCTATGCTCCCATAGACAGTAGGGTGCCTGACTGCAGCCTGCAGCAGATAGCTTCTGTCAGCACAGAGACAGTTTTTTTCTGTAAATAGGGGGTGGGGGCATACTGAATTTTAAGTCTGAACTAGGATCAATGAACATTTTTTTTTTAGATCAGTGTTTTGCAACCTTTATTTTCAGTAAATTATACATTACGTATCTCGAGGCACCTCATTCCAAAATTTAAAAAATGAAACTGATAGTTTTACAGAACACATTAACATCCACACATGTAGGACACCTAACATTAGAGGTTATTAACTCTTACAAAAGAAAATACACCTTTGCACACTGGTACTAGTGTTTCTCTTCTGCCTCAAATCATCTCCCTCACTCAGCTATTGTGACCTTAGTGCTCACAAGAGAGGGGCAAACAAGGATGCTGTGAGGGTGCCTGACATGCTCCTTAACCGATAATATCATTGGTTGTTAGGATGCCAGCGGATGACACACACAATGTCTAAGGTTGTAATGCTGCACAATAAAAATCTGTAAATGGGTAGAAGACAATCCACAACTCCATATATGCTGTTCAATATGTCCAACTGCACATCCTGCATCTGACAGCTCAGGGGGATCGCTACATAATCTGGGGTAGTTGCACCTTTTTTTTCCTATTGAATAAAGACCTGTGGCTTTGTGTAACAAAAAGGCAGGCTTGATCCACCAGCGACTTGTTGACAATTTTGAGAAAATTTTCCAAGGCACTCTGGTTGAAAAATGCTGATTTAATTTACAGTGAATTTTCACTTGAGAACACGGCCCAACGAACTATGTGCTCCTCTACATTTTACAGGACGATGGAAATTTGGCTACACATCATTTAGAAGTTTGCATATCCATGGCAAAAGCCTTTATTTTATTTTGTGCAACCCACTTTAATAACAGAACAACAAATAAGGTCTGTACAGATGAGTTGAGTTTTTTTGCTGTAATGAAAAAAGACACCAATATGATTTTATTGCTTTATTTTACACATATTTCAAAATGTAATTTACAGGCTGCTTCCAGAAAAAGCAGCAGTAACAGGCAATGCATATTCTGGTGACTGGAAAAGAAAGTATGATTACAACAGTTATTATCACTTTTTAGATGGCGCACAATTTATAGCTGCAATAGTAAAAGGCTGATGTGCGCTGCTGCTAACGAGAGTGCCTTATTATTTACAAGACACCTCTCCATCTACTGAAAGATGTTACAGGTTTGGGAAACATTTGCTTAATGTAGTTTATAAAGGGAACTCGCATTGAAGGAAACTTCTGGCTTTTGGTCTATAAACATTTGACCCAAGTTAGACACAAAGACCAGTAGTAGTTTGTGTGCTAGTATATGGGCTTTTTCGAAGCAGCATTACATTAATAGAAGCTGTTATTATTTTTATTGGAAAATCCAGTTACAAAATTAGTTGACCTTAGATCTGTTGATCATTTTGGGACAGCAGTCAATAATAAATTGCATGTGCAAACTAGTCACTGTGGGCTATAGCTAAAGGCTGATTGAACCGACTCACAATTGATTTAACCATAGACTCATCCTAAATTGTAACCATTGCAAAAAAACACCAAGAATTTGTTGGTTTCAACAGGCAGCTCATGCTGTTTTCATCACCAAAATATTTAAATGAGCCAGTTAGGCCGTTTAAAACTGTGCAACACTGCTTTTATCATCGGTATGCATTGGCATTTCCTAGGAGTGCATCTTGCTCTGTCTACATGTAAGACAGAGAGGCCATGAAATGTGGTGAATGAGCAGAAGACGCTTCGTAGCAGGTGCAATTTAAAACGACTCTGGCCCCCCCACCAAAAAAAAATATAAATAATTGCAGTCAGTTAGCAGTATCCTCTGAACACTTCTGCTATAATCAAACCCTGGTTTATTCTGATGAGCAATGTTCCAAATCTTCCTGGCCGCTCCCACACCCTCCCTCCACACACACACACACACACACACACACACTACTGACCCTATAACTACAATGGGCTGCCATAATGGATAATGGGAATGGGCAGAAGTACCACCTCTAGGTACCTAAAATCAGTACTTGACAGCAGTTTTGTTTTCTTGGTCACATAGTTGCTTCAGTTTTTAACTTAGGGTAAAAAAAAGTCTTGTATATAGCTTAGGATTCAGAGTCCTTCACAGGTACAAAGGAACGTATTAAAAGATGAATGCACGTATTTGTAGGCACTAAATGATACCTGTACTTTCCTATTACTATCCAATTTATGGACAGGACAAACTCACTTTATTAATAATAGTTAAATAGGAAAACATTTCAAGAAATTATCAGAAGACATTTAAAACCAACATGGGAGAGAGCAATCATTTCCAACAAGAACCTGACTTCCTGACCAGTATTCCCATAGAAAACTAATTGTCACTATCTTACCTCCACTATGTGCTGATATAAAATTGGCAACTTTGGCAAACTGCCAAATTATTCTTTGTTCTCTTTTGTACAGGTGTAGAATTTTCGGCATACGTAGAAGTGACTCTTAAATTAATTTATATAAAAAAAATAAAATATGTGAAACTAGTAGTACGTGCAATGGAAGTATAATACGGAGTACATATACCCCAGATGTTATGCATTTGCAGACATCACAGAAGTATCAAAGTAGGGATGGGCTCCGGCATGTTTGGATCCTAATCCAAAACACACCTGAACGGTCTTGCTAAGAAGTGGTCACTGCACACTGCCAATCATAAGCAGCTGCACATGTACAAGTGGAGTGCCACTGCAGGGTGAGGAATGCCTCAGCCTCTTATGACTGGCGAAGTGCAGTAACAGCTTCCTAACAGGATACCTCAATTGGGTTCAGGCTAGGATCCAAACATGCCTGAGCCTATTCCTGATCCAACAGTGATTGCAGCAAAAGGTGCATGGACCTGCATGTCTAGATGGACTGGTGCATCTGGAAACACATCAAAATAGTTTGTCTGCTTGTATTTAAAGCAGAGCTAAGAAGGAAATTTCTAACTGGTCTACAGAGAAACAAGTCTCATCAAAGCGTGACCAACAGATTTAACCTGTCAGGTTTGCCAGCATGTAAGGACAAAATAAAAATACCATGACAGCAGGTGGAATGGAAATTTAACTTTCATAATTAGGTCTTGAAAGTGAAAATCTGTACACCCTTTAGGACCTATTCAATTCAAAGCTTTACTATAATGCATGTACCACAGTGCCATTAATTTTGAAAGGCACCCCAAAACTCTAAACGAGCGCACACCTGCTTTGCAGCACACCACAGCATGCAATAATGTACTAACATGTAGTGCAGTGTGCCGAGTTGGCAATAATTACACAGGTTCATTTTAGGTCCCAGAGAGTCCAATAAACTGAATAAGCTGCCTGAAAGCAGTGGTCATCAACCCTGTCCTCAGGGCCCACTAACAGGCCAGGTTTGCAAGATAACTGAAATACATCACACGTGATATTCATTTGCTGCTCAGTGATTGCAGTATTCTAGTCTGCATCTCCCCAAGGTAATACATAAAACCTGGCCTGTTAGCGGGCCCTGAGGACAGGGTTGATGACCACTGCCTTAAAGCAAAGAATGTCATCCTGATAGGTCTGGATGGGCCCTAAAAGTCCTATTTTAGGTTAGATACTGTAAGCTATTGATGTCTATGAGCCTGAAAAGTCTCCTCTGTGCCTTTCTCTGCTTTAGTTTCTGTTACTGTAGCCCAATTTTTTCAAAGCTTACCCAAGCTCCATCAACTGCTAGTCCAATGTTCCCTCAATAGTCAGTAAGTGCACACTCATAGGACATGGGGAATTGTAATTGGCAGGGTTTACCTAGTCAGACATGTCTGCTCTCAGACAGCACTTTTAGGCTTCATGCACACAGGGCGTTTGCCTAGCTCTTCTAAATGCCTTTCCTCCTGGCAGCAGCGTTTTTTGAGAAAAAAAAGTTTGAGGTGTGTAAACGCGCCTAGACACGTTTGGGCAGTTAAGCGCTTGGTCGTTATTTCATTGGCCAGTATAATCATTTATTCTGGACACTAAAATGAATTGACGCGCCTAGCATTAAAAGAGCGTTTAACCACTTTAAGACCACCCACACAGATCTACTGTGGCAGGGCAGCCCTCCTGAGCGAAATCACCTACCTGTACGTGATTTCGTGCATGGGGCCTGGGTCAAAAGCCACAGGCGACCCGCTCCTGCTATGATTGGACACAGCGGAAGCAAATCAGCCGATCGTTCTGAGGAGAGGCAGAACGGTGATCTGCCTATGTAAACGAGGCAGATCACCTTTCTGCCAGAGGGGAGAATGGAGATCTTGTGTTTCTGCTAAGCAGAAACACGGATCTCTGTGAGGGGAGTGCTTTGACTGGGAGAAAACAGTTAGAAAGCACCCCCAAGGGACACACTTAATCCTTTGATCGCCCCTGTTAATCCCTTCCCTGCCAGTGTCAGTACAGTGACTGTGCATTTTTTTTTTTTAGCACTGATCACTGTAATAATGTCACTGGTCCCCAAAAAGTGTCAGTTAGGGGTCTAATTTGTCTGCCGCAATCACTGATCGCAGCCATTACTAGTAAAGAAAAGAAAAAAATATCCCAAAGTTTACAGACACCATAACTTTTGCGCAAACCAATCAATATACGCTTATTGGGATTTTTTTATCAAAAATATATAGCAGAATACATACTAACCTAAATTGATGAAGAAATTAGATTTTTGTACATATTTTTGGGTATGTTTTGTAGCTGAAAAGTAAAAAATATGTTTTATTTTTCCAAAATTGTGTTTTTTTTTGTTTGTTTTGTTTATAGTGCAAAAAAATAAAAACTGCAGAGGTGATCAAATATCACCAAAAGAAAGCTCCATTTGTGGGGAAAAATCAATTATGTTTGGATGCAGCGTCACACAATTGCGCAATGGTCAGTTAAATTAACGCAGTGCCGTATCGCAAAAAATGGCCTGGTCAGGAAGGGGGGGGGGGTTAACCTTCCAGACTGAAGTGGTTAAAAGCGTCAAGTATTTTTTTTTTCCTAGCAAAAAAATAATAGTGCGCTAAATTTCAAATATAAGCTTCATTATAAACTCCAGGATGGAACCAGAGTTCTGTGCAGGACAGACTGGGGAGCAGCCATTTCCTTATATGAAACTGTAATTTGGAGAAAGAAATTGTCTATGGAGAAGTCCTGGTATTCCTGGAGCCATTAGCTGAAAACCCATGTACAACTGAGCTGACCCGTTTGTGGATTATTATTATTAAAATGTGCCAATAGACACCCAAGGGGGTCTTTAATTGAGGTGAGCAGGCATTGCACACGGTGGTTGTTGTGATTACCTGTCAGCACTTATTCTTTGCAGAGACTGTCAAAGAGCATGGATTGAGTTTATTCACGTTTTTTCAGCAATCAAGAGTTTTATTTTATCATATTATTGTGGATGTGGACTTTTTGCATATATCTTTTAAGATCACGTTTTGTCACATACTTACTGGAGTTTATTAGGAAGCTTATATTTGAAATTTAGCGCACTATTATTCTTTTGTTATTTAATTATATATGTGGTACCAGAACACATTTTAAATAGCTGCAGCTGTTTTTCATTAATATAATTAGTCACATTATTTATAGTTTGTTTGTTACTCCTATCAGCGCTTTAGTAATATATTTCACATTTTTATTTTTATTTTTCTGCCAATATGCTGCTGCCCCTGGATGCGCTAGCAGTCTTTTTTTTTTTCTGCCTCCAAATGTCTGTGTGCATGGACACATAAGCCAACATAGAGAGGAATTTGTAAAGCCAGATGCCCCCAAAAGCAACATTTGTAACACTTAGTGTGGAAGAGGCCCTTTGCTCCTAAATGCTTTTCCTCCTGGCGGCAGCAAAAAAAAAAAAAAAAAAAAAAATGCTCAACACGTGGCTACTGAAAGAATTGCTGCCCAAGCACTTGACGTGCCTGGCGTTAACCCTCGTTTAGGTGCGTTTACACTTTAAGTGTTTTTTCTGCCAAAACACTTCTGCTCCTGGACAGGCTGGCAGTGTTTTTTTTTCTGTGTCTCTAAATGCCCATGTGAGTATGGAGGGGCATTTTTAGCACTCAAAGTGGTTGAGGCCTAAATTGGAGCAAATGTTCATATTTGTTGTCTATATTGAGACAACAAAACATTCTGAAAAATGGAAACAAAATGAATACAATCAACTTAATGTTAGCAAAACATTTTTTTGACTTGCAAACATATCAGAGCTGTTCAAATGCTATGCTTCCGCAGGATTACAAATTTGTAGCTAAGAAAATTTTTTTTACAACAAATCCAAGGATATTAAAAAAAAAAAAAAAAAAAAAAAACACCACAAAAAAAACAAACAGTAGATACTGGAATAAATGCAGTAATATCCATATTTATTAAGAATTTACAACCACCTTCAGATATTTCCTCATCCCATTTAATCTTCAGAAGTCACTTTCTAAAACAACTGCAGTTTAGATAAGAGTTTCCAGGGCTCATCTGAAATTCTCTTCATTTCAAGATGGAAACCCAAGTAGAGGTACAATTTATAGCTGGCACAATAGAGGACTTAACCCAATTTAAATTAGAATTACACTTTGTTAATGCACAAATATACATAACTCCAACCGTTTTCTTTTACCTTTCAGAATGGGTATTTTTTTTTTTGTATTTCCATGTCCCTGTTGGAAAGATTTTCTTTCACTTTCTGTGGCATTTGAAATAAGGAGGAAAGGAAGGGTCAACAGAAAAGCACAGACCGCAATTTATTTATATATATATATATATATATATATATATATATATATATATATATATATATATATATATATATATATATATATATATATATATATTTTTTTTTATATTTATATATATTTTTTTTTTTTTTTCCTTCATGTATTTATTTTTTTGTCCTCTTTCATTTGGATTACCCAGCACTTCCTGTTTGAGCAGGGATGTGAAAAAAGCCCAGACAGGCAGCAAAAGAATAAAAACTATCGGATAGAGGCTCTAATCCCTACCTCATTCTAGCCAGACAAAAAAAAAAAAAAAAAAAGTTTCACTACAGATGGGCTTTTAAATGCATTTAAATTTTTTTGGCCATTCCTGAAACTAGCCTTATATTCATCCATTTTAAGATTGATGTCAGTGGACAAAACGTTGGCCTTTGGATACTGCGCATACAAAAAAATTCTCATGTTGCCTATTTCCCATGAAAATGGTCATTCCAACATACACCACCATTTCACAAAAGGATCTTAAATAATCAACATTATAAAAAAAAAAAAAAAAGAAGAAAAAAAAAAGAAAAAAAAAAAGAGAAATACTTTTAAATAAACTATAACAGGCACAACCACGCTATATAACAAAGGGCGACACCTTTCAATATAAAACTGTATCATGACCTTTCATAACCAACCTATGCAAAATGATGTGTGGTCCACTGGAGCAAGACACAAAAAACTTGAAACAATCAACCACTGGTGGTTTAGACAGCTAAAAAGAACACTTCAACCTCTTATATTACAAGTATCTGGAATATAAAAACACCAATATAGAAAATCAAAGAAAAAGGGACATCAAGGTCTTTAAAAAGGGCACCATGGTGCATAGCAATCACCTGGAATTTGCAAAGAATATTTTTTTGCTTTTAAATAGTGGTTAACATTTGTTACAACATCACATCAAATCAACCCTGCCAGCTATTTTTAGTGGTGCATTTATTAGGTTTTTGCTAAAGAAGAATTTAGACCTGAATATCTGTTCCATGGTTTCCATGAGCTGAGATGTGTAGTTCACTGTATAGCAACACATTTATCCTTGTGTCTGTCCCTGGAAGGGCTGCTAATATGTAGATTTAACTAGCTTTTTAACTAGCTTTTTGTAAGATCCCACATAATTTGCTATCTGTGCCTACTCTGCTTTCAGTTCACTGTGTCTTGTAATTGTATCCAGAACTACCACTGATTGCATCACCATGACTGATAAACAAAAGGAAGGAGAGCTGCTATTGGTTAACAAGATATAAGCTTTTTTTTTCCCATTCTTGTAAATTCTTTAGTCAGACCTGCACAGTTTAGGCATGATAAGCTGCAAACAGTGCTTAGTGGAAGACCCCCTGTATTTTGTATTCTGATAAACGGTAATATAAGGGTAATGGCAAACAGAGATAGTGGATGGCGTTGAGGTGAACCTAGTCTGTCAGTTTTCACCAAGGGTAGTAGACCCAAAAGTGCAAGGTGCTAGACTTCACAATGCCAGATTCGTGATGTGGAAATCAGACTCTGTCCCACTCCACTTCGAGTTACCCTTCAAAGATTGCATTGCTTTTACTAGTTAATACAAATTCACATTTTAATGAACAATAAATATATTTACTTGTTTTTCATACCACAAGGTCTTATATTTAGTAGAATATTAATATGATTTTGTAACCTTTACAAAAATTCAGACAGTACCAGCAGATCTCTGTCTCAAAAGGAATGAAAATTTCATTACAGCCAACAAGTCTTTTAGTCTTGAATGTACGGAGTCTACAAAACCCATATGCTCTCTATAGTTTCAAAGGCATTTGTTTGGATGGTTTTTAGTTTTTGTGAAAAAATTAAAACAATGAGTTTGTGCATCTAGTAACAAAGAAAAAAGTCACAAAAGAAAAAGAAGAACACTTAAAATAATAAGGCAAGAACAAGAATATTTTGTAAAAGGCATTCATGCACTGCTAATGTCTAATGAGAATAAAGGTCCTGAGTACTGAGGTGGACAGAGAACTCCGGTGAAGTAGACATACCAGTGACCTTAAGGCTGAATCAAGACATTAACAAGTGTTCACTATCACAATCATTTGGCTTATAACATGACAGTGTAATAGCAAAGGGTGGACCCATTAATAAAGTGAGGCAACAGGCAATAAAATGAAGCAGCAAAATTCTACAACATTTGTCCGTGATGTTGATTTACGAGCTTGTTACTGTACATGTAAAACACAGCATAGTTTGCGTCATTTTAAAACTTTATGCAGATTATTTTATTGCAAAATTGCACTTCACTGGGGTGATTGAAATATCTCTTTGAATTCTGTTGCAGTCTTTAGTCCCTAAGCCCATGTCACCAGTAGAAGGATCTGGATAAAAAGTTTGCCGCAGTGCTGAGCCAATTGCTTCCACCGTCCTGATGTGCCCCAACACGAGACACAGCCTTGTCCTGTTCCTTCATCGGGCTCTCATCCTCAGGTAGGTAGTCGGGTAAGTCTGTGTTCTGCTCCACATCCACAGCTGTATCTTGAAATGGAACCAGCAGCTTCAAATACAGATACATGGAGAGTCAGTAAGATTATGTGAAAGTGGAATGGCAGCCATTTTTTTAAAAAAACTTTGGGATTAAATAGGGAAGGGTTAGAGCCTCAGTCAGATTTTTTTTGTCGTCTATGTTCAACCCTGTGAGACACAATAGAGTGTAAAGCTGGCCATAAATGGTTATTTTTTTTGTTTAACTAGCGGGTTTAACGGAAAAAAACCTAACCCGATTCCCCCCCATCCATACATTCACGGTATATGGGGGAATCCTCCTCACATTGTTTTTGTTCTCCAACAGCAGGGAGACCTCCCTGCTGTCAGAATGCACAAATCAGCAATGCAGGCTATAACCTGCAGTGCTGATCCAGAGGAAATTTTCCAGAAGGGCAGTTGTATAGAAGTCGATCAGTAGATTGACTTTTGCATTAATGTGTCCATACATGGATCAAATTTTTGCCAGCTATAGCCTGCAGTGCTGATCCAGAGGAAATTTATCAGCAGGGAAGTTGTACAGTAGTCGATCAGAAGATTTACTTTTGCATTAATGTGTCCATACATGGATCAAAATTTTGCCGGCTCTAGCCTTCAGTGCTGATCAGGGAAATGTATCAGCAGGGCAGTTGTACATACATCGATCTGTAGATCGACTTCCGTACAACCACAGTGCCTATACATGGATCAAAGTGTTGCTGGTCCATGCTGAACCAGCTGAGAATTTCGATCCATCCATGGGCAGCTTTAGTAGACATCTCTCCAACTAGGAGGAATTCCATTCCGCTCCTTTCACATTTTCTGGTGCACAGGATGGGCCCTCTGTCTGGAGTGTAATCCACTGATGTGACCTCAACTAAGACTTTAGTTTGGCCACAGGTTTTTGGAAGTCTACACCAACAAAGAATAAAAAAAGATTTTGATAGCTCTCTAGTGTTTCTGCATGCAGAGAGTATACATTTGTTTCCTTTCACAGGAAAAGCTCTGGATTTCTCAGGAAAATAAAAAGCTCCATGAAAGAGTAGATGGAGTAACTATGCTGGATTTGCATCATTGCATTTTTGCTTAATGTTTTTTATTATTCAACAACAATAGAAATGCAAACGTTAAAACGTACATCATAATGCAAGTCAGTGCATCATGTTGCACATAAGATAACTTATTTCATTTGTAGGACTAGAACTGAGGTAGGTCTAGGCATAGCGCTAGTACAATCACATTTGCAAATACAAGGTAATCCCACAATAAATTCCACCAAAAAAAAAGTTTGGGAAAGATCACACAATTCAAAAAGGAAAGCTGGACCATAGGCAAAAAGATTAAAATGTATGTGGCTGTCATTATTTGATCACTATAGAGCATGCTAAGAAACATGCTATAAACACCAGCCTATTTATACAGTTGTTTCATAAAAACTTTTGCCCACTGTGTAGCACATATGCGTTGGAAGGAAAATTGGGCTTTAATGTTCAGCTGCCACACATATGCATCTATGGCAGTTTGAGGTTGTGTCCTGAGAGCGTACTTACTGCTTTTGGTTCGGATTCAAAGCCTGTCCCGCTGCCTCCCAATCATGTGACCACTGTGAAAGCCAATCACATGACAGAGATGCCACACATCCTCCTGGGCATTATAGCCACTTAATGAGCAGCCGGGAGGCAGCATGAAGGGGTAATATGTTCGTAGAATCAATGCACATTCAGGCAGTAATAGATGAACTCTCATTGGACTTGTATCCTACCTCTTCTCCAGACTCGGCTTTTACTACTTGCTGTGCTTTCATCACTTTGGTAGATGCTATTGCTGTGGCCAAAGCCTATAGGAAAGTAAAAACATTTATCAAGAGAAAATAAAGACACTACTACAATTACACATTTGTACATGCTGTATGAATGTGCAAAACTTTAGTAAAATTACTTAATTTTATTTAAATAGTATTCAAGTAATCCCAAAAAACTGTATAACGAACATTATAGTAGAGGTCGACCGATATATCGGCCGGCCGATATATCGGCCGATATTTGGCGTTTTTTACTTAATCGGCATCGGCCGATTGTGCTGATAAAAAGGCCGATTGTAACTCCAGCCGTGACTTGCAAATGACTTCTCTAATAGAAGTTAATGCAAGTTTCCCGAGGTTATCTGTAGAGAGGATTCTCCCCTCCTCTGGGCAGCCTGCCAAGTCTGATAAGAAGATACATTTGTATCTCTATCAGGTTCTTTTTATCAATAGACTGAACTCCGTGGAGAAGTTTTCAGTTTAACCATTTAAAGACTAAATTTTTTCTGACACTTGTTGCTTACAAGTAAAAATCCTGTATTTTCTGCTATAAAATCACTTAGAACCCCCAAACATTATATATATTTTTTTAGCAGAGACCCTAGGGAATAAAATGGTGGTTGTTGTAATATTTTATGTCACACAGTATTTGCGCAGCGGTCTTTCAAACGCAATTTAAAAAAAAAAAAAAAAATACAGTAATGAATTAAAAAAAAACCTAAGCACTAA
Source organism: Lithobates clamitans (assembly GCA_037952925.1). Lineage (NCBI taxonomy): Eukaryota > Metazoa > Chordata > Amphibia > Anura > Ranidae > Lithobates > Lithobates clamitans. Next base: position 1,326,724 of record JBBGZY010001281.1, on the reverse strand, counting down.
AGTTAGCCCATTTTTTTTCATCCAAAAGCTTTGATTACCTGTTTTTGTGTATTTAATATTTAAGATAGTTTTTTTTTTTTTTTTTTTCTAAATTATACATACAAGTGAACTGATTGGAGGTTTGTTTTGTTTAATGTTTAAATGAAAAAAAATTCTGTATTACTTAGGGTTGCTTTCACACTGCGGGCATGCGTTGATGGTAAAACGCTGCTAGTTTTAGCGGCGCTTTACCGTCATTTTAGAGGCGCTATTCAGCTGCTAGCGGGGCACTTATAACCCAGCTAGCGGCCGAGGAAGGGGTTAAATGCGCCCCTGAAGCGCCGCTGCCAAAACGCTTTGCAGGCGCTTCGGCAGCGGTGCGCATTCATTTCAATGGGCAGGAGTGGTGGAGGAGCAGTATACACCGCTCCAAAGATGCCGTTTGCAGGACTTTTTTTTTACATCCTGCCAGCGCATCGCCTCAGTGTGAAAGCACTCGGGATATCACACTGAGACTGCAGGGGAGCCGTTTTACAGGCACTTTACAGGCGCTATTTTTAGCCCAAAAGCGCCTGAAAAACGCCCCAGTGTGAAAGGGGTCTAACTGTTAGATTTTATGAGATGAAGGGAAAAAAGAAAAAAAAAAAAAAAAAAAAAAAAATCGGCCAAATATATCGGCCCAAAAAAATCGGCATCACATATCGGCCATCGGCCACCGCGATTTCTAAATATCGGCATCGGCCAGAGAAAAACCCATATCGGTCGACCTCTACATTATAGTGTACTCAAACCCAAGAAAATATTTTATATAGTGCAGCTTTCCAGTCCTTATATGTGGTGGTGGCAGCATTAGTTTTTACTCGGATTTCCTGGCATTAGTTTTTTCTTTTCGATTACCCGTAATCCTGGCAGTAACATACTTCCTGTAATAGGATGACAACAATCACTCACTGTACTGTATCTACAGGGGGACAGCATTGTCAGACTACAGGACATCTCTCCTCCTCTTCTCTATAACAGAAGAGAAAGGTGCTTTGTATTCTACAGAGACATCCTTTACCTTTGTTCCCAGTCAACAGTCAGAGAAGACAGAGAGCATAGGCAGTTATCAGCTAATTTCTGGAAGAATGAACATATTTTTGCATTTATTGAACAGATATAAACAAAAACACTTTTAATGGTACATTTACCCGACTTAGAGAGAGCAAATAAGAGAAATTGTTATGCCCTGTACACACGGTCGGATTTTCTGACGGAAAATGTGTGATAGGACCTGGTTGTCGGAAATTCCGACCTTGTGTGGGCTCCATCACACATTTTTCATCGGAATTTCAGACACACAAAGTTTGAGAGCTTGCTATAAAATTTTCGACAACAAAATCCGTTGTCGGAAATTCCGATCGTGTGTACACAAATCCGACGCACAAAATGTCACGCATTGGCTACTGCCCCGTTTATAGTCCCGACGTACGTGTTTTACGTCACCGCGTTCAGAGCGATCGGATTTTCCGACAACTTTGTGCGACTGTGTGTATGCAAGACAAGTTTGAGCCAACATCCGTCGGAAAAAATCCATGGATTTTGTTGTCGGAATGTCCGATCAATGTCCGACCGTGTGTACAGGGCATAAGGCTTTCCTATCAGTTTAAAGGATAAGTTCACCTTTGGTAAAATGTTACACGCTCCACCCGATTTTAGGGTGGAACATGTAACATGATCCCAATGCTGCAGCTGCTTAGGGCCAGTTCACACCACATGAAGTTCTGTGCTTTTTTCTGCATCAAAAAGCATGGAAAGTAGATTATATAGGTTCCAATGGCATAGTTCATACCAACACAGTGCATTCCAGTGCTTTTCAGTTCCAGAAAAAAAAGAAAGTACAACATGCTGCTTTTTTCTGCACAGAAGTATACTGGAATGCAGGAAAAAAAAAAAAAAGCAGCAGACCCCAGGACAGTGAAAAAAAAACAAAAAAAAAAACATCTGGAATGCATCCGGAAACGCATTAAAAACGTGTACATGCAGAAAAGTATCTGGAGGACTCTTGTGGTGTGAACTGGCCCTTAGAGGCACTACCCTGCTGCTGTTTTTTTTTTTTTTTAGTCTCCTTGTCTACAGATTCACCTGGGTGTAGCAGCCTGGTGACGTAAGGCCGGCCATACACTGTTCAAATCTTGGCGGGCCTAGGAGGAACTGGCCGAAATTCAAACCCTTAATAGGCAGGCTGAGTGTACCAAGTTGATCAATCGCTGTCTTCTCCCGTGCCCAGGAGAAGAACACAATGGCCTGGCAGGAGGGACTCCCGCATCAACACCGTTTGTGTTAATGGGGGATTCAAGTTAATTTCTTTCCTGCAAGGGTTCTTCATATATATATATATATATATATATATATATATATATATATATATATATATATATATATATATATATATATATATATATATATATATATATATATATATATATATATATATATATATATATATATATATATCTCGTTTTTAAGTTCATTAAAAGTCAGCAGCTACAAGAAGTGCCAAATTACATGCCAAATGTGGCATGTAAGGGGCGAGGAGTCCTTAAAGAGGAAGTTCTACTTTTGGGTGGAACTCCACTTTAATTTAAAAAGTTCCAACAAGAACACATTTTTTTCCACAAAAATTACTGTGCCTCCTATAAAAACATACTTAGAAAAACAATATTTATTACTACATAGTGATTTTAGGTAGTCACTTACCTCAGCTTTTAAATCTGACCGAATTCGAACCACACATCTTTGAACTGCCATTTGAAATGTAAAACTAATCACGCCTTTGATTTTTAACAGGGCATCTTCACAAAGACTCCTTCGAGACTGGGGGGGGGAAGAGAAAAAAAAAAAGTGTAAATATGAAATGAAAAGTAATTCCTATATAAAGCTCATCACTTTAAGTGCATCTAAAGCCAAAACGATTGGAATGTGGTGAGGAGTTAGAATCCTATGAGATTTTTATTGCCATTTGTGTCCTCACAGCAGTAGTGGGGAAATACGAAATAGGGACAATTTTTTGTAATGTTTTCCAACAGCAAGCTATTAGATTTTTACTTTTGATTACAATTTCCAATTTACTCTTCAAAACGGCAGCTAAAAAACCCCAGCTGTGGTAACCAACAATTTTACAAACCTTGGCACATTTTTTTCTTTTAACAAGGAGCGATTTGCAATTGCAACTTAATTGTAAACTTCAGAAATGCAGACAACACCCTTAAACTCCTAAAATATACACATTAACAGATCTGCTGAAACGGTAATTGCACTGTTGTTTGTTTTCAATACAGTTACTGCCCCAACAGCAAAGCTGTTAAGTCAAAGAAACCTATGCTTGGTTAAACAGAGGACAACCTTGGCATGCATTCACTACTGGTGACTAGAAAGGTACAATGCTTACATGTTAAATTAATAAATCCAAGTGGATAAAATGAACTGTAAATCATAAAATATTGCTGAAAAGCCAGGAGTTGTTTGCTCCATATGATTAGAAAAGCATTTCCCCTTGGTTAAGCTTTGATTGACTGAAGTGCTCATTGCTAAGCAGTTAGCGTTTAGTTCTGTTTATCAGACACCTTGCATGCATGCTGACGGAACGCATCAAAGCAGATGTTGCAACCCTTTAGCAAATCGGCACATCACGAGCTTTGTGCACGCCACTCACTCTTGTTACTTTGAAGCCAGACAACCCACTTTCTTTCAAAAGCACACCAACCATGAACATTTTCCTTGCTTCATTATGTCTAGTGCTGAGGAATGTATTAAGTGAATACAATCTTAGATTAAACCACCGTATACAGTGGAAAAAGTATAAAAACCCCCTGGAAGTAACTTGTTTTCTGCAGTAATTTGCCATTAAATGTGATCTGATCCTCATTGAATTCCCGGGTACACACAGGCCGACTATCAGGCGAAATCAGCAGTTACAGTAGAAACCGTCCGACTTTCAGTGTATACAGTCTGACCAAAGCTGATCTCCCAACTGGCTTCTGTTCAAGCATGCTTGAAAATTAGCAGCCGACTGGCATCTGATCAGCAATAGTTGCGAGAGTGCTGGCCAATGTATTCTGGTGGGGGGCGGTCCCACTGTCATAACACAATAGCACAGTGGGGGAGCGATGTTAGTACAGCGATCTGTCAGGTTTGTACGCCCATTAACTAACTACTTCTGGACCGTCCCACGCAGATATACTGCGGCAGGGCGGCCCTCCTGCACGAAATCACATACCTGTACGTGATTTTGTGCATGGGGTCTGGGGTGCGACCCGCTGTGAGTGGACACAGCGGGAGCCAATCAGTGGGTCTGGTGGACGCGATGCCCGCTGATCGTCCTGAGGAGAGGCAGACTGCCGTTCTGCCAGAGGGGAAGATGGAGATCTTGTGTTTCTGCTAAGCAGAAACACAGATCTCTGTCTTCCCCTCCAGTCAAAAAGCAGCCTCTAGGGTCACACCTAACCCTTTGATCGCCCCTGATGTTAACCCCTTCCCTGCCAATGTCATCGGTACAGTGACAGTGCTTTTTTTTTTACCACCGATTAGCATTGATCACTGTATTGGTGTCACTGGTCCCCAAAAATAGGATTTTTATAACAGCTTACTTGTAAAATCCTTTTCATGTAGTACATCATGGGGCACAGCGCCTAAGTAATAACTTAATGGGCATACAGGCATCTTCAGGTGATGGACACTGGTATACCCAATCCAGGAAGTTCACTCCCTATAAAACCCCTCCTCCTTCCAGGAGCACATCAGTTTTTATAGCAAAGCAATATACTTAAACCTCAAAAGAGGGGAGGGACCTTTGTGTCCCATGATTTACTCCAAGAAAAGGATTTTTACAGGTAAGCGGTTATAAAATCCTATTTTCTTTAATGCACATCATGGGACACAGAGCGTAAGTAATAACTTAATGGGACGTCCCAAAGCAATGCTACTTGAGGAGAGAGAGACACAACCCGCAGGGTACCCCCAGACTTGAGGACCTATACTGATGCCTGCAGCACACTGCGCCCGAAGGCGATATCCTCATACCTCCTTACATCCACCTGATAACATTTTGTGAATGTATGTACTGAAGACCAAGTTGCAGCCTTACAGATCTGAGCCATGGAGGCCTGGTGACGCACTGCCCAAGAAGCACTAACCGCCCTGGTAGAGTGCGCTTTGACTTGGAAAGGGGGAATCTTGCCCCTAAATTATAAGTCTGAATTATAACTTGCCGAATCCACTTAGCGACAGTGGATTTCGACGCCGCCTGTCCTTTCTTAGGACCCTCTGGCAGAATAAATAAGATATCAGTCTTTCTAATCTGAGCAGTTGTCTTTAAATAGATTTTCACTGATCTCACCACATCAAGACAATGTAGTGTCTTCTCTTCCCTGGAACATGGTTTTGGAAAAAAACGATGGCAGGACAATATCTTGGTTTAGGTGAAAACCTGAAACTACTTTTGGCAAAAAGTCTGGACGAGGGTGTAACACCACTCTGTCCTCATGAATAATCAAGTATGGCTCTTCACAGGAAAGAGCAGCCAATTCCGAAACCCTCCTTGCTGAGGATATAGCAACCAAGAACACCAGCTTCTTTGTCAGAAGGACTAAGGGAATATGCTGTATCAGTTCAAATGGCTGTTTTTGTAGCACTGACAAAACTAAGTTCAAGTCCCAAGGGTTCAAAGGAGGTTTGACTGGCGGATTAAGCCGCATCACCCCTTGCATAAAACCGCGGACTAAAGAATGTGTAGCAAGCGGTCTTTGAAATAAGACCGATAAGGCTGAGACTTAGCCTTTAAAAGTACTCAAGGCCAATTTCATCTCTACCCCTATTATAGAAAGGCAAGAATTCTGCCTATGATATACCGTGGAGGGTGCCAACCCTTGGATTCACACCAGGAAACATAAGCCCTCCAGACTCTATAATATATAGTTCTGGAAGCTGGCTTCCTTGCATTAATCAGGGTAGAGATAACTGACCCGGAAAGCCCACGTTTCTTCAGAATGTGGGTTTCAAAAGCCAAGCCGTTAAATTTAGAGACCGTAAGGTAGGATGGAATATTGGCCCTGTGAGAGTAGGTCTGGCCATAGTGGGAGGGATCATGGACACTCCACTGCCATCTTTACGATTTCTGCATACCATAACCTCCTTCTGGGCCATGCTGGTGCTACCAGACCTACCGGCTTTCTTTCTAGCTTGATCCTGCAAAGAAGTCAGCAATTGAATAGGGGGAAATGCATAGATCAGTGAGAACTGATCCCACGGGGTCACCAACGCATCTGTTCAGCATGCGAGTGGATCCCTTGTCCTAGACACAAAGTTGACTAACTTCATGTTGAATCTGGATGCTAGAAGCTCTACGTCCGAAGTCCCCCATCTTTGACAAACAGCCCGAAAAATGTCGGGGTGAAGAGACCATTCCCCTGGGGATAACTGCTGGCGACTCAAGTAGTCCGCCTGCCAATTCTCTACTCCCGGAATTAAGACTGCCGATGGGCAGAAAGGAATGTTCCATGACCAAGTTAGAATATGGTTCACCTCTCTCTGCGCTGAGACTCTTGGTGCCCCCTTGGTGATTGATATAGGCTACAGCTGTGGCATTGTCGGATTGGATCCTGACAGGACAATCCTATAACCTGAAAGTCCAAACCTTCAGAACCAGACGCACTGCCTCGAATCTCTAGGATATTGATGGGCAAGGTTCCTTCGGCTCTTGACCACTGTCCCTGGACAGTTGTCTTTTCTAGTACTGCTCCCCAGCCTGAAAGGCTGGCATCTGTCCTTACCCCTTTCCAGATAACTGGTCTAAAGGATTTTCCTTCCAGCAGATTCTGGGTTAGTAACCACCAACTGAGGCTTTGGGACACTTTTGGGGACAGCCGCATTGGCAAGTCTAAAGCTTGAATTGTTTTGTTCCAAGTAGACAGGATACTGTTTTGCAACAGTCTTGAATGAAACTGGGCATAGGGAACTGCTTCGAATGAAGTCACCATCTTTCCTAGCAACCTCATGCAAAGGCCAATGGAGGGATCGCCTTTTGACCTGACCATCCACACCAGCTCTCTTATGGAGTTGATCTTTGCCTGAGGCAAGAGCACCTTTTTCTGGGCTGTGTCTATGATCAGACCTAAGTACTCCAGCCTTTTTAGCGGTATTAAGGAAGATTCCTCTAGGTTGAGAATCCAACCCAAACTTCCAGGAAACTGGTTGTAATGCGTACAATTTGCTCCAAACGAGCCACCGACTGGTCTATTAGCAATAGAATGTTTAAGTACGCCAAGACTTATGCCCTGTGCCCTTAACCTGGCTAGAGGTGGGGCCAGGACTTTTGTAAATACCCGGGGTGCTGTAGCTAGACGTTAATGCTGCTGTTCTACCTTGAACCGCAGAAACCTTTAGGGAGTGGGAAATATAGGAACATGCAGATATGCATCCCTAATGTTGATAGACGCCAGAAGTTCTCCTCCTAATGGGGTAGAAACTACTGACCTGATCGTCTCCATGCGAAAGGAGCAGATCTTGAGGGACTTATTTAGATTTTTTAGATCTAGAATGTGTCGGACATCTCCATTTGGTTTTGGTACCATAAAAAGGTTTGAATAAAACCCCAAACCTTGCTCTTTTGTGGGGATCTGTATGATCACCCCCTGAGATATTAATCGGTCTAGTGCCTGAAACAGAGATTGTCTTTTCTCTGGATCTTTAGGAACATTTGACCTCAGGAAATGAGATGGTGGAAAGTCACGAAATTTCAGTTTGTACCCCAGCGTTACCATGGAGATGACCCATTTGCCCTGAATTTCCTCTTGCCAGACTTCTGAAAACCGCAGAAGTCTTGCCCCCACCCTGGCAAGGGGGGGGTGACGGTTCATGCTGAGGCTTTAGGATTCTGCTTTGCAGGTTTCCGGCCCCAGGATTCTTTTGAGCCTGGGCCTGACCCTGAGGCCATCGCCACTGCCTAGAGGCGGAAGCCCCTGGCGCAGGAGAAAGAGCCTGTTTAAATGAAGGGCATTTATACTTTCTTTTGACTGGCAAAAGAGTACTTTTCCTACCAGAAATTGTTTTGATATACTTGTCCAAATCATCCACAAAAAGCCGCTCCCCATGAAAAGGGAACCCAGTTAGGAGGTTCTTACATGGTGCCTCGGCTGACCAATTTTTTAACCACAAGACTCTACGCGTATCTACTAGCATAAGCGTAAGCCGGACGCCTTGTAAATAGAATCTTTAAATGGCATCTATGGCAAAGCATAATGCTTTTGGTAGCATAAGTAAGCTGTTCTAGTAATGCATGCACAGGAAACTCATGCAAAGGCTGAAGGTTTTAAAGAACCCAAGGAAGAAACCGAGCTTTCAGGAGACTCAGTTAGGGGTAGCATGAAAGTAGAACGAACCATCTCCGCAACAGATTGTATCAGCAACTTCTCAGATTGTGAGGCTGAAAAAGGTTCATCTACCATTGATTCCTCCACAGAGGAATCATTGGTTTTTCTTTCCTCCTGATCGGCTGAGGGTAATACCTCATCCTGTGCCCACTGTTCCCCTTGCAAAGGGTCTAAAGTGGGAGAGGGGGATCTAGCATGCTTCCTATCCATTTGAATGAAAGATGTGATTAAAGCCGCTAATCTTCCTTCCATGCCCTGCAGGGTGGAGGAAAGGACATTTTCAGTCACGTATACAGGGGCTAAACTGTGAGAAGCAGCTGCACAGTCAAGTTGTTCCAATGGCTCACCCTGGCTTGCCATAACTGGCATTTCAGGCGAAGATGACAGTGTGGAAATGCGACTGGAGATCCTAGCGCCTGGGGGTGAAACCTTTGGTACCTTTTTGGTCTTTGTGGTGCCTTTTTTGGTACACATAGTCCTAAGCACAAAAGCAGAGGCACTATTAAATTGCACTTAATCGCTGAACATAATCATGACAGTGATGCCGCTATTAAGCTCAGCCCAATGCTGGGAACAAAGTCTTCCTGTATCAGGAATGCCACTTGCCAACCCTCCGTGCCCCACAGCTCCTGTGTCCCGTGTGCAGACTGCTTGCTCCTCCTTATCAGCCGAGAAGAGACTGCTCCAGCTGTATTTTTATTATCCCGCTTGCCTGCTGTGCGTCCTCGTGGACCTTGCATGGCGATGCGCCTAGGCCCCGCCCCCCTCTTTCGTTTTGAAAATGTTCCTTGCACGGTCTACAGACCCAACGTGGGGGGGGCAGAGCCTCTGACACCAGCCAGCATAAGGACACAACAGATGGGACAAATTTGGGACCACCGCACCCCGCCGGGGGGGGGGGGGGGGTTATTACAAGCGGGGTACACCGCTGGCGTTTCCCTAATCCTCCATCTCTTCAGGGGGAGAAAAAAAGCATTTTGGCAGATCTTTTACCTGAGAGGAATCCCCCTGCGCAAGCTGCTGCGGCCACACACAGACTGACACTGAGCTTTACAATAAAGACAACAGATTAAGGTATGTGCATACACTCCCTTTAGTGGAAAATTAAGGCATGACAACATTTTTCCCTTAAAGAAGAAAGCATAGGTGGACTTTAGTTCCTAAGTTTCTTCCCTTACCTTATGCCCGCTGCAGGATTTGCTGAATTAACAGACAATCCAACCTTCACCCATCACGGTGGGCTGAATTTCACAAACTTTCAAGGACCGGGTCCCTTTTTATTGGGGTTCAACTTCCTTGACCCTGTAAAAAGCACCCCACCAGGAAAGCTTAAGGTAATGTAGCATGACCAAAGCCCTGGGTCCCGGGGTCCAGCCCTATAAAGAGGCGTTGGAGGCAAAACCTTGTGCTTCGGATACGAGGCCCAGGAACCATCCACTTTGGCCTCAGTGGCACTTTAGATGGATCTGGTCTATGTAGGCTATTTAAATCCAGCATGGATCCCTTCTGGAGCTCCTCAGAGCACATCTTCACTCGTGACCAACACCTTAGACACTGGCGAAAAAACTGATGTGCCCCTGGAAGGAGGAGGGGTTATATAGGGAGTGAACTTCCTGGATTGGGTATACCAGTGTCCATCACTGGTATAAGGTGCCTATATACCCATTAAGTTATCTCATGATGTACGATAAACAAAAGTGTCGGGGGCGTGGCTTGGACATGGCCGAGTGAGGAAGCAGAACTCCAGAGCTCCTCAGATACAGCAGCTAAAACAGCCTGATCCAGCGGACATCTTGCTCCAACTTGGACCACACAGATATGTCCCAGCACCAGAGAGCCTCCTCCAGAGACAGGGGCACTTCACAACACAGCAACGGCTCCATAGGAGCATATTTCGGCGGCGGAGGGCAGCCGCGTGGTGGGACACCCAAGATGGCGGCCGGGAAGGGCTGCGGGACGGATGCCATGGCGGAGATCTGATCGCAGCCAAAACCAGCTATGTCCCCCATCCAGACTCCGCAATTGGTAAGGGACACTGCCCCCCCTGATTCCCCAAGCTCTTCAGCCTCACTAGACCAGGGCTCAGACGTCTCAGAGCTGGTGGGGGACAGAGATTTGAAACAACACATATGGTCTCTCCCCACAAGAGAAGACCTGGATCGCTTTGCCACCAGGGTAGAAAAGGCCTTTAAACAAGATATAGAATAGCTAAAAATGGACACCACTCAGCTTGGCAACAGGCTGGAAACACTAGAACAGACAGTGGAGGAAGCATTGCCTGCCATCACACAGCTAAGGGACAAATGCATAGCTCAGGACCATCAAATAGAAGCTCTAATCTCACAGCTAGATGACTAGGAGAACCGTAGTCGCAGGTCCAACATTCGCATAAGGGGGTTACCAGAGGCAACAGGAGCCAAGGACATTGTTCCCACATTGCAAGGCATTTTCAAAGAGCTCCTAGGCCTTCCCCTGAACGCAACAGTGGAGATTGACAGGGCACACAGAGCCCTCCGAACCCCCTCTCAAGATGCAGACAACCCGCGTGATATAATTTGCAAACTGAATAAATACATAGTAAAGGATCAAATTATGCAGCTCATGCGTAAACGTCCCTACTTTGACTTTGATGGAGCCTGTTCTTTTACCAGGACTTATCCCGGCGCACTATGATGCAGCGCATTACAACCTCTCCTGGAATCACTACGCACAGCAGGCATCACCTCTAGGTGGGGGTTCCCTTTCTGCCTCCACGCGGGAATAGATGGAAAATCTGCCACCCTGCGCACTAAGGATGACCTACCACATTTCCTGTCGCAACTGAACCTGGAACCTGTGGACTTCCCTGATTGGAGACTTTCCACGGATATCCAGACGGTGCCAACACCCCAGCCTTGGCAACAGACCCGATCCAACAGAAATCCACGAAACCGCAAACGCTCTTCCTCTACAACCGCGAGGCAGGAGCCCCCTCCCCCGCAGGGAACTGAAAGCGCCACATCACCACTATAAATCTCAGAGATGCACCTTTGAGAGCCTCTAGTCATTCTCACTGACTAAAAATGGACTCTCCAAATGTGCACATATCAGGGACGTGGGACCAAGTTACTTAATTTGAAGCCTCTCCCCCCCCCCCCCCCCCTTTTTCAAACTTTTTTGTCCCTGGTAGACCATTGCAATCAAAGCCAATAGGCAAATAGCCATTGAGGTTGTCAAATTATAACGCCACCTTAGAGCATTACTAAACATTCTGTTTTATTCTTGGATCCAGTTGAACTTTGATCCCCCGGACAATTACTGCCTTTACCTCAGTGGGGAGCAGGAACTTCCTGCCTTCCCATGTCCGATCACGACCCCCACATAGGATTACCCATATTGGGTATTAGCCCAGGCATGGGCACTTTGCCACATTCAGGTGGCTCCCCTATATTAGGGGAGCCGCATGAGTCGGGCAAACAGGTTAGGGTAAATCCACGAAGAGCCTTTGAGGCATTGCTATGTGTATTTTATGTTATGTTAACTCTCTCTCTTTCTTTCCCACTCCATTTCTGTTTTCCCTCTCCCTATCTTACCTCTATGTTTATCACCTAGACTACTACGCAACCTTGTACAATCTGGACTCCGCCCTCTCTCCAGCAAATGTAGCCCGTAAACAGTCTCGTATAAAAGCTTGTCTCTCTTCCATAGGGCTCCCCACGCTTTACTCGGAACAGGCGACTGACTTGGAATGCCCAATCACTACAGCTGAATTACTAGCCACAATTAAGTCTCTGCCTACTGGCAAAAGCCCTGGACCTGACGGCTTCACTAGGGCATACTACCTAAAGTTTTTTGACACACTACAGGCCCCTCTGTGTACCCTCAACTCCCTGGCGACCGCTGGATTTCTACCACAGGAATCTTCGCTGGCACACATTACAGTGCTCCCAAAAGAAGGGAAAGACCTAACCCAACCGCAAAGTTATCGCCCAATTTCACTACTGAACACGGACCTTAAAATCTTTTCTAAAATTATCGCTAACCGCCTGAAACATTTATTACCTGAATTGATACACGCAGACCACACGGGCTTTATAGTGGGAAGGGAAGCTAGAGACAACTCCAACAGGGCCCTCCAGCTTATTCACTGGGCACGTGATCGGATGCCTCCATACTTGATTCTGTCCACGGACGCAGAGAAGGCATTCGATCGCACGGACTGGGACTTCCTGAACGCTGTGCTTGAGGGCACCGGTCTGGGCCCACACATGCTGCGATGGATTTCGGCACTTTACGTGTCCCCCCACTGCCCAGGTCAAGGTGAATGGCGGCCTCTCCTCAACGTTCCCCATCCGGAACGGCACAAGACAGGGATGCCCGCTCTCGCCCTTTTGTTTGCGCTGGTCCTTGAACCATTATTGCAGAAGGTCAGAGCCAATCAAAGCATCAAGGGGGTGCAGGCGGGCTCCCTAGAGCACAAACTCTCTGCATATGCAGATGATATACTGTTCCACGTAGTGGACCCCCAGGTCTCGTTGCCGAATCTGATGGGAGAACTGAATGCTTATGGAGAGGTATCCAATTTTCAGATAAATTACACCAAGTCAGAAATATTACCAATCACTATTCCACCAACCATGGCGGCCTCCCTGAGGGGATCTTTCCCTTTCACGTGGGCCACCCCTTCCATGAAATATCTAGGCGTTCAGCTCACGGATCGACCAGATTCCCTGTATACACACAATTATATACCACTACTCAAGAAGATTTCTCATGACTTATTGTCCTGGGACAAGGCAATTTTCACTTGGGTCGGACGGACAAACATCTTAAAAATGACCATACTGCCCCGCATCCTTTTCCTCCTACAAATGATACAGATACAAATACCAAAACAATTCTTTACGTACCTACGTAGCCTCTTTATTAGGTTTGTGTGGGGTGGCAAGAAGCCACGTCTCGCTATGGCAATACTACAAAGAACTAAGCTGAAGGGGGGACTAGGCATAGCCAACATATCCCAATATTACCAGGCAATTGCCCTGCAGCGCATATTGAACTGGAAGTTCCATACACCCTTTAAGCTATGGGTTCCCCTTGAGAAAACGTTGGTGGGCAGAGACCTATACTATGTACCCTGGGTCCCTAAAGGAGACAGGGGGCTCTGTGAGTGGGTCTCCCCACTGACGGTTCACTCCCTGAAAATATGGGACAGAGCGAATGCACGTTTAGCTCTGGCACCACAGAGACATCCCCACTGTCACCAGTGAGCGGATACCCGTGGTTTCCTCCGGGGGAACAAGTGCCACAAACAAGCGCAAATTAGAACCACGATGACAGAATTTGAAAATGTGTGGGCATCTACAGACCCACTGCTCCATATGATCTCGGCACTATACAGGATATTAGAAACAGCTACACCCAGCCCCAAACCCCTCTATATTAAAGAGTGGGAATAAGACCTCCAACACGAATTCACAGAAGACCGGCTCCATCACCTGTACCGCCTGACTCACTCAAGCTCAATAGACTCTAAGACCCAAGAAAACAATTATAAAATCTTATCAAGATAGTACAGGGTGCCCACAACCCTGGCTAGAATTTTCCCTACCGCTTCTGATAGATGCTGGAGGGGGTGTGGTATGAAAGGCACATTCCTAACATTTGGTGGGAGTGCCCTGTGTTAACACCTTTTTGAGCTATGGTGGGCAAACATATTACAGACAGCCTGGGAATAGATATCCTGGCCCTACCAAAACATTTTCTGCTACACATCCCCCCCATGCCCCTGTCTCGTTATAAACAAAGTGCTTTCACCCACCTCCTCAATGCAGCAAAGCGCCTAATACTGATACATTGGAAGAGCTCGCATATTCCAAGCGAGCAGGACTGGTTGGGGAAGGTGGGGGAGATCATGGAGGCAGAGAGTTGGCCAGCCACTTGTTGAGACACTCGGGAACGCTTTGAGCTTACATGGGCAGCCTGGAGAGCTCACGTACATGACACAACAATGGCCTCATCTAGTCTGGATGTTGCACTCCTTGCTTTAGCAGATCCATCCTTTGGGAGACGTGTCCAGGCGAACCTTCCGTCAACAACTACAAGATCTTCTTCAGTGTAGACATCAGCAAATCCGGTGAGACTCATTACATATGCTTCTTCCTACCCCCCTAGCCTTCCTTTCCCTCTATTCCTTTTCTTCCCTCTTTCTTGTTATATGTATATTGCTGTGTTACAACCCCAGGATACCCAGTATCCATTTTTTTTTTTTGTGTCACCTGGGTGGTCACTAGGTTTTGGACCGACCCAGGTACTGCGAGTTCACCCATAATCTTTGTAATTAGGGAGCCATGTATACAAGGACTCTAGATTTACAGCTTATGTACACCTTAGCCCCTTCCAGTTTGGAGGGGAGGCCTGCTCATATAGACTGAATGTCTGGGACAGGACTCGGACCATGTTAAATGTACCCCCTCCCCTATGCTCCCCCCCCCAACCTCCTTCCCTCTCCCTGTATCCCCCCATTAATGTTACCTTATTGTGATGTTAATCTGTTTAAAAATTGAAAATGAAAATAAAGATTATACAAAGAAAAGAGTCAGTTAGGTGTCCGATTTGTCTACCACAATAATGCTGCAGTCCCGTTAAAAATCACTGATCGCCACCATTGCTAGTAAAGAAAAAATTAAAATAAAGATTCCATAAATATATCCCATAGTTTGTAGACGCTATAACTTTTGTGCAAACCAATCAAGATACGCTTACTGGGATCTTTTTTTTTACCAAAAACCGTGTCTGTCTCTTTTTGTTTATAGCGCAGTTTGAAAAAGGAAAGCAGGGGGACTGGCTGGATCACCATTACCAGGAATTTCACATAAAGAACTGCAAAGAGAACAGGATATTTTTTTCATACAAGTACAAAAGACATATAGTATATCAAGATTATAAAAAGTTGGGGTCACATATGCTTAAAGTCAAGCGGATGGAGATGCTTCTAGCTACAAAAATGCACCTCATCCATAAAAACCTTAATAATTTCCCTCAGTCTGGGAGAGGTTGAGGGCAACCGCCCATCCTCCCAGGAGGTGTGCGCTGACTCACTGTCCACATCTCCCTTCCCCCCTCTTTATCTTCATTGAGATGCAACGCTGCTATCATAATTGAGTCAGTCAATGACTTAGGAGGCATGCCAACTTGAAGCGCTTATGCCTCGTGTACCATGTAGCCTTGCTTAGTAAATATTAATTTACATTCATTTATTTCTGCCATAGGCAGCAAATTCCTATTTAAAAAGGAGGAATGCGAGGTACACAAGGGGATAAGGGGAGATTCCAAGGTGTGGAGACTTGGGCCAAAGACCCAGGTGCAGAGTTTTGAGTGGGACTCTGAATAACCTTATCATGGCCATGTGAACTGTGTGCTGGCCTGCCCCCTCCTTTCTGATGTCCACCATTAGCGTGAGGAGATCCCCTGGAAGATCAAACATTTATCAGTGCAGAAGGGGTGCAGCCGACCTGTATCCACTGACTGGAGGCTGCCATCACCCAATCCTTCCTGCATAAGGAGGGGGTTTAGTGTCCAGGGACTACACGTGGGACAGGGGGGCTGGGTGTGCAGGAAGTTGGGGGGGGGGGGGGGGGATTGCTGGACATGTGCGTTCAGGTACATAGTTAGTAAGGTTGAATAAAGACACCAGTCCCTCCAGTTCAACCTGAGTGAGTGTGGGTGCGTGTCTACAATTATCACTATTTATTTAAAGGTACCCATATAGCGCCGTCAATTTACGCAGCACTCCACACATACAATGCACACTCACATCGGCCCCTACCATCAAGGAGCCACAATCCAAGGACCCCAACTCACATTCATATACTAGGGCCAATTTTGGACAGAAGCCAATTAACCTACCAGCATGTCTTTGGAGTGTAGGAGGAAACCAGAGTACGCGGAGGAAACCAGAGTACGCGGAGGAAACCCACGCAAGCACAGAGAGAACATGCAAACTCCAGGCAGGTAGTGTCGTGGTTGGGATTCGAACCAGCGACCCTTTTTACTGCTAGGCGAGAGTGGTACCCACTACCCCACTGTGCCACCCAGGTAGAATCAAGACTTCTTGAACACACTGCAGCTAACTGCAACCATGTTGCACTGCTGTGCTGAGTGTTCTATGCACAATCCAGTGCCAGAGGGCAATGTTACAGGCTGGCACAGCAACTTTCATGTGGTGGGGTCTCGGTATGGTTCCCCAAGGCACTGTTGTGGGTGACCAATCTTGGACCAGAATCACATTGCCTCAGTGGTGTTGATCCAGCCAGGTAGAGAAAAGGGACTCTGTGTGAATAACCAAGCGACATGCTTAATATTCCAGTAAAAAGTGGGAAACATACAATGCTCAGCATAAAGGAGTACACCCCTTTTGAAAAGTAAGATTTTAATCAATATCTCAATAAACACAAAAACTATTTTCAAAATGTTGACAAAACTTGAGTTTTATAGAATATTTGTTTAGCTCCATTACATGAAAGTGAGGTTAATAATATAACTTAGATTACAAAATCCTCAGTTTTACTCAAATTAGTTGATGCAAATATGAATACACACCCCACAACAAAAACTACTACATTTAGTATTTTGTATGACCACCATGATTTGTAAGGACAGCACCAAGTCTTCTAGGTATGGAATGAACAAGCTGGCGACATATTGCAACACCTATCTTTTTCCATTCTTCAAGAATGACCTTTCTTAGAGCTTGGATGCTGGATGGAGAGTGATGCTCAGAATTCCCCATAGGTGTTCAATTGGGTTCAGATCAGGAGACATACTTGGCCACTGAATCACTTTCACCCTGTTCTTTAGAAATGCAACAGTGGTCTTGGATGTTTGTTCTGGATCATTGTCATGTTGGAAAAGTGCATGACAACCAAGGGCATGGTGTGATGGTAGCATCTTCTCTTTCAATATAGAGCAGTACATTTGTGAATTCATGATACCATCAATGAACTGCAGCTCCCCGACACAAGCAGCACTCATGCAGCCCTACAGAAGAACCACTGCCACCACCATGTTTTACTGTAGGCACCATGCATTTTTCTTTGTACTCCTCACCTTTGCTACACCATACAGTTTTGAAGCCATCAGTTCCAAAAAACATTTATCTTGGTCTTATCACTCCAGAGTACAGAGTCCCAGTAGCAGTCTTTTTCAGCATGGGCCCTGGCAATCTCTCTAGGGTGGCTTTTTTGTGCATTGGCTTTAGGAGACGCTTCCTTCGTGGACAACGCCCATGCATGCCATTCCTCTGCAGCGTACACTGTGTTATGTCACGGGAAGCAATCGCTTCAGTTTGGCTTTCTACTTCTTTAGCTAACTGCAGTGAACTTGCATGGTGATTTTTTTCAACCCTTCTCTTTAGAAGGTTCTCCTGTCCGGTACTCCTTGCCTTGTTCGCATGTAAGGAAGAGGAGGAGAGGGTATTAGAGTTTTGTGTAGGGGTGGAAAGGTTGCTCCTTTTTAGATGCAGCTATGTCCGACCACTGAATCTAGTTGCTTTGTCTGACCTTTGCGCATGGTAAACTATTAGCTGGGGTTTTTTTTGAGTGAATGTTCATGACTCTTACACTCCTTTTTTAGTATACACTTTTGGTTTTGGTGTATTGAGAGTTGATATAAAACGTCCCTTGAATTTTTCATTTAGAGGGGAAAACGAAATTACACTTGTAAGTGGAGGCACTGTACACGCTTAACTTTTTTATTAATTTATTCGGGGGGGGGGGGGGTATGGGCCCCTGATCCTTTGCACGGCGTGTATGGTTCACTTTAGATTTCAGCACTTGGTGTTTTTGATGGGCTTAAGCAATAGACTGCAATTGCACCATGGAAGATACAGCTCGGAAGATACATGCAAGGAAAATAAAAAACAGCATTTTAGCTTGCACATGATTTGATGATAAAATGAGCAGAGCTTCCCCTCATTTCAGATTCACCCCTCAGATTTATAGCGACTGCACTTCCAATTGCACTTGTAGTGCAAAGTGGATTTGCCTTTCGTAAATACCCCCCAATGTGTTTAGCGTAGGGCTTCGTCTGTTTGACTGGTTAGGTGTAGAGGTCGACCGATATGGGTTTTTCTCTGGCCGATGCCAAAGCCGATATTTAGAAATCGCGATGGCCGATATATGATGCCGATTTTTTAGGGCCGATATATTAGGCCGATTTTTTTTTTTTTTCCCCTTCATCTCAAAATCTAACAGTTAGACCCCTTTCACACTGGGACGTTTTTCAGGCGCTTTTGGGCTAAAACCTGCAGTCTGTGTGAAAGCTCGAGTGCTTTCACACTGAGGCGATGCGCTGGCAGGATGTTAAAATATAGTCCTGCAAGCGGCATCTGTGGAGCGGTGTATACCACTCCTCCACCACTCCTGCCCATTGAAATGAACGCGCACCGCTGCGAAAGCGCCTGCAAAGCGTTTCGGCAGCAGCGCTTCAGGGGCGCATTTAACCCCTTCTTCGGCCGCTAGCTGGGTTATAAGCGCCCCGCTAGCAGCCGAATAGCGCCGCTAAAATGACGGTAAAGCGCCGCTAAAATTAACAGCATTTTACCGTCAACGCATGCCCGCTCCAGTGTGAAAGCAGCCTTAAGTAATAAGTGATACAGAAATTTTTTATATTTAAACATTTATTAAACAAAACAAACCTCCAATCAGTTCACTTGTATGTAGAATTTAGATAAAAAAAACAACTATATCTTAAATATTAAATACACAAAAACAGGTAATCAAAACTTTTGGACGAAAAAAAATGGGCTAACTTTGCTGCTTTTTTTTTTTTTTAAATTTCATTAGTGTATTTTTTTTTTCTAAATTGCGTTTGAAAGACCGCTGCGCAAATACCGTGTGACATAAAATATTGCAACAACCGCTATTTTATTCCCTAGGGTCTCACTAAAAAAAAAAATATATATATAATGTTTGGGGGTTCTAAGTGATTTTATAGCAGAAAATACAGGATTTTTACTTGTAAGCAACAAGTGTCAGAAAAGATTTAGTCTTTAAATGGTTAAACTGAAAACTTCTCCACGGAGTTCAGTCTATTGATAAAAGAACCTGAAAGAGATACAAATGTATCTTCTTATCAGACTTGGCAGGCTGCCCAGGGAGGAGAGAAGAAAACTTCAGACAACTTGCAATTGACTTCAATTACAGAAGTCATTTGCAAGTCCGCTGAATCGGCTTTTTTTATCAGCACAATCGGCCGATGCCGTGTAAGTAAAAAAAGCCAAATATCGGCCGATATATCGGTCGACCTCTAGTTAGGTGTCTACTCTGGGTGGTATTAGTACTTGTTTAACTCCTATACTATTTAACAGTATAGAACAGGCTATCATGCGGCAGATAGTAATAGGGAAATATAGATAGAGGAAGTCCTCGAGCCACATGAGAGAGAAGAAAGAGGAAATGGAAAAAAAAGGGATAAAAATGTGGTTTGTTTTTTTTCTCCTTTCTTTTTTTTCTTTGTCTCTTGGTTATATACAGTATCTTGGTATAAAATATTTGA
Source organism: Lithobates clamitans (assembly GCA_037952925.1). Lineage (NCBI taxonomy): Eukaryota > Metazoa > Chordata > Amphibia > Anura > Ranidae > Lithobates > Lithobates clamitans. The sequence continues at coordinate 1,306,802 of JBBGZY010001281.1, read as the reverse complement.
GAGGTTTATACATTTATAAATATTGTGTGTATGTCATCAATGGGTATTTTTGTTACTGTATTTAATGGTTTGTGACTTTTTTTAATATATTGAAGCTCAATAAAGCTTTATGAAAGAAGATGCTCCTGTCGAGGTGTTAACTTCCGTGAATGGCCTGGAAGTCTCTGAGATGGTTACAGTTCCATCTTTGTTACATTTTTGCATCACTTTTGCTACAGTATTCTGACTGATATGTAAGACCCCATTCACACAGGGGCAACACGACTTGCAGGTCGCCTCAGCGAGGCAACCTGCAAACGACTGCCCGGGTGACTTGCAAAACGACTTCTGTATAGAAGTCTATGCAAGTCGCCCCCGAAGTCGTACAGGAACCTTTTTCTAAGTCGGAGCGACTTGCGTAGCTCCCCTTAGAACGGTTCCATAGCACAGAACGGGAGGCGACTTGTCAGGCGACTAGGTCGCCTGACAAGTCGTCCCTGTGTGAACGGGGTCTAAAGCTTTCCTGATCTTCTTGTAGCCTTCACCTTTCTTGTGTAAAGAAATGATTTTCTCTCTCAGGCCTTGTGACATTTTCTCTTCCATGTGGTCCCATTGCTGACAGCATGAAAAGGGAAGGGGTTTTCTTAGTCAAGTAACGCCCTTTAATAATAAACTGGCTGCTGAACACCTATCCACTTTGGAATAGTAGTGAGATTGAGTACACTAGCAAAAAACTGAGGACTGCTGGGGCTTGGAGGAGTTATATGGACTGTGCAAACAGCTTTGTTTGCCAGTGTCCTCATCTGAGGTGGCAACATATAACCTATTGACAAGATTTATTTGTATTGTACTGTACAATTGGCACGCAGTAGTCATCATGGCTGTTATACTAACTGGCAAGGGGCAAAAGAGACTGCCAAACTGCTACCTAAAGTTGGGAGAGACAGATCAGGGAGCAGTTAAAAAAAAAAAAAAATCAATGTGTAAGTGCGATATGATATGAAGTGAAGTGGTGTATATGAGCACTGTATACAGTACACTTTCTAGCAGCGCAGAAATTCAATATACTGTATGGCAATAAACACACAGGCCACTGTATTAGAGAGAGAGAATTGCACAGAAACCGAAATGGTATTCACAAAGAAACGCATGCCTAAATCGCATCGTGATTTCGGCACACATGTGTGAACCCAGGCTGAAAGTACAGATCGCTACTTTTTAGAAGTTACAGAACAGCTGAAATGTTTCCAGGACAGAGCTAACAGTTTACAAATCTTAAATGTTTGCTTGAAGCAGGTGCTGGAAAGCATAATAGACACACAATATATAAGAGATCATGTATTAAACAGCCAAGCTCAATATTTACCGTATCCTCAAGGCCATCAATATGTAAAACCACAGTTTTGGCACGTTTATTTGTGGCTCCAAGAAAGAACTGAGCCTTCCGCCTCCGTGAGTTCATCTCATTCATGCAGTCACCATCTGCTGTGCTGGAAGACTGCAAAAGGTCATAGACTTCAGTGGCAAGAAGCTGTGTGTCCCCTGGTGTGGTAGTCCTGTACCAAGGTAAAGACAGACAGTCACAAAGACAAGTTCAAATGTCTGAACAAACATTCGCACCGTACACTTGAAGGTTACGATCTGCTTTAGCTTTTCAACTATTTAAATACAGCTAATAGAGAGCGATACATTATCAAAAAGCTGAATCTTCAGGCGATTTCATATGATCAATCAAGAATTCTTGTCAGAATTGGAGTCACTCGAGCAGTTACTTTAAACTAAAAACATATCATATAAGTTAACACATTAATGTAGGTTCAAAAATTATTTTCAAAATTTTTTGCAGCTTTCATTTAAACAGTAAATTTAATGTAATATTAAATAATTTTGACAATTAAAATTTTAAATTTATCATTCACAGGTACTTTTGCACCAAATGTCATTCAGCTACAGGTTAAATTTACTTTAACAGTCAACTTAATTCTTTTTTGTTCCAGATTAAAATTCCACATACAATTAAATAATGGTTAAACAGCTATATTCTGCAATTTCTGCTCAAAGGACTATACGTTTCAAACTGTACGTTTAAAACACAAGCTTGCTTTTTTTATTTTAAGTACCATATATCTGAGTATATCAAGCAGCTTGCAAATATATTTACCTACCTCTGTCTTTTCTTTCTCCATGCTTTAAGAACCATCATCACAAACTTGTGAAAAAAGGCAGCCCCCTTATGTTTAGGTACAGCAGTAAAGCATAGGTCTACAAACTGTTTTGAACCATGTCCAAGGGCTGGTGATCGGGGTCAATTCTCTGAGATTTGCATTACCTTTTTTTTGTGCAATCTCCAAACCCAAGCTAAGAAATGATTTTTGATGACAATATTATAACTACTTGGACTTACGATATTGGTTCGATCATGGTATATGTATTTTGTGTGATGCAAGTCAAAAAAAAAAATAAAAATACTATGTATGCACAAAATGCTAGAAAAAACACAACAGCGGCAATCCTTTACTGAATATCAGAGGGAAACTTGCCCTTATTTATCATACAAAGACATCTGTAACCTAAAGAGAAACTAGCCAACCTGGGCACTGAGGAGTAGCCCAGTAACTAAGAAAGTATCTTACTATTTCTGTTACTAGAGATCAAAGGATAGAATCACTGAGTGCCAACTGGAGTCAATTGCTCTGTTATCTGTCCAATTGAATTTTAATTTTGTAGGACAGCACATAAAAGCAATGACTGGAGTACAGGGAACGTCAATAAAGATAAAAATATAGATACAGCACCCTATGGGGCAAATTTTAAAAGAGGTATGGGCTTGCCGTTTTTTTGCGCATTCATACATACCTAGGTGGATGCAGCATCGGGCCAATACTGCATCTGCCCCCCGTCGCCTCTTCACAGAGAACCGAGCCATTAAACATTGCTGATGGTTTGGTTCTCACAGATCCGAGTGGAGAACTGCTGCCTGTCAGTCAGCAGCTCTCCTGCTCTGCTTCTCCATGCTCATTGGAGTGCTGAGCTATGCAGGGGCGGGAGGCAGCTGTCTCAGCAGCTCGCTGAGAGGCTAAAACGCCTATCAGTCCAGGTACCTGGCAGATGCAGACTTCCAGAGTCAGAATGAAGGGGTGCCTGGACTGATCTTGGTGGCGTCAGCAGAGAGCGGACTTCAGAACGCTCTCTGCTGAAAACAGGTCACAGAAGTGCAAAACTGATTGCACTCCTGTGACCCATAGGAGAAGCCTCGGCCAAATGAGCTCAGGCTGGACTTCTGCTTTAAGGGTAGGCAAAGGAAAGAAGTTATTAAACATAAATCATATTACTCTTAATTGCTTACTGAGCATAATATGAATTCTAAAAAAAAATATAGAACAGTTTGTTGTATGCTTGTGAATCACATGTGCACAGGCTGCAAGTTCAGAGCAGAAATAATAAGCAATGGTTTCTGATGCTAAAGACAATAAATCAGACAAACAAGGTCTGTGGAAAACATGCCTCCCATGTTGTTAGGAGAGTGTTAAACTCGGTCTTGGACCTGGTATGACAGCTATCACAGCTAGGGTAATCAAAAGGTAGAAGTTAGATGTTAAAGTAGAACTTAACTGAAAAACAGAAATCCCGCTTTTTGACCCCCCCCAGCAGAAGTCCACCCACCACCCTCCCTGCAACCTCTGGAACCTGTGATGTCTCAGAAATAATAGAAATAATGCAGAATGCACTCTTAATGGAGACATCTGGTGTCCTTAAGCCCTCAGATATCTTCTCTACTCTGGAAAGCAGGAGATCCAAAAAACAAAAAACAAAACAAAAAAAACCAAAAACAACAAAAAACAACCAAAAAAAAAAAAAACACACAACACCTATTGATCTCTGCTTTCTATGGGAAATAAATGGCAAGGTTTGCATCTGGCAGAGTCAGAAGTAACGTTAGGATGTCGCTTTTGGCCTCCCAGCGTCATAGAGAAGGCTGGGTACCATACGGTCCTCGGACACAGCTGTGTGTTAACCCAGCACCGCCGCCAGATCGGATCTCTAGCTTCCCAATTGAATGGGAGAGCCTGGAGAGGCACCGATGGGCGGACGTCCCCTTCCACTGCCTGTAAAAGCAATCCAGCAGCTAGGATTATTATTATACAACATGTTATGCTTACCTGCTCTGTGCATGAGATTTGCACAGGGAAGCCTGGATCCTCCCCTTCTCGGGTCACTCTTCACTGCTCCTGGCGCCTCCCTCCTGTTGAGTGCCCCCACAGCAAGCAGCTTGATATGGGGGCACCCGAGCTGAGGCTCCGCGTGTCCATTCAGGCACGGAGCTGCGGTTTGGCCCTGCCTTCTCTCTCTCCTGGTTGGCTTACTTTGATTGACAGCAGCTGGAGCAAATGGCACCGCTGCTGTCTCTCAGCCAATCAGGAGGAAGAGCCCCGGATGGCCGGGGGACTCGTGGACATCGCTGGATAGAGATGGGGCTCAGTTAAGTATTAGGGGGGCTGCTGCACACAGAAGGCTTTTCATCTTAATGCATAGACTGCATCAAGATAAAAACCTTCTGCCTTTACAAACCCTTTAAAGTTCACGGCATCATATGATGTCATGCGGGCATGAAGTAGTTAAAGCAGACATAGTCTCAGGCAGCTTTCTCCTATAAAACAACATGAATGATATTGTGCTAAAAAGGAGAAGTCCAGCCAAAGCTTGTTTGGCTGAGCTTCTTATATGGATCACAGGAGTGCAATTAGTTTTGCACTCCTGTGAACCATTTTCAGCAGAGAGCGGTCTGAAGTCTTCTCTCTGCTGACATCACCAATATCAGTCCAGGCACTGCGTCATCGCGACAAAACCTGGATCCGTCTGGTGCCTGGACTGATACCCTTCTCTGCCTCTCAGTAAGCAGCTGAGAGCCCGAGACAGCCCGCTCTGCCCCCTCCACAGTTCAGCGCTATAAAAGAGCGCGGAGGCAGAAGAGCAGAGAGCTGTGGCTGACGGTCTACAGGTCTCTGCTCACGGAGCTCTGAAAACCGAGTGATCGGCGGTGTTCGATCGCTCGGTTTTAAGTGCAGAGGCGCCGGGGGACAGATGCAGCATCGGACCCATGCTGCATCCACCTAGGTAAGTATGGAAAAAAAAAACCACACCATACTTCTCTTTTAAAGTAAGACGCTGCTCTTTTGCCTACACGCAGTTTTTCAATCAATGGTAATTTGGGAATGGAGAAGGAATGGACTTTAGAGGCACAGAGCTAATTTTTTTTTTTACATAGAATCTTATAGCAAAATATATTTGAGTGGACATAGACAATTGTAAAAACACATACACCATAAATTGTAAATTAAAACATTTTTTCACTGACCAGCTAGTGGGCAGTGAGACTCGATTAATTTGTATTTATACCATCCCTTAGGGTAACAAGTACCCCAAAAGTATCACAATGACACAGGAAATAAAACGAACAGGTATCATCCTAAAAATTCAAGTTGATGGGGGTCGACAAAGTCTGCTCAGGTAATCTCAGTACTGCTTGATAATGAATCGATCTATGCTCGCTCGACTAGTTTCGTGCACCAAACGCGCTTCTTCAGGAGTTGATCTTGTAATAATAGTAATATAGGCACAGAGTGGCAGTAAGGCAGAGCAGTTATGCAGATTAGGGCACATCAGAAGACCGCACAGGTCATAAAGGCAGATATGGGGGCGCATTTACCAGACAGCAAAACACAGGTCAAAAAATGTATTTGTAGCTAAATGAGCCTCCCTGAGATAATTAGCAAAAAGTTAATTCAAGTAGGTGGTCCTCAAATTGGTGAGTCTAAAGGTTATCATACAGGAAGGCATGGGAACATAAATATGAATGGGTTTCGGTGTTAAATGCACAATAGTACAAGGTAGCCCCAAAAGACAAGGATGTAAGGGTTACACCCTGTCATCATGGGAATCAGCATAGCATTGCCATAGGTGTGAAAGTAAGGGACCTCCTGGTGTCCAGCTGGATAGGAGTCTTTCAATCAGTTTGCATCACTGTTTCTACAGGGCAACAATCAATTCAGTGGAGATTTAATGTGAAAGCTTAGTCAGAAAATGAAGTCCTGCTAGATCACTTCAGGCTGGCCCCTTTTGCAGGTATAGCTATGTAAAACCTTAAAAATAAGTGCCTATTCTGTTTAAGAACCAGTAATACATTGTCTCAACCTGCTCTGTTGCTCTCCATTTTTAGGCACTGCTTAGTTTGTAGAGGCCAATCTGCTGACAGCCTTAAAGAGGAATTAAACCTCCTATCATTTACAGCCAAGGAAGCTGCTTCTGTTTGAACTGCAATTGCCATGGTGCTGCACATGTGATTAGTTATAACACCAGCTGTATTTATGGTTTAACAGTTTGGTTGGGGATCCAATAAAATGTGCATCCCCAGAATTCTGGATAACGTTTTTTTGTGAAACTGGTAAATTGATGGGTTTAGTTCTTCTTTATGATTTATGGCTGGAGCTTTGGGCTTCAGCAAAATGGCAGCCTCCAGCTAATAGTAACAGGAGCAGTGCTGGGGGCAATTTACAGCATCTCATCACCAACCACATTAGCCATCTCATCAGCAACCATAGAGGCTAAAATCTGACTGTACAACTTAGTTCAGATCTACCAATATCTATGTAATGCAACAACCTAGGCATAGATACAAACTTAATGGACTGTTTAGGTTTGTTGTCATATTGCATAGTTTTGATGAATCTAAAAAGGAGTTTTGCAGATTGGCCAGTTATACTGTTCCTAGACCTGGTCACCCGATGACACCATCAATGTTTTCTGGTGATCAGAAGCAGAACAGGATTTGACAATGTCAACATTCTATATTAAAGTTTTTAAAGTTGCTTTGTTATCTGTGCTGATAACAAAGGTTGCCCTGTTAGGCAACCAAACATTATATTTGAAAGTGCGTGTCTTTGTTTTGGAACGACTGCATCTCCCATCAGGTCTTTACTGCTGGTGGCAGCCATTTTTACATGACAATTGGTGGCCCTGTTAGAAATCTCTGAAGCTTACTGGCACAGTGGTAACAGTTTCATCAGACTGGAAGTGAAGTATAAATTTAAAACAGGGACATCAGAATGGATCAGTGTGAAAGTAGCCCAAGTATCGGTTGCCTTTAATAAAATAAAAGGCCTGAAATTTACCACTAATAATGACTTCAACAACATGGGCAAAACACAAAAGTGATACACTAAAGCAGACAGGCTTCTTGTTCTAACAAATGACATTTGTGGCTTTAAGGGACAGCTGATAATTAAACTTGTATTAAACGTTCCTAATCACCTTAAGTGAATACTAATTGGAAAGAACAGATTAGTGGAATGGATTTTCCTCAGCCTGTTAAAGGCAGATGATCTAGCAAAGACGGGTGTTCTATTTCTTCATGAGCTGAATTATTTAACATGTAGATTATCGTATGCTATGGAGAGGAAAATGTAATAAAGAAAAAGTTTGGCCTTTGCAACATAAATCAAAGCTGTTACCAGAGGGAAGAGCCTTCTTTACAGGCCATAAAATTCAATTATTTAACAACAGTTGAAGCTGCTAGTTTTAATGTAGTTCATATGGACACATTAAAATGTGTGAAGCATGCATAAATACCAGCATTGACAAAGTGCTCTGCTCTTGATTATGCTCAGCATCGGATGCACTCAGTGTTATCTCTGTATAGAACTGTGGAAGGTGTCACTTCTGTTCTTCGGAAAAGTCAAGTAAATATGTCTTTAAGCTTGACTTGAAGTCAGACTTGGCATTTTATGTTTCTGCTGACAAAGAGTTCCCAAGTTGACATAACATAAATGTCTTTAAAGTTTAGTTTCTTTTTGGAAACCAGATTAGCCCTTTACTGCCGGGGGGCCTACACAAACATTTCTTCCATCCAAGCGGAGTGCAGTCAGGCAAGCAATGAGGGTTGAAGGAGTTAATGTTTGGAATGTCTTGCTGCAGGAAAGATGCAAACATCAGACATTGTTCGGATATGTTCTACAACTGCAAATTCATTGAGGCAGATTATATGAAAATTAGTAGTAATTGTGAATACAATTATCAGGAGAAGGAGGCATATTTAACCTAGGCAAGCATTTGCTAATCTACTCTTTAACCTTCCCGATGTCAGTTTTGTGCACTGCTCGTGACATTTTATGTCTTCTTTATTCTGGGATGTGAATTTATTACCCACATTTCTATGTACTGAGTATTTGTATACACAGAAATAAAACGTAATAATTCCAAAGGTCATGGCTATTGGCATTTGTTGGCATGTATGTATTTTAAAGGGCGAGCACAGCATCAAACTATAGTTGTGTTATACCAAAAGTATGTTATTTGCGGTAATGACTCATTTTTCACCAAGTGATTTATTATAGAAAGCAACATTAGTAGAACCCCTGTCAGGTTTTAATTGTCTGTGCTTGTTAGGGAGAATTACTCTCTTTATTTGTCTTATTTACTGTTCTCATCAAAAGTGAAAGAAAGCATCAATAGAAGGGTAATATTCCAATGGATACACTAGTTCAGATGACAACCTGTTTTGGCTACAGAACAGGAAAGGAAAAGAAAATGAAAAAAAACAAAAAGAATTAAAAAAAAAATTGCCTTTGATTCTACTTTAAAGCAGTAGTAAACCGCTGAAAAAAAACAAAACAAAAAAAGACAATGGCATAATGTGCTAGTATTAACCGATTATCATTTCAGTTTTGTCTGGCTCATGACAAAGAAATCTCTACAGCATCTTTTGTATTCAAGTGTGCGATCAATCTCTTCTTCTTTTCTTCCATGTGCTAGTATGCATATGGCTGAAGCCAAATCTTAATTTTTCTGTATAGTGGCTGGGCTCCAGTGTGCGCAGTCTACACCTTCTGTCTTCTGATTTGCATATGATGTGGATATAAAAGCAGTGCTCCAGATGTTTTTTGGTTCATTAAAAGGTCAACAGCTACAAAAACTGTAGCTGTTGACTTTTAATAAACACACTCACCAGTCCAATGATCCAGCGATGCGATTACCCGCCCCTTTCCCCACACCAGGTGCCCACGAGTCACACTGCGCAATGCGAATGGTCCTGCAGTCCTCTGGGACCTGTGACGTGTCCCAGAAGACTGCAGGAAGGGAGGGGGAGAGAAGAACTGGTCGGATCGCTTGTCAAAACCACATTTCAGAGCTTGAGGTCACTGGCCTTACGATGCACTTCCTGATGAATGCCGAGCAGTTGAAATTTCACAAGACAACACTCCAGTCCAGTTCAGTTCAAAAGTGAATTCTTGCAAAATGTGGCCTGCTCTGCATTCCCAGGATCTCGCTGAAAAGAGTGTCACATTACCCTTACTCAAATACTGTAGGAGAAAGAGAGGGGTAAAATAAGTATATATAATGGATTTCTCTCCTTACGGGTACATTTTAGAAGTACAGTGATTATTAAGCAGACTTTGCATTTTACAAGGTCCACCCTCGACCATCAGAGCAATGATTCTATTGCCGTAATTAGTGATGCACCAAAATTTCGCCTCCCAAAAATGTATCAGTTGAAAATAGGGTTTTTAGCGTTGTCCCGAAAGCAATAAAAGGTGCCGATAATGGCCCCGATTTTACCTGCTTATAGTGTGTTTTTCATAAGTCACGTGACTCAAAAGACACAAAAAAACCTTCAAAAAAACAATACGGGTGCATTTTTGATGGGTTCCTGCTGCGTTTTCAATGCCTTTCAATGGGGAGGTGCTTACCAAAAATGCAGCAAGCAGAATTTTAACACAACTTCAAAAAAGGTGCAGATACTGGCCAACAAACTCAGATTTAAATTCACGATATTAATCAAAAAGTTGAATACAATATATATAAGTTAATTTTTAGTTTTTTTTGCTTTTCTAAATCGTCAATTTCGATTTCGGCCAAGTGCATCCTAAATTTTCTGTTTCGGTGCACGACTAGCCATAATTCATTATTAGTCTAAAATGATAACCTAGAAAGAATTTGAACCACCTCCCATCCAGCCGCTGCACATATGCCAGGAGGGAGCAGCATCATTCTGGGAGGAGGCATTGGTGCATCCTTCCATTTCTGGTCCTCGTGTGCAGCCTTGGGATCACGCAGCGGCGCCATCTGGGATCACTGTGTCCTGTGGACCGATGACCGATTGGGTACTGCGATTGGTCACAGGGCCAACATGGTAAAGGACCAATAATAGCTATCACAAAAGTAAACAATGGCATCATGAATGGATGCAAAACACAGATTGCTTAGGTAGTGATCATCACTGTTTAAGCAATCGTAGAGTAAAATAAAAAAATAAAAAATCCTGATCGGGTGATACAGAGCAGTACACAGTGCCATTATGGTGACAGTAGGTTTAAAAAATGATATACTTTTTTTTTTTTTTACATAGTTCTTTAGAGCAACTGCAGTGTCACTGTGATAACATCGTACTTCTGTGGCAGCGATCATGCACAATGGCTGGCTGCTCCAATATCACTGTAAGCCAGAGCCGCCAGCCATTGCCTCTCATCACTGCCACAGCAGTACAGTGTCACCAGACCAGTACTGCCAGTCACTATCCCTAATCACCGCCGCCACTCCAGTCACAGCGTCCCTGATCACCGCCACTCCAGTCACAGCGCCCCTGATCACCGCCACTCCAGTCACAGCGTCCCTGATCACCGCCACTCCAGTCACAGCGTCCCTGATCACTCCCACCACTCCAGTCCCAGTACCACCAGACCAGTGTAAGCCGGCAACAGTGTTCCTGATCACTGCTACACAAGTCCTACTATCACTAGATCAGTGCAGTCAGCAACAGTGTTCCCAATTACAGTCACACCATTGCAGAGTTGAGCATCTATGCAGAAAAAGCCAGTACAAGTTTCAGATGAAATAGATATGTTTTATGTATTGATTCCATAATGTAATACTATTTGTAAAAATAGTCGTTATATCAACAGCTTGCTAATCACACCAATGTTCTGTGAGCTGTGGCTGTGAACTTTATTTCAGGAGCTCTCAAACTTTTTGCCAATGGTTCATACTAAAAAGGATGAGAAACCCCAGGCTATACTAATCAATGCCAAAACACAATTAACTATATAGCACTAGTTTTTAAAGAACCTTCTTTCTACAAACTAATTGAAAGGTTGGATACTTGTTCTTGGTAGTATGTTGTACGTAGTTTCCATTCCATCTAGTGGTTAGTGAAAGCACTGCAGCAAAGATTACCAAACAATCAAGCCTCTTCCCAACACTGTAACAATTGTTTAAAGGATAAGTTCACCTTTGGAAAATGTTACATGTTCCACCAATTTTTAGGGTGCAACACGTAACATGTTCCAGCACCTGAACTTTTACCTGCAAAAATAAGTATTTTTTTTTTTTATCCCAAAAGGTGAACTTGGCCTTTAAAGCCTAACTTCATCTTTACTTTGACTTTAAAAATGAACTATTTCCTTTACCAATAGGTGAGCCCGCTGTCAGCAAGGTAATTAGCTACATACAGTATACATTGCTCTGTCTGCAATGCTGAAACAAAATGAAATTGGGGTGACTGCTACCCAGCCAGCCACAAGAAGGCTTGTATTTTATCAATGAATAAAGGAATCCTCTGACTGGCTGAGAAGAAACTTGTGACTTTACTTGCCCTCATCGCCACCTCAGCCAAACAGAGGAAGCATCATATTCATTGATAAAAATACAAGGCTTCCTGTGCCCCTGACAGACTAGATTTTGTTACAGCAGCAGACAGGAACTCCCCGAACCTCTGCCCAAACACAGCAATGTATACAGAATATATCCAATTCTACATACAGTTTATAAAGCTGACAGTAACTGCATCCATTAGTAAAGAAAATCGTTGTTTAGGGCCAGCCAAGCCCAAACAAACTATGTAACCATTCGCGGCCCAAACATTTTTTTTTTTTTTTTTTTAAGCAGAGGCCCTAGAGAAAAAATGGTGGGTGTTGCAATTTTTTGTCACATAATATTTGCACAGCCTTTTTTTTTTTTTTTAAACACAATTTTTTTTGAAACAATAAACTTTAATAGATTTTAATGCACAAAAACACAACATATTATCAAATCATTTGCTAAAATATAAAAGATGTTATGCTGAGTAAATAGATACCCAACATGTCATGCTTTAAAACTGTGCATGCACATGGAATGGTCGATAAACTATGTTACTTAAAAATCTCCATAGACGATGCTTTAAACACCCTTACAGGATTACCCGTTTCGTGTTAAACAGGAGGATTGGTGCTGGAACTATTGCTCTCATTACGTTCATGCCAATACCTCCCATTTTTGGTGCGATGATCATTCAGAAATGCGTGCAGTGCATACAGAATGGTCGCCTTTGCACGTGAGCACGGGGAAGCAGGGAGCACTTTCATTTTTTATTTTACACTATCTCTTTAAATATTTTTTGATCAAGTTTATTGTTATCACAAGAGATGAAATACACTTCATGTGATAGCATGTGCAGTGACAGGTACGCCTCTGCCTTTAAAAGTTTCTGATCAAACCAAAAATCGGTTTGATTATATGTCGTTACAAGCTGCTGACAGCTTGTAAACATCAAACTGAAATCAAAGTGACAAAAAATCCTCGCCGCTTTCATAGACCATAGAGACAATCGGTGAATGCAAGTTCCTCCCTCATCGCTATGATCAGCCAGCTGGATCACCGGCTTTAGTCCCAGGCTCTCCAGTGGAACAGTAGAGCCACGGAAGGGTGGGGGGATGGCGGTTTAAAAGCAGTTTGCAGCTGAAGCAATGATCCCAGTATAACCAATGAAACCCAAGGACATGCAAAGGAAGACCTAAGGGCGGCTCGTGGTTAAAGTCAAAGGGAGTTTTATTTTCAAGATAAGGTTTTGAACAAATATTACCATAAATATTGTTTTACAATGCACAAGAATTGCAAAATATTTCAGCATTTTATTTTGCGGAATATAACCTGTGGCTTCTAACTTACTTTTGGACGACATTTTGCAAACTCAGCATCATTCCTAATTCGCACCTCATTTTCTCTCGGTTGGCACGGCATTCTGCTAAATATCGGAGAGCCTGAAAAAAGAAAAAAAAAAAAAAAAAAAACACAACTTCATACGAAATGCAAATATAGATTTAGCACCACCAGAGTACATTGAAAGTAAAACACCTATGTCATATATACAAGGCAGTGTCAAGCAGTGTGGGTGCTTAAAGCAGAACTATGGGCAAACCTTTTTTTCCCCCCATTTTTGTAATGTAGGGTTATAACCCCTGCAAGTATATTTTTTGCCATCTGTGTCCCATTGGGAAGATTTACCTTCCCTTTTTGTCCCATAGCCAAACAGGAAGTGAAAGAAAATCACTGCAAATTAGGGGAATTCCTTGGGGACCCCCAGGTCACCAAAACTAGTTTCCCCATTGGAAAATATCCCCTCTATTACTTCTCTGGGGACAACACAACATTTGGGGTTTCTTTTACTTTCACTAATATTGGGAAACGGAACAAATACAGGAGGGTGAATGTCCCTATCTGGGACACAGAAAGCAATAAAAACTGACAAGCATTGTAATCCCTCTCCACTCTGTCCAAAACCAAAAAATAAAAGTTTTGGCTTCAGTTATATTTTAAAGTGTAACTAAACCCAATGAGAAATATTTTTTGAATAAAATTATATACACACACACACACACACACACACACACACACACACACACACACACACCACACTGGCTCCCTACTTTGACATCCACAACATTTCCTACCCAGGACACCAGGCCACACAGACTTTTATAGTGACAGTTTCATGACAGCTCTTTACAAATATTACAGATGCTGTCCAGAGCATAGTGCGCGTGCGCCAGTGACATCACCGGTGCTGCAAAAGCAAATAACTCCTAAACAGTGCACATTTAGGAGATATTTACTGTACCTACAGGTAAGCTTATTATAGGCCTACCTGTAGGTATAAATACATTTTTAAAAAAAGGCTTTACTACCACTGGGAAACAATATAATAATGGCTCATATTGTTTACTATATATACCTGCAATGCTAGTTAAGAGTTTCATAATTTCCCAATGTCTATGCATTAGTTCTATAATGAACCTCTATGAGATTCATTCATTCTGGAGGTTGAAAGAAACAGAACACCACAATTAGCTTCCCCATATTTAACCCTACAGAAGTATTAATAAAGTGTAGGGATGGTTCAAGACAAGGAAGAGCTTGTCTTATTGAATAAAATTTCCAAATGTTTCATGACAGTGAAAGTGCAAGGGAGCTTAAAAACCTCTTTGCCAATTAACTGTAGGAGGCAGTAGCTACTCATCTGTCCCACCACCAACAGTAGGTAAGTTCCCAGTACCGTATATACTCGTCCTGTGTCCCCGTGTCCTGTACACGTGTCCCCGTGTCCTGTACACGTGTCCCCGTGTCCTGTACACGTGTCCCCGTGTCCTGTACACGTGTCCCCGTGTCCTGTGTATGTGTCCCTGTGTCCTGTGTATGTGTCCCTGTGTCCTGTGTATGTGTCCCTGTGTCCTGTGTATGTGTCCCTGTGTCCTGTGTATGTGTCCCTGTGTCCTGTGTATGTGTCCCTGTGTCCTGTGTATGTGTCCCTGTGTCCTGTGTATGTGTCCCTGTGTCCTGTGTATGTGTCCCTGTGTCCTGTGTATGTGTCCCTGTGTCCTGTGTATGTGTCCCTGTGTCCTGTGTATGTGTCCCTGTGTCCTGTGTATGTGTCCCTGTGTCCTGTGTATGTGTCCCTGTGGCAATCTCCACCCTCCCTGTGGTGAACTCCACCCTCCCTGTGGCGATCTCCACCCTCCCTGTGGCGATCTCCACCCTCCCTGTGGCGATCTCCACCCTCCCTGTGGCGATCTCCACCCTCCCTGTGGCGATCTCCACCCTCCCTGTGGCGATCTCCACCCTCCGATCAGCGTGTGATAATACACTTCGGCGGCCATTCCACTGTTCAAATGCCGCACCTCCTCCTCGTCTGTGATAGGCAGAACACTAAGCAGTCAGCGGTTAAAATGTATTCTGTTACATGTCTTTGGTAAAAAAAAAATCCCAATAAAGTGTATTTTAATTGGTTTGTATAAAAGTTATAGCATCTATAAACTATGGAATATATAATAGAATAAAAAAAATGTATACTAGTAATGGTGACGATCATCGACTTATAACAGGACTGCGATCCGACATTAAATGACGCTGGCGGGGGGGGGGACGACTAACTGCCACTGACATCACTACAGTGATCAGTGCTGATACAAGTGTTTATGTGTGTACTGTGTGCTGTTTTTACTGATGATCTAGTGGGTTTTCTTTTTTGTCAAATTTGTTTATTGAAGTTTTGCAAGTCAGGGAACAGGTTCAAAAGCAATACAGGAATATACAATAGTAAGGTGCAGTATAATATGACAAAAGATAAAGTTGTCTCTTACTTTAAAATAAAAAATTGTCAACTCAGAGAGACATTTCCTATAGTGTTAAGAAAGCAAAAATGTCTAAACAGACTATGATAGAATAATGGAATCTCAATAAAATTATAATTTGAGAATATCTAAAGTTTTAAATAAAAGAAGCGTTAAGGAATTGTCACTCTCATATTTCAAGAGGAAGTTCCAATGGTTAATAACGTCATAGTAACATGAAATATAAATTGACGCTATATGAACCTGATGAAGATAAAGGAGTATAAGAAAGGAAAAAGAAAGGTAGGATAGCGAAAGGGTTAGAAAAGAAAAGGAAAGGAAATGAAAGGGAAGGGATCTCCGAGGTAAGGCATATATTAAATATGAGAAAATGAAAATCCATGAGAAAATTATCCTGGCATCAATAAGGTTGCACCGAAATTAGAAGGCAGGAAATGTGTCGTCCAAGGAAGCCATATATTCTTGAATTTAGGAATTTTGTCATGCGTTATAGTCTCTGTTTTGGCATGAACCATGGCTTGATTAATTCTATAATTAGTTTCAGTTAATATCAGGGTACGAGTTTTCCAGGCTTTAGCGATTGTTTGTTTCTCGGCTGTAGTAATCTGCAGCATTAGCTTGAACTGATTATAAGAGAGAGTTGTCGGTTTTAAATTCAAAAGCGCAATCAAGGGATCAGGAAGGATGGACACTGAAAATAATGTCGAGATCATGCAGAATATGTTTTCCCAAAATCTTTTGATCTAGTGGTTTTCATTCCCTTATTAGCATAAGGGAATGAAAAAACAATGAGATCCGCTGTCACTGAACATAGCTCTGTGTTTACACTCACAGAGCTGCGTTCGGTGAAGCTCAAAGCCGATCGCCTGGTGCTGGCGGTCAATCACTGGCTGGGACAAATCAAAGCACAGCCGGGCAGGCTCGTGCGTGCTTCCTACCCAGAAATACAGAACCACATACATACTGCAGTTGGGAATGGACAGCTGTCGGAGAAGTAAAATCGCTCTGGCAGTTGTCTGTTCTAGTGTGAATACAGCCTATGAGTAATACATGTTGGTTTTGCTCAAAATATCCAGTATTCCAGGCAGATTACTTCCCCATGGTAGGTAGCATTAGGACATTTAGAAAAAAAAAAGGCAAGTAGTGCAGGAAATCCCACTAAAAATCATTTAGATCAAAAATGCTTACATTAGCAAAAAGGTACAAACTTTCAAGATCAATTAGTGGGATTTCCTGCACGAATTGGCTTTTCTTCTTTCTAATAATACTTACCACGGGGAAGTAACCTGCCTGGAATACTGGATATTTTCAGCTAATCCATATAATTATATCTAGTAATATATGTATAAACTGTATTTTTACATAGACACAAATAAAACTGCGGAGGCTTTCCAGTGAGGCCAGAGATGGAAAATACAGAGACCTGACCCATCCAAACCTCATCTGTTTTGGACAATAAAAGTGTTATTACCTTTTTTGTTTGCAAGTTTTGATTAGATTGTAAGAAGTTGGAGCCTCTGTCATCCTAACCACCTTTCTTACGTATGTAATGCTGCCATTGGGGTTTATTTACTAAAGCTAAAGAGTGCAAAATCTGTCACACTTCTGCATAGAAACCAGCTTCCAGGTTTTATTGCAAACTTTTAATTGAACAAGCTGAGGTTAGAAGCTGATTGGTTTCTCTGCAGAAGTGAGACTAATTTTGCACTCTCTAGGTTTAGTAAATAAACCCCTATGTGCCACACAATTTTCACTAGTCAATGCACTGGTGAAAACAAAAGTAGTGTATGGCCAGTTGGTCAATATATATTATTTAATCCCGAAAATAAAAGTAAACCAACAGCTTCAACAAAGTTATGCTAGACTGTGGGCAACTGGATGTGGCAAAAGCATCTGTCTCTACCATGAGAGTCAGTAGTTTCATTTACAGATGTAAAAATACGGGAAAAGCAGTGGCTACCATTGCTGAATGGACAGACTATTACTAGTTAGAAATACATTGAAAAACACAGATTTTATCATTCTAATTCCATCATTTTTTTAATTGGAGATGAAGTTTGCAAAAACTAATCTAAATGGACTTACCAGAAGAGCAGAGTAAACCACTTCAGGATTGGGATGGTCAAGGAATAAGATGAGGCCTGGGAGACATCCTTGATCCTGTACAATAGCTCGCCGGTTTAATGGATCTGAAGCCAAGTCCCGCAGCTGATTAACAACTGCCAGCGCATCCGGCTCTCCGCTCATTGTTCTCAAGAGTTTCTTTTATGCCATACGCAAAAGAATAGCTAAGGTTGGGACAAAGTTAAAAATTAGGCTCTCTTAATTTATGCTAAAAATAAACACAATGTAGAGTTAGAAAATAATCTAGAGGTGTATCCAAAATATAAATACAATTTAAACACAACTAGCATAAATCCAAAATAATAAAAATAATGTAATTTCTGTAATCTGCAATACTCAAAGAAGAATCAACACTCCTAGCCAATCAGAGCGCTATAAAATTTGCAGTGTGTTGTTAGCCTAACACAGAGCATGTTTACAGAACAGGGAGCACAGAGAGGATACCACCAGTGTGCTGTTGTTTCTTATATATCCAGTTGCAGGATATTGCACTCTGGGAGAGAGATCAGATTTACAGCAAGTAAATAATGCAAAAGGTGCTTTTCTGTTTTATTTTTTAATGGGATATTGTTATCTTGTTTCTTGGCTGGAGTTCTGCTTTAATGAGGAGCTTTAGTCAGTTTTGTAAACATTAAAGTGGAGTTCCACCCACTTTTACAACTCTTCAGCATCCCTCACTAAACTGTGCACTGTAAACAAATTGGATATTTTTTTATTTTTTTTCTCAGCACCTACTGTATATCTGCTGTATTCATTTTTCACTTCCTCCTCCCTGGCCGCGGCCCATCGCATCATTTCCTGTTTTCAATGCCTTCTGGGAAGGGGTGGCAACTTCCTCTGAAACTGCCGTTGCTATAAAAACCTGACCTGAAACCTATTACACTGCTTGTGCTGCACTGAGCATGTGCGAGATCTGCAAGGATGAGATCCAGGAAGAAATACAGTCTGGCTTCTGATGCCCACACTTAAGATGTACATGGCCTGCCTTTAAGTGTATAAAATAACAAACTACTGCTATAAACTAACAAAACAGACCTTAGTTTACAGACTAACTTTACTAGAATACATTAAGCTTGTGTATTATAGGGGTATTTTTATTTAAAAAGTATAATTTCGGCCGGAACACCACTTTAAGTCAGCAGCTATAAAAACAAAAATGACACTCAACTGTCCAGGTGCGTTCTCAGCCGGTCTTCGGGTTCCTGGCACTGGTATGTTAACTGTGAGAAGCCGTCTGCGACTCCTTGTGGCTTCACAGCAGGCTTCCCACTGCGCATGCGCGGGCCACACTGCGCCCTCTAAATGGTCCCGCCACTTCCTGGGACCTGTGACATGTACCAGAATCACTTCCACTCAGATTGCCTAGGCGATCCAAGTGGGAGCGAGTACCTGTCAACACTAGGTATCCGCCCACAAACCCCCCCCCCCAAAAAAAAGTTACAAATATTGCAGAGGAGGGGGGGGGGGTTTAGCAATTAGCTGCTGCACCTGAAGGTACTGAGAAAAGTTGCAGGGTCTGCATCCCTTTGAACCCAATTTCCTATTGCAAGTATCTTGCCTAAAATGACATTTTTGTTGCAGGGGATGCTTAAAATCTGACTAGTATCTTAGTGCAGACTTCTGGGAAAATCAGTGAGCCAATCACACAAGCAGGAAATGATGTTTCTGGTGGGCGTTCTGTACACATTCTGTACAGAACACCTTCAGGTAGCCATATTGCATTTATAGAAAATTACAGAGCTGCAGAATAAAAAGGAAAGGTAATTTTAACATTCAATTACAATATGACCTGTGCTGCAATTGTATATGCCATATCCCCCCCCCCCCCAACGAAAGTGGAGTTATCCTTTAACCACTTCAGCCCCGGAACGATTTACCCGTTAATGACCAGGCCATTTTTTGCGATACAGCACTGCGTTACTTTGACTGACAATTGCACGGTCGTGCGACGTGGTACCCAAATAAAATTGAGGTCCTTTTTTCCTCACAAATAGAGCTTTCTTTTGGTGGTATTTGATCACCTCTGCAGCTTTTATTTTTTGCGCTATAAACAAAGAAATGTATTTTTTTTAAATTTTTGCTCTAATACATATCCAATAAAAAAAAAAGTAAAAAAAAAAACAAAAATGTATTCATCAGTTTAGGCCAATATGTATTATACATATTTTTGGTAAAAAAAAAAAAAACACAATTAAGTGTATATTGATTGGTTTGCTCAAGCATCTACAAAATAGGGGATAGATTTATGGCATTTTTATTATTTTTTTTTTTTTACTAGTAATGGCGGTGATCATAGATTTTTAGCGGTACTGCGACATATCGAACAGTGACATTATTACAATGATCAGAGCTAAAAAATATCCACTGATCACTGTATAAATTACCCTGGCAGGGAAGGGGTTAACACTAGGGGGTGATCAAGGGGTTAAGTGTGTCCAAGGGAGGTGTTTCTAACTAGAGGGGAGTGGACTGACTGGGAGTACAGAGAGATCATTGTTCCTGAGCACTAGGAACGGACAAACTCACTGTACTCTGTCGGAACAGGGGTCTGCTTTGTTTACATTGGCAGAGCCCCATTCTGCTTCTCTGAGAAGCGATCTCGGGTGGTCGGCGGACATCGTGCATGGGCTCCCGATGCGTGTGCACGAAACGACGTACAGGTACGTCATTTCGCGCAATAGGGCCGTCCTGTAGCAGTATATATGCAATGGGCGGTCCTTAAGTGATAAAAGAACAAACAAGCAGTTACAAATGTTGCCAGAACACATTGCTACATACAGTATGGTACAGTACTCACAGCAGCTACATCACTCAGTTGCCCCTAAAGTATTTCAAGTGACAAAAAGCATGGACTTGGGCTTCGTTCACACTCGCACGACTTGTTTTCCAATGATAACCATTCCTATATACGCAACGTAAAGGTGTAGCAACTTCAAAGTAGTTCATGCACTACATTGGTCTGACTTTCATGCAACTTGAGGGCCATGGTTCGAATCCCAACCACGACACTACCTTCCTGGAGTTTGCATGTTCTCCCTGTGTCTGCGTGGGTTTCCTCCAGGTACTCCGGTTTCTTCCCACACTCCAAAGACATGTTGGTAGGTTAATTGAATCCTGTCTAAATTGGCCCTAGTATGTGTATATATGAACGCGAGTTAGGAACCTTAGTTTGTAAGCTCCTTGAAGGTAGGGACTAGTGATGCACTGAATTTTCGGCCGCCGAAATATATCGGCCGAAAATGGCCTTTTCGGCAAAATGCCGAAAAGGAAATCTCGCCGATAGCGGCGCCGAAAATGGGGGCTGGTGCTGCCCATTACGGGAGTGTCCTTCTGGCGCGGCGCGCCACAGTCCTCTCCTCTCTTCTCCTCCTCCTCCCCGACGCGATCTCCGTTGTGTCACGGAGCTTAACTACAGAGACCGCAGTAATAACGTCCCACGACAGATGGCACAATGATCCAATGGTGGGACATTGAATCAGTGTGACGTGATTACAGGAGGCGGGAAATTGTTACTGCGACCTGGGCAATTCAAATGCAGATCCGTGACACACGGAGATCGCCGATCTGATTCGGGAACTGGCAAGCTGCATGGCGCGCACTGGCAGGCTGCATCTCATAGGCACAGGCAGGCTGCATCTGAGGGGCAAACGCGGGCTGCATGACGGGCACTGGTGAGGCTGCATTGATCTCTTGTATCATGTCCCCAGTCTCTGACCATCTCCTGTACCGTGTCCCCAGCAGTCTCTGACCATCTCCTGTACCGTGTCCCCAGTCTCTGACCATCTCCTGTACCGTGTCCACAGTCTCTGACCATCTCCTGTACCGTGTCCACAGTCTCTGACCATCTCCTGCACCGTGTCCACAGTCTCTGACCATCTCCTGTACCGTGTCCACAGTCTCTGACCATCTCCTGTACCGTGTCCACAGTCTCTGACCATCTCCTGTACCGTGTCCACAGTCTCTGACCATCTCCTGTACCGTGTCCCCAGTCTCTGACCATCTCCTGTACCGTGTCCCCAGTCTCTGACCATCTCCTGTACCGTGTCCACAGTCTCTGACCATCTCCTGTACCGTGTCCACAGTCTCTGACCATCTCCTGTACCGTGTCCACAGTCTCTGACCATCTCCTGTACCGTGTCCACAGTCTCTGACCATCTCCTGTACCGTGTCCACAGTCTCTGACCATCTCCTGTACCGTGTCCACAGTCTCTGACCATCTCCTGTACCGTATTCACAGTCTCTGACCATCTCCTGTACCGTGTCCACAGTCTCTGACCATCTCCTGTACCGTGTCCACAGTCTCTGACCATCTCATGTACCGTGTCCACAGTCTCTGACCATCTACTGTATAAAAATATTTTTAAAAAACAAACAGTCACTTTCGGTATCGGTTTTCGGGATCAAGGAAGATTTATTTATGGTATCGGTTTCAGCACCAAAAAACCCATTCGGTGCATCCCTAGTAGGGGCCCCTATTTTATTGACCCCCTTTCCCCAACAGTAATGCTATGAAGTCCTTGGGACTACAGTCTGACTAGCGGTTTCCACTGAACAGAGTTCTACAAAATTGTTCTCAAATCCCACCAACAGTGCCAAGTTTTGAAGGTCAATAATAAGTGTGCAATTTAGCCAGCTGTGTTACAAAACACGAACTGCTAGCACAATTTAAAAATGCTGCCATAGAGTATCACAGCCCATTCACTAAATGATACTAACTGTACAGGTACTTGGTTCTACACCAAAAATACTATTTATATGGGATTTCCCCAGTGCCATAATGTCCTTTCACAATCTAAAAGATGCAGAGTTGCTCAAGTAGCTTACATCCAAAATTAGCCAGCATCACCTCCATAAGAGGTAACTGCTAGGGCCCATTAGCTTCCTATACAAAGTAAATGAACTAACAGTTATGTTTTAGACACAAAGCTATTATGTGGCCCTCAAATTCCCGATATAATGGGCTTAGTGCCAACAAAAGCCACAACACAGCCACAATGCAGCTCACATGCTCCCTAATAAGCTAGGCAGGATTCTTTTTCACTTCTTTTGTATATACGGTAACTGCAAAAAATATCATGCAACTCAGAGCTCCTGACAAACAGCTGTTTTATAGTGTACCTGTTTATTGTCTATAAAGGGAAAAGCAACAGGTTCACTATAAAGGGGTTGTAAACCCTCGTGTTTTATCACCTTAACCACTTACCGACCGCCGCACGCCGATATACGTCCAACGGTTGGCGGCAGATATCGTTGTTATGGCAGCAGCTAGCTGCCATAACCCCGGTATCCCCGTTTTCATGCGGTGGTCAGCTTTCAGATAAAAGTAGTCTCTGCGGCGGGTTTGCCGCGAGATCACTTTTAAATCGGTGGCGGGAGAGGGCACCCCCTTCCGGCCGCGATCTGGTGCCCTCCGCCGCTTACCGGAGCAGTCGGTAGGGGTGGAGGCAGTCGCGTCTGTCTCCTTGCTGTGCCTGGAGACGAGTGAGGCTAAGATGGCGCCCACTCGTCTCCATGACACTGCTGGGCGGAAGCGATGTCAAAACGTCACTTCCGCCCATACGTCTTAAAAGGCACATTTTTTTCAATGTCATTTTTTTTTAAACGACTTTTATTTTTATTTTTTTTATTGCATTTTATTGTAAATATGAGATCTGAGGTCTGTTTGACCCCAGATCTCATATTTAAGAGGACCTGTCATGCTTTTTTCTATTACAAGGGATGTTTACATTCCTTGTAATAGGAATAAAAGTGACACATTTTTTTTTTTTTAAACAGTGTAAAATATTTTTTCTCAAACCCCCTCCCCCCCCGTTCCAATGAGCTCGCGCGTAGAAGCGAACGCATACGTGAGTAGCGCCTGCATATGAAAACGGTGGTCAAACCACACATATGAGGTATCGCTGCAATTGTTAGAGCGAGCGCAATAATTCTAGCCCTAGACCTCCTCTGTAACACAAAACATGCAACCTGTAGAATTTTTTTAAACGTCACCTATGGAGATTTTTGAGGGTAAAAGTTTGACGCCATTCCACGAGCGGGCGCAATTTTGAAGCGTGACATGTTGGGTATCAATTTAGTCTGCGTAACATTATCTTTAACAATACAAAAAAAATATTTAAAAAAATTGGGCTAACTTTACTGTTGTTTTATCTTTTTATTAAAAAAAGTGATTTTTTTTTTTCCAAAAAAAGCACGATTGTAAGACCGCTGCGCGAATACGGTGTGAAAAAAAGTATTGCAATGACTGCCATTTTATTCTCTAGGGTGTTAGAAGAAAAACCATATATAATGTTTGGGGGTTCTAAGTAATTTTCTAGCAAAAAAAAACTGTTTTAACCACTTTAAGACCAGCCTTGTTTTGGATTTTAGGTGTTTACAAGTTTAAAACAGGTTTTTTTGCTAGAAAATTACTTAGAAAAAAAACAATATATAATGTTTGGGGGTTCTAACACCCTAGAGAATAAAATAGCGGTCATTGCAATACTTTTTTTTGCACCGTATTTGCGCAGCTGTCTTCTAAGCGCACTTTTTTTGGAAAAAATTCACTTTTTTGATTAAAAAAATAAGACAAACAGTAAAGTTAGCACAATTTTTTTTTATATTGTGAAATATAATGTTACGCCAAGTAAATTGATACCCATCATGTCACGCTTCAAAATTGTGCCCGCTCGTGGAATGGCGTCAAACTTTTACCCCTAAAAATCTCCATAGGCGACGTTAAAAAAATTCTAGATTGCATGTTTTGCGTTACAGAGGAGGTCTAGTGCTAGAATTATTGCTCTCACTCTACCGGTCGCGGCAATACCTCACATGTGTGGTTTGACCACCGTTTTCATATGCGGGCGCTACTCACGTATGCGTTCGCTTCTGCGCGCGAGCTCGTCGGGACAGGGCGCTTTAAAAAATTTTTTTTTTTTTTTAATTATTTATTTTATTTTATTTATTTTTTCACTGTTTTTAAAAAAAAAAAAAATTGGATCACTTTTATTCCTATTACAAGGAATGTAAACATCCCTTGTAATAGAAAAAAGCATGACAGGTCCTCTTAAATATGAGATCTGGGGTCAAAAAGTCCTCAGATCTCATATTTAGACTAAAATGCAAAAAAAAAAAAAAAAAAAAAGTCGTTTAAAAAAAATGACACAAAAAAATTGTGCCTTTAAGAGAAGTGGGCGGAGCTGACGTAATGACGTCGCTCCGGCCGTCCTATGGTATGGAGACGGGTGGGGGCCATCTTAGCCTCACTCGTCTCCATACTGAGGAAGGGAAAGGACCCGATCGCCTCCGCCGCTACCGCTCCGGTAAGCGGCGGAGGGTGCGGGAGAGCGGTGGGGTGGCACCTCTCCCGCCGCCGATAACGGTGATCTCGCGGCGAGCCCGCCGCAGAGACCACCATTATCGTGTACAGAATCGCCGGCTCTAAAGATGGATACCTCGGTTGTGGCAGCAGCTGCTGCCGTTACCGAGATATCCATCTTTAAAAAAATTACGTATATATACAGTGGGCGGTCCGGAAGTGGTTAAACATGTAACCACCTAAATTCCAAAACGAGGCTGGTTCTTAAGTGGTTAATGCATCCTATACATTAAGGGGAAAAAAAAACACCTGGCAGTCACCGGCCCCCCAGCCCCCCGTTTTACTTACCTGAGCCCCTTCATCTCTTCGGCGGGGGCCTCTGTCCACAGGGTGCCAGTTCTTGATTGAATAGATAACAGTGCAGCCACTGGCTCCCGCTGCTGTCAATCAAATGTTGGACTCAGGAGCGCGCCCGCAAGGTAACCCCCTCGGGAGAGAGCTTCTCCTAGGGGGTTATCTGATGCGGTGAGGAGGCGTGAGAGCCGCTGGGGGACCCAGAAGAGGATGTTCAGGGCCACTCTGTGCAAAACGAGCTGCACAGTGGAGTGAAGTATGACATGTTTGTTATTAAAAAAACGATCCTTTACAATCACTTTAAAGCCAGCCCCTGCTGCAAGCAATTCTTATCTTACATCTGGGTATGTGCATTATGAACAGGCTCCTACTACATAGTATGTTAGAAGTGCCATTCACAATGATTGAACAAGGTGGAGATTGTCACATCACCGCCCCTGCTCTTCCACCTCATCCAACCAAAGATCATTGTGTATTCATTAAAAAAAAAAAAGAAATACAAAGCATTATATGTGGCAGTGCTGAATGAGCAACCCCCTAGGTTCAAAGTGCATCGGGAGAGCTGCACACAAGACCCCAAACAGAACCATTAAGCTCACAGCTATTGCTTTAATAGTGCTGACTAGTCATTTCCAGCTTCTCCAGCAGGTATGAGATGTGCATACAATATGCCAAGCTGGACCATTATAAGGCCTGAATCCCACAGGCATACTACAGTGTACACGTGTGCGAGGGACGGGTTTGCCCTCACAAATATTCATAGGTGTTCCATGCAGTTCCAGACACCCGAATCAGCATGGCTGTCATATTGGAAGCACTGGCTGTGTCCCTGGAGCCGCTGTGTCCCAATTGACATGAATGGGACTGTCTGCACGGGGATGAATGGAACACCTGTGCTTCCCTGTGCAGGCAAACAGCTCTCCCACATGTGTACACTGTAGTACGTCAGTGGAAACAAGGTCTAAAACCCCATACACACTATTCAATTTTCTGAGGATTTTTGTCTTTAAATTTACCAAAACCATATAATGAGGTCAAACCTTAAGAGGCTAAATTTGTATGCAATCAGGCAGGCCCTTGCACTACATGGTTTTGGTAAATCTGAAGACAAAAATCTGCAGAAAATCTAATAGTGTATGAGGCTTTATTATGCAATACAACTAAACTCTTTCCACCTATTTTTACCAACAAGTAAGCTTACTGTATAATAAAACTAAGCTGTAGGTAAAATGAATATCTCCTCAACGTGTACTATTTAGGACATGGGTGCTCAACCTGTGACCCTTCAGCTGTTGCGGCACAAGTTCCATGAAGTTACAAGCATGACTCCAAAGGGCAGACGCATGATGAGACTTGTAGTTACGCAGATGGAGGGGCACAGGTTGAGCACCCATGGTTTAGGAGATATGCCAGTGAGCACCAGCCAGTGCATGTGCTCTGAAGGAATGGCACACCCATGCCAACAAACCATGACTCCCAACCATGACTCCCAACCATGACTCCCGCGCATGCACGGGAGTGACATCATCGTGGATCGGCCATTCAAGTTGCTGGGCTGGCAGTGTTGACAGTATAAGGCACGGAGACTGGTGATGTGCTGAGCGGATGACCATTTTGGATGCCCCGATTTGGTGGAGCAAGCTGCAGAGGCCCGACAGGCCACAAGAGGCCACGGACGGACCACTGGTACAGCCATCAAGGGAGACCACCCACAGTTATCTATACATGGGTAGTGCTGGTAGATTTGCGATCTACCATATGTTAGGTAAATTTAGTAACTTGTTTGTTAAATAGGTTAGGTTTGCATCTGTTCCAGCTTGGCTGACGTTGGGTGTGTTTCCGTGCTGACCGGTGGGTGTCGCTGTTATCACTGGTCAGTGTTGGAAATGCAACGTGTCGAAGCGTATGGATGCTCTTCTGTCCCGGAGATAACTCGGTGGAGGTGGTTCTCCAAGATGCATTCTGGGCGAGGGTATTTATGGGACAGACGCCATATTGTGGGGTTTGTTTTACAGCCACCTGCTGGCCGACAGGTATGCGTTAGAGAAGCAATCTCGTGGTCCTCCATTCCGGGGGCCCACGTCACTGCGACGCAGGGGTGGGCCCAGAAGCTTGTCTGGGGCCTACCACAGCAGCCGAGGAATGGTCCTGAGCTGTCTATCCAGAGTAAAGAAGCTGGACAACCGAGGAGATCCCAGGGGAGGACCTGTCATGGAAGGATCAAGCAGAGTGCTGGCCTGGAGAGGGGCCTGGTGACTCGGTTGGAGGACGTATCCTGAAGTAGTCTTACTGCATAGTACTGCCGGGTTGGCTTAAAGGTTCAAGTACTGTGTCTGACATTCATCGCAAACCAATACATCCTGTGGCAGAGGATCGTACCGGTTAATCCCAAACAAGTCTGTGGCAGAGACTTTTGTTCGTGCTACGTACTGGCTGCTAGGCAAGTGAGAGAGGCCTATCCAGGCGAGCAAAGAGAGTGTGTCCCACGAGGGGAGCGCATTCTATTGTAATATCCAAAATTCTACCAGGACATTTGTCAAGAACCTTACAAGAAGATATTTGAGTTTCTTCTGCAGTTTCTCTTCTGCCTCTTTCCTGCTATTTCCTTAGTAAATTGTTCAATAAAGCATTGAAAACGTACTCAAGTGTTGGTGCATGTCGTCCAGAGGTAAACTCAACGGAACCCCTGGACCCGGTAAAACAGAGGGAAGGAGAGTGAAGGTAACAAGCCCGCTTAAACCAGCAGCTCCACCGAGAATTAGTGCTACACATGCCTATCACCCCTGCAGGGGTAACAGAAGCTGGTGAGTGGGGACCCATAAGGGAGAGCACACGAGTCACCTGATCTGTCGAGCACAAGAGTCACTTTATCGTTTTGAACATTTGGTTATTTTGGTGCTTTACCAATTTTATATCAAAGCTGTTTTTGGGACTTTTTTTAATTGTTTTTTTCCATACACATATTTTCTCTTTTTTTGTAACAAAAAATTTTTCTGATGAACTTTTGATGCATTTGGGAACTATTTATGGTTCACTATATTATCATTTTTTATAACTTATGGACATGATTAGCTTTTTTGGTCACTCTATATTTATATGCTATTTCTGATTTGGTTCAGTCACACTTTATCTATATCATATGAGGTCACTATGATTGTTTTATTATATCTGTGTATCTAATATTTTTAGTATTTGTTTATTTAATAATTGAGCACTGTTACTTGTAGGGTGCACACTTTTTGCACTACCAGGGAGAGTAATTCCCCCTAATATAGGTAGTGCTATTTACCTGATTTAATTTATTTATTGATTACCTCCACCCACTAGTTATTAGGGTAGCGCCACTCACCCCACCTTTTTTGTTTAAACCCAGAAGGAAGGCCAGGCGAAGATGGAAGGCTCTAAAGTGATGACTTTACGCCATTGGAGGGCTTAGAATTAAGGCAAGTATCTCCTAATGTGCTAGTATGTGATGAATACTAGCACATTATCATATAACCTTGCAGGGAGTTTTTTTTCCCTTTTTCCTTTTATTTGAAAGCATTACTACCACTTTAAGTCCTGACATTTAGCTATAACTATACTCTGCTGTATGGTCACTGTTCAAGAAAATGTCCAATGATCAACAAATTGAAAACGGTTCATTCCTGTTCACTGTCTACTTCACAGCAATCAGATTACACTTGATTGATGATTGGCTTCATTCTCTCTAACAGCTTGGCTCGGAGACTGTAGACTACATAGTACTAACAGTTAATTATGGTTAATAAAGTTGCTTCCAGCAGGATAATGAGCAAAATCTTTTTTCCTGCAAAATAAGGAGATAACCTTCAAACCTACGTAGAAGCGATAATCTATTTGTTAAATTATATAACCTCAATTCCAAAAAAGGTGTTTACTGTGTAAAATCTACATAAAAACAGATGCCACGATTTGCAAATCTCACAACCCCTTATTTTATTCACAATAGAAATATCTCAAATGTTTAAACTGAGAAAAAAACAAATAAAAAAACAAAAAACAATCCCATGATTAAGCTCCAAGGGGCGGAGTGAAAGTGTTGGGGGCGTGGCTTGGCTGGAGTCCAGGGCTGGGCTGTCCATCTCAATTCATGCACATGGGTCTGCTTCACGATGCGTGGTTTATGGATCTTTTCCTTTGACAAAGGTTATTTATTACCCATGAATGCTTTTAATTCATATGTTGTATTTGGTAAAATTAAAATATAACTAAGCACATTTTTTTCTTTTATTTAGATAGAGTAGTGATGGACAGAGCCATTGTCAGGTTTTTTTTTTCAAAAATCACTCTAACTGTCCTGATCACCAGTAATGAATGTCGGGACAAATCCAAAATTTTGAGGTTTCCACCAAAACAATAGACAAAAAAAACTTCCAATGGGGACACTTATTCTCATGACTAATGTCTAGTGGGGATAACTCTCAGAATGGAAAGATATCCTCACTTTCTGTTCAGTTTAAACCAGGGGCCAGTTTACGGTTCTGCAGACTTTAGTGGGGGCAAGGCTATGGCCAGTGGGGGTAGAAATTGTCTTGGCATCAGGGGGACTAAAAAGTGCCTCATCTTTGATAACAGGGGGAAGAATAGTGCCCCACTTTTGGTGTCAGTGGGAGGAATAGTGTTTCATATCAGTGCGAGGAGAAGTGCTCCAAGGGCCGGATAAAGGCAAGCAAAGAGCCACATCTGGCCCCCGGAGTTGTAAAATTACTGGTCCAGACGACAGGAAGTTAAGGAAAGTTTCTCTGATGAGACACTGAAGGCAAAACAAAATCTGACAGCGGTTTTAACCCTTCACTATTTTATAGAATGAAAACAAAACATGTTGTCTTTGATTTACTTTATTTTGTGGACCTAAACATATGACAACACGCTAGAACTGTCTTAGCTCTTACTCTCTCCTTTTGGTTCCCTGAAACAGAACACGGCTTTAGGGCAGCTACAAAACACTACCTGTTTATGTTACTGGATTTGATCTGTCATTTAAGTAAACATGAAAATAATACACTTTATTATCGAATGATTTTGAAATGCCCATTTGAGTGACCTTTGGGTGATGCACTGATCATGCTAATAGAGACCAGCTCTAAACTCTCATGGCGTTTGCTCAGGCACTAAAGAATTCATAGTTTAAAGCAGAGTTCCACCCCACCCAGAAATGGATTTATCGGATCCCCCCTCCCCCTCCGGTGTCACATTTGGCACCTTTCGGGGGGGGGCAGAAACCTGACAATTCCAGGTTTTTGCTCCCATTTCCGGGCATAGATCGCTGCACACTCAGCGGCGAACATGTCTGGTCCCCCCCCTCTGTCTTCTGGGAAACACACAGGTCCCAGGAGACAGCAGGGGCCATTCAGAATGTGCAGCGCGACTCGTGCATGTGCAGTAGGGAACCCGGAGTGAAACCGAAAGTCTTCACTTCCTGGTTCCCTTACCAGGAATGGCGGCGGTAGCACCAGTGAGTCAATCTGAAGATTGGCTTCAGTTGCCGACATCGCGGGCTTTCTGGACAGGTAAGTAGCCATATATTAAAAAAGTCAGCAGATGCAGTATTTTTCTGTATTTTTTTTTTCCCAGGCGGAACACTGATTTAACAAAGCAAATATATTCTCTTTACTTGTCCCCTATACCAGAGTTCTACAGAAAGAGCCTGATAAAAGCTCAGAAGCAAGATGTTCCTGCAAAGTATTTTAAAAGGTTGGCAACTATGTTCCTGCAGTGTATGGGATATGAATAGGTCAGACTTAATCTGGAATCCTGATAGACACGAGGGAGTAGACAAGGACCGATTAGTGTGAAGTGACAAAACAGTGCATATATAAAAAAAAAAAAAAAACCATATACATTCCCAACTAAGATAACACAAGAATAGTAATTAAAGTGGTTGTAAACCACTGAATACAAAAAAAAAACAAAACTGTAAGACAACGGCATATTGTGCTAGTATGCATACTGACATCTTTCCCGATGTTTCTTCCAGGTTCGCTGGCTCCGGAGCTGTGAGCATGCACGCGGGAGCAGCCGTTTCCAGCACACGCTCTGAAGGTCCGGCACTGTAAGCCTGACCTTCAGAGCGCATGCACCAATGATGTCCTTGACTGCTTGGACTCTGAATATCTAAATGGTGCAACAGAATTTACAACCACTTTAAAGTGCAACTAAAGCTTGTTTTTTTTTTTTTTTAAATAACAAACATGTTATACTTACCTGCTCTCTGCAGTGGTTTTGCACTTCCTTTGGGGTTCCCCGCCGGCGCTCCTCCTCCTCGACCAGTGTCCCCGAGAGAGCCAGCTGCCCTGGGCACCACTGCCTGCTCGCTACCAAGCCGCTGTTCTATGCGTCCATAAGACCCCCCCCTCATTAGCTCACTGGCTGTGATTGACAGCAGTGGAAGCCAATGGGATCTTATTGCTGTCTCAGCCAATGAGGAGGGAGAGCCGTATACAGCCAAGGCCATCATGAACATCGCTGGATCGGAAGGGGCTCAGGTAAGGATTGGGGGGGGGGGCGCTGTGCACAGAAGGTTCTTTACCTTCATGCATAAAATGCATGAAGGTAAAAAAACAAAACATAAAAACAAACCTTCAGTTTTAGAAAGACTTTAAACTGAATTCGGTGAATTGAACCCCTTTCAGGGCTGTTTTTAGATCACATCCAGTCCAGTGCGTTTTTTTTTGTTGACATCAAAAATGCATGGACAGTAGGTTACATGGATTTCAATGGCAGGGTTCACACCATTGCAGTGTATTCCAGTACAGTCCACAAAAGTAGAACATGCTGGCACTGAAAACATTACAGCAAAGAAACAAAAAAACACAGGCATCAAAAACACATAAAAGAAGTGCATGCAGGAACACTTCCTGACTGTTTCTGTGATGTGAACTGGCCCTCAAAGGAAAATGGCTTAAACAAGGCCTCATGCACATTGGATGTTTTTTCATCTGCTCCTAGGAGCTTTTGGCGGTTTTAATTTTTCTGCCTCTAAACGCTCCTGCAAGTTATCCTATGTGTCTTTTCACACATAGGCTTTTAGAGGCATTTAGAGTCAAGAAATTAAAAAAAAAAAAAAAAACTCACTGCCAGTGTGCCTAGGAGCAGCAGTTTTGGCAGGAAAACCACATGATGCTTTTAAACGATAGACATGTTTAATGCTTGAGTGTTAATTTGTTTCACTGGCCTGAATAATAGTTTATTCTTGCCATTGAAATGAATGAACGCCCATTGCTTGATGCGGCTAAATGTGTTACACACTTTTACAAGCGTCAATTTTTTATGTCAAAACACCTGTCAGAAAGAAGGACGTCTAGGAGAGACAGAAAACGTCCAGTGTGTACCAGGCCTGAGAGTAATAATGTTTGAAAAAGTGCAAACATAAATCGTTGCTAATCTAGCAACTTTGCAGATAAAACTTCTCTTGCCTCAGTTGGTTTTCCAGTTGGTTTGTGCATGCAGAGCTTTCATTCCAGGCTCATGCAAACATTCCTTTGTTTATTTTCAGCTTGTCTGCTTTACACACTGTACACCAATGATCATTCAGACTAACTGCTCTCAGCTATGAATTAATTCAGCAACAGACTGACGTTACAGCATCATGTCTCCAAATATGATATGAATGTTGTAAATGCCAATAACAATTAGATCTGCCATGCCATTACAACTGCCCCAAGCTAAACAAAAAGCACCAGTCTGACATGTCTGTATTCCACTAGCTGCATAAACTTATCAGAGAATTACCAGAATATCAATCAATCCTAGTTTCAGTATAAAAATTATATAATTGTGCCTGCGCTGAGAAATATACAAAAAAACGTGCATAAATAGTAAATTAATCCACTATAAATGAGCTGTGAAACCATATAAGTGTACTATAAAAGTGCAAAATTTAGCCTCAAAGTGCATATGACAGTGCAAAAAGCAATATAACCCATTGAAAGTGCACCATGCAAAAATAAAAACAGCAACAAGTACACAGGTAACCTGTGTATTGCAAGTGTCCAGCTCAATCCACGGGTTAAAACCCATAAAAATGTGCAAAAACAGTGTCCATAAAAAAAAAAAAAAAATAAAAGTTCCTCCGAGATGCTCAAATCACAGCAAACAATCCGTGCTCTCCCGTAACACCCCACATGTGCTTGCGCTCACCTCTACTCATGTGACCCAGTATTTAAACTGTGTCAAACACGCAGTGGGGCCAATCCTGGGCTCCCTCAGGATGAAAAGATAAGAATACAATCCTCACAGGTGCAGTCAGTATCCACATGTATAGGAGAGAAGTAAAAACTCCATAGTGTAATAAAGCAGGGATATTTTATTAAATCAAAAGAAATTCTCCAGGAGGGTACTCACATTGAGTGGGTGCTTCAGTGCACCAACCTTAACAAGCGTATAAACAAGCTGCAATTCAGATGACGTGCGGTGTGGTGTGTAATGTCTCCTCCACTGCTGACAGCTCCGTCCTACCCCTCCCCGACGCGTATTCGGCACAGGGATCACGTGCCTTCCTCTGGGGGATATCGAATATTTTATTTTTGCATGGTGCACTTTCAATGGGTTATATTGCTTTTTGCACTATGTCATATGCACTTTGAGGCTAAATTTTGCACTTTTATAGTACACTTATATGGTTTCACAGCTCATTTATAGTGGATTAATTTACTATTTATGCACGTTTTTTTGTATATTTCTCAGCGCAGGCACAATTATATAATTTTTATGCTTTATATCACACGATATGAAACGTGGTTGGGTGCTTGCTGCTAATTAACCAATGATTGTCACCCCTTAGAGGCATTGATCCAGTTGTGGCTCGCAGGAAATTCCCATTTTTTGAATCCTAGTTTCAGTGTTGTCAAATTCACGGTTTTAAGTACTATATTATAAAAGAGTCAAGACTGGTACATTAGTTAGGGGTATTCATGAAAAAGCCCAGTCAACCACAGATGCAAGATCAGTAGTATGACACACTTGCAGCCACAAGGTTCCCGATCAGACCAATGCTGGCTCCCTTGACTTTCACGCCCGGTTCACACTGACGCGATCCAAAATTCAAAGAATCGCATGTTATCTGAAAATAATTTTTTTTCTATGAAGACCATTGACATCGATGCGGTGTGATTTTGATCCATTTAAAAAAAAAAAAAAAAGGGAGTGGTCCTGTGCAAATTTAATCCCCTGCTATGCCAAATCCCCTCAGAAATCGCATTAAATTTGCACCTGTCAAAACACAAATCGCACTGTGAAATCGCATTATTTCGCACCACATCAGTGTGGACCTGGACTTAGCCCTGGTTCGCACTGATGTGGGAAACGCACAACATTTGCTGCATTTCCCCGCATCTCAATGCAAGCATACGGCGTCCATACGATCTGCTGCCGCTGCCAATGTTAGATTAACGACACCCCGAGACAGATGAAAAACGCAGTGCAATTGCCAGGTGCGGGGAGAAAAAAAAAAAAAAAACGGTCATACATAATTTTGGTGCACATGCATTGGGATTTGAGCCATACAATATGTATCTCTGAAATCACACCACAGACATCACATAATATTCACAGAAATGCAGTGCAATTTCTGTGCGAATCACATGCGGTGTTCAGCACACACCAGTGTGAACCTAGGCTTAGTGCAGTTACAAACATCCCAATTAAAACAAAAACGTCTGTGCAGTAGGATCTCCTCGAACTACAAGGGTTACATGCATATTAAATCTAGGGACAGAGGAAAAGGCTGTAATACATACTTTATTCCCCACTCCCCGGCAGCTGAAACTCTTCTCAATGATGCTCTGGGTGGTGGGTCCTCACTATACTCTGGACTATTGGTCCTACGTTTTACCACAGAGTTGTGACCATCGGCCCGATTGCCTTAAGCCTTGTACACACGCTTAGATTTTCAGATGATTGTTCATCTGTTTTTTGCATGCTAGTCTCATGTCTAAAGTGAAGAGGTTACTCACAATACGAACATTTTCGTACGACAGAATACAACGTCAGAAGTGACGTAATGTGTTAAATAGTTTTGTATGTATTCTTTCGTTTCTGAGCATGCGTAGTCCTGCTCTTATGATTTTTTTTTTTGTATGAAAACCGTACTAATGAAACGAAAATCGGACATTGAGTTCACATTTGACAAACATCTTATAGTCTGCACATCCAGCTTTTTTCTGACGAAAAAGCAAAATCGACCGTTGAAAGCACCGTAATACGAACGATCCGAAAATTGGCAGACAGCTCGTTGTACGAATTTTCCATCCAATTTTCGTATCGCGTGTACGGGCTTTTAGAGTAGAGGCTGTGGGAGACCCGTCGCACAGCAAGGAGGAAGGTTTCTGGAGGGAGGAATGAGGTATGTATTAAACCGTATACTCTGTACCCCCAGACTAAAAGCAGAACTAAACCCACCAATCAAACTGTTTCCCAAAATAAGTTACAATCAAGGTAAATCTTGAATGATAAGTGTTAGGGCTTGTTTACACTAGCCGTGGGAGCTAAAAAGCTACCCAACATGGTGGACCGCTTTTTACAAGGTGTTTGCCAAGTGGTGTTATGTTGCCTCCTCACCACCTGTTTTAACCCCTTAAAAACCTGCACCACTGTGCAAGTCCATTTATTTGATGAGTTGCGTTTGGCAGGCAGTACTGCCAGGGGAAAATCAGAGGTGGGGGATCATTTTGGTCCAGCTGCAATACAAAGAATCACAGCCTGTGATGTGTGTACACTTCTGTCCTCTGCATTTGCAGCCTGAAGAGGATATTTAGTCATTAAAAAAAAAAAAAATTAAGTCAGCAGCTAAAAAAACAAAAAAAAACAAAACTGTAGCTGCTGACTTTGAATAGACACTTACCTCTTCGCTGGGTCCCTGATGCTGGCATGTTTTACCGTGGGAAGCCGGCTGTGACTTCTTGCGGCTTCATGACTGGCTCCCCTGTGCATGCAAAAGTCATTCTGCGCTCTGAATGGTCCCACAGCCTCCTGGGACCTGTGATGTGCCCCAGGAGGATGCGGGCAGAGAAGTGGGGTGCAGAACTCCCGCTGGGATCACCTAGGCGATTCCAGTGGAAGCAGGTACCTACTAGAAATAGGTACCCATTTCCTAAAAAAAAAAAAAAAAAGTCAAATGCAAGTGCCAAAAGTGGTGGGGGAAGAGAAGCATCAGCTTTATAGGAGTTTGTAAAGGCAG
Organism: Lithobates clamitans; assembly: GCA_037952925.1. Taxonomy (NCBI): domain Eukaryota; kingdom Metazoa; phylum Chordata; class Amphibia; order Anura; family Ranidae; genus Lithobates; species Lithobates clamitans. The sequence goes on along the minus strand of JBBGZY010001281.1, from coordinate 1,270,414 downwards.
AAGGTTTTTTTTAATCTTAATGTATTAAGATAAAAAGCCTTCTGTGTGTAGCAGCCTCCCCAGCACCCCCTAATACTTACCTGAGCCTCATCTCTGTCCAGTGATGTCCATGAGTCCCTCGGCCATCTGGGACTCTCCCTCCTGACTGGCTGAGACACAACCTGTCAGAGTCAGCCAATCAGGGTAGTGGAACTGGACCCCCTGAATGGACACAGGGAGCTGCAGCTCAGCTTGGCTGCCCCCATAGCAAGTTGCTTGCTGCGGGGGGCACTCAACAGGAGGGGGGGGGCCATGAGCAGCAAAGAAGGACCTGAGAAGAGATTAATCAATGCTGCCCCATGCAAAACCAACTGCACGGAGGAGGTAAGTATAACATGTTTGTTATAAAAAAAAAAAAAAGACTTTACAATCACTTTAAGTGGGAACAGATGGGGTGGTAAAATGCAGCTCTACATGTTTTTACACCCCACCCCCCAATGTAAATCTAGCCTTACATTTACTAGTGTGCTTATGTTAGCTCTCAACTAAACTGTAAAGCCATCAAGTGCCTACTGTGATAGCGGATCACATTGTCAGCACTATAGCAATCAAACAAAGGCAGCTTCTTTGGCCTAGGAGGGTGTAGTTCCACTTTAAAAGCAGAATTTCAGTCCTCCTTCCAGATTGCTGCCCCCACTCCAGTGCACCATTATGGCGCATGCGTAGATTTGCCCATTGGCTCTGCCTGGCCCACCTACAGATTTCCTACGTATGCTGAAAGACTGAGAAGGTTTCCAACTTCACTGGTAGCATTACTTACACATGCATGGGGAACACCATACATGCACAGATGGCTGGTGAACAATGTGCATGTGCCACAAGGTTCTCTTGTGAAATTCTCACCTAGGCAGGAAACCCTTTGTGTAGCACAAATAGATGTCACTACATGAAGTAGTAAGGATGAGCTCCAGCGTGTTCGCACAGCCCACGTGCAGAGCCCGCCAGGAAGTCGGCACTGCGCTAATCACAGGCAGTGAGACATTTCCCGATCTCTGCAGCCACGCATCGGGACAATGTCTCACTGCCTGTGATTAGCGCAGTGCCGACTTCCTGGCGAGCTCTGCACGTGGGCTGTGCGAACATGCCGGAGCTCATCCTTACACAGGAGCGCCGTGTGGTGCGTTGCTGAGAGGTGGTATGGAATGAAATAAAATGCAGAAAATCAGCATTTTGTAGCAGATCATTGCACCCCACCTCCAGGCTGCATTGCGGTGTGAAAGGGGCACATAGAGAACCATTGTTTTCTGTGTGCCCTATTGGTGACCCGCATTCATCCAGGTCAGTATAACACAGGTCATTGCACCATAACAAGGTCTGCTTTAAGCATTGCATTGTGGGAAGTGAGGGCAGCATACCAGGAAGTACAATGCTACCCACTACAGCTCCACACCGCCCACCCTGTACAGTACTGGGGGAGGGGGGTTGTTTTATATCATTCCTATACACAATCCAGGTGTTTTTTATAATAAACCTGCTGTATAGATCGTATACGACCAATCCCTCCGGTACAATCAGTGATTTCACCCATCTATGGAAGGAAATTTCGTTGTCTGCCAGCCTGCCCCTGTGACTCGTTCATTCCTGTACATAGCGCCGCCTATGTACAGGAATGTGTCGCACATTCACACGCCGTACCGCACACAATGCCCGCACATCACTCACACCGTACCGGGCGGAGACAGAGCGGAAAATCCTCACCGATAACTGGTCCGGGCCCCTCCAGCCGCGGCCCGGGTCCACCTCCCACAAGTCTGGTCGATTATTGGCTAATGACAAAACATGGCCCAACCAGCCAATAATACGTTTCCTTCTAGAAATGTATTCCTATTGGTTAATGAAGTGACGTTTTTCTGACACTGGCTGCCATATTTTGTGTGGGCAGGAGGTTCGGCATCCAAAGGAGAGAAGGTCAACACTGACAGTCTCTCAACATTAGACTGGTCGCTGTGTATTGTGCTGGATTTTTGACGTTACAAATTGCATATTATTACTATTATACAGGATTTATATAGCGCCAACAGTTTGTGCAGTGATTTACAACGTGAGACAGAGAGCATCTTCGTATCCATGTTTAGCATTGCAGTACATTCTAAAAGTCTGCATGCTGCATTCTGGGTATTAACCACTTCAGCTCCGGAACATTTTACTGGAGCACTGCTATACTTTAACTGGTAATTTTGTAATCATGTACTCAAACAACATTTATATCATTTTTTTTACACAAATAGAGCTCTCTTTTTTTTTTAATTTTTACAATATAAACCTAAAAAGATGGAACATTTTGAAAAAAACAAACAATATTTTTTACTTTCTGCTATAAAACATATCAAATAAAAAAAAAATTAATACATTTTGGCCAAAATATATTCTGCTACATGTTTTTGATAAAAAAAATCCCAATAAGTGTACATAGTTAGTCAGGTTGAAAAAAAGACACAAGTCTATCAATTTCAACCAAAAAAAAAATTCATACAATCCCATATACACAATCCTTCACCCACAGTTGATCCAGAGGGAGGCGAAAAATCCCAGCAAAGCATGATCCAATTTGCTACAGCAGGGGAAAAAATTCCTTCCTGACCCCCAAGAGGCAATCAGATTTTCCCTGGATCAACTTTACCTATAAATGTTAGTAACCAGTTATATTATGTATATATAGGAAAGAATCCTGGCTTTTTTTTAAAACAATCTACTAAGCTTGCCAGAACCACCTCTGACAATAGTCCACATTTTCACAGCTCTTACTGTGAAGAAACCTTTCCGTATTTGGAGAGTAAATCTTTTTTCCTCTAGACGTAAAGAGTACCCCCTGTCAGGGCTGGGCTCAGCCCTTCCTTCTCAGAGCAGGTCGCTCAGCTGTCGGTTAATTGCCAGCTCCAATCTTCAATCACAGTGACTCACCTGATGATGATATCCTGTTCGTCAGTCCTGCTGGTTACTTAAGCTGTCCAGTTCAGTTCCTCTCTGAATTTGCCTTAGTCAACACATCCAGAGACGCGTGCCTGTGGACCTGTCAAAGACTTGCTTGGCTGACGTTACTTCTGGTTCCTGATCCTGCTTGCTGTTCCACTATGCTGATTCTCTGGTTTCCTGAATTTGTGGCCTGTCCTGAAGTACGCTGATCTCTGGCTCTCTGACGTCCTGGCTTGTCTGACTATCTGTACCGGTTACCGAACTCTGGCTATGATTTGACTACATTGTTCTGTTTACCTTTTACTATTATTATTGTTAAACAGTTAATGAAAAAAACAAACCCCCAAATAAACAAACAAAAAAACAACACGTATAAAAAAACCCCAAAAAAACAGGCAATCTTGATAGACCACTTGGTCTGAAGGACAGTAAACTTGCCCTTTCTTTAGAAAATTTGGAGACCCCTGGTCTAGACAGATGTAAACAGATGCTGTCAATTTATATCTGTTCATGTCCATACCTCCCAACTTTCTGAGATGGGAGCAAGGGACACCTATTAGCAAAAATATACAGGTAAAGGACCCGCTGCCACTCCCTCTTAAAAGAGAATTATTAAAAAAAAATGATTAGTTAAACCCACAAGTGCTTTTTTATCACTATTATTCCTTTGTACTGGCTTTGAAATTTACAAATGCAGTTTAGAAATTGGATGAAAGGTTTAGAACCAGGAAACATTTTTTGAAATGTAAAAAGTGATTTACTGTAAATAAATCAGACCAAAATGAGGGACAAATGAGGAGGAAAGAGTGACATTGTTCTAAATCAGGACCAGTCCTTTGAAATCAGGGACAGTTTTTAGGATCCATTCACACCAGAATGTGGAAATTGTATTTCCATGCTCATTTTCCACACCACACGGGAACACACTGGCCCTGCTAGACATGCGTGGGTGCTGTTAATTGCACCCAAACACATCTAGCAAAGGCGGCATGTTTGCGGCCACCAAACTGTATTGTATGGCAGTGCTATGCGGTTTAGTGTGATGCAATTTGTAAAAGCAGCGTCTCTACTATTTTTTGCATGTTCCTGTGTGTTTGGCAGCCTATTGATTTAAAAACGTGCATGTTTGCAGGTACTTATATAGCACAGACAATTTAGGTAGCGCTTTACATATATATTGTACATTCACATCAGTCCCTACCCTCAAGAAGCTTACAAGCTAAGGTTCCTAACTCATATTCATTCATACATACGAGGGCCAATATAAACAGGATTCAATTAACCTACCAGCATGTCTTTAGAGTGTGTGAGGAAATCGGAGTACCCAGAGGAAACCCACACAGACACAGGGAGAACATGCAAACTCCAGGTAGGTATTGCTGTTTTTGGCATTTGAACTAACAACCATAGTGCTGCCAGGAGGAAATGCCAGTGTGAACCGCCCCTTAGCCTAGGCTCACACTGATGCTAGTTTGAAATTGTGTGAATTCAGCTGAAATTTCAAACTGGCAATGCAGTCCGTCTTTAGGGGTGATTTCAGTGACATCTGTGCGGGTTCATGCACAGACGTCTATACAAATCTGAAGTCGCCAAAAGTAGTACAGGAACTACTTTTGGGAAACTATGCGGCGGCGCAAAGTCGCAATAGCCGCCAATTAGGAATGCGATTTTTACATTTCAAATCGCATGCCAAATCAGCCCAATGTGAACATGGGCTTAGGTAAGGCCGGCCATACACGGTTTTCGAATCTCAGTCGCTTCAGCAGGTACCGGCTGAGATTTAAACAATTAATGGGCAGGCTGAATATACCAAGTTGATCGAGCGATCAACTTGGGTACAACCAACCTGCCAGATTCTCTGGCAATTATCAGTAGCGGCTGCTATAGCCGCTAGCAGTAATCACTGTCTTCTCCCAGTGGGGACGGCTTCCCCCACTTGCTGGGAGAAGACAATGGCCTGGCAGGAGGGATTCCCGCATCAAAGATCTCTGTGTTGATGGGGGGATTGAGCAAATTTCTTTCCGGTAACCCGTGGTTGCCAGATAGAAATTTTCTCCGTGTATGGCCAGCCTTAGGCTCCATTCACACCTGAGCATAGCGCAGAGACAGCTGCTGCAGCACGTTTCTTTTTTAGCTTTTGTTTTTTAGTGGAACGTTTTTGTAGTAATTTGAATGGGCCTCCCTCCGCTCCAAAGAAGCTCATGTACCAAATCTTGGCACAGAGCCAGGAAGTTGCCGTTGCGGTTTTTGCTGCGATTGTAGTGCATTTTGTCGCTCAACAATTGCCGCAAACTCGCACAGCACCATTAACAAACAATGGCATCGCAAACCTGCTCCGTCTGCGATCCCAATCACTCAGGTGTGAACAAAGCCGAAGAAACACTTTTTATTTATATTTTTGTCGCCTGTGTTTCTACAACAACAGATGTAACTGATGTAAACTGGCGTGAACTGAAGACTGTCAGAAAACACAACGTCAACTGAATCTGCTTTTTTTTCCCAGCAAATACGTGACTGAGCGGATGACACCTGTGTGAAAGGACCTAAATTCTCATTAACGAAAAAAAAAATAGCTTTCCTATATATAAAAAATAAAAAACAACGATAAGACAAGGCCTTCAATATTAACCACTTGCCGACCACTGCACGCCGATATACGTTGGCACAATGGCAGCAGTGGGCAAATGGGTGTACCTGTACGTCCCCTTTAATTGGCGGGGCTAGTGGGTGCGTGCGCCCGCCTCATACAGCGTGACTGTGCCCGCGGACTCGATGTGTGCCGGTGTCCCGCGATCGTGTCATGGAGCCGCAGAACGGGGAGATGTAAACAAGGCATTTCCCCGTTCTGCCTAGTGACATGACAGGGATCTACTGCCCCCTGTCATCAGGAGCAGTGATCGCTGTCATGTCAGTGGTAGCCCATCCCCCCCACAGTTAGAATCACTCCCTAGGACACACTTAACCCCTTCATCGCCCCCTAGTGTTTAACCCCTTCCCTGCCAGTGTCATTTACACAGTAATCAGTGCATTTTTATAGCACTGATCGCTGTATAAATGACAATGGTCCCAAAATAGTGTCAAAAGTGTCCGATGTGTCCGCCATAATGTCGCAGTCATGATAAAAATCGCAGATCTCCGCCATTACTAATAAAAAAAACTAATAATAAGAATGCCATAAATCTATCCCCAATATTGTAGACGCTATTACTTGTGCGCAAACCAATCAATATACGCTTATTGCAATTTTTTTTACCAAAAATACGTAGAAGAATACATATCGGCCTAAACTGAGAAAGACATTTTTTTTTTATATATATATATTATTGGGGGATATTTATTATAGCAAAAAGTAAAAAATATTGCTTTTTTTTCAAAATTGTCGGTCTTTTTTTGTTTATAGCGCAAAAAATAAAAACCGCAGAGGTGATCAAATACCACCAAAAGAAAGCTCTATTTGTGGGCAAAAAAGGACGTCAATTTTGTTTTGGTGTGACATCGCACGGCCGCGCAATTGTCATTTAAAGCGACGCAGTGCCGAATCGCAAAAGGTGCTCTGGTCAGGAAGGGGGTAAAATCTTCTGTGGCTGAAGCGGTTAAAGACAGAAATGATCCTCAACAAGCTGTGCGTTCATTCTTTTAGACCTGGTCAGGTGACAGGGTCGTATTGTGGGCCTGATTCCAGAATCAAAGATGGCCGCTTCATGTAGCACGCACAGGCAGCGTCTGTTCCAGGCCCTGCCCACTCACTCTATTGGCAGCATGGCGCACGGCCGGTGACGTTGGGAGAATTTGCCGCCGTCAGGGCTGATGTTAGAAACGGAGGTGAGTGTTACCGGCAAGGCGGGGAGTTGGCAGGATTCTGGTAGGCAGTGACGGGTGCTGAGTGGGTGGAGTGCGGGGAAGAGTTGTGCTGACTGGTCACAGCTGTCGGTGAGGAGAGCGGCATTGAAGGTCAGGTATGGAGAGAAGAGGTAAGAGTGTGTCTATGAGCTCTATGTGTTCTGTGCGGAGCTCCCAGTCAGCGGCCTTCTGTAGAAGGGACTCCGCTACTGCAATCCATAGGCGACATTCCTGTGTGATCCATTGGGAATGTTGGCTGATTCACTTCAAAGAGAACCTGTCACATATGAACACCATTCTATTCTGGCTTAGAGTGCAACCATGGAATAAAGGAGGGTTCTAACCTTGTCAGGTTCACCTTTGCCCCCTGTGTCCTACTTCACTTCCTGTCTCCTAGCCAAAACAGGAAGTGAGAGGAAATCCCTGTTTTTTTTTTTTTTTGTCTCCAGGGTTACCAGAGCTGGTGTTGCCATTGGAGGATTCTCCTCTATTCCTGTTCTTGTGACAGCCCAAAGTTTATGATTTTCTTTCACTTACGGTGACAATGGTCTCCAGTACAAATAAGGTGAATCTCCCTATTGGGAGCACAGACCGCAATACAATTAAAATTTCCCATCGTTTGTAGACGATATAACCTGTGCGCAAACCAATCAATATACGCTGATTGTGATTTTTTTTTTTTTTTTTTTTGTTACCAAAAACATGTAGCAGAATCCATATTGGCCTAAATGTTTATGAAGAAATTTGGATTATTTTTTATTTTATTTTTTAATATGTTTTATAGCAGAAAGTAAAACTTTGTTTTCAAAATTGTCGGTCATTTTTGTTTATAGTGCAAAAAATAAAAAACACAGAGGTGATCAAATACCACCAGAAGAAAGCTCTATTTGTGGGGAAAAAAGGCATCAATTTTTATTTGGGTACGTTGTTTCATGGCTGCATACATCTTGTGTTGAATATACAGAAGCCATTGGGTACAGCTAAATACCAATGAAGGCCTATGGTCCCATGACATACAGACAGGAGGTTATACATTCCACAAAATAATACAAGATACAATGTGCTAAAATAATATAGCTCTCTAGTGCCATGGATCTCAAACACATAGGTACACCATACCAAGACTTCAAAGCTTTGTTATATACAGGGTTAGTACCCCAAAACAGTATAAAACCCACACGAAAAAGAAAAAAAATCCTCAGGTGCGATCAGTATCGTCATAAATCATATAAGTAAATTATAAACCAGAAAAGGAGAGAGGAAAGAAGGCGGAAGGCAAAGAAGCCCTAGGCCCTCAATTGTGAGTTGAAATCGTTGGCTGGGAAGATGTAATGGACACATTCATAGGAACAGCCCACAGCTCCCAGATTTGCACAAATTGATGCTGTTTATCATTGATAATGCTTGCACTTTTCTCATGAAGCATAATCCAATATGTTTCACCCTTTGCAATAAGAGTGTGGGTCGTTTTCATGCTCACGCTATCATGATGTTAGCAGCTAAAAGGATAAAGAACACTGGCCTCTGAGAAGAGCAGGGTGTTCCTGGTGGTAATTCCCTTAGCAATGCTATTTGGGGCAGTTGCAATAAGGGTAGAGCAGTCACACGACGAAGCATGGAAAAGACCTTGTTCCAAAATTGCCTAATCCTTGGGCACTGCCACCATATGTGAAGCATATATCCCTGTAAAGGGCGTTCTCAGAAGCAGTCTGAAGAGGCATTTGGGTACATTTTAGCAAGGCAAGATGGGTACAAATACCATCTTGTCAGGGCTGGCTGAGGATGGCTTCTATCAAGGAGACGTCTAAAATCTCCCTGAAGGAGGCTTAAAATCGAAAATACCAAAGAGTCCAGCTCAAGATCCAGACTGATGCTGCGTACACACGGTCGGACTTTTCGGCTACAAAAGTCTGACAGTGCAGTGTGCACACAATAAAATATTTTTCAAATCTTAAGCAACAAGTAAATGGAAACAATCAATGTGAACAATGTCACATGATATGAGTGAACATCGATTGAACATCTACCATAAAGAAACATCAAATAAAATAATGATACATGTGAAAGTAATACAGTGCAATTCACAAACATGCAATGCGATTTTCAATGCGACTCTCATAGAAGAAATTCTTCCAAAGTGCAGTGTGCATACAATGAAAATAAAAATATATTTATATAGGCAAATAAATAATGTCAGTATTGCCATGTGATATAATTTTGTGTCCAATCAAATATGAACCAATAGCAAAAAAAAAGCATCAAATGAAATAAAGGTGACAATATAAAGTGCAGTCCAAAACCATGCAATACGACTTCCAATGCGACTTCCAATGCGACTCCCAATGTGAACAGGAGGAAATCTTCTAAAAGTGAAAAAAGTGCTAGTGCAGGGGTAGGAGAATGTCTATAAACAATTCATCCAATCTTGTTCCGATGTGCGGTGACCATTTCCCCCAGCCTCTCACCTGTAGTAACAGCCCCCAGTGGGCCGAATCAAGCATAAACCCACAGGTGGGCAGGAATGTGAACACCGGAACAGCTCCCAGAATCTACTTTCAATCGTGGTCCCAGCTCCCAGGGGAGTAAGATTGGTAAAAGATGGAATGGTACTCTCCCTCACTCAGTTGGTGTTCTCAGATGGATAATGAAAGAAAAAAATGGTCTCCATAGTGTAGTAAGTTAAGAATAATTTTAATAAAAATGCTGTAGTCACTTACATGTGAGGGAGAGTACCATTCCATCTTTTACTAATCTTGCTCCCCTGGGAGCTGGGACCACGATTGAAAGTCGATTCTAGGAGCTGTTCCGGTGTTCACATTCCTGCCCACCTGTGGGTTTATGCTTGATTCGGCCCACTGGGGGCTGTTACTACAGGTGAGAGGCTGGGGGAAATGGTCACCGCACATCGGAACAAGATTGGATGAATTGTTTATAGACATTCTCCTACCCCTGCACTAGCACTTTTTTTTGCTTTTAGAAGATTTCCTCCTGTTCACATTGGGAGTCGCATTGCATGCTTTTGGACTGCACTTTATATTGTCACCTTTATTTCGTTTGATGCTGTTTTTTGCTATTGGTTCACATTTGATTGGGCACAAATTATATCACATGGCAATACTGACATTATTTATTTGCCTATATAATATATATCTTTTTTCATTGTATGCACACTGCACTTTGGAAGAATTTCTTCTATGAGAGTCGCATTGAAAATTGCATTGCACTGTATTACTGTCACATGTATCATTTTATTTGCTGTTTCTTTATGGTAGATGTTCACAATCGATTGGACACTCATTATATCATGTGACATTGTTGACATTGTTTCCATTTACTTGTTGCTTAAGATTGGAAAAATATTTTATTGTGTGCACACTGCACTTTATTGGTATATTTACTTTTATTTTTTGCACCTATGTTTGTTGTTCATATTTCAGAATATTTTGGCATTTTATTTAGGTTTTAGACCTTCCCCTTTATTTCATTTTCTCCCATTGAGACTGAGGTAGCGCCACATATCTTATTACACTTGTTTACTAGGGTTATGTGAGTACACTATCTTATGTTGGCGGCTCCTTGTTTATTTTATCCATCAGTGTGGTTTTTGCACATTGGTTATTACCTCTTACTTAAAAGTTCGACGGACTTTCGACGGACTTTCGGCGGACTTTCGGCGGACTTTCTAACGAACGGACTTAACTACATACGATCACACAAGTCCGACGGATTCGTACGTGATGACGTACGACCGGACTAAAATAAGGAAGTTGATAGCCAGTAGCCAATAGCTGCCCTAGCGTCGGTTTTTGTCCGTCGGACTAGCATACAGACGAGCGGATTTCTGGGTACGGCGGAGTTACGACGTAAAGATTTGAAGCATGTTCCAAATCTAAAGTCCATCAGATTTGCGACTGGAAAAGTCCGGTGAAGCCCACACACGATCGGATTGTCCGTCGGACCAGTCCGGTCAAAGTCAGACCATGTGTATGCGGCATAAGATCCCTCTCCCATGCCAACATATATGATACGCTTTTGGGAGAGGCAGGCAACAGCCTATATATCGCAGATATACCTCCCAGCGAACCCTGGTCCTGAGTACACCACTGTTCGTATGCTGTCAAGGAGGGAGAATCAGGTGTTCTGGGCCAAAAAGAATGCAAAAAGTGGAAGATTTGATAAAAACAGAACTGTTTGGTCTGAAGCGTCTCTAGAGCAGTTATGTAATGTTGAACAGTGAACAACAGAATATTAAAAAAAAAAATAAAACAAGTAAAATGGCATAGACAAAAATGATTTAGCAAACAAATGCTCTGATGTGTAGTGATTAAATAGACTCTGCGCCAAAAAAATATAGTAGAGGAAAAAAAACTAAATGGTAAAATTTTTAAGTTGCTCCCCTGGTTTGGACAAAGTGGTCAAATGCAAGTGATATTAGATACAGTAGAGGGCGCTACCAAATTAGCTGGTGGTGATAACAATATTGTGATAGACTAATTATACAATTGCCATAAATAAAAAGCTATAAGTGTAAATCACCAAAAGTGGTTGAAATGTAATAGACTACAATACACACACACACACACACACACACACACACACACACACACACACACACACACACACACACACACGTATAAAGTCCCAATTGAGAAAAAAAACAATTCTATTGTAGACAGAGTGATCTATGTAGATAGTGGGAATTCCTTCACCAAAATAAACGACACCCACAGTGCTGAGTATAAAATCTGCTTACCAGATGCAATTGACTTCTTTAATTAAAAAGGAAGTCATAGAACGCTTGTGCAGCATTGTGCCTGCTCGCATATGGAGACTGGAGATCAATTGGAAAGCTTCCTCCCTGGATTGTTAGGCATGGGATATATATAAGACAATAGAATTGACCATAGCGTAATACAGTTTATTAAAAGATTAAAAGCATGAAACGTAGCCAAATGGCCGCTTACATTTGCTGGTGCCTACCCGGCACTGGGACTGCTAGCTCGTCGGTGTTAAGGCTGTGCATGAATCCACCTCCGTGGTCAGCGTGCGTTCCACCCGACGATAGCAACAACCAGGAAGACCGCATAGGGCGTAGGGTAGCGTGACCAGGTACTGCTCCGACGTACGTTTCGTAATAACGTCTTCAGGAAGCGTACCTTGGTCTCTGGTAGACATCTCCTTTATAGTGAAAAGGGGCGGGGTAGTGGGCATGATGATTACACATAAGGGAAGATGGTATTGTATGGTCGTAATGCAAATGAATTGCTTACGGCTAGGAAAACATTTTTGTGCACTACATTTGCTCTGGTCATGAAGGGGACAAAACCTTCCAGAGCTCAAGCGGTTAACCTATTTTGTTGCACAACCTTTAGGCCTCATGTACACTGCTGCTGGTAAACGTACGTTTAGGAGCAGATGGGCATTTTTTTTCAACTGCTCCTGAACTCATACAATGTTATCTTATCTTGACATGTACACAAGTTTGTTTATAGTCGCTTCTAGGCAGTTGTGTTTATAGGCTTTTTTTGGAAAAAAAAATGCGCTCAGAAGCTGTGTTTTAGAGGCATTCCAAACACGGCTAAATGCGGTAACTCGTGTTTAGCCGCGCTTCGTTTAAAGGCATTTTTCATTTTCGGCTATTTTGAAGGGAAAAAAAAAACCTTTTAGACGCAAACGCGGCTAAACGGCTGGTTTCTAGCTGTCAAGTTAGTTGTTCAGGAGAGGTTGAACAACATCCCGTGTACATGAAGCCTTAGAGGCAATTATTGTAAACAAGCTTTTTTTTTTTTTTTTTTTTTTTTGTAGCTCTGAGAATAATAATTCTGTACCTATCAACAAGTTGTTTTGGCCACTCTTCTCAAGCAAACTACTAGATGTCTTAGTTTTAAAGTGATATTAAAGCTTTGTTTTAAAAAAAAAAAAAACGTTATACAGTGGTTTTGCACAGAGCAGCTCCGATCCTCTTCTCGGGTCCCCCACCGGCCCTCCTGACTCCGCCCCCAGAGAAAGCTGCTTGCCCTGGGGGCACTGCTGCGTGCTCACTCCCGAGCTGCTGCTCTATGCGTCCATAAGACACAAAGTCGATGCTCGGCCCTGCCCCCCTGCTCTCTCCTCATTGGCTCACTGCTGTGATTGATCTCAGTCAATGAGTGAGAGTACCCATACAGCCGAGCCTATCGTGAACATCACTGGTTTGGAGGGGGTTCTGGTGATAATTTGGGGGGCTGGGGGGGAGCCACTGCACACAGAAGGTTTTTTTTACTGTCATTTATAGAATGCATGATGGTAAAAAAACATCAGCCTTTAGAACCACTTTAACAATAACATAGCTTAAAGAATATGTAAACCCAACATTTCATATTCCTGTTATGTGCCTGCTTTACCGTGTACTTGTATAAAAATGTATCCTGCCAACCCTAATGACATAACAGTGCCACATCCTAAATTATTCTATGTGTATTGTCGCTAGTGGGAGGGGTGAGCTGACAGCGTCACGCTCTCAGACTCGGACAATCAGAGCAATTTGTATTCGTTGACAGAATACACAACTGCCTATGAATGGCTGAGCACTGCTCAGCCAGACTGTGTTATGTTCTGTGTGTAAAACTGGAAGTCTGTCTTAGAGCCCTTGCACACTGGGGCGGTTTGCAGGCGCTATTGCGCTAATAATAGCGCCTGCAAACCGACCCGAAAGTGCCGCTCCTTGCATTCCAGTGTGAAAGCCCCGAGGGCTTGCACATTGGAGCGATGCGCTGGCAGGACGGTAAAAAAAGTCCTGCCAGCAGCATCTTCGGTGCCGTGAAGGAGCGGTGTGTATACCGCTCCTGCCCATTGAAATCAATGGGACGGCGCGGCTATACCGCCGGCAATGCGCCTCTGCAGAGGCGCTTTGCGTTGGTATTTAACCCCTTCTCGGCCGCTAGCGGGGGGTAAAACCGCCCCGCTAGCGGCCGCATACCGGCGGTAAAACGCCGCTAATGATAGCGGCGTTTTACCGCCGACGCCGCCCCCTCCCCAGTGTGCAAGGGCTCTTACAGCGAGAACCAAGCACTGTGTACTGTATGTAGGTGAAGCTACATGCAGTACATACAGTGCTTAGAGACAATGCTACACTTAGTGAAGCAAATAGTTCACTTGGACCAGCTTGGTCCAAATAAACTATTTAATGTGACATAAAACATGGACATCAGCTATAAGATAAAAATCCTTAAAGTGATTTTAAGGTGTTTTTTTTTTTTTTTTTTATAATAACAAACATATTATACTTGCCTCCACTGTGCAGCTTGTTTTGCACAGAGTGGCCTGAGCCTCGTCTTCTGGGGTCCCCCGGTGGCTCCTCCCCACATCAGATAACCCCCTAGGAGAAGCGCTCTCCCGAGGGGGTTACCTTGCGGGTGCGCTCCCGAGTCCAGCATTTGGCATCCATAGCCACCAAATGTATGACTCGGCCCCGGCACCCGGGTCATTGGATTTGATTGACAGCAGCGGGAGCCAATAGCTGCGCTGCTATCAATCTATCCAATCGAGCTGAGAACTCCCGTCAGAGAGACAGCGCGTCCCCGTCAAGTTCCAGGGCTCAGGTAAGGAAAACATGGGGCTGTCACTGCCAGCAGTTTTTTCACCTTAATGCATAGGATGCATTAAGGTGAAAAAACACAAAGGTTTACAACCCCTATTAAGCCTTTAGAACCACTTTTAAAGTTTACGTGTAGCTAAAAAACAAAACTGAAATAAAACAAAACTGAGATATCAGTACAAGAGACATACTTTACAAACAGTACAATGTGTCCCTTGTGTTAATTCATCATCTTTCAGTAGAAATCCAGCTCAGTCCATGCACCCCTGCCACTGTAATCTTCTAATGCAGAGGTAATACAACTAACGAGCTGGCACAAGCTCTCATCGGTAAAGCCTGATAATATCTGCCCTTTCTGGCCAGATGCTCCCATGGATGCCTTACTACAACTTCTATGAATGAAATAGGCTTTATAAATGGAGGGAGGCAGAGCTATCAATTACCAGGCAGTCCTCTTCTTAGGTTGCAGCTCAATTTACATTAGACTTTGAACAGGCAGGTAAGTGTGTCTTGCAGAAGAGACATGTCTCCTCTGTAATAATAATAATTTTTTTGCACCTTTCACTGACTGATAACAATATTGAAAATTGTTTTCTTTCAGAAAACAATTTGAAATATCACTATCATCCAGATATTATCATTTCTCCAAGCGTCCTCCAGGACAGCCCATGAGACCTTGGGCTCCTCCTACCAGGACTGGAAACGCGTCACCCCCACCAGATAAAAGGGCGGTCCTCCAGGCCCATGTCAGTTGTTTGTGTTTCCTCCGGACGGGGGGGGTAACATGTTCCTGGAACCTGGTCCCTAGGTCTCATGAGCAGGGGCTCTATAGGGCTATTTAGGGCATTTCACTAACCTCTCCTCTGCCAGTAGCAGCACTCCGCTGGAGAGGTTGGCTGTACTGCGGTCTCCTGTGTCTCAGTGCCTGGAGAGGGCCAGGACCGGCATGGTGTCAGCTCCCATAGCGCTGTTCTTAGGAAAGCAGCAGTATCCTCTCCTCACAGGCAGCATGGCTAGTTGTGTGAAGAGAAGCAGGAAGCTGCGGCGCTCGAGTAGGGGGCGGGGCTTCTGCGCTCCAAGCTGGCCCACAGGAAGTACTGAGAGCAGGTCACTTCCGGGGCATATGACATCATCGCCGGGCACCGGAGACGCCGGTTCCAGTCTCCTTAAACGGCGCGAACAGGAGACACTGGCCGCTGGTGTCTTCTGGTGAAAGCAGCCAGGCTGTGGAAAGCCAGAAAGGGGCAAGATGGATCAATCTGCAGTTCCTACACAGGCAGTCGATGCGCCCAACACCAGCACCTCACAGGTAAGCCTGAAGTGTTATGTCACTATCTTGCTCTCCCTGTGAGTGTTCCCTCCCCCTCCCCTCTCTGTAGTAGTGAGTTAAGGGGACACATTTCCTCCCTCCTGCACATGGTGGTTTAGAGTGGTGGGGTGGCTGTGAGTCTCATTAGGGGTCACTTATCTTTTTGTCTTACAGACCAAGACCCAAGACAAGACTTAAGCGCAGCCACCTAAAAAGAAATGTGCGGTGTGCGCAAACAAATTGAGCTCCTCGTGGAGCAAAGCCGTTTGTCGCAGCTGTATAGATGGCCTTGTAAAGGATGACCCGGTTACCTCTTGTCAGAAAATGCTAACCTCTGTTAGGGACGAGCTTGCGTCCACCTTTAGTTCTTTTAGAACACTTATTGACAAGCTCCAGACCCCAGTAGAGAGCTTCAGTCAGCACTCTGCAGCAGGCAGAGAGTGAAGACTCCGAGGCTGAGGTAAGATCTACCCATTCTTCCCCTGAAGAATCAGGGTCAGATATAGAACCCAGGGATAGAGAATCCACTGGAGGCTCGAGATTTAAATTGTCTGTAGAGGATGTGGATGACTTGTTAAAGGCTATCTATACCACCCTTGAATTGAAAGAGGAGGAGGTTCAGTTATCCAAACACGATCTTATGTATAAGGGATTGCATAAGAAAAAAAACTAGAGTTGTTCCAGTCCATAGTTCATTGGTTGATACTTTTAAACTGGAATGGGATAACCCGGAGAGAAAACCATTCTTCTCTAGTAACCTAAAAAGGACACTGCGCAGCCATGGAATAAAAAACCGAAGCTGGACGCACCTTTTTTAAAGGTTTCAAAAAATTCAGACCCAGCGTTCGATGATATGGGCATGCTTAAGGATCCAATGGACAAGAGGGGGGGATATCCTTCTCCACAGAGCCTGGGACTCAGCGGTTGGGAACCTGAAACCAGCTCTAGCCTCCACTTGTGTGGCCAGGAATCTGGAGGTTTGGTTGACTCAGATTCAGTCACACCTGTCGGCGGGTACCTCGAGAGAGCAGATTTTGAAGTCCTTTCCTCTCCTCTTTCAGGCTGTAGGTTTTTTGGCAGATTGTTCCGCAGAGTCGGTAAGAATGTCGGCCAGGACTTCAGCTTTAGTGAACTCGGCCAGGAGAAGCATCTGGCTTAAAACCTGGTCAGGGGACCCAGCCTCCAAATTACGCCTTTTGTGGGCTTTCCTTAACAGGCGATCATTTATTTGGCCCAGGACTGCAGGAGGCTCTGGAACGCACGGCCGATAAGAAAAAGGCGTTTCCAGAGAAAAAGAGAGTCCCAACAGCCAGAAAAATTTTTCGTGGCCAAGGCAGGCAACAGAGTCCTAGAGAAAAGGACAGCAGGCTGAAAAAACATTGGACTGGGCACAAAGGCAGAGGCAAAGGGGGAGTGCTGTTTAACCCTCCTCAACAGCCTGCCAAGCCACAGTGACCTGTGTTCCCCGGTGGGAGGAAGATTGAGGGCCTTCATCCCACAGTGGGCAGCAGTCACTTCGAGCCCCTTCATCCTGGACCTAGTGACCAACGGGTACAGGCAGGAATTTGTTCAACCATCAGAACGATTGTTGGTAACCTTTCCTCCACAAGATCGAGAGAAAGCGAGGGCTCTGGGTCTTCAGATCGGAGACTTATTGGATCAAAAAGTCCTGATTCCTGTTCCACAGTCAGAGCAGGGCAAGGGATTCTATGCCCATGTATTTGTGGTCAAAAAGTCGGGAAAGTTTCGACTTATCCTGAATCTCCGGACCTTAAACAAGTCCATCAGATACAAGCATTTCCGTATGAAGACGGTTTTTACAATCAAAAACCTACTATACCCAAACTGCTTTATGGCCACGTTTGACTTAAGGGATGCATATCTTCATATCCCTATCCATCCAGCCTTCCAAAAGTTTTTGAGATTGGCAGTGAAGACGAGTATGGGAACCCGACATTTTCAATTTCAAGCCCTCCATTTCGGTCTTTCCTCAGCCCCACGCATTTTTACGAAGGTGTTGGGGGAAGCGCTGGCTCCACTAAGGTTAAAGGCGATAACTGTGATCCCTTACTTGGACGACCTCCTGATAGTGGCAAAATCATACCAGAGGCTGTGGGAGGATCTCCAGGCTGTACAGGACTTCTTACAGTCCCTAGGCTGGCTGATAATCAAAGAAAAATCATCCTTGATCCCAGCCCAGAAAGTACCTAACTTATCTGGGTTACGATTGTTG
Organism: Lithobates clamitans; assembly: GCA_037952925.1. Classification (NCBI taxonomy): domain Eukaryota; kingdom Metazoa; phylum Chordata; class Amphibia; order Anura; family Ranidae; genus Lithobates; species Lithobates clamitans. The sequence continues at coordinate 1,252,504 of JBBGZY010001281.1, read as the reverse complement.
CTCAGTGAACCAAAGAGTTTTTCTTCCTCAGGAGAAGATTGCTAAAGTGTTCCAGACTATGTCAGCACTGCAGACCAACCAGTCAGTCTCTCTGAGACAGGTGTCGAGGGCAGTAGGTCTTATGACCTCATGTTTTCCCGCGGTACCATGGGCGAGACTCCGTCGGCGTCCGTTACAAATGTTTCTATTAAGAAACTGCGACGGGGACGTAAGGTCCCTGGAGTCAAGGATCCGGCTTCCCGCCAGGATAAAAAGAAGCCTGTGGTGGTGAACTGGCCAGCACCTAGCAGGAGGTCTCCCATGGTCCTTTCCCATATCCCGAAGAATTACCACTGATGCGAGTTCCTGGGGATGGGGGGCCCACCTCAGCAATTCAGTAGCACAGGGAGAGTGGTCCTCGAGGGAGGCAAGGGCCTCATCCAATCAGAGAGCTGCTAGCAGTCCAGAGAGCCCTGCAGTCTTTTCAGATGGAGATCAAAGGTCACAACCTCCAAATTCTGTCAGACAATATCGCGACAGTCGCGTATATCAACAAGCAGGGAGGCACGAGAAGCCGGATGCTTCAGTCCATTTCCCACGAGATCCTTTCATGGGCAGAGGGGAATCTAGCTTCAATTTCAGCTGTACACCTGAAGGGGACAAACAATTGCCTGGCAGATTATCTCAGCCGTCACAGGATAGACCTAGACAACTGGTCCCTTCATCCCGAAGTCTTTGCAGACCTCACCAGGGGATGGGGTTATCCCATAGCGGATTTGTTCGCAAACCGAAACAACCGCAAGACGGAGATAGTCTTTTCCATGAACCCGGCAGACCAAGCCTTGGGGATCGATGCTCTGGCAAACCCATGGCCTTCAGGCCTATGCTATGCCTTCCCGCCAATCAGACTGATTCCAGAAGTCCTCCGGAAGTTTCTGCTAGAGGAGACGGATCTCATTCTAATTGCCCCATTTTGGCCCAAGAGGCCATGGTTTTCCCTGCTACAGTCTCTGGTTTCAGAGCCTCCGCGGAGTCTTCCGAAAAGGGAATACTTATTATTGCAGGGTCCAGTATCGCACCCTCAGGTGGTTTCCTTTAAACTTGATGGCCTGGTATCTGAAGAAAAGATACTGAGCGCCCAGGGGTTCTCTGACAAGGTAGTCAAGACTTGTTAATTGCAGGAAGCCGGTTACTAGAGCCATTTATTCCAAAGTTTGGAAAAGGTTTAACTCATGGTTATCTGAAAATGAAAGATTAACCCATGATATTCCGTCTATTTTGGAATTTTTCCAAGAGGTTGCCGACAAAGGTCTTTCAGTTAGTACCTTAAAGGTACAGGCGGCAGCTATTAGTGTCTTCCTGCAGTTTTCTCTCCTGGAAAATCCCACTATAGCCAGATTTTTTTCAAATCTATCTCTAGGGCCAGACCAGTAGTGGTGAGAAGTTGTTAAAACTTGGGACCTGTCCCTAGTACTTCAAACTCTGGTGGAATTTCCGTTTGAGCCTCTGGGAAGTATTTCAGTTAAGTTACTTACATTAAAGACTGTGTTCCTTATAGCTATTACCTCAGCTCGTAGGGTAAGTGAGTTGCAGGCCCTACCAGTAAGGGAGCCCTTCCTCACGATTTTTGAGGATCGAGTTGTTTTACGAACCAGGTTTTTTGTCCAAGGTGGCAAGTACATTCCACCGATCTCAGGACATTGTACTGCCAACCTTTTGTAGTTCGCCACAGGGCGACCTAGAAAGAAAATTTAGTTTTCTAGATGGAAGAAGGATTCTCTTAGTCTATCTTGAGGTCACCAAGACTTTTAGGAAAACTGATGCCTTATTTGTCCTCTTTTCTGGGGTTCACAAGGGGAATAGTGCATCTAAAGCCACATTGGCTAGATGGATAAAGCAAGCCATCTCCGAAGCTTACAAAATTAGGGAGGTTCCTACACCTTTTGTTACTGCGCACTCAACTAGAGCCTTGTCTACGTCTTGGGCTGAGAGGGCTGGTGCCTCACCGGAACAAATTTGCAGGGCTGCCACATGGTCCAGTTACTCGACCTTCATTAAACATTATCGCCTGGATCTCCTATCAGCTCAGGAGCGGGCGTTTGGTCGTTCAGGCAGTTGTCCCTCCCTAGACCGGTAAGTTCAGGCTCATCGTCTCATGGGCTGTCCTGGAAGACGCTTGGAGAAAAGCTGAGTTAGACTTACCTTACTCCTTTTCTGAGAGTCTTCCAGGACAGCCGGATTCCCACCCGGTTCTGTCTGAAGTTATGTGTATTATGCATATGTTTTGCAGGGTCCTACGGTTCTTGAGAAGACTGACATGGGCCTGGAGGACCGCCATTTTATCTGGTGGGGGTGACGTGTTTCCTGTCCTGGTAGGAGGAGCCCAAGGTCTCATGGGCTGTCCTGGAAGACTCTCAGAAAAGGAGTTACCGGTAAGTCTAACTCAGCTTTTCTAGGAGTACCAACAAATCTGTCCAGGCTGTTTTAGACGATCTTTGTACAGTAATCAGTAATTTTATCTCTCTTCACACTTTCTTTGCTTTAATCCAACATATCAAAGGCATGCAGGTACTGTATACAGGAGGCAATTGCTTTTAACCACTAGAAGACCAGGCATTTTCTGGCACTTTTGTTTTTGTTTTGTTTTTGCTACAAAATTAGTTAGAACCCTTAAACATCTATTTTTTTTTTATAGCAGAGGCCCTAGAGAATAAATTGGTGGACTTTGCAACTTTTTATGTCACACAGTATTTGCGCAGTGGTTTTTCAAATGCAGTTTTTGGGGGAAAAAATCCTTAAAAAAAAATCTAAATGCACAAAAACACAATGCATAGCCCAATTTTTTTATAAAATAGATGTCACGCAGAGTAAATAGATACCAAACATGTCATGCTTTAAAATTGTGCCCGCACAATAGCGATAAACTACGTAAAAATTACTATCGATAAGTGGTGATTTAAAAGCCTTAACAGGTTACCAATTTTGATGTACAGAGGAGGTCTATTGCTAGAATTACTGCCCATGATCCATGTCCAATCGCTGTCCAAATCTTGCCGCTTCAACCTCCAACATCTCCAAAATACGCCCCTTTCTAACCAATGACACAACTAAGCTCTTAATTCACTCCCTGGTTATCTCTCGCCTTGACTACTTCAACTCCCTTCTTACTGGCTTACCTTTACATAGGCTATCCCCCCTTCAATCCATCGTGAATGCTGCTGCCAGACTCCTCCACCTTACCAATCACTCTGTGTCTGCTACACCATTCTGTCAATCCCTCCACTCACCCAACAAATTAAATTCAAAATACTGACAACTACTTACAAAGCCATCCACAACTTGGCCCAGGGCTTGACAAATTTGCTTGGAATCTAGGAGCCAGCTAAAAAAGTTAGGAGCCAGGTTTTTTTTTTTTTTTAAACGACAGACAAAGCTTTATTTTCAATATAAAAATTAACCAATCTTAAATTTACACAGAGACGACTAGAACTAATGTGACTGCTTTTATTTCCTGCCATGCAGGGACACAAGACCACCATATTCTCGCTAAGGATCCAATCAGGTCCGCCTGAAAAACTGACAGGCGAACCTGATCAGACAGCCCGAGTGAAAGGGGCCAAGCAGGGAGGTGACAAATAATAAATTCATTTTAATTAACCGATTCCTTCCCGCAGGACGAATATATACGTCCTGTCTTTGAAGAGAAATACCGTAGTTATGGTAGCAGCTAGCTACCATAACCCCGGTATCTTCTTCAAGAGCCGGCGGTTCTCTTTCAGATAAAAGTGGTCTCTGCAGCAGATTAGCAGCGAGATCACTTTTATCGGCGGCAGGAGAGGGCCCCCCCTATCGCCACGATCGTTAGAGCGAGAGCAATAATTCTAGTCCTAGACCTCCTCTGTAACTCAAAACATGTAACCTGTAGAATTTTTTTAAACGACGCCTATGGAGATTTTAAAGGGTAAAAGTTTGTCGCCATTCCACAAGCGGATGAAATTTTGAAGCGTGACATGTTAGGAATCAATTTACTCGGCGTAACATTATCTTTCACAATATAAAAAAAATTGGGCTAACTTTACTGTTTTCTTATTTTTTATTAAAAAAAGTATTTTTTCCCAAAAAAGTGCGCTTGTAAGTCCGCTGCGCAAATACGGTGTGACAGAAAGTATTGCAATGACCGCCATTTTATTCTCTAGGGTGTTAGAATAAAAAATATATATAATGTTTGGGAGTTCTAAGTAAAGGGAAGGAGATGAGCAGGCAGGGAAAACAGGTAGGGAAAGCTCCATTAGCATTGGTGGATGTCTTGTCATACCAACGGCCACCACCAGAGGGCACCCGATTGCAGAAGGAACCAGGAACCATAGGACTGCAGTAGGCCGCAAAGCCGGGGCCTCAATTACCGGCGCGGCGGGAGGGGGGGGTTGTCGAACGGACACAGGATACCCCAGCTGTGCCGCCCCAGGCGCCAGGTCGCTAATTCTAGTCGCAAATGCGACCTGGCGCCCGGGTTTTCTCGAGCCCTGACTTAGCCCCCAGTTACATCACTAGCCTAGTCTCATAATACCAACCAATCGTTCTCTTCGTTCCTCTCAAGATTTCCTGCTCTCTAGTTCCCTCGTCACCTGCTCACCTCCCAGGACTTTTCCAGAGCCTCTCCAATCCTATGGAACTCATTACCCTAATCTGTCCAATTTTATCTCCTTCTCTATTAGCTTTTATACGATCCCTGAAAACCCTCCTTCAGAGAAGCCTATCCTACCCACACCTAACAACTGTATGTCTATTTTCTCCATATGATCATCCCCCACAGTTAATATTTTTTTATTTTCTCTCTATCTATATCTCTATCACACACATGCGCAGCAAATGTTGGAAAACCTGAGCACATTCTTTACATACATGAATGTGCAGAAAAACAGCTCAGCTAATGTAATGTAAAAAAGTTTCAAAGGAAATTGGTTTGGAGATGGAGAATATCCTGTATTGGGAGGCACTTTGTTTTGTCACATTCCGTGAAATTACTACAGTGGGCAGTTGTACAAAGTGTGAATTCCTTCCAGTCTATTCACTCATTCATTTTGTTTGTAGCAGACTCGCAGATCAGGATGGTTGTCTACACCCATGTGATTCACCCATAGCAAGTTGTTCTAGACGCCCCAAAAGACTCATCTTTTCTGTGGTCAGCTTAGTACAAGAATCTCATACTGTGACATTGAGAAATTAAGCTTTTAGTACTGATGCCAATTTCTCCTGACTAAAGTATAATTATAGCTCATGCATTATATTGCTGAGTTTATATTACATCTACTGTATGCAATCTTACAGTTGGCACAGAGGGCTGCAGTTAGTATATTTAATTTCTGTGCTCACTTGTGCATCTAAATCTGTTAACACATGAACATTAAGGGCCAGTTCAGACCCCATTTTCTGTGTGTTTTTGATGTGTTTTGACACATTTCAGATGCATTCCATACAGAAAAAATGTAGCATGTTTGTTTTTCCCCTCTTTTTCTTCATCTAGCTTTAGGACGTGTGAATTCTGGTGCGTTTTCTTCTAGTGCATTCTATACAGAAAAAATGTAGCATGTTCTACTTTTGTTGATTTGTACTGGAACACACTGCTGTGAACTAGGGCCTTTAGCATGCGGTTTTGATGTAGATTAAATGTGCACCGGAATGCATCTGGTGTGAACCAGTCCTAAATAAAGGCTTTCTGGATAATCTTTTCCAGTGCTTCCCTTGTTGCAGTGTGTCGGTCCTCAATGAGTTATGATGTGGAATAGCACATAGTGGCCAGGCATAATTCAGCATTCCTTGATTCCACTATTGGTATTGGTAGGTATGTGCTAAAATATGTCACTCCTCTTTGCACTGTGTAAAACATAGTAGTGTACATATATTAAAACATAATAATGTACATACAGTATGTTTTCCTGGTTGCTAGAACCTTGACATAGCTGAGATTTTTGTTGGCAATCATTAACCTAAGCAGTTTACGTTTAGTTATGTTCAGCTTATGCCAGAGAATATAGGTATTTATTGTATTCAACTCTGAAAAGGTGCCATCTTTCCCTTATATTTAATTCAAAATGCAATTTATTTTTTTTAATGAAATTTGCTTGGTTATTTTCACTTTCTTATACAGTGAGGGTTTTTTTTGTAGAAAATGTGATGTTGACCTGGAACTGCACGGATTTGTAAGGTCTATCACTGTAATTGTGAAGGTTCACATACAATTTGTAAGCATTCTTTTCTTCCTAATACAAAAATAGCAGCTTTTAGCATGCAGAGTTCTGTACTATTGTTTTCAGTGGTATAGTTTCCCGTGTACATTTTAAATTTTTTTTTTTTCCTTTTTAAACCCTCCGTTTTCGGTTTTTGGCCAAGCGCACTCTGAATTTTCAATTTCAGTGCACCACTATTTAGAACTATGGTCATGGGAGCAATCATTCTGAAGATGACAAATGTGCTCCTCTGTCTCTTCAAAAAGGTGGTTGTGTGTGTGTGTGTGTGTGTGTGTTTTTTGTTTTTTTTTTCTTTTGTGGGGGGACTCTTTATTTTGTTCCCACAGCTCCTGGCCTGTGCTTTACATCCCCACTGGGGAAAAGGTGGAGCAATCTTTGTTGCCTCTGTACCCAGACCCCACATTCAAGAGCAGAATGGCCTGTAATGTTCGTTAAACAGTGCTGGATCATACGGCATTGACCTCTGGAGGGGCCCCTGGAACAAGGACTGCTGAGGGAGGTCCTTGTGTTTAGTGGAGCTGTGGCAGTTATCTGGGTTAGGAGGGTTTTTGTGGCAGTTGTTTACTAGTGGGTACCAACCCTGTTCAGATACATACCTGTCCGGGCAAAGCAAGTATTGGGACACTTGTCTTTATGTGAGGGCTGACTTGTCACACAGGTATTCTGGCTTGGGCTGACACTACTAAGCTGAGTGGTCACTTCCTTCTGGGGTACGCAGGTCTGTGTAGCAAGCCATGTCCTCGCATGGGCAGAGGGGTGGGGAGAATTACAATAGGATGTGCTCCTGAATTCTTTAATTAGGTAGGGAGGATCCCCTTCAGATTTGCTCTACAGTGGCTCCTTGTCCTTATCTGGTAAAACTAATTTTAGATGTCTAAAATCGAATGGGTGTAGTTAAATTGTAATGCATTTCTCTACAATTTCCAAACTCATTATATATTGCTGGAGTGAAAAATCTATTATGTTATTTATGGTATTGAGGTATTAGCATTGACTACAGACCAGTGTTCATTTTGATGTCAAATTTCAGTTTAGTCTTTTGACTAAAATTCCATTTTTAGCTTGGGTCGTATTTTAGTCATCTCAATTGTTTTTTTTTTTTTTTTTTTTTAGTCGACTAAAATGGTATTAATTTAGTTGACAAATGTTTTAGTCGACTAAATTAACATTGGTTCCGGCACTGTCCTCACCTGGGCCAATTCTTTGCTGGTCTTCAGGTCCCTAGCGTCCATATGCTTACTGTGTGAAGTCGACTTTGACTCCTTGCGGCTGGTTTCCCATTGCGCGTGTTCTTTGTGAATGGTCCTGCAGCCTTTTTGGACCTGCAATGTGAGCAGGTATCTGCTCCCCCAAAAAACGATAATGTGGTATAGGCAGGGGGGAGTTTGCCATAAAGGGGAACTTCCCCTTTAGGGTGATGACCTGCTTGTTTCTTGGTATGTTCAGGTAAAGTTACTGCTCCTGCAGAAGAATTGCCTGTCTCTTTGAGCCCAGGTGGGATCCCGGAGGTTAGAGCTGCACGATTTTGGCTAAAATGAAAAAAACTATTTCTTTGCGTAGAATAAAGATCACGATTTTTGCAGCGTAACATCATCTTTCACATTTATAAAAAAAAATTGGGTTAACTTTACTGTTTTTTTTTTTTTTATTCATTAAACTGTATTTTTTCCCAAAAAATTGCATTTGAAAGACCGCTGCGCAAATACAGTGTGACATAAAATATTGCAGCAACCGCCAAAAAAAAATAAAATTATAATATTAGAACCTTCAAGTAATTTTCTAGTAAAAAAGTGTCAGAAAAATGTTTAGTCTTGAAGTGGTTAAACTGACCTCCATTTACAGACAGAAGTTCATTCCTTTGATCTAAAACAGCTGTGAGTGAGCAAAGAATGGCTCTGCACTTGAATGAATTGTGGAAATGCCGGATTAAGATCGTGGGGGGGGGTTAAATCGAAATTGCAATTTTAACGATTAATCGTGCAGCTCTACCTGAGGTCATTGCAAATTCCCTTGATTCGAACCTGCATGTAGGTGATGGGAAAGATGGTAGCTTGCCTTTGATGTGGTCCCCTTTGTCCAGTTCTACTCCAAGCTCTCCAACTTAATATGTCAGTATAGGATAAATCTCAGGAATCCTTAGAGATGCCAATGCATCTGACTATCAAGACCAGGTCAGCCTTGGAATGGTGGATATCCAGGCAGATTCTGGAAATCTTGATGACTGATGTCAGGCTAGGGGGTGTTTTGGAGAACTTCTTGGTTCAGAGAACAGGCTGTTGGAGGAGCAGGAGTTGCTGATCAGCATCCTGGAATTTCAGGTGGTTCAGCTGGCTGTCCTTCACTGTCTTTGGGATATCCTTGTCAGGGTGTAATCAGACAGTGCCATGGCTGTGGAATAAATCAACTATCCAGGAGGGATGAAAGCTATGCTACTCAGGAAAAGGTGGACCTACTCTTGTTTTGGGCAGAACTTCACATTCTGACATTCTCCACTGTGCGTATTCTCATTGTGGAAAATTTGTCAAGCAGATTTTCTCAGCTATCGGCAGCTAAATCCGGGTAAATGGGCTCTTCAGCCCAGAGATGCGAAGGAGATTTGTGATGGGAGACGGCAGGTTTGAATCTCTTGACTCCAAATTTAACAATAAACTGTACAGGTTTGTGTCCAGAACCAGGAATCCTCTGATGTTTGCTCTAAATGCCCTTGTTACTCCTTGAGATCAGTTTTCCCTGTTCAATGGCTTCCCACCACTTCAACTTCTACCTCTGCTGTTAAGCAGGAGAAAGGTAGAGGGCATTCCAGTGATTCTGATTGCACCGACTTGGCAACAGAGCCACGCTATAACCGCTTTTCGAGATTAAGATTTTGTTTGATGGGCAGCATTCATAGCCGACCTGGGCCGCAGCTTGACACCCCTGTTCTACAGTATCTAAGTAGGTGTTGCTACTTTACCTTGCTTGTAGTAGCTATTATACAAATTTAGTTTGGCCCACTGAAAATGTGCAATACTTGCCCTTTTTTTTTTAGGTCTGAACTTTTTGTTTTTTTAAGGGGGAGGGGGTTCCCAAACATTTTTATGCCACAGATTCCTGAGGTTGGAAGGTATGCCGTAAACACCTGAACTGCCTTTAACCTCCCTGGCGGTTTTCCCGAGTGTGGCTCTGGGTTAAAAATCTGGACCATTAGCGGTAACCCCGAGCCACACTCGGGATTACATCGCAGGATCCTGGTGTGGCATTACTTACCTTGTCCCCGGGATCCTGCGATGTCCCCCGCAGTGTCCGTGGGCTCCGTCCTCTGCCCGAAGCCTCTCTGTGCCAGGCTCCGTTCCCTGCGAGCGTCGCGACGCACGGGGGCGGAGCCTGGCGGCAAATTCAAAAAAAGTCAAAATCATAACACATACAGTACTGTAATCTTACAGATTACAGTACTGTATGAAATGATTTCACATCCCTTTTGTCCCTAGTGCTTTGGCCAATGCCCTGCATGCAGTTTTATATGATATATTCTGTTCTTTCTGCCTGGAAACTGGAGATTGTCCATAGCAACCAAAAAGTGTCCCTTTACGTCAAAAATGGCTTTAGACCAGCTAAAAAACAGCGATAGTAAATTAGAACACTTGCAGAATTGAGCGATAGTGAATTGTGGGGAAATTTATTTTATTACTATTTATTTTTATTTTTTTTAATTATTTATTTTTATTTATTATATTATAATTTTATGTTTTTGTGTTTCAAACTTTATCATACCCGGGATATCTACTAGACTCTTGTTTGGACGGATTTAAGTGTGTTATTGTTAAGAATTACAGACCTACAAGATAAAACGCCAAATTTCCATGCAAAATAATTGTACCGCTTTCAGCACCTAAAATCCGAAATAATCATACCGCCAGGGAGGTTAAACAGCAAGGTTTGTTTGGCTCAGGACTGTTGTGTGCACAGAACCTGTAATGCTTGAAGCACTAGCTGTGCCTGTGACATGCTTTTTGTTTATTTCACATCTTCCCTGTAGTAGAAAACAACATGGATGGTATAAACGTATTTTTATCTAAGTTGTTTATCTAAACGGATCCTAAAAATAGCAGGTGCTTCTCCAGGCAATTTTTCCCTTTCATAACTGAACTTGTTGTTATAACTGGCCTTGCTTTGTCCCTCTCCTTATAGGGCAGCTACATCTAACCGTTTACATTTTATTTTTCCAGCTTGACTATGGAAGAGCAGAAGTTGACTGTTTATACTGGGCTCTTTGTCGAGAGATTTAGTGTCAGATGCTGCACTGGCTGTTACGTTTAGTGAGAATGGTTCTGCAACAGGTTGTCCATAATATGGAGTCTGTAAGTTCTGCTTACAATATACTTGATTAATTTAAATGAAATGTAACCCAATTATAAATGTTATATATGCATATATTTCTTTTTGTAGGTATTCGCCCGATTTTCCCCCCCTCCCCTACTGCTATAATCTTCCAGTGCGGCAGAGATTTGTAAAGGTGACGTATCTGTGGCTGGCACTCGAGGGACGACTATGCCTGCCCTTTCTGCCCATCTCCTCTATTCGTAGAAGCTCTACTATAGCTTTAACAAATGAAACTTAGTCTGAGTGGAGGACGCAGACCTTTCATTTGCTTGTATTCAATTCGCAGATTTGTTTTCAGCCATGTAATTTATAGTAGCTTCTTCGAATGGAGGAGGTGGGCAGAAAGGACAGGCATAGTCAACAGAGTGCTGGTTATAGGCCTGGCTGTATTAACCCCTGTTACACTGAAAGATTCCGGCTAATGCAAGAGTCGGTAGCGCATAGTTATGTCCCTTGTGCCGATTTTTTAACTTTTTTTCATTTTGTGACTTAACTTGGGCTTTAATTGTGACATGGTAGCTAAGGGTTTGATTGCCGCCTTGGTGAAGGGACAAAAATATCAGTGAGGGCATTGTTTACACTTAAGTATGATCAGGTACTTTTCACATGTATATTAGAAAAGATTGTTTACAGAGCTGAAAATATTAACGCATATAAGTGAATCAAATGAGTGACCCCCTTCCTTTCTAATGGCTCTGTCTAAGTTCTTAGGTTATTACAGTGTAAAATAACTAGAGGTGCACCGACATTTCGGCCGCCGAAACATATCGGCTGAAGCAAGAAAAGGTGCCGATAATGGCACCGAAAAGGGGGCGCTCCGCCCCGGTTGCCGCACATTGCGGTGGTGTCATGTTGGAGACTGAGTCCTCCCCTCCCTCCTCTCCTCGTCACGCAGAGCCGCGATCTACCTGTGTGTCATGGAGCTGAATTGTTTGGCACAGGCTGAAACGATGTCCCGCCTCCTATGATAGACGGCACACTGATCCAATGCTGGGAGATTGAATCAGTGTGCTGTGTATCACAGGAGGCGGGACATTGTTACTGCGGTGGCCCGACCTGAGAAGTTGAAATCCAGCTCTGTGACACAGCAGGAGATTACCGTTATGGTCTGGGCACTGGTAGGCTGCATCTGATGGGCCCTTGTTAGGCTGCAACGATCTCTTGTATCATGTCTGCAGTCTCTGACCATCTCCTGTATCATGTCTGCTAGAGGTGCACCGAATGGAAATTTTGCTAATACTATTAGCAGTGTGTTTAAGTTTGAGATTGCAGACGTGATACAAGACATGGTTAGAGACTGCAGACTGAATTTTTCTTGAGCTTTTCTTGCACTAAAGGTGCCAACAATAAATTCATATTCATTTAAATTGATAATTAAAAGGTTGAATATACTACAATTGTAGATAAAAATATATAAATGTCGTTTTCCTGCATTTTTGGTTTTGGCACCAAAATTTCCATTCGGTGCCCCTCTAAAAATAACCAATTTTTCTTTTTTCAGGTCCTGTGGTCAAGTAAACCATATGGCTCATCACGAAGTATTGTCCGAAAAATTGGGTCAAATCTGCCTATGATACAATCGCCAAGAGTTCACTTCCAGGTAATTCATATAGTAACAGTTGGTCCTGAGATAAGGAAAGCTGCGTGTGTGTATGTATACTAAAACATACAAAAACATATTTTGGGGGGCACACCCTAAAATGTGTTTAAATTCAAGGTGGTGCTGCTATAAGACAAACAGTACAAAACGGATTACAGCGCACACATTCAAGAATGACGTTTATCCTGCAAGGCTAGTTAAAAACACTTGAACATATTCAAAAAAATATGGGGGTTTGGTCACACTATATGGTCATATAGTGCTAAGCCCACTTACTGCGACAAAGTACCCCAATTAGTGGGTCCTACGCTAGTAATAGAATGAAAGATCCTGCATCTCAACCATGGGAGCCAAACTCCTCTATGTGGGAGAACTGAAGGGCTTCCTCCTATGCACTGGTGGCCACTAATATGAGGTAATGAGGAGAGGAAGGGGTGCTCCAGCCTAAAAAAGTAACAGCTGGTCCTGAGAGAAGGAAAGCTGTGTGTGTGTATGTATGTATGCATACTGTGTGTTTACAGTTGTGCTCAAGTTTGCATACCCTGGCAGCAATAGTGAAGGTTTGGCATTGATGATGAAAATGACTGATCATGCCAAAAAAAATGTCCTTTTATTTAAGGATAGTGATCATATGAAGCCATTTATTATGACAATTGTTTGGCTCTTTTTCAAGCCATAATGATAAATCACCTACATGGCAAAGTTTTCATGCCTTGGTACAGGCACAGAAGGTGATGCGCACAGGTTAAAATGGCAATTTCAAGGTTAATTTCCCACATCTCTGGCTTTTTAAGTTGCAGTTGGTGTCAGTGTGTAAATAGTCAATGAGTTTGTTAGCACTTACATGGATGCACCGAGCCATGGGGAAACAGAACTATCAAAAGAACTGCGTAACAAGGTAATGAAACTTTATAAAAATGGAAAACGATATAAAAAGATATCCAAAGCCTTAAACATGCCAGTCAGTACTGTTCAATCACTTATTAAAAAATAAAAAAAATCTCTTGATACCAAGCCAAGGTCAGGTAGATCAAGAAACATTGCAGCCACAACTGCCAGAAGAATTGTTCAGGATACAAAGAAAAACCCAGAGGTAATCTCTGGAAAAAATCCATGCTGCTCTGGATAAAGACGGTGTGGTTATTTCAAGGAGCTGGATACGATGATACTTGAACAAAAATGAGCTGCTTGATTTAATAAGGGATCGACCAATTATCGGTAAGGCTGAGGCCGCAAACTAGACCGCTATTGCTTCAGAGGGTTTTACTGGGGGGATGCCTGCAGCTGCAGACATCACCTCGGTACCATTCTTTAGAGCGGACGGTCGGCCTAATAACCGCTCGGCTGTTAATACAAACAGCGGGAGGGGTCACACACACACCCCCCCCCCCAGCTGCCACTCGCCCGGGCACTCCCGTCCCACCGGGAGGCCTGAGTAACCAGCCGTCACGTCCGCCGGTTGGCCAAAGACCTGAACAAAGCTCATGCTTTGTTCGGGTCTCAGATCTAGTAACCCGGAAGCGATGTCATGACATCACTTCCCAGATTACCGGCATCTTAAAGGCGCCAGTTTTAAAAAAATATAGAAGTATTCAAAGACGTTGATTTTGACGTTTTGAATACTTTCAAGTGCAGAGGAGGGGTTTGAGGTCTTGTAGACCCCCGATCCCTCCATAAAGAGTACCTGTCGCTGCCTATTACTGTCACAAGGGATGTTAACATTCCTTTGTGACAACAATAACAGTGATTTAAAAAAAAGTGTGTTTATTTTATTTTTTTTAAATGTACACAATATGGCCTGAGAGGTTGCCGAAATATCGGTATCATATAGACACCGAAAAATGATATCGGTTGATCCCTAGATTTAATTGCCAGAAAGAAGCCTTTACTACACCAACTCCACAAATAAAAGCCCAGTTACACTATGCCGACAATACCTTGACACGCCTTATAGCTTCTACACTAGAAGACCAAAATAGAGCTTTATGGTCACAACCATAAGCGCTGTGTTTGGAAAGGGGGTCAACAAGGTCTATAGCAACAAGAATACCATCCCCACTGTGAAGCATGATGGTGGCTCGCTGATGTTTTGGGGGGTGTGAGCTCTAAAGGCACGGGGAATCTTGTAAAAAATTGGCAAGATAAATGCAGCACATTATCAGAAAATTTGCATTCTTCTGCATGAAAACTGTGTATGGGAAGCTCTTGGGCTTTCCAGCACAACAATGACCTTGCTAAGCTCAAGGTCAAGTTTACCCTCCAGTGGTTACAGCAGAAAAAGGTGAGAGTTCTGGAGTGGCTATCAGTGTCTCCTGACCTTTTTATATCAAGTCACTCTCAGGAGATCTCAAGTGTGCGGTTCATGCAAGATGACCAAAGACTTTGCATGACCTGGAGGCATTTTGCCAAGATGATTGGGCAGCCGGGTGCCCACACTTAAGGCATCGTGAAGAGGAGGGGGAGAGGAGCGAGGCTTCTGGCGGCCCTATCGCTGGACCGTGGGACAGGTGAGTGTCTGTTTATTCAAAGTCAGTAGCTACGCTTTTTGTAGCTGTTGACTTTTAAATGGGTGGAACTCTGCTTTAAAGAGGAACTGCAGTCTGCTCAAATAATTTGTAATAAAAACATCTTTGCCATTCTGAAGCTTCCCTCCAACCACTTTGCATAGTTTATATATACTGTGATTCTGTACTTGCCAAATATGCTTCAGAAATCTCCCTCCACTAAGTCTGGCTGCAACCATTTTAACTGTGGGCAGCTGAAGCTGCTGCCTGTCCAGTTCCTGGATTTACACAGAGGCAAACCTCCAGCTCTGCAGCTCTTATTGGCCCTCTTATGACTCACCGCCCTCCTGGCAAACTCACAAGAGTGAGAGAGTGCTGTGCATGATGTCATAAGCCTAGGCTTTTTACCAGACAAACAGGAATTGGGCTGTATTGGGTATTTACTGGCAGAAAAAAAATGTTTTACTGTCCAACATTAAAACAACAAGGGCAGAAGATTTAATAGATGGAAAGTTTAAAAAAATGACTGAAGGTCCACTTTAAGTTTTAATCAATCTTAACCAATATTGAGTGAGTATAGAGTATCAATCCAATGGATGAGCAAGTAAACATTAAGATTGTAATAGGAATAAGAAAACAAGTATTGCATAATTACGAAAAAAATATAGGTCACTTAGGCACTGTAAAATGAGCATAATAATTGTCTAATTAGACAGTAGCCCACTAGAAACAAAGTTGTAGAAAAACAAAGGTCGACTGAAAATATAGTGGCGCTACTGTTAAGATGACCATAACCTTACGTACTTGGATGTGAGAGAGGATGTGGGAAAGAGGAAAAAAAAAAAGGGGGGGGGGAGGGGAGGGTATAGCAATCTACAAATGAGGGCCCAGGAGAAGCATCATGAACTGCATCTGTTACAAAAACATCAAAATCCAAAGAAAACTGGAAGTGCAACCATACGGTCCACCAAATGGTGTAGGATTCATCAGAATCCCATGCTATCCAACGTTATATATGTTAGATCCTGTCCACTTCACTAGCCCACTCAGCTAAAGAGGGGACCGGCGGGATCTAGCAATAACAGCGGGCAGCAGTCAAATTACAAATTGAGCCTGGCAACATAGGCAGAACAGTTATGCAGGGTTCATTTGGGAATTTGTCCCCATTAGTTTGGCATAGAGATCGAGAATTTTGTCCCAAAAGGGGTTAATTTGTGTGCATGTGCCCCAAATGTCATGGTGGCAGGGGCCTTTAAGGATCTCCAGCACGTGTCTGGTATGTTTGGATCAAATTTATGTAGCATAGTAGGGCAGCGATACCACCTAGACACAATTCGGTAATTTTGTTCTTGGGCATGAGGTGGACAGTTTAAAGGAAAGCGCCAGTGTTTTGCCCCATTCCATATCATCAGGGATACGTTCATTTCCCGTTCCCATTTTGAAAGAAATGGTGGTGGATCTGAATGAGAGATCTTAATCAGAATCCAATATATCTGAGATAGCAAGTGCTTCGGTCTGTCAGACTGGGACAGCAACGACTCAAAGGCTGTTTGCAGCCTGTTCATTTCGTCAATGTTCGGTATTTTGTCCAGAAAGTGTGTCAATTGAGTATGTTCAAGCCAGGTCTTTTTTTTTTTTTCAGCTGGAATGTGGGGGAACGCAGTTCCGGCACCTCCAGCACTGAATGTATGTAATGGCAAGGGGTGTTGGGCATGTGCTGGAGGTTCTATTGATGCTGGCCGCTGGAGAATCAATTGTTGCTGGAGGGGATCTATTTTTGCGGGGGAGTCTATTGTTGTTGGGGGGGTCAATCATTACTGGCAGGGATCTACTGTTGAGAGAGGGATCTACTGTTGAGAGAGGGATCTACTGTTGAGAGAGGGATCTACTGTTGAGAGAGGGATCTACTGTTGAGAGAGGGATCTACTGTTGAGAGAGGGATCTATTGATGCTGGCTGTTGAGTCTAATGTTGCTGGGGTGGATCTATTGTTGCTGAGGGGTCCCTTGTTGCTAGCTACAGGGAATCAATTTTACTGTCTTTCCTGTTAGTAACATAATCCATACAAATTATTTAGCACCACAAAATGATACTTGGTTCTGTATTCTCTAAAAGGGGTGGTACTGGGGGGTGGGGAGGGGGTAGAATCACGGAACGGTGCTTAGAGGTGAGTAGGGGTCAGAGACAAGGATTGTTTCCTGATTAGAATTGGCAGGGCACGCCCGCATATGTGACATTGCATAGGCAAACTGATTTTCCAACTTCAGGGAACCTGACTCCACCCATCTCCTTTTTTGAAGGTAATTTTATTGTTTGTAAAAAAAAGTACAAACCAGAGCAAACAGTGCTCACATATAAACGGTATACAATAACCATGTCCATTCAGTATACTGTCAGCTTACATGGAAGAACCATTTTACAGGATGAAGACATATCGGAGCATTACTCAGAATTCAAGAGTACCATATGAACAGAATATGCATTTGCAACAACCAGTATAAAACAAGTGTATCCTAGTCCTCATATATAGCTTAACCATTGGGGGATATAGTATGTTCCAATTTTACCTATAGGAACCAAATTTAAAGTGTAAGTTAATCTTCACAGAAAATCTGTAAGGTGAACTTACACTGGACCCCCTTTCTCATCAACCCCCTTTTTCATCAGTCCCGCAGTGAGACATCAGATTGCCGCTTTACCGGTCCGGAGGTTTGAAATCCCCTCGGCTTTCTCTCCTCTTCTGATTGGTCAGCACCAACCAATTAGAATGCCTCCTATCCGTACATGCAGAGAGGTATGTTTAGGAGATTAAGCCACGGGGATTTCAAATCCCCCGACCGGTAAAGCCGCCATCCTATTTCTAACAGTGGGTGATTGCGGGATTCCAGGTCAGCGGTACGGGGGGGGGGGAGGAAGAGGGTCCAGTGTAAGGTCGCCTTACAGATTTTCTGTAAAAGTGCACTTGCCCTTTATTGGAATTTCTTAGGGCAACCCCTGGCCTCATATGTCAGCAGGCCAGCCACTCCGCACAGGATCCCAAAACAAGTGGAGATTACTGCATTAGCAGTGTCTTTCAGTTATTGCCAGCTTCCAGGTCTGGCCACCACCGGGTGTGGTATACATTATGTATGATTACGTTGGTCCAAGCCGGACCAATGTAATAATGTATGAAATATCCATACCTGGAATTACACTTTAAAGCCTCATGCTCACGGGCGTTTTCATAAACGAGCTACAAAGCTAGTACCGATGCCAGGGAAAAAGTGGCGTCAACGCGTTTTTTTTGCGTTTTGCATTGGCGTCAATGCGCGTTTAGCCACGCTAGCTTTCAGACGCGTTTCTCTGTCTCTATTCAAAATCAGTGAATTCCAATGGGAGCCCATTGATTTGAATAGAAGTCTCACCAGAAGTCGGATCAAGATAATCCGACTTGCGGTGCGACTTGTGTGCTGAGAATCTTGAAGGGGAACCCCAGACAAAATTTTTGCATGAGGTTCCCACCAAGATCCATACTAGACCCTTATCCGAGCACGCAGTCCAGCAGGTCAGGAAAGGGGGGGACGAGCGAGCTCCTGCGCCCCCACCCCAAAGCACCTTGTCCCCATGTTGATGAGGACAAGGGCCTCTTCCCAACAACCTTTGCCCGGTGGTTGTCTGGGTCTGCGGGCGGGGACTTATCGTGATCTGGAAGCCCCCTTTTACAAGGGGCCCCCAGATCATGGCCCCCCACCCTAGGTGAATGAGTAGGGGGTACATCGTACCCCCTACCCATTCGCCTAAAAAAAATGTCTAAAATACACTACACAGGTTTTTAAAGTATTTTATTAAGGCAGCTTCGGGCTCTTCTCCCTCTTCTGGCGACTTCTTGTCCCCTCTCCGGTTCTTGTCCCCTCTCCGCTATCTTTTGCTGGGTCTTCTCCCTCTGTTCTGCCGATGTTGACTCGACGTGATCTCAAGGTGTAATGCTGGGTCCGCCATGTGTGCAATGACTTATATTGGCATGGGGCGGGGGCACCTGATGACGCAAGTTAGAGGCCACGCTCCTTGTGATGTCGTCACTCGATGGTGATGACATCACAAGGGGCGTGGCCCCTAACTTGCGTCATCGGGTTCCCCCGCCGCATGCCAGTATAAGTCATTGCACACATGGCGGACCCAGCATTACACCAGGATGTCGCATCGCGTCAACATCGGAAGAAGGACAGAGGGAGAAGACCCAGCAAGAGCAGAAGATGGCGGAGAGGGGAGAAGACGTCGCCAGAAAAGCCGGAGCTGCCTTAATAAAATACTTTAAAAACCTGTGTAGTGTTTATTTTTGACACTTTTTTTATTTTTTTATTATTTAGGTAAATGGGTACAATAAGTCCCCGCCCGCAGACCCAGACAGCCACCGGGCAACAGTTGTCGGGAAGAGGCCCTTGTCCTCATCAACATGGGGACAAGGTGCTTTGGGGTGGGGGGGCGCAGGGTCCCCCCTCTGCCCCAAAGCACCAACCCCCCCCCCATGTTGAGGTCACGTGGCCTGGTATGGTCCAGGAGGGGGGGGGGGGGGCGCTCGCTCAACCACACCCCCCCCCCTTTCCTGACCTGCCAGGGTGCGTGCTCGGATAAGTGTCTGGTATAGATCTTGGGGGGGAACCTCACGCAAAATTTTGTCGGGGTTCCCCTTCAAGATTCTCAGCACACAAGTCGCATCATCTTGATCCAACTTCTAGTGCAACTTCTATTCAAATCAGTGGGTTCCCATAGGGACCCATTGAGTTTGAATAGAGACAGAGAAACGTTGGACGAGGCATAATGCTGTGTATACAGTGTTAAGCCTTGTTAAATCGCGTTTAACACCTTTTACCTGCGTCTGGCGTTTTTACAGCTCTAGCGCTGGAGCCTCAGAACACACTGGTCCTGGGTTTTTGGAGCTTAAAAACGCCTATGCCGCTTGCAGCTCAAAAAATGCCATGGTGGGCATGAGGCCATAGACTAACATGGAGAGGCGTTTTTAAGCTGCAAAAAACTTTTTAAAAAGTGGCTGTAAAAACGTCTGTGGGCATGAGGCCTAAGAAAACGGGATTTTATTTTAGCACACATGCACTTTATTGCTTGCAGGCACAAGGGAACTCTACTGTAAAACTTCTGGCATTCTCTCTAGGTGCTGTGTATATGGACATAAAAGTGCATGGCTGTATGTGCTTGTACTTGTATAAACGCTGATGCTCTTTTGCATCTGCGTTTACCTGCACATGCAGGTGATGCATTTTCCTGAATGCAGAATTTTCTTTTTATTTTCTCCCAATTTTAACAAATATTCTAAATTCTGACTAAATATTCAGATTTTAGTATGCCAAGTGCTACAGACACTACAGGAAAGCTGTGTGTGTCTGAATGGATTGGGGGCCTGCCTCCCTTGCTACTACTTGGATAGGTTTCAGTGAATGGGGTGTTTTACAAACTAGGTGTTATTTCTAGTAACTTCATAAACTGAATTATTTTATATTATTTATGCAGCCCATTGGTGTGTGATGAGGCATTTTAAAACCAAAATGAATTTGATGGTAGAAATAATGTTAATGTTTAGTGTGTCTTCATAAAAGCCTGCGTGTAGGAGACAAAAGAATTTCTGGACAGTGTGTTCCTGGTGGTCAGTTCTGTAGACTGCAGTGTGTAGTGAGATTGATACTCAGGGGCCTCACAATGATATCTGTGTTCTCGTTATGTTATTTCTGTTGCTTATAGAACAACGAGGGTATTTAACACAATCCGTTGGCCATGAAATGTTAACTGAAACTCTTATGAAATGTTTTGTACATAGTTGTGCAGGTGTTTGTCTAGTTTGATATTTTTCTCCTTACAGCCCAACTCCAGGGAATTCACAACCCCCCCTTCCCACCCCCTCTAACCGATGGTATAAAAAAAATATATCCAAATGCCCATTTTACTTACGTGAAGCCACTGTATTTTGGGGATCCTTTTCTTGCTTCCTGGAGTCCTCCTTTGGGTGTGCACATCACTGTCTGGATGACGTGGACACCATCTATTGGTGGAGGGGACGCTTCTAGCAGCCAGGTTCTCTTTCGTACAACAGAAAAACAGAAGTATGGAATCCAAGTTGGCAAAAAAACAACTGACTTATTAGCAAAAATTTATAGCACACTTAGTTAAAATCTGGTAGAGCAGCGTGGGAAGCAAAATGCATAACCAGACGAAGCTGAAGTCGCAGTAACTCCCAATCTAATATGTGGCATACAAGGATCTTGCTCTGCCAGCTGTCAAAAGGAGCAGCAATGGACAGCATCCTCAGCCGCTAGCTGTCGCCTCGTGGAAATCTCTATGTGAAAGACATGGGGGGTGGTAAAGTTTCAAAGGACAACGCCTTCTTTCTAAAACCTCCAAGGGGAAAGAAGGACTCCTCATTCGAAATCCTCTTAAAGTGGATATATCATATTTATATTTTTATTTCCCCCCCCCCTATTAAAAACCTTATCTAAAGTTGGGGTTGAGCATTTAATATGCATACATTCATCAGTAGCTCAGAAAATATTTTTCTACGGGTTCTTTTGTGTTAATTTTTTTATATTGGTAATGGTTATGAGATTTTGTGAAGTAGTTGACGTGGTTTGTAAAAACTTAATTTTTTGTGATCTTTCCTCCTCCGCTGCATCCTTTCTGTGAAGGAACACATTTGTGAACTGCTAGGTCAGTGCTCACTGCAAAGTACTGCATGTCTTACTGCTGTGTTTTGTGCACGTCTTTCAGAACTGTAAATGTATCCAAAATCATCCTTAGGGTATGTCTCCTCATTAAACTATGATTCTTCCATAGTGGACAATTTACTGGAGTGGAAAGTTATACATTCCTAGTTATATTTAGTAGACCATCTCACTACCTGCATGCCACTTTTTTGTTTACTCTAATAATTGAATAATATTTACAGAAGAGGGAACTTGTTTGGAACTAAAATGCTGTAAAGAATGCTGGTAGGAATGGTAGACGTTAGCCAATTTTATTGAAGTGTGTTGAGGGTATTTTGTAAGTGTGCAATTGAGCCTGTTTTTAAAGGGTAAACCACACTTTGTTTAAAGGATACGTTTACCTTTCATAACTTGTAACATGTTACTAAATCAGCAGCCCCCATTGTGACAGTGGGTGGGGATCTTCTCTCCACACCCGCTGTGACAATTTAAAAAGAGCGCGGCTGTGCTGGGTTCTGCCCTTTGGCCACGTCATTCATTCAAAGCTCTATCAATGAGAGAACTACAACTACCATCAACCATTGAGGCTGATGGCTTGCAGTTCTCAGTAAACTACAAGGGTGTTGGTGAGAGCTCTAGTAGTTCACATAATGCACATAATTTTTACCAAAAGATGTACATTTATTATTGATGCTTGGAATAGGCTTCCAGCAGAGTTAGTGAGTCAGTGGTTTCAAACATGCTTGGGACAAACCTAGATCTATACTCAAAAAAACGTTTAAAAAAAAAAGGCAGACTCTGACCACTTAGTCTTTTTTTTTTTTTCTGCTGTCACTTTTCTGTGTTTCTCTTTCCCTTTTTTTTTTTATGGTGAACTTATCCTTTAAACACCACTTCTTTTTTTCTTCTGTTCTCAGATGTTAGGCAACCACTGAGCTTGTTATACAAGTTCTTTCATAGGCTAATCTGCTGGCATTATTCTGGTGACAGGCGAATAGTGTGGCGAATGCACAAGATTAGAGAAGGCCTTAAAGTGTTTGTTACCCTAAACAAAAAAAACACAAATCCTGTTCCCTTAAAGCATGAACAGCACAGTGCTTGTGTTGTGTAATTTTTGGCCCCGTCTATCACCTAAAAAGAAAAACTGGCGGATCCTGCCTGGCTATACCCCCCCCCCCACCACTGTAAACTGACCACTGTTTATCATAGCTGCTGAGCCCTGACACCATGGTCGGTTTACGCATTTCCGTCATCTGCAGCCCCTCTCTGTCCTCCACCCCCCCCCCATCCCTCCCTGCCTGTCTGCTCTGTGTCAGTGCCCGCCCCCTTCCCTCCTGCTGCTATCATAACTACGATAAAAACATCCGATCCCCTCTGTAACATAACGTTATGTGCCCCTGTGTCTGTGTTATATAAAAAAGCTGTTGATCTGTACCTATATCAGAGCGTCTCCTGGCACTCGCGTGACTCTTTTGGCATTCTCTTCTTTCCTGGCTGACGTCAGCAGGAGTGCTTGCCCCCGCCCGCTATATCGGTCAGACGGGCAAAGGAGAGAGCCCAGGATTCACGTGAGTGCCAGGAAACACTCTGATGTAGGTACAGATCGTCAGCTTTTTTATTATAACACAGACACAGGGACACATAACGTTATGTTACAGAGGGGATGGGATGTTTTTATTGTACTGGGTTAACAACCACTTTAAACCTAACTCCAGGAAACCTAAAAAAAAAAAAACCCTCTAATGCAATGGGGCTGCATTCACAAGGCAAGGGATATTAGTTTGTTCATGTCCAAGGGACAGTAAAGCTGTATTAATTACCTGATTCAACCCCCACCCGTTACCTTCCTTGCTGCAGCAGTTTGACTGTGCCTCATGATCATTGCAGGGTTATGATCCCTGCATCAGTCTTTGTCGGAGAACTACACTGCCAGAATACTGGAAAAAGGTGCTTTACCAAATTCTCTAGACCTAAATGGAGCAGTTAACCCTCCCAGAGGATTTTTAGGTTTTATGCAGTTAAGCTTTAAACGGGAATAGATTTAAAATGTACTTCAACCTTTTATTGTTAGAAGAACCTAGTGCAGTGTGTCTGTTTCTCCTTAACAGCACAGCGTTTATTAGATAACAGCTGCTCTCTTAAGGGCTTGTTCACACCAGCGAGTCACAC
The DNA here is from genome assembly GCA_037952925.1 of Lithobates clamitans. Lineage (NCBI taxonomy): Eukaryota > Metazoa > Chordata > Amphibia > Anura > Ranidae > Lithobates > Lithobates clamitans. The sequence goes on along the minus strand of JBBGZY010001281.1, from coordinate 1,228,960 downwards.
TGATAGCAGGCAGCTTGTGTGTGCCAGGAGACGCTACTTTTTTTTTTTTTTTTTTTTTTGTCTTTTACTTTATTGAATGGCATTTCAATAGAGTTCTGTTCACTTTATTGATGCTGTGATTTAGTGGTTCATGTTGCAACCTGCTTTGCTGAAAAAAAAAAAAATACTGCTTGCAAAGAACCTGTGAATGAATGCCACTGCAAACTAGGCATTTTGCCTTGTCTGTGTGTTGGCTACCCTGGAATTAGCTGCCAACGTATCCTCAGTGCATCTGGTGTGAACAAGCCTTAAAAGTATGTAGTAAAATGTAAAAATAAAACATTTTGCTTGTTAATTGCAGTTCATTCCATATCCTGTTGCATTAAATGCTGCCAATCAAAATGGTGCTGTGGTACCCTCTTTTGCTGATGTGGGATGGGTCGCTGATGAGGAGGAGGGAGAAGCATTTACTAGGCTAAGGTAAGTTTGATTTAATGTACTGCTATTCAGATCCATGAAGGTAATTGACCTCATATCCTGGAGTCTGGACAGCAGGATGGGGCATGTGGCTAGTGACTACAATGTGTGACCACAATACCAGCTGCTGGTAGTCGATCAAATGTCCCTTCGCTTTTTCTCATATTGATGTTTTTTTTTTTCAGTAGGAGATCTTGTCTCACTAGCTTGAGTTTGATGAAATATTTGATTAATTTAATTACATTAATTTTTATTGTAATTTCTTTCAATAATATATTTCTGCCTTTTGATATAACTATTGTGATATGTTTCTAGGGCACAGAATCATGTGCACAACAGTCTGTCGTTAGAAGATGAGTTAAGCCATTATGACAAGCCACTTAGAAGACAGGTATCCATGCCTGCTCTTTTGAAGGAGGTGCCAGAGATCAGATTGCAGCCAGCGGCCAATGAAGAAGCTTTGCAGAAGATCAATGTATTGGAAAATGAACTGGCTACCTTGAGAGCACAGATTGCCAAGATTGTTACTATCCAAGAGCAGCAAACTGTGACTGCAGGTATTTCTATATAGGGTTTCCTGATCAGTAATGGTGGGATGTTCTTAGGAATTCCTCACTCCTCTTTTGGAATTTTAGTAGTTTGTTGTAATAGTTTTTGCTTCAGCATATAAACCAGGTGTCTGTCAATGTAGAAAAGAAGAAAAAAAATCAGTTTATGGCATACTATGTAATTGTATTACCATATCTTCTTGGGATCCAAATATATAGTTTTCTTGGTTCTGAGTGATGAAGAAAATGTCAGTTCAGGGTAGCTGTAAACGGTCTTGAAAGTTTATTTAGAAGAGTTACAAAGTGAAGGTAGGAAGTGCAAGTAGAGGTCCCAACATAATATTGTGCCAAACTTGGCACCTTAACACAGATTGCTCCAATCTTGGACAATTGCCATGTAGGACCTCCCAAAATATGTAACTTTACATTTATATAAAAAAAAAATGTAAATTTACATACAAAAGCACATTATCTGGATCACCTAGACCCCCTATACCAAAATATTAACAGAAATTGAGAGAAACATTCCTTTCCAATGTTTTGTAGATCATTTATAGTTATGTCTTGCCACCTATTCAGACAAAACATTTATACTTAGGTGACCATTACTTCTCTTGGGCAGAAATCTACCCCAAAGCACAACAAACCAGACATTAGAAACAAAACAACGAGAAAAAAAATAGAGGGGGGAAAAATTAACAACCAATTCTATCCATTTCTCCTACAGTCCATCTGGGGAACCGTCTCCCCAAACCAAAACCGTGTTGGAAAATAAACTGATTGTAAGAAAAAATGGATTTTTAATATGGCTTACCTGTAAAATCCTTTTCTTGGAGTACATCATGGGACACAGAGCACCATAATAATGACTATGTGGGTTATACGCTTACCTTTAGGTGATTGGACACTGGCAACCCATAGTAAGACGGTTCCTCCCATATAACCCCTCCTACACAGGAAGTGCCTCCGTTTTGTAGCAAGCAATGACGATCCCAGAAAAAGAGGGGAGGGACCTCTGTGTCCCGTGATGTACTCCAAGAAAAGGATTTTATAGGTAAGCTGTTTTAAAAATCCATTTTTCTTTATCGTACATCACGGGACACAGAGCACCGTAATAATGACTATGTGGGATGTCCTAAAGCAATGCATCTGATGGGGGGGGGACACATCATCCCTAGACCCAATGGATCTGAGATTAAAAAGCAGCCTGCAGCATGCTGTGGCCAAAAACAGTCTCATTTTGAGATCGCACATCCACCTGGTAAAAGCTGGTGAACGTATGAACTGAAGACCAAACGGCTGCTTTGCAAACCTGAGCCATAGACACCTGCTGGCGTACTGCCCATGGTGCACTAACCCCTCTAGTGGAGTGTGCTCTTAAATCCCGGGGTGGAACCCTGCGCTTTAACCCATACGCCTGGACAATAGTCTGGGGAATCCACCTGGATATAGTTGAACTTGTTGCCAGCTGTCCTCTTTTAGGACCCTCAGGCAAGCCAAAAAAAACGTCAGTTTTCCGAAAGGGAGCTGACATCTCTAAGTAAGCTTTCATCGCCCTCACCACATCCAGTGAGTGAAGCGACCTTTCCTCCCTAGTATTAGGGTTTGGAAAAAAGGAAGGAAAAATGATATCCTGATTCAAATGAAATTTGGAAACCACTTTTGGTAGAAAATCCGGACGAGGTCGCATATGAAGAACCATAAAAGGTTCTTTGCACGAAAGGGCGGCCAATTCTGACACCCTTCTATCTGATGTTATAGCTATTAGAAAAACAAATTTCCTGGTCAAAAGGACAAAAGGGATATGCCTAATAGGTTCAAAGGGCTGACTCTGTAAGGCTGACAGTACCAAATTTAGGTCCCAAGGACATAAAGGTGGTTTAAGCGGTGGCCTTAGGTGTGTTACTCCCTTGACAAAGGTTCGCACCAAAGAATGGGATGCAATTGGTCTTTGGAAAAAAAACGATAAGGCCGAAATCTGTTCCTTGATTGTCCCTAAAGCAAGCTGCAAGTCTACTCCTGTTTGGAGAAAGGCGAGCACCCTTCCAATCATATACCTACGAGGGTTCCATTTCCTTTTCTCACACCAAGAAATGTATGACTTCAAGACTCTATAATAGCTCTAGAAACTGACTTTCTAGCGTTTATCAAAGTGGACAAGACTGAACCCATAATACCACGGTCTTTCAGTAGTCTGGTCTCAATAGCCAGGCCATTAAATTCAGCAACCCTAAAGAAGGATGGAATATGAGCCCTTGAGACAGCAGGTCTGGGCGGCAAGGAAGAACCAACGGATCTCCTACTGCCAACTTCACAATCTCAGAGTACCATGATCTCCTGGTCCACTAAGATCACCGGCTTCCGTTCCTCCCGTATTCTGCGTAGTAAGTGCGGCCGAATTTGGATCGGAGGGAAAGCATATATCGGAGAATACTGATCCCAAGGAACTACTAACGCGTCTATCCCGACGGCAAGCGGATCCTTGGTCCTGGACACAAACCTGTCCAGTTTGGCATTGAATCTGGATGCCAGCAGATCCACATCTGGGGTCCCCCAGTATTGGCAGATCTGTAGAAAAACCTCGGGATGCAGGGACCATTCCCCTGGTAACAATTTCTGGCGACTTAGGAAATCCGCCTGCCTGATAGAAACGGCACATGATTTTCTGCCCAGGTTAGTATATGACTTACTTCTCTTTGGGCTGCCCGACTCCTGGTACCTCCCTTGTGGTTGATATACGCCACTACTGTGGAGTTGTTGGACTGAACTCTGAACGGAAAACCCCGCAATCTGGACGTCCAGAATCGCAGGGCCAGACGAGCTGCCCGAATCATCAGTGGATTGATGGGCAGAGTCCTTTCTGTCTGGGACCATACTCCCTGGACAGACGCTTCCTCTAGGACTGCTCCCCAGCTGAGAAGACTAGCGTCCGTAGTCACCACCTTCCAGGCTACTGGTGGGAAAGAAATATTGAAAAGAAAATGCGCCAAACAGCATGCAAAGCAGCCAACACTACAATCAGACAAATTGTGAAAAGGTATGGAAAAATATGTGTGGCGCTAAAATAATGTACGTTGTTGGGCAAAGCCAAACAGAATGGTTTCTGAAAGGTAATATGCACAACAAAATAAATTAATGAGAGAAGATTTATATGGAAACTGTTAGTTGGCACTAGCAGAAAAAAATTTTAAAATATAATATTTAAATAGAATCATGTAAGTGAATCATGGAAAGAGCGACAATAATGTGACCCCTAACAAGGGGAAAAATAGTGCTGAGTGTCAATGGGTAAAAGGGAACGAACTGTCCATCCTAATTAAAGGAAAAGGCAGTTCTAAATAAGTAAACCTGAATAATCACAGGATATGAAAACATAAAAAATATACATAAGTGAAAGGTGTCCACGTGATGTGGGATGTGAACAACAATAAGTGACAAAAATTGCGTGAACTGCCAGTAAGACTAAAAGTCCATCTAAACATATGTATAAGAATAATAACTCAAAGTCCGCATGAAGTAATATAAAAACAATCAGCGGCCGTTGGGGTGGGTAAAGAGAAACCTGGAAACCCCTGATTAACATCCACAGGTACGATAACAGACTTCTGTATAAGGGGATAGGTGTAGATACCCTTACCGGAAATGGTGGACTCCCAGCCAATGACTTGGGAGTCAAACGGGCTTGTAATGGAACAAGGGGAGTAACTCCTGGTTCCCAGCGGCTGGAGGTGTTAAAGGAATGGCGACAATCCTCAACTCAACCTTTCAATCTCACTGACCAGTAGCATCAGATGTGTTGGTGGTAGATACTCATTGTAGATCCAATTCCATAAGCGGGAAGTAATTCTTCAAAAATAAAGGGAAAGAAACAAGGGCTTCCCCATAGTGTAAATCAGCTCGGAACTGGCTTTAATAAAATAGAAGTATAAAACAATCCAATTCTTCAAAGAGGAATAAAAATACATGTAGCGCTAAAATAAATGGTGGCAAGACAGGCAAATCCGACCCTACGCGTTTCGTCCGATAGGACTTCAACTGGGGTATATGCCCGTCTGCCACATATGCCTGTATATATATGTAAAGGGGCAATAAGCAAATAGTAACAGCTGCTTGTGCCATGTATACCGTCACTTCCGGGTTGCGGGAAGATGACGTCCGCAACCATCGTAATCCAATCGTAGAGGTTTGGAACATGATCAGAAATCAAGCCTCTATGTGAATATCCAATAAGAATGATACCATGTGTCGCGTCACTATACTTAGCCAAGTGCCTGGGTAGGAGGATATCTCTTCTCCAATGGGGTGTCACGCCAAGGAGTGCGGCGCTCCGACGTGTGAGTCACACATCTCACCTACCAATGGTAACTCAGGAGGGGTGCGGCCTCCAACGCGGGAGCGTTATGAGGACGTATGACGTCATTACGGCATCGGCCGGACTTGACAGGAACGGGAGAGACTGTGGGACGCAAAAGCGTACCATGCCTCTATCTCGTAAGCACTAGTGAGCGGAAATGTCAGAGCTTGGAACGCAGATGCGGTCCATCTATGAAAAAAAGGAAAAACCAAAAAATCTATGTATGTTTGTAGACGCTGACATGGCACAAACATTGTTAAACCTAACAGCAAATAGGCTATGTGAAAAAAGGGGACAATAGGCAATATTGTTGCAATCAGAATCTCTAGTGGAATATAAATAACGTGTCAGTACAGTATAATGGTTTTGACTGTTAGGCAAAGACTTCTAAGGATAGGAGTACATAGCAAAGATTACCGAAACAAGCCAAATATCTAAGAGTGATGAAACCATAATCCGGAGACAAAACCATAATTAATGATATGTACCGAATTATAAAACATCAAAAATGATGTAACTATGAAAAGCGATACCGCCAGCCAATGAAGAACAACTACGGCCGTTGTGGGGCCGATGAAACTACAACAACATACGTGTATATAAAACTGAAAGAATATCCCACATCCAGCCAACCCTCACAACTAATGGGGGACAATTCTAATACTCAAAAAAAGGGGGGGTAATGGCCAAAAAACATATTAGGACTGATTAATAAACGAATTAATGTCCCAATCAATGTTGAGGCCAAATGGCGTATAACACTTTAATTGATGTATCCAAAAAGTCTCTAATCTTGATACGCCCCTCTTCCTGGATTCACCCCTCCAGTGGGGGGTAAATTTATCGATAACTTGGAACGAAGTTCCATTTGGATTTTGGTCATGACAATGCAAAAAATGTTTAGGTACACTATGATTCGTAAGGCCCTTTTTGATATTGGCTATATGTTCATTGCCTCTCACAGCAAATGTACGTATAGTGCGACCTACATACTGTTTTTTACAAGGACACGTGATCAAATAGACCACGTATCTGGTATCACATGTCAAAAATTGTTTAATCTGGTACTCCTTCCCTGTGACAGTAGAGGTAAATGACTCGGTCCTCCTCCGTCCACAAATGTTGTGTATACAAACGTTACATCGCTTGCAAGGAAAAAACCCTTTCAAATTGTGGAAGAAGGGGCGGGTCACCGGAGGATCAATAGTATTGGGGGCAATCTGGCTTCTAATAGAGGGAGCCCCTCTGTAGATGACACCACCCCGCTCAGGGAGGACAGGGCCCAATATTGGGTCATTTTTAAGCACTCTCCAGTGTCTTACTATAATATCTTTAATCTGTCTGTGTTGTATAGAAAAATTAGTCAGGAGAGACCACTTATGTCGGTTGTCAGGGCCCCCTTTAGGTTTGACAGCCAACAGAGATTCTCTATTGATCTGGGCGACCCTGTTGATTTCGTCATCGATTTCTCTAGGTCCGTAACCTCTATCCACAAATCTGGACTTCAAGATCTGTGTTTGTTGCAGATAGTCTGTGAGATTGCTACAATTGCGCCTAATACGCATAAACTGGCTACGTGGTACAGATTTCAACCAGGTAGCGTGATGACAACTATCGACCGGAATGTAACCATTCCGGTCGGTAGGTTTGAAAAAAGTCTTAGTTTCCAGACGATTATCTGTTACCAATATTTCAAGGTCCAGGAAATGGATCGCGGAAGAGCTGATCTCATATTTCAGCTCTATCCCGATATCGTTGTCATTTAATCTGCATAAAAAGACCTGCAGAGATTCCATACTTCCTCTCCATAGGAGGAGGATGTCGTCTATGTACCTCACCCAGAGAACCAACTCTGGGGGGTTGAGGGTATAGACGACATCCTCCTCCCACCGGGCCATAAAAATATTGGCCAGGCTAGGGGCGAACTTCGCGCCCATAGCCACTCCCTTCTGTTGGATAAAGAAATCACCATTGTACCAAAAGTAATTATGCTTGGTGGCGAACCGTAATAGGTCCATGATGAATCTTTGTTGGGTTTTGGGAATGAACTCCTCCCTGGACAGGAATAGTTCTACAGCTGCAAAACCCGCATTGTGGGGTATGGAAGTATATAGTGACGTAACGTCAGCAGTAACCAGAAGGAGATCTTTACTATAAGTGACATTATTTAATCTAGAGATGGTATCCTTAGTGTCCTTTAAATATGATGGTACGGATTGAACAATAGGTTGTAAGAAAAAATCTACATATCTCCCTATGCGGGAAGTAACAGAATCAATGCCGCTGATGATGGGGCGGCCGGGAGGTTGTGTAATGCTCTTATGCACTTTTGGTAAGTAATAAATTACCGGGATTCTCGGAGCCGTAGGAATCAAAAAACCTTTTTCTTTGTTGTTAAGAATACCTAACTGGAACCCAGTGTCAACTAAGTCAGTAAGTGATCTTTTATAGGAAATTGTGGGATCGGTATAGATCCTTGAGTAGGTGTCAGTGTCGCTTAGGATTCTAGTCATCTCGAGGTGATAGTCATTTCGACTATCCCACCTCCTTTATCCGCTGGACGGATAATTAGATCTTTCCGTTCTACCAGTTTTTTGAGTCCAATTTTCAACATTGGATCATTGAAAGACCTTTTGATAGGTAATCCATCAAGGTCCTGTAAAACCAGATCTCGAAAAACTTTAATAGAAGGGGCAGTGGGACCAGGCGGGTTGAAAATGGAAGGGTTTGAGAGTCCTGAGTGGACAATATGTGAATCCACCTCAGCCCTAGGTCTCGTGGGGTTGGCCATAATATATCTCTGTACGTTTAATTTCCTTATATATTTCTGGATATCTATAAAAGTACTGAATTTATTCAGTTTGTTAGGCGGGGCGAACTTCAGGCCCTTTTCAAGGACCAAGAGTTCTGCCTCTGATAAATCCACTCTACTCAGATTAAATATCCCACTTTCTTTCAGACCCGTTTTCTTTTGTCGGGAGCGCCTCCCCCCTCTGGTCCCCCGTTTCCGTCTATGGCCCTTTTTGGTCTCCCTGATTCCTTGGGAAAATCCCCTTGGTAAGGGGGGACTGGTTGTTGTTGGTTATAATTGAAAGGTGATCTGTTGTAATAATGGGAATCGGTCTCCCTATAAGGATGATAGGAATTGTAATTCTCCCGTGATCGTTCATTCCTTAGAGGGGAAAACCTATTGAACGTCCGCACAGGGGTCCTCTGCGGATAAGAATGTTCGTAATGTTCATTATATCTGTCATAATGGTTCTCTCTTCTAGGTGTGGATCTCTGATAGTTTTGGTTAGAGGACATATTTCTCTGTCCTCCACCTCTATTCCTCCCTCCTCTCTCTCTACCTCTGGAATTAACCAGAGGTCCCTTCCGAAGGTTCTTTGGGGTATTAGGGGGGGCAGGTGGGTGGCGGTCAGCAGTCCTATAATCTATATCCCCACTTCTGGATGGAAGTAGTTGGGATTGGGAATAGTGTTGTTCTGGAACTTCCATCTGACATGAACCGTTCTCAGAAGCAGTAGGACCTTCATCTACCGTTTGCCAAGAAAATACCCGACCGCTTTTGTAATCATTAACATCCCTGGTATACTTTTTTTGTTTTTTGATCTTTTGGTCCTTCTCTTCTTTTTCTAGGAGGACTCTCAGGGTAGATGAATGTGTGACGTATTCAGAAGAGGATTTAAACAGTACCAATTTCTCTTTGATCTCTTTAATCTCCCTATCAATGGTCACCATTCTGGCTCTCTTTCTATCTATCAGAAATTTCAAGAGGGAAATCCCCACCTCATTAAAATATCGGAACCAAGAATCTAAATCAGAATCTCCTTGTTGTGGAAAAACATTCCACCTTAATCCCCTCGGGACCATGTGCTCCTTAGAGTATTGCTCCAAGAAGACAATATCCCAGTCAAGGTGTAGCTCCGATATCATAAGGTTTTTTAGTCTAACAAACAGGCCCCCTATTTCAGTGTCTGTTTTTAAAAGAGTGAAAACACCTTCCGTGTTAACTGAACGATTACTGCGGTAATCAAATACATCCATAATAACAAGGAGAAATGATACCAGAGTATTAAGTGTAGGCAGCAAAATCAAAATCTAAAAATAGTACCAAAGAAATATTGAAAAGAAAATGCGCCAAACAGCATGCAAAGCAGCCAACACTACAATCAGACAAATTGTGAAAAGGTATGGAAAAATATGTGTGGCGCTAAAATAATGTACGTTGTTGGGCAAAGCCAAACAGAATGGTTTCTGAAAGGTAATATGCACAACAAAATAAATTAATGAGAGAAGATTTATATGGAAACTGTTAGTTGGCACTAGCAGAAAAAAATTTTAAAATATAATATTTAAATAGAATCATGTAAGTGAATCATGGAAAGAGCGACAATAATGTGACCCCTAACAAGGGGAAAAATAGTGCTGAGTGTCAATGGGTAAAAGGGAACGAACTGTCCGTTCCCTTTTACCCATTGACACTCAGCACTATTTTTCCCCTTGTTAGGGGTCACATTATTGTCGCTCTTTCCATGATTCACTTACATGATTCTATTTAAATATTATATTTTAAAATTTTTTTCTGCTAGTGCCAACTAACAGTTTCCATATAAATCTTCTCTCATTAATTTACTGGTGGGAAAGACTTCCCTCTTTGTAAGTTGCTGGTTCTTAACCACCAAGAGAGTTTCCATAGAACCTGTGGAGATAGAACCATTGGTTGATCCAAGGTTCGAGCAGACTTGTCCCAGGCTTTCAGGATACTTTTCTGGAACACTCTGGAGTGGAACTGTGCATATGGCACCGCCCTGAAAGATGACACCATTTTGCCCAATAACCTCATGCACAGCCGGACAGAAGGTGTTGGTTCTTTTTTCACCTTCTGTACAAGTTCCACTATGGAGGTGACCTTTAAGGGCGGAAAAAACACTTTTTTTTTTTTTTTTCTTGGGCGGTGTCCAAGACCAGACCCAAATACAACAAGGTTTGGGTTGGACAAAGAGCTGACTTGTCCAAATTTAGTACCCAACCTAGGCGTTGTAAGACCCGCACCGTACTTGACACGTTTAGAACTAGTGTAGGGCGAGAGCAATCCCTTAGAAGTAGATCGTCCAGGTATCCTATTATGGAGACTCCTTGAGATCTTAGGGAAGCCAATACTGGGGCCAGAACCTTTGTGAAGACCCTGGGGGGCCGTAGCTAGACCGAAAGGTAGTGCCACAAACTGGAAATGACTGCCCTCTACAGCGAAACGTAAGAACCTTTGGTGTGGACCGAAGATCGGCACATGAAGGTAAGCATCCTTGATATCTATGGATGCCAAATAGTCTCGCTTTCTCAGGGACCTTATTACTGAGCGAACCGACTCCATGCGGAAAGATCGGATGTCTACAAAGAAGTTGAGAGCCTTGAGGTCTAAAATGGGCCTTACTTCCCCATTTTGGTTTCGGCACGGTGAACAGGTTTGAGTAAAACCCCTTGCATCTTTCTTCGTGCGGGACCTTCACAATTACCCCCTGCATCAGCAGATGGTGTAAAGCTAGGAGTAGGCAACTTCTTTTCTCTGGATCCGCCGGGACCCTTGATTGTAGAAAGCGGTTCGGGGGAAGCTCCCGGAACTCTATTCTGTAACCGTTCTTTACAGTGGAAATGACCCATCTGTCTTGAACCAGTTCTTCCCAGGCCTCCCCAAACAGCCGAAGCCTGCCCCCCACCTGTGAGAGCGGGGGCGCCCCTTCACAAGGTAGACTTGGAGTTAGGCTTGGGTGGCTTTTGGGTCCAGGGTTTTTTCTGACCCTGTGGTCTTTTAAACCCAGACGGCTGAGGCCGTCAATACCGTTTAGGGGAAGAGGCACTAAGCCCTGGGGGATTAGGAATTTTATAAGAGGGCTGCTTCCCCTTCTTTTTAATAGGAAGCAGAGCGCTCTTTCCTCCAGAGATCTTTTGGATATATTTATCCAGATCATCGCCAAACAGGCGTTCTCCATGAAATGGAAAGGCAGCAAGTAGCCTTTTACATGGTGTCTCAGCAGACCAGTTCTTTAGCCACAATACTCGGCGCATATGAACTGATAATAACGCAAAACGAGACATCTGTTGAATTGAGTCCTTTTAAAGCGTCTACCGCAAAACACAAGGCATGAAGGATCTCTGGTAGCTCTTCAGCAGATTCCCCCTGGCAAGGAATGCTTTTTACTATCTTCTTAAAGCGATCCTTTAGAGATTGACAAATCCCAATAGCTGCAATAGCAGGCTGAACTGCTGCACTGGCAACCGAGAAGGAGGCCTTCAATAAGGACTCTAGCTTTTTATCAGCCGGATCATTGAACACCTGGGCATTATCCACTGGACAGGTTAAGTTTTTATTCCTAAACTTCTCCTCCATAGGGTACAAAACAGAAAACCTTTTTGGGAGGTAAGTATATCCTGTCAGGATGCTCCCAGTCCGCATAAATCACCTGCTCCAGTAACGGATGCAAGGGAAAGGCTTGGGAAATTTGCTTATGTCGCAAAGATTCCAGAGTGGAACAAGCGAGTGCAGACTCCTGAACCGGGGGTAACTTAAATGCAATCCGTACCATCTCCATTAGAGATTGGATAAACAATTGCTGGCAATGGGAGGCTGGAATTGGCTCCTCAGAGCCAGAATCCTCTGCCGAGAAATCTTCAGCCTCTCCTACCTCCTGGTCCTTCATGACCACCTCCTCTGGATCCTCTGCCCATTCTGGTTCCAGGTTACCTGGACCCATATGGCTATAAGAATCCTGGGGCTCTAGTGACTCACCACTTTGCCCGAGCCCGGGGGAGGGAGATCTATTACGCTTCCTTCCCCCCTGTGTTACAGAGGCAATCATGCCAGCTATCTTGCCTTCAAGACCCGCTAAGGCAGATGCCAAATCATCCTTTGTACCTGCCTCGGCTTATGCTACATTGGTAGTGGCTACTATGCCTGAAAATGCAATGGCTCAGCCAGGTCAGAAGCCACGGGTCCTTCAGAAGAAACTGAGGCTGTATTAGCATGGGGTTGGTCTCCTGTTATTTGTGGAGGGACTCTTACCCCTGTGCTTGCCCTGTTCCCTGCTCCTCGTTTTTTGGAAGACATTGCTTACACACGAGGAAACTAAACAGGAGTACTCCCCACAAACTATAACTAGTTTAAACCTGTCGCCGCTGTGTCCAAAACCACCAGGCTCACGTGCCCACCATTCGTTCTGCCTCCTTCATGCGCACGCCAGAACTCCCTGCTTTAAAAGCACTAGTATGAGAGCGAGCGCGTGCATCAGCGATTGGCAACCCACCTACCGCATGGCGCATGCGCCGTCCTAACGGGCACCTGTGACGTGGACAGCGGCGGCGCACTCGCACGCCGGTGGCGCGCATGCGCACTTGCACGCAAAAGTTAAAAAAATGCACGCCAAACCGGCCTCTGTAATCCTAGCACAGCTCAAGGTTACACTAGCAGTTTACAAGGGGAAATACATATATTCACGTGTGTGTGTATGTATATATGTATGTGTGTATATGTGTGTGTGTGTGTGTGTGTGTGTGTGTGTGTGTGTGTGTGTATATATATATATATATATATATATATATATATATATATATATATATATATATATATATATATATATATATATCTATCCCAAAGGTACTCCATCCCAAGCAGCAGGGCCTGTCTTGCCAGGCCCAATCTTCCCCCATCACGACGGGTAGCGCCACTAGGGACCTTCAGGGACCGGGTCCCCCATATTGGGGTCCACATCCCTGGACCTGTAAAGCACCCTTTATGGTTTCCTTGGGCAAGATTGACCAGGAATACCAATTTTAACAAGGGTCCAGCGCCTAAAAAGGACACATTACAAGCAACACCTCGTTCTTGAACCGAGGTTTGGGTACCATCCACTTTAGCTTAGTAAGCCATCCGAATGGATCCGATTATAAACATCCTCAGTGGGACATTTTCTTTGAAGAAACTTGAAGATCTTCAACAGCCATGACCATCACCTTCAAGACACTGGCGAAAAAACTGAGGTACTTCCTGCATAGGAGGGGTTATATGGGAGGAACCGTCTTACTATTGGTTGCCAGTGTCCAATCACCTAAAGGTAAGCGTAAAACCCACATAGTCATTATTATGGTGCTCTGTGTCCCGTGATGTACGATAAAGAAAAACTATTTATTAAAAAAGATCCCAGAGCCCCAAAAAATCAGTCCAGGGAGACCATATGGCCATATACTTCATATAGCATTCATGTATATTTGCCGTTCCTCCATTCTCCTTACTTGATTCAGCTCAATTATCCACTCTTTAATTGTAGGAGCCACATTGGTTTTCCAGTGTCTAGGTATGATTTATTCTCGCTGCGGAGAGGAGAAAGTGAAGCAGCCCCTTTTTGGTCTCTCCCTTAAATCCCGGCTATACTGTATAGACAATAAGGCCATTTCTGGAGATTTCTGATATTGCTGATATTGCATGCCAGTGACCTAAGAACAAATTTAGAAGACTGTCTCCCAAAATGTTATAATCCGAGGACATGTCCACCATATGTGGATCATTGTGCCTTTATCCCCTCCAGAGCGCCAACGCTTTTCGGGAACATTAGGTGATATTCTATGAAGCTTCACAGGGTATCTGCCATAGATACCTTTTTAATAAGCTTGACCGTAGCAAACGCAAGAACGCTTTCGGGAGTGTTATAGGTAGTGTTTGCTATAGATATAAAAAAAAAGGAGGTAAAATATCCATTTTATATATCGCCATTCTCCCTACCCAGGAGTGTTTCCCCCTAGTCCTGAGTTGAAGTTGATTAATCACGAAGTTCCGCATAGGCAGATAGTTCCGTTCATATATCTTTTCTTCTGTAGACGCAATACTAACGCCCAGGTATTTAAGAGAATGAAGTTCCCACTGAAATGGGAAATTAGTTTCCACTATTTCTTTCTCGGTTAACGGTAGTTTAATATTGAGGCACCTAGATTTTGTTTGATTTTTTTTTTTACTTTAAAGCGGGGGTTCACCCACACCGCCAAAAAAAATCTTAAAAGCCAGCAGCTACAAATACTGCAGCTGCTGACTTTTAATACATGGCCACTTACCTGTCCCAGGGTCCAGCGATGTCGGCAGGGGACGCAGAGAACCCGCTCGGTTCTCGGCAGCTGCCGCCGCCATCCTAGGTGAGGGAATCAGGAAGTGAAGCGTTGCGGCTTCACTTCCCGGTTCCCTACTGCGCATGCGTGAGTCGCGCTGCGCGTCCCTAGTGGTCCCCGCTCTCTTTTGGGAGCTGTGTGTTCCCAGCAGACAGCGCGGTCGGGACGGGAAGAGGCATAGACTCCCATGGGAGTCTATGCCAGAAGTGGGTGCAAATACCTGTCTTAGACAGGTATCTGCACCCCCCTCCCCCCTGAAAGGTGCCAAATGTGACACCGGAGGGGGGGAGGGTTCCGAAAAGCAGAAGTTCCATTTTTGTGTGGAACTCCGCTTTCAAGTTGCTGTAAAGTCCAAATTGCTCTAGTTCATTCAAAATGTTTGGAAAAGCTATAACTTTACATTTTAGTACATTTAATTTAAGAGTTTGCACGAGTAAGATCTATAACAATTACATTCATTTGTTCCTTTACCATACATTCATTTGTTATTTCGGAACACCTTTTCAGCTTGACTGCAACCGTTCAGGTTACAGTGTCTTGTTTTGCAATTTATAGCGACAGTTGATCTGTATTGGACACACATTGCAAAACAAGACAATTCAGAAGAGAACTGGTTTTAAAAAATATTTTTCTGAACTCTGAAGAGTCATTCTAGCTATCAAACCTGTTATATTGCTGTTTAATCATTTGTAAAGCATATCATTATATATTATACAGTACATTACACAGGCTGGATATTTATAGACCCTGGGTTATAGGATGGTATCGTAGCCATATCTGAACCCCACACCATGAGGACAGTATATAATGTTGCTTTGAGCACTGGATCCTGCATAGATGCTCACTTCTGCATTTGGTGCAGAGCTTGTAGTTGGCTACTAGGTGCTATTCAGGCCCAGGGCTGTGATCCATTCATATGGAACCCAGTCCCTGAAAACCTCTTCAGAGGTATGCCCACCGTTATGAGTGAAGCCTGAACCCTATAGAAGATACCAGCGACATGTAAGAGATGGCCACCCTGTTTATTGAACAGTTACTGTAGCCCCACTATCCTGCATAGTATGCATTTGAATCTACTTAATGGGGATACAGACGGCAATAAAAACCTGACAGGTGTTCTAAAATATTTTCCCTGTAGTTATACTTTAAGATAAAGGGTATACAGTATTTTCAAACACACGGATAAATTCATGTCTTGTAAAACTAAGACAGAAAATTGCCACCTTTTTAATCTTTGTGACACCTTCTGCCAAACATTAGTGTACATAGAACAGTTACATACATGACAAATATCTTGATTTCTGTTGCAGTGTGAGTAATTTTACATATGAAGTTTTATGTAAATTCCATATTTTGGCGTACAGGACACACATCCCTCCCCTCTGTCCATGCTTCTGCTTTTTGCTTTTAAAAAAAAAAAAACTGGAGTCCTACAAAGTGGGAAAGGTTATATAAGGGTGGAGTGGGGGGTACCTAAAGGTAGCAGCATAAAACACTGGGTCTATCAATACAAATCTTCCTGGCTGTACTACAAGATATAGAGTTTACAGGTAAGTTAAAACTCACATTTACATTGTGAGTGTCATATAAATTAACCCCCCCTCTTTATTATTTTTTTTTTTTATTTTTACACAAATTCATAGGTTCTGTTCCTCCACCTGCTTCACCTTGTGCAGCACCTCTGCCCCCCCCTCCTCCTCCTCCTCCGCCTCTACCACCTCCACCTCCTGGTCTTCACAGAAGTATCTCTGCAATTGATCTCATTAAGGAGAGAAAGAACAAGAAGAGCAATGTAGAAACAACAGTGGTAGACAGCGCACCAAAGAAGCCAGAAATGCCAAGCATGTTGGATGTTCTAAAAGACATGAACCAAGTGAAGTTACGCTCTGTGAAAAGGTAACACATGCTTACGGCATACTTTAATAGAGGAAGTACAACAGTCTACCTATCCCTGATCCCTCCTATTTGTACTTTATTTTAATATTTTTATAGTTGGTGTCTGCAGAGGGATGAGGTAAATATGTAAATGGCCTTTATCTCAGTTTTCCTCTTTCCACCTGCTGATCAGTTATGTAAAATTCTGAAACTTGTGAATAACTCAAAGTAGATTATGTGAAAGTGCATATTCATATCAGAAGATGCAGTAAAATCTATTTGTATAGGTCACAGTTTTGGTCTGGAGTCTTTTTATGACTCACTCCTTCCCTTTTTTTTTTTTTTTTTTTTTTTAAAGCAGTTCAGGCTTTTCTCTTGCAGTTGAATCAATGGTACGGTGCTGGATTGTCAGGTATCTTATCCTTCGCGTTAGTTCTCTGTTTGGCTTGGGTACATTTTTATTATCCAAGGCCTCTTGCTCTCCAAGGCTGAAGTTGTTTTGCTTTGAATAAATATACTTTCTGGAAGTAAACCTGTCTAGAAATAATACCTGGTAAACATTTTTGTGACTTAGAAATCTTCCACTGAAACAAACCATGCATATAGTGTTGGAAACATACAGGTGCATCTCAAAAGAAAATTTAGAATATCATCAAAAAGTTAATTTTATTTCAGTAATTCAATTCAAAAGTGAAACTCCTATAGTTTTATATAGTTGCGTTACACACAGGGTGATATATTTCATGCATTTTTTTTCAATTTTGATGATTATGGCTTAATAGGGAAAACCCAAAATTCAGTATCTCAGAAAATTAGAATATTACATAAGACCAATAAAAAAAGGATTTGTAATACAGAAATGCTGGCTTACTGAAAAATGTGTTCATATACAGTATAGTATGCACGCAATACTTGGTCGGGGCTCCTTTTGCATGAATTACTGCATCAATGTGGTGTGGCATGGAGGTGATCACCTGTGGCACTGCTGAGGTGTTATGGAACCCCAGGTTACATTAATGGTGGCCTTCAGGTCATCTGCATTGTTGGGTCTGGTGTATCTCATCTTCCTCTTGACAATACCCCACAGATTCTCTATGTAGTTTAGGTCAGGCAAGTTTGCTGGCCAATCAAGCAGTGATACTATGATCATTGAACCAGGTATTGGTATTTTTGGCAGTGTGGGCAGGTGCCAAGTCCTGCTGGAAAATAAAATCAGCATTTCCATAAAGCAGGTCAGCAGAGGAAAGCATAAAGTGCTCTTGAATTTCCTTGTAGAGGGCTGCGCTGACTTTGGACTTGATAAAACAGTGGACCAACACCAGCAGATGACATGGCTCCCCAAATCATCACTGACTGTGGAAACTTCACACTGGACCTCATGCAACTTGGATTCTGTGCCTCTCCACTCTTCCTCCACACTCTGGGACCTTGATTTCTAAATGAAATACAACATTTTCCACAGTCTGTGATGATTTGGGGAACCCTGTCATCTGCTGGTGTTGGTCCGCTGTGTTCTATCAAGTCCAAAGTCAGCGCAGCCCTCTAACAGGAAATTCTAGAGCACTTCATGCTTCCCTCTGCTGACCAGCTTTATAGGGATGCCAATTTCATTTTCCAGCAGGACTTGGCACCTGTCCACACTGCCAAAAGTACCAATACCTGGTCCATTGATCATGGTGTCACTGTACTTGATTGGCCAGCAAACTCGCCTGACCAAAACCCCATAGAGAATCTGT
The DNA here is from genome assembly GCA_037952925.1 of Lithobates clamitans. Taxonomy (NCBI): domain Eukaryota; kingdom Metazoa; phylum Chordata; class Amphibia; order Anura; family Ranidae; genus Lithobates; species Lithobates clamitans. Next base: position 1,210,841 of record JBBGZY010001281.1, on the reverse strand, counting down.
GTGGTATTGTCAAGAGGAAGATGAGACGCCAAACCCAACAATGCAGAGGAGCTGAAGGCTGCTATCAAAGCAACCTGGGCTTCCATAACACCTCAGCAGTGCAACAGGCTGATCGCCTGCATGCCACGCCGCATTGCAGTAATTCACGCAGAAGGAGCCCTGACCAAGTCCTGAGTACTATACTGTACATGGACATACTTTCCAGTAAACCAACATTTCTGTATTAATCTTTTTTTTTTTTTTTGATGTATCTTGTCTTATGTAATCCTAATTTTCTGAGATACTGCATTGTGGGTTTTCACTAGCTGTAAGCCATAATCAAAATTAAAAGAAAGATGCTTGAAATGTTTCACTCTGTGTGTAACACATCTATATAAAATATGAGTTTCACTTTTTGAATTGAAGTACTGAAATTAACTTTTTGATATATTTATGATTTTTTGAGATGCACCTGTATTTGATTCAATAAAACAAAATAATTAGAAAAACATTTGCTTCCAGAAATGACTGTTTATAGTGGTGTGCTATGTCTGTCTGCTTCTTTTAATTTAAAAAAATAATGCATAGTTTGCTGGAAAGAGTGTATAACAGTGTGCAGAGTGTTCATTCAGAATTTTGTAGTGCTTCTTCTATTAGTTGCATCCAGCGTGATAAAGAACATTGTTGCTACTCAGAAGTGTTTTTCATCTTTTAAAATGTTCAGTCTTTGTAAATGGGAGGGAAGTTGAAGGGAAAAAAAACTTACATTTAAACGCCCATCATTGCAGCCTTGTCAGTGCAGCCTTCCCCAGTGCAGCCTTGTCAGTGCAGCCTTCCCCAGTGCAGCCTTGCCCCAGTGATCCCAGCCATTCTGGGCTTCAAAATCGCCGATCGCGATTTGAAAATGGCGCCGAAATACACAGAGCCGGTCCTCGGCTCTTTCCGGCGGCTCTCGTTCACTTTCGGCTCCACTCGTAGTCCCGAGCGGAGCTATCCGAACCTAGCCGAGTAGGTTCGGATAGCTCCGCTCGGGACTACGAGTGGAGCCGAAAATGAACGAGAGCCGCCGGGAAGAGCCGAGGACCGGTTCTGTGTATTTCGGCGCCGGCGGCGCCATTTTCAAATCGCGGTCGGCGATTTTGAAAATGTGACAGGTTGGGATCGCAGGGGATCGGCGTATAACACGCACCTGCGATTTTTCCCCTGGTTTTAAGGGGAAAAAAAGTGCGTGTTATACGCGGATAAATACGGTATATATATAATATATGAAACTGCTTGTAAGCCATGACAGAAGTGTCAGCGTGATGTAAATCTAAAATATATATATATATATATATATATATATATATATATATATATATATATATATATATATATATATATATATATATATATATATAATTTTACATCCTGCTGACACGTCTGTCATGGCTTACAAGCAGTTTCCAGTTCAGTGACCCTTGAGTACAGGTGAGGTGTTTTATAATAGGTCCAGGGTTGTGGTCCACTCCTTTTGGCACGAAGACCCTGAAGACCCCTTCAGGTGTATGTACCATAAATGGGGCCAGCGATGTGAACAAGATAGGACAGGGTTTCCCTGTACCCTTATATATGGCAGTTTCTGGCTCATATGTCTTGTTGGCTATGTAGTATACACTACATCCTGCAAGACACCCACTGCTTTTTATACAAGTGTTTTTTAGGGCACAGTTATAGGGAACTTGCACTCTTAGTGTTTTACCTAACTTAGTCTCACAAGTGAGCCTATTGGGTAATGTTATTATGATTACCCATTTGAAATTGGAGGTCTTTTTAAACATCCCTACTGGAAGTTCCCCTTGTGCTAGAAACTTAGTGCTTAAAAGACTCCTAGCTCTGCACTTCCCCTAGCTATCGTCTGTTGAAATCACAAGCTGATCGTTTGCCACACCACATGTTGTCAGATTCTTTTACCTGTTGTCATTCTTCATCTCAAGTTACGGAAGTTTTTTCCTGATCCACTGGCCATATGTTGGCTACTGTGTATTCCTTGATCGAAGTAGTGGATATATGCTCCTAGCGCTGCTCAGCCCCCATATGTTCAAAAATGCTCAAAAAAAGAGGACCTTCTGTGGAAAATCCATGCCTAATTTGGATCAAGCAATCTGGGCTTTATATTATGATTAGCCAAACTTGGAGATGGTTCTTCCCATTCCCGACAAATTTAAAGCCTTGTATCCTATGGATGTAGGCATTCTCACTGTGGACCCGGCCATTCTTGTCCTGAATGCAGAACTTACCATTCTTAAAGTGATGGTAAAGGTTTGAGTTTTATTTTTTAAAAATAACAAACACGTCATACTTGCCTCCACTGTGCAGTTCGTTTTGCACAGTGTGGCCCCAAACACTGTCTTCTGGGGTCCCTCGGCAGCTCTTGCGACCCCTCCCCGCATCAGATAACCCCCTAGGAGAAGCGTGGTTGCCTTGCGGGCGCGCTCCCGAGTCCAGTATTTGTGTCCATAGACATGAATGCCGGCGAGACTCAGCTGATCACAGATCCTAGTTACTGGTCGATCCCGGCCCCTTACCATGTGATCAGTTGTCGGCCAATGACGGCTGATCACGTGATGTAAACAGAAGCTCGGTAACCAGTATTTTTTTTTTTTCCCGATCACCGGCTTCTGTCAGAGGGACATCGATCCCCAGCACAGAAAGCCGCGGCTGCATTTTCTGTGCCCACAGTGCCACCCAACAAAGCCCACCGGTGCTGCCAATCAACGCCCATCAGTGTCTCACCGGTGCCATAGGTCAGTGCTGCCTATCAGTGTCACCAGTGCCCACCATCAGTGCCAACCATCAACTCTGTGCCGCCTCATCAATGCCACACATCAGTGCACATCAGTGAAAAAGAAAAATTACCTGTTTTTTCAAAATTTTTGGTTCTTTTTTTTTTTTTTTTTTTTTTTTTTTTTTTTTTGTATAGCAAAAAATAAAAAACCCAGCAGCAATTAAATACCACCAACAGAAAGCTCTATCTGTGTGAACAAAATGATAAAAATGTAATTTGTGTAAACTGTAGCATACCCGCGCAATTGTCATTCAAAGAGTGACAGAGCTGAAAATTTGGTCAGGGCAGGAAAGGGGTTTAAAGAGGAAGTAAACCCTGATGGGTTTTACTTCCCCTTTGTTTCCCTGCAAAGGTAAGGCATAATGGGATACTATGCGACACAGGAGCCTGCGATGTCACCGCTGTCCCCTCTTCCACGAAGCGTCCATCTCCCTTCCAGGCATCGCGGCTCTGTGATTGGCCGGAGCCACGATGACGTCACTCCCGCGCATGCACGCGGGAGCCGCCACTTAAGGCACAATCGCTGTTAGAAACGCCACGCTCATTGTGCCTGCGCGCCGTAGACATCGGTGCCTGTCTTTTGCAAATATCTCCTAAACTGTGTAGGTTTAGGAGATATTTCTTGCACCTACAGGTAAGCCTTAATCTAGGCTTGCCTGTAGGTAACTGGTCTGTAAGTGTTTACAACCACTTTAAGATCCCAGTAAGCAAGTGGTTCAGTGGATAGGTGTTTGGAACAGAGAGGAGATAAGGCCGCTCTGGTGGAGGTGGGTAGCTGGTCAGAGGGATGATAGTGATGAGGTGGCACTTCTGGCAGCACTTTGTTTAGAGGAGAAGCAACTCTGAAGATATAAAAAAGGAAAAGAAAGACGCCTCTAAGTGCAGTATGCAAAATTTTATAAATTGCACAAAGGGTTAAAAGCACTTACAAGATTGTTGAATGTTAAAAGACATGATAAAATCAGGAGTCCTCATCTGTGGCATGTGTCCATCCTCAGCATGGTGGTAGAGAGCAGTGTAGAGCCGTTCAGCAGCTGTAATCGTGCATGTTGGAAACAGGAGGCAGCAGGGAAGCCTGTATTCACTGTGGAACACACAAGGCTGATGGTGTCAGTGTAGAGAAGGGGACGGTAACGCCTTTCGGAGCATGTGCGGCTCCTTCGTCAGACCTACGCCCATACTCCTCAAGCTGGCTTATAAACGGTGAGGGGGAGGAGTGTGGGCAGATGTTGAATACACAATGATAAGGGAAGTGACAGCTGTATTACGAGGACAGCCAAGACGACCGTGCACTCGCAAAATTGATCATTAACGTCAGCGATATATAAAATTAAGGAATTTGAAACAGGGGTACAGGGCACACATGGCAGTGGTTAAATTAACAACAATAAATAAATATACAAACGTAAGGTTGACATTGAATCAATATACAGGTGTGTTACATGGTCGGCCGGGTGTCTATATGCATGTGTTACAAAGGCGGCCGGGTGTTTGCACACATGCAAATAGGGTCGTAAGTCTAATGTTGAGTTGACAATGAATAAATCTACAGCCGTTTTACAAGGGCGACCAGGCGTTTATACACATGTATTACAGGGGCGGCCAGGCATCTATGTGCACGTGTTACAAAGGCAGTCGGGCGTTTGTACACATGCAAATAAGGTCGTAAGGCTAATGTTGAATTAACGATGAATAAATATGTAGCCGTGTTACAAGGGCGGCCGGGAAGTTATACACCTGTTCATAACCTCCTTGCCTAAACGATGGTTACCTTGGCTGGAGAAATTCTTTATGTACAGTTGTGCTTATAAGTTTACATACCCTGGCAGAATTTGATTTCTTGGCTATTTTTCAGAGAATATGAATAAGACAAACTTTTCTTTCACTCGTGATTAGTGTTTAGCAGAAGCCATTTATTATCAATCAACTGTTTACTCTTTTTAAATCATAATCACAACAGAAACTACCCAAATGACACTGATCAAAAGTTTACATACCTTGGTGATTTTGGCCTGATAACATGCACACAAGTTGACACACAGGGTTTTGAATGGCTAAAGGTAACCATCCTCACCTGTGATCTGTTTGCTTGTAATTAGTGTGTGTATATGTATAAAAGGTCAGTGAGTTTCTGGACTCCTGACAGACCCTTGTATCTTTCATCCAGTGCTGCACTGATGTTTCTGGATTCTGAGTCATGGGGAAAGCAAAAGAATTGTCACAAGATCTGCAGGAAAAGGTAGTTGAACTGTATAAAACGGGAAAGGGATATAATAAGATCTCCAAGAATTGAGGATGCCAATCAGCAGTGTTCAAACTCTAATCAAGAAGTAGAAAATGAGGGGTTCTGTTGAAACCAAACCACAGTCAGGTAGACCAACTAAAATTTCGGCCACAACTGCTAGGAAAATTTTGTTTGGGATGCAAAAAAAAACCCACAAATAACTTCAGGGGAAATACTCGACTCTCGGAAAACATGTGGTGTGGCTGTATTAAGATGCACAATAAAGGAGGCACTTGAAGAAAGATGGGCTGCATGATCGAGGCATCAGAAGAAAGCCATTACTACGCAAATGCCCCAAAGTATCCTGCTTACAATACACCAAACAGCACAGAGGCACTCCTCAAACCTTCTGGCACAAAGTCATTTGGAATGATGAGACCAAAATTTTAGCTTTTTGGCCACAACCATAAACACTACATTTGGAGAGGAGTTGACAAGGCCTATGACGAAAGGTATAACATTCATACTGTGAAACAGAGGTGGATCACTGATGTTTTGGGGATGTGTGAGCTACAAAGGTGCAGGAAATTTGGTCAAAAATGATGGCAAGAAGAATACAGTATGTTATCAAAAAATACTGGAGGAACATTTGCATTCAGGAAGCTGTGCATGGGATGTTCTTGGACATTCCAACATGACAATGATCCAAAACACAAGGCCAAGTCGACCTGTCATCGGCTACAGGAGAATAAAGTGAAGGTTCTGGAGTGGCCATCTGTCTCCTGACCTCAATATCATTGAGCCACTCTGGGGAGATCTCAAACGCGCAGTTCATGCAAGACAGCCCAAGAATTGACAGGAACTGGAGGCTTTTTGCCAAGAGGAATGGGCAGCTTTACCATCTGAGAAGATAAAGCGCCTCATCCACAATACCACAAAAGAGTTCAATCTATCATTTGATGTTAAAGGGGGCAATACACGGTATTAAGAACTGGGGTATGTAAACTTTTGATCAGAGCCATTTGGGTAGTTTCTCTTGTGATTATGATTTAAAGAGTAAAAACAGTTGATTGATAATAAATGGCTTTAGCCAAAAACTAACCATGAGTGAAAGATGTTTGTGTTATCATTCATATTCTCTGAAAAATGGCCAAGAAATCATAATTTCTTCCAAGGTATGTAACTTATGAGCAGGTCTGTATTTCCCCTGATGTAGATAACTGTAAACTTTTATTCAACGATACAGCGCTTGCCCTCAGTCCTACTGTTTTTTGTGTAGACACCCTAGAGAACGTTATCCTTGAGATCTCCAGAATGTCTATACTTTTTACTGCTTGAAGCTTGGCAACTGATCGGTGCAGGAAAGGTTCCTTTTGCGCTTGTCCTGAGAGGGCAAGCTTCTTTTTGGCAAATCGATCAATATACTTTGAGGTAGGTACTGGGGAAAGGGGGTTCAGTCCTCCTTTTCCAAGTTCTCAGTTTTCCTATTTTTTTATTACTGGTCCTTCCAGTAATGGCAAGCCTTTCCTTCTCTAGGCCCACTGAAGCTGCTTGTATCTTTCTTGCGCTCAATGGTTTTACTATTAGAGGCGAAAGGGGTATTCTACTGACGTACCCCAATTTAGAAGACAAGTTTTAAGTCCTTTTCCTATGTTTTACAGGAGGGGCACAATTTACCTTAATTGCTATCCTCTCTAGTTTTCAATAATTTTACCCACTGCCTAGGGATTCACAAGATTAACCCTTCTAGGTCTAGTGCACCCATCCCTTCCCTAGATCTTGACCTTGGTGCCTGGCAATTTCTTTGCTAATTTTCTATTGGATTAAAGAGGTTGTAAACCTCAGATGTGAAATATGAAAAAAGCACATCCTCCTATACTCTTTTTACTTGTCTCTTTCCAAAGCTCTGAGTGTCATTCCTGCCTGCTACCTGGTTCTTCTCTCACTTCTGGCAGCTTTTCCCCACACCATGAGTTAAAATGGTGACTGAGAGGGAGCTGCAGCACTCAGCCTGTGACTCGTGTTCACAGCTGTGCTTGTTCTCTGTATTGTGTGAAGGGGGGTGTGTCTCTTCTCTCTAATCGGGGCTCAGAGTTGTTGACACTGTGAAGACTTCAGATCCCCTGCTCCTAGAAACCTATGTAGGTGGTGTATATCGCCTAATGCTAATCATTTAACTGGGTATATCGTACAGGTTTACAACCACTTGCCCACTGGGCACTTAAACCCCCTTCCTAACCAGACCGATTTTCAGCTTTCAGTGCTCTCATATTTTGAATGACAATTACTTGGTCATGCAACACTGTATCCATATGAAATTTTTTTTCTTTCTTTTTTTGTTTTTTTTGTTTACGTAAAGCGTTTAACAGGCGATACGGAAAATACCAATATAAAAGGACATGGCTCCATGTACAGTACAGACCATAGTTACATATATACGACGTAGCCAACAAGGGTCCCCCTGTATAAATTGAAAATAACCTTCCTGACATGAAAATACCTAAAGTGCTCCTCGAGATATCAATGCATTGCCAGTTTTGTGTGTGATTATTTCAGGTGTCTATAGACACGTCAGGGTTACTAAAAATTCAGGGCCTCTAAACTTAATCCTAATCTGATTTCTGTTTGTTTTGCAAGACCTGAGAGGGAAAGGGAAAAGGAGCTGAGCACCAAGTCAGCCCCCTACCCTATAGTCTCCATATGCTAGGACTTGGTCAGGGGAAAGAAAAGAGTAGGGAAGGGGGGGAGAGGTGTATCGAGCGGCTAGTGTGAGGAGAGGGGGTGGAATGACCACCAGCTACCCTCTCCATCTACTTCTGCTGTTGTATAAAGACTGCAATGCCCTGAGATTGTATCTTCGAAAAGAATAAGGAACTGTAGAACACAAGTTAAACGTTTTCTTGTATCAGTTCTTGATAACTTTGAGAGTTTCGATAATCCAGGCTTCCCATGTATTCTAGAAACTGGAGATCCTATCCTGGGTAGTGTATATCAGCTCCTACATCGATCGCTGCTATATGATTAATACGTGATGCCCATTGAAGGGGTTGACTTGGACCTCCCAATGGACCGGTATACATAGCCTAGAAGCGTTAATCATATGCATAGCCACCGACTTATAGTATCTCTTCCGGGGTATTTTGGAAAGATGGAGGTACTGTGCTGGTGTAAACTCTAGTGGGAGTGAGGAGATCGCAGACGCCGCGTCATGCACTTGACACGAATATGGTTGAATTGGTGGGCACGTCCACCATATGTGGAGAAAAGTGCCTAAGTCCTGTTCGCATGTCCAGCACTGATCTGAGACCATCGGAGCGAATTTATGAAGCAATTCCGGTGTCTTATACCACCACGTTTTAATGTAATATCTATTTTCCTGGGTGTTTACATTCAAAGAACCTTTGTGAATATACTAGTGAATGCGATCCCAGCCAGCTTCCTCTATCACCGTGTCCAGCTCAGTCTCCCAGAATGCGTGCTCTGAGCACAAAGAAGTATAAGGCTCCCCAAACATTGAGGCGTAAAGCACTGAAATCGCATGATTTTGGGGAGACGAGCTAGAACACAGCGATTCAAAGACAATAGGGGCCTTCTTTGCTTGCTGGTTTGTCAAGATAATGCTTTAGTTGTAAATGGGCCCAAAAAGGGAAAGACTTGGTAATAGTGCTGCAAGTTCTCCCTGCCGGAGGAACCTGCCTCTGGAAAAAAAAAGTGTTTAGCTTGCATCTCTGCATAAGGCCACTCAGCTGATAAGAAGGCCTTGGCCATATCTGGAAGAAAGTCCAGGTTACCCTTCTTAGGAGTGATTGCGCAGTCTTTGGCTGAGAGCACATGAACTTTACAGGTTCTTTCAAAGGCATGAAGCGTTGCCCCAATAAGATGGTGTGACTGGATGCTGGGTGTTCGTTATGTGTTTGTTAGAGAACCAGGGCATTAAGCAGAGCTCCGCTTCATTGCTCAAGCAGTACCCAGCCCTTGCATCTGGTATGTATCCTCCATTCCACTACCCAAGCCAGATGAACAGCCCAATAATAACGCAGGACAGGGAGGCCAATGCCGCCCCCAGATTTTGGCAACACTAGCTTTGCCCATCCAATTCGTGCTGCCTTGGTTCCCCATAGAAAAACCCTACACATCCTCCTTATATGCCGCAAAGAACGAAAGCGGCAAGCAGATCGGGATAGTCTACAGTTTATATAGTAGGCGGGGGAGCACCGTCATTTTTAAAAGTGAAGCCCATCCAAACCAGGAGACGGTTGGCACATCCCACCTATGTAGGTCCTGCTGTATATTTTTCAGCTCTGAGAGTTTTTTCGTAGAGGTCTGTTAGTTTACCAGGGAGTTGGATACTCAAATAGGTGATGGAATCAGCCTTCCAGCGGAAAAGGAAGTTCGTCTGACATAGGTTTACTAGCTTAGGGGGTAGAGAGATGTTCAGTGCAAAAGATTTTGAATAATTTTTACGTCTGAGATGTTGACACTGTTCTAGGACCTGCATCAGATTGGGTAAGGACGTCAATGAAGATGAGAGGAAGAGCAGGATATCATCCGCCAAGGTGGCAATCTTGTATTCCCGTTGAACCTCAATGCCTTTTTATGTTCGGATTTGCACAAATGCAGCGCAAAAGAGGTTCCAAAGTAAGGATATAGAGTAAAGGAGAAAGGGGGCATCCCTGTCTGGTTCCATTATGGATGGAGAAGGTGTCCGATAATATTGACCCAAACTCTAGCTCTTGGATTGGCATATAGCGACCCAATAAAGGCCTGCATACAGCTCCCCAGTCCAAGGGCCTCTAAAACTACATTCATGTAGTCCGAGGCCACTCTGTCGAATGCTTTCTCCGCATCTATTGCCAGAAAAAAACCTTCTCGCTGGGATGAGGTAAGCCAGTGATGTAAGTTCAGAGCTTTAATGGTATTATCTCTGGCTTCTCTGCCAGGGACAAAGCCAACTTGGTCGAGACCCAGGCAGGCACATGGTAGGATAGTCGGGTTGCAAGAATCTTGGAGAATAGTTTGACCTCCACATTCAGAAGAGAGATCGATCAGTAATTGGCTACATTAGTGTGGTCTTTATTCTCTTTAGGGATCACCAAAATATATGCCTCTAACAAGCTTCTTGAGGAACAAAGGTTATCGGATAGTGTGAAGGCCTTAAGCAAACCTGGAGCTAAAAGGTCTGCATAGCTTTTGTAATATTGTGTTCTCACAATTTCTGTGATAACATCTGCCGCTTCTGCGCCCCTTTAAACAGTTCTTCTAGCAAAAGTGACCATGTCATTTACTACCTTAATAGCCATTGAACATTTGTGCTGCGCTTCTAGCTTAGATATTTTGTCAGAGAGGTCCCAGACCAAAGTTTTGTGCTTCTTCTTTTTCGTGGCCGCGTACAACGCACTTCTGCGCCTCCCATTGAGTCATGGGGGACACATATGGTGTGTCATTGTGGCAAAAGTAGTTGCAGATTATCTGATGGTAGCCAAATCACCAGGATCGGTAAGAAGGGAGGCATCCATTCTCCAGACCTTAGTAGATTTTTCCCTCTGAGGGAACCGTAAAGTCATGGCAGTCGGGTGATGGTCAGAAAGCACCATGGTTTCTATAGCCGCGTCGTAGAGGTAGGACAGGTCTGTCTGGGGTATGAAGAGGTAGTCCAGCCTCGAACAGCGATTATGCGGGGATGAAAAAAAATGTATAGTCTGTCTTTTGTGGGTTCAGAGTGCACCAGGTATCATGGAGTGTGAGGGAAGCCAATTGACGTTTCACTTGTCATTAAGCAGAAAATGGAAATTAGGAGGTACCTGTGGATGTATCAAGAAGCGGGTCTAAGGCCAAGTTGAAGAGAATTAGAAGGCCTGTCCGGAATGTCGTAAGTTTCAGGAGAATATTTTTCAAAATGGTCACCGGTTTAGAGTTAGGACAGTATAGCTGAAGATCTCAAAGATCAAAAGTAACAAAAGCAACATATCACAGGGCCGCCGGATAAAGGACGTGACCACTGCCGTGTGTACTACTTTGGTATGTGGGGATCTCTGCGCCTGGGAACATCTAACCCGGATGTATGCCCAGAAAACAGAGACCTCAAAGCACTACCCTTCTGGATTCACTACCCAGGTCACCAGATTATATAACCATAAACTGCAGAAATAAATGAGAACTCCTATAACCCAATGTAGAAATGGTAATAATAGTGTGCCCAGGATTCTCCAGCTTTTCCACCTTACTTCACATATAAGACAGGAGAAAGTAGTAAGCCAGTTCCTTATCAACATAATGACCTTCAAAATAGTTATGAAAAAACGTCCACCCCCCTGAGTTCCCATTGACCCAACCCCAGTACAAGCCAAAGGCCAGTATTATTGGGGCCTCAGGAGGTATAACACTAAGAGCAACATGAAATGAGTAACAATATCGGTTTTCATTTAACTGAGCACCTTCCCTCAAAAACATATGTAATCCTAGTCATGTACTACAGTCACAGCAATGTTTTTCCTGTATGCGCAAAAACAAAGAAAAAACATGACAAAATTGCCAGGACTACTACTAGTACTATCACTATGGCAGCTACTGAGCACCTGACATACTCATTGTCCTGTAGGAGTGATCAGTGCTTCAGATATATTAAAGTCAGATGAGAGAGAGAGAGAACAAAAAACCTCTTTAGTAGTCTCGAGTAGTCTCCTGCTGAAACCCACCTGGCGTTTCTGTGTAGCAAGGTGGGGGGGAGCAGGTATCTCCCCATGGTGCAACTGTGGCCCTGTGTGGAGCTGTCTCCGTTAGCAATGTAGAAGAGCTGGGCACATAGCAAGGAGATTGTGGAGGCCTTGGAAATAAGAGCCCACCTCCTACTTCTTGCTATCACAAGGCCCTGGGATATGGGCACCTGTCATGTAGCCAGGCTTCAGTGATGCCTGTTCATGCCAACTTATTCCCTCAAAGCATGGGAGGGCTATCTGAATCCCCTATGACAGAACCGTGGGAGTCACAGATCAAAGAGTGACTTCACGTGAAGCTGCCACAGCCTAGCAATTTCACAGCCAGAGTCAGCCCTATGCCAGAGCACAGGGGTTGCTATACAGTCCATAACGACAGTTAGTGAATTTTAGAAAGTGGAGGTAAAGACAGAAAACTCAAAGGGTTAGCTCACTGCACCGTTATCTGTGTAGTCAATGATCGGTCCTGTGGTGTACAGACGATGGAGAGACTCGTGAGCTCTCATCAGTTTCCATATCTCCGCAAGTTCTTGGTGGTGTGGTGGCTGAAGGTCTGCAACGTCTTTGTCTGCTTCTTTGCAACCTTGGGGTGTCAAACGGCTGTAGATCTGCCGGTGTTCTCAGCGATGCTGTGCACTTTCCAGTTGTCGCTTGTAGGCAAAAGGGGAACTTCCACCGATACGGAATAAGTCTTTCCCGCAGAACTTAAAGGAAAGGGCGAAAGTCCTTCCTGTGCTGGAGAGTAATGGCGGAAAGCTCTTGAAACAGCTGAATGTGCAATTTTTCATGTTCCAAGTGAACATGGTTGCTAATCGCAGTATTTCCTCCTCCTCCTCCTGGATGAAGTTAACCAGGCAGCATACAGCATCTCTGGGTGGGTCAGTGTCTCTGCCCCTAGGTCTAAGCACTCTGTGATACCTTTCCATTTCAACGGTTATCAGGTGGCCTGCCTAGCAGGGTATTAACGATAGCCCACACAGCATCTTGCAGTTGGGGTCCTTCCACCGACTCAGGTATCCCTCTGATATGCAGATTGCATCTGCGACCCCTATTATCCAGGTCTTCCATGTGCATGTCCATAAGGTGCTGTGCTTGTACAGTTGTGGCTCGTTGGACCTGTTGGATGGCCGCGCTGTGTATCATGGCGGCCGATTTCACGTGCTCCAGGCGAGAAGCGACTGCTCTGTTTTTAAGTCCGAGATTGCAGCGGACAAGTTACTTTTGATGTCCATAGCCACTTGTTGGGAGATCGGCTAGACACAGGAGAGGAGAGGGATGCGAGGCAGTCATACCTGCATGAGAGCTAGCTGCATGAGAGCTAGCTGGGGTGTCACACTATGGTCTGTGGCTTGAGATGCGGCCTGTGAGTCGGCGTGCTGTGTGCAAAACATCACCCATATGTTCTTGCTTAGTTGGGTAGATGAGTCCGGGTGGCAGACTGGCTTCTCCCGGTCATCCTTGCACCTGAGGGCCGAGGTTTTCCTGCTTAATAAAGGCTAATCTGAAGCTCTGTACAGCGGAGCTTTCCTTCTATGCTGCCATCTTGCTCTGGTGCTAGGTCATGCCCCCATGTGAAATTTGTGTCTTTTTCACACAAATAGAGCTTTCTTTTGGTGGTATTTATTCACCACTGAATTTTTTTGCGCTATAAATGGAAAGACCGTTCTAGTTTCTGTTATAAAATTTAGCAAATTTAGTAATTTTTTCTTCATAAATTTTGGCCAAAATTTATACTGCTACTTTACTTTGGTAAAAATAACCCAAATAAGTGTTTATTCTTGGTCTTTGTGACGGTTATAGAGTCTACAAGCTATGATGCCAATCATTGAAAACTGATCACGCCTGATGTACTAAGGGCCTAATCTAAAATCTAATTTCTTGAGACCCTAACAAGCCAGGAAAGTACAAATACCCCCCAAATTACCCCTTTTTAGAAAGTAGACAGTCCAAGGTATTTAGTAAGAGGCAAGGTGAGTTTTTTTTTTTTTTTTTTTCACAAAATTGTCATATTAACAGGTTTTTTCTCACACAGCATATGCGTACTTGCAATTACATCCCAAAATACATTCTGCTCCTCTGGAGTATGGTGATTCAACATGTGTGAGACTTTTACACAGCCTAGCCACATACAGAGGCCCAACGTGCAAGAAGCACCAACAGGCATTCTAGGGACATAAATTACACACCTTTCTAGACTACCTCATACACTTTTGAAGGTCCTGGAGCACCAGGACAATGGAAACTCCCAAAAAATTACCCAGTTTTGAAAAGTAAACACCCCAAGGTATGTTCTATGAGGCATAATGAGTCTTTTTTTTTTTTTTTTTTTTTCCACAAGTTTTTGGAAAATGTGGAAAGAAAATGAACGCTTTTTTTTTTTTTTGTCCATTTTATAAGCTATTTCCCAAGGCGTCTTTCAGGACAGCACCTGAGAGATATCGACTCCACCCGCCGGAAACAGGAAACACCTTCTTCCTCCAAACTTTAAAGGGAGGCGCCTCCCTACCATACCTCAGTTTTTGTGTTTCCTCCGGCCCGGAGGGAACATCTTTTTGAAGGGGAGTCAAGGTCTCTCAGATGCTCCTGGGAGACAGGGCTTCCTTTCTTTTTTTCCTCCTTTAGGAGACCCGCTGTCCTCCCGGCCTACCCAAGCCTTTGCAGCGGTAGCAATCGGGCTCCTCTTCCCCTCCTGGTGCTCGGTGAGAGCCGTAGACCCGGTGATCCGTGCAGTCGTAGGAGCGGCGGTGCGCGTGCGCCGCCGCCATGTTTTTTGGCCGGCAGGCGCGGCGGAAGTGACAAGGCGAGGTCACTGGGTCAGCAGAAGCGTCATTTCTGGCGTGGATGCAAGGGGGGAGGAGGGAGGACAGGAACTGGCGCCTACTTCCGCTTCCGGTCCGGTGCAGATGCACTATGGGAGTCCGGAAGCGGCATATGAAGCCACAAGTGAGGAGCTGCATACCAGAGATGGAGGACTCAGCGTCTGCAGCGGTGGGGACAGGCACAGGCGCCAGTAAAGCTCAGGTAGGAGCAGCAGTTTAAGTCTGCCTTTCTTCCTTTTCCTGGGTTTGGTCTATTTTCTTTTTTCTTACCCCCTAGTGGCAAGGGGCCTGTCTGGGCACTAGAGGCTGACTGGTTTCTTCTTAGTGCACCTGTGGGTGATTCTTGTGTAGCTGAGACCGGGTCTCACTAAAAGGTCCCCTGGTTTTTTTCCTTTTTTTGTCTTTTCTCTCACAGGCTAAAAGCTCTGACCCAAAAAAGAGATGTCCTTCTTGCAGGGCCAAAATGGGAGAAAATTGGAAAAAAGTCTTATGCAGTACATGCATCACTTCTTTAGTTAAGGAGGAATCAGCTTTTGTGATGATCTGGTTGCTTCTGTAAAGAATGAACTATACGCCACGATTCAGACTTTTCGTGACTCTTTAGTTAATCCAGCTGCTAGTCAGCCATCCACTTCTGAGGCTTCCCAGGTTTCTATTTCTTTCCCCATGGTAGAAGCTTTACCTGAAGGCCCCTCTATCAGGGAAGAGCAGTCCCCCACTCCTTCCGTTAAAGATTCGGAGGAGGAGGGTGAGGAAGCGGAGGTGGCTCCTTCCAAATTTAAGCTTTCCCTAGAGGAGGTAGACGGACTCCTTAAGGCTATCCATGTTACACTTGGCTTAAGTGAGGAAAAGAAGGAGTTATCTCTTCATGACCGCATGTATCAGGGTTAAATGAGCCTAAGGGGCGAACATTTCCGGTTCATTCGGTCATTTCTGACGCCATTACTAAAGAATGGCAAGATCCAGAGAAAAAGCCCTTTTTTTCCAGAGCCCACGAAAGGCGCTTCCCTTTTGAGGAGGACCCTTCTGCGGTGTGGAATAAGGTGCCCAGGTTGGATGCGGCCTTTTCACAGGTCTCAAGAGCCACAGACCTGTCTTTTGAAGACATGGGTGTTCTAAGGGATCCAATGGACAAACGCATGGATCCTTATTGGAGCACGCAACCTGGCAGGCTGCAGGGGGGGGACGAGAGAGCGCCCCCCCCCCTCCTGAACTGTACCAGGCCACATGCCCTCAACATAGGGAGGGTTGCTCCCCAAACGTTTCAACCAGTTTAATAAAAATCACACCAAAAACACTTCAATGTTTACACTCACATTTAAAACGAAACCAATAAGCCTTCAAAGTAAATCCACAGCAAACAAAAACAACCTTGATAACAGCGATGCTCTGCGATCACAGCGGGCCTGATGTGTGTGCCTGTGTATGTCTCACCCCACTCTCTAAGGTCCAGATATCCGAACAGTGTACAGTTCCTCAGCAAGCGGCGTCTCACTGGTTGAAACGTTATCACGCTATGTGGAGCACTTTATTTTTTTCACCTATGGAGCTGATTTGATTTGAATCACGGATTATCGGTTGCAACCCAGGTGTGGTTCAATTGCAGTTTGTGCCAAACACGAGAGTGGGAGGCAACTCAATCTGGTGAGTGCGCTCTTCAGAGGGAGTGGTGTCACTAACACAGTGGTGTGGTGGAAGATTAGAAGATTAAGAAGATTGAAAAACTTCCTCTTGAAATATTTGTATATATATTTTTTGATTTGTCCTGATTATTCACATTTCATGGACTTTATTATCACTCATCACTGGGTGTTTATACACTGATGATTGGTATTTATAACTATAGAGTCATTTGCATTATCTGACCCATAGTTGTATGTCACATTTGTTTAGTGCTATTATCTCTTCCTATTTTGCACATTATTGGTATATTCTTAGTTCTGTTTCAACTTGTGATAGGTGTATAAACTATGTATATGTGTGTGTGTGTGTGTGTATATATATATATATATATATATATATATTTGTCCCGATACCACTTTTTTAGGACCGAGTACAAGTACCGATACTTTTCTTTCAAGTATTTGCCGATACCGATTACTGATACTTTTTTTTTTTTAATGTCACGTGACAGTGTTTGTTTTCTTTTTTTTTTGTTTGTTTTTTTTAAGGGGGGGTGAACGGTGTCTGTGTTTTTTTTTTTTTTTTGTTTTTTTTGTTTTTTTGTTTTTTTGTTTTTTTTTTTTTTTTTTTTTTTAATCAGCCCTGTTGGGCTTTGGTGAGATATCAGGGGTCTTAACAGCCTCAGCTGCACTGAGAATGAATGGAGAGAAGACAGCGGCTCCTCTCCCTTCATAAACTGACAGATCGTAATCACAGGAGATTACAATGTTTCAGTTATGTGAATAGACAGTCAGCTGACTCTGTCCATTCACACAGCGGAGGGGGACAGCAGAACAGAGGGGGCCAGAGCAACGGAGGGGGACTGAGGTGACAGTCAGCGGTGATCGCGTGTGGGGGACTTGCAAGCACCGATCACCGCTGTATGTCACTAAAGCAGCTGAAAGCCGCAGGGGGAGAAGCTTGTAACTCCCCCACACGCCGCTCTTTGCTGACTGTCAAGGTATCGGGGAAAGCATCGGGAGCATTTGCCCGAGTACAAGTACTTAGGCAAATGCTCGGTATCGGTGCTGATACCGATACTAGTATTGGTATCGGGGCAACCCTGTTCATGAGCTCTACACGGCGCCTGCGCACTTAATACTACATTCTGTCACATGCTCACGCACGCTCCTGATATACCTCATGATCAGCTGTTGTTCTTCTGAGACTTTCGGCGTCTCCTTTGTCCTTTGTACTGCGCAAGCACTGCACCTCAGTAGTACAGGGAGGACACTATCCGATGGGGGGACCTTTCTCGTCAGAACACCGTCCGTGATAGGCTGAACACTGACTCACTGCTGGGAAACCGAGTTAGTGTTCAGTCATGGAGGAGGCGGCGCTTGTTTACACTGCATGGTCGCTGATTAGACTGAATGTATCACAGCGCCGGGGGTCAAGACTGCAGATGGGCACAGCGCCAGGAGATAACGCCAGTACAACGCCAATCAAGGTACTTGAGGCATGAGGATGAGGCATGCAGGTGGACACACTGAGGCTGCAGATGGGCATTGTTGACCCTCTCTTCCACTTACAGTAGCTGCAGCATTCTCACCCTCTGCTTATACTCGAGTCAATAATTTTCCAATTTTTTTTTTCGTGGTAAAAGTAGGTGCCTCGGCTTATGTTCAGGGTAAACTTATACTCGAGTATATACGGTAAACGGGCATCTTCTGCCATTGTCTGGGGAAAAAGCCGAGTCAACACTGGGTTCTTTCTAAGGAGACGATCTCACCCTTTGAAACAATGGGGTTATTTACCCTGGCTTTCCGTTGATCAAAGGCTCTGCTTTTTGGATCTCACTAGTTTGACCATTGCCATTGGTGTCATGTCAAGTGGCACCACCATTCAGGTTACTCTGCTTCAACATAATGTTTGTATATTGACCTGTGGATGGATGAGCTACGGATGGAGCATGGATGAGCATTAATGTGTAATTAATGAGCCAGGGATGAAGCATGGATGAGCCAGGGATGGGCACAGATCAGCACTGTGGGCACTTCAGATCCAGCCCACAGTGCTGCTGCACCAGCTGCCTCCTCTCCTCACACGCTGTACTGATCGTTGTGAGGAGAGGGGAGGAGCGGAGCCGGACATGTTTTGATTTGTTTACAAATGATCACTCTGTCATTGGATGGAGTGATCATGTGTTAAAGGGCTGCTGTCATTGGCCCTTTACCCCAATCTGTGACACGCCGGGTCTGGGAGGCCCGACTATCGCGGACATTCTTGGGTGCGTGCGGGAGCGCGATTCTGGGATGACATTATACTATGCCCTCCCAGAATTATCTGACCGTGCTGTAGCTGTCATTTGGCTTTGGCCCAGTCGGCAAGTGGTTGAGGTGGCCACTCTCCTCTTCCCAGAGTTTAAGTGGTTCCCTTTTCTCTCCACCTGGGGTGTATAGATGTATCAATATTTGCCTGCCTTCTTCATTAGCCTATGGCTGTGTGGCATCCTGCCTCGTGAATTCCTGATATTCCTATTTCCCAGATATTCCCTACATTTGGTGCATTCCATCCCTTGAGTTTGACTCCCTTATGTCTTCATTCGGGCAGGTTGATTTTCCCCCTGGTCTGTAATCTCTGGTAAGGTGGTTCCACCTATTGGTCTGATAAATAACCTCATCCTGAGTTCCCTACAAGTCCTTCATTCTGTACATCCTTTGGCCTTGCCCTGCTTATGGCATTTGTTAGGACCCTGCAGGTCCTGGCTAACTTTAATTATCATGTCCCTATCTCCTGAGACTTTGTGGCTCCTGTGGAATTTTTTTACTGTACAAGGCTCTTTCTTTTCCTCTGCTAAACCTTTCCAGCACCTTGTGGCTAAGCCCTATCTTATCCTTATAAGGACCAGATCCACCTTCTGTTTACACCAGCAGTGGCACTCTTACCTTACATTTTCCACTCGGGGACAGGGTAGCCTGAAAACTGGTTTCATCCTTGCTTCCATGATGCTTCTTATTGTCATTGAGCAATTCTATGCTTTCCCCACCATATGCTTCTGGCTGCTGCAGAATTTTCTTTTTTTTTTGCTCCCCTTAGGTGTTAGGGGTCAGACATGGCACCTCCACCTGCCTGGGTGGGCATTTTGCCTATTTTAACAGCACTTTTGCCCTCTGGGAGTCCCTCCTTGAGTCCCTCTTTACCTGCCTGAGCCCATTCTCCCTTTAAAGTTGGGTTCTAGGGCCTGAACAGTCCCTAGCGTTTCATACTCCTCTTGTGAGCAGAGCCACTGCCTAAATTCTGTTTCATGTTTCTCCCAAACAGTTGGTTACTAGGATACTGAGTCTCTGCAGCCGCTTGCTCCAGGAATGAGGCACTTCTATGAGATTAGGATTCTATTCTGTGGGATGCCACCTACAGACGTATTGTTTGGCCGTCTTTTTTTGGCTCTGCTCATCTCATAACCTTTGTGAAAATGATGGAAGTGTTCAATCAGCACCTGTTTGATTCAGACCCAAATGTGAAGTCTTGCCATCCCATGGTGAGAAGCCTTCTCAGAGGATTCCTAGTCTGCAGCCATTACTCTGAAGCAAGGGGAGCTTGTTTCCTCTGATGCAGCGTGCACTAATTTGAAGCCATAGGATCAGCCTGTTGCCTCTACCAGTTCGGTTTGGATCTTGGCTCTTATAGGGCCATGCAAGATAACTAAAGTAATTCCCTCATCATCCATTGTTTGATGATTTTGTGTACAAGGACTGAAATAATCTTGTTTCTTTCTCCCAAGACATTTGCATCCTTTTACTGATGATTTTGTTAAAAACTGGTCTATAACACTTCCTCTTTCCCCTTTCCATCCCATTTTGTTGCTTAAACAAAGACTTCAGCTCCGGTGCAGGATGCTTCTTTTAGGGACTCCACAGATATGAGAATGGCAGCTATTTCCATGGCATTGTTTGCATTTACTTGCACCAATCAGCAAAAATGTACGCCCAACTCTGGTTCTGGCCTTATGGTCTCAGTCTTTCAAACACTATCAGACCAACACCAGCATAGACTAGTAATTAGTTGATTGTGCAGACCATATGTCTACTGACGCAACAGTGCATGCAGTGGGGTTTGCACTTTTGCATCAATATGATGTAACTTCACATTCAATGAACAACACGTTGGTTGATGTGTTGGATGGTGGAGCAAATTTCTATTAACACTCTTCTCAATATGCCCTTGGTGGATAATCCTCTTAAGAGCTTTGTTGGACAGCATCCTCAAGCATGTTACCAGGCAGTGAGAATAGTCCCCTCCTGCAAGTCAAAGGGTTAAGGATCAACCTTCTAAGGCTACCCCATCCTTTTCTTCCCTGTAGTGTACCTTCTTTAGCCCACAGTTCAATTCCTTGCGAAGGCCTCCCAAGGCTGTCCTTTTTGTCAGCTCACATAGCCTGGCGCTCCAAAACTGTGATCCCTCCTCAACATGAAGGTACACACATACTTTCCGAGATTTGGGTTATCTTCTGGCCTCTGTGGACACTTGATAGTCTTGTATCACCAATGACTTGATGCAAACAGAGCTGTGTAAGAGCTACAAACTAAAGATCTGTTCCCTGACTCCTCTTTTCTTGCTTTTAATCTCCCAGTGTCCCCTTGTGCCCCTTTCTAAGCTTCTAGACCAGGGTGTCGTCACCAGAATTCCTACTGCAGAGCAATTACAGGGCTTTTTTTTTTTCCCAACTTTCATGTTTCCCAAACATATCCTGACATCAGACTCTAAATGTGTTCATTTGTGTTGAAAATTTTTAGGTGCAAGTCCACCTGGTCCGTCATTGGGTCTCTTCATCTGAAGGGCTTCCTGGCCTATGTGCATCATCAAACACCTTTCTGCCCTGTGGTCCTTGGCCCATCTCATTACTGCTTTGTGGCCCTCCTGTTCAACCTTTCCTAAGCTCCCCTGGTGTACACATAGGTACTGGCTCATCTGCTCTCCCAGTATAAACTAGTGCTGGGCTATTTCGATGACCTCCTGATAGAGCAGTCCTTGCAGGTCTTGGAGGACAATGGGCTCCATTCACAGAACAGATCGCATGTGGTATTTAGGTGTTTCCACAAATACCACATGCAATCCTCAAAATATCAATTTACTACTGCTTTATGCGGTATTTACAACATAAAGCAAAAACAGCATAAAACAGGAGTGAAAGTCAGTTCACAAAAAAAATGCATGCAGTAAATTATTATTAGTCTAGGCATTCAATATGACACGAGCAGACAGTCAGAGGGGACGGGGGAGAGGAGGGAGGAGAGGATACAGGAGACAGAGCAGGGTTGTTGGTGATGGAGGCATGTACGTTGACAACAGTGTCTGGGTTCAGCAGCCCTGATATATTGTGGTCAAAGTACAGGGGAAGCACATAGCCAGGCAGGATCAGACAGGTATTACAGGCGATACAGGGGGCCAAATGACTCGGCACCAGCCTTGTGCTGTATATCATGCTTTAAGGGAACAGGATCTGTTTTTTTTTTTTTTTTTGTTTTTTTTGTTTTTTTTGTTTTGTTTTTTGGGCTAACTTCTTTTAAGTCATAATGTACTAGTATGCACGGCATACTAGCACATTGTGACAGACTTAAAGTGATACTAGAGTCGTTTCTTTTTTTTTTTTTTTTGTTAAAAATAACAATGTTCTACTTGCCTGCTCTGTGCAGTAGTTTTGCACAGAGCAGCCCAGATCCTCATCTTCTCGGGTCCCTCTTGGGCACTCCTTGCCCCTTCCTACTGCTGAGTGCCCCCACAGAAAGCAGCCCCCCCCCCCGGTGCTTCCATCTTCTCTGGAGTTCTTTTGGGGCTTTGGATCTTCAGCCGCTTGAATTGCCGGGCTGTGGCGGCCTCACTCATGTACATGGGAATCACATCGCTGTGGCACAGAGAGCGTTACATAAATGTGATTTGAGCTACGCATGTGTGGCTTAGATCACATTACACGCTCACAGGCGGGGGGTCATTTATAATAGAAGAGACCACTAGGGTCTCTTCTGTTATCAAAACCCTGCCTGTCGGCGAATATTAAATGCCACACTTTACTACCACTAATGCAACACACCCTAATGGTTGTGTGCTAATGCTCACCCTTATCAAATCACTCTTCCCCTGTAGGATCTTAATTTGGTCCCGTTCATGATTCAAAGGCCTCGCTTTAGGCATACAAGGGACGTTCCTCTCTCTTCTCTTGGTAAAAACCACAAGGTGGCTTTCCTGGTGAGGCACCTTTTCTGAGGCTCCAGTTCATTTGGCTAAAATGGTTACTAGATAACACATCCATGTCTACTAAAACGTTGGCTGTGAATCGGTATTGGTGGTTGTGTTGTCAGAAAATGTTATTAGCACTTGCACAAATAGAGCCTAAGAACTGTTCTAATCTTCCTTGCAGAATACCTGGAGAGTCAAAACCTAAGTCATGTGACCCAGCTGACCCAGCAACACTTATTGCTGAAGCTCTAAAGAAGAAGTTTGCATATAGATATCGAAGTGACAGCCAAGGGGAGTCGGACAAACATTTTCCAAAATTAGAGCCAAAGAAGGCTGCAGAAACACCAATGGTATGTGAATATTTTTTTTTTTTTTTTTGTATGTAAATTTCACTAGAATGACTTATCTTAAAAGGATTGCTCTATACAATACTTTTATCTCAAAGTACGTACACCCCTCACATTTTTGTAAATTTTATTATATCTTTTCATGTGACAACACTGAAGAATAACACTTTGCTAAAATGTAAAGTAGTGCATGTACAGCTTGTATAACGGTGTAAATTTGCTGTCCCCTCAAAATGACTCAACACACAGCCATTAATGTCTAAACCGCTGGCAACAAAAGTGAGTACACCTCTAAGTGTCAATATTTTGTGTGGCCACCATTATTTTCCAGCATTGCATTAACCCTTCCTCTTGGGCATGGAGTTCACCAGAGCTTCACAGGTTGCCACTGGAGTCCTCTTCCACTCCATGCATAATTCACCAAGCTATAATTTTCAGCAAGGAAGTACCTTTGTAGAAAATGACAAACCCGTGCATTATAGCTTAGTGATTTTATGGCCTTGTGTACACTGCAGCTTAACCCTTTTTCTGTCGGGCCCTGTGCTCCACTCCTAAACTCAAATGGTAAGACCATTTTTGCAGTTTTTCCATTGCTTTTTTATTTTTCCCTTTTACAGCTTTCAAAGTTTGTAAAAGACCCCCAAACCATATATTTTCTGAAAGCACATGACCTGTCTAGTAAAAAAAAAAGGTGCTACTGATTTTTATGGCCCCACGATATTTGCGCAAATGTTTATCATCTTTTTTGCTAAAAATACACTAAAATCATTATTCACAGATACAAACACAGTAACTTTTATGAAATTCCTGCTAAATGAATATAAAAGTGGTTGTAAAGCCTGAAAATTTTTTACCTTAATGCATTTCTTGCATTAAGATAAAAAATGTTTAGACATATACACAACCCCCCCGCCCCCTTTTGCTTACCTGAGCCCTCATTCGATCCAGTGCCATGCATGTCTGCAGGTCTTCTCTCACCTCACTTCTGGGTCTCCCTGGGTTTGCTGGGGCAGCGGGAGCCATTGGCTCCCAGTGCTGTCAATCAAAACCAGTGATGAGGGAGCAGGGGGCTGGGTCGTGTCCCACTGTCTGTGTAAATAGATGCAGCAGCAGGGCTCGGGTGCGAGCATGCACTACCTTTCCATGGGGGCACTGGACAAGGGGGGGAGGGCTGGGAGCACCGGCGGTGAACCCGAAAAGAGGAGGTTCGCAGACGCTCTGTCATTCCATGGCACAGAGCAGGTAAGTATAGACATGTTTTCTATTTTTATTATTTTTTATTTTTTTTTAAATTACCTTTACAATCACTTTAACCTGTATTGATCTAATAAATATTTATACATGTTTTTAATTTGTGTCGGTCTTTTTGCGAAATGGTGAAAATCAAACGTACACAAAAATTTAGATAACCAAATTTCTCAATCTGGATGTTTTCTTTTTTTCACGTACAGCTTTTGAGTTTGTAAAAAAAACCCAAAAAACCAAAACCCCAACCAAACCATATATTTTCTGAAAGCACATGACCGGTAGAATAAAAAAAGGGGGAGTTCTGATTTGACTTAATAAATAACAAATTTGTAAATTTTAGTTTGTGCCTTTTTGTGAAATGGTGAAAATCAAACGTACACAAAAAGTTTGTAAAAGACCCACCAAACCATATGACCAGTAGACTAAAAAGGAGGTGCTACTGATTAAGGCCCCATGATATTTGCGCAAATGTTTATCAAATCGTTATTTTCACAAAAAAGTGCATGCTTTGGAGAGACATTAGACATTCTGTCTTTTTTTGAAACCGAGAAAGACTGAAGACAGGCCCTTTTTCTGCAGCCTGAGCTGAATTGATGCTGAAGGGACACCTGTGCAGTGTGGAGGGAGAGGGGGGGGGGTGTTGGCACAGTTCATCAGTAGCTAGTGGAGGGAAGTAAGCGGCGGAGGAGAGGTGACAGGTGGGTTGGAAGGAGCGGGTGGGGGGGGGGGTCACATCATAGGTTAATAGCTCTGATCAGCGGCTTGTTTGCCACTAATCCGAGCTATTGGTTTGTTTAGCAGCATCTGCTGAACAGTTATGCTATAAGTTCATGAGCTTATAGCAGAAGTAAGCATTTGAGGAATGCCAGGTCTGTACGACGTATGGACCTGGCCAGCTGGAAGCAGAGCTGTAGGTCCGTACACCAGTATTTCTCAACTCTGGTCCTCAAGGTGCCCTAACAGGTTATGTTTTCAGGATTTCTGTCAGATGAAACGGCTGTGGTAATTGCTAAGGCAGTGAAACTGATCAAATCACCCGTGCAAAATAATGGCGAGCCTGAAAACATGACCTGTTGGGGCGCCTTGAGGACTGGAGTTGAGAAATGCTGCTCTACACCATACGAACCTGGCAGCAAAAGGGTTAAAGAAGCCGATTCTTTAAGCGTTTGAGCTGGGGGTTTTTTTCTCTGCTCCTTGCCTCCCCTTAATGTTAGCTTGTGTGTCCATGTACACTAGAGGCTGTGTGTCCATGCGCACTAGAGGCATTTTCAGTAGTTTAATGGCAGGGGAGTTTACAGGCCAAAAAAAAAAAACCATCACTTGTGCGTTTGAGCATAAAAAAAAGTTAAAAAGCTCCGTAACGTGCATTTACGATAGGCACATTCCCGCGTTAATGCATTCTAATGGCAAGAATTCTGCCCAATAGAATGTATTAATGCCAGACGCAGGAAAATGCACATTAGTGCCCATGCAAAATGCAGATTTTTACCACATTTTTACTGCTGCTGCACTGCTGTAGGAGAAAAAAAGTCAAGAGCATACAGCATACAGTGTGCATGAGGCCTAAGAGACCAGTGTTAGCAATATTGGACACAAAGGGTAGCGGATACGTTGCTTCCTGTGTTATGTCGATGGGCAAAGTAACCGTGTCTTTTTAAGTCTAGTGAGCATGATAAATTATCTTTGTAACCACGATTTGTTATTTGTTTTTCAGTTTGGACCTCACATGCTGAAATCAACAGGAAAAATGAAGACCCTTGTTAAATCGACACATTCCTGAAATATAGGAGAAGCTCTTCTCTGATTCCTGGCTTTTACTAGGGCTTGAAGGATCAAGAACAAGATGTGCAATGTATTTTCTTCTAAAGGGATCTTGTGACTTGATCACAATCTGTATAACACTAAATCTTGCCATGCCAAATTGTGTTTGATAATCAATAATGGCTTGAATATACAATACTAGTGGCAAAGTAAAGTAGTTATTCTAGTTCTAGCAATACTGTACAATGCTGCAGGTGTTTGGTACTCTGAGGGGTGGACTACCCCTTTTTGATATGGCACTTTATGAAGTGTTAAGTAGTTTTTACTTTTTTTTTTATTTTGCCAAATATAGGAATTTACGATTTCCTTTATTATAGGCAAATATATTTAGACTTTTAAGTGCTTTTTAGCATTCTTAGAACTCAGGAAATATTCTGTAAAGCAGCTTTATGCGTATTTATAATTGAATTGATTAGCAAATATTAGTAAACACACGTTTTAATATAATATTCCCTGAAGTTCATTACATTGGTGGGAGTTTTGAGAGTTCAACTGTTGGTAGAATTGTGTATCTTGGAGTGTTCTTGCTAAGCTTACTTTGCTTATGATTCACTCCAGTAAACTTTTATTATTTAGTGAGCTCATAGAGGAATCTGAATAGCAGCGTATCCCCTTAGCACGCACCCCTTATCCTATTCTATACTGTATTGTAACTGTTGAGCTGGTTGTTCAGTGCTTACCTGCCTGGTGTCCATCTCCTCCTGGGTCGTTTTTAGATGTTCCATGCCTGGCCACACCCATTATCCCCTCTTCTTCCCCCCCTCTAGATAGCATTTGGGTAGAGGTGTTCTAATGGAGGAAACCTTTCTACTTCTTCTAATGTTCTTTTGGGGTTATTTTAACAGCTAAAAACTATGGGGAAATTCAGTAATCTGGACATGATGATCGTGGTATGTCTCCTTTAACATGATCTGTTCCAAACTCATAAAATAGGTTTTGGTATCATTACTGACATGCACACCAGGTTCAGGTACTATTACTTTTAGACCTCATTCACACAAGCACACTGTTCTGCGCAAAGGGCCTTCTGGGTGTTTCATGAAGGCAGCCTTCAAAAATCAATGACAGGCAGATGGCTGTGCAGTTCCCCAAGTGCAGTGGTCATATTTGGACAATGTCACCAGCATCCCCACCCCTTCGGTTACTTTCAAATGTCAGCTTGAGAATCTCCCAACCAGTGGCTGAATGCGGCTGAGCTATTTTGTTGCTATGATGATATCAAAGCTGACCGTATCCCAGTGAAAAATGGGCTAAACATGCACAGAGGATGGAGTGTTGGCAGTATGGAGACACCTGCCTCAGTGCGCCTCCCTCCATGTGAGAAATTCAAGTGCCTGTTTCTGACAGGTACAATCATTGCCCTCACCATCTTTTGTCATGTGGAAAAGCAATAGGATTCTAAAGAGTGTTTAACGTTTTTATGAATTACTTAGTATGGGCTGAACGTTACAGCCAGGCATTAGGAGTTGGTGTTGTAGAGATGGCCTGTTCCATTCTCTTCATTACTGACTTTGAATGACCATCTGAGTTAGAAAGCATGATCTGGTAGAGCTCTCTACATTCTGTTAGCCATGCCTGCTCAAATCTCCAACAAATAAAACTCAAGATTGTGAAGGCACCCACTTACCGTATATACTCGAGTATAAGTCGAATTTTTCAGCACATTTTTTAGTGCTGAAAGTGCCCCCCTCGACTTATACTCGAGTCAAGCACTTTTCTGCAGCAAAAAATTTCATTTTCCGAACCGACTTTGGGGCCCCGTATCTCAGGGCCACTTGGTGCTAGAAACTCCAAATTTGGTGTGCAAACCCAGTGGACCTGGTACCACAACATATCCAAAGCTGAAGTTCCTAGCACTAAGTGGCCCCGAGATACGGGGCCCCAAATTCGGTTCGGAAAATGTCATTCTCTGCTGCAGAAAAGTGCTTGACATTTTCTGAACCGACTTTGGGGCCCCATATCTCAGGGCCACTTGGTGCTAGGTACCCCAAATTTGGTGTGCAAACCCAGTGGAACTGGTACCACAACATATCCAAAGCTGAAGTTTCTAGTACTAAGTGGCCCTGAGTAAGCGGGCCCCCAAACCGGTTAGGAAAATGTCATTCTCTGCTGCAGAAAAGTGCTTGACATTTTCTGAACTGATTTTTGGGGCCCTGTATCTCGGGGCCACTTGGTGCTAGAAACCCCAGCTTTGGAAATTTTATGGTGCTAGTTCCACTGGGTTTGCACACCAAATTTGGGGTTCTTAGCACTAAGTGGCCCTGAGATACAGGGCCCCAAATTCGGTCGACTGTGTCCATCTGCTGCAATGTCATTTCGGGACCCTTTGGGTTCAGAGACCCCAAATTTTGGCTGCAGCTAGGGGGCATCTAGGAACCCTTAACTACCGAGTTTGAAGTTCAGGGGACCTATGGCTGCAAATGGGCACAGTGAGGCTGCAAATGGGCATTGTTGACCCTCTCTTCCACTTACAGTAGCTGTGCATTTCTCACCCTCGTCTTATACTCGGGTCAATAAGTTTTTCCCATTTTTTTGTGGTAAATTAGGGCCTCGACTTATACTCGGAACGACTTATACTCGAGTATATACGGTACATCTGTGCAGCAACTTGTTTAAGAGTAGTTTCCTTTGTAACACCCACTTAATCTATCCTAATTGTCTTTTCATCCTGTAATACTTACCATACGTATTATGTCATATCTTGCCAGTTTTGTTACAGGAATTGTCTGTATTTATTGTTGTATAGAATTCATCAGTTAGGAAACTGCCTACTTTTTTTAGTATAACATATGGAAATCCTAGGAATTTATTTGTTTTGGCATTAATACAGATACACATTGGCGGTCTATGAAATGTGTTTCATAATGCTGTAAGATTTTGTCTGAGTTTTTTTTTCTTGTGTAAAGTTGCAGCTTGTCAGTATATGGTTCTGAGAAATTAAAAAGGAACTTGTTAGTCATTTATGTAAAGTTCATCTAACACTACCCTCTCCAGAGGTTGACGGTGCTGTTGTCCAAGGGTGGATGCGTTGCTCCTTTTTGGTTACAGTAGAGAAATGAGTGTAGCCACCCTAAGACAGAAAATGAAAAGCGGGGGAAAAAAAACACTAATGAAGCCACCGTATCTTTAAGGATTGGTAAGCTGCAGTATGACATTTTTCTTCTTGGGTATCAATATATTTTAAAGTGTTTTTGTACTTGTCAACTATTCAGGTAAAATGCCGGTAGATAAGTCTTTGACATATTTTTGATGATTGTGTAAGAGGGATTTCCCAATATACTACAAACTATCTGTCATGGTTCATACTCCATTACTATTATTATAGTATACTATACAATTTGAAAAGTGAGAGTCCTCTTTTCAAAATAGCTGCAACAGTTGAGTCAAGTTGAATAAAATATATGAAGAGCCCAAAACAGACATTTCATAGTTTGGTGAACATATTTGCAATCTAATCGTGTAGCCTTTTTTCAATTTCTCTTGCAGATACATACATTTTGGAGTGTGAATATACTCCGCTTGTTCATTATGTACATATTCACCCTAGGAAATGTCATCAACATCAATTGTATGTACGTTTTCCTCCACTGAAATTCTTTTATCACCAGCCTAGGTTTGTTGTATCACGTTTTAAATAAATAAAATACTACAGTGGAAGAGATTCAGATCTTTATACGTTTTAAAAATGTATACCCTCTATCCACCAGGCAGAATGTTAATTCTTATTTTAAAGTTTCATCAAACCCAGATTGTTATATAACATTGAGAGTCTTTTTGAATAGAGTGTTCATGCTCAGCTACAAAGCATTTGTTTTGTGTAGAGTGAAATATACCTGGTTGATCCTGCCTTCAGCTGTTCCTCCCATATCCTTTGTGCAGGTTGAGATTGTGTAGACCAGTTGGTGTCCTCTACAGACCATGCTCAATTTCAGTTCCCTTTTTTTTCCCTCCCGTTTTTCTATCTGTGCACACCACATGACTATAGTGTCACACATGGGGGTGTTTACACAGTGGTAAATGACACTCCCCTGTCTCCCTTTTCTATCTTGTCCTATTGATAAACACTATGGGGGTGGGGTATAGTATATAGCCAGAAATGCTTAGTTTTAATATAAATCCGTATTGAATCTAATGTGATTGCTAATACCTGTAAAGTAAAAGGGCCATGGATGCCATCTGAACAAAATGAAAGCTAGTGTCAATCATCTGACTCCACCTACACCATATTATGCACATAAAATACATATTTGATGTTGAAAAAAGATATATAGGGAGCTGTAAAACAGTCATTTGATATTTTATAATCTAATTTGAATTGCTCTTCTGAAATCAGGGCTGGCCAGACACACACTCACAGTAGAGAGCATATATCAGCAGATAATAGAAGTCCCTGCAGTTGCCAAGGAACAGGGAAAGATCATGTGACCACACAACCATGCTGCAGGAATAAGGTACCTAGAGGATTAAACAAAAAATGTAGTTGCATCTATCTATCCCCAAAAAATGCAAGGAACACTTTTTAATCAGAGTACAGCATCAAGACAAACTGACCAGATTATCTGGTCAGTTAAGTAGCAGAGGGGGTTGTCAATCAGTTTCAGCTGCTTTGGTGGTAATGAAATTAACAGATGCACTAAATGGGCAACAATGGGATGACCTCAAGCAGGAATGGTTTTACAGGTTGGGGCCACTGCCTTTTTTTTTTTTTTCCCCGATATCTTTTCTGACTGTGTTTCACTAGTTTTACATTTGGCTAGGGTTAGTGTCACTACTGGTAGCATTATGCGATACCTGGACCCTATAAAAGTTGCACAGGCAGTCCAACTCCTCCAGGATGGCACATCAATACCTGCCATTGCCAGAAGGTTTGCTGTGTCTCCCAGCACAGTCTCAAGACCATGGAGGAGATTCCAGGTAACAGGCAGTTACTCTAGGAGAGCTGGACAGGGCCATAGAAGGTCCTTAACCCATCAGCAGGACCTGTATCTGCTCCTTTGTGCAAGGAGGAACAGGATAAGCACTGCCAGAGCCCCACAAAATGACCTCCAGCAGGCCACTGGTGTGAGTGTCTGACCAAACAATCGGAAACAGACTTCATGAGGGTGGCCTGAAGGCCTGACATGCTCTAGTGGGCCCTGTACTCACTGCCCGGCACTATGGAGCTTGATTGGCATTTGCCATTGAACACCAGAATTGGCAGGTCTGCCACTGGCACCCTGTGCTTTTCACAGATGACAACAGGTTCACCCTGAGCACATGTGACAGACGTGAAAGGGTCTGGAGAAGCTGTGGAGAAGGTTATGCTGCCTGTAACATCATTCAGCATGACTGGCTTGGTGGTGGGTCATTGATGGTCTGGGGAGACATATTCATGGAGGGATGCACAGACTTCTACAGGCTAGACAATGGCACCCTGACTGCTATTAGGTATCGGGATGAAATCCTTGGACCTATTGTCAGACCCTACACTGGTGCAGTGGGTCCTGGGTTCCTCCTGGTGCACAGCAATGCCTGGCCTCATGTGGCGAGAGTATGCAGCCAGTTCCTGGAGGATGAAGGAATTTATACCATTGAATGGCCCTCGCGCTCTGGGACATTATGTTTCGGTCCATCCGATGCTGCCAGGTTGCACACCTCAGTCTGTTCAGAAGCTCAGTGATGCCTTGGTCCAGATCTGGGAGGAAACACTCAAGGACACCATCCGTCGTCTGAGGAGCATGCTTGGATGTTGTCAGGCATGCATACAAGCATGTTGGGGCCATACAAACCACTGAGTACCGTTTTGAGTTGCTGCAATGAAATTTCAGCAACATGGACTAGCCTGCTGCTTCATTTTTTCACTTTAATTTTCGGGGTGTCTTTGAATTCAGCCTTCTGTAGGCTGATAATTTTCCTTTCCATCAAACGATGTGGCATCCTTTTGATCCTAACACATTACCCAGTTGATATCAGTATAGATATCCAGCATGAGATTTTTCTCCATTGAGATTCGATGTGTTTTCAAAGTGTTCCTTTAATTTTTTGGAGCAGTGTATAATGGCAATTAACATTTCTTTGTTTAGTATTAGTAATTTTTCAGATGGTTACATGAACTGTATTTATTGGAACATCAATTGAATTCCTGCTTCTACTCTTTCTTCCTCAATTTCTTGATCGTGATCTATACTCACTTTCCTTTTGAATATTTGCTTCTGCCTCTTTTTTTTTTTTTTTTATTTCTATTCCAAGCTGCTTGCTGTGGGGGCACTCAAAAAGGGAGGAGGAGCCGCGAGCACTGACTGGGCACGGGTGTTTTTTGTTTTTTTTGATTATCAACAAAACGGAAAGCTTTGACCTTGTGCACTACAGCAGTGCATGTATGAAACGCTTGTTCCACTTTGGCAGCCAAATTGGCATAACGCCTACTTTATATTTTTGTACTGTATGTTCCAATCAACATCACATAACTTAAAATGCTAGTTACCATTTTAAGACACATATTAGGTCTTATGTGTAAATGTTAACACACATATTGTGGGGTTTTCCCAAATTTGACTGCAAAAGTGAAAACACGTTTTAACTATAAACCGCTTGCCGACCAGCTGCCGTCATTATACTAAGTCAAGGTGGCATGGTCCTGCAAATCTCCGATGTACGTCGGGGCGGAATCTCGCTTTTTCAAAATTGTCGCTCTTTGTTTATAGTGCAAAAAAACAAACGCAGAGGTGATCAAATGCCACCAAAGCTCTATTTGTGGGGAAAAAAAGGACATACATTTTGTTTGGATACAATGTCGCACGACCGCGCAATTGTCAGTTAAAGTGACGCAGTGCCGTATCGCAAAAACATGGCATGGTCAGGAAGTGGTAAATCCTTTCCGTACTTAAGTGGTTAATCTGGTTGGCTGTACTGCTGTGTGCTTGTCAAGTCTTAAAATTAACACCAGTGCAGGGGTTGTACTGCTTTAGCCTACTAGAGTTTACAGTGCATACAATTACACCCCTGCTACTCTTGTTGTGCCCCTGAGCTTTATTCAGTTGGGGAGTGGTCCTGTTTTATACTATACAGTTTCATGTCCACTGGATGTAAAGCCTCTAATTGGAGGTCAGCAAAGCAGAAGTATAATATGGAGTGACAAAGCTAACATGGCTCTGAAAGTGGGAAACGTTATACTTACCTGCTCTATGTAATAGTTTTGCACAGAGCAGCCCTGATCCTCCTTTTCTGGGGTCAGAAGCCGGTGTGCCTGGCTCCTCTTCATTGGTTGCCCCCAGGGCCGTCTTTAACCACTTGAGCCCCGGACCATTATGCTGCCTAAGGACCAGAGGTCTTTTTCCAATTTGGCACTGCGTCGCTTTAACTGCTAATTGCGCGGTCATGCAATGCTGTACCCAAACGAAATTTGCGTCCTTTTCTTCCCACAAATAGAGCTTTCTTTTGATGGTATTTGATCACCTCTGCGGTTTTTATTTTTTGCGCTATAAACGGAAAAAGACCGAAAATTTTGAAAAAAAATGATATTTTCTACTTTTTGTTATAAAAAAAATCCAATAAACTAAATTTTAGTCATACATTTAGGCCAAAATGTATTCGGCCACATGTCTTTGGTAAAAAAAATGTCAATAAGCGTATATTTATTGGTTTGCGCAAAAGTTATAGCGTCTACAAACTAGGGTACATTTTCTGGAATTTACACAGCTTTTAGTTTATGACTGCCTATGTCATTTCTTGAGGTGCTAAAATGGCAGGGCAGTACAAAACCCCCCCAAATGACCCCATTTTGGAAAGTAGACACCCCAAGGAAATTGCTGAGAGGCATGTTGAACCCATTGAATATTTATTTTTTTTGTCCCAAGTGATTGAAAAATGACAAAAAAAAAAAAAAAAAAAAATATTTACAAAAAGTCGTCACTAAATGATATATTGCTCACACAGGCCATGGGCCTATGTGGAATTGCACCCCAAAATACATTTAGCTGCTTCTCCTGAGTACGGGGATACCACATGTGTGGGACTTTTTGGGAGCCTAGCCGCGTACGGGGCCCCGAAAACCAAGCACCGCCTTCAGGATTTCTAAGGGTGTAAATTTTTGCTTTCACTCTTCACTGCCTATCACAGTTTCGGAGGCCATGGAATGCCCAGGTGGCACAAAACCCCCCAAAATGACCCCATTTTGGAAAGTAGACACCCCAAGCTATTTGCTGAGAGGCATATTGAGTCCATGGAATATTTTATATTTTGACACAAGTTGCGGGAAAGTGACACTTTTTATTTTTTTTTTTTTTTTTTTTTCATAAAGTTGTCACTAAATGATATATTGCTCACACAGGCCATGGGCATATGTGGAATTGCACCCCAAAATACATTTAGCTGCTTCTCCTGAGTATGGGGATACCACATGTGTGGGACTTTTTGGGAGCCTAGCTGCGTACGGGACCCCGAAAACCAATCACTGCCTTCAGGATTTCTAAGGGTGAAAATTTTTGATTTCACTCTTTACTGCCTATCACAGTTTCGGAGGCCATGGAATGCCCAGGTGGCACAAAACCCCCCCAAATGACCCCATTTTGGAAAGTAGACACCCCAAGCTATTTGCTGAGAGGCATGGTGAGTATTTTGCAGCTCTCATTTGTTTTTGAAAATGAAGAAAGACAAGAAAAAAAATTTTTTTTTTTCTTTTTTCAATTTTCAAAACTTTGTGACAAAAAGTGAGGTCTGCAAAATACTCACTATACCTCTCAGCAAATAGCTTGGGGTGTCTACTTTCCAAAATGGGGTCATTTGGGGGGGTTTTGTGCCACCTGGGCATTCCATGGCCTCCGAAACTGTGATAGGCAGTGAAGAGTGAAATCAAAAATTCACGCCCTTAGAAAGCCTGAAGGCGGTGCTTGGTTTTCGGGGTCCCGTACGCGGCTAGGCTCCCAAAAAGTCTCACACATGTGGTATCCCCGTACTCAGGAGAAGCAGCAGAATGTATTTTGGGGTGTAATTTCACATATTTCCATGGCATGTTTGAGCAATATATCATTTAGTGACAACTTTGTGCAAAAAAAAAAAAAAAAAAAAAAAAAATTTGTCTCTTTCCCGCAACTTGTGTCGCAATATAAAATATTCCATGGACTCGACATGCCTCTCAGCAAATAGCTTGGGGTGTCTACTTTCCAAAATGGGGTCATTTGGGGGGGTTTTGAACTGTCCTGGCATTTTATGCACAACATTTAGAAGCTTATGTCACACATCACCCACTCTTCTAACCACTTGAAGACAAAGCCCTTTCTGACACTTATTGTTTACATGAAAAAGTTTTTTTTTTTTTGCAAAAAAATTACTTTGAACCCCCAAACATTATATATTTTTTTAAAGCAAATGCCCTACAGATTAAAATGGTGGGTGTTTCATTTTTTTTTTTCACACAGTAATTGCGCAGCGATTTTTCAAACGCATTTTTTGGGGAAAAAACACACTTTTTTTAATTTTAATGCACTAAAACACGCTATATTGCCCAAATGTTTGATGAAATAAAAAAGATGATCTTAGGCCGAGTACATGGATACCAAACATGACATGCTTTAAAATTGCGCACAAACGTGCAGTGGCAACAAAATAAATACATGTTTAAAAGCCTTCAAAAGCCTTTACAGGTTACCACTTTAGATTTACAGAGGAGGTCTACTGGAAAAATTACTGCACTCGATCTGGCCTTCGCGGTGATACCTCACATGCATGGTGCAATTGCTGTTTACGTTTGACGACAGACCGCCGCTTGCGTTCGCCTTAGCGCGAGAGCAGGGGGCGACAGGGGTGTTTTTTTTTTTTTTTTTTTTTTTCTTTATTATTTTTTTGCTTTTTTAATCTTACTTTTAAACTGTTCCTTTCATATTTTTTTTTTTAATCATTTTTATTGTTATCTCGGGGAATGTAAATATCCCCTATGATAGCAATAGGTAGTGACAGGTACTCTTTTTTGAAAAAATTGTGGTCTATTAGACCCTAGATCTCTCCTCTGCCCTCAAAGCATCTGACCACACCAAGATCGGTGTGATAAAATGCTTCCCCAATTTCCCAATGGCGCTATTTACATCCGGCGAAATCTAAGTCATGAAATACTCGTAGCTTCCGGTTTCTTAGGCCATAGAGATGTTTGGAGCCACTCTGGTCTCTGATCAGCTCTATGGTCAGCTGGCTGAATCACCGGCTGCATTCTCAGGTTCCCTGTTGAGACAGGAGATCCAGAGAAAAACACGGAAGACGGTGGGGGGGGGGGGGCATTCCCTCCCACGGCTTGTAAAAGCAGTCTAGAGGCTAATTAGCCACTAGGATTGCTTTTACATGAAAGCCGACCGCTGGCTGAAAAGAATGATACCAAGATGACACCTAAACCTGCAGGCATCATTCTGGTATAACCACTCAAAGTCGTGAATGGCGTACCTGAAGACAAAAAAATGGTTAACAATGGTTAACAATAAAGCACAGTAAAGTGTAAATAATTACACACCTGAAAAACAAACATGATAAAACATAATAACAATAACAATAACAATCAATAACAATAACAATAACAATAACAATCAATAACAATAACAATAACAATAAAACATTGCAGAATAGAATACAGTAAAAAAGAGCAGAACAATAGAGAGAGAGAATAGAGAGAGAGAGAACAATAAAACAACAACTATTTTTTTTATTTCATATTTTTTTTTTTTTTTTACACTTTTTTTGTAACTAACTTTTATAACGGTAACCGGTTCCAGGTTCGGGTCTCTCAAAATGCGATGGCATCTCGGGAGACCCTGTGAAAGTGTGCCTAGTCTGTGCAATGCTGTACCCTACGCTAATACTCAACTAGTGAATGGTAGCGTTCAAAACATTCACCAATGCAAAGACCAGGATTATCAGGACAGAAGGGACAATAATAGCGGGTGTCACGCCTATATCCGCGCTTGCTGCAGACACGACATCTTTTTTGGGGGGTTCGCTGGGTAGGGGTACTCGGGAGGACATAAAAATGCCTCTCATGCAGCCGACTGCATTTGGTTGGGGATGTGAATGGGGGAAGTACGGGCGCTGCAGAAGCGGTGGGTTCCCAATTAGGATTGGCGAATGCAGCAGGAAGGGCATTATGGGCACGACGGGCCTGTGTTTGTCTTTTTGGTGGCAGCGGGACACTACTTGTGCTTGCCACCTCACCAGCTTGAACTGCACTTATGGGACTCGCCACGTCACCAAGTGTTACTGCAGTGCTGGTTTGACCACGACCGGGGTGTACTAGGCCGCTGGTGCTTGCCAGTTCACCAAAACGCTACAAAAAAACTGTTAGCGATTGCAGGGATCAGGCCTGACTCTGCGAACGCTGCAGTTATGCGTTTAGTGCCTTGTAAGTGACAGTGATCGATTGATACTGCACTTGGGTGGGCTGGGCCGGGCCGGGCGGAGGGGCAAAACGCAGGTGCTAGCAGGTATCTGGGCTGATCCCGCTAACACTGCATTTTTGGGAACCCTAAACTGCTGGTGACGCTAGTATAGATCTGATCGGATCAGATATTGATCCGTTCAGATACTATACCACTAAGGGAGGTGTATGGTGCGTGCGTGGGTGTTAGCGGTACTGGCGCTAATCTGACGCTGCCTGGGGCTGGTGCTTGCCAGTTCACCAAAATGCTACAAAAAAAACTGTTAGCGATCGCAGGGATCAGGCCTGACTCTGTGAACGCTGCAGTTATGCGTTTAGTGTTTTGTAAGTGACAGTGATCGATCGATACTGCACTTGGGTGGGCCGGGCGGAGGGGCAAAACGCAGGTGCTAGCAGGTATCTGGGCTGATTCCGCTAACACTGCGTTTTTGGGAACCCTAAACTGCTGGTGACGCTAGTATAGATATGATCGGATCAGATATTGATCCGTACAGATACTATACCACTAAGGGAGGCGTATGGTGCGTGCGTGGGTGTTAGCGGTACTGGCGCTAACCTGACGCCTGGGGCTGGTGCTTGCCAGTTCACCAAAATGCTACCAAAAAAACTGTTAGCAATCGCAGGGATCAGGCCTGACTCTGCGAACGCTGCAGTTATGCGTTTAGTGCCTTGTAAGTGACAGTGATCGATCGATACTGCACTTGGGTGGGCTGGGCGGAGGCACAAAACGCAGGTGCTAGCAGGTATCTGGGCTGATCCCGCTAACACTGCGTTTTTGGGAACCCTAAACTGCTGGGGACGCTAGTATAGATCTGATCGGATCAGATATTGATCCGATCAGATACTATACCACTAAGGGAGGCATATGCTGCGTGCGTGGGTGTTCGCGGTACTGGCGCTAATCTGACGCTGCCTGGGGCGACGCATATCACCGCCGGGCGATCGGGGGGCTAAACCTTTATTCGGTAATAAACGGCGGGTGCCCTGACACTATAAAAAATAAACGAACTAACCAGCGTCAACCGTAACGGTTATACGGTGATCAGTGGTGAAAGGGTTAACTAGGGGGCAATCAAGGGGTTAAAACATTTATTAGGTAGTATATGGGGGTCCCTGACGCTATAAAACGCTG